>CP110842.1:10005000-12505000 GCA_028411795.1 Euphorbia peplus | reverse complement strand
GTAAAATAAAATAAAATGCAATGCATATAGAACAAGATTTACAGTTGTGAAAATGGTAGATCATACTTGTCAATGTTAAACTCTTACACAAGTTAAATGTAAAATTAGTATTAGTTGACAACATAATAGAACTTTATCCTTTATTTTTTAAAATTATTTCATTTGATTATTTAACTGGTTTTTGAACACCATATTGGATGTCGAGTAATCCAATTTCAGAAGAACTGTTTGATGGATTATAATATCAAACTTTATCCCAATGACGATAATGGGAGTCGAACTATGATCTTTCTCCTAACTCAACCCACCATCTACCGTTGAGCTACCAATTAGACCTGTTCAACGACCCATTGACCCGCCCGATCAGCTCAAACTCGTACACAATGGACTGGATTTGGACATATATATTTATAATAGGCCCGACTTGACCCAAGCTTGTCTAAGCCAGAACATAAATTGGGTTAGGCTTGAAATTTATGTAAACAACTCAATCTGACCGCCCCGCTCTAAATTTATATATAAATTAATTAATTATACTCAATATAAGTCACCGATTAAAATAACATATTATATTCCTATCCTAAAAATATGAATGTTATCTTGAACATATGTAATTATTTTTTTCCTTTCATAGATTTTTTGTATTCTTTTTAATATTGTTATTATGTTCCATTTTCAAAACATAATCTTATTATTACAAATTTGAAAAAAAAGAATTATATCTAATTATTAATTTTAATATTATTTTTATTTTGAAAAAAATTAAGTTGAGCATGCTGGGTTGGGTTTGGGATTTTTTTTTTCACGGGCTGAGTCTAGCCGAGCTTGGTCCTTAAACTGTGCGGGTTAAATGGACTTGAACATAGCATTTATATGTTAGACCCAAACAAGCCCAGCTCAATCCGACCTATGAACAGGTCTACTACCAGTCATTGGTATTTTTATTTTTTAAAATTATTTAATAGCAACATTGTTATATATGTTGAGACGAATAAAAAAACTCACCATAATCACTTTCCATTTGCATTAGCAACATAATATTTATTTTTCTTTATAAAAGTCATTATTACACATGTTATGTAAAAAAAATTCTTTTGTTGAAAATAAAGAGAAATTTCATTAAGAAGCATCACCAAAGAGAGATCGAGAAATATAAAGAGGAGGGTTTGACATCCATTTCATACATATTGACAAAAATTACTAGCTCTAAAATATGAGCAACTCTATTCGTTGAACAACTAATTGAACAAACTTTCACATCAATAAAGCTATTTAATAAACATTCAATATTATCAACACAGTAAGTTCATAGCAAGATCTGAAATTTAATTTAGAGATATGTATCACAACTAAAGATACATTAGTTGCTGCTTCAATATTATCCTAAGTTTTGCTCTTCAACCAACTCAGAAATTCTCTAATCTCATAAATTCTCCATCTCGAGAAGAAAATCACTTGAAAATCTTTCACAAACAAAATATATTCAAACTTAAATATTCCATATGAACACATGGATTGATTGGAGTTATTATTATTTCATTTTTTTCATTATTATAAAAATATCATTGTAACTAAACTAATAATGTAAGAAAGAAAAAACTTCATGATCCATATAAGTGCAAAATCATTTTGAATTAAAATTTGAGCATCCTAATCAATTGATAAAAAACTAAGACATATATACAAGATGGAAAGAAGTCGCAACCCATTTTTGTTAAACAATAATGAAGACAAGAAAAAAAAGTACAAATGAGGGAAAAAAAAAAGATATTTGGGATGAATAAAGGGGTTGGAATCAGATATTTAATTGTTAATATCTGAGTTGTCAAATTCCTTTTGCTATGCAAATCGATATTCATGTGGTGGATAGATAAAGCGAGTAAACGTATTCCACACTCTCATGCAGGTAAGGAAATTAAATAGTGTTTTATGGCAAAAAAATAAAATAAAAAATAAAGCCACACCACAGCGCAGTCTATATATAGATAGGACCTCTCAAACCCTTCAAATAATAACTTAAATTTTTGCATCAAAAACAAAAGTGTACCAAATTATCAATCTTAAAAACTCAACTAATTGATCACTCACTCCCACTCAATCAATTTGTTCCCCCGCCGGCGAAATGGATCCTAACGCCGGCGAATGGACTAACGAGAAACACCAACAATTCCTCAATTCAATGGAGGCTGCCTTTGTCCATACAATGCTTGAAGACAACGTCCGTCCTCTCCGTCTCGACCGTTACATGCCCGATAGCTCCGAATCAACGCTCGATTTAAAATCTCAGAGATCTAAAAAACAATCTGCCTCAGGTATGCATACAATGATCTTCTACAACTCCTTGGTGCATTATGGTATATATCTTATGATGCATGGAGATTCAAAACAATGGTTGTTTCGTATGTTGTCAAGTCTGGATGCCCGTTTTCAATGAAAATAAACACTTAAATTGCTAGAATATGAACATCCAAATCTGACAGCATACAAAACAACCACTGTTTCGAAATTTTGATCTTTGAAGTAATAATTAGATCCGATACTTTTTGATTGAGATTTGATTATTCATTTATTCAGAGGAAATATGAATATTAATGAAGAAACCAAAGAAAAATTATATAAAATTAACGTGAAAAATGAGATTTGAGTAGCTAGCATCCAAACAAGCCCCATGATACATTGAAAATTTCAATTATTGAATATGCCCAAGATATTTTTCTAAGGTGTATAATAGTTCATTGATCCAATTTTGTTTTACTTTTATGAGATTGTTTAGTCATGAAGAATTGTTGTGTTTTCAGGTTACACTAATGGCGGTAGAAACAACAGATTAGATCGAAGAACGAAGAAATTATCGTTTTCTGATCGTCAATCGCAACCCTCTGATGTATCTCAAGATCAGGTTGGTTGACCATACTATTTGTTCATTTGACATGCGATATATACCTTTCATTTAATTTTAACTAGCCCGATTTGATCGAGTTAGCTGAGATATCTTTATTTCGATTGTGTACATTAAAAATGTTTAACGTCTAACTTAAGTGATTTAAGCCTTTAACACTCAAACCAATTTTTTCAATTGGATATTCGTTGATGATTATTGTTCTTTCATTCGTCGGAGGATACAATACAAGAGATTTTACACCTCTTGATCAGGATCATCAGATTAGATTAGATGTATTTTTGCATTGTGATTTTGGACCCCACTTTCTATATTTTCATGCATTTATTTTCCTATGTACCAGCAAATCGGATAATAACATTAATTAATACATTATTAATTAATATGATTGGTCACATTATATTATTGGCATAAAAAATTAATATCATTTAAAATATGCTCGCTTCCTAAATAATATAAAGTTGAGTATGTAATATCTCAATACATGAAAAAGATTTTAGAGATTTAAATATGATATTATTTAAAAATATAAAAGATGAGGAATAAATATGAGAATTATTTAAGATATGATAAAAGATATAAATTTTTATTTATAACTAAAAGAGTACAGCTCTAAAATTTCTTATCAATAATATCTACTAGTTATGAGTACAAGCAGAGTACTTTTCCATTTAATAATTTTACATTTACATAATAAGTGTTTACAATAATATAATATCATCAATCAGATTGCATCTTATAAAGGAACTATAATTCTTACCAAAAATAAAATAAAACAACTATAATTTATTAATCAAATTGCATAATTGAAACAATGAATAAGTTGACTAGCATGAAGTAAGACAAATTAAATTGAAATTACAATGGTGATTTACATGAAAGAAGAATCAATTTAATTGTTTTGTAATCAAAGTAATTAAAAATTATATGGTATATATCAATTGAAGTTGACTTATTTTATCAGAATTTCAAATCACTTTTAAGTTAAAAGTCTCAAATTCGAATCTTAATATATACTATATGTGAGATTAGTCATGTAAAATAAGTTTACCACTGTTAATTATAATTTTAATGTTTTTATAGGTGGTCCCCCAATTTGAGAAGAGAAGTGATAATAAAAATGAAAGAGATCATCGTCTTAATCTTAAAGGAGAAGAAGTTGCAGCTAGCTAGCAATTGAGAAGCATGCTTTACCTAATTAATCTTCTTTTTTTTATTGTTTAATTTAATCTTAATTAATTTGTTTTTAGTACTATAAGTTTTTTTATTAATGTAATGACTAGCATTGCGTTGGTGATTTGCTGAGAAATACTATCATTAATATAGTATAATTTCTCCTAGAGGAATATAGCAATTAGATAAGGACCTCATCCTCAAATCTTGCTATCTGCCTATCTCATCCTATCTTTTTTCTATTAGTTTTTCTTTGTTTATCACTATTTATTTCATCTGCTTAAATTAGTTTTAATACCGAAACTATTTATTTTATTATTGATAATTCTGGTTGTAAACAGAATCTTAGCATGTAACGAAAAGTATCGAGGGAATTCCTCGAAATATCATTCGGGCAATGGGATATGCCGAGCTAGGTTTAATAAGTGAGTTAATTATGAGATATATAGATACGTGGATCAATGGTCACCTTTTGATAAAGTGACTTTAAAAGTCTTGACGGTTTGGCCGCATGGATCAACCAAGAAAGAACACGTTAAAAGCAAGCATGCTATGCACAACACGTTATTCCGTTGTCTAGAATTATAGGTCTTGATATCACACATGTCATAACATTCGCAACACCTAGCTCAAGATGAGCACATGCTCGACACATGATTAAGGAGTACAAGTTTGAATGCTTCGCTTAATATAGAACAATATATATCATGAAAACTTCACTATTATTATGTATATTGATTCAACTGTATCCCTCGTATCGTCTCTATAAGTCAATGTCAGTCAACAAATCTCCTAAATCACCCGTTATTGTCTCATTTCAAGAACGGACAGCCCAAATCCAAGTGAGAAAGCAAATATCTAATTGATCAACATCAACCAATAACCAAAGGATGCTCAATAAGAGGAGATGTACACTAAAAAAAAAAAACTGAGTGAATGATATACAAGGAAGAAGGAAGATATTTTATAAAGTGGGAAGACAGATATTTGGTGGGATATTATACAAGTGATTCCATATAATAATAACAATATTTGATGACTTTTGATAATTCCCTAATTTGTTAAACAAAGACGAGAAGAGGAAAGCATAAAGGAGAAAGAGACGGAGAGGGATGTTCAATCTGTTGCTTAGGAGAAAGATCATGTCATAGGATTTGGATGGACATATATATGTGGTAAGTCATAAGTGGTGGTTGCTTAATCTTTTCACTTTATTATACAACAATAATGCAAAGCATGTATTAATTTTTGGTTATAAAGCATGTACTATTTAATTAATTAACTAGTTACAGCTAATAATATAATTATACAAACATAATTATACATACCCAAGCTTCTAACTAGTTTCAAGTCACATATATTATATCACTTTATCCTTTTTTGAGAGTTGGATTATAGTTGTTAATTTTATGTGAGTCACACTTAATCTCATAGATATTTGGCAAAGATTATTTGGTATTACGCAAACTTAGTTTTATTGTTGGAATGGAGAATAGATTTAGTGCGAGTTTGATTACGGCTAAAAGCTTATTTAGGAAGAGAAAGTTTTGCCAACAAAAATATTTTCAAACAATTGGTAAGTATTGGTAAAAATATAATAAAATTTTAAAATTGAGAAATAAAAATATTGGAATAAAATATAGATACACTTTTTTTTACTGTTATTAATGTTTGTTATTAATTCAACCTTTTTTTTTTTTTTTTTGAAAGAATTAATTCAACCTTTTATTATTTTAAATTTCAACATATGTTAAGTAGTACCAGAATTGATGATTCCTAATTAAGAGAAATAAATGGTTTTAAAAAACTGATATCCTTGTCAAAAAAGAAATAAAAATAAATAGTATCAAAGAGTTATTTTGCTACCAATCGATGGTTGGAGCAGTGATAACATGAGGCTGCGTTTGGTAGGGAGGTTTGCGGATCGATCTCTCACAACTGCGACTGGGAGGGGTTTAAATACCATAATCCTTGAATCCGCCCCGAATCTGGATTAGTCGGCTCAATGTGGTAGAGCTTGGCATACATTCTCAAACTTAAAATAAAAAAGTTCTCGTAAGTATTAATTCTAATAAAAAGAAATTCCAGCGGTAAAAGATACAATAATGGATTCTACACTTTCTATACAAGCTAATATTCAATGTCAATCATAATGCTATGGCCGTTTACTAACACTTTTTGTTTGTTGTGTCCCGATTCAAACTCATGAGCCTTTCCTTACTACACTCATGAACTCTAATCATTTATTAGTTTTCTAGATAGAAGTAAAAAGCATTATCCACGGACCTAAAATTTAAGAGTTTTGTCGATAGTATTTATGAGAAATTCATATAAAAATAATTGATATAATAAAAAAAATGTAAAAATGAATCTTAACGAAAAGAAGAGAGTACAAACAATTAAACTAGAAAAAAATATTTTAATTAAAAAATAAAACTAAAAGTAGAAGAAATTCATTTAGATTTAAATTACATCTGGATTTTGAGGTTTTAAGTGGCTAAATTTGACAAAGTGGCATGTGGATCATAGCTTTAATCAAGAGTTTATTTATTGGTCTATTTTTAATAAAAATAGATACTTAAATCACTCAAATTCGATCATATTAACTTAACAGCAACAAAAATCTGACAACAATTACATAACCGTCATTATTTGCAAAGCTGTTGCATCAAGATTATCAGGAGTGTAGAATCCCACGTAGAGACATCGCCTATGAGACATCCCAACTATTCCGACAAGTTCGAGATTAGCTTTATCCATTTTCAATACTCACTAGTTTTCACTATCCTATATACTTATCAGAAGAGTGAGAGTAGCTTCCAACAATTTAGTACCTAATAGTGGCTCATCTGTTCCAATTACATCCTTACAAGATAAAACTACAAGTAAATAGCACATAGTCGGCCTTAATACTAAGAAAGCCCACATCTCCAAAAGCCTTGGACAACATTTCCCCCAAAACAGTTTGAAAGTCAGATCTTAACAAAGCAGTTCGAGTTCATCTTGTGTTGTCTCCTACAATTCAATTCCAAACTATGCTTCTTCTGTTCCAAACATACAAGACTCTCATCTTCCACATCTCACTCTCAATCTCCCTCACTCTTCTCCTCGTATTCCTCAAAATCCCAATCTACTTCCTCCTAGGAATCCACACTTACATCCACCCCGACAATGTCCCCCAACAAAATGGACTCAAAGCCGCCATTCGAAGACCCTCAGATCCTTCTTCTTCTCAAGATAAATCTACTTCTGACCTCAAAAGGAGACATAAATCTAAGGACAAGTTCGAATTCGACGAGAACAATGCTCAGATCTTTAGATTGAGACTCGATGACAGTCATCTTCAATCTAGAATCTACTTTGATCTTTACTGGTATTCATTCATTTACTCATTCGTTGCTATTTCAAGCTTGTTGCTTTATAAGTATTTGGATGTGGGGGGTGATAAAGATGGGATTTTGACAAAAGGGTCTGTGATTCCTTTGGTTTTAGGATTTGGTAGTGTGTGCAAATTGCTTGTCAGTTTAACTAGAGTGTCGTTTGAGTTGTCTGCGTCGAAGAGGTCTGAGAAGCAATTGAGTGTGCTTATTGGGGTTTTGGGATTCTTTTGTGGGGTTCTGATTTGTTCTGGAGCTGCAGGGTCGGTTTTGGATTTTGATTTTGGGTTAACTGATGGGTATGGAAGGGTTTCTATTGCGGTTTTGATGGGGGTTATTGCTGGTGTTATGTACATGCCTGCGGGGAAGAATGCACGATCTTTTTGGCTAGGGACTGATCAGCTTAGATCGAATTTGGCAATGATTTCGTGTGGATGGATTGGTAGGATGATCTTGTATGCTAATAATTTGGTGATCTTTTTCACAGCATTGCTTTGGATTAATCCATTGATTGAAATTTTTATTAACAAGAGCGAAGGAACGAATTTGAATTCGAGCAGTAGTGTGAAAGATGCTCAAAAGTCAGTTGTTAATTTCGGTTTTACACAATCGGAATTTACTATGTTAAGGCTTGGCTGCTTGTTGCTCTCGGGAGTTGTTCAAATCGTGGCTGTTCGTCCCAACTTGCAAATGTATTTGAATGAAGCATTGCTGTGTTGGTACCAACGATTGCACGCGAGCAAGGTCCCTGATCTGGAATATAGTCGAGCCAAGGTCTTCCTTCACAATCACTACTTATGTCTCGTAGTTTTGCAGTTTTTTGCACCGCCTATCCTGGTACTTCTCTTCCTTGGTTCATCTCAGATAGATGGTATCTCATTTAAGAATTTTGATTTCTTTTGCACTTTACTTCCTTGTACTGCTTTTACCAGAGAAGTATCTTTGTTTTTTGCCTGGTGGGTTATCTTTCTTTGGGCAGTTTTTACTTCAACAAGCCTATTCCTGTACCGTCGTGGAATTTTGTACGTCTCTTGATTGACTTTGAATTTTACTTGCGGCTTTCAGTGCAAGGGATTCGATTTGAGTTTTCCTCTGATAATGAGTTTTCGGCCATTTTCTTTTTTCAGTGCTATTAGTTCATACTTTCTATTCTTTAATTGACACTTCGCCATTCATGATGATTATCTGATCTCTTGTTGCACACTTCCTCTGTTCTCTTTATTTCATGAAGATGACAGAAAGATGGTCAAATTTCTTAATGCATGATATTTATGTTGCAAGAAGGTTGGCATGAAATTTTATGTTAACATATATATGCAATTTGTAACCCCAACACGTAACTATATTTCTGGTGGTTGGGCATGACCTATCCTTTAGTTTATAAGCTTCAGTAATGATCAGAATAACATGGAAAGCGTTTTACTAATATATAACCTACATGTAATTTAGCATAGTTTTTAAATGCATGCCTAAAGCTCCAGTCTCACTAGACACTAGGCCAAGAATCTTAGCACCCCCTCAGGTGTGCCTATGTGCACCTGGCCTTAGTTATAAGAGGCGTGCCATGTCACATGGGTTTAATGTAAGGTTATTTTAGGGTTTTAACATCTACCACTGCATTAGACACATCTACTTGTAATAAACAATGCAAAAGAATGGAAGACTTTGAAGAGATGTGGAAACACAAGAGGAAACTGATTTTATAGATGAATATGTAGAGGAGCAGATACGTTGATGATGTTGGAGACAAGGAGAGTGATGAATGATGAATCTGGAGAATTTTGATGAGAAGTAGCTAATTTTGGATTTACTATCTAGTTGAACACTTCAACTTTTAGAATATAGGGTTTATTGCATGTTAGAATTATAGATAGGAATCTGTCATGATTTAGTATTTATTGCATTTTGATTTAGAATTTATCATTTATATATCATCATTTATGGTTTTAAATCGATTTATTCTTTTAGTGCACCATGTTTGTATCTCTCAGGTGCACGCCTACGCTTTTGCCAAGGCTCCAGCACCCCCTTGTGGTTTGAATAAGTATGCTATTTTGAAAAGGAACTCATAGAAGCTCTACTTAATGCCATATGCTTACATTTCATACATGCCAAAATTCGAAATACTAATTTTCATTGGATAAGTTACGTTTTTGAGAATTCTTGGTATCTATATGCTTTTCATTCTGGGCATTTAGTATGTTTTTCTTTATGGTGTCATGCCTGGGAATTCAGCAAAAAGCTCTGCTACTGTAGACTAAACCCAAAACTTGCATTCTCACATTTGAAAAGGCCCTTGGAAGAGAACATAAATTGAGATTGATGTATAGCTTTGTTGGCCATAAGCCAGACTCCCCCTTGCACTAATATAGAGTTGACAACTGTCTCTGAGTGGGAGCTACACAGTCACTTCTGTGTTATCAACATTTGTTATGCAAACAAAAACTCTGTTAAAGTAGCAGATTCCTATTTGTAATTTAAACAGAGAGGTCCTACGGGGTAAGTAGTGGGAGAGAGTGAAAAATCAACCGTTCTGTGAGGGAACATACTTATAAACCCCAGGAATGAAGCTGTCTTCGATTGCGGAAAATGGAACAAGTCAATGATTCTCTCTTGGCAAAGACAGCATACATCAAGTTCATTAAATTCACAAAACTTAAACTACTAAAATGCAACCTCTAGTAACTTTGCAATGGAAAAGTATGTAGTAATTCTGTGATCAGGCTTGGTTTACAAGCAAGTACTTGGAGTTGTAGAATTTACTTTAGAACCAGTTTACTTCTTAAGTATCTGTTCTAGAATAACACTAGTGCCATGATTACCCATTGAAGGATACCTCTTGTCTGCCCACTGCTCCCAGATTATACAGGAGTTCTCACCTGTGCTGTTGTGCAATATTTATAGTCAATGTCCATTGATATTATGCATGTATATACTTATATAAAGTTGAGTTCCTTGAACAATTTCAGATTGACTACAATCTAACTCAAGTCAATTCTCATTTATTTGGTTACTGCCTATCGTTAGTATGGGAGAACATATTTAGGCTCAACATAACTGTGTAATATAAACATTAACGTTGGTTGCAAGTAATAGGACTTAGTAATGCTGTGGTATCAAGATAAGGGTAAATGAGATTTCGTTTGAACTGCTGCTAGTGGACTTTGACATGGTTCTGTCTACGAGGTGTTAATATTAATATTACACGGATATATATATATATATATATATATGGGATATTCTATGGTCACTTTGTTTTTCACAAAGTAACCATTACTTTGTTTTGTCAACCATTGGATCATAGGTTAAAAACTAATCCAATGGTGAAAAAGACAAAGTATAAACAAAGTAAGTGAAAAACAAAGTGACCATAGCCTACACCTATATATATATATATATATATGGAGTTTTACGTCTGTTATCCACTCTTTTCAAGTATTTGAATCACCGAAGAAATAAACTCACCCAGATAAAGGGTTATATTTGTGGTCCATGACCCGATAGCTGAATCGGGTTTGGATGAATGTTTGCAATGGCTCTTCTTATCCATTTGGAATTGGAAAGCTGAAGCCATACTTTTCATTAATATTTCTGTGTTTGTTTGTGTCAAGTGGTAATCCTTCTATCAGACAAATGGATAACCATGTGCAGATTAAAGTTTATCTGCCTTTGGATTCTCATGTTGGGGGACCAAAAGGCCCTGTTTAGATTACAACAATTCTCCATTTCCACAAGCTTTGCCTTTGGACCTTCTGTCGCCTTCAACAACATCCAATTGTTTGTGCCCCCATACTCATAAATTGTCAACAAATTTTTGTTACATAATTATAATTTCGCATCTGAATTTTTATGTTAACTTGTTAAAAGTACTCCATCAAACCCCTTCAAAAAAAGAAAAAGTACTCCATCAAATGAAACCATAATGTTAAAATTCAGTTGTGTATTCTATGCTCGGTCCACATCGTTCCAAAGGATAAATACGCCACTTTTTATGCAAATCGAACATTATAAAAGTAAAGGATAGAGTAAACTTCTTGGGTGAATTCATGAATCGTCGAATACAAGCATGTTGAGAAAACTATCCAGAAAAACATAAAAGTTTACGATTTAGTCTATAATTTTGGACAAGTTTTATTTTGTTTATACAAAAGTTTAGCTGAAGGAACTTATGAAAAGACCTGCATACGTTATAGACGTATATATGTTCTATTTAAACACAACTTGATGTGTCTAAATCTGTATTCTCACAATTAGTACATATAATATTCCAGAAAAAAATTCTGAGTTGGGTAAAAGTATTACATGAAAATTTGTAAAAGCAGAGGACCATTTTAGAAATTGTGAGTGGAAATGATGGGGTTGTATTAATTTGCAATTATAAAACTAAAAAGGAAAAGTTTTTATTTTATTTTATTTTATTTGATGAACAAAAAAGAAAAGTTAAAAGCACATAAAAAAGGGAAGTTTCTCGAAGTGGCGTCATTGAGCTTCTCGTCGTTTCCTTCTTTTCTATTCTATTCCTTTTTTAATTTTCTTCCTTTCCATTTCTATCCTTTCTCTTCCTTCTTCTTTACATCTTCTCTACGCGAACCTTCTAGACTTACCTCTTCAAATCCAATCCAAATAAACGGCGATGACGCCGCCGACTGGGGAGGCCAACGGCGACGCTCCTCCCGGAGATCTACAGAGATCTATCCCCACGCCTTTTTTGACCAAGACTTTTCAACTTGTAGACGATCAAGCTATTGATGATGTGATTTCATGGAACGACGACGGATCTACCTTCGTCGTCTGGAATCCTACCGTCTTCGCTAGAGATTTGCTTCCTAAATACTTCAAGCACAACAACTTTTCAAGCTTCGTTCGTCAATTAAATACTTATGTATGTTCCAATTCTATTTTCTACTTTTCAATTCCAACTACCTCCAGTTGATACTTCACCTTAACAACGTCGTCGTTTATATTATTCTCTGATACATCTCTTCACGCTAAACGTTTATACTAGTTATTTAATTGATTAAACCGAAAACTCGAGCCGATAATTAAGATTTAACATCTTTTATAAATATTATTTTTGACAAGAAACTTCCGGCGACTATTTTCTTCAACTTCATCTCTATTTGTTTACTAGGGATTCAGGAAAGTCGTCCCTGATCGGTGGGAGTTCTCCAACGATTTTTTCCGGAAAGGCGAGAAGAAACTTTTATTAGATATACAGAGACGAAAACTTTCACAATCAGCAACGCCGCTGCCGCCAGCTGTTCCGCCTCCGGCGCCTGTACAGCCAGCTCCTCCACCGCTGAATCCTGTAGCATCTTCCTCTAATTCAGGAGAGGAACAAGTGATTTCCGGAAACTCGTCTTCATCAGTAGCAGGTCAAGGCCACGGCGGCGGAGGCGGAGGACCGTCGACGGAGCTGTTAGATGAGAACGATCGTTTGAGGAAAGAGAACGTGCAGCTGAATAAAGAACTGACGGACATGAAGCATATGTGCAATAACATATATAGTATGGTGTCGAATTACTCGCCCGAAGGTAGTAGTAGCGGTCAGTCACCGGGTCGGGTATCTATACCCGTGGATATCCCGTCGGTGAGGCAGTTCTTTGGGGCAGATGAAGCGGCATGTGGAAGGCTATTCGGAGGGGCGCTGGGTTCGAAAAGAGGAAGGAGGGAAGGTGAAGGCTCGTCGGAGAATGAAATGAGGGAAGCCGGAGTTATCTGCTCCGTTAAAACAGAGCCGTATGATTGTGAGATTATGGACGTGGATAGCAGCGACGATGACGGCGACCGACATTCACTGACGCTGAGAATGGGGACGAATAGATAGTTAATCAGACGGTGTATAATGGATAGGATTAGTGTGTAATTTAATTATCGTTATTGTAAGCATAGACGGTGATGATCGTTAGATGTCCGGAGAGGCAAGAGACACGTGCTAAATGGAGTGCACGTGATGTTTGAGACTTTAGAGGGCCAAGTTAAAGAAGTTTTTATGTTTGTTTTTAAATTATGTAGAAAGTTGGGAGTGTAATAATAGTGGAGGGGAAAGGAAACTTGTGGGCTGGGGAAAAGAGAATGAGATTCTAGAAGTATGGAATATGTTAGGTTCACAGAATTTTGCCTTCGTTCGTTGTATTATTAGTTGTTATAATTTTCTATCTTTGCGTTCTATAATAATAATACAAACTACCTGTCCCGTTTAAGTGGTCATCTACTCATTAGATGACCACTTAAACGGGACTGTGGAAACTAATTGCATCAGTGTGAAAACATTGCTTGTTATAGTTTTTCTTTTCATTTACTGCTTATTTGAATAATTAATTTGAATTATGAGGAACAAGAATTCGGCACATGTAAGTACTGCTATGTAGAAAAGAATTATCCAATTTACTCATTTAAAAGTTTTGTACCATCCTTAATTTTCTTATTTTTTTCAATTTGTTTTGGTAAATCTTTATCAATAATACGAACACTTGAATACTTCGGAGGAGAAGGAGACAAGTTCAAAGATCCTATATAAATTAATCGTCCTACCATCACAACATAGAATTTCGATCAAAATCCATCATCTCCAGCTCTTAAAATTCATCGAGATCAAGAGGGGTCTGCAGAAGATCTTAAAGAACCAGAATCTATGGAGATCAATGGAGGAAATGCAAATTGTTCAAATGACAATTCAAGTGTTGTAACTGTGAACATCTTGCTCGTAAATATAAACTATTTCACCTAGAAACATGCAATGATCAGAGTTCTAATGATCAAGAAGAAACTGAAGTTTATTCGTCCTATGGAAGATGAAGTTCCACGTAAAAGAGGAAGTCCTGGATATCAAGGAAGGAAGAAGATTAACTGCTTGGATTCTAAATTCAATTCATAAAGATCATTCTGAGTCCTTCATGTAACCTGATTTTGCAAAAGATTGTTGGATAGAATTGGGATGAGGACTTGGTGATAATACTTCACCTATGTTGTTCATCAAAAGGCAGCTCAGTCTGACTACTCAAGAAGTTATGGAATGAGGTAAGTCTACTACGACCTTTGCCTGATTGCAATTGTGGAGTGTCTAAAGTGTTTGTGATGATTATAAGAGAATCAAAGACATAGAAGAAGAGGATAGAATGAGGCAATTTCTAACTGGATTGAATGAAGGATTTGAGCATGTTATCAATCAAATTTCAATTATATATCCTTTGCCTAATATAAACAAGACCTTTTCAATGGTTATTAAAATTGAAAGGCAAAGGAATAATAGAGTTGATCAAGGCCTAGAGATTTCAAACTATGCATATTCTGGTAGTCAAAATAAATTTGCTGATAGAAATTAATGAAATGCAAATGTTGATAAGTAGAGTAAGCATTGTCATAGAACATTTCATATTAAGGTTGCATGTTTTCGTGATAGTGGGTACCCTGATTGTTTTAAAGGGAAAAATGAAGGCAAACCTGCATCAAACAAAAATGGTAGAGGAACTGGAAATAATAGAGGTAATGTTGCTTATGTTGTATAAGAGGCTTACATGACACTATTGATAGTGATTCTGAGACAGATGGAAACTCAAAAGGCATTTACAGCATGAATTTTGTTATTCATAAGTTTTAGAAGATTATGAAAGGAAAACAACAACAACAACTGGCTATCAAGCTAATCTCTCAGCTTTGCTGGATTCTCAGGCTTCTTTGTTAATGCTATACATGCTTGTTTTTCAACTAAAACTGATGCATTTTGGATAATTGATAGTGGTGCAACAAGTCAATTGACTCTGTACCTGTCATTTTTCATTACATATAACTATCATCTACTAGAAAACGTGTATTAATGCCTGATAGAAGTGCTATACAAGTGATCCATATAGAAGATGTTATGGTGTCATCATCTCTAGTCTTCAAAAATGTGCTTCACGTTCCTTCATTTCAGTACAATTTACTATCAGCTAGATAGTTACTGAGGCAATCCAATATTGAGGTTATATTCTGGTTCTTCCTAAACGTATAGCATAAATTCTTAAAACCTTAGATATTGTTCCCTATAAAATAAAGTATGATACTAATAGTAATAATTCTGATTAAAGAGTATATGCTTAATTAACCTAACTCCCACTATTTATATTTAAAAGAATAGGGGTACAGTGGTAATAAAGGAAAAGAGGTAAATCAGGTGGGTCAAAAGGGAGAAGAAACCAACCAATCTCCACGTGCGCCTCCTAAGGGACATGTCTCGCCGAGACAAGAGAAGGGTCTCAAAGAGACTTGCAACTAGAAGTGGCAACGGGACGGATGTACCCCATTCCCCACCCAAAACTTTCGGGTGCGAGGTGCGGGTTTGGAAAATTCCAAAAAAAAAGCTAGATCACCTACATCCCCGCTCGGAACGGGTACTCACGGGTTTTGGGTATTTCCTATTACCCAAAATATTAATAAAATTTTATACATAATAATAATAAAACTGGTACAAACAAAAAGTTTACTTATAGAAATAAGTTATAAAATCAGTAAAAAAAAAAGTACAAAAATCTCAAATATTTTAAACAACTAATAAATTCAAAAATTGAAATATTGCTCAAAATAATCCAAAATGACACAAAAGGTGTTAATCTTGTTATAAATTTATAATGTATTTTTATATCGATATGCACATCATTACATATGATTTTTGGGAATTTTTCTAAAATTAGCTTTTGGGTGTAAACTCACACATACACCCATCCTCACACCTAAAGAATTCGGAGATTCCACACCCCCATCGAGTTGGATGCCTGCGGGTTTCCAATTTCCCCCCATTGCTACCCCTACCTGCGTCCTTGTCTCGTGAAGACATTGGTGGTCTCGATGAGACATGTCGGCTGTCTCAGGGAGAGAACAATAACATCTCGCCGAGACATCGTTTTTGTCAACTGAACCGCTGCTCACTACTCAAATCGCTTCGAACCGAATTGAAAATACCTCAAAAACAACTAAAAGACAAAATAAAGGAAAACATAACATAGAATAAAACCATAAATAAACAAATAGCAATCATAAAAACAACATACGAAAAGACACAAGATTTAATCTAATAACTACCTAAAACTCTTATATAAAATGGACTTGTCAGGTTCCACTTAAACAGTACTTATTTTAACACATGAGTTGAAAAATTCACAAGAGGCTCTACATTCTCACTGTTGAATCTTTTCATGCATAAGAAACTTAACACAGAAACTCAATTGGATACTGCTTTTACTACTATGGATGAATGGCACATGAAGCTTGGTCATGCATCAAATATAGTGTTATCTCAGATTCCTATTGTCCTCAGTCTTCTCATAATAAGTCTTATATTGTATGCCCCAGGGCCAAACAACATGGATAGTCTTCCCTTTGAGTGAAATCTCTATTACTTGTAGATTGCAAATATTGCATATAGATCTTTGTGGCCCTTACCAATTGTCCTCATGTACTGCTGCCAACTATTTCCTATTGTAAATGATTTCTCAAGACTTACATGGGTTATTCTATTACAAAACAAATTACAAGTTACAAAGGCTTTAGAATTTTTCATTACTGGAATTGAAACACAGTGCAATTCTAAGATACAAGTCTTAAGAAGTGAAATTGGGGCCTAAAACTAGAGTAGGGCCTAATAGTCTCCAAAGCCCAACAGATCTCCCCTAAAGAAAAATTCATCATTAAACAGCAAACTACCATCATATAATATGCAAAAACTACTAAATTCCAGCATCAAAATCAGAAAATAAATCACTTAAAAACGAATTCAAAGGAAATGAATAAGTTGGAATCTAAACAATCGTAAATTTGATTTGTCAACTACTCCATTGAAAAAAAAAAAACATTCTTTTGGTCGACCAAACCGGCAGAAAATCCATAAACCGAGTTCTTGTAAGACGAATCAAAAGATTTTCATTGTTCTTTTTGTATATTGAAACCAAAATTCAAGAAATAAGAACAAGAAACATAAAAAAGAGAATCTTGGGCAGCTCGAAAGATCACGTTGAACATTTAAGATAATATGATCGAATAGTTAACAATGTTGTCTAAATCCTCCCTTCCAACTGAAAGACAAGAATATTATTTGGGACAAGAAGAAAATATTCTTTTCTTGTAGTTTTGTTTAGTGTTCTGTTATTGCTGTTGATTCATCATCAGCAATGAAACTAAAAGAAAAGAGAAGAAATAAATCTTTCTGTTTGTATTGTATTATTCTTGAATAATACAAGTTTGGATCAATTAAAAAGAATGAAGATTCGAGTTTCCTGTTATGTTATGTGCTTCCAGGTTGGTTTCTTGTTTTGTATTTGTCGTTATATATTCATTGGATCAACAAGATACGAAACTGGAGGAACAGAAAAGAAACGAATCTTAGGAACCAAAACACAAAAACATGAGATGAAGTAATTAAGTTTCGATAGAAAAAATATTAAAAGATTCATCTTCTTCTCTTTGAAGCTGGATTTGTTTCTAGATATGTATGCTTCCAGAAACAAATCAAGCTCCAAACAAAAGAATGAATCTTCAGTTTGAATTCTCGGATTCAACTTGAAGCTTCGTTTCTTGGTCTTTTTTCGTTGTTGAATCTATGGATTATATAAAAGAGAAATAAGATTCATATTCTTGTGTTTGCACGTGGATTCGTTTCTAGAATGGTATGTATCGATAGCTCAGATAGATAGCCTTGTTCCCAGAAACGAATCCAAATGCAAACACAAGAAACGATCTTTCAATATGCAGCATGGGTTCAACTCCAACTAGTATTGTATTTATAAACCTCTTTTTCCATGCCACGTGACCAAACTATCCCGTTAGCAATTAGTTAGCATTCCCTTTTTTTGTTATCCGGGAATTAATATGCTAATGATAATTGACTAATTATCTTTGAGATAATTCTCTTAATTATCTTAGAGATTATCATTATTGTAGTTTTTTCTTTTCTTTTAAAAGAAGAATATAATTAAAGAAGAATTAAAAACGTCTAAAGGCCACAAATAATGTAGACTTAGCAAGACTAGAGATAGGTTCAAGTGAGACAAGGAGACTATAGTGAGACAAAATATTATGGTGAGACATTGACCATTTTGGTAAGAAAAAGGGGGAAGATGACAAACTTGTAAATAAATACATAAATGGTCAACGTGAGGAAGAAGGGAAAGAGGGGGAGGGTGATGTCAGCGCTGATGTCACATCTGGAGAGAGAAAAAGTTTTTATTATTTTATTTAAAATGCATTTTCCCGCTCTTTCCGAACTCAATTTTCAAAAAAAATTATACCACTGAACTCGTATTAATTAGGAGGTCATTTTGAGATCCATTGTTGTTATTTATAGACGATTTTTATTTTTTTTATTTTTGTTCCAAGTCGGATACTTGGTTGTTCCAACAGAATACTATATTTGTTCCACCAGACTACTCCAATTGTTCCAGCAAAATATTTTCATTATTTTTTTTTAAATGCACTCTGGGAGTGTAAAAAAATGTAATATTCTGTTGGAACAATTAGAGTAGTCCTGTGGAACAAGTAGAGTAGTCCGGTGGAACAATTATAAAAAAATAATAAAAAAAAAATCGTCTATAAATAACAAAAATGGATCTCAAAATGACCACATAATTAATACGAGTTCGCTGGTTTATTTTTTTTTGAAAAATGAGTTCGGCGGGAAAATACAATTTAAATCAAATAATTAAAACTCTTTCTAGAGGTGACATCAGCGATGACATCACCCCCTCTCCCTTCCCTTCAATTCACGCATGAGGGGTGCTCATTTAATTACAATTTTGCCACCTTCCTCTGTTGAATTACAAAAATACCCCATGTCTCATCATAAAAACTAGTCTCATCCTAAACCCTTGTCTCATTTGAACTTGACTCTAGTAAGACTATCCGCTACTCTATTAGCTATTGATTTCAACTAACTTGAAGCAAGTTTCAATGTCAAGTGATGTTACCAAACTCGGGAATATCTCTTGTCGTACTTCAGAGACTACACATCAATGATAACTTGACTCCACTTACGCAATTGAATCCATGTTAGAGACTCTTTAAGATAGAGAGCTTCAGCGACCTCGGAGATAGGCAAGCATCAATTCTCTTCGTACCACACTCCACAATTCGACCCAAACCATCCCTGCACACCATATCAAACCCAACAAATCTTGATTCGACACATGGCCGCATCAATATTAATTTTCAGGAAGCCCGAAGGAAGAAAATGCCATCTGGAGATCGGTTTAGGGGCTGCCGGCTTCAATATCCTGTTCCAGAGAGCATTGAGCTGCTGGAAATCATTTAAGAATTTAAGACAATGAGCAATAAAAGGAGGCAACACACTATTGTTCCAAATCGTATTATTTCTTTGAGACCAAATCCTCTAGAAACCATACAAAAAATTTCCTTAGTTAAATTGCAAGAAGCATCAGCAAGACAGTACATTCCCGACTTCCGTCATCTTTTTCAGTACTGTCCCTATGACTGCTGCCCCTTCCAGCATCTCTCAGCTGTCGAATCATCCAATTTTGGAGAATTTGAATTTATTCTAGTCACAGGCGAATGTTTCTTGGCAGCAATGTGACCCTTTTGTGGGCATTGCTCAATCTACTCATCATATGACAGTTGATCCCGGACACCGTTAGAATGTTTCAAAGAAATTACTACACAGTTTCTTTCAACATATTTGCTTGTTGAAATTTAACAACCGCAACATGAAATTCACAGAAAATAGGCCAGGATGACCTTAAATATATTCATAGATAGAACAAATCAAATTAGTCAAACAGATAAAGTTCACAAATCTAAACTTCATTTTTCCTAACACATATTTTTCAGCAATTAGTCCTAAATATATTAGATTAATTCTACTTAATCTAATCTACTCCTCAGCAATCTCCTGCAGCCACTTTAATACTTGAAGCATAGTAGGCCTTGAACCCGGATTTTCAGACAAACAACCACAAGCAATCTTCATCACTTTAAGCATCACAGATTTCGAATCTGCATTTAAAACCGTTGAATCGAGTACATCCTCCGCTTTCCCCTTCTTCATCTTTTGAAACACCAAACCCACCAAATTTCCGCCTTCCACTTCTTTAAAGTCCGGCCCTGTCGGCTCTTGTCCGGTTACCAATTCCAGCAAAATCACTCCAAAACTGTAGACATCTCCCCTTGTCGTGGACCTCGCACATTGCCCGTATTCCGGTGGAATATACCCCAGTGTCCCAGCAATATCAGTGGTAACATGAGTCTCACAAGCACTGATCAATCTGGCTAGTCCAAAGTCAGAAACTTTCGGCTCGAAATCTTCATCAAGCAAGATGTTGCTGCCCTTTACGTCACGGTGGATTATGTGAGGGATGAACCCGTGGTGAAGAAAAGCTAACCCTCTAGCAGCACCAATAGCAATCTTGAAACGTTTTGGCCAATCGAGGATTTCCTTAGTCCCGGTCCCGGTTCGGTTCCTTAGCCAACGATCTAAACATCCATTCTCCATATATTTATAAATAAGAAGCTTTTCGTCCCCGTAACAGCAGTATCCAAGTAAGGGGACTAGATTCTGATGCTTCACTTTCCCTAAAGTTTCCATTTCGGCAATGAATTCTCGGTCACCTTGTGATTTCCCAGGGCTTAGCTTTTTAATTGCAACTGTGTTTCCATCTGGTAATATCGCCCTATAAACTGTCCCGAAACCTCCGTCACCTATGATATTCGCCTTGGAAAAGTTATTGGTGGCTGTGAGAATATCGACTAAGGTTACTTTTAAAAGGGGCTGCTCAAACATAGCTAAGTTGATACTCAAAGGCTCCTTCGACTCTCGACTGCTTGAGAAGTAGAGATTTGGATGCATGTAACCGTTTAATTTCCTCACTTCAGTGTCCTCAGGATCAGAAAGTCTGCTGCTTCGAGTAACCCGTCTTCCTACTAATAAGGCGATGCCAAAAATCGCAATTATCGATCCAAGAGCAATCCCGCAGACTTTAAAAACATGGAGCAAAGATGATCTCTCCCTACAATCTGAACCTACAAATTCCCCACAGAGTTTACGGTTCCCGGACAGTAAGATTTTCCGGGCTCCACAAATGGGCACACGCCCTTCCAGTCTGTTATCTGCCAAATTCAGGTGCTTTAGATTAATCAAGGCGCATATATTCTCCGGAATTTTCCCAGATAATTGATTCCGCGAAACATCGATATATTCAATTTGAGTCAGGTTTCCGATTTCATGAGGAATCTCTCCTGCGAACATATTCCCATGAATATCCAAGTAAGCCAAGTAAGGGAGATTTCCCAATGACTGAGGCAAGTGGCCATCGAACAAATTAAGGCTCAAATTTAACGTTTGAATCCTCCAAGTAGCAGAATTGGTTAAAAGTTCATCAATGGAACCAGCAAACCTGTATTAGAAATCAACACCAACTTATTGAAAAGAAAATTCCAGAGACTAATAAAATAAAACCATTCAAACTAATCCATAATTCAATAACCTGTTCTGCTGAAGATAAAGCCCCACAAGACTCTGCATTTCCGACAGTGACGAATGAAGCTCACCATCAAGTTCATTATTGCTTAAATCCAGGAGATTTAGCTCAGTGAAATTGCTGAAACTGAGAGGAATTGATCCATGTAATTTATTTGCAGTCAAGTTAAGCTTCACTAAACTTCCCAAAGCCCCCAAGGATTCAGGGATGGTACCCGTAAGCTGATTATTCCCGAGATACAAACCCTGAAGCTTTGAACATAGACTAATCTGTGGAGGAATGGACCCGGTGAGATCATTTCCGGATAAATCCAAGGTTGCAAGCTTTGCTAACTTAGAAAGAGATGCTGGAATTTCACCGGAAAGCTTGTTATTGTTTAGCAGAAGATCAACTACATCTACAAGGTTCCCCAATTCATCAGGTATTGAACCCGACAACATATTGTTAGACAAGTCAAGTATTCCAAGGTGTTGAATATAGCTCCACATAGGAACAATGTCAGATCGAAAATACTTAGACGGCTTTGAAGGAATGGAGCCTGATAATTGGTTGTGCGAAAGAACCAAGTACTGTAACTGATCCAACTCTGTGATTTCTTCTGGAATCTCCCCGCTGAGCCTGTTATTCCCCAAGTTCAATGTTGACAATGTAATGCAATTTCCAATCTCAATCGGAATATCATTATCCAGCAGATTCGAGTTCAAATTGAGAAGAGAAAGATTGGTCAGATTCCCAATCTCCTTAGGGATTTTTCCGATCAACTGATTGTTATTAAGTTCAAGTATCTGCAATTGAAAGCCACTGGCAATTTCTTCAGGAAGATAACCCCCCAACAGATTATCGGATGCAGAAAATGACATCAAATTTGATCTCCATATACTCACAGGAATTGAACCCTGAAAACTGTTATTATCCATTCTAAGGATAATCAAACTCGGAAGCTCTCCCAAGTAGTCCGGTATAGAGCCATTTATCTGATTAGCAGTTATATCCAACTGGGATAACTTAGTGCACTTGGAAAACACATAATCAACCGAACCGGATAACCTATTTCCACCAAGATTGATCTGAGTAATTGACCCCGAATCACACAGCTCTTTTGGTATCTCCCCACTCAGTTTATTGTTGCTTAATAGCAGAACCGAAAGCATTGAACAATTTCCAATTTCCGGTGGTATTTTTCCTGAAAACTCGTTGCTGTCAAGGAAAAGCGAACTAATTTGGTTCCATCTCCCAAGCCAAGACGGCAATGGCCCAGAGAGCTGATTGCTATAAGCACTAAAAGTGACCATCGGCAGCTTTGAAAGAGTTTCCGGCAAAGGCCCAGAAAGAGCATTCCCAGAAAGCATCAACGATGCCAAGTTCGTGCAGTCCCCGAGCTCAGCAGGTATGGGGCCATTAAGCTCAGATAATTTAAGGTTCAACTGTACCAAGTTCCGCAATTTCCCCAAGAATGCTGGCATGGAACACTTCAAAGGGTTACTAGAAATGTCCAACATAATAAGCGAGCTCAACTTAGACAACTCTTCAGGCAACGGGCCAGTGATCGAATTGTTGGACGCCGACAGGATTCTAAGCAGTGGAAGAGACCCAATTTCAGGAGGCAACTGCCCCGAAAAGAAATTACCCCAAATGAAAATCTCAGTCAGGTTTTTCATATTACCTATCCCGGGCCAAATAGGACCAGAGAACGAGTTATTCGAGACATCAAAATACCTCAAACCCCATACATTCTTGAAAAGAGATTCAGGGAGAGACCCTGATAAATTACTACTCTTCAAATCAAGGTACTCCAATCTCCTCAACTCCCCGAGTTCATCCGGCACGCCCCCAACAAGTGAATTCCCAAAAAGATCCAGGCTTTTGAGTTCCGTCAGCTTCCCAAGCTCCGGGGGAATCCCCCCGGATAACGAATTGGAACCAAGCATGAGGCTTTCTAGCTCAGACAACTCACTGATTTGACTAGGAATCTCCCCGGAGAGTTCATTTTGACTGAGGTTTAAGTGTTTCAAGCTCTTCAAACTCGAAATTTGAGGTGGGATTTCACCGGAGAATAAATTTGAGGACAAATCAAGAACAACCAGGTTGGAAAAAGAGAAAACAGAAAGTGGGATTTGTCCTTGGAGTGATAATCCACTCAGATTGAGCGAGCTAACTCGACCATTTTTGCAACCGACATCGACCCAGTTGCAAAAATGGGTCGACTCGTTCCATGAGCTGAAAAAATGGGTCACATTTTTTAGGGTTTCTTTGATGGAAAGAAGGTTTTCTCTATCTGGGTTATAGTTTTCTTCTCCATGAACACAAATGCAGAACAAAATCAAGAGGAAACAGAGGAACATATGGGTTGTATAACCAGATACCGCCATTGTAGTGTAAAAGGAAGCTTATTTATGAGGTTTCTAGAGAGAGAAAGTGTAGTTATGAAAACCCATTTTAGAGAGAGAGAGAGAGGGGGGGTTGAAGCTAAATCGCCATTTTTGCTTGAGCTTTTCTGGTTGGGGTTTGGAAGGATGGGAGAGAGAGAGAGAGGGCTAAACTGCAAAATAACAAAAATAGTTGGAGTCAGAGAGGATGACACGCGTATCACGTGACTAAATCTTTTCTACAGAAGGATAATTTTGATATTGCAAAAAACCCCTCAAAGAATTTGTTTTATTGGTTAATTATATTTGGGGCCCAAAAGAATTGAATAAAGTGCAAAAGATATTCTATCTACTTCTCAGAAACCGGGTTTTGTTTTGTCTTTTCTTTCATTGCTTTTTATCTATAGAAACATTAAATATTTGATTATGATTTTTTGCACTCTATGATTTTAATTTCATGTTGAACGAATATATGCTTCCTACTCTATATAGGCACTATATGAGCAACATTATATAAAGTTTTTTTTCTAGACAATTATGATATAAAGTTAGTTTTAATCTTCATGTTTAGATAGAGGAATGTGTTTATATTTAACTTTCAAAATTGTATATTTAATTTCAATTTGTCCTTTTCTTCCACTATGTACTCTATTTTAAACGAATGATGACTTGACATTTAGGTCGTCTAGACGATCAAAATGAAAACTATAACTGGATTGATACTTAAATGCTTAAAATCCAACTAATTTCTGAATATATCTTAATTAGACTCTAAAGATCCTCAACCGCCTTATTAACGTCTAGCGTTTTTTAGTATATTGATAGTTGTGATATTTTCAGGTATGATGTCAATCATTTTCTTGTACAAAGGCTAAGACTTCGTATAATAGGATTTTCCTGATTATAAACGTAATTACGTTAAAATATTTAGAAAAATGTCTCATATTTTGAAGATATTGTGAAATGACTTAAAATTACTTTTTTTTATTAATGATTTTATTTGTAATTACCAAATAGAGAAGCCTCAAACTCTTTTCTAAATTGGTAGACCATTAAAACGTTTTTATAGTTAAACTAAACCATAATGTTCATGTATCTTACTTACAGGAGTATATATTATGAAAATGGGTTTTTATTTATTTTTATTCAAATCCATTAATCCATATGAGCTGCTTTTTGTATTGTATGCAGATTTGCAAATATTCTTTAGAATAACTCCAAGGGATCACATGATTGGTTGTAAGCATATATAGGAAGAATAGTGGGCATCACAAGAATAAAGCCAAAGTAAAAAAGTGCTAAAAAAACTGCAAAAATCTGATCACATTTCAGAAATAAATAATACAAAACCCAAGTTGTGTGTGAGTGTCCTACTTTACTGTCTTTTTCTTTTCTACCTTCAACACGCTAAAATAATAACTATTCCTTCCAACCAAAATAAAAATTTAACCCTTTCAAAAAAATATTAAAATTTAATAATTTATATACACCAAAGTGGTGAAGCGTATTTCTCATACGTAGAAAGGAAATAAAATAAATTCCCAACATCATAAAAGATGAACTTGTCTTTCCAATTGCTAGGAATAGCAAAGTTGGGATACAAATAACATCCAAAATTAAACATAGAGTGAATGATACTCCAGCCTTAAATTTTGGCATCAAATATTTATGCAATAAGATGTTGAACTCAATATTGGCGGCAAAGAATAACTAATGTCCTAAATAGTGTAATTATTACCTTAATGATTTATTTTTATTTTGAGTCTTAAATCTCTTTAGTTTCTCTCTACAATATGTGCGTAGTATTGTTATCGCTTGTCAATAACAGTTCAAAATCACGAATATACACATAAAAAGATGTTCAATTTCATTTTGTCACATGTCTTCCACTCGACTTGATGCAAACACCAAAAAAAAAACAATTTCTTTTTTCTATATAGATGGGTTTTTTACTTGTTAGTATAGTAAATGATTGTGAGATTCATGACATGTAGATTATATTAGTAGGTTGAACAACAATTAATTCAACTTAAAGATAAAATTACTTCTAATAGTGATTCATGTTGGGTGATTTCTGATCTTGAGCTTTCCTTCTTACGTAGAGGGGAGTTAACAAGATTCAAGACTGGATGTTCTAATCTATTCGGTTGTTTTTTTATTACTTCTCTTGAAGTCCCAGTGATTTTAAAATCATTATTATGAGTCTATTTATATATTTCTTTATGTAGTTAATTAGTTGTTAGGCGATATGTATGATAATCAAGTTTTGTCCAAAACTGATTTGAACCTGGTATTATTAGTATTCATATGGTTAATAAATTGTTCAGAATTTTGATAATCCATTCATAATTCTATTCATTGGGGTTTCGTTTTTAAATTTTGCCTGAAAGTTGGGAAATGGAAAACTAAATTATGATCTGTCATTATCATCACATTTAATTGAAATTTGCAAATATAGAAATTGTAGGTAATATGAATATATATGTTTGGAGAGTTACAAAAAAATAAATGTGTTTGGAGTAATATAAATTAGACATACATCAACATGAGAAAAATGCAGTGAAAGTGGGGGTCCATAGTTGTTATTTTCAAAGTAAAACTGGAAACTAGTCATGTATTTATGTAAAGCCATGAATTGGGTAAAAGAAAGAAAGGGACAGAGGGGGTAAAAGAGAGTTGGTTTTTGGTAATTAAAAGCTAAGTTCAGTTGTACTTGCATTGCATAAAGAAATGGCAGGTAACGGATTTAATGTAATTTTTTAAAATTCCAACAGAATTTCTAAATCTCAAGACAATGTCGGATTTTGTTCTTTATATTGTACTCGAAACCGATAACGGTTTAATAGCTGATGTTAATAGTAAAGGAATTGTTGATTCTATAGGCGATGCTCTTTTGAAAGACCTGAAGTGTTGATGTGTAAAGTTTCAATTGTGTTATGTTCGTTATGTCCGATCGGTTGTTAATGTTGTTGTTCATAATGTGGCAGCTTGAGGTAAAATTTTAGCGCATGAAATTATTTTACTTCAAAATGTCCCTTATTTTCTTGTTTTTTCTATTAACCCGCCAAGTGTAATCTTCATTGATTTTTAATATTTTTAATGTCCATACAAAATATTATCAAACAAAAAAAAAATGTTTTCAATAAACTTTTAACATGCTGAAAACATAATTTTATCAAATATGTATCATTATTGTTAGATTAATAGAAAACAATTAATGTGTAATAATTGAAATAAAACATACATTTTAGAATTCACATAAACCTATTTTGTAATAATTTGTTAAAAATAAGAGATGGAATTAGTTTGTGTAGTTAACAGTAGTTATTAAGTATTATTGAAATGAGGAAGATAGAGTTGGTGAAAAGTAAAGATATGTGATATAATGGAATAGACATATAGCAACCGTAACAAGTTATTGAGATGAGCTGTCCCTTCACGGGAAACAAACTCAATTCTTCTCTTCTCCTTTTTTTTTTTATTTTGTTTACATTCTCTCTTCATCTTTCGTTAAGCATATTCTAATATAGTGTTTTTGAGTCAAGTTCAAATGAGACAAGGGTTTAGGATGAGACTAGTTTTTATGATGAGACACGGGGTATTTTTGTAATTCAACAGGGGAAGGTGGCAAAATTGTAATTAAATGAGCACCCCTCATGCGTGAATTGAAGGGAAGGGAGAGGGGGGGGGTGATGTCATCGCTGATGTCACCTCTGGAGAGAGAAAGAGTTTTAATTATTTGATTTAAATTGTATTTTCCCGCTCTTTTCGAACTCATTTTTCAAAAAAAAATATACTAGCGAACTCGTATTAATTATGTGGTCATTTTGAGATCCATTTTTGTTATTTATAGACGATTTTTTTTATTATTTTTTTATAATTGTTCCACCGGACTACTCTACTTGTTCCACAGGACTACTCTAATTGTTCCAACAGAATATTACATTTTTTTACACTCCCAGAGTGCATTTAAAAAAAAATAATGAAAATATTTTGCTGGAACAATTGGAGTAGTCTGGTGGAACAAATATAGTATTCTGTTAGAACAACCAAGTATCCGACTTGGAACAAAAATAAAAAAAATAAAAATCGTCTATAAATAACAACAATGGATCTCAAAATGACCTCCTAATTAATACGAGTTCAGTGGTATAATTTTTTTTGAAAATTGAGTTCGGAAAGAGCGGGAAAATGCATTTTAAATAAAATAATAAAAACTTTTTCTCTCTCCAGATGTGACATCAGCGCTGACATCACCCTCCCCCTCTTTCCCATCTTCCTCACGTTGACCATTTATGTATTTATTTACAAGTTTGCCATCTTCCCCCTTTTTCTTACCAAAATGGTCAATGTTAGGGTTAGGGTTAGGGTTTAGACTATAGTGAGACAAAATATTATGGTGAGACATTGACCATTTTGGTAAGAAAAAGGGGGAAGATGGCAAACTTGTAAATAAATACATAAATGGTCAACGTGAGGAAGAAGGGAAAGAGGGGGAGGGTGATGTCAGCGCTGATGTCACATCTGGAGAGAGAAAATTTTTTTATTATTTTATTTAAAATGCATTTTCCCGCTCTTTCCGAACTCAATTTTCAAAAAAAATTATACCACTGAACTCGTATTAATTAGGCGATCATTTTGAGATCCATTGTTGTTATTTATAGACGATTTTTATTTTTTTTATTTTTGTTCCAAGTCGGATACTTGGTTGTTCCAACAGAATACTATATTTGTTCCACCAGACTACTCCAATTGTTCCAGCAAAATATTTTCATTATTTTTTTTTAAATGCACTCTGGGAGTGTAAAAAAATGTAATATTCTGTTGGAACAATTAGAGTAGTCCTGTGGAACAATTAGAGTAGTCCGGTGGAACAATTATAAAAAAATAAAAGAAAAATAAAAATCGTCTATAAATAACAAAAATGGATCTCAAAATGACCACATAATTAATACGAGTTCGCTGGTATAATTTTTTTTGAAAAATGAGTTCGGAAAGAGCGGGAAAATACAATTTAAATCAAATAATTAAAACTCTTTCTCTCTCCAGAGGTGACATCAGCGATGACATCACCCCCCTCTCCCTTCCCTTCAATTCACGCATGAGAGGTGCTCATTTAATTACAATTTTGCCACTTTCCCCTGTTGAATTACAAAAATACCCCATGTCTCATCATAAAAACTAGTCTCATCTTAAACCCTTGTCTCATTTGAACTCTGTGTTACTAATCCATTAACATTTCAGACCACAACTTTAATATCAACACAAAAAGCCCAATTGAGTCGTATGAATTTAAACAATTAGTAAAACTCAAACATGGGCTTTATATATGTGAGTATAATCTCAAAGTTGATGCCATGGTTGAGGAGCTCTTTCTAAGTAGGGAAGCTGCAGTTCGAGTTGTGGAGTGTGAGCCTATAAATGGAGGAATTATTAGAAGATTCCGGTTCTTAAGTAAAGTTTGAGGACCTTCCATTGAATTTTCGACATGTAGCGGATGACCCATCAATTTGATAAAGCATCCGCAACATGTCCAAGATTCAATGGAAGGTCCTCAACTAAAGTTACAGGATCGGGACCTTGTAATAATTTGCCCGAGAAGAAGATTCCATTAATAACAAATTGATTTTCGTTGGTTTGCCCATTGCAAAAGCCCAGGGTTACTATGTCCATCTTCTTCATGGGCTTTGATCACTTATTATACGATCCATAAATTAATCCTGATAATTCTTAGATAAATAATACTAATAGTTAATAATGAAATAGTTAATATTATTTTCAGTTGTTGTGTGATATTTTTTCTTTCTGTATTTGATTTAAGGTAAAAAAACCGTAACCAAAAACCAAGTTGTCATTGCAACGAGTTTAGGCTACCATACTCACATTCAGCATGTTGAATCTCAAGGTTTAACCTGTTAAAAAGAGACAAAAAGTTATATCCAAAATGCTTTTGTAGAATTTGGTGATTTGTTGGAGATCAAATAAAGCTCATTATGAAAAATATAGTCGAAGAAGAATAAATGACACGATAAATATTTGAAGCACATTAACTATAAAAAAATTATACATGTCAGTGAGACTTTTATATTATTTTTCTATTACTATTAGTTTTTAATTAAATCCCCTAACAATATTAATCCCTATTTTATATAATTGTAAATGCTAAACTTATAGATAAAAATAGTTAGTTGTCACATCAAAATTATTACAGATTATTTATTTTATTTACATTTGAAATTATATTTATTAATAAAGTTTTTATTTTTTTATAGTTTCCTAATATATAAAGTATACAAATAATTTTCAAACTATTAAAAATATAATATTATAAAATGACTAAATGTTATTTGAAATAATAGTTTCTGATACAATTTAATAAAAGACTAATTTAAAGCGGAATCATTCGCTGAAAAAAAAATAATCATAAAATCGTTCATCGAATTTTTTCTTCTGAATTTATTTCAATCAATATAATATATTAGATATACTTATATTTTATTAATTATTATACTATACATAACATACATATTTTTAAGTTTTTTTATTCATTAAATGTACATTATATTTTCGTTGCCTTAATATTTTTCTAATACTTTAAACCTTATATATGCTGTCAAAAATAAAAAAAAAAAAAAAAAAGAAAAAGAAAAAAACCTTATATATTTACATCCAAACGTTTAAATTTAATCACAATTAATACTCAATCATTATTAAAAAAATAGTTATTTATAAATATATTTGATAAAATTTGAACCAAATAACTCTTTTCACAAAATCAACATATATTATTAACTGAAATATAATTTTTAAATTTTTTTATTCCCCTCAAATTTGATGGCTTATACATTTTTACTTTTTTGTTGTAATTTGTTTAGAAAAATTATGAATTTATATACTGCTATTTTGATTTAATTAAAAGTTAAATTTAATTAATTTTAAGAAATAAAAGTTTCATTATGGTTTTATGTTTGACCGACATAATATAGGAGGCTCTATAAATAGTAAATAGACTTCATTCCAATGTTCGCGGGAATCTTTCTAAATTTTTAGGGTTACGGTATATTTAAAATTTTGCGTATGTGATGAATTCAAGATGCGATTTTGGGCTTACGGAATTCAAATCTTGGCGCGATTTAGGGTTGCGAAATTTAAAATCTTGCCTCTGATTTGGAGATTCTGCAACAATCCGATTAATTTTGTGGTGCGTATTTACTTGTGTTATCTGTATTTAGGGTTTGGATAAATGATTGTTGTTTGGTAGATCGTAGGATCTGTATAATATTTTGAACTATCCCGTGATTCTAATTTAGTTCAATTGAAATTTGAAAACAGTCCCTCCCTATACACTGCTCAATTGAAACTTGAATACAGTCCCTCCCGAACTAAGTATATACTAGTATTATATTTCCCGTGTCTCTCAATGTTAAGGTGTCTTTGCTCGTAATGGGAACTATTCTATACTAAAATCTGATCTCAGATTCTTTCATTTTGAAGTATCCCGTGATTATGATTATTATTTTCTTAATGAAACATGAGGATAACTTCAGTTAAACAAATTAGTGATGGAAAGTGTGCTTGGCTCCTGATGAAAATCCTATGTCCCTGCTTTATCCTATGTCCGTTTATACTGTACCGTTGGTTGCCTGGAAATATATGATCAGTTTATGATTTGAAGGATGATTGTCCCGTTTATAGTGTCGCGTTGGTTGCCTGGAATTGTATGATTAATTTAGGATTTGACAGATAGTTGTCCCGTTTATAGTGTCGCGTTGGTTGCCTGAAAATATATGATCAATTTACAATTTGACGGATAATTGTCCCGTTTAAACTGTCGCGTTGGTTGCCTGGAAATATATGATCAATTACGATTTGACGGATAACTGTCCCGTTTATACTTACGCGTTGGTTGCCTAGAAATATATGCTCAATTTACGATTTGACGGATAATTGTCCCATTGGTTGCCTGGAAATATATGCTCAATTTACGATTTGACGGATAATTGTTCCATTTATACTGTCCCTTTTGTGGTGCGTATTTACTTCTCTTATATTGTTTCTTGGATTAATTGTTGTGGCGTCGAACGAAATTTGTTGTTTGTTCTAAATGATTCTAGGGTTTGCGATATTCTAAAGTTGCTGATTTGTGTTATTTGGAGTATCATGTCTCTGAATATCATGTTGAACTATTCGAAGGATATCTTCAATTGCAAATTGAAAAGAGTGCCCCCCTTACTCAGTATTATACTACAGTGAAAGATTCGTTGTCTTTATCCTGTGATTATTCTCGTTTGCTTGTGAAAGATGAGTATAACTTCAATTGGAACTTACAAAGAGTCCCTCCCTATATACTACATTATATAACCCGTCTCTGAATGTTTATTTCATGTACACGGTTGCTTTTGTCTTTCCTGGTGGGAACTATTCTATACTAAAACTGATTCGTTTAATTTTGAAGTATCCCGTAATAATTATTTTCTTTATAAAAGATGAGGATAACTTTGATTGTGGCAATTCACTAACACTTACATAATACATATTACATGTATGGCCCATGCATGAACGGTTTGTAACATTATATAAACAGTCGTCCCTAACTCAGTATATAGTATCCAGCTGGTATTATGGTCTTTTCTCTGCAAATTGCAAGTTCTGTTCAATTTATTGATGGAATGTCCTTCATGGAGATTTGTCCGTGGCTCCTGACTATCGAGCAAACTGATTATTACATGTTCTGAGCTCGATTCCATGGCACTTGTTATTATATATATTGTGACATTGGTCCCTTATGTCCCTGTTTTATCATGTGTCCCTTATGTCCCTTATGTCCCTGCTTTATCCTATGTCCCTTAGTTCCCTGCTTTATCCTATGATCAATTTACGATTTAACGGATAATTGTCCTGTTTATACTGTCGCGTTGGTTGCCTGAAATATATGATCAATTAACAATTTGACGGATAATTGTCTTGTTTATAGTGTCCCGCTGGTTGCCTGGAAATATATGCTCAATTTAAGATTTGACGGATAATTTTCCCTTTTATACTGTCTCTTTGGTTGCCTGGAAATATATGCTCAATTTACGATAATTGCCCCGATTATACTGTCCCGTTGGTTGCCTGGAAATATATGCTCAATTTACAATTTGACGGATAATTGTCCCGTTTATACTGTTCCTGTTGGTTGCCTGGAAATACATGCTCAATTTACAATTTGACGGATAATTGTCCCGTTTATATTATCCGGTTGGTTGCCTGGAAATACATGTTCAATTTACAATTTGACGGATAACTGTCCCGTTGGTTGCCTGGAAATATATGCTCAATTTACGATTGGACGGATAATTGTCCCTTGTTGTCACGGGTTGGAATATCAGTATTCATGTCCAGGAGTAGCTGAGTCCGGATTCTTATAGTTATTGTACGCTCATGGATGGATATTGAGCATTGGGAATGAGATGCTTGAGAATGGGATTACACCGAATATTGTGTGTTACTTAATGGTTTTAAGCCAGATAATTTCACATACTGCACCTTCATCCATGGATACTTTGCTGCTGGTTTTGTGAATGATGCTTTCAATTTACGAGATGAGATGATGAAAAATGGTGTTATTCCAAACATAACAACATATAATGCTCTGATCAATGGCCTCTGCAAATCAGGAAATCTAGATCGAGCCCGGAGGCTTTTTAATAAACTTGACATGAAGGGATTAACTCTAAATGCTATTTCGTATAATATACTGATTGATGGATATTGTAGATCTGGTAGCACTGCAGAAGCTTTGGATTTGAGAAACAAGATGTTGACGGAAGGGATTTCTCCTTCCATCATCACCTATTCTTCGTTGATTAATGGTTTTTGTAGATAAGGGGATATTGAAACATCCATTGGACTTTTAGATGAAAGGATGCATGCGACTTTGACTTCTGCTGGTGCGGGTTCTGATAAAGAGAAAGAGTTAGATGTGCTTTCAAATGCTATGAAAATGTTGGATGGGTGTGTGGTTTCTGAAGCTGTGTGCTGATGAATGAAGAGTGAGCATTGATTTTATGGTGAATATATCTATGATTAGCGGAAGCATCATGGTTTCTGCAATCTCTGCAAATCTAGGTAACTCGAAATATAAAATAAGTTTGCAAGAGATCTAAGGGATCACAGTCTTCGCCCAGTTGTTCTGAAATCAAAGAGCATCAGACGTTATTCATTTGTACGTGTATCTCTTGTTTGCGTAATTATCCTGATAAGTGGCAATTTAGTATACCTGATGCGAGCATAATTGATTATCATTTTTTGTTCAGCAAAGTCCTCTTAATAGGCTATAAGCCTAGAATGATCTAAAACCTTTTGGGGAGTCACTACTGAAAAATCCTTTGCAGGAACCATCGATGGATTTCATCCGGAATTTCATGGTCTCGGGATGGACAGGTGTTGTTCCTTTGGACAATGTACTGCCAAACTGATATGTGTCACCGAATGAAACCAAGCAATGCACAGCTAAAACCGGAGTTTGATTGTTGCAGTGCATTCTTTGCAGTAAGAATTCAGTCCCTGTATTTCAAATTTTTCGTTCTGCAGCTGCAATTTTATCCTGGTATGCATTTATTTTGTAACTACTTTCTAACCTCTATGTTGATTTGAAATTTTTTTCGTAAGGATAAGTAGATGTGGAGTCCCTCCCTATATACTACATTACATAGTCCGTCTCTGAATGTTTATTTCATGTACACGGTTGCTTGTGTCTTTCCTAGTGGGAACTATTCTATACTAAAATCTGATCTGAGATTCTTTTATTTTGAAGTATCCCGTGATAATTATTTTCTTAATGAAATATGAGGATAACTTCAGTTAAACAAATTAGTGATGGAAAGTGTGCATGGCTCCTGATGAAAATCCTATGTCCCTTATGTCCCTGCTTTATCCTATGTCCGTTTATACTGTCGCGTTGGTTGCCTGGAAATATATGATCAATTTACGATTTGACGGATAACTGTCCCGTTTATACTGTCGCGTTCGTTGCCTGGAAATATACGATCAATTTTCGATTTGACGGATAAGTGCCCCTTGTTAACCCTAACCTTAAAAAATATGACCAATTCATGATTTGACGGATAATTGTCCTGTGCTAAATCCAGATATGTCTAAAGCACTTTGTCCTTTTTTTGGTTGAACAAATTAGTGATGCAAAAGTCCACAAAGGAATTCATGTCCCTTATGTCCCTGCTTTATCCTATGATCAATTTACAATTTTGACGGATACTTGTCTCGTTTATACTGTCGCATTGGTTGCCTGGAAGTTTATACTGTCGCGTTGGTTGCCTGGAAATACATGATCAGTTTACGATTTAACGGATAATTGTCTCGTTTCTACTGTCGTGTTGGTTGCCTGGAAATATATGATCAGTTTACGATTTGACGGATAATTTTCCCGTTTATACTGTCGTGTTAGTTGCCTAGAATATATGAACAATTTACAGTTTGAAGGATAATTGTCCGGTTTATACTATTGCGTTGGTTGACTGGAAATATATGATCAATTTACGGTTTGATGGATAATTGTTCCTTGTTGTCACGGGTTGGAATATCAGTAAACATGTCCAGGAGTAGTAATGCTTGGAGAATTTTGGGCATGATTTGATGAGTTGTTCTTGAGAGAAAGATAATGAGTGAAGAAATGTTTTGAATTTGTAAACTATTGTCTATAAGAGGTTGACTTGCAATATGCATTCTAACTGTGACTTTGATTTGGTAATGTCCCTCGTTAAATCCAGATGTTGCCATCTGTTTTCATCTTTATGCATCTAAAGCCTCGATTTGGATAGATGAGATGAGAAATCAATATACCTGTGTTGTCCAACTCAGAATCTATTTGTAGCAGATAAATGTTGTAATGTGATAAAGATTGAACATTGTTCAGTCCCTTCCTTTGACTATCATGTAGCTGGATTGGTCGGTGGATGTGTATAGCTTTTATATTCGTAAGCTAACTGATGTATCCACCTTATTCTTATCCAAGGTATTCCATTTTTGTTTTTTCATTAGGTTATTGCCTCTGTTTAATTGGTGAAGTTAAAACTAAAAGAAATAGCTATATCTCCTTTTTTTATAGTTATTGCTGTTGTTGTTGGATAGAGGTTAGTGGTTGAATATTGTTGAACATTTCGGTGCCAAAGCTGAGGTTCTTTTTATTTTTCCTTAAAATTTCCACTCTGTTATGGCATGATCGTTTTATTTTCACCTTTCCGAGTATGTCTAGACTTTTTCTATTCTGTTTTTGTTACATTGTTTTAGTTCTTTCAATAATATGAATGAGCAGGGCGTTACCTTGCTGAGTTAACCCAACAAGTAATTTCTGATCTTGATGCAAGTAAATACCAGGTACTCCCTTTTCCTGATCAAAGATGATCTTTATGGATAGATGTTGATTCTACTTTGTTTACTAGGTCCAGTCATCTTGGATTTTTCTTGTAAACATTCATGTGCATTTAAATTATAGAATCACGAGCAGTTTTTTTATTCTCTTTATCCACTTCTACTCAATTTCCAGGACCAGCGGTGAGGTGCTTACGTTCCTTACCTATTCCTACTATTAGTTTGTAACAAACTTTGAATCACATCCAACATATATTGGTTTGAAAATCTGGAAGTATGCTTTATTTTATTTTATTTTTTGACAGTGGAAGTATGCTTTATTGATTTGTGATCTTGCTTGATTTTAATCTGATCTAATAACCAGTGGAAGCTAGCTGGTTTAGTTCAGTTGTTCCTCTTGTCAATGTGCGATTCTGACACCCGTTTCATGGTTCAAACAGGATTTTTTTATCATTATTAATTTCACCAGCTTCAGGCTGAATCCTCAGGAAATATAAAATATGCATTGGTGATATGCGATGTGACTTCATGATCACTGCATTTTGCATTTATGCACTCGTCTTGAACATTATCAGCTGTTTTGTGGTGACTGCATACTCTAGTATTTCTTCTTTTCCTATGACAATTGAAACTTACAATATTATGTTTTATATATTCAACAATAGCGAAGTATTTGTCATGTGCTGATACTTTTTGAGGGTTTTTTATATCATTTTTCTCTATGGGTGTGCTTGTTTATATGCTGTATTGATCTTTCTGGCTGCAGATGGCTGAATATTGAATATCAATATATGGTCGGAAGCAAAGTGAATGGGATCAATTGGCTAGCTGGATTGTGAATAATGAGTTGTACAGTGAGAATGTTGTTTGGTTAATTCAGGTATCAATATTGATCCGGTTAAACTCTATTGTCAGTAGGTTTCTCGTGTGAAACTATAACCACAAACTAAATTTCTTTCCTCTGCTCCCTGATTGTTATTAAATTTTATATTATCAGCATATTTAAGCATGCTATATTATGGAACTCAACATTAACTTATGATTCATCTATGTTTTTCAGTCAGTTCCTTTCTAATAAATAATAATCAATATTAATGTTTGTAGCCTACTAATTAGTCTCGCTTTTATTCAAAAGATTTGAAAATTTAATTGCTTATGATAATTTCAACTTTTTTTCTAATCTTGGACAGAAGATCTGCAAAGATGGGTAGCTATTAGAAAGTCATTATTTTTTTATTTGAAATGCTGGCATCTATAGTTCTGGACAACAATGAAGATTGAAGTCAATTGTTCTTGAACACTTTTAGCCTTTTATTGTAATTTCCTACATTTAATTTATTTATCCTTTTTCAGATTCCACGACTGTACAATATCTCCAAGGAGATGGGGATTGTGACAACTGTTTCTGGAGTGGAGGGAGATGAGAAGCGGAATGGTCCGGTGTATGTCGATGGGATTCCAGCTGGTTTGCTTAGGCTTCATACTCTTACCGAAGGTATGGTGGAGTTGCGAAATTTCGATTGGATTGAGGGATGTGATGTAAATTTTGGAATGTTTTGTTGGGGAAATGATTTCTGGTATGTTCTATTGGGGATATTTGTGAATGGTGTGTTGTAATTGGTAACTGTTGAGGGTTCTACTGTATTGGATTTTTGATGTTGGACTTCCATGATCATATCACGGGGTTATTAGGCAAACCATAGGGGGTTTTCCTGGCTTTAATTTCTCCTTTTCTTTCCTTTTTTGTTTGATTTGAGAAACACTTTCTGTTAGGGGATGAAAATGGAAATGGTCTTCTTTTGAGCCACAAAAACTCAAAGCAAATTTCAATCTAATAGTAGAAACAGGTTATGTGGTGATGTGGTGACTAGTGAATCCTCTGTTATGATACTTGGAGTAGAACTAGCTTCTTAGAGCATTTTCATCCAAACAAAGGCCATTTGGGAATCCAAAGCAAGGGATCACTTGAGAAGTCCATTTTGGCACTTTATAACGAAACACTTAACTTGTTAGGAGTTGTACCTTCTTGTGAATGCCATAGAGTTGTTAGGGCATCTCTCTCTTCATTGGATTTCGGTTGTACTCAGTGTAGCCTTAGTTTTCTTGTGAGGATGAGGGGTTGTAATATTTCTTTCTGATTAAATGTGGCATCTTTTTTTTTATTGGAAAAGCTGCTGGTCTTCCTAAGAGAAGTGAGAGTATTCTTAGACCAACTTCTCCAAAATCTCCGGATGCAAGTGCAATTGCCTTTGAAAGTATTGAGGGATCCGATGAAGAAGATAATATGACTGATAGTTCTAAGCTTGATACTGCATATTTGCATACTAACGGGACTGTTATAGGTTTATGTGCTTATTATGCTACTTGTTCTTTAGTTGCTCGATTGACAATCCTCTGACTTCTCTTAATGAGAAAATCTTTTTGACATACTTACACGCAGCATGTCAAAGCAATGATCATGTAAAATATTGCTGTCACTTTTTGATTATGTGTTGTATATTTTGAAGCTTCGTGTTGTGACTTTTGAACCTCTTGTGCAGGGAGGTGAACACATTAATTCCATTCCCAATGGAGAACAATTTCCTATACCTGCCTCGAGCATGATTCGATCCCATAGTGTATCTGGGGACTTGCATGGTGTTCAGCCTCATCCAATTGCAGTTTATATTCTCAGGAAAGAGCCAGAGCATGAAACTTTTGCAAGACTTAAGATTGCTCCTCTAGGTATTGACAGCTTTCTGTTTGTAGTAGTTCTGAATGTTTCAACTACCTTGTGTTAAAGATGCTATCATACTTTGCTTAAGTATTTCCAAAAATGCTGTTGATGTCATGTTACTGTCCATGTATTCCGAATGCAAGATACTGAATTTAGGTATCACAAAGGGAAAGTGTGCATGTTTCTCTACAATGCAACTAGTTTAAGCAATGTTCGAATTGTCCTGCCATCTTTGTCTTTATTTGGTTTATTTGTTGTCACCTTTGTTTGGAAACTTCTTTCTTGTAAGTTCACAAGAGGCTTCCAATGGGGTTTCAGTTAGAAATGCAATTTTAAGGACTGTATTATAAAGATTAAATACCGATATATAGATGGAAATTACTAGAATAGATTACAATAGGATGTATAGGAATGAAATAGGAAACAAAGATAAACTAGGATAACAATGGATATAGAGACAAGCCCTCTAATCCCCACAGGAGATAAACTCCCTCTCTACTAAGTAGAGCCTCAGCTGTAGCAGCCTCAAAGATTACAAAATACTCAACCCCCCATCTTTTCTCTAAACCCCTCCCTTATATACTAAAGAGGTATACCCTAAATACTAATGACTAATCCCCTAAATTCCCTTTCCCCGGACATCTTATTTCCTTCTAATATTCCTACAAATGGACTAGACACGTTCTCTATCAGTTTCTGTGCTGAATTGGAACCTTTTCATCTATAGTTTAGAAATTGATACCTTTTTCTTTTCCTCATTCCCATTTTGCATTATACAAAGGTACCATCTCCTGAGGAAGTGGAGGCCTATATAGTACTTCAAGAATGCCTTGAATTGAGAAAAAGATATGTATTCAAGGAGGCAATAGCTCCATGGGAGAAAGAAATTATTTCTGAATGTGGCACGCCAAAGCCTAATACAGAAGGAAAGTCTGACGTGAGTCTGTATTTTGCATTGAATCTTGTGGACTGTTATTCAAACTTCATACTTATTTCTTGTTTTTACTCGTACTCGAGTTTTCAACCTTTTCTACAGAATTACTTCGAGATGCAAGACAAGGTAATTCATGTTTATCCAAACAAAGATTGGAACTTACAGATGTGGAAGTAATGCTGAAATGGTAAAGATCTGTTATTACTCTTAAGACGTATACTTTTTAACTGTTGACGCTGAAATGGTAAAGATCTTTTCCCTACAGGTGTGGAAGTTGAGTTCATGTCATCTGTGTGAGATAGCCTGGAATTCAGTCTACCATTCTGGTTTCTCTCATGCTTTAAAGGTAGGTGCTTTGATTTTATTTAGTCGTTTTTTTATGGTGTATCCTCTGTTGGCTGATAAAATAACTTGTGAATTATGTTTCAGTCGCACTGGATTGGGAAAAAGTACTACAAAAGAGGACCAGATGGAAATGATATTCACAGGACGAATGTACCTCATATTCAGGTGGAATTTCGTGATACGGTACAAAACCCTTTTCAACTGTCTAAAAAATTGGTTTTACTTGAAGCTTCTCTTTTCTCCTTTATAAAAAAGAAAATGGCGCCTAAAATAAAATAAAAAGTATTTTTATATAAACCTAAAGATTTTCTTATAATCCATGTCTGGTGCAGATATGGAGAGTGTATAGAAATTAGGCTATCTTTTGAAATCATTAGTTTTGCTGATTGGATAAATTTTCAAACCAAAAAGGCTGCATGCTATTTTAATCAGCATGCAAACTTGTATGTAAAATCCTCATATGCATACTATTTTGCTTAAATTCACTGTTATATGCGATGGAAAGATCCTACTAAATTAGTCTCCTAAAAGAAGCAAGCTTAGCTTAGTCATGTCCCAGCTTGTGCAACAATTTGTATTGAAATATTCATGCTTGAGATCAAGGTTGATGTGTTTTGCTGATGATTCCCATAAAGTCTGCATCTTTATATTTTATTTGTTCTTGAAGGTTACTTATGTTTACAAGTGTATACTTGTTTGAAGCTAATGCACAATTGCATATTCAGTGATTGATGGCAGCTCTAGTTTACTTACGATTTGTCTTTCTTTCGTAATGATAATTGAGTTTTGAACAGAAATTCTGTTAATATTTCACAGCCAAATAAATCCAAGCCCATCATATTAACAGTGGCATCTATGGATTCCGCGTCATTTTTCTGGGAATAAAAGCTTAGGTGCAGAATCTCCTATTTCTGTAAGTCCAGGCAGAAGATTGTTGCCACTGTTGTGTATTTCCCTATAATATTTCATCACAAAAAGCAGAAACTTTTTTTTTGAACATCATCAGGGATTGATTTCTCTTTTGGCAGCGTTGGATTCGCTCTCACGTTTTTTGGATGGTTTGGGAGATCTTAGCAACCAGGTAAGTTATATATGAGACTACCTGTTTTGCTCATAATAACCGATGGTTTAATCACATATAAGTTTCACTCTACTGAGAGCTGGAATGCGAATTTCTTTTTCATGAAGCTCTTTAGCTGTTTCTCCATGGTTGTTGAGATTGCACTTCTGTGCTTTTGATTTGTCTTATTCTGACATGAAAATGCTAGTTCAAATTATGAAAAACCATGCCAATTTTATGGAAGTCTTTCTGCAGATTTTGAAAACCAAATGTTCCTTGGAATAATCCATGGTTTCATGTTTGACATATCTTGCCAAGTGCCTAGAATTAAAGTGTCTTACGGAGAATCAAGATTCTAGATTCCAATGAGCTCAGCTTATCATTTTTAGATTAATCATTTTTTATTTTATTTTATTTTATTTTGAGAAGCCCAAATTCCTATTCATAATGATTCAGATAGGCAATTTGTGTCGCGTATAAAATAATTTGGATGGTTTAATGTATCTTTTTAGTGTCCATGTCTATTGCTTGTGAGATTGTAACGGTGTCTTACGAATCAAAACTCGGACCTATATGCTCAATTTGCATCATGGTGCGCAATGCCAAGATTACCTTTTCAAGACAACCGGATGTAGAACTTCAAAGAAGTGTTCAATCTGTTACTTATGCTAATACATATTGACATCTTATAATGGAATGTTCAATATTATAGGCGTGTTATGCTATTTCACGGTTGGCCAATTGTGGAGCACTCACTTTTATTAGTTATGGTTTTTGTCCATCTATCTATATCTTCAGCTGGTACTAACTTTTGTTTGAACATTATCATGCTCTATGATGATGGTTTACATTTCAACCACAAAACCAAACTAGTATTATCTAAGGGAAGGATTAATCTACATGTCTTCCTCCTTAGTGTATAATGTGGAGATGCTGCGTGATTTGTTAGCCTTGCCATTTTTTTTAGTTCTTTTTTGGTCTGTAACAGCTATACCTTGAAGAGAGTATTCTGACAGTTTCATAATGTTTATGCAGCTTGTATTTTCAGTTTTCACTGGGGAGGCTTGGGGCTATCTTGGCAGCAGGAGGTGTTTTATATGAACCTTGATTTACAATCAGAAGTTGTTACTGGGCTTAGTGACTCTCTAATTGAGATGGTATTCTTCTATTCTTATAGAGATTCTAATACTATTAAAGAACCATTAAACTAAAAGCTTAACCTTATAGTCACGGCATATCGAAATGGAATAAAGGGTGAAATTATCCCCTGATGTTGACATAGAGGGTTAAACAAGCCCAAATTAATGTTTGGGTATCAACTCAACCCAAAACTTATAATAATGGTCAAATTGGCCCTGGAACAACTCAGACCCATAAAACACTATATATTTTGGTACTTAAATTTTATAATGTTCATGTAACAAGCTAAACGACATTCTGCCTTATAATTCCTAATTATAAAAAGAATACGTATAAGTATTGATATTTTGGTGCAAAATTCTTCACTATATACTCTAATTTATGGAGTGAGTTGATCTTAGATCAATTTGAATAAAATTGTTGAGTTTTGAGTTGAGTTAATACCCAACATTGATATTGGAAAGCATGTACATAAAACCTCTATAATAACTTTTTTGAAACCCTAGTGTATATATATTGGTCCCAACAAAACTATAAATTAATAATCACTATAAACTTTTATATATATGTGATACACTCCAAAATTCTAAGATTGTCTAGTTAAAAATGAATCAATATTCATTTATTTCATCTTAAATCTCCTCATTGCACTTAAGAATTGAGACATTGTCTTCTCATATAGCAACAAAAAGTTGTGAAGAGTTGTTGCTGCTTACAAAGTTGTGAATGTAAAATCGTCTAACTAATATATATTGTAATTTGGTTTTTCATCTCTAACTAATATACATTGTAACTAGTATATTGGACTTGAAAATTTAAAGTCATACGTAAAATCTCTTTAAATTAATAAATTATTAATTTATCGATATAATAATATCTCGCTAAATTAATGAAATATTCCGGTCCCGACATTATTAATTTATAGAGGTTTTACTGTAACTGTAAAAATATACTTAAAGCCTTAGATCTCTTATATTCAAGGCTTAATAAATGTAGCCCTTAAATTTGTTTCGAAATTTCAACTATCTTCTTGAAGTTTTAAAAGTTAAAAATGACCTTATGTATTATGTATGAAAACGTACAAATTTTTAGGTGGCGCATACAATATGTGCAAGCTTATGATTTGTGGTACCAAAATTTTTATAAATGATATTATCGATCGTTTCCACATTTAATTTGATCAATTTTAAATTGGGTTTTTGAATAAGTTCGGAAGCTATGTTGTAAGCCTATATTTAAATATCAGTCTTTTTAGGCTGATTGTGAATTATAGATATTTTTAAAAATATGCAAAAAATGATCTAAAATTGTATTAAATGATTTACTTTTACCTTAAGACATAATCAAATTGTACCGTTTTTATAAGTAACTCTATAGATTTTTGAATGTCGAATTTTCATCACATATACTCAATAATATTCACATTCACTGCTTGTGTTGCATTGCTTCTTAAGAAAACTCTACATACCTAGAGTTGAGTTTTACAAATATAATTACGGACTTAAATACTCGCACTCACTCCTTGTATTGTACTGCTTCTTAAAAAATAAAAAGTGGGTAGTACTAGCTTCAAAATGTTAAGAAAGGAGAAGAAGAAATGTGCTAATTTAATTCTAAGGAAAAGAAATTAGACGTACTAGAGAATGACACGTTGCCAAATTTTAGTCCAACATAAGGACTAAAGCTGCCAGAATTCGCTACGTGTCCTCTTTCAGAGCAAAATTACAAATTTCGGTCCTTTTTTTCTTATTTTATGATCAAATCAAATTATATTTGCTTTGTCCCTCTCATAACTAAATTCTTACTCCATAAATTCATATTAATTATTATTTTCTACGTGTCAATTTTGAAGGATGATTCTATTATTCTTTCTCTGTTCCCTTTCCTTGTTTTTTTTTCTTTGATATTTTTCCCTTCCCTTGTTTAAATTCTTGAATAAAATCCTTGATAATAAAAAGTGTAGTCTTATGTGGCAGATAAAGATTGGATGCTATTCTATTATGAAAATAGGTGACCGTTGGTTGGCTACAATGTATTTGCCATGTTAGGAAGTGGGTCATATTCCTTTTGATTTCTTTGATTGCTTTCATTATCTATACTTTTTACATATGCTAATAAACTTCTCATTTCCATAAAAAATAAATAAATTACGGAGTCGTGATGGAATGATAACAACTCTTCATTTTTTAATTGAAGACTCAAAGTTTGATCCTCATCTTTATAAATGGAAAGAATTTATGTGGTCGACAATTACCTATAAAGATACAAATTATATGTGAACATAAATAGTCTCTTATGTATACTTCTAGAGTAAGAAAATTAAAAATATATTGAATTAGACAGATTGTAGACTCTACAATCAATATTAGTTTAGCTCCAATAGACTTTTAATCGATGCACTTAAACAAATTCGTTTGAAGTTTATAAAATTTGAAATATTGAAAATGTTGATTTTTCGACGATTTGGTTTTTATATTTTGTCAGATTTATTGACTAAGTTGATATTTCAATTTTGCTTGGACTGAGTTGATCTCGATTTTCTAGAGCTTATTTTGATTGTTATTTCAAAATATATTATATATTTTTTTTTATCAATTCAGACGGTGGGATTCCAACTTATAATTTCATACTTTTTTTTGGAATGTATAACCAAAGTTTTTACTTGGTGTGTATATTATAAAAATTTAATATGACGAAAGAAAACGTTATTTGTTTTTGAAATTAAGAGTTGGAATTAATGGCTTAAAATCAAACTAATCTTATACCATTCAATTAGTGATCACTTGTCTGAAATTGACATGTTAGTGTTAATTGGTGTTATTGTTGACGTGCTATCTTCTGAATTGCTTAGATCGATTGATTTCATTTTACAATAAAATTTAAATAATATGATTGAATTGCAGAGAGATCTACTATACTCCCGATGTACGCATGACGTGATACATTAGACCTATAATTTGATGACACGTAGCACTTCAATCCATAAAGAATTAGTCTTGTGTAATTATTTAATAAAGCATTATTATGTAAACTATTTATTTAAAATTTTACATTTAAAAACCTAGTTCATACGGATGATGTGGTACTTGGCAATATCAAACACAATATCATAACTAGATTATTACCTAATTCAGCCTTTTCTTATCTAATTAATAAAAAGATATAAATTCTTAAAGTTGATTAAATTCATATGACATGACATAAAAACCACAAGTTCACGTTTTTTTGATGATTGGTATTTGTAAACTTGAGAAAGGATTGATATTGGAAGCACTCTAAAAGGTGATTGTCCATTTTCTCAATGTTTATTTCTCAGAAGTTATTATTATAAAGTTGAAAAAGAAAAGGTTGGATTCTTGATTCTCCCCGACCAAATAAGCCAATCAAAAGACACGTGTCAGATTATAGGTAGTATCATTTTGCCATTTTAGTTCATCTTATATCATATACAACCTTTTTTTACACATTTAATATAGAAATTAGAAGTAAAAGTTGGTTTCCGATCTTCATAATTCATGTATCACTCATCTGTTATGTATACATAACGAATATCAGCCTAATTAGGTTTGATTTCAATAATAAAATTTAACAAAAGTTGATTGATGGTCTTCGCACCGTAGACTCTAAATATGGCAAATGTGAACCCACTTCATTCGGTGCTATTGCCTCAGTTCCTCACCAATGGCCTTCTTGTTCCTTTATGTGTCAATTTTGTTTACTTTAATGTAAGTAGGATGAACTATATTAGAGTTGTTTAGGCTCTAGCCTTGTTGTATTTTTTTTCTTACTTTTTGTCTTTTGTTACTCTTCCTGTTTTTCTGTTTTCATTTAATAGAATTCGATTCATAGTCTGCATGCGTTTTTTCTTGGTGCCAACCTAGTTGGGATGATGAGAAAACACAACTCCACTTTATAGTTGATTCAAATAAATAAATAAGTAATTATGATGTTTAAGTTATGATTATGAACTCCACCTGATAAATTATTGATATTGGCATTTTGAATTGTTTATTAACACAGATAAAGTCAAGGAAAACCTTTGCAACTTTTTCAATATTGGACCTTGGACGTATAATAGTTTCGAATCGACTCTCTTTAGAAAGAAGACTCGGTAGCCGTGCTCCACTCCCCACAAGTATTTAAGGTATATTTTTTATTGTAAAAAAATAATAAATAATCTTTGAGACAAAACATAAGTTTGATTCAATACTATATGTAGATATTATTCACTTTGATCCGAATTAGGGTCTCATAATTCTATAGATTTACATATGTTTTAGAAATTTATACTAACTAATCAATTTGCAACTCTTTATGTTTTTGATTTCAATTAATTGCAGTAGAATTAATTGCTGCTGTATTCATTGTCGATTATCCTGATTGGTCCTTTCTAAGGGTTTCAATTACACACCATCCACTCCAAACCGATTTGGGAATGAGAATAATAGTATTACAAATTGAAACTATGTAATAAAAAAAATGAAACAAAGTTGATGATTTTTTAAAGGGAGATAATAGAGGACAGAATAGAAAAGTGGACAATCTTTAATAATGACATTCTTAATTTCATAAAAACCAAATTGAGTATGGTGACAATGACAAATCAGTTACAATGATCCCACTTGTCTTTTCCTAAAATAGAAATCCCTTTTCCTTTTCCTATAATATAATGATGACTCTGCATTTTGGAATCTTTGAGCTTCAAAGCTAAGCTCCCCCACATATCACTTAACCCCTTCTTCTATATAATATCCTTTTCCTTTATCTTTGTGTATAAAACCAAACCAATTAGCCCTCAAAACAAAAAACAACAAACAAACAAACATCTAGTAAATTCAATGTCATCAAGAGCAATGGAACCGTTGATTGTAGGAAGAATCATAGGAGAAGTTGTTGACATTTTCTCACCAACAGTCAAAATGAGTGTTACTTATAATTCTAACAAGCAAGTTGCTAATGGCTACGAGTTCATGCCTTCTGTTATTTCATCTAAGCCTAGAGTTGAGATTGGTGGTTCAGACATGAGATCTTCTTATACACTTGTAAGTCTTCTTTATTAATTTTGTCTAATTATTTTTACTAATACATCATTATTTTGTACTATATATACAGTATGGTAGTAAGTAAAAGTCTTATATTGTATGTATATTGTCCTTTTTTTTGGGGTATATGGAAGATCATGACAGACCCAGATGCTCCAAGCCCTAGTGATCCCTACTTAAGAGAGCATCTTCATTGGTTTGTATTACTACTTAATTAAGCTTATCCTTAATTATCTTTTGATCAAATGTAAGTACGTTTAATTTAATCGTCTTAGAAACAGTTTCTGATCTATATAGTTATGTTTCAGGATTGTTACCGACATTCCAGGCACTACTGATGTCTCCTTCGGTAAGTTTTCTGTTTTCTTACCGAGATATAATGTCCAAATAACCAATTATTTTTCGAGAAACCCCTAATGTACGAAATGCTTATGAATAAAACTGTTACAAAAATCTAATATGTGTTGTGTTACTAATATAGTTGTAAATAACTTAAATGAAAGCAGGAAAAGAAATAGTGAGCTATGAAACTCCAAAACCAGTAGTCGGGATCCATCGCTACATATTCATACTATTTAAGCAGAGAGGAAGACAAACAGTGAGACCACCATCATCACGAGAGTGTTTCAATACGAGGACTTTTGCAGAGCATAACGGACTAGGACTACCTGTCGCTGCTGTTTACTTCAATGCCCAAAGAGAAACTGCTGCACGAAGAAGATAACAAATTCACAATTCACATTTCACAAACAATAATTGATTAAACCTTGTTAATTTAATTGAATGCCAATTTATTTTTGCTAGCTTTGCTTTGTAATAAGAGGAAGAAATAAAGTAGTGTAGTAGTTGTTGCATGTGGAACAACTTTTATCTATGTACTAGTACTAGGTAGATATAAGTAGTGCATGTTTTATTAATTTCCTCTAAAACTAGCTACGTTTTGGACCATCTCTGTCTTATGTTTTCCTCTGTTGGTTTTATTTTTTTATATATATAATTACGTATTGATTGTTAAATACAATTTATGTCATTTTGACATTTTGATTCTCTAGTAAACGTGTCAAGCACTGGTACAAACTTTGTACTTGCTGTGATTTTATTTCAGCTATCCACTTTTGAATACAACTTTTAATGCTATAATGCGATATTTCAATAAATTCGTATGAACTTTAGAGTATTCTTACCCGTAAAGAAGCAATTCACGCTATTGTTGTTAGACTCTTCGTAAATGGAGTAATATACTAATATTGTAACTATTCGTGTAAATTGATCTATGGTAATGAATTCTCTCCTGCTTCTCTATACCGATACTTTCCCATGCCATCTACTTGGAACGGAACCCATAAACTTTTGGTAAACAAAAAGAATAGTAATGAACCATAATTAACCAACAAGTAGAGTTGGTAGATTGAAGCAAAAATCACTTTCAAGTATGGAACCCTATCAAATGTTAAATGATAAATTCATTTACTAAAAGAAAATATTTAGGTTGCTATCTAGTGATTTATAGATACTCGATTAAAGGTATTTCAACATTTTTCAACAATCAATGGATGCTCAAGGCCCTGTAGCTCCCTGGATCCCCCAATTTTATTTATAACCTTCTGAAAAGCCGCTTTTCTTTTATTTTCTTTCCTTGCCTTGTATGATTAATTTGTAATGAAAAGCATAATGCAAGAAATTAAAATAACAGGGCACAGAATCATTAGAGAACAAACTCGTGTAAATGGCAGAACAAAGACATCAAAAGAATAGCCTGATCATCGCCGGCGTCCTATTACAATCACTCTATAACCCCCCATACAAATTTATACAACCCCAACATACAGTTTAGGACATCTAGTGGCAGTCAGATTCCATGTCTTGAGACTCAAGATTCATAACCATGTTAGCCAGCCGAAACAAAAAATTACTGGGAGCAGACATGGATTTCAAAAATGCGAGTCTTCTGAGATCTGTATTCCACATATATCACTACCATGGACATGGCCATCTGTAAAACATTTCAATTTCAATCTACAAGATCCACATCGGACAGAACTCATGCATTTATTTCTGAATTGCACCGATGTTCTCTGCTGCAGCTTCTTCTGCTCCAGAACATACCGGAGCAGCTTGTTTTCTCCAGTCTAGCCCCTTCGAATTTAGACTGGCCGTCTACGGATGTTGCCTGTGATCGATGAGGAGATTCATCTTGTGTCTCTCCAGTTCGGGGTTCAAAAGACGGACATGGACCATCACTACACGTGCACAATGGCATTGCAACAGAAGGAAATGGGCTACAAGTAACTGGACAGAGAAACTCAGAAGAAACTGAAGCTACCCGATTCTTTCGGATTTCCGGTACACAGGCTGGAGATTGCCCGTCTGTATCACGAGTGTGCAGCATGCATGGAGTACATAAACCAAGGGACATGGAAAGTTTCATTTCTTTAGCTGGGGAACCGGGCAATTTAATGAAAGATACAATGCCATGCCGGCAAAGCGGACATGGTACTGAACCAGGTGGGCCCACCATTTCAGAAGTAATGTTACTTGTTGAGCACAGATAAAGTGCACATCTTACACAGAGCTGGTGCCCGCATCCTGTATATTAGAGTTGACAAGAACTATCCATCAACAATAAACAAAACAATTGACATAGTAGATAGACAATTCAAGAAAGTGAATAATGCATCAAATATTTCAAAATTCAGAACTCTTGATTCCTTTGGTAATAATCAGTTTGTTCCTCTGATATCAGGACAAACACAGAAAGAGCTAGATATAGTATCATCAAAGAGATAAAATCTCATGTTGTCTTAGATGCCGAAACTAGTAAGGATATACTTAGCATAGCGGATCAACTAGGGAGAAAAACATAGAAACAAAAAAATCAGCAAAAGAAAATAGCCAGTAAACACTACAGCTGGGTTCTAGAAAGGACACTATCCTAGGCTTCATTTTGAAAGTTCAAACTGACTCTTACATGGTTTTGTTAACTAGGGTTGCACATGTTACATCTCAGCTAATCAGAGCAGCAGATTAATTTAAATATATAATGGAACAAAGGAATACAGTCTGTGCCAAGTTTGTATTAAGCAGATGTCCTTTCTCCATTAGGACCTAAGTATGTGGGGATGAAAGTGCATCTTTATCTTGTTTAACCATATAAAGGTATACTGTTTCACTTCCAAGCAAAACTTAAAGTAATATTTGTTTGTATCAATTTTGACTATTCAGAGTGAGATTCTGAGGAACAAGCAACACAAAATCTTGATAAGAACAGAGAGAAGAACAAACCTTCGGCAGCCACATTACATGCTTTCTCCAGGCAAACAGCACATATATCGGGGTCATCAGAAGATGTCGTCAAGCCTTGCATTCCACACTCTCTACACAGAACATTTAGACAATATATCACGTTTCGAGCAGAACCAATGACAATAGTTGCAAATCTTAGTAATGATACTAAACTTTCCTTGTTCAACCAAGACCAAAAGCGATTATCATATAAGACTGGCTGGTTTAATAAGTCAGGCAGTTGAAAGTCAAGTATAATTAGCACCATAACATAACATGTTTCACATTGAAAATTACACATTGGTTCATTTTAGCAATCATTGGGTCACCATATAATTCGACCCCTGTAAACAGACAGACATGACAACTCTTGACTCACAATGATTGTGCAGTACAGTAACAAGATTGACACATGTTACATGCATGGACGAATAATCAGCATCAGTTAATCATTCTGTTGTGACTTGTGAGACAGTAGGCCTAAATACTCCTTATCCCTTGTTCCGGAACTAGCAACATGACATGTGAAATGCACAGAAAAGGCATTAGCGTTTGCTCTTTCAGTTTTTGACCATCATTCTAATTTCTCTAGGCGGTGTCGCTAGTTTTTGAAGCATTTTAACATATTTTAAAAGCTCGCTGAATTCCATAACATACGCTATAAACTTGTCATGCTTTAAAATGCAGAAATGGAAAACATCCATTGTCTTCCATAAAAAGACACTAGAGAACAATCCATGCAATACTAGCACATTGTTCATCTATTAATGAATTTAGCTCAGCCTCAGGCACAAGTCTTTCATGCTAGCCATATATTGTCATGCTTTACACTTTGACCTACTGAGTTAGCTCAGGCTGTTGCAAAAACATAAAATGTTCTATTCACTCTTATAAAACATTGAAGAATTGATTGGTATTTGACTGCCACCTTAGCAGCTTATTAATTAATTCAGAGAACAAGTTTAATTTGATGCATTGTTGAACATAAGTAATCACCATCTCCAAGTAAATGTGTGCAAATGTGAGCACATAAATAGGAATCGATCATCTTGCAAAAGTACCTTGCTATGTCAAGGACACTTAAAAGAGGCAAGGATAAGAAATTAGAATGAGGAAATCTAGGTATCGCAGAGTCAGAATTTGGCATCAACATCGGTTCTAGCCAGTGCCGTCCCCACGTCCTAGCAACATCAGCAGGCAGCCACCTGCAAAGATGCATAATTTTATATTTGTAATCTTTAAGTAACTGACAGTAACTTGCACCAGCACAAAAAGAAAGACCACATCAAGGAAGATTTTGTAGCAACTTACCCATTGCAATTTAATGTGATTCGACTGGCACCTCTTGCAAGGAGAATCTGCGGATTTAGGGAGAACGTGCTATCATTAAAAATGTAAATGCAAGTCTAAGCAAGGCACAATTTGGTGTTTTGGAATTCTTACCTGACAACATTTTAAATTCCCCCCACAAGCGGCATAGTGCAAAGGAGTGCTTCCAGCTCCTAAAATATTTTTACAATGTCAGAAGTACACCAAAAAATTTCTTGGGAAAAGTTCAATCCGATCCAGTGGAAAGGCAAACCTATCAAATCCATCGTTGTTCCGTAATGAAATGTCACTGCTGACACATTTGAATGAAGATCGAGTAAAAGTTGTACGCAGTCAAAATACCCATTCAATGCAGCCATGTGAAGAGCAGTAATACCACCGTCAGCTGCCTTATTTACAAACTTGGAAAGTGCACTGCATTATAATTACTTAAATCAATTAGTTTGACGACATAATATAACATAAATTGAGCACAACACAGCTTGCATTTAAGGAACGTAAGTAACCGAAACTTACAAGAGTATCTAATTATAGATATACACAATCCATAATAGTTGGCCAATCAATACATTAACAATCAATAAATGCTACAGTTTAGTCACTCTTACCTCTGGTCAAATTTATTCTTCCCACTCGTACCATCCTCCGAATTACCTTCAGTCTGAGCATGAATAGCTTCAAAAGGCGCACTCGGAACAAAGTCAGCAACCACTAGTCTTAAGCATCTAGCATGCCCATTTACAGCTGCAAAATGCAGAGCAGTTCTTCCGCTAAGGTAATCCGCTCTCGTAACCTGAAAAGGAAATATACAAATCCAAATAAGAGAGAGCTCTCGTACAACATATCATAACACGACACAACGCAAAACCTAAACCGGAGATAAACGAAAAGGAACTCACATTGCATCTAAAGAGCAGAAGAGTCTGCACAACTTCCCAATGTCCATATCTGCAAGCTTGCATCAATGCAGTCTTCAAATACAACACATAATAAAAACTAGTTAGTCACAAACAGATCCATATAAGAAAATTCACCTCGCGATTCTAATTTCTCAAATCGCGAGCCGGATAAAATTACTAAACAAAAATCACATCAGAAAATCGTCTAGAACAAGTTTCAATTCTTTATTTCAACCGATAAATATCTGAAGAGTGAAAAAACAAATTACCTGACCGCAGTAATTCCTAGAATTAACATCAGCTCCATTCTCAAGCAACAATGCGACAATCTATCGGAAGAAATGAAAAAGAAGGATCGCGTAAACGGAGATCATTAAAAAAGACGGAAGAAAAAGGAAGGAGATGTTAGGCGTACCTCGTTGTGACCTTTAGCGGCGGCGAAATGGAGAGGAGAATTGAGACCGCCGAAGGTAGAGTATTTAGATAAGCAAGGATTGCAATCGAGAAGCATCTTAGCTTCAACGAAATCGCCATCTCTCGCCGCCGATACTAATCTCTCGCCGGAGGCTGAGCATCCGAATGAGTTCCCCATTTTTTTCTTTCTTTTTTCTCTACCTGTTTTCTTTTGGCTAAAAATAAATTTACAGTGATGATGATGGAGATGATATATGTTGGGTCAACCAAAATTCGAAAAAAGCACACGGGATTTCTGGACTAATTTTCCCAAATTAACTGTCTATATATTACTACTAATGACTATATTTATTATTTCCTTTCCAAATCTAATTTACGTCTCAATTTTACCTTTGTTTTATAATTTTAAAGGGTGGTAAAGCCTGATTTTTTTTTTCTTTTCCGAATAACTGTGCATTTGATCACTTTACCATTGTCTGTCCAAAGTCAATTGCTTTTTATTTATACAAAAACAAAAAAATACAAATAAAATTACATTTTCTTAAGTTTTGCAATTTTCACCAACCATGCACTTAATTTATTCTATCTGTAGATATTGATAAATTAAATTAGACTATTAACTTCTGATGATAAATAAATAAATATAATAACAGATTGGTTTAATTCTTTTTAATTATTATCTGAATATACATGTGACTATACATTATTAGTTTAAATTATATTGCTAAAAGAAAAATAATATGTTAAAAGTTATATTTTGAAGTTGGGACAAATCCCTTTTATTTTTATGTAAAATATATAATATGTGTTGTTTTTCTTTTTAAGAGAATCTGTGTTGTTTTAATTTTTTAAATGCATAATGTTACCTTTGAAAAAAAGCATAAAGTTATCCATTTGTATTTTACTTTGAATACACGTTTCCAAATTTTTACTTATAATGAATAATGAATTAATATTAACACATTAGAATAGTTAAAATACAAATTTCGACTTTAAATCTTGTATACCGAATGAGTATGACATGTGTAATTAATTCTGAAACAATTAATTAACACACATGAGATCAGAATATTTGTATAACAATTGAGAGGGGTTATTACTAAATAGAAATTGGTACAACAAAGATTCTCAACTCCTGAAAGAGGCTATCTGTATAACAATTGAGAGGTTATCATATATAGAGTATTTCTATATAAATGTTTTGCCATATATTTATTGTTTAACAGTACTCATTGTATACCACAATGATCTTAATTATCAGCTTGAGCTTGGAGTTCAATAGATAAAATAATACCGTGTCAGAGTTTTTGCGATCGGAAGATTCTAAGATGAAACTATATATTGTATATGCTTCATATTTATTGGATGTTCAAGTAAAAATGATTGTCAAGAATAAATTACACAATTTTATTTTTATCTTATTTTTAATGGAATTTTGAGTTATTAGCCAAATCGTCATAAATGAGTAATGAGTAATGATTTAGCAAAGGTGTAGTTCTAACTAATGGATTGTTTACTAAACATTTTTACCAACCAATGGTTGAACTTTAGTAAATATGTTCCTACATACACAGGGATAGAGACGTTGCATAATGCTTTTCTATATAGGATTAAATTGAAAGCATGATAAAAGGTCGGTGAGTTTTATATATAAATATACTTATTTAATTTGGATTGTTTTCATTAATGATCTAAATTTTGGTAATATTACTTCATATTAAAATGTACATACTACTAATGTCGGAGGTGATTAAATGAGAAATACACAGATAAGTTTAAGTAGTCCAATGGATTACAGACCTTGGGATCTACGCAATACAGATTAGGTAAAGTTTGTTGGATGGGCCCTCCCTCCACTTTCAACTGAACCTAATTCCAAATACTATATGTTCTATTATTTTTTAGCAATTTCATTTTCATAAATGAAAATTATACACTCACCAAGTTGAGAAGTGTAAGTATGTTTTTTAATTACAAATATCTGCAAGGTTTTGCAAGTAGCTATCCTTTTTTTTTAACCTAGATCACATTTTATTAAAATAATGAATCACTTTCATAATTCAAGTATTTATATGAGCAAGTTGATGTTGATGATGATGATGGTGATCATGTTTTTGTCCCATTTGCATTATTTGGCTCTTCACAACATAATCATTGTTCACAGTATCTGAACTCAACTATGCAAATATCACAAAATATCCAAGATCTTACCAAAAAGACAGCCTTAATATATACATATATATAACTAGAACTTGTGACAAACTTTCTTAGCCACTACTGAATTTTTAAATGTTGAAGTGATATTTTATAGTTATACAAACAGTATAAATAATTGTCTAATTTATAATTAACTTTTCATTCATGTCTAAAAGTTATAGAAAAAAAAAAAAACTCATTATTTTTGTTAAAAAATTAATCATATTAATAGATCGGAACTATAGATGATATCATTTTTAAAAATAATTGACTTCACATATCAATAAGTTTGTACCTAGTATGCACCAACTATAGTTTGTACATTTTGATACATCAATTTTAAAATTAGATGATTAATTATACTTTAGGAGTCATTTATAACTTCTCTTGAAAGTTCATGAGTACGATTGCAATTTTGGAAAACGTTCGATGTATTATTAAGAAAAACAAATTAAAAAAAAAATCTGATGAATCAATTAATTTAATTATACAAATCTAAGATACTTCATTTCGTGCAACACATAATTTAATATATCTATGTTATTACAACTGTAGTCAACGATTGCTGATATCTAAGACATTGTTATTTTAAGGAAGTAGTCAAACCCCCAGTTCATACCTCGGAAATTAACAACTTGGGTTGAAAAACATAGTGATGTAATCCAATTGCAATATCAACTTCATAGTATTGTTTATGTTTCAAGTTGGATAAACCAACTTGGAAGATTAGCTCTACGGGTTGAATTTTATGGGTGAAGAGCCTTTTGACTATCTGGTACTGACTATCTTCATGCCTTATTACAGGTTGCAACTACCAGTGTCCTCAAGTCAACTGTAAAATTGTCATGTTTTCAAATCAGTTCATGTCAACTTATTTTCGAGTAGTAATTTTTTCAAGTCAGTTTCGAGTTGATAGAATCAAACAAGAAAATTTGCACGTCGTTGCAAGTTAATCCTAGTTCAACCTATCTAACTAGTTTAAACTAACCCAAATTCGAACAGGGTAGATCCTTCTTTGGAGACAAACTTTCAACTAAATATCAACCTGTTTATATTTTTATTATATGAAGTGTTAGTATTGATGCACTTAATTACATGGGCATGTCAGTGTCAATACGACCTGTTCATGACCTATAAACATGTTTTGATACCCCTAATTAACAATATAAGCACGCAACAAACTACCAACAAATCGTTCACTACTTTCTTCTATGGGGCTAAGAATAGTTATTGGCTTTGGATCCAAATGGTCCCAAATGTCCATACATACCATTTATGTCTTGGGAAGTTTTTGCAAGAGCAGGGTGTTGCAAACACCGCCTGCTTAAATCCCTCCATGTGGAGCTAAATGAAAAATTAGTGCCATATGGCGCAATCAGAGAGTGGTGTTTGCAACACCGGGCTCCTGAAATAAGAGCTCATCTTCTAAGTATTGCACTAAAGAAAATATGACAAATGATAAAACTAATGGCATCTTTTTGTAGCAATGTGCTAAAAGTGACTCGATATTTTAGCAATTTATAGGTGAAGTAGCTAAGAACTTGCATGCACACAACTCATGTTCCTACCAACACAGTATTGCAAAAGGAGATTTTATTAAAGAAATATCCAACATTCATTCTCCAATTTGATATTTTAGGTGAATAACATTATAATAAACACAAAAAGGAGTAAATTATTTTGTTATAGATCAAAAAGTTTGTCACATATGTACATACTGCATAGGTTAGGATGCCACATAGGCTCTGAAGCAGTAGTTAGAATAAGAATTTCATACCAGAATTTCCTCTGAACGTAAAATCGAATAAATCAACAAATATTTAAGTTGGCATGCATCATTGATCCATTGGGCAGCATCTGAGTCGCCTACAAAATCAGGCTTGAATTTCCCTGGAGTTTAGCAGATTACCAGACATGGCAGCCGGGAGAAAACAATGCAACTCTTCCATTGTAAAACATCCAAGAGAGTTGATTGATATGACAAACATGATAGTCGCTCTTTAACATCCCGATCCCATGTGAGACTCTTCCCTCACATCCTCAATGAGTAAGATTCCGTTTACTTCCCCAAAATATCCACAAGAGGATAAAAAGTTTGACTGCAGGCACCATTCGGATTCAACTAGAACATGAAACCACCAAACACTTCTGAGTTACTTAGTTACCTGAGCATCCTTTGCATCAACAATGTCCATATCATCATCATCCTCATCGATAAAATCAGAAGCCACATCGCTATCTGATTCTGATTTCAAATCATACTCCACCTCCTGTTCTTGTCCATATTTGTCATCCTCAAAACCATTTTCCATATGCCCACTCCTAAATTGATCCGCCTCATCATCAATGCTATCTCTCCTATAACTAACCAACTCTCTGTCCAATCTCGCCTTCCTCGGACTCGTCAACACCAACTCACCCAATCTCCTCCTTGCCAAATACAAATCATTAGGCTCCACCAATTCCCCTCTCCTATAACCCTCTCTGAGAAACACCGTGTGAAGCTTCCCCTGATTCCCTCTAGTCGAAACATAAAATATCCCCTGATGCTGAAGGCAAAACTCCTTCAACTTCTTCGGCAAATTCATAGCCATCCTAAAATGTGCTATCCTCTCCAAAGTAATCTTCTTCTCCACTGTCAATGACAATAACTCATGAATAGTCGCCACCGCCCTCTTCTCCATCCTCTTCTGAGCCTCAATTGACCTCAAATCATAACCCGAAATATCCTCATACGGAGACCAATAAGGAGTCCTTTGCCATTTCCACACCGCAATTCTATAATACTTACCTATCTTAAACCCGGGCGGGAAATTAATAATAAAAGAAAACCTTTTATCCTCTTCACCCGTTCCCCGTTCTCGATACTCTCTCTCCCTAGCTTTCTCTATAGCACAAACAGCTAACTTAGGGTCTCCATCAACAATCTCAATGTACTTATTCCTAGTTTCAGAAGCATCAACTAATCTAAAAAATTGGGGATTTTTAAGAACTACAGAATATTCAAAATCATCGGGTAACCCGAATTCTGACCTGGCAATTCGAATATGCTCCAATCGAAGACGACCCGTGTTAGACATCATAATCAACTTCCTCAATCGAGTAACAGCTTGGGGTATCTGAGCAATCATAGCCTCCTTCTCCTGTTGCATTTGAAGAAGGGCTTTTCTGGTTAACCGACAATAGAGAATCCGTTGAACCGGGTGTTCATAAACTTCGAAAACATGAGGGAATTTGAGGATAAAGGCGCCTGCTTCGTACTGCTTAAAGGCGAGGCGGCGAGCGAGATTGTCAAGGCGGGAGGTTTGAATAGTTTGATTGGGTTGGGAAAGGATTAAAGACTGGAACTTGGTGACTTTTCGGGTTTTTTTCTCGATTTCCATGTAGTTGTCGAAGCCATGATCGCGAACTCGGAGCTGCTTTTTGGGGATGGAGGTTGATTGGGACATTGGTTTGGTGAAAATGAAGTTGTAGATGCTGGATTGCATTGATTTTAGGGTTTTGGTATTGGAATTCAGGAGGATGAAGATGCGCATTTTGGTGAAATCAAATTCAGGGTTTAGGGTTTTTCAGAGAGAAAGAACATTGAGGTAAACAAAAAATCAAACGGTGATCAACTTAAAAGCAAAATCAAAAATTGATTGGCTTCGCCCGGGCTCGAACCGGGGACCTTCAGTGTGTTAGACTGACGTGATAACCAACTACACCACGAAACCATTGCTGTCAGTTGTGTTTCTTAAGGATATATAATCCTTCAGCGTTCCAATCTTTCTAGTCATTATTTTTCTTGATGAATCTTTGGAGAAGCCTTCATTTATATTACTGGTGATTTGTCTTTGTAATTTCCAACTTTTGAACTTCCAACATTCTTTGTTGATAAAGAAAACTACTCTTTGGTCAATTAGACTTAAGATTACTAACTAAAAAATTTTAAGCTTAGAATTGTATTACTTCCTACATGAAGATTAAAATTGTTGAATTCCAGATTCTATATTTTTAACTCTTTATTAATATGTTTTTTAAAATAAGTAAATTCTTTTGCAAACTTTCTCAAATTATGAGGCTTACGAGATTTGAGCCCAAGCCCAACTTTAGACCTAACCACAACCCTAGCTCAATTAAAGAGTCGAACGGAGTGCCAGACCTCGTCGGACACCTCGGGCTGACCTAGGAAGACTCCTAGTAGTACAATGGCCAAGTCATAAGACCCAAAGCAGTCTAACAATCTATCTCCATCGGACGAGTTAAATTAGTGCACGCTTGCGTCACACATTCTATCAGATACATATTTTAAATCATCGTTTGCAACCGGAGAATAGAGTGTCAATAATAAAAATCCCCACACAAAAAATATTGGTATAGTTACTCAATCTTTTTCTACTTTACTCTTAATTTGTTTACTCTAGATATTTACCGACTTGATCGTGAGAGTGTTTTCAGAGTTGCAAGAGGAGCCCGACTATACGTCATGTCATCGGATAATTATAATACTCTTTGTAGTATTAGTTTAAACCACTTTAATTATCATTAATCGTAAAACTAAATTTTTAGTTTTCTTAATTAACTTTTTATAATGCTTGTTCACAACTCATTTAACATGAATGAAATAGGACACGAGACCTTGCTTGCACACCAACCCCAACTAATCCACACTATTAATTAAAACTTTATTTTAATGAAATCATGTAGTATATGCTTAATTTCACTACAAATTGCTAAGTAAAACTAAAAAATGGGTGCTCATAAATTGAAGATAGCATTAGCAGTAGCAATGGTGATGTTAATTAGGTCGGCTGTGGGAGTACCGAGTGGAGAAGTAGAATGCAGCACGGTGACAGGGTTTCTTTCAGCATGCTCGACGTTCATAGCATACGGGTTACCGGATCCGCTACCAGGATCACCATGCTGTGATGCAATGAATAACCTGCATTATATAGCAGCAAGTGGGGATAATAGAAGGTCGGTTTGTAGATGTTTTATGGGAATAGTTTCGTCGTATCATCCAAATGCTACTGCCATTGCTACTCTGCCTGGTCTTTGTGGAATCAGCCTTGGCTTCATTGTTGATCCTAATACTGACTGCAACTAGTAATTTTCATATCCTCATTCTCTAATTCTATATTTCTTGTTTTTCATTCATTTCCCGGGATAAAGTATAAATTAGCAATATGTACACTCATGAAACTGGTTGATTTTTTCCCTTACTGGCCTATTCTAACAATATGCACCCGTCAATTATAAAAATGTTTAATACTATTTTAAACAACTTTAATTTTTTAAACTAACTATTTGACTTTAAGTCCATTTAGTTGTTGAATTATAAGAGAAATAATTATGATTTGAAATTAAAAAAAATGTAGGTTATATGAATTTTTTTGATTATAAGCAATTTTAGTTCTTGATCTTTTTGAGTTCGTTTGTTTTTATATTAGTAAAACATAAATTCAAAGATTATTATGTTCAATTTTTTTTTATTTTGTTGTTGTTATAGGAAAATTAAGGGGCTATAAATATAGTTTACCACATTATATTTAAGGTTGCTAATGGTGTTTAATGTTTATATGATGATGCAGCTTGCGGTGAGTTGAATTCCCAACTGTGTATGTCCAAGAGACTAATAAGAAGAAGAAGATATTTAGTTTCCTACTTTGGAGAAAATAAAATAGTTCTTAGCTAGCTAGTACCAACAACATTTGTAGTTTAAAGGATAATTGCTTTGTATAATTATTGAACTAATTAATGTTAAGATTAATTTTTAGATTGCCAAAGTCATGTAATCAAGAAATTTACCACAAAAAAGGTAAAACTAATTCAGAGGCTTAATTGGACAACATTAGATAGAGACAGAGATGGAACAACTGATCACTTCACTTTCCTAATACTTCTGCTTATGTGTATGCAAAAATGCAATTTATTCCTAACACCATAAATGATAGATTATTAGGTGAGCACTTAACAATGGTAATCGTGTTATTAAGGAGCTCTAGTCTTTGGCTACGTTGCTAAAAGCAAATAATACCTCTAGGAATTGGGTCAATGACCGGACGATCAAAGAATCTGACTTAATCTGCACTTTACGCCAGCCATGATCTTATAACAAACTAAGTGTTTTTCAATTTCGAATCGAGAGCGCTTCAACTAGAAAGGGGTCCAACCGAAGCGTCAACATTTAGTTTACACCACCTCGTCCAACCGAAGTGCTAAGTATCCCACATAGGCTAAATATATGGGTGATGAAACATTTATAAGTGATATCGACTTACTATACATAATCAGTTGATGAAGATGATTTATCTGTTTTGGCACAGTAAGTATATGCTGGAAGTAACTATGACCGATAGTATAAGCTAGAACGTCAAATTTTGTTACCGAGTTTTAAATTAGTACCATTTTTTGAATTTTGAGTCTAAATTGGTACCATTTTATACGTTAGATCTAAACGTTTTTTTACACTTTATCCCTGAAAGTTATAATAATTTACTTTTTGTTTTCTTGTGAAATATTTACTTGTTTTATTATCAGATTAAAAAATAATAATTTGGTGCATGAGGAAAGAGTTCTATAAATATGATTGAACACATAACCCTACCAAAAAATACAACATCATAGAATACAATAGTAAATTAGTCTGATGAAGATTGTTTCTTCGATTGTCACCTGGTTTCGTTCCTGGAAACACATAAACCAAATCAGAAGCAGATCAATCTTATTTCTTTGCAGGCATCCATCTTTTATGATCTCAACTTCTTCCTAAGATTTGTTTCTTCTGTGTTCCTCCAGTTTCGTGTCTTGTCGATTGGATAAATCATTCAAGAAAACATAACAAGACGCGAACCTGAATGAACATAAGAGAAAAATTCGAATCTTCAGTCGTAATCTTTTCCCAACATATATAGTTCAAGAAAAAAATACAAGAAAACAAAAAGATTCTCTCTCTCTCTCTCTCTCTCTCTCTTTTGTATGTTCTTCCAAAGATTTCTTTCAGCTTCTTTTCCTTTCTTGTCAACACAAACAGAACAAGAAAAGAAACTAAAAGAACAGACAACAAGAATCTTCTCTTTTAATCTGATGTATGGAAGATTTAGACAATAACATTGTTAACAGTTCCATCGTAAGTTCAAGGTTAGCTTTCGAGAATCATCGAGCTGCCCAAAATTCTCTTTATCATGTTTCTTGTTCAGGTTTCTTGCATTCTCTATGGATTCTCTTTTCAAGTTTCTTGTTCTTGTTTCTTGAGTTTTTCAAATCTTTTCAAAACTTTCTTGTTTGACCCTGACAAAAGAATATTTGTTTTCACAGGGCCACAAACTAATATAAATATACTCAAGATTGCAAGTGGTGTTAATTTGACGATGCAGCTCGTGCCCGTGCGAGTCAGATTCCAGACTGTGTATTTCAAAGGAAATATAGACAAGAGATTAAAGAAAATTAAGAAAAGATTGTAACACTGGTCTCTTCTGCATTTGTTTATTTGTAAGAAGACAAGATATTCAGATTCGTACTCTCCTGTAGTCAATAATCTTACACCAGAAATTGTGAACATTGTAACATTGAACACCACTGTTAAAAATTAAAATACATCAATCAACAATTAAGAAAAAAGTAACATCAACAACACATACAATTACAACAATAATTAACTAACGTTACAAATACTAAATAATTACTGATACTGTACTGTTTTGAAACAGTGATAATACCAAGTTCAATTATGTGAACACGAAGTGTGTGAGATCATGGTTAAATAATTACAACAATAGCATTCTGCCACAACCAGGAAAAAAAAAACAAAAAAAAAGAAAAGCAAGATGAACACACAGGTATGAACCAAGTAGTTATTGCCTTAAATTTGTACTCCCTAGTCTATTCAAGCGGCCAGATAACGGTTGAGCTCTGTTTCTAGAATTGATCTGTTGTGCAAAGCATTTTTCAGAAATAGTATCTGCATCATAACACTCTTGGATAGACCTATTCATCAGACCATATTTTTCAAACTCTAGCCTCTGCCTCGGGGCACTTTGTGATCGAAGCTTGGCTCTAAACGATTCCGTATTAGCCATGTAGTTCGGGTATCCCGGATACCCATTGAAAAACCCCCATGAGCACTCGCTTCTTGTGGGTGTAAACGTACCCTTCCTACCGCTGCTGCCAGGTCTCGATGAAGGGGAAAAAGCGCGGGGACTGTTGTCGACAGTCCTGAACGCAGCTTCATCTTTAAGAGAGTTCAATGACGAGTCTTCTCCTAAAGGGGCATATGGGTTTGATGCTTTTGTAGAAATCTTCGACGGGGAGTCATACGTTGATGAGCTCCGGTTATAATCTGAAGCATAGACATGCTGCGATGTTTTGAAGGTTCCAATACTTTGGGATTTCTTGTGGGGCTTCCAAGTATCCACTTCAAGTATCTTGTCACTTTTCTCATCTTCCTGGCGGTTTCTTATCGGAACGTTGCCATTGCTGTTGCTGTTGCTGTTGCTGTTGCGAAAGCTTTCTTCCATCCAATGGTCTAACCAGTTTGCACCTAGCTTTGCTTCCTCTAGATGTATGATGTCTCTAAAATTTGAACTTGAACCACATCTCTGAATGTATTGTAATGCATATGCAAATAACGAATTAATAATAGATTCACAATATAACTAAGTCAATTTTCAGAAAATAGAACATTTTTCATCGTACGTTGTAGCTTGATAGAAGCGATTCAAAGTTCAATTGTCTATGATCGAAATAAATAACATAACAATCAAAGAAAAAGGTTGGCTTACAGAGTGATTTGAGCGAGAAGAGTTGGCAGCGGAACGCCATGGTTCTGTCAGGTTATTACGGTTAGCACGAGCACGAGCTTGCAACCGGACCAATGTCTGCATGCGCCTAAGCATATCTGCAGTCTGCTTTCTCACAATGTGGCCTCTCACTAACGCTTGAAGCTTTACTAAAGCTTTCAGCGCTCTTAAAGCCCTCCTTGCCTTCAGTAACATCCGCAACAAACAAATAGTAAGTAAATGATAAATCAAACACATAACCTCATTGTTAACCTACAACTATCTATACTAAGAGGCAATGAATATGCTTGATAATACTGAAGAGCAGATGTATGCAATATGATTGGTTATGAACTACGCTCTTAAAACCTCAAAGTTCTACAGGCAGCATAATCACAAACACAGTATGATTCGCACCAAAATTACACATCATTTTGAATGAATAGTGACAAGTGATATGCATGTATGTACTCCTTTAAATTTCAAAGAGGCAGTCAAATTCAAAACAATATAATTGGCAAAGTTTATTTGAACAGATCAATTTGAGAAAATTATAGGTGAAACAAATTGCAAATCCTCTGGTACCAGCTTCTTGTCTATTTTAAATAGAATTTTGACAAGATTATTGCTTTAATTATTACCAGCGGTTCAAACAAAGTTTGGTCTAGGGATGAAATTGGAGCGCTCCAAAACCCATAGGGATCTAAACCAACAAGGGAATCCCCGAAAAAGTTGGGGATAGAGACATTTGTCCTGATGCGGAAATAGGAATAGAGGCAGAAGGCACTGAACATAAGAACATAAACCGTGTTAACATGAAATGAACAAAGCTTCTGAAGCTCCTATTTTTTATTTTCTTTTGGGGTTTTTAAATTTTAAGACACAGTTAAAGAACTGAAGCACAATTAAGAGTTTGAACCATCTTCTATAAAAACATGAGTCAATATAACAATAGAACCATGTTTGATTCAAAGTTCTAACTGGAAGCTTAGTGGAGCATGACAGACATCTTTTTTGGTGCTTTTCTCCATTACAGCTTGTTTCTTAGCAACTGCAGCAAGTGTGCCTTTACTGACGGAGAATCTTGCACCTAGACAGTGTGCTAATAGTTTTAAACCAGCAATTTACTGGTACAAACCAGTACTTTTACTGGTTTTGAACCTGTTAATTACTAATGTCAATTAACAATTTGGTAGTGAACAAGTCAATTACTGATTTTAATAAACAATTTTCCCGAACAGGATACCACATTATCCATGCGGGACCCTCCCCCGGGCAATGATGGGGCAAAAAATCCCCAAAGCTTCTTATAAGGATTCAGCCGTCCCCACATAGGAAATGCATCTCTGTGCCGCCCAGTTGTATCTCTAGTTTGGACACTATGAAGCAAATAAAAAAGGTAACATGGAGAGAGGTGTCCTAGTTCAAAGGCTTAAAATTCATGTAAAGATGGAAAGGTGAACAAATATGATAATAAAGTAATATTGCTTAGTTGGAATGGTCATTACTACTCCCACAAAAGTAATTCAACCAACTCATCAAAGAGGAAAATTGGCCCATCGCCTATAGGCGATCCATGCCCTGACTTTTACCCAAAAGTAGCATGTTGTTGGACCATCATCCTCACAAGGTCCTCATATGATTCATCTTCATTTGGATTTAAATAATAATAGCAATACAAAAGACATATATTATTGCTCCTTAATAATTTCCTACACTTACCCATCCCTTAATAAAGGGTAAATTACATTTCTAATGTTACCGCTTCTAGACTTTATTTCATGACATAAATGTTCTTAAACTTTGCATTAACAACCTCAAAGTTCAAACCTAAGAAACTTTGTTCAAAAATTAACAAAATAATTCCTTGGACAAGTTTGACTACCGACCCTCTCTTTAATTCATATTACATATTCTTTTTCAAAAGGAATTCATATCATTTATTGTCTTTTAATGACTTTAATATCACCAATAAAGTTTTTAGGCTTAATACATCTCCCCTTGTTCATTTTCTTCGCTTAAACCCCTCAACTCAACTTAGGGGACAAGTTATTAGCCATGGGACTTGTAAACTTTTCCTACTAGGCTCCCTCAACTCAGCAAATGTAACACATTTGGCCCCTTTGTACTAACGTGGCATACGGGTAGTAACAAATTTATGATACGTCAGCACAAAAAGGATGAATTGTGTAACATTTGAAGAGTTAAAAAGATTAAGTGATGAAAATGGATAAATGTTTAATAAGGCTAAATGAAGAAAATAGACAAATTTTGGAAGCTACACACAAATTAGGCCAACTTTTACATCCCACAATGAATTTTAAGAGGCATAAAGTTAATAACGCTAAAATCCAATTCAATTTAATGTTGTTTTTAACCTCTTAATGAATCCAACAATCAAATCAAGTCCACATTAAAAAACTGTTGTTTTATTAATAGTTGTTATTTGGATACGTGTGAAGTGAAGAACCAAGGAAAAAAGAGAACACCCAGACAGCAAATAAGATAATTAATTAATGAAATTGAAAACGACACACCATTTCACATGCAACGCATACTTTTTTTTTACTGTTTTGGGGTCAACAAAGACTAGAATTTTACAACCTTGGTTCCTTCCCTGCTCACCTACAAGTCAGTTTAACACTGCTTCTATTCCATTTTTCAATACAAAAGGTATTGGAAACCGTAAGTCGGACACGCGCGCGTGTAGGACTTTACTCAGATGACGAGGATACATCACGTGTGAGGAAAGACGACCAAGAAGTAAACGACATTTTTAGGGTACAAAAAATACTTTAATCTTTCTAAAGACACATTCTCTGATCTCAGCTGAACTAACCATTTTAATTTAACCCAAAAAACAAACAGACAATCTCAGATCATCTCACTACTGCAATTAAAAATTACAACCACTCGAAAGAAACAAAAACACGGAACATGTAATAAAATTCTGAAATTTATGTATTTATAGTTCTTAAATTAATATTATTATTGTCTGTAAATTAGAAATCCAATGGTGTGATTATTTTGGATTTGGTTCAATTATCACCTCTAATCTCCACAGTTTTGGTCCCCGGAAAATGGTTACAAAACTCATATTTCTTCAATTAGATTTAAGTCCCAATTAAAACAAAGCTCACAGGATCTTTGTTGAACTTAAAAATTACATTTTTATAGCTACTCCAAAGAAAAAAGAACATACGGGAAAAAAAAGAAGAACATATGGGAAAAGTCCAAAACTTTGCCATAAAACACAAATCAATTTCAAAAGATAACATTTTTCTATTAATTTAATTGACACAAAGGTCAATTCAAATACCCAAAATAGAAAACAAAATTCAAAACTCAATTCTAATCTCCCACACTTCACATCACACAACCACCGCATCAAAATGACAAAACCACCCTCAAATCTAAAGGGCATTTACGGAAACAAAATACAAAAAAAACTCACCAGATAACCCCGAAACGCCGCCTGAATCCTAACCGCAGCAAACTCCACCATCCACCGTCTCCGATTGCCGGCAGCTGCGCTTCTCCCTCCGCCAGTCAATCTAACAACCTCGGCAGCAGCCTGAGCCGCAGCTAACGCCGCCTCCGCAACCGCCGCAGTGGCCGCGGCCACCGCGATGGCGTGCTTGTTGGAATCCAAATGATCATCGTCATAGGTGCCAGATTTGGCGTCACGCTTGATGGACTGAGATTGGGAAGGAGTGGAATTGGAAGATCTAGTGAAGCTCCATCTCTTCTTTTGCTTGACAGCCGGAGATGCGTCGGCTTTTTTATTGGCGCCAAATATTCGCCGGAGAAATCCCATGGCTCATTGTTTGAATTGAGTGGAAGACATTTTTTTGAGTGAGTGAAGAGCGAGTATACAGAGGGGTAAATCTGAGAGTGGAATAAGTGTATGTTTATATGAAGAAGACCAAAGTTGGATTTTCGGGAATATGGAGGGACACTCGCGTTTTGGAGTATGAGAAGTACGCGCTTTTAACTATTTTTTGGGGAGTGATGGGGTTCTTAATAAATGTCAACAATTAGATAGTTAAGTCATTGAATTATGTGTTAGTATTTTATAAAGTTATTTGTGATTGGATTAATCATAAATATTGTTAATTCAACTTTTAAGTTCACATGTGTGAAGTTTTATTACCCGTATTATTCAGTCTTCCTCACTTACACTTTGATAATTAAATTATATTTTTCAAACAAAAACTATCGGACAATTATGTTGGTGTGGAAGAACTATTACGCTTACAATTTTATGATTACATTGATTTACCCATCGTTCTTTATATTTTAAAATTATGACACATTCAAGTTATACCATAATTTGATAGTGTTTTAATTTTTTTTCCCTTAATTAACGAGTAGAAATCTTATGATCAATAAATAAATATAATGATTATTAAGGTTTAGGTGAGTATGACTATCTTACTATTTTGATATTTGATGGATTTTCAAACATTTCCGATACTTTTCTTCTTTATCCTAATAAACTTTGTATGATTTTCATTCTTAATCAATACAGTAACTTGGTTAAAATAGGAACTAATAAATGATTTTGTTCTCTTTGATCTTTTATAAGTTTAGAGCAGAATTTTAATTATCGACTTCACACTCACCTTATTATTAAGTGTACTAATTGAGCTACAATTAGTTGATATTTATTTTCGTTGTTTATGTAACACAATTAAATTAAGGGTTAGTTTCATATTATTGTCGCATGGGTTCACTTTTTTTGCAGATAAGTTCATTTCGGTTGTTCTTAAACAAAATGAGAACTGTAAAATAAATTGTTGGCATAATTAAAAAAATGATCCATTTTATTGATATTCAATTGAATTTTATAGACGAATTAGCTTGAATTAAACTACACATAAACAATACTTTGTTGAGTTCAATAAATACCAAATCATATTCAACTTGGGCCTTGTTTATTCCTCGAAAAATATTATCGAGGAAAGTATTTTTTGGTGTTTTTCTTTGTTCAAGAAAATAAATCAATGAAAATATTTAGCAGTCAACCGGAAAATGTACGAAAAAATTTGAAAAAACATTTTACTTTTGTAGAAGTTAAAACCTTATTATTATTATTATTATTATTATTAGGGATATTCTATGGTCACTTTGTTTTTCACAAAGTAACTCTTTACTTTCTCTATTCTTCCCCCGCCCACCATCCACTTACCACCATTTCTTAATGGTAGTTTTATAATTAAATTAAAATGTAAATTAATAATCATTTGATCTAATAGATGATTATCCTAATTTTAGATAAAACCTCAAAATGTCTAAAAATTTAGCATATGGGATAAGCAAATAATAGCGAAAATTACTTTTATCAAAAAAAAAAAAAAAGGAAATTACACGTAAGAACAGTTTTTTTTTTTATATATAAAAAAGAAAAGAACAGTAACTCATAATGAGCTAGGGTCGAAAAGCCCAAAATATCTGGAATTGAGAGAAGGGCCATCCATTTACCCAAAGGGAGGGCTATAACTACCAAGGCCCATCCATTTTATAATCATAACAAGACAAGCATACAATTTGGTCCACAAAGATTCTAACTTCTTTTCTTATATTGTAAAACTAGTTGCAAGAATGGTAATTTTATAGAAATTTTATATTAATTTCAATTTATGCTAATTAGTTTTTTTTCCTGAAAAGATGTTAGTTAATTAGTTATTCGATCATGTTAAATGAGTAATTTTAAATTTTTTTATTTGTTGAAATAAGTCGTTGATTTTTTATTTGAATTTATATAACAAACTTCTTGTTACAAACTAAAAATCTTAAAAATTCATCACAATAACATCACAAATACAAAAATTACTTATGAACAGTTAAAATTGTTAACTTTTAATATATAAAAATTGATTTAAGTGCTCCACCAGGTTTTATGTTCAAGAGTAACAAATAAAAATGTCATTTTTACCTTATTTGACTATAATGTCATATTAACATTCTGAGACTTTGTTTGCAAATATAGTGCAAGCCACAAATTCTCATTCATACAATTTTAAACTATAAGATATGTTTGCAAATGGTGCAAACCATATGATCATTTTTTACACTTTAATACTATATATACTTATTGAGATAATCATGCGCAGCGCTTAATCTTTGTTAAGATTCATCGTCACAAGAATACTTGTTTTTATTTAAACCAATAACTAGTTTTCTAATTTGAAACATCTCCACATAAATTCAACAGGCATTGTGGATTGAGCAACAGGACTATATATATAGAAACCACAAAAATGAATAAAATAAAATTTAAATTCCATTGAACTATATGCATGAAGAAAAGAAAACAAATTGTTTAGACAATAACGAATTATGCAGCATCATCGACAAAAAAAAGGAGAATATATTGACTTTAGTGTTCTTTAATTTCATAATCACCGTTTTGAGTAAGGCTTGATAATGTGAATTGCTAGAGTTGTGGCATAATAATAATAATAATAATAATAATAATAATAATATAATTGCTAATGTAATATGAAGTCATGCATGCATGTTGATATATATAGCACGTCAATGTAATTATTTTATTATTAAATGAGGTTTATGATTGCCTGCTAATTGCAATACACTTCATAAGAAAAGCGAAAAAGAAAACAAGAAGATGACAACTAAATAATTAAGATGATCTCCTGGTATTATTATTCTTGGTCACTCTCGTGCTGGGGCATGCATGTATCTGCAATATACAAATAAAAATGTATGAGAATAAGATAAATGGTAATACGTGGATTAATTTAATCAATTGCTTAATAATTCTACATGTTATTTATTTATCTCTCTGCTCCATAAAAAAGAAGAAATTATTATTTAGCTCTGTTATTAAATTTTACTAATTATTATCATCATTTCTTATAAATTATTTTGAAATTGGGCTTCTCATTTGTGGCAAAAATATATGTTTGGTAATACGTGGATTAGGAGGGTGTTTCTGTTTTTGTTATCCAAGTAGCATTGTAGAAATTCTCTACTGTACAATCAAATTTTAATTCATGTAATTATTCATTTTTAGGAAAGAAAAGAAAGGGGAAACGAAAGGATGAGACAACAGAAATTTAAAATAATGATCAAAGATAAAATTCATTGTCTGTCTGCTCAATTTGGATTGATTTATGTACAGAAAGAATGAAACAATATCCTTAAGCACAAAATTTAAAATCTTACATTCTATTTTTTCGGTAAAAAAAGTGTGAAAACATGAAACAACAAAATTTAGAGAGGAAAAGTTACCAATTTCCGCAGTTGACAGGTTGGAGATTACAGTGGGAAGGCAGGCGAGCGGCGACACGAAGAGTGTTGCAGAGGCAGTCATGGTTCACAGATTGTAGTGCATTGCAGCAATCAGGGCTCGGGTTAGGGTTAGTTGAACCGGGAACCACATAGGGCGCGCACACGTTTAGGTTGGTTAGTTGGGCTGTGCATGCCTGTGACTCTGCTAATTGCGTCTGCGTCCCTAGCGTTATCACCACCACGATCACTGCTGCAATATTCCACCAGATCAGCGACTTCATTGTTCCCATTTTTACAAACTCTTGTTGCTTAAATTTTCTTAAATTAATTTATCAAGAATTAATGCTCTGCTTTTTTATACCTTCATTAATTTCACCTTGTTTACCTATATTTATAGTTGTTTTCAGACACCTAACTGGTGATTTTCGTGATTTACCTACTTAAAATATTGATTAGCTCATCACTATTATGTTGAAACTACGAATTTGTTAAGCATTAGGTATATCATCATTTTTCTTTTGTTTTACTTTTACATATATAGTGACCAATTTCCAAATTAATTGGATTATTGAGTAAGCTATATTTTCTTTCCAAATATAATGTTTCTTTGTTTATCTTTAACTGAGTACAAAATTTGGCTCAATTATACAATTGTTATGGATTAATTAAAGAAATGAATACAGCAATATATATAATTTTGTGTTAATTCAACTGTTTTGATTCAGTAAAAAGGGTTGAAAAGCTGAATTGTCTAATAAAATTCAATAATAAATCTGATTTGACCTTGAAAAATGGGTCAACATCTCAATTTAATTTTGTATTAATATGTTCTTTTACCCGATTGCACTTACCGTTAATAATAAAAATAAAACCTTCTTATTTTGGAACTCTTCGAATTTATGAGCTATTCAATTATGAGAAAAGTCTCAACCACAAAGTTAATAACTTCACCAGAAATTACTCTTCAATCTGATATACAAACTTCTTTTTTAGGGAATTTATACCAACTTGATCAAGCCATAAATCATTTAATCAAGATTGTCTTAATTAATAACTAACAAAAGAAAATATCAAGGCATATTTCGATGCACGTGAGTAGAATTTTTGCCAAAATTACATGGAATCTATAAATGTAACTAATTTGATATATTCCATATGAAGAAAAAAACTTGCGGACCGTAAATTTTTTCCCATCAAGTTTATAATAAAAATATTATGGGGACAAGAAAAAAGGGACATGTATGCCACAAAATTGAAGATAAATAGATAAATATAGTCACAATTCAATGGTACATATTTGTATATGATGATGTCACATGTTGAAGAATTTGGTAAAAATCTAAAAAAAAAAAACAAAAAAAAGAGCAAAAATTAAGAAGATTGAGGAGCTGTCCAGTAAGATTTAACAGCAAAAAGAATCTTCTCCCTCACTAAAGGTCCATCTTCATGATCTACAATTTGACTTTTCCAATTTAATGCTTCTGTTATTTTCTTCACCTTCACTAGTTCATCCACGTCATCTCTCATTATCACACTCCCTTCTGGTCTCAATATTCTATCCATCTCTAACAATATATCTTCTACTTCACATCTGCACAACCATTGTATACAATTAATCATATACTATTTTTCTTATTAATCCCCATCACTCAGTTTGATGTTGTTTATAAGGTACCCTTTAGTGGCACATCTCTCAATTAAGATTTTCTAAATACGTTAAGAATCTAAATTAATCGTGTAATTTAGACTTTTACACAGTTCATTAATTGGACTAATTATGAGTAGGTGATTTTTACCTCCCCTTATAGAGGCTAAGCAGTGAATCAGCATGTATTAGATCATAAGTTCTAGGATATGTAGACATAGCTTCACACCTGCAAAAATTACACCAAGTCTAAATTAATGGTTATACAATGCAAGAAAATGGGAAAACAGTTCTATACACGCCATGTCATCCGAGTGCTAAGCCAATAATTAACGTGCAAGTTATTGGTTTGACTCAACGATGTATAATAAAATTTTCCAAAAGAGACAGATAGATAGTTGAATTACCAGTCCTGATAAGTTCCGATTAGTCCTCGTTCGTAAATAACGCCAAGAGTGTTGATTTCGGCTTGGACAGGGACAACATTCATAACCCAAAGTGGGTCATCAACTAAAGCAGCAGCAAATCCACCTAAGTAAGCATTCATGTCTAAAAGATTTCTGTACCTTCCACCTTGTCCTAACTGATTATTCACTGCTTTATAATATGTTACTCTCTTTTTCCATACCTCTGTATCTTTCTGAAACGTTTCTTCATCCACTCCTTCCACACTTCCACTACTAATTCTTGGTGGTGTTGCACTTAACCGCTCAGGCCAATTTCGTACTTTTCCACCCGCAACTTCTTGATTTTTGGATACCTCTGGCAAGTTGGTCAAACAAGTCTCGAGTTTCGTGTACCTGAAATAAATAAATAAATAAATCAATCAAACAAACGCGTAATAGTGTTAAACCAAGACCGCTAAGGTCAATGCCATGTCAATAGAAATGCTGACATGGCGTGATCTTAGCGGTCCTAGATCAGTTTGGTGCGGGGTAAATTTAGAATTTTTGGAAGACGAACCAGGCTTTATCGGAGTCGTCATTCTTGGGGCAGAAAGGCGGGTTTTGAGTGTTTTTGTTAAGTTTACAATGAAGGTGATTGAGAGGTTTTTGCCAAATAGCAATGTCATCTTTTTCAACCAATTTTTTCCAGCACAAGCTTTTGGCAGCATTCTCAATTTTGGTCTGCTCAGCATTCAAGTCTTCTTTGGTTCTCTCCCAACCTTTCCAGTACTTTTTCCAGCGGATCGGAGGCCCAGAAAGGATCCAGTAACCACCGGGCCGGAGAACCCGGTCAACTTCAATTAAATACAGCCCTCCTGTTCAATTATTCAAATTAGTCAATTATTCATAATGTAACCAACTAGTATTTGATATTAATGGTTAATATAGGTTTAATGCATATAATAAATTAATCTTCTCTCAAAAACAGTCAATTACTTAGTGGAGTAAACTATAACATGCTTATTTAAAGTTTATAGTTATACAAATCAGTACATAAATGTCTCAAAAGATCCAAAACTGAGGGATTTTGGTGGTGTTAAAATTACAAATTTAAGTGTGAAATCATATGCAAAAATAATTTCAAATGAAAAAACTACTATGAGATTCTGGAAAAAATTACAATATTTTTGTGTAATAATATACTAATCCGATGATGTATTTGTAAAAAAAAGTTTAATACATAATTATTTATGTAAATTTATTGTATTTTCTCGTAATTATACTTCACTATGACACGTAAACTTTGAATTTTTCAATTTGACACCAAAAACTTATTTGAGCCTAAACGAGTTAAAGAGACCAAGTGACTCACCATGTTGAGCCCAAGGGATGAGGCAGCGGGAGCAGTGAGCCATGTCAAAAGCCCGAGAAGGGTAAGGAAGCCTAATGGATGCTAAAACACCGATTAAAGCAGGCACTCCTCTTTCAAGGGCAAATTGCACTTGTGCTTCGTGTGTGTCTCTTGGTGCGAACGACACTGTTAGTATGTTCCTCGACAATAGATACGCCCCCCAACTTGCCACCTGCGGAACAAATTCATTTCTATTATTTAATTTATTGATTAAGGATGTAATTGATTGAAGTTTACAATTAGTTTGATTTAATCAACAAATTCAAGTGGTCCTTGAACGTTGTTCAAATTGTTTGATCATTTACATTTCTACCAAAGTTCAACTAAAAATATGATTTTCCTTAACAAACTCAGAGTATGGAAGGATGACAATTTTTGATGAGATAGCACAAAATACAAAAGTAATAGAACTAGCACAATATTCAACTAATATAAACATATTATTTCTAGCATTTTCAATTTTAAGTATATATATGACATAGGTGGATGGTATTTAAAATAAACATAATTATCTTTATAACTATTTAATCAATCCTCGAAATTCAATGGTAAAAATGAATAAATTAATAACCATAAAAAAATTTATATAGTATAATTGAATTTAAATATCTAATGAGTTTTTAATTTGTTTTACCAATTAGACAACGGTTCAAAGCAATGTTTCCTTTTGCTCATGGCACATAATTTGATTACAGTTACATTTTAATAGATTGAGAGCAAATGTTATAAAATCACTTGTCAGAAAACCAGAAAATCACCATTTTAAAAAGATGGTGCTTTATTTGTTAAAAAAAAAAGGTGATTTAATTCATTCCTTTTACACGGAAAGAAAACAACAAATGAATAAAAATTATAAAATTATATCTGAAAATATCTCCAATCATCCATGAGTTCCCTAAACCATTAAAATGTTAACAAGCCATAGTACTATCAACATATCAACGGACACCATGTTCTTAAAACGAAATTATGTTCTAATATTGATATCATAGCTCAAACTAATGAGCAACCTAATACAAAATTAGAGTAAATATTCGTGCATCTATGACCTATTAATCCATTTTGACACTCTAATAATTATAAAACATACAAAATTAAGGATTAAAGAAGAATTACCCCACAGCCGGTATCAATGGCAGTCCTAATAGAGCCATCTTTAAGATTAATCAACTTCCCAATATCATCAATATAAGCATCCGCACCATGAGGAAACATAGTCCCTCCGCCGGGGAATCTAAACCGGTCACCTTCAAACCGAATCCAATTCTGCACTGCCTTCTCCACGGTCAGATGCTTATGTGGCACATTTGCATACCACGCATAATCTCTACTCGCCGGCCAACTGAACGGATTCTTATATCCGTAAGGCGCCGGTATACGACACGTAGTTTTCTCATCTTTCTCCGGACAGTGCCTTTCTCTGTACACCAAATTTTCTCTACTGTATCTCAACGACCTTCTCTGGTCCTCACACGGCGTGTACTCGCTGAAATTCGCACTGCACGCCGGAAATGTTTTTATCTCCGACGAAATAGAGCCTTCTGATACGTGGTGTGACCGGAAGTCAAGCTCATGGTCAACTTCTTTCTCATTTCCTCCGGTGGTTGTGCATGGGATGGAAATGAGAGTGCTCCGGCTGATTCCTCCGGCGTCGGAACTTTTCCAACGGCCGAGGAAATATGAGAAAGAGCAGAGGAGGATGAGAAGGGCAAAAGAGTAAATGTTACGTCGTTTATTGAAGAATATATGGAATTTGGTAGCGAAAGATTGGGAGGGTTTGGATGTGGGATTGTATTCTTCTGAATTAGATTCAGAAGAAGCCATGGTTAAATAATGTTGGGACGTTAAGACGTGGATTCGATGTGGGATAGAGTGTTCGGGGGTGTTAGTATTTAAAGGAAAAAAGGGGGTATGGGGTTTAGGGAGAAAGATGAAGGGGGTTGGAAGAGTTTTAGGGAGAAATCAAGTGGATCATGTCATGTGGACTATGAAGGAGAAGAGGTTTTTATTATTTTTAATTAAGGGTTATTCAACTTTGTTAATGTATTATGTTCAAGGAAAGGTTTACCAATATGGTATTGTTTTAAATTGGAATCTGAGGGGAAAAGGATTTAAATGGGAAATTACAGTGAGATTTTGGTGTATTTTTTTGACAGCTAGATTTGGTGTATATTTGATGCTTGTTTACTTAAATGAAAAATAATTTGAATTTAATTAGTGTTATTGAATTTAATTAGTTTGAAAATCGTTTTTATTTTTTCAAAAAGTTTACTCCTAGTTTAAAAATCTAATTAATTTGCGATCGAGTATTCATTTATTTGGAAAATATACAATAATTCTTTTTATATGTAAATTTCACCGTTTTCTAGGTTTGGTCTATTGAGTAGATGGATCCAAAATTTATTCCAAAAATTATAACTAAATTTATTTTAAATTTTCATCTAAATTAAATTTATCCCCAACCAACGTTACATATATTAATATGTGCAGAAAATGTATTAGTAGATTCTAGCTGTAAACATCAGATTAAGCTAAAATGCATGCAATTTTATTTTTTTCGGAAAGGAGTATTATTGATTTTCTAAAAATAATATAAAACAGTAAGTACATATTATAGGCACTGGGATTAAGTAGTTTTAGTAATTAAGCGCCATGAACTTGGCGTCAACGCTATGCATCAAACAAAATATATACTATATTTTTTGTTATTCCTATAATACATAGTTTAGTGTTTAATGTTGTTTTTTGGAGCAAATTTTAGTGTGTTTAATGTTAATCCACATGAATTGTTTTTAATTTTCATTTTTATTTTTAATGACCACTGCCATCCATGTAAAACTCTCTGTTCTATTTTAGGGCCAACCTTATTTTTCTTCTTCATACATATAAGATAAAGAAAACATCGAAAAAAAAAAGAGAAGAAGAAGGAAAATATATATATGGTTACTGATTAAACATATGGCTTCGCTGTATCTAGGCTAGCATGGATAGTTTATATGGGAGGTTAAGTTAGAAAATGGGATGATTTAAAATAAAATAATTTTTTTTTATTAATGTGCATCCAAAATTAAGTCAATGGAAAGGTTATTAATAGAGATAACCTTTTAGGGAAACTTTTTTGTTTTGTATTCTCTTAAAAAAAATTGATGTGCTAGAATTCTGCCTGCACAATTGATTTGAAAATTAGATTATTAAAAAGTACCTTTTGATTTATACACGACAATCGAAGAAAATTTATATGTATGACATCTCTTTTCAAAATAGAATTAATGAATGTAGCTTTATTTAAGTTATGTTAGTTATTTTTACCTAGTCTAATCAAATTTTACATACCGTTCGATGCATATCGTGTATGAGCCATTTGAAGTCTCACTTTATCCGTGTGAGATATTTAACACACCTTTACACGTCCAATTCATTTAATATGTGATGCTAACTCTGAGGACTCCAACATCAAATGAACAACCATGACTATGATATCAATGTTAATTAACACTTCGAGTGAAAATCTGTTGTCCCTAACAGCCTATCCCAATCCATATACCACCATTCATTTTTTGCCACATGGCAGTTTTTACAATTCTGCTTTAAAAATTGCTAACGCCTCTTAACTTATTTTTGGGTTGCTCTGTTAAATCTTAGGAATAGCAACCGTCGTCTTTATCGGGCCTTGTCTTCCGTTTTCTTCCTCTGATCTCCGGCTTTCTTTTTCGGTAATCAACTTTGAATATCATGTTTGAAATTCCATATGATTTCTACTTTTGTTGGACCCGAATTTGAATTAAATAAAAAGATTTGAATGTTGAAGCATTTTGATTGTTGAATAATACATTGAGAATTACCTTTGATTCAAATCATTCAGCTTTTACTACATCATAACTATACAAGAACAATAGATTCAACCTTCTAAACTTGTTGAATTTTTGTCCAATTATTCCGTTTTAAAGTAAAACACCATACTCTAATCAACATGAATTAGGAATATTTGGATTGGACCCTTGAAGGCTTGATGTGAAGCTTATGTTAAAAAGGAGTGTATTATTTGGGAAAATTAAGGACTCATCTTTTTATTTCAGTTGAATTCAGGTTCAACAAAGGGAAATCACAGTGAGATTTGAAATAAATGATCGAAGGAAAAAAAAGGATGAAGAAAATTGAAGGGAAAGAGAGAAGAGAAAGACAAGCTATTCATTACACCAAAAACAAGTTAACAGAAGTTAGCAATTTTTAAAGCAGAATTGTAAAACTGCCATGTGGCAGTAAATGAATGGTGGTATGAGAATTGGGACAGACTGTTGAGGATAACAGATTTTCGTTCGTGTTAATTAACCAATTGAACTTAAATTGCTCGAGTTGATAATTAAGCCTAACAACATCTTTTATATTTTTTGACACAAATTCTCACTGATACGATCAAACTCACTTAGAACGAATGCCAGTTCCAGATAATTTAGAAAAATTAAGAGAAAAAAGACTAGAAAATATTATTAATTAAGCATTAAAAATTATAATAAAAGTCTAGGTATTTATAATACCGATTCTTCCTAAAAAATAAATAACTCATAAATAAGAAAAGTCTTCTAAATAAGCAAAAAGACAATTAATTAATAATAACTGTAATTAAGACAAATTGGAAGGACCTAGCCTCCAGAAGACGTACCACTCACGCGAATGCCTCTTAAGCTTGAAACATAAACAACACAGGTTCATCCCACTATGTATTTTTGATTCACCAATAAATGAGGTTGTTAGGACTCGAATTTATAATCTTTTACAGAGAATCTGATACCATTTTCATTATACCGAAAAAACATTCAAACTTATAATTAAATATGACAATGTTTTATATATTAATCTTTAACACTTCACTTACATTTTGTCATGTTCGGAAAAGATGAAGATGAAGCGAAGAATTTTCCTACCACCATTTTTTGTTATTTGCTTCAAATACTGTATAGATAATTGAGCAAATTTTACTTGATAAGCCATTAATAAATTATTCCTCCTTTCATCCCAAGATATAAGTTGTTTTAAGAAGGAAAATGTTTCCCAAAACATAAGTTGTTTTAGATTTTCAAAAATTAGTATTTTGGTGTATATTTTCTGTTAATGATATTTTAATAATTCTTAAAATATGTTTAGCATGTATAAGTTTTGGTTGTTTAACATATTTATTAATTGAGTCAAAAATTAAACACTATTCTCTCTGTTTTTAAATGTTAGTCGCTTTTGTAAAAATATGAGAAATTAAGATATCTCATATAAAATTCTAATCTATCATTCTTTTAATTTCTCTTGTATTACTTGTTTCCTTAAAATTCTATAAATATAGAGACATAATTGACAAAACACTAACTCTTATTACCATAAATGACAAAAACGACCAATATTTATGGAAAAATTCACTTCTAAAATCCGACCAACATTTAAATATGGTGGCAGTAATATTTTTTGAATAAAGAGTTGGGTAGCGATGATGAAAAAGGAACACAAACATCTCAACTAGGTTAATATTCTCTAAGGATCAAAACCAAAGACCGGCCTGAATTTTATTAAAAGAAAGAAAAAAATAATCACAACGAACAAAATGAAAAAGAAGAATCAAACAAATCTAAATTGCTCTACATGCATACTATAATCATTTGAGAGAAAAGCACTGCCAAAATTCGGAGCACCATCCCACCAACGCATGGTGTCACAACTGGCCTCATGTTTCACCAAAGCGTCAACTATCCGGTTACCTTCTTGATACATACGAGTGACCACAAAATCCACAGTTAAAATATGATATAAGCAACACAACCAAGTCGGTCGAACTTCCCATAGGACATGCTTAGAGCGTGTGTGTAAGAGCGAGACAACATACATTGAATCACATTCGAGCCACAATTTATTCCATCCCTTTTGAAAGGCTGTAGAAATTGCAAAGGTTGCAGCTTTGAGTTCGGGATAAAAGCAAATTGAGTAATCACCGAAAAGGCAAAACTACCCCATGAAAAACTTCTTGAAATTCGAAAAATTCCACCTCCACCTGCTACCGTGGGAGAACCCGAAACAGAACCGACCATGTTTACCTTAATCCAACCCAGGGGATACATACACCAAAATACACTTAATATTCGAGATGCTCTCGGATGCCTAACATCAATAACTAACTGCTTCACAATCCCAAAATCAAAAATTGAATTATGATATAATTCTGTAATTAATAAATATATTCCTTGATATGCATAAAATACTCTAGAATGAGTAATTCAATTCAATTCAGTTCAATTTAATTCAATTCAATTCAATAGCATTCAGTTCAATTCAATTCAATTCAATATCATTCAGTTCAATTCAGTTCAATTCAATTTAATCAAAAAGAACAAGGCCTTATATATTAGGACATAGGAAGTATAAATAGTTAACTGGTAGCAAAATATTGTCAAAATGTTAAATCAATTACTAACTATTCACAAACTATATTTTTTAATAAGAGACAAAAGGAGGTCGACCGTGATTCATAAACTATAATCATGGATCGAGATTGTTCAAAAACTGTATATAAAATGATTTAATATCAATTAAGAATATATATACAATCATAATTATTAAAAATTGACGTTACAAAAAACCAGAACGTGTATGGAGTTGGAATTATGTGGGGAAAGTAGGGTACATCAGTATTTTATTTTGTCTACATGAATATAGCAGGGACAAATTTCAATCAATTCATGGATGATTTAATTCTTATTAATATGGACAAAAATAGAAAGAGAAGTAAAAAAAAAGACACTATACGAGTTTTAAAATGTTATCACCAATAATAATTGATCTCTCTTAATGTGTTCAGTTTAGAAGAAAATAAACAGAAGAAAACAGAAAATGGAATGACCTGAAAGCCACTAACTTTTCTTCAAGAGATTTTAGTATGTTTTTGGAGCACGATGACGTGTTACTACAAATCAATAAATGATTAACATTACATAAAAATTTATTTTTTAGTTAATAATTTATATAAAATTTTAGACCTAAAATAAAAACTTTAGACTCTAAATTGTAAACTCTAAACCCTAAATGATCGACCTTAAATGTTAACATATATGATATATCATCGAATTATTAGTTCGGAGTACCACATCATCCATACTCTAAAAGTATTTTAAAATTTCTCCTCGCCTCTCCAAAACTCATTTATTATTATTATTATAGTACATTTGTACTATAATTAATCAAATATAAAATTCATTTCAATGTTGATATATTATTTTTTCAAGAGAATGTCTATAATTGTTCTCGACAATCTCATTCTTATATGCTTATCTATTTTATATTTTGCAATTATTCTAAGAGATAAGATGATACCACTTTAAAACTTAGTGACAGTTTTTTTTTTTGTAAAATGGAAGGGATAAGCCTCAGCAACAACAGGAGAAAAGAAAAAGAAAGGTAAGAAACAAAACAAGAAGAAACAAGTTCTAATTACGGATAGAGTGAGGTGTGCCAATACCACATCGCTCCGTAACAAGAATGTCCTGAAGACCTGCAGGGGATTCATCACACTCATGATAACCCAAAGGAAGAGTTCCCGCGTAGTTTGCCATCCAGTCCGCAACCTTGTTACCTTCCCGATAAGTATGCCGAAAAACAACCTCTTATTGTCTCCGCATTAACGTCTTACACCCATCAATAAGCCAAAAATGCTTATGAAAAATCCTACTCCGATTATGCTTAGTGACAGTTTGACACTTTAGTATTGTTAGTTATAATACTTTCAATATATGTTTATTGTACAAAATCAAACAAATCTTCATAAATTGCCTATATATTGATGTATAATGAATTTTATTACCAAGGCCTGAATTTGTGTCATTTTGTAAATGTAGAATCTAAACTAATGTCATTTTTTAAGAGTGCCCTAAATTCATAAGTGGAGTCTAAATTGATATTTTTGTAAAAACATTAGGCATATTTTGATTATTTATTCCTTAACAGGTGTACTTCTGAAATCGTATATTTTTACATTATTAAACTGCAGACGTATTCTCATTTATTAGTAATTAATATATAAAACTACTTAATTATAAATTTTACAAATGAAATTAACATTAATCGGTATATGCTACCCACCATATTACAATGGGAATAATCCCATGCTCGTCGCAAGAAGTGTTTTGAATCTCATATTCGTCTCATACTTTTTTATACGTGCCTCAAGTAATCTCATATTTATGTGTATTATAGAGCCTTAAGTACGGATATGTGTCACACTAAAAAGTACAGAGAGATATGTACTCGGAAGGCTTTTGAGAGTTTGATGAAAAGAAATTTGTCATAAGTATATTTTTGTGAGAAACACATTAATCAAGTGCACACAATGGCACATAGCATTTTAATATTTAAGAGGAGGAGCTGCATTTGCCAACAAGGTAAGAGAAGTGTTAATGATATGACAAAATCTTTCATTCAGATATATCATTTTGGTCTTTGTGTGTGTAGACATGCATCTTTGTGAATTATACCTTACATTTAAGAAATGGTTGTATCTTTTGGTATTACTACCAAGTTCCAAATAGAAATTTTTGACATTTGTATTAAATTGTTTAATAATCATATTATAAAATGGATGCACATAGATTCGAAACAATGATGGTTTCCTTATTGCTATCAGGTCTATATATGCTCTGAGTTTGGAAGATTTTGAGTGTCTATTTTCAATGGAAACAGACCAATAAATAGAACTTCTGGCTTAGGCCATGAGCCCCATATCAGATATGCCAAATTCGACCGTTAAGTCTAAGACTTATATTTAATTTTGTAATAAATTAGTTTTTTTTTTCCTATTTTGTTTTCTTCCAGCTAGCTAGTCAATTAAGCAAACCAATAAAACAACATCTCTCGCAAACAAATTGTCTTTGCATGTTCATTCAACTTCAAGGTTTCGTTTGTAATTAGATTATCTTTTAACACTCCAAATTACTTTCAAACAAATTCTATTTTAATTCTCAAATTTCATTTATTTTGGCTTCAAGTTTTTAATTACATTTCCATTTCATTGAGACTCAGCTTTTTTGCAGTTCAACTTTTTTCAACCACACATAACAGGTCCTAGAAATCAATGCACTTTTGCACAAATGTTTTGTAAGTTTTCCATCAATTTTCTAGCACACTCAAAATTGTTTTTACAAGAAAGGCAACAAAAAGTTTGGCACGCTTGGTGGAACTGGTAACATGTCGGCAAAGCAACATGAATATTTAATGAAATTATTTTTTTTATGTGTCACAACACGTAAAAAATGCGAACACAAGATAATATGCTTCGGTGGCACACAAACATATAACTCAAAGAGAACGTGACAAGAAGGGAGTTTATATGCAAGATGGATGACATTAGGCTGAAAACAATTCAGACTCTTGCTAGAATAAAACCAACATCTCTTTATGGTTAACGAGTCACAACGAAAGAATTAGTAAGTGTTACCGTAAAACCGTAACTTGAATCCACGTAAGCCAAGCTTCCTGAAAAATAGCAAACGTTAGCCTAAAGGAGGCCGCTGATCGGCGACCCCTCTCCGATGCTAAAGTCAGTAGAGAACTTGTGATCGGAAAGTAATTAACTCAGAGCTTGAGTCAGAATAATGTACCTTGGATTGTAGTAAGTCCCATGTATTTATAGTGTTTGATCATGTATCCTAATCCTAGTCGAACTAGGACTTTACTTGAACTACCCCTCTTTAGTCTTAGAATTATAATCCCAATTAGCTTGAATTGTCCTAATTGGATTAGAAGACCTAAAGAGAAATACTTTCTTTGTAGGAGAAATATTCTCCTTACTTTGGCTATTCAACGCACGCCTACGTGGACATTAAGACTATTCAACATAGTTTTAACCATCCTACATGGTTGAAAACTAAATGACTATTGGTCCACGTGTCATACGAAATATTAGGTGATAACAGAAGCCCCCCCAAAAGGATAAACAAGCTCCTTCAGGACTTATGCATTAACAATCTTTAAGTTACCAAACAATTTTCATGGCCCAGTTCACAGGCCCAAGTAGCAAGTTCGGTTGTCAGCCCATTAGCTTACCATCAAGACCAACCACCTAGATCGCATGCTGATTTCAAATTGCTACACTTGTCATCAAGCGTGGTCTCAAACTTAACTTCCCTCCAAGCAAGTGAAAGGGTTTTGCAATTCGAAAACTTCAAGTCTGTCTATAAATATCCACAGAAACCATTTCATCTCTTTACGCTTTCAAAATCCATAACTCTCTCAGCAAACTGCTTTCCAGATTTCTGCGAAGTGTAAGTAATCCTTTCTCTCCTTCTATTTTATTCCGAATTCGCTATCCGAAATGGCCTCTTCATCGCAAAATCCTACTTCCTCGGGAGAAACTTCCCAAAACTCAGATCCAGAACTAAATCATCGTCGTCGCCAAACCATTATGGACTGGTCCGAAGAAGAACTAACCCCACCCAGACCACAAAATCCGAACCCTAGTACCACTCAACGCACAAACCCTAGGAACCCTAACCCTCCGATCCAGATGCCAGCACGTGTGCCACACCCTCAACAGGGTCTTTGGAAGACAGCCCTTCCTCGCGAAGCAACCAAGATCAACACAATTGAGGCACTCCGTGAGCTGAAGAAAAAGTTCCCCTGTCTCAAGGACTTCGACTGTGCGGTCCCCACGCCCGAAGACAGGATGTTTAAGGGAAAAATTCACAAGGTGGCCGTTCTTGAAAGGCATCTTGAATATGGGATGAGGTTTCCTTTCCCCGAGGTGGTGAATGATATCCTCAACGAGTTCAATCTTTGTCCTGCACAGATTGTTCCCAACTCGTGGGTCGAGATGCTTGCACTCGTACGCGTATGCCAGGATCTCGGTGTTCTGCTAACCGGGAACCTTTTCAAATATCTCAGGACTCCTGTCAAGGCTCTAAAACACCCGTGTGTCTCGTTCAAAGAAGTCCACGAGCCCAAAGGCTTAGTCGGTGGCAAACCTTCGTCGCACAGTGGTCATCGATCACGATGGATCTGGGTTGGTCCCGAGGATGGCAACCTCCGATGGCCCTGGAGGATCGATTTTAATGAGTTTCCTACCGACCCGAGCACATGGAGGAGCCCTACGAAGACCGTGGTCCTCGACGAAGAGGAAGAATGCTCCCTCAAAAAACTCCAAAAATACAAACCTTCCAATCCCATCTCCCTCGAGCAATTTCTAACCCGCTATCGAGGCAACATGCCAATTGCTACAGTGGGGGAGGATGGAACCATATTTTATTACCCTGCTCCCGAAGTTAATCGGGCTCATCTCGGGGAGCCCATTTCTCTTCCAAAAAATCCTTGTAAGCTTTCTTGATTTTAACTATGAATTTGTTATTTGCAGGCATTTTATCATGGCCCCTAAGTTATCTTACAAACAACGCCTTGTAGCTGCCCGACTGAAGGCCCTAGAAGGTGAAAGACAAGCTCCTTCTATCATCGTTTCCCCAAAAGGTCCTCGGGCCACGACCAAGAAGGTCCGAGCTTCGTCGATAGGCAATATTGCCAATACCGAGGTTCGTGAACCCGAGGTGGCTCCAATAGAGGAAACGCATGTTCCCGAGCCTCAACAACTGGACGAGGGCCCTGGTAACTCTATCTAACCTTGGACGAAACTCTTCGTACTTCTTTGTTCTGCTTATTAAGCTAACCTTCATAATTTCTATGTAGAAATCCAAAACCTCTCATCAGAGGATGATCCTGAGGCCAAAGATCCCGAGGTCCCAGTTCCTAACGACCCCAAAATCCAAGAACTCGAACACCAAGGGGTCCCAAAGCAGACTCGTTCGAAGAGGAAAGCCCCCTCCACTTCTGTTGACACCTCGACTCTCGAGGACGGAAATGCCATAGAGACCGAAAATCCTGAAGGTCCCCAGGCTAAACGTGTCCGAGAGATCGAGGGCACGAGCTCACCTCCTCATCCCTTGGCCTGGGACCCAAACTGGCATCCTTATTCCAACTGTCCTGAGATGACGAATGCCAAGGGAAGGGTGCCACCCGAGGCCTCGTTGGACGGCTATGAGAGATACAAACTCTATAACGTAAGTTTCTCTACTTTGTGCCATTGAAATCAAGATATTTTATCGTTCTAACCGCTCGATCTTGAATCAGTTCTGGTCGGAACGCTTTCCTCAAGTTTCTCTCAGCGTCCCCGCTATTGCGGAAGACGTTGCTCAAGCCTGCCTCGTTCCCGAGGAGGTTAAACTTGCTGAGAAGCTAACTGATGAGGAGTTGGCTAAACTCGTACATGTCAGACAGGCTAAGGTAACGATCTTAGTTGTAACCTTAGCATCGTTCTTAATATTATCTTGACCTGCTTCTCATCCTCGGTTTCTTCGTTTATACAGGCCATGGCTGCGACGGAGATCATGTCTTTCCGTTACCTCCAAAAATTTGCGTCTCTCGAAGACTACCGTCATAAGTGGGCGGTAGTTTCCGACAAACTCGATACGGCGGAAGACGCTTTGAGTGCCCAAACGAAAATCCTTAAATCTGCTCAACACATCGGTCGTGAAAAAACCTTTGAGTGTGAGAGATTGAAGGTTGAATGCATTCAACTAAACAAAGCCCTCGAGGCCTCGAAGCAACGATTACTAGAGCTCGAGGATGAGATCCAGTCGCAGTGGTACGATTCCTGCTTTGCACTAGCAGGTCTTCATCAGGGGGCGCGAGCCCAACTTGCTTTGGAGAAAATTGATCAGGCGACCTGGAGAGCTCGAGGTCGGGAGGTATCTCAAAAACTCCGATCTCAGCTCGAAGCTTCCGAGAAAGCCAGACAGGACCAGGATGCTGCTCACGAGGAAACTATTGCAAAAATGGAAGAGAACGAGATTTGGCGTATGTCCAGATTCAAAACTCGTTTCGTAAAGTCCATTAGAGAGAGGTTCCCTGACATCTCCTTGGAAGATCTCAAATTCTTTGTGAATGTGAATCCTCCCGAGGACGATGAAGAAGCAGATGCTGTCCTTGACGATTCCTTTCCCGAGCCTGATTCTCCCAAGGAAGGAATCCCTGCTGATCCAGTATCTCCAGTTGATCCTGTAGAATAGCTCGCTCCCTTCTTGTAATCATCGTTCAATGAAATGACAAAACTTTATCCTATTTTGCCTTTATATATATTACGTCTAATATCTTGTGTGCAAGTGTACTCATTAAAGTTTGTTCATGCTTCAATTTCCTAATATTCTCGTACTAATCTCAATATGTTTGAACTTTAATTGTTCGCAGCCCTCGTAGTAGCCCCCCCCCCCCCCTTATTTTCTGGTCGGGCTAACCCTTGTAGGGTGGATTCTTACCACGACGTTCATGGATTTGGTTTTAATCGAAGCCTTCTAGCATGCATAAGCTTGATTTTTAAGTTCTAACCAAATTGTCCAGTGTCGAATACTTAGAACAAACTTTCAAAATAACAATTAGTTTTAATCGTGAATTCTCTTCGTGACCCGAATTTTTCATAACAAATAATTCCTAAGTAATATCTGAATTAAAAGTCATAGATGAAAACGATGCCTCGTGGGCCTTTATTCATAATAACTCCTAAGTTGAATTCTGAGTTTATATGTCGTCAAAAAGAAAAAGAAAAAGCTAAAAATAATATTTCCTGAGAGAGATTGCATTCCAAGTCCTCGGAACCTCAGTGCCATCAAGATGCTGCAAACGATAAGTGTGTGTTCCGACGCATTCTATGATCCGAAATGGTCCTTCCCACTTAATGCCTAGTTTACCTTTGCCTTGTCTCGAGCTTGATGCTGCTGTACTACGAAGGACAAAATCCCCTTTGAAAAATTGTCTTGGTCGTACGCTTTTGTCATATATTCTTTTTGTTCTAGCTTTATACGCCTCAATCCGTGCAAGCGCCATTTCTCTTTTTTCTTCAAGATCATCCAAGTTGTCTCGTAAGTTCAGTTCGTTCCATTCTTCAGTATAATGGAGAACCCTCGTGCTTGGTACCTTAATCTCGACCGGAATGAAAGCTTCTGTTCCATAAGTTAAAGAAAATGGGGTCTCTCCAGTTGCTGTCTTCGGCGTCGTTCGATACGACCATAACACATGATACAGCTCCTCGACCCAATTCGTTAACTTCTCGAGATGAGTTAAGCGCCTTTTGATTCCTTCCATGATCGTTCGATTAGTCCTCTCGGTCATTCCATTCGTTTGTGGGTGGAATACAGAACTAAACCTTAGCTTGATCCCTTCTCTCTCGCAAAAGTGTCTAAATAAAACACTGTCGAACTGTTTGCCATTGTCTGTGATTATTGTATTGGGGATCCCAAAACGATATACAATGCTATTCTTGACAAATTTCACAATCTGTTGGGCCGTTATCGAGGACACTGCTTCAGCCTCGACCCACTTTGTAAAATGATCGACTGCTACGATAACATACTGTCTTTGATTAGTTGACATCGGAAACTGTCCCACGATATCAATTCCCCATGTCGCAAATGGCCATGCTACCTTTATACCTTCTAATCCCGAGGCCGGGCTTTTCAAAACTGGAGCGTGAGCTTGACACGCAGCACACTTCTTTACAAACTCCGCAGCATCATTGTTCATTTGAGGCCAATAATAACCTAATAACCTTGCCTTTCGAGCAAGAACATTCCAGCCCTAATGAGCCCCACATGATCCCTCATGGATTTCTTCTAAAATCTTGGCTCCTTCCTTGATCCCAACTGCTTTGAGCCATGGTTGGGAATACGATCTTCGGAATAAATTTCCATCCACGACTGTGTATCTACTTGACTTTCTCACGATCTTCGGGTGTTGAGACTTATCTTCCGGCAATTTTCCTTCGTACAAATATTCAAAGATCGGCCAGTACCACTCGTTTACTCGATCGAGTGCGAACACCTCTTTGGAATCGATGCTCGCGCATGGAATAACCTGTATATCACAAGGACACAAATTCAAGTTAGTAGGATCAGAAGCTAACTTTGCCAAGTGATCAGCCTCCATATTTTCCTCCCGCGGGATTTGTACGATCTCAACTTTACATCCTATGAGCTCACATTCCTCAATTGTACGCTTTACCATCTCGTGATACTTTTTCATTCGAGCATGTTTGGTTTCCCAAGAATTTCTTATCTGATTGGTTGCTAGTCCCGAATCACTTTTAATGACGGCCTTGTCTGCCCTGATTAGTTTAACCAAACGCAGCCCGAGCAATATTGCCTCGTACTCTGCAGCATTATTTGAGGAATCAAAGCCCAAAGTCGCAGCGTGCCTGAACTCCAACCCATCTGGACTTTTGCAAAACACTCTAATCCCGGATTGACTCTTATTGGCACTCCCATCGACGAAGATTTCCCAAGTATTTAATACTGGCTCAATTTTTTCTTCAGGTGGGACCTCGATCAAAAAGTCAGCGAGAACTTGAGCCTTTTTTGATGGCCTTGGTTCGAATCTTACATCAAACTCCGTGAGTTTTATGGACCATTCCGTCAGTCTCCCCGAGGCCTCAGGTCGTGAAAGAATCTTCCTGAGTGGGGTGTCTGTACGAACTACGATGGTATAACTCAAGAAATAGTGTCTCAATTTCTGAGCAGCAATATACACCCCGAAAGCCAGTTTCTCCATTTTAGGGTATCTCGATTCTGCCCCTCGAAGCACCCTGCTCACTTAATAAACTGGATATTGAACTTTTCCTTCCTCTTCTTCTCGAATTAGAACCATACCAATGCACTCTTCTCCGACGCTTATATATAAATACAAATTTTCTCCTTTCACCGGCTGACTTAAGAGAGGTGGAGAGGACAAAAACTTCTTGAGATCCTCGAACGAGGTTTGACACTCATCAGTCCACACAAAGTCCTTTACACCTTTAAGACTTTTGTAAAAAGGCATGCATCGTTTGGCGGAATAAGAGATAAAACGACCCAAAGCATTGATCTTACCGTTTAAAACCTGCACCTCGCGCACGTTTTTTGGTGGCTGAAGATCAATAATAGCCTTGATTTTGTCTGGGTTCGCCTCGATGCCTCGTTTAGAGATCATGAAACCCAAAAATTTACCAGAATTGATCCCAAAGGTGCACTTTTCAGGATTGAGCCTCAAATTATATTCCCTCAGAATCTTGAAAACCACTTCGAGGTCTCGAGCATGCTCTTCTGCCTTCTTGCTTTTTACAATCATATCGTCAACATAAATCTCGACGTTCTTACCAATGAGCTCCTTGAACATCTTGTTGACTAATCTTTGATAGGTGGCTCCAGCATTTTTCAAACCAAAAGGCATTACCTGATAACAATAGGTACCTTCCGGTGTAATGAAACTAGTTTTTTCCATGTCTTTCTCTGCTAGCGGGATTTGATGAAAACCTTCCTTTGCATCGAGGAAAGAATATACCTCGTAACCAGCCGTTGAGTCTACCAGCATATCAATACATGGCAAAGGATAGAAATCCTTAGGGCAAGCTTTATTCAAATCGGAAAAGTCGACGCACATTCTCCATTTTCCATTTGCTTTCTTGACTAAGACCACATTTGAAATCCACTGTGGGTAATGAACTTCCTTGATCCTCCCGAACTCAAGCAGCTTCTCAACCTCGCTCTTGATGAACTGCTGCCTCTCCGCCCCTTGATTTCTCTTCTTCTGTTTCACAGGAGTGTATTCTGGGTCAATGTCTAGCGTGTGCTCCATGACCTCACGAGAGACTCCTACGATATCTGCCGATGTCCAGGCAAAGACATCTTTATTCTCCTCGAGTGCTGCGATAACGATCTTTTTCGAATTCTCTTGCAACTCTGCTGAAACCTGTACGACCTTTCCTTTTTCCAAGGTTACGGCTTCAATTGTATCAACTGGTTCGCCACGCTCCTTAACTTCCTCGACCAAGACACTTTCTTGAGGAACTATTTCCAACGAGGTCATATAAGTATGCCTCGCAACCGATTGACTACCAAGCACCACTGCCATTCCTCGCTCCGTCGGGATCATCCAAGCTAAATAATAAAGGGATATGGCACCCCGACTACCTGAAATCAAAGGCCTGCCTATTATCAAATTATAAGCGATCGGCGTGTCAATTACTAGAAAATCAGTAATAGTTCTCCACTTGCTCGTGGTATTCCCTATTTCGACCTCGAGCTGGGTTTCTCCCAACAGAAGTACGGGATGTCCACTTATACCGACCAAAGGTGACGCGGAAGGTGTCAAACGTCCCTGTTCCAAGCCGAGGGCCTCGAAAGCCTTTCTCGTGATGATATTGACTGAGCTTCCTGTATCTAGCAAAGCTCTTCTAACGGTAAAACCTTCTACATGCATATCGATAACCAAGGCATCATCATGTGGATCACTCGGACGACCCTTCAATGACCCGAAGTCAAAAACTTTTGAAATCTGCTCGATTCGTACCCGCTCGGCGAAATCCCGTTTCCTTTTAACGCTCCTGTCAATGGGAGAACCTCCCATAATCATATTAATGACACCCCGAGGAGTCTTTGCTCCCTCTCGATCTGGGAATTGATCTTTATATTTCTCGAAGAGGTTTTTCAACTTTCCTTTAGCTGCCAATTTGTCCAATTCCTTAGCCAGCTGTTCACAATCTTCTGTATCGTGACCCTGCAATTTGTGGAAAGCACAATACTTGCCATTAAATTTTGGCTTCCCACCTTTGGGTGGATATCTGATTTGCTCCTTTTGTTCTTCAACCCACATAAGAACCTGAGCACGAGGGGCAGGCAATGGGATACGATCTCTTTTATCAAAAGGCTTCCTTGGAACCTCACGATTCCTTTCCCATCTATCCGAGCTCCGGCCACTGCCTCGATCTCTTTCTTGCACTTCGGACTTGATTGCCTTTACTCTCCTCGTGGGATCATCTTGGTGCTCATCCCACACCACAAACGATTTTGCCATGGTCATCAAAGCATGAAAGTCGTTCGGGCGTTCAGTCATAAGTTTCATCTGAAGATCCCGATTTCGGCAATTTTCCGCCAGTGTCTTCCGTGCTGAGGATACAATCAAGGGTTCAACTTTTAAAGCCACATTATTAAAATTGTGCAGGTATGATTCTAAGGTCTCGTTTTCTCCTCGTCGTACCCTCATCAGATCATCGACCGTCTTTTTCTCTGGTATGGCCGTGACAAAATGTGCTTTAAAGGATTCTGAAAGTTGATTCCAACTCCTTATTGAACCAGTAGGGAGACAATCATACCATTGTGCCGCCGTTTCTTTCAAAGTCGTTGGAAATAATTTACACATAAGTGTCTCGTTAACCGGACTTGCAAGAAGCGCCCTTCCAAAACTTTTGACGTGCATCACAGGGTCGGAATCTCCACAGTATTTATCAAAATTGGGATATTTAAAATTGCTCGGGTAAGGAGCTACCAGGATCTTAGCACAGAGTGGACTGTCTTTATCCTGTATAGGTCCTTCCTCGCCCCGTAAAGTTTCATCAGAATAATCCCGATTCTGATTTCTTCTCCTGTGTCTCCTCCCTTCTCTGGACCCCACATTCTTAGTCCCCGTAGCCTCATCTCGCTCCTTAAGAGCTTTAGCAATTCCTTCGGCTAAACTCCTATTGAACGTCTCGACAAGTCTTTTATGTTTACGTTTAAGTTCCTCAACCTCAGAATTATCTCTTCGGGACCTCCGATGTTTAGGGTCTCTACTTCCCGAGGAGCTCCTCGAAGACGCCGATCTATCCTCGTAAGACAGTCTCCTTACAATCCCTGGTGAGACTTTTCTTGCTTGTGACTTTATACGAGGTTTGCGCTTCGGTGGAGTTGGAGATCGTTCTACAGATCTTCCTCGAACTGGAGTTTTTTCGCGATCCGCGGTTCGAGTTCTTCCAGCTGAAGATGCTGTATAACTTCGAGAATGCTCTGAATTCCGAGATCGTTTTACACCCCGAATTTCGCTTCGTGGTCGATCTGGGGGAATTCGTTTGCTCAAATCCTCTAACTGTTGTTGCAAACGATCTATGGTCGATCGGTCATTAACTGTTCTAACTGCAACCTCGGCTGCGACTCTATCCATCCATTTTCTTTGTTCTGGATCAACAGTTCCTGACCACTCGAACATTCGGTGCAAAGCAACTTCTTCATCTAGAGCCATTGTGTCTTCCTCATGGTCCGCATCTTCTTCTTGATCATTAGTAGCCTGATTTTCTTCTAGGATCACCATGTTCTTTGATAGAATCTTTTAAAGAGTCCACGCTCACCGCACCAATTTGTTACCGTAAAACCGTAACTTGAATCCACGTAAGCCAAGCTTCCTGAAAAATAGCAAACGTTAGCCTAAAGGAGGCCGCTGATCGGCGACCCCTCTCCGATGCTAAAGTCAGTAGAGAACTTGTGATCGGAAAGTAATTAACTCAGAGCTTGAGTCAGAATAATGTACCTTGGATTGTAGTAAGTCCCATGTATTTATAGTGTTTGATCATGTATCCTAATCCTAGTCGAACTAGGACTTTACTTGAACTACCCCTCTTTAGTCTTAGAATTATAATCCCAATTAGCTTGAATTGTCCTAATTGGATTAGAAGACCTAAAGAGAAATACTTTCTTTGTAGGAGAAATATTCTCCTTACTTTGGCTATTCAACGCACGCCTACGTGGACATTAAGACTATTCAACATAGTTTTAACCATCCTACATGGTTGAAAACTAAATGACTATTGGTCCACGTGTCATACGAAATATTAGGTGATAACAGTAAGATCTATAGCCTAACGTCGTATTTACTATCTTGCAGGTTATGTGGACACTTCTCAGCCATTAATTGCATATGATATATTTTTTGTCCATAAGGCTGTTGTCATGTCTTGTAGGATTCAATTTATTAAGAGTTTTTGAATAGGAGCCTTATTTATTAGGAATCATTAATAAGAAGAGTTACGTAGTTTACTATTATTTTGGTATATTCTAGTCAAATTCGATAATGATCATTTTTCTCATAATTAATAGTAAAATTCTCTACTGATTAGAAGATATGTTTAAAGAGTCACTGTGGTGATTTTAACATTTTGAATAATGAATAAGTTCGAGTCATACGTCATCTTAAAATAGACATTGATGGAAGTAGAAAAATATATCTTTCTCCGTGTTTCTTCCATGCATATTATATAGGAACATGTATATATGAAGATTGCCTTTTTCTAATATAATTTTTATCCTTTAAATCAAATGTAGCCGCATTTAGTTGTTTAAAAACGTTGAACTTTTGCCTTCAAAATTGGGATATTGATGATGAGAGGAAATCCATTTGCAGTTTGCAAAAGCAAATTCCCATTCCCCTGTACTACGGCTAGTTGTAGTGGAATAGAGACAAATTTTGATTTAATTAATTAATATACAAAACAAAACATTTTGAATGAAAAACTAGTTAGCGAGAAGGGAAGCTCGTGTTTCGTTTTTTTGAAAGAAAACAAATATATTACTAAATTAAAATTGACAAATTGTAAAGAAAATCGAGAGTGCAGAAAATCACTCACCTCGAGTAATATGATTAAGAATATATCTAAATCTAGCTAAAATAGGTGCAACGTTATTTATAACACACCTAATCAAAGTAATAGAGCTATTTATAAGGTTGGTAACCAGAACACCACAATGTCATTAAAATGGGAGAACCCTCTAATGGGCGAGCCGTTGACTGAACAACTACCATATGATCTACAAGCCTATTTAGTGTTATTTGTTTGTTTATCGAATGTTAGGGAAGCTTGTGTTATTCCCAACTACGTTAACACCACTAATATATATATATACAAAATATAACATTCATTTTACCAAGAAGTGAAATGTTATCTTCCATTTTACATCTATCTTTTGTGCAGACTACATCCATAACGTTTACAAACCATTTTGCAAGTTTTATTTTTAAATATATAAATTATCCTTCTCATTTTCAAAAAAAATTTGGGCCATGTATTTTCATATTTTCTTATGTTTTCTTCTTGAATGGGTCTTGATGAGCTTCTCATATGTACTTCATTGTTCGATTTATGTGTTAAATAATTCAATCCATCGTGGTTTACCGTCTTATTGAATTATGTTTTAAACATTTTGTGAACATCGAATTGCATTTAGACTTAAAATTATGATTTCAGGATGGATTCAATAGAATTAATTAATATCATTAGCTTTCAGTTTTTATATGTTATTGAATTCATTACATTCTTGATTAATTTGCTACTTATGCGGTTGATTGATTAATATTAATGCCTTAATGAGGAGTTGTTGTCAAATATGCAACTTTGAAATTAAACAATAACTTAATGGCTTTTACGCTTGAAATGGAAAAGAAAATGTGTGTTCAAATATGATCAACATTGTCAAAAGTGAAATTCTTTTTTAAAAAATGCAATGATATTGTGAGATTTTTCTATTTCCTCTCATTCTGGCAAGTGTTTATTTATGACTTTTTTGAGTCTATCATTACAAAAAGCCTTAAAAAAATGCTCGAGCAATTGTATGATAATGGATCACATTTACAGTAAGTTAGTGATTGAAATTAGGTGATTGTCATTACTTGGATGAGGAGTAAACCAACACATTCATTAGGTTGTAACCGAGCCAAACCGGACAAAGCTTTGGTCTTCTCATACTTGATTTGGATAAAAAATAGGTGACCATAAGCTCGAATTCGATTTCCTATTCAATATCATTACGTTAAGAAAATTCTACGATCCTAGACTACTTGTGAGTTGTTTATTTATTTGTTCACTTAGCTTTGGCAGAAAGCAAACAGCTTGCTAATTCTTTTTATAAACTTCTTGGCGAGCAATTCATTAATTATATTTATAAGCAATATTTAGTAGAAATAAAGTTTTGAAACCTAATACAAAATAATTTTATATTTCTCTTTTTATACGAACAATGCAAAAAAATACGAAACAAGCCTATCCACGAGTTTCTTCAGGAACACTGCTCTTTGTTGATTTGTGGATGTTCAACTAATAATTAATAATTTTTTAGGTGTTTTTGCAAAGAAAATTAAGATCATATGTGGTTTTTTTCTTATAAAGTTTTCAATTACTTTTGGGAGACGGGTGGGCTCTTGATCTGATCCCTTTTGGATGTGCCTCTGGGTTGATTGGAAGAACCCAAATCAACAAAGTAGAGATTCTGTCAAGAAGTAAAAGCAGATTTTAGTTTACAATGCAGCAAGAGGCCCTTAAATAGGCCCACATGCCATTTCACTTTCACCTACTTTTTCTCCCGCTCTAACATCTAGGAAATAATAGGTAACTATCATTTTGTTCACTATCACCATTGGATGAGTAGGATAAAATATGATCCAATGATGGGAAAGACAAAATGACAAAAAAACAAAGTAATCATAGCTTTCACCGAAATAATAATAAAGGTAAATTATAAAAAAACTCATATGGTTTTATGTTTTTACAAAAAATATATTTGCGGTTACAAATTTTAACAAAAAACAGGTTTAAAGTTCCATAAAAGACATAAAAATTAGGTTCGTTAGAGAAATAAATATATTTTAAGCAATTTTAATTCTTCAATTTTTTAATTTTTAGATTATTTAGACAAAACATATACTCCAGCAAAATGAGAAAACAAAAACTACTCCAAATAAAGGAGAAATAATCAGATGACTGAAAATTTAATTAAATTTAATAGAAACCAAAATCAAAACCAATCCAACAAGGGCCTTATATCTCGGGTAAAAGACGAAAAAAATAATCTCAAACCTATATGAATAACTTAAAGACTCTTGGTAGCTAGAGTTTTTGATGAACTCATCTTTTCTATTTGGGCTTGTGTATCATTGAATATTAAGGGGACAAATAATAACATAGAAACTATATTAACTTAAATTTAACTTATAAAATGACCCTATATATTATTAACCTCTATGATTTAACTCAAATTAAGAATAAAGGTTTATAAAATAGTAAAAATTAAAGTTTTTGATAACATAATTTGACATATTTGAGATAATATAATGAACAGTGCAAACCAATGTTAAATTCTGTTACTATTATTTTATAAAGAATGAACGTGAATTTGATAACTTTTTATAAGATAAATCAATATTAATATTTATTAAACTTTTTTGGGAAGAAAATCTGCTGTTTCGGACTTCCTATCCCATTTTCCCGTCCCCCTATAAGTTTTTGACATGTGTAAAAAAAATTCTAATATTTTTTTATTAATACCCTAAATAGTCTCCGAATTAACCCGTCGTAGATACTTTTTTACACATGTCAAAAATTTATAGGGAGACAGGAAAATGAAATAAGAAGTTTGAGACAGCAGATTATTTTCCACTTTTTTGATAGCTTCATCCGGATTACATAAATAATAATAACAAAAGATGATATATGTTCTAGAAGAGTCAAGTTCAAATGAGACAAGGGTTTAAGATGAGACTAATTTTTATGGTGAGACAATGGAGGGTGGCAAACATGTAAATAAAAGAAACCTCCTCATGTGAATTGAAGGGAAGGAAGATGAGGTGATGTCAGCGCTGATGTCACCTTTGGAGAGAGGAAGAATTTTAATTATTTTATTCAAAATGCATTTTCCTGCTCTTTCCGAACTTATTTTTCAAAAAAAATTATACCAGTGAACTCGTATTAATTAGGCGGTCATTTTGAGATCCATTTTTGTTATTTATAGACGATTTTTTTTTTATGATTGTTCTAGCAGAATACTAAATTTGTTCCACTGGACTACTACATTTGTTCCACCAGAATATTACATTTTTTTACACTCCAGAGTGCATTTTAAAAAAAATAATGAAAATATTCTGGTGGAACAAATGTAGTAGTCTGGTGGAACAAATGTAGTATTGTGCTGGAACAACCGAGTATCCAATTTGGAACAACCATAAAAAAAATAAAAATCGTTAATAAATAACAACAATTGATTTCAAAATGACCGCCTAATTAATACGAGTTCAGTGGTATAATTTTTTTTGAAAAATGAGTTCGAAAGAGCGGGAAAATGCATTTTAAATAAAATAATAAAAACTTTTTCTCTCTCCAGGTGTGAGATCAGCGCTGACATCACCTCCTCTTTCCTTCAATAATGCCCCTCTATGTTTTTAAAATTTCAAAATTGTCACCACTTTTTAATTGTCTCACACTAAAAAAAAATCTCACCATAACAACCATGTCTCACCCGATCCTATCTCTGTTCTAGAATTCAGAATATCGTAGATCTTTTGAAAAAAAAAACACTTGGGGGTGCATTGACTACTGCTCCTTGTGCATCATTGAGTTTAAATTTAGCAAAAAAGAAAAAGAATAAACCTTTAATACTGAGGGGACAAACAGTAAAATAGACAACAATTGTCAATTATTTCCAATTGGGTTCATGCATAGCAAAACAAAGGCTTCTTCATTGTCCTAATTTGGAAATCTTTTTAGGTCCCTTACAATACTGTGTACGGCATGAGCTTAGTGAACTTTGGATTATCCATCCCCAGATCACTATGCACAACCAATGCCACCCACCGGTTTTTAAGCTTTCGTTTCCGTTTGCTCTTCTTGTCGTTGAAGAAATCAGTTTCGTTGTCACCACCGGTTATAAATTGATACTATTTTATTGGTCAATCTATCACAATCTCGCCTCGATAATGGAAAATGAAATATACAACTATTATCTTAGTTACTTAAACGTTTAATAATTTGCGTAAAAATATATGAACAAATGTAAGAAACCACAAAAATGAAAAAAAAAAAATACGAACAGGTTGAAAAGATAAAAAAAAACAAAAAACAAATCTGATAATACAAGTGATTATTATGCTTGTTTTGTTAAGAGAATAAATGACGATTCTTCAATTTCTCTCATTGTGCCGCATCCACGACACATATGCATATGAGAGTATATATGAAGCTGCTTTACAACTAAATTGAACTTTTTAAAGTTTTCTTTTAAGAATAACTTGAAGAGGTTGCTCCTTCTGCAAAGTTATACCGAATTTTTCGGACATATCCAAATTATTCGGATCCTCACCATTAAGAAGAGACCAATGAAAACAACGTATCAAATACCCCAAAATCAATGGTAATTGACGTGCAGCCATAGGCAATCCAGGGCAGATCCTCCTTCCTGAACCAAATGGTATGAGCCCAAAATCTTGACCCTTGAAATCTACAATACTTGTAAGAAACCTTTCAGGCTTAAATGAAAGTGGATCTTCCCAAGCTGAAGAATCTCTTCCAATTGCCCAAACATTCACCAACAATTGTGCATCTTTTGGTATGGTATAATTCATAATTTCACAAGATTCGGGAGCTCTGTGTGGAAGCAAAAATGGGGCCGGAGGATGTAATCTTAGTGTTTCTTTTATACACGCATTTAAATATGGAAGTTGCAAGGCTTGAGATTCATCAAATGTTTTGTTATTGATTTCTCTTTCTAGCTCTTCTTCGAGTTTTTCCATGACTTGTTTGTTCTTAACAAGCTCTGTTATTGCCCATTCTATTGTTGTGGTGGTAGTATCTGTACCTGCACTTAAAAATTCCTGCAAAATAAAATTATATTAGTAGCGGAAGCCTAATACTCAAGCCAATTAACGAGTTTTTTTTAAGAAGTGTCCATTCTTTTGGGGTGGTTGAGGGGGGGCTAGGTTTCACGGATAGAAACATATTATCCCGAATGTGGTATCAATGCGTGACAAATTTCAGTATGTGTACAACTTTTGATAGATTTATGAGAGATCTTATTATACATGTAACTTAATACGCCCTCTGTGTCTAAGCAAATCAATTTGACATCATATTAATGAAATATAAACATTTTTTAATTCATTAATTACATATATTTTCAGTAATTGAAGCAGACCTAGTGACATAATTCCGAATCTGCAGTTAGTTAACAGACCTATGTAAGCATTGTCCCAATGAGAAAAGCGCTCGTGGAGGATGCTCCTTAAATGTAAGTATAAAAGGGTTAATGAAAGGAATTTTTGGAGTGTATGATTAAAAATAGGGAAAAGTACAAATAAAACCCTTGTGGTTTCATGAATTTGCAAATAGAAGAATGTGGTTTTATTTTTTGCAAAATGAGACATGTGGTTTACAAAATTGACAAAATTGACAAGTAAAGGAATTTGACTAAATGTGTTATCTTTGATGACATGTCATATTGACTTTGATGACGTGGCATGTTAACGTGTTGATTTTGATGACGTGGCATAATAAAATATTAATTTTTTGATGATATGTCATGTTGACTTGATGACGTGGAGGGTTGACTTGATGATGTGGCAAATGATGCTAGTCAATTTCCTTTATTTGTCAACTTTATAAACCACATTCCTCTATTTGCAAAAAATGAAACCACATTCCTCTATTTACAAAACATTGTAACCACATGAGTTTTATTTGTACTTTTCCCTTAAAAATATAGTAGAACTTTATTTATGTCTAAGGAAATACATACTTTAGAGAGTTAGAATCTCTCCGTCCCAATAGTCATAGCTTAATACAAACACCGGAAATAACAATGAATTGATTAGACATTTCCAGCATTATACACTATTTCATCTGCTTCGAATGTATTTTTATCTACTCTATCTTCTTCAATATAAAGTATCACTTTTTCAACCTCCATTCCATTGACCAGCTCTAAAAGCTACTCCCTCCATTCTTTTTTATATGTCTTTTTAGAGTTTTCACACATATTAAGAAACACAATTAATACATCTCAAATTAATAAATTTGCATTGGTTAACTTAAAAAGAAACTCTCTCTCATACTATGGTAGGTCAATAAACATTAAAATATTAAAAAACACATGAATCAAGATAAATATTCAATATTTGGACCAAAAAACTAAATTAAACATTCTTGAAAAGCGAAAACGTCATATATAAAAAAATATTTCAATTTTCTAAAACGTCATATATTTAAGAATGGATGGAGTATATTATAATCAACAAATAATATTGTATTATTATCATATTAACTTTAGAAATAGAGTTATTTCTAAAAATAGTTAGGCACCAAGTCAAATAGCTAGTTAAAGCAAATAACCAAAAAGGTGATCAGTTAAATGCTACTATTATGATGATGATAATTGCTGCAAAAACTGAAATGGAAACGCATATAAAACACAGAAAAGACATTAAAGAAAGAAAAAAAGAAGATAATTAAGAGATATTACCAGAACCAGCCAGTTGATTTGATCATCATCAAAACCATTAGCAAGAAACACATCCAAGAAATCAGCTCTAGTTTTGGCAGCAGGTCTTTCTCTTCTTTCCTTAACATAAATCTCCCAAACTCCAAACATTTCTTGGAGGCAAATTGACACCTTTCTTTTCAAACCCTGAAGATCCAACGCCTCTATAACCGGATAAAAGTCAGAAACATTCGGACTCATCACCATCTCCATCAGCTTCCATATCGTGTTTTTCGCCTTCCTGTCATCTTCCAAACCAACTAAATCCTCCGAAAATAATAAATTAGACAAAGTATTGAAAACAGTAGCAAACACAATCTCTCCAATATTCACCGCTTCTCCTTCTTTGGAATTCAAGAACTCAATCATCTCCCTCAATTTCTTCTCTCGTATACTCGCTTGAGACTCGATAGCTTTCGCGGAGAACAACTCTGTTCTGCTCATAGACCGGAACAACTTCCACTGATCAGAACATGTCGGGTTCCAAACAAGAGATATACGCTCTATAACATCGCTGCTGGGGGGTATAGCTTTCCGTATGAATCTTGCAGAAAGCAAACGATCATGATTCTTCAGAATTTCAGCAGCTGTTGAAGGTGAGGATGCCACGATAACAACTTGAGTTCCGAGTTTTAGTGACATTAAAGGACCGTGGATTTTGGCTAAGTTGGCCATGGAGATGTGCAGTTTCTTTTCTAGTTGATGGATGTTTCCGATGAGTGGCCATGGCGTTGGTCCGGGAGGGAGGGACCGGCGGTGAGAGATGAAGCGGTGGAAGATAAGGATGGAGATGATAGTAAGAAGAAGAAAGAAAGTTGGGGAGGATTTGAGGATGTTGGAAATTGTAGCAGGGAGTGTTTGGTCCATTTTGATTTTTGTTAAGAAGAATACAAAAAGGGGTTATGAAATTTCTGATAAGTAGTGCATGTGCACCATTGAAATTCAAAATAAATACTACTAATAATGAAATGGAGGAAGGAAGCATGAGATATTATTGAAAAGTGGGGTTGGTTACTGTAAAGTTTCAGATTGTGTAGCTTGAGCATATCCTTGTTACTATCATAGCATAGTGCTATCTGCCAATTATTAATGGCCCCAAAATAACTGAGTAGTGTCAATTAATTTCACACTTTCAAATTTTGCTTTTATGAAAGTTCCAAAGTTTGGATCAAAATAAACGTTAGAGGAGAGATTCTTCTTTATATGCATAATAATTTGATATGCCAATGTAATTGCTTGATGTGCAATTACAGTTTCCCAAAATGAATTTGTTAATTGGCTAAATCTTCCCAATGAGGGAATACTTATACATTAGATTACAAGATTAATGCTTATCAATTAGCAACAACTAGACGATTACCCGCGTGATACGCGAGGTACAAATATCTATATATTTAAGTCTTGTATTATTTTTTTTAGTTATTTTGTCTCTCTTTCACCGTTGGATTACACTATATCTCATTCTATGAAAAAAAGGCAAATAATGGGTAATTGTAGAAAAACTTTCATAATTAACATCTCTATAACCATAACAGACAAGATATAGGACGTTGGTGAACTTTAAAATAAAGTGGGCAAGTCGAAATAAAATTTATTCTTGAAATGTACCTCTGCTCCCATGCTCTTGAATACTAAACTCGAAATAATGAAAAAAATTAAAGAAGAAAAAAGGCTACATGTTTATCATAAATTACAAAGAGATTACTAACTGAAATCATGTTGTTTGACAATAGCTCACAAATTACTTTACTTCTACGACTTGCATCAATTTCTAATTACCTACTCGCAAGGTCCTTGAGGCGTGCCCAACCTTCTCTTTTTTTTTTTTTTGATAAACCGCCGAAATTTCCTTTTCATTTGATTTCTTTCACTTATACTTTCTGTATCATATAGAACTTCAAACCTCACTCATTTCACAAACAAAAGTCACCTCTATATGGACATATATGTATGTAGTTAATAGGGTGTAACTTATATTTATTTATTTTCTCAAGAATAATGCAGCCGATTGGATTTCAAAGTATGAGAATTATCTCATTTCTTTATTATGTGAGTTTTGGATTAAGAGATTGATTGGTTTTCTCTAATTTGTAATGTTCCCAATTAATTCGTTTTTAATATTTTTCAACATTAATGGTGCCATAATTCTCCATTAATCTTTTTATTTGGCCTTAAAAGTTTGTATCAATGGTTTTTTTTTGGTTTCTTTTTTGCAAATATTATAATTTTAATTTTTGAAATTTTGATAGCTTGACATGTCATCAAAATCTGATGTGGCATCCTCTCAAACCTTCTTTCGAGTTTCACTTTTTTTTATGTATATATAGATAGTAACTATAACAACATGGAAGATCATTTATAGCCAAGTAACAACATGAAAAATACTAACAAATAATGTAATAACACAACAAGTGATCAAGCAAATACTTTTTGTTCCATTCTTGAATTTAGAATTTTCTTTTTGGAATAACGCGAAGAGCTTGTTCTTTTTGCAAGGTAATGCCAAATCTTTCAGACTTATTCAAATTAATCGAATCCTCGGTGTTAGGAGGAGTAAAATGAAAATAATGTATCAAATACCCTAAAACCAATGGCAGTTGTCGTGCAGCCATTAGCAAACCAGGGCAAATCCTCCTTCCCGAACTAAATGGTACGAGTTAAAAATCATGACCCTTAAAATCCGAAATAGTTGTAAAAAACCTTTCAGGTTTAAATATCAGCGGATCTTTCCAAACTGAGGGATCTCTTCCAATTTTCCAAACATTCACTAATACTTGGGCATCTTTTGGTACAATGTAGGTCATTATTTCACATTTAGACAATGTTTGGTTAAAAGAGATAAAGTAAACGTTAGAGAAAGAAAAAAAATTAAAAGAATGATGTTGAAAAATGAAAATCGTGGCTGCATAGCAAATGTGATTCTAAACAACGTTAATGCTTTGAATTTTTGACTTTGAAGTCGTTAAAATGGTTATTTTGGACGTTTTAAATTGAAAAGCCAATTTTTTAAAATTTGTAACCACATGTATTTTTTTTTTTTGAGAAAAATAAACCACAATAAGAATAAACCACATGTATTTTGGTTAAAATGGTAATTTTTTTAAAAGAACGGTGTTTTATGATTTTTATCAAAATGGTGTTAATGTTTATTTTTTCCCCGATGATCTTTCATTGAATCCATTAGCAAGAAATACATCCAAGAAATCAACAATTTGAGCAGGCTTTTCTCTTCTTTGCTTCATGTAAATTTCCCAAACTCCAAACAACTCTTTGACGCAAATCGATGCTTTTCTTTTCAAACCCTGAAGATCCAAGGCTCTAAAATCGGATAAAATTCAGAAATGTTTGGACTAGTGTTTGAGGTTCAGAATGATGAATATAATAGGAAGATAATAGGAAGAATAAATAGAAGTGGGGACGATTTGAGATTCAGAATTTTATGGAAGTGTTTGATCCATGGATTTATGTAAAATGAAAATGTGTGCACCTGAGGTTTGAACTTGAAAAAAGAAAACGAAAGATCTGAGTGAGAATTTCCCTCGAACTTGAACATGTAGAAATTATAAGCTCACAAGAAATGTTAGGATGGTGAGGTCTTTCCACCTGAGTGTGTTTGTCTATCTTTTTTCTTTTTTGGACTTTGTTTAAGAAAAAGGAGAAAATAGTTTAATTCATAAGAACTACATCTGAATCATACTAATTAAAAAATCACAGTCCACAAGTACACTCTAGATGATCTTTAATATAATCATAGATCGAAACAGAAAATACAAGACAATATGTAACTGTTTTTCGTTGTGCCAAAAACACACTCCATTTTTCTTTTTTGAGAAAAAAACACACTCCATCTTGAATGGCTTCAAAGTCTTTATGGCAAGGAATGTCTTTATATGAGTCAAATCTATGAGGAGGTAAATAACTATATTATGTATTTCCATGAAAGAAAACTTGACAACTCCCATTGTGGAAGACAAAACATAAACTCCGATAGATAAATGGAGACAAAAGAAAAAATTTAATTATATTAAACCTTTAATATTGAGGGGAAAAACAGTAAAATAGACAAGAGTTGTCAATTATTTCCAATTGGGGTTCATGTATAGCAAAAGAAAGGCTTCTCCATTGTCCTAATTTGGAAACTTTTTAGGTCCCTTACAGTGCTGTGCACGGCATGAGCTTAGTGAACTTTGGATTATCCATCCCTAGATCACTATGCACAACCAACGCCACCCACCGGTTTAAACTTCCATTTCCTTTTGATTGAAGAAATCAGTTTCGCTGTTGCCACGGGTTATAAATTGTTACTATTTTATTGGTCGATCTATCACAATCTCACACCTTGATAATGGAAAATGAAATATACTATTATTATCTTAGTTACTTAAACGTTTAATAATTTGCGCAAAAATATATAAATAAATGTAAGAAACCACAAAAATGAAAAAAAATACGGACATGTTGAAACGATCAAAAGCAAAAAACAGATTTGATGACACAAATGATTATTATGCTTATTTTGTTAAGAGAATTATTGACAGTTCTTCAATTTCTCTCATTGTGCCGCATCCGCGTCACATATACATATGAGTGTATATGTGAAGCGACTTTACAACTAAATTGAACTTTTTAAAGTTTTCTTTTAGGAATAACACAAAGAGGTTGCTCCTTCTGCAAAGTTATACTAAATTTTTCGGACATATCCAAATTATTCGGATCCTCACCATTAAGAAGAGACCAATGAAAACAACGTATCAAATACCCCAAAATTAATGGTAATTGACGTACAGCCATAGGCACTCCAGGGCATATCCTCCTTCCTGAACCAAATGGTATGAGCCCAAAATCTTGACCCTTGAAATCTACAATACTTGTAAGAAACCTTTCAGGCTTAAATGAAAGTGGATCTTCCCAAGCTGAAGAATCTCTTCCAATTGCCCAAACATTCACCAACAATTGTGCATCTTTTGGTATGGTGTAATTCATAATTTCACAAGATTCGGGAGCTCTGTGTGGAAGCAAAAATGGAGCTGGAGGATGTAATCTCAGCGTTTCTTTTATACACGCATTTAAATATGGAAGTTGCGAGACTTGAGATTCATCAATTGTTTTGTTATTGATTTCTCTTTCTAGCTCTTCTTCGAGCTTTTCCATGACTTGTTTGTTCTTAACAAGCTCTGCTATTGCCCATTCTATTGTTGTGGTGGTAGTATCCGTACCTGCACTTAAAAATTCCTGCAAAATAAAATTATATTAGGAGCGGAAGAAAAATACTCAAGCCAATTAACGATTTTTTTTTTAAGAAGTGTGTCCATTCTTTTGGGGTGGTTGAGGGGGGCCTAGGTTTCACAGATAGAAACATATTGTCCCGAATGTGGTATCAATGCGTGACAAATTTCAATATGTGTACAACTTCGAATAAATTTATGAGAGATCTTATTATACAGGTAACTTAATACAAATCAATTTGACATCATATTAATGAAATATAAACATTTTTTAATTCATTAATTACATATATTTTCAATAATTGAAGCAGACCTAGTGACATAATTCTGAATCTGCAGTTAGTTAACAGACCTAGTGAGTATTGTCCCAATGAGCAAAGCGCTCGTGGCCGGATGCTCCTTAATTGTAAGTATAAAAGGGTTGATGAAAGGAATATTTAGAGTCTATAATTAAGAATATAGAAACATTTTTTATGTCTAAGGAAATACATTATTTTGATTATCAAGAATGAAAAAAAAAATGGAAATACATTATTTTAGAAGAGTTTTAGAATCTCTCCGGCACGATGATGTGGTACTGCAAACCAATAAATAGTTGACATATATTACATTCAATCAATAAAATTTTGACAACATGTAATTAATTAAAAATTTATTTTTAGTTAATAATTTATATAAAATTTTAGACCCTAAAATAAAAACTTATACTCTAAAAACTAAACTCTAAATAATCGATCCTAAATACTAACATATGACTTGAATTATTAATTCAGAGTACCACATCATCCGTACTTTAGGAGTATTTTAAAATTTATCTAGCACGAAGAGATTAATAGTCATAGCTTAACACAAAGTCCGGAAATAACAATGAATTGATTAGATATCTCCAGCATTATACACTATTTCATCTACTCCAAGTGTATTTTTATCTACTCGATCTTCTTCAATATAAAGTATCACTTTTTCAACCTCCATTCCATGGACCAGCTATAAAAGCTATATTATAATCTACAAATAATATTTTATTATAATCATATTAACTTTAGAAATAGAGTTATTTCTAAAAATAGTTAGGTACCAAGTCAAACAGCTAGTTAAAGCAAATAACCAAAAAGGTGATCAGTTAAATGCTACTATTATGATGATGATAATTGCTGCAAAAACTGAAACGGAAACGGATATAAAAAAATATAATTAAGAGATATTACCAGAACCAGCCAGTTGATTTGATCATCATCAAAACCATTAGCAAGAAACACATCCAAGAAATCAGCTTTAGTTTTGGCAGCAGGTCTTTCTCTTCTTTCCTTAACATAAATCTCCCATATTCCAAACATTTCTTGGAGGCAAATCGACACCTTTCTTTTCAAACCCTGAAGATCCAACGCCTCTATAACCGGATAAAAGTCAGAAACATTCGGACTCATCATATTCTCCATCAGCTTCCATATCGTGCTTTTCGCCTTCCCGTCATCTTCCAAACCAACTAAATCCTCCGAAAATAATAAATTAGACAAAGTATTGAAAACATTAGCAAACACAATGTCTCCAATATTCACCGCTTCTCCTTCTTTGGAATTCAAGAACTCAATCATCTCCCTCAATTTCTTCTCTCGTATACTCGCTTGAGACTCGATAGCTTTCGCGGAGAAAAGCTCTGTTCTACTCAAAAGTCCGGAACAACTTCCACTGATCAGAACATGTCGGGTTCCAAACAATAGATATCCGCTCCATAACATCGCTGCTGCGGGGTATAGCTTTCCGTAAGAATCTTCCACAAAGCAAACGATCATGATTCTTCAGAATTTCAGCAGCTGTTGAAGGTGAGGACGCCACGATAACAACTTGAGTTCCGAGTTTTAGTGACATTAAAGGACCGTGGATTTTGGCTAAGTTGGCCATGGAGATGTGCAGTTTCTTTTCTAGTTGATGGATGTTTCCGATGAGTGGCCATGGCGTTGGTCCGGGAGGGAGGGACCGGTGGTGAGAGATGAAGCGGTGGAAGATAATGATGGAGATGATAGGAAGAAGAAGAAAGAAAGCTGGGGAGGATTTGAGGATGTTGGAAATTGTAGCAGAGAGTGTTTGGTCCATTTTGATTTTTGTTAAGAAGAATACAAAAAGGGTTATGAGACTTCTGATAAGTAGTGCATTTGCACCATTGAAAGTCAACACAAATATAATAATGAAATGGAGCCAATTAGGAAGCATGGGATATTATTGAAAAGTGGGGTTGGTTACTGTAGAAAGTTACAACGTTTGGATTAAAATACACATTAGGGAAGAGATTCTTCTTTATATGCATAGTATATTGATATGCAAGAGGGTTATGAGGATTCTGATAAGTAGTACATGTGCACCATTGACATTCAAAATAAATACTCCCTCCATTCTTAAAATATATGACGTTTTAGAAAATTGAAATATTTTTTTATATATGACGTTTTCGTTTTTCAAGAATGTTTAATTTAGTTTTTTGATCCAAATATTGAATATTTATCTTGATTCATGTGTTTTTTAATATTTTAATGTTTATTGACCAACCATAGTATGAGAGAGAGTTTCTTTTTAAGTTAACCAATGCAAATTTATTAGTTTGAGATGTATTAATTGTGTTTCTTAATATGTGTGAAAACTCTAAAAAGACATATAAAAAAGAATGGAGGGAGTATAATAATGAAATGGAGGAAGGAACTAGGAAGCATGGGATATTATTGAATTGCTTGATGTGCAATTACAGTTTCCGAAAATGAATTTGTTATGCTTGGCTAACTCTTCCCAACGAGGGAATACTTATACAATTAGATTACAAGATTAAGGGATATTCTATGGTCACTTTATTTTTCACAAAGTAACCATTACTTTGTTTTGTCAACCATTGGATCATGGGTAAAAAGTTAATCCAATGGTGAAAAAGACAAAGTGTAGACAAAGTAAGGGAAAAACAAAGTGGCCATAGCCTACACCCAAGATTAATACTTATCAATTAGCAACAATAGTAACTATAACAACATATATGGAAGATTATTTATAGGCAAGTAAAAACATGTAAAATACTAAGAAATAATGTTATAGTACAAGTGATCAAGCAAATACTTTTGTTCCATTCTTGAATTTAGAGTTTTCTTCTTGAAATAACACAAAGAGGTTGTTCTTTTTACAAGGTAATGTCAAATCTTTCAGACATATTCAAGTTACTTGGATCCTCGGTATTAAAAAAAGTAAAATGAAAATAACGTATCAAATACCCTAAAATCAATGGCAATTGTCGTGCAGCCATTGGCAAACCAGGGCAAATCCTCCTTCCCGAACCAAATGGTACGAGTTCAAAATCATGACCCTTAAAATCCAAAATAGTTGTAAAAAACCTTCCAGGTTCACATATCAGTGGATCTTTCCAAACTGAATGATCTCTTCCAATTTTCCAAACATTCACTAATACTTGGGCATTTTTTTGTACGGTGTAGGTCATAATTTCACAAGACTCAAGAGCTCTAGATGGGAGTAGAAATGTAACTGGAGGATGTAATCTCAAGATTTCCTTTACACATGCGCTCAAATATAGAAGCCGTGAAACTTGAAATTCATCGATTGTTTTCTTGTTGATTTCTCATTCCAACTCTTGTTCGAGTTTTAGCATAACTTGTTTGCTTTTAACAAGTTTCGACAATGCTCGTTCAATTGTTGTGATCGTTGTATCCGTCCCTCCACTAAAAAATTCCTGCAAAAATGAAAATATAGTAAATAATAGTAGTCGATGGCATAGCTAAAATTCTCGGTCTAGGAATGAAAATTATCGCTTTCTGAGTATCAAGAACAACTCAAATTTTTCGTCGGGGTGTCAATGCTTAGGGATTTCGTTATGTAGATATTATATGCTTATTAATAGATAGTTCCAAGGATAATTATAATTCTTTTTCATTTTCTATCCAACTGAGAAAGTAACCATAGATAGTACAAGGGTTTCGAATGAGTCTAAGCACCTATTGATTGTTGAAAACTATTTGAACCTATATGTTGAACCTTGGATTCGTTGCTAGGGTTGATAAATCCAAAAGTATATATAATCCCGTGTCTCTCCGTCAATTGGTGACCGGATTTTCCCTAAAGGTAGACCATTATCTTACCAAAGATTCTTTTTCCCAAAAATTTATAGTCAAGGAGAAAATATTCTAATACCTTATAATTCATGTAACTATTTTAACACTAAATTAATCATGTTGAGGTGTTAATTGAACCGTACAAAACGCGCCATTTATTTTTTAATCCATATTTAGTTCATTATCAACATGTATGAATATTATCCCCTAAACACAAACATACACAATAGACAAGAATGATTGTGACCAATGGATCTCGTAATCAATTTCGTAAAAATCAGAACAACACATAAATTGATTTCTGTGTCATCCAAAACAGAGAAATATAACAAAAGTTGTATACATGAAAAAAAAAAAAGAGGTAAAATATAAAAGATGAGAGATATTACCACAACTAGCCAATTAATTTGGTCATCGTCGAATCCATTGGCAAGAAATACATCTAAGAAGTCATCAATCTGAGCGTCATCCTATGCCCTTTCTCTTCTTTCCTTAATATAAACTTCCCAAACTCCGTAGATTTCTTTAACGCAAATCGACGCCTTCCTTTTCAAACCTTGAAGATCCAACGACTCGAAAATCGGATAAAATTCAGCTGTATTCGGACTAGTCTCTAGCTCCATCATCTTTCGTATTGTGTCTTTCACTCCAGGACCTTTTCATTCATGTTCCAAACTCATTAAATCTACTGAAAATAAAAGATTAGACAAAGTGTTAAAAACAGTAGCAAACACAATCTCTCATATTCACTACTTCGCCTTGTTTTCTGCTCAAAAACTCGATCATCTCCGTCAGTTTCTTCTCTCTCAGTCTTGCTTGAGACTCGATTGCTTTCGCAGAGAAAAGCTCTGTTCTACTCAAAGATCGAAACAATTTCCATTGATCGGAAAATTTTGGATTCCAAGCAAGTGATGTACGTTCAAGTACATTGCTGGGGAAGGGTATAGCTTTCCGAATGAATCTCGCGGAAAGCATATGATCGTGGTTTTTCAGAATTTCAGCAGCTGTGGCAGGTGAGGACGCGATGATAACGATTTGAGTTCCGAGTTTTAGTGACATTAGAGGGCCGTAAACTTTGGCTAAGTTAGTCACGGAGATATGCACTTTCTTTTCTAGTTGAAAAATGTTTCCGATGAGCGGCCATGGCATCAGGCCTGGAGGAAGTGATCGTGGTTTTGAAACTCGGGAGATTATGTAGTTGAACACGATAATGAAAACAATAGGAAGAAGAAACATAATTAGTGAGGTTTTCAGGATATTCAGAATAGTATAATCACCAAGTATTTGATCCATTTATTTCTGAAAAATGAAACTGTGAATGTGTAGATTTGAACTTGAAAGAATTATAAACAAATTAAGGACCTGACAGAAAATTCAGAATCGTGTAGATTTGAAAAACAAAGTACATGTTTCTATCAAAACAACAAGGATTTGGCTTGGGTCCTATCTTGTTTAACCAAAACAGGAGAGGTCCTATTCATCTAATCAAAGCCATTCATTGAATTTTAATGGCTAGGATTAATGAATGTGTTGAATTAAATACAAATCTCAGATGTTGAAATTGCATTGAACACATCTATCCTTTCCTCCTCGTTTCTATATTCTACAACATGGGGAAATTAATCTTGCAGTTAAGAACTCTTGAGCACTTCCGAGTTAAAGAGTTCCACAAACCAATCGATCCAGGAACATTGGGATGAATGTTTCGTATGTACCTTTGAATCGGGATTCAATCTCAAAATCTCTGTTTTAATTGTAGGTACTCGAAAATGAGGCTCATATATTCGTTGGTTTAGATAAGATCCTTTTAGAGAGACTGTTTTTTCGTTTATTCCGAATCTTTCAATTCTTTTAGAAAAGCAGAAGTTACACTTGATTGAATCAGAAAAGTTTATTTCTCTTAATCACGTTTAGAAAAGTGAATAATTTACTTAAAAAATTATTTAATAACACAACAAGCTATTGCAATTTTGAAATTTAGAGTTTTCTTCTAGGAATAACTTGTAGAGGTTGCTCCTTCTGTAAAGTTATTCCAAATTTTTCGGACATATCCAAATTCGAAGGATCTTCACCTTTAGAAACAGACCAATAAAAACGACGTATCAAATATCCCAAAATTAAAGGTAGTTGTCGTGCAGCCATAGGCAATCCAGGGCAAGTCCTCCTTCCTGAACCAAATGGTATAAGCCCAAAATCACGACCCTTGAAATCTACATTAGTTGAGAGAAACCTTTCAGGCTTAAATGATAATGGATCTTCCCACGCGGAGGAATCTCTTCCAATTGCCCAAACATTGACTAATAATTGAGCATGTTTTGGTATGGTGTAGTCCATAATTTCACAAGCTTCAGGAGCTCTATGTGGAAGCAAAAAAGGAGCTGGAGGATGTAATCTTAATGTTTCTTTTACACATGCATTCAAATATGGGAGATGTGCCACTTGAGATTCATCAATCGTTTCGCCAATGACTTCTATTTCTAGCTCTTGTTCGAGTTTCTCCATAGCTTGTTTGTTTTTAAGAAGCTCGGTCATTGCCCATTCTATTGTTGTGGTGGTAGTATCCGACCCTGCACCTAAAAATTCCTGCATAATAAAGCTCCAAATTAGCATCAGTATATATGCTCTCCAAATATTGACAAATTCATGGTAAAAATTGATCTAAGTATGTCCGAGAAAACCGGGCTCATTGACGAAGCAACTAGAAGTACTTACCAAAACCAACCAATTGATTTGATCATCGTAGAATCCGTTGGTAAGAAATACATCAAGGAAATCACTAATTTGAGCATCAGCATCGCAAGCCGGCCTTTCTCTTCTTTGCTTGATGTAAATCTCCCAAACTCCAAACATTTCTTCGAGACAAATCGACACCTCTCTTTTCAAACCCTGAAGATCCAAAGGCTCTAAAATCGGATAAAACTCGGAAATATTTGGACTAGTAATCATCTCCATTAACTTCCATATGGTACTTTTAGCCTTTCCTTCATCTTCTAAACCAATTAAATCCCTCGAGAATAAAAGATTAGATATAGTGTTAAAAACAGTAGCGAACACAATTTCTCCAATATTCACTACTTCTCCTTCTTTGGCTTTCAAAAACTCAATCATGTCCATCAATTTCTTCTCTCTAAGACTTTCTTGAGATTCAATCGCTTTCGCGGAGAAAAGCTCTATTCTACTCAAAGATCGGAACAATTTCCATTGTTCTGAACATGTCGGGTTCCAAACAAGAGATCTGTGCTCAAGCGCGTCGCTCCCACCAAGAGCTTTTCGTACGAATCTTGCAGAAAGCAAACGATCGTGATTTTTTAGAATTTCAGCAGCCGCAGAAGGTGAGGATGCCACGATAACTACTTGAGTTCCAAGTTTTAATGACATTAAAGGACCATGAATTTTGGCTAAGTTGGCCATTGAAATGTGCAATTTCTTTTGCAATTGATGAATGTTTCCAATGAACGGCCATGGCGTAGGACCGGGAGGAAGTGATCCCCGTTTCGAAACTCGAGGGGTTATGTATTTGAACACAATAATGAAAACAATAGGAAGAAGTAAAAGAATTGGGGATGATATGATGAGATTCAGAATTCTATCAACCAAGTATTGGTCCATGGATTGATTGTGCAAGAAGAAAGTGCATATGAGCTTTGAACTTGAAAGAAATCTAAACAATAAAAAACATATATAAGACCTGAATTTAAAATAAATAATTAATAAAGGATATTCTTGAAAAGTAGGAGTACTATGTCTAGTTAGATAATGTTATTTTTTAGTTAAATTCAATTCATCAAGTTTAGAAAAATTAATTAGACCGAATCGTTTAGTTCAGTTTTTTCAGTAAAAGTTACGAAGAACTTATAGGTTCCTAGCATGTGGATGCTTTGACATTGGGAATACTCTACAATGCACGTGTCCTAACACCACTATAAATTTAGAATATAATCTGTTAAAATAAAGGTTCTGGACTTAATATATCAGAATGGTTATGGATTTTATAACGTTTAAAAGGGCTTTTACAAATAATATATTGACCAACTTTTGATATTAAACTAACTTTTCACGAGTTTTGTCACGTAATTTAGTTCCGAAAAGTATTAAAAGATTTTCAGACGACTCAAAATGATAAGATGGAGATTTATATCGATAATAAACATATAGTGGCATTAACGAAAGATTTAGTGTTTCATGATTGGAGTAAATATATATAATGTATTATTTCATTCAAAAATGCATTTAGCAAAAAGAGGTAATGTTAAAGTACGTGACAATTGAGATATGTTTGTCGATATATTATGAAACCGTTAGAGCATCTCTTATGGTTGAACACTTTCAACCCATATTTAACACTATTACAAAACACTTTCAAAATTGAGTACTCTAGTGGTTGGGTACTCTCACCATTTTTATTATTAAAAAAATACTATTAATTAAATTATTGTATTTTTTATATTCAATTATAGTAAATGGGTCCCATTAAATTAATTAAAAATAATAATTTGTTTGCACTCACTCTCCATTTTTCCATTGTGAGTGTCACTCTTCAATTAAAAAGAAACATGTGTCATTTTTGAGCACTACTCATATTTGAGCATTCTCCAACTTTATGGAGGGACTATTCAACAATTTTGTATTTTATTAAATTGCTGAATAGTCCCTCTTTTGAACCACTAGAGATGCTTTTAAAGTATTAGATGGTTGGTCAATTAAAAACTCAATTAAGGAGTCACAATTTTTAATTTTCTGGTGTCAAGTCACAATATTTAAGGACACGTGCATATAATTTGCACATGGATTGTACCAACACATCACTCATCTCATTGGTTGAATGTAATCAATAATTGTAAAATGGTGGCTGTAATGTAGTTTTGTTGTGTGTGGTTTCAAATATTTCTCGTATGTGCCTAAACCTCTATGTAAGAGTAGCTTGTTGATTCAACCTCTATGTAAGAGTAGCTTGCTGATTCAATTAAATTTTGAGAAAATCCACCAAAACTTTGTGATGGTTTGTGTATATTTACAGTTTATTTTAATTAAAATATTTCACGCGAGGATAAATCACAAATTTTGATTTATAGTAGAATTTATACATTATTTTATTAATAAAAATTAAATTTTATAAAAAAAAATTCAAACTTCAAACCATTTAAGTAAAAGATGAATACATCATTTGAACTAATTTATATTGGCACAATTTTTGTTTTGATAAAAACTGCAGTTTTTCCTATATACATCATAAAGAAGTTCATAACTGTAACACACATGCCCAATGTCATGAATATATTGTACGCTCTATCGCAAATGTATCATCATTGAGCCGCATGATTTTAAAACGCGTCAAGCATGTGTTGGATTCACATCTTACACATAAGCCTCAACTCTCGCTCCTCTCTATTTTTCGATATGGTATTTAGTCATTATTGTCCTCATCACCATCCCTTAGGGTTGCTCCTTGTACATCCCTTTCCACCCAACGCATTAATTGTGGATTGGGTCGTTACGTACTCACTAACTTCTGACTGGTTCGTCCTGGTATCCACACATCAAACGTAAAGAGTCGAATTTGATACCAATTGTAACATCAAAGCCCAATACGATGCAAATATTGTCCATTATATGGCGTAAACTATCATCATTGTGCCGCACGGCTTTAGAATGCATCAAGCATGTTTTGGATCCACATTTTACATATAAGCTCCAGTTCTACTCTCTATTTTTCGATAGGAAATTCATTTTTGTCCTTATCGCCATCCTTTAAAACCGCTCTACAAATCTTTCCACTCTGGTGCCACCCTCTCCAAATCAGATCGTGAGCGGTCTTTACTTTACTTATTATTTTACTTTTGGTTGAGTCAATAGTTAGAGTCAGCAATTCATTGAACATTAAATAGAGTTAATTTCAGATAAGTGGAGTGTAGTTTAGTGTTTTTGCAAATAAATGACTGTGGTTTGCCTTTGAACAAATAAAGAATTGTGGTTTACTTTGCTTGCATATTAAGGAAATGATTGATTTTGTTGACGTAAATAAAGACTTTTTTTACCCAAATATTTTTTCTAACCTTTGACCGGTTAAATAAGAGTTAAGTTCAAAGGTCAAAAACATTTTTTGGACAAAAAATGTCTTTATTTACGTCAACAAAATCGATTATTTCCCTAATTCTGAAAATTATACAAATCACAGTGCAAAACCACAATCCTATTAAATATGAAAGTAACCCTATTAAATAATTAACTAATATTATCAAATCGTTTAAAAAGATAAATATGAAATGATAAAACAAGGAATAGTAGATCCATAGCTAAGCCCATGATAATATGAAGCCCATAAGGGTATCGAGAAAGAAAAAGACGAGGTTAAATTGGTAATATTGGAAGTGGAGGAGGCGGGAGGCGAATTATATTTAACCTAAGATTCTCTTCTTCATAGTTGCATACATTTAGATCCTCAGGAGTTTAGGGTTTGTAAGTTGGAGGATCAAGCATGGCAGATGATGACTACAATGAGATGGACATAGGGTTTGTTTCATCTTTCTCCCTCTTTTCGACCTAGGGTTTCTTCTTACTTGATTTATTTAGAAATTCTGTTTAATTCTTCTCTCAGATATGAAGATGAGCCAGCGGAGCCTGAGATTGAGGTAACAAATTAATAGTTGCAGCTCATTTCTGTAATATCACCAGAAGCTTCCATGTTTTAAGTATATGTGGAATGATTGGACAGGAAGGAGCTGATGAGGAGATTGATAACAATAACAATGAAGATGTGCATGGGGATCCTATTGAAGCTGAGGATAGAGAAGAACAGGAAGCAGTCCAACGACCTCGTAAAACATCCAAATTTATGACTAAGTATGAGCGTGCCAGAATATTGGGTACTCGTGCTCTGCAGATCAGGTCTTCTTCGATACACTAGTTAAAGTTAATTTTCATTCTAAATTAGATTGATCAAGTTGAACTCATGGCGTCGTAATTTCATCTTTGGCCTTGCAGCATGAATGCTCCTGTCATGGTTGAGTTGGAAGGAGAAACAGACCCTCTTGAGGTAAGATTTTGGGATCTATGTGAACGGTGAACACTATGTTGTATGAATGGACAATTGTTTGCTGACTTGTGAAACATGTTGTAGTTGGTAATAATTTACTGAAAGAACAACAATTTTTAATATGTTTTGTTTCATCACATCTTCCTTATCCATGCCCCCACAAACTTGACAATTTATCTCCGTAGTTAAAACTGACATGCTTCCCTAATTCATTAAGAGTGACTAAATTCTAATTGAGAAGACAAATTTTCTCGTGTGTACCATCTGAGCTAACAAGCAAAATCAATACTTTCAAATTACGGAAAAAAAACTCTCTAGGTAGAATCCCCATTAATGTTAGAGTCTTGCCTCCAGACTATAGATGATATTACATCATTTAAAGATAATTTTGATAGTGCACACATTATGCAATAATGTAAGATAAGATATAGTATATAGTTCAAGATATCTACACAGTATATGCTAATAATTTGTTCTTTATGATCAAATGTTTGAAAATATATGATGCTGATCCTCGATGCTGCAAAAAGATAATAGTTTATCCTGTTCTATCTATAGTCTAAGTATTTATTTGAGATGGTAATTGGTCAATGTATATAATTGTTTATTGGAGATCATATATGTGATTAACATTATGCAATTCAGTAAAGAAATTTGAATTAGATGGAAATAGCAGGGTATATAGCTCAGAAATTAAGCATTAACAAATTAGTATCTTGTTTTTCTTCATTTGATGAAATGTTTGAAAATCTTTAATACTAATGAGATTAAGCATTATGTATGAAATAGTTGCATTGAGTTATTGTTACAATCTGCTTTTCTTATTCAATCTCTCGTGTGCTAAGACTGATTTTCCTCTTGTTTTCTTCTCCCTCTAAGGCATGTCTCTTCTCTTTTAATTTACAAGTGAAAGCTTGTTTTGGTGAAATTGTACATTGTCCATGTATTTATCTTATTACCTAATTGCACACATATCTGCCCTCAGGTTGAAATTCAATTGTGCTGTCATGAGTGTTGGTTATTATATTGAAAAGAGTATAACTAAACAAAGCTTTGGGTAAACACAATCTTTAACAGCATAAAATTCATTTATACTCTGAGGAAAATTGTGTATTGATTGAGAAAGAGCAACTTCCTAGTTAATTTTGGTAATTTTAGAAATACGAGCTAAGAACAGTAGTCACCAGTTTGCCTCCAGGCCTTTCAATTTCAGGAAATGATTCATTGTAACTTGTTAGTTTCCTCATTTATCAAGTTGGTGTACAGTGTCATATTTTGTTTCTGGATATTTTTCTAGATTGCCATGAAGGAGCTCCGAGAACGGAAGATACCTTTCACCATCCGCCGTTACTTGCCTGATGGAAGGTGAGATTGTGTTACTATTACTAATTTGTAATGTTAGCTTGATGAAATTTGTTTTGCAGTCTTTTCTCCCTTTGATAAAACTTGTTGTGTTATGTTCTTGTCCCTGTTGGGATAATCCAGTTACGAAGACTGGGGAGTGGATGAACTGATTGTGGAAGATTCATGGAAGAGGCAAGTTGGGGGTAATTGATCTACTGGTGTTTGGAGTTTGTGAATGAAACATGGCTGGCTTTTGGAAACCCTTGAATGGTGTATGGCTGTAACTTTTAAACCAGTGCTGTAAAAAATAACTGTGTTGTCGTTTTACTGAACGAATACTTCTAGACAGATACATGTAAGCCTAACTTCCTCTGGTTCCCTGGAAAAAGTGTAGTGATATATTTTGTGGCGATGGATCCGTGTGATATACTGATATCTGATCAAATCTTCTATTTTTTTTAGCAGTCATTTTGGCTGTCTTTTATATCAAGCAGTGCAGGCGTAATCTGCAAAATTTGTGTCCTGTTCATGTGGTGGACGTAAGGGTCACCTGACCTCTCTTGTGAGATAATTTTTGAGGACTAGTATTGGAAGATAGATTTATTTTAACGAATTACTCGAAACAATACAAAATTATTAACTTTTTACTTTCAACAAGTCAAAGTGTAGCAGTTATTTTGCTGAAAATGTAACATGGATATTCATTCATGCAAGACGTACCCATCAAATGACAAATATCCAAAGATAATGATATATTATGCTGGAATTAGTATGCTTGATTTCAACCAACTAGCCTGGACAACAGTTACCATTTTGATGATTAATAATCAATTTTGACAATCTTCAATCATCGAATATAATCAGATTTAATGGATTAGAATCATATATCATTGTCTTGAGCAACTTGATCGAATTAAATTTATTTATTTGATAAATATAGGTGTGGGGGCGTGTAAAATGGGAGAAAAGAATTTTAAGCATTGATCAATCTTCATCTCTGCCTCCTAGTCTTGGGCATAAAAAATTACAAATGGAAAAAATATTAAATTAGTACTCGGTATCATATTATTAGATGATTAAATTGTTCTTGTTTTAGAAAATAATGTATAAATTTAAAATGGTTCTGAACAATTAATAATTTTCTTTTTCAAATTTCAGTATATTTAAAAATTTTAAAAAAAATTTAAATTGTATTGAAAAATCTAAAAGCAACAGGTAAACTTGAATTTTATTTTGGTTAAAAGTGGCACATTATGAGACGGATGAGTATACGAGTATGCACATTTCAATTTAGATAATTTGATAACTGATTAAGCAATTCTCCATTTAGTGTTAGTAATCACTCATTTTGTATTATGTGTAAACTAATAATATGAAATATACTAGAATAACATCTAGACTCGTATCCATCCAGGCAAGGACGGGGATGGATAGCAAAAATCTATAGGAATGGGCATTGGAAAAATTCTGAGCCTTGAATATATTAAAGGCTCCATGAAAATGCGCACAATGGCGAACCTGAGACGTCCAACATGCTATAGGCTTTTTCAGAGGGTTTCATAGTGGATTTCATTGCCAAGGCATTAAGGAGTGCAACAAAAGACTATTTAGAACATCCGCCAAAAGATGGATGGTCCATCCTGAGCACGGTTAAATAACTACAAATAGAATTTTTAGAACACTTTTACTTCCTACAAGAGCAAGAAAATGGCGAAGGAGGATGAAAGAGGATAAATACCAACACGTCAGATGAGACTACAAAAATAAATTTTTGGTATCAATGAAGGTAAGATAATAAACATTAGTTCAATACCAATTTTCTCTTTATAAATGTATAGAGACTTGAACGCCAGGGGTCCCATGACAAGACCCAACGGCTCCCTTATTTTCGTTCAAGCATTCATTCAACGAAAAACAGAGCGGAAGTTATAATACTGTTATCAGAAATTAAATTATTTTAACACTAAGATTCAATAAAGAAATAAACAATTAGAAAATCCAATTTATAAAAGTGAACAAAAGTATGTCAAAGGGAAAAGAAATTTGAGGAATTAAAAAATCCAATGCGCTACTTTAAGAGGAGATTAATGAAATTTAACAAATTAGATTTAATCTCGTTTGAGATTATTATTTAAAGAGTAAATAAAAGTTCATAGAATTAAAATTTTACTTCCGCTTAAACCTTTAAACCTTAGGGTTAGTCTATGGTCACTTTGTTTTTAACAAAATAATTCACTACTTTGATCCAATGGTGAAACGTACAAAGTAATCAAAAAAACAAAGTAATTATAGCCTTCACCTAAACCTTAACACCCAAACTAGAAATCAATTATAATAAAGTAAATTTTTCAATTAATTTACATTCATTCACCTCCTATTAAATGGTTTGTTCCAACCTTACGAATGGATAAGCCTACTCTTAATTAATTTTTTTTATCAAATTTTTTTTCATAAATTAATAAATAATAAACTCTTTTTTTTTTGGGTCACTTTTATCTTTCATTTTGTTATTCTGATTAATCACAACTCCATTAACTTTTTAACTCACAAATAAAAATGCTTTCAAAAAACTCACAAATAAAAATCAAAATAAAAGATGTCATATCAAATTATCCTTAAAAGTTTAAACAGTACCCTCTCTTATTTTGTTGTGTCGTTTCGTACGTGTTATAGATGTGTATGAACTTAATTTATGGATCCTATTTTTGCTGACTCGGCTCCACGTGTGATGCTTTCTTGTCAACTGTGGATCACATTATTTCTTTCCTCATTCTTGCATAAATTATAAAAAAATAATCCAATAATTGTAAAGATTTTGGAAAAATTAGCAGCAGTTTGTTTGTTCAAATTTAATGTGTGTGATTACAACATTTTTCGATAGAAGAATTTTTGTGTTTGATATTGTTAATTGTGTAATTTTTCAAAAATTGAAGTTGTTTGGTATCACATTTTCTATTGAAATACATTTTTTTTTAAATTATTATTTGAAAACTTTTCTTATTTTTAAATGTCAATTCTCTTTTTTCACCAAACTATACTGAAATGACTCAAGATTAAAATGTCGAAGAATTAAAACTGCTTAGAATATTCTTAATTCTTAAAAATTTCTATTTTTTAGGTCGTTCGTGATAATTTTAATATTATTAAAAAAAGTAATCTTTTCTAGCAATTGTACAAGTATTTTTTCCAAAAACGTTATAACTTCAGGATTTTTTTCCGTAATTTACCCTTATTTTTAATTACAATTTCTTAATATGTTAATTACGAAAGTTATCCAATTTGAGTACTAATTTACATTTTTAAGCTCATTTCAACTGTAGTTCTCTCTTAAAGATTAATACGTTGAATAATAAAGTGCCTAAATCTTTACAATCATTTCCAATATTTTGTGTTGTTGCTTTATGGACTAGCAATGTAAAACAGAGACTGCCCTCCCAAGCATAAGGGACCCAACCTCGTTATTCGTATTCCAAATTATGCTAAACCTATATTTACCAATTAATTAAGGTTAAAATGGTCAAATGTTTGACAATATCATCATATACATATAATATTTGCATTAAATATATGTGCATCAATAATGCATTGATTATTGTTTATATGCTTCTATTGATCTTTTTCATTCTTGGTTGGCTACATAGCTTTTTTACATAATATTTAAACTTTACTTCTTCTTTATAATTGAAATTTGTTGAACTAAATTGAATTAAAATGCATCTATTATAGAAAAATTATTGAACTGAACTTAAGTGAAATTTATTACTGGTAAAACATAAAGAACAAAAATGTCATATATATATATATATATATAATTATGTCAATAATATTTACTATAAGACTATATTACTAGTCGTGAAGAATATTTTGAGCTACTATTTGAATTGCTTTTCATACAATGAAGAAAAAATAATGGATCATACTGATACTATTATTCATTTGAGATTATAAGTGTGTTTGGAAAAGCTTTTTCAAAATGCAGGAAAAATAGTGTTAGTTTATGTTGAGTGTAAATCTTGGAGATTCTTGAACCAGACTAAAAATCGAAAAAAATAATCCGAACTGCATTGGACCATTAATATCCGAACTGGACAACCAGACAAAACTATGTTGAATCAGAGTACCGAATTTTTAATGTATTATTTTATGTATATAAGATAATTAGTGCGTTTGTATAGATAATCTTCACAAAATATTATTATAGTGTACTAGTTTCCACAACAAATTTATATATTATATATACGTATTGTGATCATTGTTAGTAATCATACAATAAATTTTAAACTCTTAATTTTTATAGTTTAAATTTTTTATTAATTAAAAAAATAAATATTTTATTTATGTTTAAATCTCTGAATCTCCGAATTGGAGTGTATCGGAATTTCAATAGAATCAAATTTGGAGAATTTTTGTTAATATAATTCCGGAAATTTAACTTTTAGAATCCCCAACTTTCAATACAATTCTTCAAATTTTTAAATTTTCGAACTGTTTAGACTCGTACTCCCTCCTCTACTTTAAGTAATCATTATTTTGTTTTTATCTCCATGTACCAAGTTATCTCTCATTCATTCAATATGAAAATAGACAAAACAATGTTTACTTGTAAAACTTAAAAACGCAAAAACTCTAACAATAGACCTGAATATAAATAAGCGAATTTTTTTAAAAAAATGTCAAAATATATCAAACACCTTGAGAAATGCATTCGTAAGATTTAAATATAATTTCACAAAAATTCTCATTCCAATAAAGAAATTGTTTAACGGTTTCATCCCGATAGCCAATCTGTAAATTTGACAAAGCATGCATGCGAATTCAAAATCCCATGTGCAATCATAGCTCATACTTCGAACCATGATTTTTTCCCCTTTAACATTGACATTGTGGGAACATGATCCAGAAAATTTTGCAACGACTTATACTAAAATCCAATAAATTATGCAACATATCAAAAATAGAATAAAGTATGAAAAATTAATTATTCTAATCCCCTATTCCCATGTGACAATAGAAATATTTATCTCTGTCAAGACCGATTAAAGCCATGTATTTATTTGACTTACCCACATGAAAACCATGGGACTTATTTTATACCTATTTGTTTCTTTTATAGAATAAACTTTCATTAAATTAACGGAGATAAAAAAGAGAAAAGAAAAGAAGAACGAGTTTTAAAAGTTGAGGCGAATTCCGAATAGATGGGTTAGGTAAGAAAGTCAAGACTTAGCTAACACATCGCCCATCTTATTTACTACTGTTTTACATGTAAGTGAATTTTAAGTCAAAAAAATATCAAGAGTATGATTATGAAAACTGTATCAACGAAAATCTTCGCATCCACCGATCTCAAGGACTACATTTTGCTACCACATTATTGAATCCAAACATACACATCTTGGAAACTAAATGGGCTTCAACAAGTTTTGGATCCCAACAAATATCCACCACACTCGAACAACATGTTATAACACACCCTGGCTAACTAAAACCAGTTTGATTGCGACCGACATTAATTAAAGACTTAGCTAACACATCGTCCACCTTGTTTACCCTCCTGCTTTACATGAGTGACAAGAACATTACAGGAGCTAGCAAGATGCCGACAAGTACTATATAATAAGTGAACCTAAGTCAATAAATCAAAGAGTATGACTATGAAAGCAATGCCCAAGGTCCATCATGTTCAAATTAGCAATAGGTTTCCACAGTTCCGAGCTCTTAACACCACATAGCTAAGGTTCTTTCTGAACAATTTAATTACTAGCTAACACATCTTTCCACGGTGTAATTAATTTCTTCTCGAATTCGGGATCGATAGACACTCTTGGATATAACGGGTTATCATCCTTAAACTTAATCTTTATTTTCCCCTTCAACTTGGAGGTCTCTGTGAACCAAAGGAGCCAGAGACATTAATTCATTTTTCTTCTATAACTGCACGGAGCTAACATCATCACTGAAAAGACGCAACCGTCGGAACGAACATTTGCTAGTGATTTACGTCCCCATTAGGGTCTTAGAATTCTTTATTAAGTTCAAATAAAATAAATTTCACATTATCATTTGATTATTTTTAAGTTATCACACAGACAAATTCTTTTCTTAGAGGTATATATTAACTCAAAATTAGCTATAGTAGCCACGTAAAAAGCATGTTAGGATCATAATATTTATTTATACGCTACAAATGTAATATTCTATGCCCACTAATTTCCACGGTCTTTTTAATTTTTCTTTGAAATATCTTTTTACCAAAATAATGTGGAGAGAGAAAAAAAGAGAAATGAAAAATATTTGGAAATGCACTTTATCTCTTTTTTCATACTTGTCTTTTTAAAACCCACCTATGGTAACCAAATATCCTTTCTCCCATCTTCTCCACGAAGAAAATGGTGCCCTCTTTCTCATTCTTTCCTACTCTTTCCCATAGAATTTATCATCTCCTTTTCTATCTTTTATTTTCTTGATTATATACTTAATAACCACATCTTCATAATTCTATTTATTCTTCTATAATCTCTTGATGGGTGTTGCTTATTCTGACTTTGCCTCGGATGTTAATGGAGCTTCTTCATATCTTAATGATTTACCGGAGAATTGTGTTTCTTCGATTCTAACGTACTTGGATCCGCCGGAGATTTGTAAACTGGCCGGGTTGAACCGGACGTTTAATGGTGCTTCTTTATCGGATTTAGTTTGGGAGACTAAACTTCCTTCAAATTATAAGTTTCTTGTACTTCAAGTCTTGCAAGAAGATCCTCTCACTTTGAACAAGAAACAGATCTATTCAAGATTATGTCAACCTAATTATTTTCATGATGCCACTAAGGTACCTATTAATTAATTAATTGATTTATTTTATTGTCTCTATTTGAAACTCTGAGATTTTGATGAATTAATTTAATTTTTGTGATGTAGCAAGTTTGGTTGGATAAGAGAAGTGGCAAGATGTGTTTGTGTCTTTCATATAAGGCAATGAGAATTACTGGAATAGATGATCGGAGATATTGGAATCATATTTCTTCTGATGAGTCCAGGTAATTATTGTTTAATTAAAGAAATTTTCTTTTATATAGTTGATCTAATTAATCAGTTTGGGATTAGTTATATATTAGCTAGAAGTTAAATACTTGAAATATAGTTTAAATAATTTTGTTTGAATTATTATTATTATTATCATTCATACTTTATTAGGTCTTTTTTTCTTTTATTTGATTGGATAATATTTGGAAAAGAGTAGCACAGCTTAAAGAAAGTGACTTGATATATGTATATATATGAAAAATAATTGCAGACAATGAAAGTTTTGTTATGATTGGTTAGTCTAATTAATTTGCTTAATGCTAGGATATGTTATTAGTAGAAATTGATTTTGACAGCCACATTTATATGCAGTTGCCAAATGCGATATTCTAGTTGATTTTAATGTCCTAAAATTGCTATTTCCAAAAGTTCTTTATTTCAGAAATCTATTTCCAAAAGTTTTACTTTCCCATGAAGAGCTTTTTATATTTACTTTTGGTATAGTAATATTTTTTTGTTGTTTTTTAAAGTAATGAGTTAAGACTTTTTTTTTTTTTAATGGCTGTGGAGGTCATAGGATTAATCACACCTAAAATATTAGGGAAAAATTCTTTGTATTTTGTAAACTGTTAACTGAAATTAAGATATCTTATTAATGTTGTGATTTACAAGTATCATATCATATCCACAACTATACCTTCTTTTTTAATAATTTTAGTCAAAAGAAAAAACTATTGATATTATTATTGGCTCTAGAAACCACATAATTAATAATTATTATTGCTAAGAGAGTGGTAATAGAAAAATCAAATATCTTCCCACGTGGTTCTTAGTTGGACCATTTTTTCAGTTTTTCGAAGTGTGTAATCAAAAAATAGGATGGGCTACCCCCCAACTTGTTTATTGTTCTTCTAAGAAAATAATATGACAAGCAAGATCTTTTTTTTCTAAATAAAATTTTGATATTTCCTTCATATATATATATATATATAATTAATAATGTTATTAGAAAATTTGGGCGAATAATTGACTCCAATTAATGACTTATTCAAGCAATTAAGAATGTAGAGATTAGAATCAAAATATTTCATTTGAAGTAATAGTTAATCCGATAGCTTGCCTTATAAGCCTACAGTATGATTATCTATTTTATTAATATAATTAATTTCTTCCATATATTAACAAAGAAAATAAAGCTAGTCACTTTCTCTTGTAAATAAAAAGCACAAAGTTCCATCAATAACAATCTTTAGCTTTTATAACATGGTATATATTGAATAAAATTGGGACGCATTATGTTGCTTATAATTACAGAAAACAGAAGATTAATTCAAGAAATTGAGAAGAATTAGGACATGTTCGTCCTATACATATCTATATTTGTTGGTGCTATTATTAAAGTTTGTTATGCTGATATTTGATAGAATTAGTTCATTTTTATTTCGAAATAAGTTGTTTTTCAAGTTAATCAAACATTCTTGTTCTACCGTTTGAAGTGGACAAGTAAAATAGAACTACAAAAATAGTGAGAGTTTTTATAATATTGTGGAGTCTATGCTCAGTTGAGTACAAAATAGATAAAACATATATTTAGGATACAATTCAAATTTAACAATATATATAATTTCTGGAAAGAGTGCTTACGTAAAAATCATGCAATATGATTTTTTTATTAAATACTCTAACAATCCCAAGCAAATCCATTTAACCTTTTATCTATTGGAAAAAAAAAATACTTTACATTGTGAGTAATTTAGAATTTCTCCCAAAATGAGGAAAAAAAAAAGCCTAAATTAATTAGTTGGTGAAATGAATGTGCAGGTTCAACACAATAGCATATCTTCAACAGATATGGTGGTTTGAAGTAAAAGGAGAAATAGAATTTGAATTTCCAGCAGATACATACAGCCTTGTTTTCAAAGTCCAATTAGGCAAACCTTATTGTAAAAGATTCGGAAGAAGAGCTTCCAATGTCGATCAAGTACACGGTTGGAACATCAAACCTGTTCGGTTCGAGCTTTCAACGTCATCTGGTCAACATGTCTCGTCACAACATTATTTTCATGATCAAGGAACTTGGGTTTATTACAATGTAGGAAAATTCAGTGTAGATAAACCCAATTCTAAAGTTAAGATTAAATTTTCTATGACACAGATTGATTGTACTCATACTAAAGGAGGTTTGTGCCTTGATTCTGTGTTCATATGCCCTTCTGATTTGAGAGACAAGTTCCTCTGTTTTTAGATATTGTGGGTTAGGCTTTTTTTTTTTTAATTTTGGGTCCACATGATCATATAATACCAATTGATGTAAATTACTATATGTTGGGAATATTTTATATGGATATTGTTAAGATTTGTATTCTTATACTGTACAAAAGTGAAATCAATATGGATGGTTGGCAACTTGGCATTCTTCTATTCTGTGTACAATGATTTGGTGCTTTGAAAGGAAGTTTGTTAGTCCTATATATATATACTTTATTGAATGATCTAATTCATATGGCACCTCTCTTATTCAATGGACTATTAATGAAACCCGACCCCTTACATGCAACTGAATCGAAGATAGTATGAATTAGAAATTAATATACAAATTATAATTAGCTTTTTACATCCGTTCGAACTTTTAATTCAATCCATTTTTTTTTATAATAATATTGTGTATTTTATTGATATGATAAATTTGTATTAAAAAATAATTATGTTAGGTGTGTACTGTTTTTCCAACTACTTTGAAGTAGATCCATATATGGGTATGATACACAGCCTACCCCGACCCCTATCCATTTTATTAGGGTTGGGTAAATAAATATTCTAACCCGGCACAAGCTGTATAAATCCATCTAAAATTTGAACTAGACGTCGGTTGTAGGTAATTTATAAAGAGTTGTCTCAACCATTGACCTAATTACATAATTTATAATGCAAGCTCGATATATGCTCAGGTCTACTTTAGAGAGAGTCGCTCACGAATATTACTAAAAGTTGGAGGCAGAGTCCATTGGTTTATTTTGCCTCATAAACTCATTTATTATTAAATTTATGTGGAATTTCATTCCTTTGCAAAACAAAAAAACATGTTCATTGAAAATATTGGAACACAAATATGGGAACAATAAATTATATATTTTTTAAAGATAATAGGGTGGATTAGAGTCAAATTAATTATATTTCTTAAAATTTGAACCTAAAAAATCTAGTTTTCAATTAACCGATTACCACGAGACTCAATTTCGCAAGACGGGTTTGAGTTTTAACTACATTTAAATTTATTCATCTTTTACATGGGTATCCACAAATTAAATTAGAGGACACTTTCTATACATCAATCTGCATTGTTAACTAAGTTACTCTAAATTTAAATAACATAGTTTTTTTCTTTCTCAAATTGACTATGAAAATTAGATGGAATTGACTAATATGGAAGGAGGAGAGGGAGAGAAGAGAAGAGAAGAGTTCATTTTCATAATATCCCATCAATGCCAATGTCAAGGGCTACTCCTTATCTTTAGAGGCCCTAAAGATAAAGTGTGTTCTTTACTAGTTTTGCAATTAATGTTTACTTTGTCAAAAACAAAATAAACATAAAATTTCCCTTAGTTTTATATTTTTAAAAGTTATAATTGAAAACTCAAAATAAATAAATAAACAATAATAATTAATAATCACGTTAACACGGGATATCTGTAGATTCAAATTTGTGATATGTATTTCTTCTTTTTCTTTTTTTTGAAGGGATATGTATTTCTTTTCTAGTAGTGTAATATGTATTCTTTATTGCAATTTTAATTATTTATCAGATGTATTTTTTTTTTGAGAGATCAGATATATTTTTTAAAATGAATGAATGATAATGAATTTGGAGATCTAATTTCCTAATGCAAGGTGCTCCTCGAAGTAAATAACGGTTATTCGGTCCTTTTCGTTTGGCGATTAGCTAATGGGTTAGCCGATGTTTTTACTCAATCATCCCGTTTGCATGCTAGTCTTTGTATGTTTGATGTTTATCTGAGTGCTTTTAACTCTAATTTGTTGCACTTTTGCCCATTAGAGACTCATTGACGTTTTTTCCCATTTCAAAAAAATAAACTAAAAAATGAATATCACCTTCGAATAAATTCCATACGTTTCAAGTTAGTTTAGATAGGTTCACTTTTGCGTAAGAAAATATAGATCAATTTGGTTTCTTAAAAAGACAATAATAATGGTAATAAAAATGAAATGAGTTCCTTTTTTGAGAAAAATATTATAATAATTAACAGAAAAAAAAGCAATAAAAAGAAAGATAATGATAATTATGAAAGAAGGTGCGTTTAGGATTGGGATCACTCTTCGGTGTTTGTCCATCTTCATCTCCATTTTTGATGCTGCTTTGCTTTCTTCAGCTTCCAACTCTAGCGCGTAACGGTATTTATTTCCGTTTCTTTTTTCACTTTTCCCAAATTTAAATATGGTATTCTCTATTTTCTTCATCTTGGTATTCATGGATATGCTTCCAATATACATAATTTCAGGGATGAATTTGAAAGTCTTGTGCTTTTTTAAATTCTGGAATTGGGTTTTTTGTTAATTGAGGAAAAATAAATAAAAATGATGTTTTTGAATCAGGGTTGAGTTGCTGCTGAGATTTTCTGGATCTGTGACAAATATGGAAATCCGTGGGGATTTTGTGGAGTGGCTTGGGGATGATATGTCTATTAAGGTCTTTTTGCATTTGGATGACCCTTCTGATCTTGTCCGTGCTTCTTCGGTGTCTACTGCTTGGCGCCACTTCGGTATATCCAATGCAGAATCTGTGTTTTGTATTCTCATTGAAAACTCGATTTGGTATTTAAGAGATGTAGCCGACCCCAAATCATTTCGGGACTAAGGCTTTGTTATTGTTGCTGTTGCTGTTGTTTTCGCTTATGAATTATGTGTTAGGAAAAATAGCTCAGAATTGGACTGGACCTCGGATGGAGTAAAAAACATTGCAGCTGATGGTTTGAGAATGTAATTGACACATGGAAATCCCCAAACAAAAGGGTAAAACCACGGGCAAGGGCAAAAGGATTTTACTTATGAATAGATTAGGAGTTACAATCAGGATCTAGGAGAAAAATGATACTGGCTACGTCTCTCTTATAATACAGTATATTGAATTCTATAAGTCCACTATAGCTCTCACTCTCTCAGAACTTTAAAACTCTTGCTAATACGTATGCTCATAATTGCGGTGCCTCTTAGTTAGCCTTGCTCTACCTTGTGGGATATCTTTCTATTGGTGAGATTTTTCCCATTGCGGGTTTCAAGATTACATCCTGCATATTAAGCTATATATAACCTTAAAATGACAGACAAGTCAATAACATTAAATAGCCGATGGTCTGATTTGTTGAACCGAAAGTAAAAAACTCTTAATTCAGACAGGGGCACATGTTTTGAATTAATAATAAAATGAAACCTGTTTTCCTTTTTGACAGGTTTTTCCTTTATTTCTTATTATTATGAATATTATGATGATGTAGGTTTCACCATGTTCTGCAGTGATTGTGAATGGCCTCTGCAAGCAACTGTGCTTGAAATTGATGCCTGAAATGAATAGAGTTGCTCCTGTCATTGAAATCAACAATATGATTGAACCTGTAAGAGTTGGACAGAGTGAATGCGCGGAAGAGCACTTGAAAAGAAATCACAGAGTTTATGCTCAATTAGGTCGGGGTCTTAGCCCGGTCATGCAAGCAGATTGCATATCAGAAGCCATACGTGCATCCAGCACTGACAATTACCCGGAAGAAAGCATTTGGAACACTCTGGAGCCAAATGATAGAGTTGAACATGGAGCTTCATACTGGTCAAGCAAAGGGCAAACTGACCCTAACATCCCTGAAGTATTAATTTATAAATTGATGTCTAAGTTATGTGTTATTACTGAATTCCATATCCAACCATTTCAAGGTTAGTCCCGATTGATTGTGCTCTTGTATTGTATTGTATTTTATGAGATGATATTTACATCACTCACCAATAGCATAACTATGTATATCAGCGTACTTTCAATATGGCTTCCCTATATATTCGTCTAAAGCTGTCCGCTTTAGATTGGGTCATCTCAAGCTCCCAGTCCATGCTGGGAATGATCTCACGGTCAATTCTGCTACCAACCACACTTTAACAGATGAGGAATATACCTGGACTTATACTTCCCCAAAGTTTCCTATGGCAAAGGTAAGTTGCAGTTTTCAACTCTTATTATTGTATCAGACTTCTGAGCCTTCCTTTAAAACATTGCTTGCATGCTATGCTTTCTTTGGTCATTGAGCAACGTTATTGAACTTGAGCTGCACAACTCTTTACTATATTCTCTTCTTCCTTTTGTGCATTGTTTACTATTTAACATTTCTCCGATTCGTTTTTTATTTTTCTGAATGATGTTTTGCAAATAATGGTTGACCATGCATTACGAGGAAGATGTTGGTCTTCTGATATCAGTTTGTTGCTAGCAATATTTTGAGCTATGCTGCTTTTGAAATGATAGGTGCCGATAAATTTGGATATTTGGAAAATAGAAATTATTAGTTATATTAAATTTTGAACCAAAAAAGTATTGTGTTATTTAGAGTAATACTATGCCTTTTTTTTTCTGCTTAATTGTGTTCGTAATTTGAGCAAGTGTATTGACAGGAAAATTGCTTGCAAAAATTCAAGCTACCAGAACCTGTTGTTTGTGTTGGAGGGGTCCTGGAAGTAGAGCTACTTGGCAGAGTCCAGAGACAAGTAATGGATGGATTGTATTATATATGGTCTCTCTCTCTATCAATTTTTCACATTACTAATGTTTTTCGCTTTATTATTTCCTGAATTTCATACTTTCATATCGTCAGTATCTTCTTCCATGTGAATACATGTGCATTTGAGTTATGTGCACATTTTATGTTAGGCTTTGAGTTAGGGTACACCTACTGGTTGGGTTGAAAAGTGAAGGAAGTTTAAAATTCCTTTAAAATGTGGCAAATCGCGTGTGACTTTCATTTGGAAAATTGCAGTCTTGGTTAAAATCTGAATCTTATCATCTAGTTTTATGGCAAACTAGAAATCCGGGACTATTCTATAAAGGGTTAAGAACATTGCCCCTTGATGTAGCTGACTTGATTTATTTATTTTTTCGTGATGGTGCAGCATCTCGCATGTTCAGGCTGTGGGACGTCCCCTTTGTCGTCCATTTGACGTAGAAATACATGACCCTTCAGGAAAATGCACATTGAAGTATTGTCCTCAAAGAGAATCCAGAATTTTATCTGGTGGATTGTCTAAAGGTGACGAAGCCGGAGGTTCAACTTCCCGCTTGCACACATTCACTACAAGATTGGTGGCGAGAGGTGTGATGGGATGGGAAAATATTATTCTCAATACACTGCTTGGCATGGGACCGGTTGTCGAGGAAAATGAGTCAGAACCGGAGGATGAGTGGTGACCGCATAGCACATCCATAATTCTATACATAGTACCGTTTTTCCCATTCAACCCCTTCCGAAACAGAAAGAATAAAGGATGGAATTCGTCTGCAAATAAGTTTTGCAGAAAGAAAATGTCATCAAGATTGCTGTTTTGAGTGGTTGATCAAATGGGGTACTAAATAGATGATCTGATGTATCTCTGTAGTTTCAAAATTACGACCAAGTGGTACAGTAGATTCTCAATAATTTATGAAACCTTGTAATCAGATGTAGTAAGTAGGTTATATTTTGGGATTTGCTCTGGGGTGTTCACTCTTATGATGTTATTTTTTGTATCCTTGTGATGACAAAGTCTAAGCCAATCTTCTCTGAATAATTAAGAATAGCCCGGTTGATAAGAACGACTTCCAAATGTTGCTAGATTGTCGCTATGTAATGTCTGTGTTGTTCATATACAGCAGACTTGTTAGGACTCTTGAAATGACTAAACCAAAAGATGTGGATGCTTGGTAATGCAAATTGAAGATACTGGTTCACAGTTGTTGGTGCTTGAATTGATACAACACCATTTGTAGGTTGATGTGTTCTTCTACACCTGACTCCATGTTTTGGTTTACTCAGGTGTTATCTAGATAACGGTTCTTTACATGTGTTCCATACTATGATTTCCTGATAGGAATCATCAATCAATTATGGTGGTGTGGTATAGAACCTTCTGGTTTTTTGCGACAATCTGCCTGTGTACCTGACGGTAATGTAAAATGTGTAAAACATCTAAAGGAAAAGAAATTACGGAAAAAGTTTTTGTCTTGCAAAAATATCGAGAGTATTGTATGATAATAAGCAAGACAGCAAGGGGGAATTAAAACTCGTACAAATATAAGTAAGAAAATCTCAAAAGGAAAAGTAAGATTGCAAAGAGCCAAAGAGCAAAAGAGACCATAAATCGTATAACGACGAACAAATGGTAACTCATACACTTCCGGCTTCCAAATCCACAGAAAAGCTGCTACAATGCTACATTTAAACTCCTAGACTTCTTCTGCACATTCATAGTTGAGTTCTACGAGCAAGGTCAAACTGTTTCTGCTCTAGTTAAACCCCAAAGAGGTATAAATAAAATAATTATAGATAACAACTAAAGAATCAATCAGTGAAAAAGAATCCGATGAAATATTTGTGGATCACTAACAAAGAGAAACCAAAAGAGGTATAAGAAAGATCTGTTGACTAGAAAAGCAACAAGTGAGAAACAGGAAAAAAAGAAGAAAAAGGTTGGTTTTTGGATGGCAGATGTGGTGGCTGGAAGGTGGCGTCGGGGAGGAAACAAGGAAACATAGAGAGAGGGGAAAGCCTCTATCTCTAACTTTCGGTATTATAAGATTAGTTTCATCAGAGAAAAGAAGGCAGATTGATTAAAATAACAAGAAAGAAACACAATATACATTAATTCAAACAATAAGAAAAAGACTTGGGGCAGTTTAATCCAATGAAAATGACATAAATGAAGAAAAGAAGTTTAGAATATCATATTAGCTGTTCCAGTTTGTCCAATAGATTACACTTGCAAGACCTGACACAAACCCCTCAAAAAAGAAAGAGAGAAAAGATGAAGAGGTGAAACGAAAGAAACATGAAAATAAGCTAATTACCTACAGAATACAAATGCCTGATGTCACAACACATTCCACGATTAGAGAAAACGAGAGGTGGAGCACATAGAATATCAGCTATTTAAAATTCTGTACAAATATTCAGAGCCATCCATCTATCACTCAACCACAGTGAATAACAGAGCCATCTAAAATGATGTTAGTCATCCCTTCCAACCGTAACTCGTATTTTCGTCAAGGTCACTGTTAAAAAAGCCATTCTCGGAGAAATCATGGCTAATATCCGGAACCATGTCATCTTGCAAATGGAGAGACTGTTGCATATCCATCACTTTCTGATTATAACCACTGTTCCCACCAGCTGCAGAGGAATCGCTATTCGAAGGACCTTTGAAACTGTTGCTCCTGCTCGGTGCAGGCCCTCCAATACTTCCTGAAACAGTTGGTGCAGCAGCAGGTACACCCGAAGAATTGCTTCCAAATACCATTCCATTTCTTCCAAAACTCCCGTTTCCAACCTGTCCAGCAAGAGGGTGGTGTTGTGCTCCTCCCGAGCTATTATTAGACATCTCCTGCAGCAGCTGCTGGATCATCTGCTGTTGCATGGCCTGGTTGCCTTGAGAAGACTGTGTATGGTTTTGTTGTAGTAACAAGCTATTAGCACTGGATGATCGTTGTTGCAGCTGCTGTGGCTGTTGCGGAGACATTTGAGGACTTGAAAAGCTGCTTGAAGGTATGTTTTGTAGGGATCCTGGCACAAATGTGGCAGACCCGCCTTGGAAGTTGGAAGATGGGCTTGGGCTAGGATTATTAAAAGGTGATGCAGCCTCTTGCTGCTGATGGGAGCTAGAGTTTGAGTTGATAGAGTTTTGCCTCATGAGAAGATTCTGGTAGTTTGTAAGGGCTAACGCCGCTTGTGCTGAACCATTCAAACCAGCTCCACCTCGACCGGCTATAAGATGATTATTAGTGTTCATAGGATTGCTTATTCCGGGATGTAAAGCCATTAGCTTATTAAGGGTATTCCGGTCAGTTGGGAGGCCCTGAACATTTGCCAGCTGTTCCATTTCCTGCATCTTTTGCATTTGAAGCTTAGCTGCTGAGGCATGCCGAGGATAACTTTTCAACCCCTCTGTAATTAAGAGTTGGATCAGATCTCCATCAATGTATCGTAAGGTAAAAAAAACAGGTACACAAAGAAACAAAGGAAGAAGAAATTGCCACAGTTCAAACATGTCAATTTACATCAAACCAGCATAAAATGGATTACCTATTGGCCCTACTTTGTGTTCCCGGCAAAAATCAACCAAATCCTTCATACTGTTTACAACCTCGGATATCTGTCACAAATTTTAAGTTAGAATTTGCAAGAATCAAAGTGGTCGATACAAATCTATTTTTATGGAATCCAAACCGGCAAACCCACAACAGCTCAAACCTAACCTGCAAACACCTGACGTATCGTTTGGAAAAACCCAGATCATTCAGAGATTGTAACTCCAAAGTCTTTGCAAGCTGACGCCCAGCAGTCAGGACCCTTAAAGCCCAAGCACATTGGATCAGTATTAGCCGTTAAATCTTCTTGTACAGTAATGAGAATCCAGGATGCAGCAAATAATATATTAAAAAACCTCTGCCTGACCTTTAATGTATTAAAATACAAGAGAATTGCTCTAATAATTAATGCTTTTACATTTTATTTTCATAGAACTTTAAAAGTTGTGAAAACCTATTTGTGTAATGAAATCAATGCTTATAAGCTTTCTTTAATGATTTCACAATTGTTATAGTCTTATATTTAACGCTTATATGCAAGCCCTAAGGACTTCATATATCAAAACCGTAATTCGTTCACAAAGAGTAGTCCATTAGCAGTTAGCACAAAACAAGATAACTCAAAATCTGATTAGACTCTGTTTTCGAACTCATTCCATGTGATTATCACAAGGTTTCTTATTTCTTAGTACTAAAACTTCTACGTCACCCTATTATTCATGACTCAAGCATCTAAAGCCATATTGCAGGTCTTGAAGCCTGAGAGAGAGAGAGAGAGCATACATATTGCTGTTTGTTTGCAGATCCTGCTGAGAAACCCCTTCTGAGCCACTTTCAGCAATTGTGCTCTGGCATTTCTGTGCAACCTGAACTAACTGATTTACCTACAAAAGAAGTACCGGAGTCAACATATAAATAATAATAACAAAAAATTGTGGCATTGAGTGCGAAGAAGATACAGTCGATAGAGAGAAAATATATCTTCATGGCAGCTACATTTATCTAAGCAGTATAACTTAACCTTGGAACTTTTAAAATAATTTAGATCTCAAAAGTACTACAGAAAGGAAATTTATCAACATGCAATAAATAACGACATTAAGCTCTCCACAAACATCACAACGGCTCCCATTTTGAAAATCCAACAAATAAAAGGTTTGCCAAAGTTAACACGACGATCATCCATACATTCGTAAATTTGATTTGGGCCAGCAACTACAGACAAGAAAACTTAGGCAGAAAATAATACCTGTGGTGCGACAACCCTTCGTGGAAGAAGTTCCTCATGGCAACGAGCACAAAATTCCCAGGATAAAATCTAAGATATGAATTATAGGCATGCCATGTCAGTAAATCACCTCAAACAGTTCAACGTTAATCATAGATTCATAATATTACACATGCACATGAAATACTATTTAGGTAGGACCTTCAAATCATGGGTAAATACGATGCGAAGTTGACCCTCACGAACAACACGAAGTTGCTCATATACACTCTCCTGTACTGCTTTTCCATACTCTAGCATCATTACTCCAGAAGGAAATCTACATTCGCGCGGCAAGTCCAAAAACAAAAGCTCATCAATGACACCGCTACCAAATTTGATTTCATCGAGTCTAGGGAGTACTTCAAAAGTGGCCTCTGCAAAAATGTTGCAAAATGTCAACTTCGGTATTTGTATTTCTAGAAGGTAGAGATAAAGAGCCATAGGAGTGGGATATACTGAGAAACCGTATCAAAAATACTAACTCTAACAAACACAAGATGTAGGTATTGTCAAGAACGCAACATTTGATTACTTTTCTCCTTTTTTCTTATCTAGCTTTAAGCTTGTACTCTTACAGTTATATATGACATGATATGCAGAGGACCCACAGTTATTCACATCATGAGAAAAAGTTTTCAAATACCATAGCAATATCACTTAACCAAATCAGAAACAATAGACAGAGAGAGAGAGAGAGAGAGAGAGAGAGAGAGAGAGAGAGGTGTTTCAAAGTGAAGCTACTAAAAGGATAAGTAGATACACAAACTTGGGGAAACAAATCCTTGACTAAAACACTACCAGTCACATGAACTATGTTTATCTTAAATCAGAGCAGCTCTCTGACATGTATTTGATGCCCTTGGACAGATACTTAACCACAATATGGGAGATAGACTGACCAACAATAATCACACACGAGATCATGGCTGATTACCAAAAACTTTTGACAATAAATAAAGAGCCTGCATAAATATCTGTCAGACTACATCTGCAGACTGTCTAAATTGTAAGTCCATAATTTTTTCTCTAGATCATTCATAACACATTTTACAGAAAGCCATTTCTCAGTTTCTAGCCATTTCTTAGTTTCTAGAAACTGAAGATCACAATATTTACTCACATGCAAACATACATAATTTAGTATATAGCTTTTGAGGACGATCATCACATAGGGGAAAAACGAGCACTAAATAATCACATTTGCATTTATCATTAAGCACAAAATCCAATGATAAAGAGTTAAAAACCATCTCCCTTACCAAATCCTCTTCCAGACTTGGAGCCACAAATGTCACACTGCCATGCCTCCTGAAAAAAAAAGGTGGGTGCAGCATGCAAAAAATTTAGACGAGTGCAATATTCAGCTATGGAAGGAAAAAATAATAAATCAATCAAGATATTCCATAAGCAGAGCATTTAGCGATGAAGTAAGATGTTTAGAATGCTAGATACATCTTATTGCATAAAGATAACGACAAGAAAAATTATAGGTATGCATGTGAGTACTCAATGTCGGTATCAAATTTATCATTTCATCAGCAGAGACTCCTATATTGCAAAAAATACAAGAATACCAATGCACAAAAAACTGACCATAGCTGTCTGAGGGAAAACACCAAGTGCGTGATGCCCAACATTATCATATAATGACAAGCACCATCTTTTCTTTGCACGAGGTGAATAATATTCCGCTACAAATTTCCTCCAGTAGGCAATAGAATTCTCCTATCAAAGTAAAGAAAGAAACAGCAAAATCATATGCATGTTTCAACTTCATATGTCATGTAACTAAATTATAATTGATTTACACAGAAGAAAATGTCATTATGTACCAACATTCTTACAAAAACAAAAAAAAAACAATATGCAGCATATGAAAGTATGCACTTACAGCTGGTCGTTGTCGCTGGTGATAAAGATATTGCATCAATCGCCGTGCACAAATCCCTCCGTCAAATGGGCGCTTCACACCAGCTACTGGCTGCATGGCTTGTTGTTGCATTTGTTGTCGCAACTGCATTTGCTGCTGCTGCTGTTGCAATTGGGCCCTTTGTAATGGTGGCATAGACTGGAAAATTTGCTGCTGTTGCCTCAGCCTCTGTTGATGAATCAAATTTTGGAACTGTGGACTTCTGTTCTGTAACTGCATGCTGTCCTGTCTCTGAAGCAGTTGCTGAAAAACTTGCTGCTGCAGAATATCTTCTTGTTTTATATCCAATCTAGGCTTCTTTTGCACTTGGGTTAAATTATCTGGTAGGAAAGTCCCAGGGGCTTGTGTCCCCATGCCAAGTGAAGATTGAGCAGTTTGTGATGTAGGCAGAGATGTTGCACTTGAAGCGCCTCGTTGCTGCTGCTGCTGACTCTGCTGGACTTGTTGTACACTAGGGTCTTGATGATTTCCCTGCTGTGCTACCGAGGACCCATCAACAACAGATGAACCCGAAATGCTAATGTTATTGGATGTAAAAGACATTGGAGATGCTGGCAAGCGCATATACGACTCTGTATTGATGCTGGCACTTCTCTGCAAGTGAGGACCTCCTGAAAGCGCTGAGTTTGCATCTGTCACCAAAGAACTTGCCCCAACACTTGGTCCAGAGTTTGCCACACTGTTCAAAACCGCATTATTCATGTCCCCAGAAACCGGACCCAGATTTGGACGCCCAGCTCCGGGAATTGAACTGGATGAGTTACCGAATGATGATGTCAAATGTGAGTTAACTACACCATGGGAATGTGCATCCCCCTGGAAGAAAATTCCTGAACTTGAGGAAGATTGAGCTAACCCTCCAGCCACACGAGAAGGTGCCATTGCAGGCACCGCTCCTTGGTGGCCAGAGTCTAAGTAGCTCTCCAGAGCCAGTCCTGACCACAGTTTTTTCAACAATAAAAATATTCAATCTGTCTAACAATTTATAATAACAATAAAACCCATACAAGAAAGCCGCATCTCAACAATACCCAATCCCTTGTGCAAATATAATCACTGCTCAACAAGACTCTCGTTTGCACCAAACCGAGTGCAATAATCGTGATCTGTTTCACCTTTCAACAATTTGTCGTACGGATCTAAGCAACATTCAATAAAGAAAGCAAATAAGAATATCAGAACACTTGCTAAATTACTCAACACTAACACAAAAACAAACAGAAAACAAAACCCTAATTTTTAGTAGAGCTGCCGAAAAATTAACTAACAACCAGTGTAATTAACGACTAATCAAGCTTAACACAAGTTAATCAAACACAATAACATCTTCCATTCCCACCAAACTCAAATCAAAATCAATATTTAAGATCGATCAAAATTTTCAGAGCTCAATAACTTTTAAAAAGCAAACTTAAAAAAAACAAACTTCAAATCATTCAATTAAAAAACCAACCAAAAAACAACTATCAATGAGAAGAAAAAACAAGGAAGAAGAAGAAGTAGAAGAAGACGACTAACCTCAAGAAACGTTTCTTTGTTTCTTTTTTCAATTCCGAAACTAAAAAATCAAGAAAGAGGAGAGAGGATGAAGTTGGAGAAGGCCGCATTTTATAGGGCGTTGTTAATTGCAGCCCCATCCAGTTTGCTACTTTTTCCAAAATTGCCCTTTTCATTTTAAGACTAAACGAAATACATTTTCAAACTCTCTCGCACTAATACAAAGTATTAAATCAAAAAAAAATTTAAAAACTCATGTTCATGTCGTTTAATTTGAAAATTTGTCGAATAACGATGTAAGAAAAATGAAATTACGTTAAAAAGAATTCAATTTTATTTACCTTAATCGGCTTTTAAAACAGTTTAGACCATAGTTGTCGTATATCTTCTATTGTTAATAGTTATTTCAAGGGTGTAGGCTATGATTACTTTGTTTTACTTTTACTTTGTTTGTACTTTGTCATATTTACCTTTAGATTGGTTTTTAACTCATGATCTAATGGTGGACAAAACAAAGTAATGCTTATTTTGTGAAAAACAAAGTAACCATAAAATTTCCCGTTATTTCAAGATATATTATTACTTTTTAAATAAATAAAATAAAATAAATTGTCTCTCTCTTTAATTGGGCTTTGGGCTTAAAAAGCCTATATGTGCCTAATCTCATAGTCCAAAATGAGGTAATATGTGGACTTGTCATTGAAAATTCCGAAACAAAATAATGGAAAGAAATTGGGGTACATATTATTCAGAACATATGCTTGCTGGTAACTTCTTCTGTGGGAAATGCATGACAACATATCCAATTCTCCCTTAGGCATTGTAATTTCACATTGCAACTGTAATCTTTTAACAGATTTCCTATGAACTTTTATACGTCCCGATCACGAGTATCCAATTTAGTCTATGTTTTAAGTCTTTATACATATTAATAAGTTCTAGTTCCTCAAGGGGATTAATCTTTTCTATAATATACTTCAACATAGAATATTAAAGGGCTTAGTACCTCCGAGGTCGATAAAACAAGTCCTGCTTGGTTAATTTCAATAAGAGCAAATTTATCCTTAAACATGATTGTTATGATATGCAAAACCTGTCCGAGATATTTTTGACATTAAAAAAAGATGATTTATTCTTATTGCAAATAGAATTTGACATGATAGATACCATCAGTGCAACTGGGGGATGTTGTATAGAGTTAGAAATCGGGTTATGTTGGTGATATTTTCATGTTATTTGCTGGATTAGGCTTAGTCTGAAACTGAAACTGAAACTGAGCAGTACATTTTGCGATTATGAAAATTAGATTGCAAAACATGTTCTGATTGCTGCAAATGTGTATATCTTTCTGGGATTATATCACTAAGGTTCTACATGATTGGCTATTGGATAGATTCAAGGAAATGAACTATTGATTTGATCGAGTTTTCAGAGACATCTATCTCTTGTTGTTCGAAGTACTTTGTGAATGTCTTAAAAAAAGTATTCCTCCTGTTTGTTCTAATAGAAATCCAAAACTTTGAAATCTCCAACAGGAAAAATTGAGTTTCTCATAAAAACTTCTGTAACCTGTGCACCAGATTCTGCAACAGTAGCAAAGGCAATATTGGTTTTACATTAAAACAGACTTAAGGTAGAAGCAGAACAAATAAATGGAAAATCATGCAAATGGTTAAAAGTTACCTTAAGCCGAATAACCTTTCTAATTGCTAAAATTAGGCCAGGCATGAGAGATTGTACGTCTGTGGTATCGTGATTGATAGAATATAACTGTTGTCAACAATAGTAAATACCTTGAATTATCATGCCATATAGGTATAACGCTTTGTCGTAAGAAGTGAACCCGAAAACTTACCTCTCCTGGGCGAGAGAAGTGAACAGTTGTGTCGGAGGGAAGCCTTGGTAGGACTAAGCTATGCACTCTAACACCACCTTCTCCCAATAATTGACCCCTGGCCTTATAGAATGAAAGTAAAACAAGTCATTTCATTATACTTAAACTTTGTCTTTTTGAATATTTCTTTTGAACTTTCTTCCGAAATTCTGTTTCACCTTCATTTAGCTCCATTATTAATAAGAACCAAGAAAAAATGAGTAGTCTATAGCTCTTGACATTTGATTTTGAAGGTGGTGCTAGCTTACTAGAACATCTGTTGATAAATCTTCTTTGTTGTAGATCTGTTGATGGAAGGTCCTGAGCATCAAAGATAATATGAATATGTTCTAATGCTTCATCCACAACGGTTGGTTAATTCAGTTGAAGTATTGGCTTAATCATAAGAACTGATTCACATTAAACAACTAAATGTGTGCATTATGTTTGTAATTCACTAATTCTAAGGAGATATTAGTAAGATTATTGGCTTAATGCCCTATGTAGCCCTTTACCTATAAAAAGTATTCGTGTTTGCCCGTTAACCGGTTATTTCGTGACTAGAGACCCCTGACCTATAAAAAATTATTGTCTTTGCCTCCTAATGTATTATTTTGTGATATTGACCCCTAATATGTATAACAATCAATCACAATTTATCCAGTTTAGACAAAAATTAGACTGGTTATAAGAATACCTATTTGATATTTACATTCAGGGATTGCTAATTGCAACATAACTATGATAATATTTTGTCAATTTGCTTTGTTGCCTCAACTTTCTAATGACCTTTTACACCTGTAACCCACTTGATGCATCCCGATTAAACTCATCAAATTTGAAGAAACAAATGTTCGTCTATAGGTAATGAAAATGAAATGAATATAAAAATTGACTGTGCAGTAAATCTCACCATGCTGGCCTTCTTGCAGAGTGCAAAAACGATGTTTTTCATTCCAAATGCTGTTGCCTAAAACAACATGAATAAACAACGGGCGGTATGATTTGTTGTTTTCAGTTGAATTAATGATTCAAGAAATTTCACGTCACATGTTGTTTGTTTCGGAAGAAAGATGATGAACCTTGATCAATAATAGTGTTTTAATTTTATCAAAAGAAGAGTTTTGATAACCTCTAAACCCCATTGGTTCATATCGATTTTTCATGTCTGCAAAATGATAACTTTATCATATTTGTACAATGCAGTCCCCCTTCATTCTTGATAGCCATAGAAACACGTGGGAAAAAACTTAGAATTCTGGTCAATGTTGTTGAAGGTAAAGCTAAATTATGTTTTTTTTTTTCTCATTTTGTTAATACTTGAAAGCAATAAATGAAAAAGAATTACCATATTACTGAAAAGGAATCATGTATTTTGTTCAAATTGGTATTCAGAATTTGCAAAATAATATGTTGATCACCAACAGATTGAAGAATATTTGAATACTTCACATGAGTTAAATAAGACTAATAAGTATTTCAGAATTGGAGCATTTATGTCAAAGATATTGAAACTTTTGGTTATATATTGAAACTATAAAGTTTAGATGAAATGAAACATTGGTCTTTATTTTAAGAAAACTACAGACAACGAAAACTATGTCCATTCACCTAGGAGAATTCCAGTTAACCATCAAAAAAGGACCATGGAAACACATTCTTCAAAGTTCATGCACTCTGTCAATACCTGTAAATTGAAGAAAACTAAAACTGTTTAGTAAGGGAAATTCGATTGAAACCAAAACTGGAATCGTAAAAAGGATGAAAACTTTACAAATCCTAGACGAAATGAGCTTTACATTCCACTGAATTGGTTCTACGCGGTCATTTTCTAACTCTTTGCTTGTTCAATTTTTAACTATAACTTCAAAAGAAGAAACTGACTTTTGGTGGGAAATAAACAGGTGGTTATAAATGGAGCTGCTAAGGAAATAGGAAGAGCTGCAGTTATTGCAGTCACTAAAGCTAGAGACATGGAAGTAGCCGGTGCTGTTGATAACCATTCTCTAATACTTCATATCAATACTCATCATACCATTTTGAAGTAAGCCATTTATGAAATGCAGTCTAAAGAAACAGGGGTAGTCATTGATTTCACTGATCCTTTTGCAGTTTATGACAATGTAAAACAGGTTCAGAAGAGAACTTGACAGTTGATGTGGTACTTTTTTACTATGGAGTTCCAAATGTGGACGAATAAAATGTAAAGAAACTAAAGAAGAGCCTAAAGTATTTGACATTGTTCAGTTGTTTTCTCCTTTTTGTAGAGTTCAAAATGCCCAAAAGATTTCATTGCATTAGTTATTCATTAGTTAACGCGCAATTAGTACAAATTTCCCATCATTCGTCCTAATATGAAGGATAAAAAGAACAAGTTTTAGAACTTCCCTATTATAACATCATCATGAAAAGAAAATTTTGAGTTATTTTTGGTAACATAAGATAAAATTCTGAGTTATTAAAAACTAATTTTATTTCAAATAGATTTAGTGTATCAACCAAGTTTTATTCTTAAAACCGACTTTTTCATTCATATAAGCTAATGTGGCCAAGAATTGAATATGATATTATTAATGTACCAAAATCAAACAAAAATACATCATTAATTTAGTGGCTATTACGCTTTAAAAGGAAGCGTGAGATTTTGAGTTCGAATTCCAAAATTAACAAATATAAAACTCTAAAAAAAATACTTTTTATCTATATCTTACTAAATATGCAACACTAGCATTAAATAATAAAAATCTCTTATGATATTATATAATTAACCTATGTAAACAAAAAAAAATTATCTGCGAAACACAATGCTAGTATGTTTAATAATGGAAACAATAGGTTTCATTTTTAAGTTTAGAATCGCATGTGCACATGACTACTTTATTAATTAATATTTAATATGTTACGTAGATGGGGCGTGAAAGCTGGTCCAGGCTTCTATTTAATTAACTTTTTCTTATTGAATACCCCTTATGTTTTAGAAAAAAAATTGATTTATTATCATGTGGGAATACCTAGTTTAGCAGTAATTTTCACATGGTTCATGATTGACCAAATTAATTTGATCAGTCACTGTAATAATCGTTAGATTTAATAGCATTATACAGATTTAACGGTGACTGATCTAGTTGATAATTAAGAGGAGACTTTTAGTTATCTTTTTAAAAATAATAGGCTTAATACATTTATGGCCTCCTGAACTTGTCCATTTTTTTCACTTAGCATCCTCAACTTAACGGACAATTTATTGGCCACTTTAGCCACCTGAACTTGTAATTTGTTTCCACTTAGCCACCTGAACTTGTAATTTCTTTTCACTTGGCCTCCTCAACTTGTCAATTGTGACATATTTGCCCCTTTAATGCTAATGTGGCATAAATTTTTTTAGGCTTAATAGGGTATTGCCCCCCTGAACTTGTCTTCAATTAACAAGTGACACCCCCAACTTTGAAACGTTACGAAAATCCCCCTAAACTTGCTTAATTGTATGAACTAACCTCAAATTGCTGACATGGCAGAGAGAGTGAGATTCAAACGCGTTGGGGCGCGTGAAAAGGTTGAAAAATGAAAAAAAAAAATTAATTAAAATAATTAGAAAAAGTATAAAAAATTAAAAAGAAAAAACTAATTCTTCATTTCTCTTTCTTTTTCTTCATTGTTTCTTTTTCTTTTTCTTTTATTTCTTCTTCTTTTTCTTTTTCTTCTTCTTCTTTTTCATGCTACTCGGTTCCAGGAAATCTGGAAATTCTCAAAATTTCCAGATTTCCGACGGAATTTCAGACGAAATCTGGAAATCTGGAATTTTCCAGATTTCGTGGATATCTGGAAATAAAGAAAAAAAAAGAAAAGAAGAAGAAGAAGAAGGAGAAGGAGAAAAAGAAGAAGAAGAAGAAGAAGAAGAAGAAGAAGAAGAAAAAGGAAAAAAGAAAAAAGAAAAAAAAAGAGAAAAAAAAAATGAAGAACAAGAAAGAAGATGATTTTTGTTTAATTTCTTCTTTTTTTAATTTTTTTTATACATGTGGCATTTGACTTTTCAACGACCTATAACATGCTGACACGTGTCGCGCGTGTAGTCCACATTTTGGCTGCAAGTAGACCATGCCGGATATGGGGTTAATTGTTACAATTGAGAGTTTTTATGGGGTTAATTGTCCAATTTTGTAAGTTTAGGGGGATTTTGTAACGTTTCAAAGTTGAGGGTGTCACTTGTTAATTGGAGACAAGTTCAGGGGGGTAATACCTTATTAAGCCTTTTTTTATAACCACTTATATTATGTCACATCAGCACAGAGAGGCAAAATGGGTCATATTTGACAAGTTGAGGAGGCCAAGTGGAACAAAATTACAAGTTCAGGTGGCTAAGTGGTTGTCATCTAAGTTGAGGTGCCAAAGTGAAAAAAATTGACAAGTTTAGGGAGTTTGATAGGTATTAAGCCAAAATAATATAGAAAATTGGCTTTATTTGTTTTAAAAATTTTTTTTATCATATTATTGAATAGTATAGAAAAATTACAACACGATAATAATTGGAGAAAAAAAGAAGAATTAACCTCACAATGATACATGCAGAAGTCAGTATAAATCGCATATAGTACAAAGAAACGTTACAGAGAGTCTAAGACACCATAAAGGTACTAAAAAATCGACATATTGACTTTTAGTCATTTAAATTTTTTTAAAATTGTGTCATCTTCAACCATACATTATATTCTAATTCCTTATTTATATTTTATTACTAAATTTATTTATATTTATATAATCAATAGTGGGAGGAGAGAGATTAGTCAATAATAAAAAGGGAAAAGTACAAATAAAACCCTTGTGGTTTCATGGATTTGCAAATAGAGGAATGTGGTTTCATTTTTTACAAAGAGATGCATGTGGTTAACAAAATTGACAATTAAAGGAATATCACTTAAGGTGTTAGTATTTGATGACATGTCATATTGACTTTAATGATGTGTCATGTTGACTTGTTGACTTTGATGATGTGGCACAATAAAATATTATTTTTTTGATGACATGTCATGTTGACTTGATGACGTGGAGGGTTGACTTGATGATGTGGCAAATGTTGTTAGTCAAAATCCTTTATTTGTCAAATATGTAAACCACATGCCTTCTTTTGCAAAAAATGAAACCACATTCCTCTATTTGCAAAACATTAAAACCACAAGGGTTTTATTTGTACTTTCCCCTAATAAAAATATGGGCAAATTTCAAAAAAAAAAAACCATCTGGTTTCATGCTTTTGCAAATACAATCCTGTGGTTTGTTTTTTGTCAATTCAAGGATTGTGGTTTAACCTTTTTCATTTTAAGGATTAACAGTAAACGGAGTCTATTTAGAGGGCTAAAATTGTCCAAAAATTATAACTCCCACTATAGCATCCATAGAAAGGTAGCTCGAAAAAATTTGAACCCAAATTCAGAATCGCGAGGCTTTCTGTAGGTGAATCTGACATCCAGATGGGTACATGCCCTCTAATTTTGTTGCCAGAGAGATCCAAAACCTCAATTGATTCTGTCCGGCCAAGAAAAAGGGTAACTCCCTTAATTTGCATGAACTCAATCCTAAGCTTTCAAACATGGGAAGAACAGTAGCATTAACATTGGAATTATCTTTAAACATCAAAGAAAAATTGTAATTATTCGATAAGTTCAGATCGAAAAGGCTTGTTGAATTTAGAAACAAGTCAGAATTCAATGAACCATTAAAGTGATTGGAATATAGCAGAAGAACTTCAAGATTTGGAATCCTAAAAATAGACTCCGCAATGGAACCATGAAGTGAATTAGCACCAACTAAAGTCCATGTTAATTGAGTAAAATTATCGAGCCAAGACGGGATTTTTCCTTGTAAATTGATCTTCCTTAAGTCCAGATAGTTGAATTCAATGTCTCAGGACTAAAATTATTGAAGGAGAGTGATAGATGAGTGAGGTTTTGAAGATTAGCCATGGAAGAAGGAAGAGGTTTCAAGAGTGCATTCTGTAATTTCAAAATTTTTTAGGAGAGAATGATGTTGAAGAAGCCATTTTTAAGAAAATGGATTTTGTTATGCGAAGAAGAAGGAGGAGATTAGGGTTCATTAAAAAAAATTGTTCCATCTTTATTTTGGGGTTTTTCTATGGGGGCTATAATGGGAGTTATAATTTTTGGACAATTTTAGCCCTCTAAATAGACTCCGTTTACTGTTAATCCTTGAAATGAAAAAAATTAAAACCACAATTCTTGAATTGACAAGAAACAAACCACAATGTTGTATTTGCAAAAGCATGAAATCACAGGAGTTTTTTTTGGAATTTGCCCTAAAAATATTAATCAGGAGGAGATAAACTCTTAAATTTTGGGAGATGGAGTATTGCTTGAGAGATTTGAGGAGTGACTAAAAGGTTGTTGGAGTTGGATTTTTATCCCTACTCCTCAAATTTTAACTTATGAGCTTAAATAAAGAATCTCTTGGAGATACTCTAAATAGGCTTTGTTACTGAAAGAATAATTAAGTAGACAACTTGGCATCCAACAGTGAAGCAGAGTTCGAGAGAAAATCTGTTACAATCAAAAGTTAAGAAGGTTAGTAGTGAAAATTAACCAAGTTTAGGAAGATTTGTGTGTATTCAGCTTCTTCTTTTTTTTCTAAATTATGTCAACAATAGGTCCAATTTTCATAAGCTTAAGCTTGCAATTACTCTATCTTGATAAATGTATAATAAAAAAGAATAGGTTTCGGTTAATGAGGAAAGTGGAGCCAAAAATGGATCAATAATGAAATTTGAATGCCAGGTTTATTAATTTAGAATCTCAAATCACATGACTGCATATATTAATTTAATGTGTTATGTAGATGGGGCATGATTCATGAAAGCTGGTCCAGGCTTCTAAATTTTTGACAACCACGCTTCTAATTAATTACTAATCATATGGCTAATTATGAATGCCTAGTTGATAATTAAGTAACCACCTTGCCATCCAATAACCCTAATTGTTTGTAAAAGTACCGTTAGTTTGAACTGAATTAAATTGAATTTTTATTCAAAACCGAACTGAACTCTAAACCGATAGAAATATCGAAATCGAAACATTTTTACATATTTATTAAAAAAAAGTATTATATGAACAATATCATATTAATATTACCGACAACAAATATGGTATTAAGTACACCATTATTAGTTTTTATTTGTCTACATAAAAGAAAATCTTTATAGATTTATATGTAAATCTCCAAGTAACTAATAAACTGAAATGAAACCAAAATCTCCAAATCTTCTAATTGAACGACAAAAAATTTAAGACAATTAGATTCTGGAAATTCATCTTAACAATTTTATTGTGATTTATCAAAGAAAAAAAACAATTTTATTGTGGAGATTTTTAATTAGCAATTTTCGAATTTCTTTTCTTGGATCACTAGCAATTTTCGAATTTCAATTTAGTTTTGAAGCAATTTCAATCTCCGAACTAACTGGAAACTGTGCCTGCCTAGTACTAACATCATCTTCTTATATATCTTTGTCAAGTGTTGTTCTTTTCTTTTTTTGAAAGGGTTGAAGCGTTATACTTTTCCTTTCCTCTTTAAATGCATTTTACTTTTTCTTCATTGCAATTTAAATTTAAGCATACAAGTATTTGAGGAAAAAATTTATTTATAAATTATTGTTTTGTATTTGGATTTACTTATTTAGATTGTTTTTAAATGGAATTTTATATAAATTTAAAACATGTTTGTATAAATCATTTTACAAACTAACAACAATCAATAATTGTAAATTTTTCTAGACACTAAGAATCAAACAACATTATATACAAACAACAATAATAATAATAATAATAATAATAATAATAATAATAATAATAATTAACATGATTAATGAGACCCTTGGGAGACCTCCCAAGCATAGTATACATACAGAATACTGAGGCACATGAAAGAGAAAAATAAATACGTTATATAGATGCATACATGGAGATAAAATCTTTCAATATATTACACGTTAACGCAACTTTCGACAAATTCACAAGCTCCTCGGCATGAAAACCCTCACCAAAGTGGGTTGTAATCATCACCCCATTTTGTTCTAATGTTTTAGTAAGTTCCAACTGTCGATCAATCAATGGATCTCCATAAAAACCGATCACAAATACCTGTAAACCTGCTTCCCGTATAAGTTTTGAACTTGAATCCACTAAACTCATCGGATTGCTATACTCATGATCCCTATCCGACTCGACTGGCAAACAGAGTTCCCACATTAAATCAGTTGCATCCAATGTCGGGTAAGTGTCACCACCCATTTTCAGCTCTGATCCAGTTCGCTTTGACCCACCAAAACATGCATGGTGAAGTACCAAGCCTTTAACCTTCAACGGCTCTAATTCTCGACCCGATCTACATACTTGGATAGTTGTTTGATATGATACGTTTCCACCAGCACTAGTTCCCATAAGAAAACAAGTTGATATATCAGCGAATTGTCTCAACCAATCATCTTCACTTGACTTAATAAACTGCAGCGCCTCAAAAGCGTCCTTGTACGCAGCTGGAAGGCGGTGTTCCGGTGCAGAACGATATTCAACTGAGGCTATAACAACTTCAATGCGTTCAGACATAACCTTACAGAAATCATGGCAAATGTCTGAATCTGTTGTACCGTAAATAAAGCCACCCCCGCGGTAATAAACTATGAGAGGAAGACGGTGGTGATGGTTATCAGAATCGAGTAAGTGACGTGGAAGGTATAGCCGGAGCCATGTTTTCTTGGTGGAGTTAATTGGGATGTCTTTGCTTAAAACATATGAGGAAGATGAATTTGGATCAGGAGAAGAAGGTAGAGTAGGATAATTAAGATGACGAGTGTAACTTCCATCTGAGTTTGCAACTATTAAGCTTCTCGGACTAGGGAGAGAAGAAACAATGGGTTCAATGGTTTGATTTTCTGCCATTGAGATTGGAAATAACAAGTTAGTTGTGATTGAGGTTTTTTTGTTTCTTCGCTAAGAAAAACCACATGGAGCCAAGTTTTATAGACTTCATTTTGGAAATTAGTAGGCTAAACTTAATTACAAAACTAGTATATTTTTTTTGTTTTTGAGCAGCAAAATTAGTATATTTTAACATGCGAGGTGCACGCTCTTTTAAAATGCCTGTTTAACTTTTAAAATAATGGTACGGTGAGGTGCCATTGACTAGATGGCTACGCTACCCGAAGCAAGGGACATAAAGAATAAAAAAAATTTGAATAAAAATAATAAAATTACAATAATATTGCTTAATATAATTAAAATAAGGCTTAAATTATACGTAGATCCTTAAAATAGTCTAAAAAAATTATTTTAGTTCACCGACTTTGAAAACGACCTATTGAATCCTTCAGCTATCAAAATATGGACCTACTAATTCTTATTCGATAGACGTGACATTAAAATTAATATTCTTCACATTTACCAACTCAGTGTCACATTATCGAATAAGGACTTAATATGTCTACATTTTGATATTTGAGTGACTTAATATGTCTACATTTTGATATTTGAGTGACTTAATAGGTCACATTTTTATAGAAAGAGACCTAATAGGTTGTCACCAAAGTTGAAAGACTAAAATCACTTTTTTAGATAAATTTAAAGACTTGCATATGGTTTAGATCTTAAAATAACTAGTCGAATACTCACGGTATAGTGTAGTTCAACTAATTTTACTAGATATTTTTAAAAGATTTATACTTAAATTATAATGCTTCTAATCATTTGGTTTTATATTGATCATAATTGGTATATTTCGTTTTGTTTTTTTTCTTCTAAGAGTCACTTTTGACAATGATGTGATTCAAAACCATAACACACTACGCCATTTTCCTTGATAGATGACACTAGATACTTGACAGACAAATTTTTGCCCGTCATCTGTTGTTTTTTTGTGACGGGCTTTTAAAAAACCGTCATCTGAAGGCAGACAATGAAATTTGATATACCTTGTACATGACAGCTCTTTAAGATTGCCTGTCATGTGAATAAAATTTGCCAAAATGCACTTTCAATCAGACGACAGTTATTATAACATCTGTCATGTGAAATGTAAAAATTGAAAAGTGAGATATTCTAACTTGGGCGGGCGGAGCAAAAAAATTTCCAACTTTTTCGCGGTTATTAAAAAATTGGGGATATAAAAAGGAAAAAAAAACCCCTAAACATTCTCTCTCTTTCAATAAACCCTAAATCAGCCTCTCTTCACTCCTTCTCTTCCAATTTCAACCCATCTTCAATCTATCTCCAATTTTTAGGAACAAACCCTAAATTTATCAATCTCTCTTCACTCATTCTCTTCCAATTTCAACCCATCTTCAATCTATCTCTAATTTTTAGGAACAAACCCTAAATCTATCTCCAATTTTGAAGAAGACGCGGCCGGAGTGGTGGGATAGTGTGAAGTTTCCGGCGGAGTCTGGCGTGATTCGAAGAGCATCGTTGCTGATTGGTTGCCGGTATACATTTCTATTTGGGTTTTGGATTTTTGATTTGGTTTTTGATTATTTCTGTTAGGGTATTATGATTCAAATGAGTTTTTTCTGCCTGATTTGTTGTTGGGGTTTTGTTTGATATAGTATGTGTAAGGTTTCTGCAATCTAGGGTTTTGGTTTTTGATGCTCCACTTTGTGTATATGTGTTTGTGTTGTGTGTGCAATATATTATCATGCCAAAATAAGTAATACCATAATCCGAATTTGTTGCTGTTGAATGGTTTGAATTTGTGATAATTGATATGATACCATAATCCAAATTTGTTTGAAATGTAATGAATGGGGTATATAGTCTTTTTCTAAAATGATATAGGGGTTAATATTGATTGAAGCATGATGTTTGTTAGTACTCTTGTGGCATGAATGGTGTTTATTTTGATGTTCATATGACTTTATACATTGCTGATTTATGGATTTTATTTATTGAAGATGGACAAAACATGGATGAAAGCGGACAGGAGATCTTTAGAGTTTAGGATAGGATTAGAAGGGTTTTTAAACTTTGCGGTAGCTAGAGCCGAGAACCCAAACTACATTTTCTGCCCTTGTGTCAAATGTTGTAATGTTAGAGGTGGTAGTGTCCAATTTATTAAGGATCATGTCATATGTAATGGAATTATGACAAATTACATTAATTGGACATGGCATGGTGAGTGTTCTGTCGCAGTGTCAAATAGTATGTCTAAAAGTTCAGAAACAGTTGAAATGAACTCTAACTTGGGGGTAGATTTAGACGAAGCAGATGGCTTCTCCGTAGAGTCTGATGAGTTTAATAAATTTGTACAAGACGGGGACAAGCCTTTGTACCCCGGTTGTACAACATCAACTAAGATGGACGGACTAATTCAAACCTTTAATCTAAAAGTTAAACATGGTCTTACAGAGTCCTGTTATACAGACTTATTAGTGTTGTTTAATACCCTTCTTCCTGATGGGAATGAAATGCCTAATTCGGCCAATTCGGCTAAAAAATTTCTGTCAGCTTTAGGGATGAAATATGAGAAAATTGATGCATGTCCTAACGACTGCATCTTGTATAGAGGCTTGAATGAGAATGATTCAAAATGTCCATCTTGTAATGCTTCAAGGTGGAAGCTAGCTAGGGATAATTCAGAGAAAGTAGGGGTGGCAGCAAAGACTTTATGGTATTTTCCACCCATTCCTAGGTTTAGAAGAATGTTTCAGTCTACTATTTCAGCTAAGGAACTCATTTGGCACTCAACTGGTAGGAAAGTAGATGGCCTTATGAGATGTCCTGCTGATTCTCCAACTTGGAACATGATTGACACTAAATGGCCAGAATTTGGGTTAGATCCTAGGAACCTTAGATTAGGCCTATCTTCTGATGGGTTTAATCCATTTGGAACCCTTAGCAGTACATACTCATGTTGGCCAGTGATAATGGTTATTTATAACCTTCCTCCCTGGCTATGCATGAAAAGGAAGTATATGATGTTAACATTGTTAATTTCTGGACCAAAACAGCCCGGAAATGACATCGATGTGTACTTACAACCCTTGATTGATGATCTAAAAATCTTATGGGATGATGGGATAGAGCAAGTGTATGATTCAGTTAGAGGTGAGTACTTTAGGCTACGGGCAGTTTTGTTGTGGACAATTAACGATTTTCCGGCTTATGGGAACTTATCGGGGAGCATTGTTAAAGGTTATAATGCATGTCCAGTTTGCATTGATAAAACCAAACCGATTAGGTTAAAACATTCTAAAAAGATGTCATTCATTAGGACTCGTAGGTGGACTGACCGTAGTCACCCTTATCGAAAGCAAGCTTCTGCTTTTGATAACACCATAGAGCAGGAGGATGCTCCTCAACCTTTATCGGGAGAGGAGAGATATGAAAGAGTGAAACTTCTACCTGTAGCTAGTGGGAAGGGAGAGAAATCAGTCCCGTATAAGGGCCCTGCTGAACTTAGACCTTGTTGGAAGAAGTTGTCAATTTTTTACCAACTTAGTTATTGGAAGTTTCATTTTGTTCCCCACAATCTTGATGTAATGCACATTGAGAAGAACTGTTGTGAGTCTATTCTTGGTACGCTTTTGAACCTTCCGGGAAAAACAAAGGATGGGATTGCAGCTAGATTGGATATGGTTGATATGGGCATTCGGACCGATTTAAAGCCTTCAGCTGGTGAAAAGAGAGACAAACTGCCTATGGGAGGCTGCAACTTGTTTGCATCGGAAAGAAAGATTGTTTGTAACTCATTTTTCAATATGAAACCCCCTTCTCGTTTTTCATCTAACATACGAAACTTGGTGTCCCTACAAGATTCTAGAATTTCAAATCTTAAATCACATGACTGCCATGTTATAATGCAATTACTTTTGCCGATTGCATTGCGTTCCGTCTTGGACAAACCCGTTAGAATAGCAATAATTCGTTTCTGCCTATTCTTCAAAGCTATTTGTAGCAAAGTAATTGATCCTTCTTCACTTAAGAAAGTCCAACTAGATCTTGTTGATACCCTTTGTCTTCTTGAAAAGTTTTTCCCACCCGCGTTCTTTGATGTAATGATTCACTTAACCCTCCATCTTGTCCGAGAAGTTGAGTTATGTGGTCCGGTCTTTTTTAGATGGATGTACCCCTTTGAGAGATACATGAAAGTGTTTAAAGGAATGGTTCATAATCGTAAATTTCCGGAGGGCTGCATTGCGGAACGCTACATTGTTGAAGAAGCAGTTGAATTTATTCAAGAACGTAGGTGTAATGGAGATTCTACAACAGTAGGACTTCCTAAAAGAAACATAAAAGGACTAGTAAATGGCTGCAAGTCCTTATCTGCTGCTACTATTATGAAGGTGGATAGCGCCAGACTTCATTTGGCTCACCTTACAATATTGCAGAATTGTGAAGTTATGCAACCATATTTCATGTTAGTAAATATTCACTCCGACTTCAATTTTGTTTTTCATCTATAGTTAGATTTTAAGATGAACACTTATGAGAATTAACTCAATTGCAGGGAGCATATGAATTTCTTACACTTGTGTTATCCATACCAAAAGAAAAATGCGAAGTGGATGAGGGATAAACAGAACAAAACATTTCCCGAATGGCTGAAAAATAGGGTACATACTGTTAGTTTAATTTAGTTAATTTCTTTTCCAAGTTGTACTTTAATATGTAGTAACATTTAAGCTTTATATGTCAGGTTAATAATCAGATTACTGTTGCTAAGGATGAAGTTTCTGATACTGTTAGGTGGTTAGCTTCCGGACCAAATAGTCAAGTGCCTACATACCACGGTTATCATGTGAATGGGGTGGATTTCAACACTAAAGCCCGGGACCTTACTCGAGCAGTTCAAAACAGTGGGGTTTTTCTTGTTGCTGATGCAATGCAAGTTGCAAGTGCAAAGGATAAAAGCCCCAAAACTACGGATATGCATTTTTATGGGTGTATAAACCAAATTTGGGAGGTGGACTACTACAAGTTTAGGATACCAATCTTCTTGTGTGATTGGGTGGAGTCAGCTAGGGGGGTGAAAGTAGATGAACTAGGGTTTACATTGGTTAAACTTGATAGAATAGGTCATGTAAATGATCCATTTGTTTTAGCTACGCATGTGAAGCAAGTGTTTTACATCCAGGACCCCCTAGATGATGAATGGTCCGTGGTTGTACCGTGTCCGGATAAGTGTTTTAAAGGTGGTGATGAGGATGAAATTGATGAGATTGATGATGACTACTACGATGATGAAAATCACAGAAATATGGAACAACACCCTTACATTCCAATCTTTCCACAAGTTGATACCTTTGATAATGTTGTTGGTGATGACCCCGGTTCATATGCCCGACCAGGAGATGAAGGCATATGGATTGATAAGTGATTTAATGTAGCTTGATATGCTATGTAGGCAGTATTTGAATTTTGTAGTAATTTATGTTATATGTAATGTGACTGTACTATCATGATTGTTCTCTGATTTTAATGATATTGACTGTTTCAGTTTGTATACATCATAATTTTGTATTTCTTGATATTTCATTTGAATGAATATGGGATTGTATACCTGATAGTTTCTTTATTAGATATGTATGTTGGTTTATTGCTTGATTTTTTACTGTGTTTTAGATTAATTGCAGGAATAACTATGGCACCGAAAGCTATAACTAAACGTGCGAAGGCAAGCAAATTAGCAAAAGTTTTGGCAGCAAGGATTAAGGCTGCAAATATAAAGATATCCAACTCAAATACAAGAGTTGAACCAAAGCAATCTGGTAAGGGAAAATCTGGGAAAAAGCGCAAGGCAGGTGATAGCACATTGAATGAAGCAAGTTCTAGGAAGCGCCCTTCACGAGAGGAGAGCTCACAACCACGGGATGATGAAGAGCACGATGAAGCGTTGGAAGCTGAGATTATGCACAACTTAACTGGTGGTTTGAAGTTGCTCAAGCGTGAGACGGTTACAATGGGCTGGCTTACTAGCTCGATAATTCGAGGGAAGAAAATATACGTCAAGTTTTCAAAAGCTGGTGACCCTTGTGACAAGGAGTATGGGTGGTTGCAGTCATATGTCGGAGTATTGGCACGTTCCAGGATTCCCATCTCATACTCTACTTGGAAACATGTGCCAGAAGATGATAAGGAGAAATTGTGGGAATGTGTTTTGGTAAGTTTGAATAGTTTTCTTTACTCACTTTTGATAATTCTTTTACAATGGTATTTTATATTCTAATAACACTTCTTAATTTCTTGCTAGAAAATTTTCGTATACCCTAAGAGAAAGAAGAAAGAAATTATTAGTTCAGCGGGTGTTAAGTGGCGAAATTTCAAGTCGATTTTGACAAGTAAATACATTATGCCTCACAAGAACGACTTGGCAACTTTGGAAAATGTGCCTGATGATTATCGGTTTATTGACAAGGATACGTGGCAGGCATTTGTGGAACAACGACTTAGTGAAGCGCACTTGGTTTGTCCTTGTAACTATATATATATATATATATATATATATATATATATATATATATATATATATTTTGTCTTGCTTCTTAGTATATTATGACCTATAACTCTATTTGTTTTAGGAAATACGACAAAAGCAAATTCTAAGAAGGAGGAAGAACAAATACAATCATCGACTTTCTCGAAAAGGTTATCGTGGAGTACGAATTGAAATGGTACGGTTAGGTTGATGGATTCTGTAATTTAATACAGTACTAATGTCTCCTGATAACTTATATTTTTATATTATTACTCTCTTAGACTGCAAAAATGTCCACGGAAGAGATTTGCAGTGTTAGTAGACATGCATTCTGGATTAAAGCAAGACAAGATAAGCAAGGGAATTATAAAGATGCTGCAGTGGAGGAAGCAGTTACCAAAATTGTAAGTAATGTGATTGCATGAAAGAAGTAGTTCTACTGTATTATACTAATATGTTTCTTTGTGTGTGTAGCTTGATTTGGAAAAGCAAGCAGCTGAAGGTCTCTTTAAACCACACGGCAGCCACGATGTGTTGACTGAAGCACTAGGAAATCCAGAGCATCGGGGCAGAGTTAGAGGTATTGGAGCTGTGAAGCCGGAAGCGTTTTTTAACATTCCGCAAGGAAAAAGAGGAAGGAAAAAGAAGTGTGAAGAGTTCAAAGACTTAATTTCCAAAGAAAGGGAAAAGTGGGAGGAAGAAATGACCAAGAAACACGATGAAGATATGAGGAGGATGCAAGAGAAGTATGAAGACCAGTTGAAGCAATCTGAAGCGAAACTTGGTCAAAAGTTCTCCGAGCTGCTTGAATCAAAGCTAGAAGTTATGAGAAGTTCAGGACCATTTAATGAGCGTTCCCCAACACCTACTGGCCCAATGTTCGGCTTTGCAAAGTCAGGCGAAGGGAGCTGCAACCATGAAGAGGCGCCAATATTAGGCAAGTATGAAGCAGTCAAGAAGAAGTTGGTTCTTCAAACTGAGCATGATATAATTGGCTTAGCTACAACAAAGGTAATTTTGTTCATTTTTAATGTTTCTATCTATCTTATGCAATTGACAACTCAGAAATTAGTATTTTTTTTATTCCTTATATGTTAGGGGACAAAGTCTGGACAAATGCATCTCTCTCTGTGTTTGGAATCCATCGACAACATTGTCGCTTATGGAAAAGCAATTTCATCTGAAGTTGATCTGGACATCCAAACAATCCATGGAACTAAATTGGGTAGAGATAAAATTAGAGTTGAGATTCTGGTTGTTGTTGACGGTGATGCAAAACTCCCGTTCCCGATCAAAGATGAAATGCATCTTGTTAAAGAAGCTCTGGGGTCGGTTGTGGCTTGGCCAAGACATATGTGTGTGCTTGAAGGGATTAATGATAGTGGGCAATTAGTTGAGGTATATCCCTATTTTTTCCAGTTGTTCTTCACTCTTTTAAGATGCACATAGTATTGTCCTGTGTTACCAATTCTGCAGTTTGTTATTAGTTTGTTATGTTTTTTCAGTTCTTACAAATTTGGCTTGTTTTCATGTTGTGTTTTCTTGATACTTAGTCTGCTATAGTGTTGTCCTGTGTTACCAATGCTGCAGTTGGTTATTAGTTTGTTATGTTTTTTCAGTTGGTTATTGGACTCTCTAGTTTTTTGTTTTTTTTAAATTGGACTCTACTGTTTACAATGTTTGATCACCCATTTTGGTTTGATGAGTTATTTTAACTATCTGATTTGAATTGTATGTAGCAGCCAATAACTATAGAAGAAGACTTGGAAAAAAGTGGAAGTAAATGTCAAAAGAAGCAATTTGTTGAAGTGAACTTAGAAAATTTACCAACAAACCTACCCTTTCCACTCTTGAACCTGTGCAAATGGAGTAATGAAGCCTTGCAGAACGGGATCCCACTTAAAGTTAAGTTTTGCCCTGAGGTGTTTGGCCACGAGTCCAATGGATCAATTTATCGTACTGACGTCTATGCAATGGCGCATCTGGACGAGATATGTGGTGCCATAGTTATGAGCTATATGAGGTAAGGTTCCTAATATTTACCTTAATTTAAATTTCTTCAATATACGTGTTTTATAATTTTAGTATTGTATTATCTCGACACATATGCAGTCACCTATTCGGTGTATTGAAAACTAAAAAGCTTCATGACTTGATTATGTTTGTGGATCCCAATGACACTTTTGCGATTGGAAATCAAAAAACTCCAACGGACCGCTCAAGCGGCTTGATGGAAAGGTTCAAAATGGGTAAACAAGGGTCCATTTTTCTGATACCTTACAACACAGGGTATGTATATTTGAACTGTCTGTTTTATTTTTTAATTTTATAGAGTATTAATATCTTTGTGTTTTAGGAAGCATTGGACACTGTCGGTCGTGGATATAGACAACAAGATGGCCTATTGGTTTGACCCATTGAGACCGAGGTTGCCAGCTACAAATGAATGGACAGACGTTGTTAATAAGTAAGTTTTTCTTTTTATACTATTTTTATAAAAATAATTTTGTCTAAAATGTGTGAATGTCTTTTTTTTAGTGCTGTCAAGTTTTACCATGCGCAAAAGGCGCCAAAGAAAAAAGTGATGATTACTGTTAAATGGACAGCTCTGCTTGTAAGTTTTAAATTTTTTGTCCTTATTCTGTGTTAGTACGTATCTGTCCTTTGTCTTGGCTTATTCAGTGTATGTGTTTTCATCAGGGGATCCCGAAACAGTGGAACGATAAAACCTGTGGTTATTTCATACTGCGTTACATGAGGGACATCGTTTCCGGCAAGGGTTTGCCAGCCCTAAATAAGGTACAACATCTAAACTGTGTTAAGTAATAAACGTTTCATATTTATTTCCAGAATTTCTAATTCCCGTGTATCCAAACTGTGTTTCAGTGGTTTAAAAGGTCCGGACTGGTTTACACACAACCCGAAATCGATGAAGTCCGCTCTGAATTGGCAGAAGAAATAACGTTCTTGAAGTTGGATTTGTAGGTTGCTCTTGGAACTTTGTAACTTTGTATATAACTTTGTTAATTTTAGGTGCTTTTGAAACTTTATGTAACTTTTGCACTATATATATCAAGTATAAGTTTTGCTCAAGTTGTGGTGCTGCTTTTAGATTTGGTTGTGGTGCTGCCTTTAGTTTGGCCAGGTTTCAAAACGAAATGACCCGTAATATTTGATATTACGGGTTAAAAAAATGTCATCTGTATACTTTACTATGACAGATAATTTTATGATCATGTCCTACTAAACATTATATAATGACATACAATAATAAAGAAAGTGTCATCTTCAAGTTGCCTCAATGACACAAAACAAAAGTTCGACTGTCATATTAATTATATCATAGTGACAGACAAAATTAAAATAAGCGTCATCCAAACATCCACATACTCCAACTTATGATGGTTACGTTGACAGATTCATTTACAATTGTTGTCATGGGAAATGAACATGGAGGACGGATGATTTTTTAATAAAGGTCATGCGAAACAATGTACAATGACAGACGCCATTTTGCTGACTGTCATTCGAATTTCATTCACATGACAGTTCCCGACCGTCGTCTGAAGGCTCGATAGATGGCGCTGAGCCCCGTGACGGACAAAAAAACGATCAGATGACGGTTTTTGCCCGTCATCTGAAGGCGTTTTTGGCGTAGTGACACAATGTTTCTAAATCCTTTAGAAACGTAATAAAATCATCACTAAGTCAAATAGTGCTTCTATAAGCTGTAATTAGTTAATTATAATATTATTTACGGCAATGGATATAGACAATTCTTTATATTGTTTTTGTTTTTTAAATTTTTATTATATTGTTAATATGTTAGACATATCTAGACTATACATAATCATATCTACTATAAATCGCTCACAAATGTTTAATGTCCTTTTTTAGTTGCTAAACTCTGTTAAATTATCAAAAAGTAGTTTGAATTATGATATGTACGTAAAATACAATGTCTTTTATTGATCTGTTATTACTAAAAGATAAGTAATAATAGATGAATAAAAGAGGTGGATAACATAGACATTAATTCAAATTTTATTGTCCAGCAAATTCCTATTAGCATTGACAAAAGCTCCTTATGGTAGTGATCTATTATCTTTATGCTTGATCATAACATTATCCTTCAAACTCTTCTACATCAGGCATGTTTGTGTTAATCATAGCAACACTTAAAAGGCAGAACAAATTTTATTAGATCTTTTGTGACTCAAGAACCATAACAATCAGAGAAAGAGAAGAGAAATGGAACCCAATAATCTCTTGATCTAAATGAATAGAAAATGGACAAATGGATCAGCTTTATTTTATTGTTCACCTTACAAAATTTAAATCATATTTATAGAATTCAAAGCTCCTGCTTTATCATCCTCATTTTTGCTCTTTGTTAGCATCTCCTCATATTTGTCTTAAGGAATCGGAAATTCAAGTTGAAAACTGATAAACAACCCTTCCGTTTTTCATAGGTTTTTAGAAGGATAAATTTGTGTTGAAAAACTCTTAAAAAGCTTAGGTGGCATGCTCTTGTGAAATTTGTAATAATAGATGGTTAAAAATATGCTCCTGAAACAATTAACTTTCATCTCTTTATGTGAGACTGATTTTCACTTTCTATGTTCCTTGGATATGCATAGCAAAAAAATTCTGCAGTGTGTGGATAGATTCATCAAAGCTGTATTTCGATGAATGATAACTAACGATTTCAATTTGTCATCAGAATATATTTTATGTGTCATCAACAGATAGAAATGTTTTTTACCTGATCAACATATATGACCCGATCAGAGATCATACATGCCACACTTCATCTATTCTAGATAAGAGATTTTTCCTCAATATGAAATCTATTCTTGCTTTGTCTTGTCAAAGCTCATGCATACCATGTCATTTATTCTAGAGGATTTTATTGTAGGATCCTGAACCTCTATGAGATGTCCAAACTAATCAAATAATGCTAGGTAAATTACACTAGAGGTACCCAAATTATACTTACTTTCCTAAAGTGGTATCCAAACAAAATTTTGTCCCAAAGTAGTACCCAAACTATTTGTGACCTTCCAACTAAGTCCCTATTATCTCAACACGCGGTCAACGCTCAGTCAATACCGGTGAATGCAAATTTGACCATAATTTTGTTCACATTTTTTACCAATATATTAAAATGACAAAAATGACTCTCCCTCCTTCTTCCTCCTTCCAACTACTTTCTCTCTCCTCATTCTCTCAACATTTTTCACCTGTTCTCCTCCTCCTCCTCCTTCTATTTACTTTTTTTTCTTACCCCCTTCTTCTTCTTCTTCTTCTTCTTCTTCTTCTTCTTCTTCTTCTTCTTCTTCTTCTTCTTCTCTCCGCCTTCTTTTTCTTTATCCGTCTTCTTTTTCTTTATCCCCCTTCTTCTCCCGAGATTCCAAAGATCGGAATTTGGAATTTTCTAGATTCCGGCCGGTTCCAGTCATGGCCCAGATTTCGACAGTTCTGGAATCGCCCAAATCTGGAATTTTTCAGATTCCAGCCAGTTTTGGTACCGATCGGAATCTGGAAAATTCCAGATTCGGCTGGATTAGGTGAAAGAATGGGAGAAAAAGAAGGAGGAAGAAGAAGAAAGAAAAAAAAAGGGAGAGGAGGAGGAGAGAAGAAAGAAAATAAAATGAGGAGGAGAGAAGTAGAAGAAAGAAAAAAAAAAGGTGAAGGAGGAAGAGAGAGAGAAGTGATGGTGAAAGAAAAGTTGGAGAAAATGAGGAGAGAGAAACAATGGGAAGGAAGAAGGAGAGATGATAATTTGGTCATTTTGCTTAGGATAGTTAAATGAGTCCCATAAATTTTGGTCAAATTTGCACGACCGGTTCTAGGAGGTCATTTGAACTTAGATGAGAGCTTAGTAATAGTTTAAATATGATTTTAGTACAAAATTTTGTTTATGTAGCACTTTAAGAAAATATGTATAGCTTAGGTACAACTGGTGTAACTTGTCCAATAATACCATGTAAAAGGTTGTCCCACCATAAGTTCTAAAAATTGTGCTACATCGCTCCACATGTCAAGGTTTGATTGGCTTGAAGGTCGAAGTTTCAGGATAGTACAATAATTCCTGATCTAGATACTTAGTTCTCTCTATTAATTATTAGTTGATGCAGTGGTAGCATGTGGTTACATCCACAATGACGATTAAGAGGGTTTAATACCGTAATCCTTATACGCGATCCGAAACTGGATTAGTCGGACATCGTCAGATACTGGATGGAAGACCAAAATATAAAAGTTTAGTTAGTTGTCTCTCCTACTTAGTTTTATATGGAAAACTCCAAAAGAAAACAAGGAAAGAAAGTGAGATAAACATGAGGATTCTTGTGATAAATCCGTTAATTCAGTTGAAATTGCGTCCCCAATTTCGCGCCATACGAACTCGAAAACCCTCGATCCTATACCCTCGTATTCAAAATTCAAAAGATGAGCAGCAGGAGCTCAATCTTTCTGTTCTTCGATTCACATTCGGTAAAATTTCTAAACCTTTCTCCCTTTTCTACTTTGAAATCTTATATTTCAGTTGCAATTTCAGGGATACCCGGATTCGACGAGTCGTATTTACCTCGATGGATAGGTTACGGGTTCGGCTCGCTTTTGGTACTGAATCATTTTCTAGGTTCTACTTCTTCCATCAGCCCCTCACAGCTGGTAAGATAGTTTTTTAATTATCGGAGTTCGGTTGTTTTGTTTGGTTTGATTGAGTTTTTTTGTTGAAGAGAACGGAGGCTTTGGGTCTTTCGTTAGCTGCATTCTCCGTTTCGCTCCCTTTCCTTGGAAGATTTCTCAAGGTAAGATATTGATTTGAACTCTTACCAGTTACATTATCGAATTTGATTGTGATTACGTGATGATTGGCTTCATTTCTTCCATGCAGGGTGCTACTCAATCGGATAAGACTGATGTTCCTCAGGGTTCTGAGCAGATTTTTTTGTTATCGGAGAATATCTCGGATGCTAAGAAGGAGGACTTGGCTTGGGCATCATATGTTTTATTGCGAAATACAAAAGCCATAGCTGTGGTACATTCTCTACTATGTTTTCAATATTGAATTAACCTATGGAAAATTGGATAGAGGTGCTATTTTACTGATTCTGGAGTTCAATCTCATTTCAAATATTTTGTTCGTTCCAATTGAAAAGATATGAGTAAGGGAAATACTACTTCATTGCTAACTTTAAAGTGTTAATTTGTGTTTGTTGTTGCAATGTTTCAGTTGATATCAGTTCAAGGTGAACTATGTGTTCGTGGATACTGGAATACTCCTGAAAATCTATCAAAAGCTCAAGTGATTGATTGGTTCAAGAGAGAGATTGAAAGTATTGGTTTGATTGACTTGAAGGAGACCCTTTATTTTCCACAAACTACAGGTAAACTATTTTTTTTCTTTATCATGAAAATTTTGTAGTAGTTTTAAAAGAATATTCTTGAATGAGATAAAACACTTACAAAAAATTGAATAAAGGGAGAATAGTAGTACAAGTTCTATATTAGAAGATATTGGAGTTATCGCCACCTTCAGCACACTTCAAAAAAGTTGCTACATTACAAAGAACAGTTGTTTCTTATATCTAGGAACTAAAGGATAGTGAAGTTCTTTTATTTAATTTGGATCCCCGGGATGTGGAGGTGACATTTAAATTATTTTGGTTCGTATTGCAACTTGTCAAATATATCAGTTCATAGAGAATTCCTAGTTCCCTCACTCGATCGAGATATCTTCTGTCTACAGATGTTGGACACTATCTTGTAACTCCCGTAGTTCTTCTGATTAGTGGGTCACACGTCTAGGACTAACTGGTATGCTGTCATATGGAAGGATGAATCACTCCCAAAATAGAATCTATTGATTTTCTCCAAATTGGTTGGTGCTTTGTTGCAATGACTTACTTCGTGGGTCAGGTCTCTGGTTCAATTCCAGGATGGCCTCTAGACCACATGAAACTTCTCCTGTGGCAATGACATGAGAATATATCCAATTATCCATTAGGCTTTGTTATTCACATTGCAACTGTAATTCTTTTAGCATTTTGCCTATGGAAATAATATGATGGTTTGATCGTTATTCAGAATTTGGACTGTGGGGGATGCTTCCAAGAGGGACTCGCTCACTAATGGTAGAACCTGTGCTGCAAGCTAGAGATCAAAGTGCCAGTGAAATGTGTCAGACTGAAGGTTTCGTCTTGTTGGCTTCAAGCAGTGGGTATGCCTATAGTGATAAGGATAGAGCCTGGATAAGAGCAATTGCGAACAAATTTGGAGGTGAGGCCGTATGTTCAGAATCATAACAGATTTGCTATTAGTTTTCCTATTTTATGATGACAAGTATCTGATGTAAAGGCTGCTTTAGTTATGTCCTTGTTTCATGCCCACCAGCATACATACTTGATTGAAAGTACCAATTCAAAATGGTGTTTTCCTAGTATATTTTAGGTTTAGCTTCTGTCGAAAAAATAAAAATTCCAAGTCACTGTTGGCCAGCATTTCTTGCCTTTTAAACGTTCTTGAAAAGTCGGCCTGGAAATAAATAATGAGCAATACTTCCACCGGAAGGGAGAGTCAGTTTACTCTGTCTTTTCATCAAAGAGCTATTTATACACATGCACAAATGTATATATACCTCTTTTTATCTTCACTAAGTTTTAGTGGTTAGATATTATTAAGCATTGATGTCATAAGGTTTTTTTGTCCATGAAGGATTGTAGCTGTCTGTCGAGATAAGGTGATTAGTGGAGGAAGGAGTGCTGCAGATAGCAAATATATTGTTGCATCAAAGAATTAAAGTTTTGTGGTACTTTCATTTTGAAGCTTTTGGCCAATTTAGTATTTCTATGATGAAAAGTGATAGTTAGTTTGTACTCTTTGATGCCGATAGGAACAAACATTTGGACCAATTCAACTATACATGTAAGGGCAGATTTGCTTGCCTTTTCATAAGCATGGAGAAGTCTGTTTATTTCTAGGGAATTATGATATTAAAAACCTGCCCGAGATATTTTTGACATTGGTAAGAGAGATATATTCTTACCTTAAAGATAATTTGACAGCATGGGGCCTATCAGTGCAATCGGGGTTTATCGTACAGAGTTGGAAATAGGTTATTATGTTAGATCCTATTTCATGTTATTTACTGGATTAGGTTTAGTACAAAACTAAGCAGTACATTTTGTGATTATGAAAATAAAATTGCAAAATATGTTCTGATTGCTGCAAATTTGTATAGCTTTCTTGAGATTATACCACTAAGGTTCCACATGATTGGCAATTGGATAAATTGAAGGAAAGAAACTATTGATTTCCTGTAAACTAAAAGGCTGAAATTGCTCTGCTTTTACTATGATTTTTCAGAGACATCTCTTCTTTTCTGTTTGAAGTACATAGTAAATGTCTTAACTCTTAAAAAAGTATTCCTCCTGTTTATTCTTAATGAAATCCAAAACTTTGAATCTCCCACTAGTTCATTAGATTACTGGAAATATTGTCGACTCCTTCTTAGTCCTCCTGTTTTTGTCCTGCCCAAATTCCCTTTTTTCTTTTCTCAAATATTGCCAGGAAACTGTGGTTTGATCTTCATCTGATGGACGAGCTTTCCAAAGGATTAAAATTCCACCGTGATATCAGAAAATTTCAAGTTTCTTACAAAAACTTCTCTAAGCCGTACACCAGATTCTGCAACAGTTAGTAATGGTTTTACATCAAAACAGACTGAAGGTAGAAGCAGATAAATAAATGGAAAACCATGCAAATGGTTAAAATTTACCTTAAGCCGAATAACCTTTCTAATTGCTAGAAGTAGGCCAGGCATGAGAGATTGCGCATCTGTGATGTCGTGTTTGATAGAATATAGCTGTTGTCAACAATAGTAAATGCCTTGAAAATCATGTTATATAAGCATCGTTCAATATAACACTTTCAATTGTAAGAAGTGAACCTAAAACTTACCTCTCCTGGGCGAGAGAAGTGAACAGTTGTGCTGGAGGGAAGCCCTGGTAGGACTAAGCTATGCACCCTAACACCATCTTCTCCCAAAACCTGGCCCCTGGCCTTATAGAATGAAAGTAAAACAAGTCATTTTATTATACTTTTAACTTTGTCTTTTTGAATATTTCTTTTGAACTATCTTCCGAAATTTTGTTTCACCTTCTTAGCTCCATTATTAATAAGAACCAAGTAAAAATGAGTAGTCTATAGCTCTGAACATTTGATTTTGAAGTTGGCGCCAGCTTACCAGAACATCTGTTGATAAATCTTCTTTGTTGTAGATCTGGCCCAGGTTGGAGAGGTTTTTCGCAATTTGGGATGCTTCTGTTGATGGAAGGTCCTGAGCATGAAAGATTATATGAACATGTTCTAATGCTTTATCCACAAGGTTTGAAAAACTCAATTGAAGCATTGACTTAATTATAAGAACTGATTTACATTAAAGCATTAAATGTGTCCACGAATTTGTTTATAATTCTAAGTAGATATTGGCAAGATAATTGGTTAAAAGCACTGTCTAGTTCTTGACCTATTAGAAATGTTTGAGTTTGCCCTCTAACCTATTATTTTGTGACATGTTATCCTCACCTATAACAAAATGTCAGTGTTTTCCCCTAATGTATTATTTTGTGAGATTGACCCCTGATGTATAATAAACATTATTTTGTCAATTTGCTTTGTTACCTCAATTTTCATATGATATTTTAGACCCGAACCCCCTTGTTTCTCTGTTTCTACAACCTTGACATAAGTTCTTCTACATAGAACTAGCAATCATCTCATGCATGATTTTACGGGTCTCCTTACTTGTGCGTTAATTTCCTTCTAAATTGGACCTAATGTGATTGATTATTGTACAGCAGAGGCCAAATATGATTGATTACTAAATGTCAGGAGATCATGTCACTAAATAATAAGTCAAAGGGTATAGACAAATATTATTGATAGGTCATGGACTGTGTAGCTTCACTCTTTCAATTTGTTATCTAATTTCTTGCAATTTGAATATTTCCAAACTGTCAGTCGAAATTTTCTTACTTGCATGAGCCATTTTTTACTACATATTATTCATATATGTTCTTATAGATGGGTTTTTGCACTTACCCCTGCTTGTGCCCTTGACTCCACAATCTCTACATTGTTGTAGTGGAAGGCAGCTGAAATGGCAGCTTGCTGGAGGAGAATGGAGCCTATGGATAGAGTTGGTGCTATCAGAGAACCCTGTCATTGATGCATCCCGATTAAACTCCTCAAATTTGAAGAAACAAATGTTGGACTATAGGTGAATTCATAGTGCTCACTACAGGTCAAGATATGATATGAATAAAATTGATTCTGTAATAATATCTCACCCTGTGCTCACCATGCTGGCCTTCTCGCAGAGTGCAGATAATGCAGCAACTGTTTCTGGTTTAATTCGTGGCACGTAAACGATGCTTTTCATTCCAAATGCTGTTGCCTAGAAGAATATGAATAAAAAATGGGAGGTATGATTTGTTGTGTTCAATTGAATATAATGATTCACGAAACTTCACATGTTTGTCTCGGAAGGAAGATGATGAACCTGTTTTACATTGTCATAAACTGTAGAAGGATCGGTGAAATCAATGACCACCCCTGTTTCTTTAGACTGTATTTCATACAAATGGCATACTTCAGTTCAATATGATGAATATTGATATGGATAATACGGTAATTTGGAGATTGAATTATATATTTATGTACCTGAGATATGGAACCTAGTACCATAGTGAGGTCATTTATTACAGGTATTTCTAGTGGCTCTTCCATGTCACATAGCTACTTTGAGATACAAAGAGGTAAAGAAAAAGAAGAATTAATAGCCAATCCCCATCACACTAACCAATGTAAAAAAAAACTGAAGTATGATGGAATAAATGGATAACCGTTCCGATATCTTCTCCGACGAAATGGTTATCGACAGCACCGGCTATTTCCATGCCTCTAGCTTTAGTCACGGCAATAACTGCAGCTCTTCCTATTTCCTTAGCAGCTCCATTTATAATCACCTGTTTGTTTCGCACCAAAAGTTAGTTTATAGGAAAAATAGAACAAGCAAAGAGTTGCAATATGTGACCTTGATATTGCTCTGAGCAGGCTGAGCTGAGCAGGAAATAGAAGTCTTAGCTATGAGCTTTCTGGAAATGTTATGAACATTGAAATGAAAATGGCAACTTAGGGATGCCATTATTGTGTTGTTCAATAGCTTTATTTATTACTGTGTCTGTTGTCTTAGTTGAATTGGGGTCTATTTCACTATGATAGTCTAATAGCATGCTGCAGTTTTTTTGAGAAAAAAATTTGAGATAAGGTTATGAATCCTCTTGAAATGATAGGGCTTGTTTGGAGGCAATTCTATGATAGTGATTCATGTTTGTCAGCACATGCCATAACAGACATGAGTTATTTTTAGATCCAAATTTACAAATAACTTTTTGGGAAGGGTATATAGGTCCTATTTAATTCTTTTTGACTTAATTTCAGCAAAATTCATGAAAAATTTAGCAAAATTTCTTCTTCAGTTCAGTAAAATTCAGTCAGTTCAGCAAATTCAGTTCCGTTTAGTTTCATCCAGTTTTGTTCGGCCAAAAAGAATGAGGCTATACTCCTAACGTAAATAGTGATGACTTTTCTCATTAGACGTTTCCGACTTGTAACAAATTTTGGCTAAGTAATGATGCATGAGGAATTGATTTTTTTTTTTCTTTTCAACTTAGGTAATATAACCAACAGACCCACTATGCCAGCACGGCAATGTTTTGGTCTGGATAGCACATATGACAAGCAAAACATCCTTGGAGATAATTATATTATCATAAATCCAAATATATGGTTTATTAAAATCTTATGATTTATTTTTTTTGTGGACATTAAAAAATCTTATGATTACGGAGACCCTTTGGTATACATACAGAACAACAAGGCAAGTGATGGAGAAAATAAGAACATTATATGGTTGCATTTAGGGGATAAAATCTTTCACAATATAACATGTTAACTCGGCTTTGGACAAATTCACCAAGTTATCAGCATGAGAACCTTCATCAAAGTGGGTGACGATCATCGCCCCATTTTCTTCTAACATTTTAGTAAGTTCCATTTCTCGATCAATCAATCGATTTCCATAAAAACCAATCTCAAGTACCTGAAAACCTGCTTCCCATTTTGAACTTGAATCCACTGAACTCATCGGATTATTATACTCATGATCTCTATCCGACCCGACTGGCAAACAGAGTTCCCGTATTATATCAGTTGCATCCAATGTTGGGTACTTGCCATCATCGATTTTCATCTTCGATCCAGTTCTCTTCGACCCACCAAAACATGCATGGTGAAGTACCAAACCTTTAACCTTCAACGACTCTAATTCCTAATCCGATCTACACACTCGGATGCATGTTTGATATTATATGTTTCCACCAGCACTAGTGCCATAAGAAAACAATTTGATATATTAGTGAACCATCTCAACCAATCATCTTCACTTGACTTGATAAACTGCAACGCCTCAAAAGCGTCTTCGTATGCAGCCAGAAGACGGTATTTCGGCGCGATAGCAGTATTCAACGGAGGCTATACAACTTCAATGCGTTCAGGCATCAACTTGCAAAAATTATGGTAAATGTTTGAATCTGTGTGCCATAAATAAAGCCCGTCTCCACGGTAATAAACTATGAGAGGAAGACGGTGGTTATTGGAATCGAGTAAGTGACGTGGAAGGCGTGGAAGGATAGTCGGATTGGAGCCATGTTTTTTTGGTGGAGTTAATTGTAATATTTTTGCTTAGAACATGTGAGGAAGACGAATTTGGATCAAGAGAAGAAGGTACAGTAGGATAATATATTTGACGAGTGTAACTTCCGTTTGAATTTGCAACTTTTAAACTTCTCACATTACAGTGGAGGCAATTTCTGCCATTTGAGATTGGAAATTAAAAAATTCGTTGCGGTTGATTTTTTTTTTTTAGTTTCATGCAGTACCTGATAAATTCCTCAAACTTGTCATCCTTTAGAATGTTTTGAGCTTCTATATCTCGATGGACTATTTTGCACAAAAATAAAATAATAATAATAATAATTCAGTTTCAAATGTTTTAAAGTTTACTCTTCCTAATAGCTGCAATCAATAAAAAAGAAGAGGGATTTTACTATATATTTGGTATGCGAGCTTATAATCTGATGACACGTAATAATTGCACACATCAACCTAGCTAGTCCAATCACCTTGCCTTGCAACCCCAAATGGAAACCTACCCAAGTAGAATTCCAATATACTCACCCCGAAACTCCAAATATCACCGGCGTATCCATCATATTGGCTGTGATTCAAATCTGTGTTGATCCTCTCCGGGGTCATATACGCAATAGTACCCATGGACGAATCACAGGTTTCCATAGTCTTACCCAGGATTCTACTCACCCCAAAATCAGCAATCTTGACATTCTTTCTAGCATTAATACTTGACCCCTGGCCTTATAGAATGGAAGTAAAATAAGTCATCTGATTATACTTGAACTTTGTGTTTTTGAACCGTCTCCCGAAATTTTATTTTCACTTTCTCCATTTAAATAAGAACCAAGTAAAATTGAGTAGTCTTATTCTGAACATCTGTTGATGAAAGGTCCTGAGTGTGAAAGATAATATGAAAATGTTCTAATGCTTCCCTTCACAAGGTTTAGGTAATTCAGTTGAAGTATTGGCTTAGTGTAGCTTCACTCTTTCAACTTGCTACTAATTTCTTGCAATTTGAATATTTTGTCAAATGTCAGTGGAAATTTGTTACTTACATAAGCCATTTTTTACTATATATATACTCATATATGTTTATATAGATGGTTTTTTGCACTTACTCCTGCTTGTGGCCTTGACTATACAATTTCTGCATTTTGTAGTGGAAGGCGGCGGAAATGGGAGCTTGCTGAAGGAGAATGGAGCCTATGGATAGAGTTGGCTGTCATTGATTCAGCCGGATTAAACTCAAATTTGAAGAATCAAATATTCGACTGTAGGTGAATTTTCATCGCTTACCAATGGTTTAAGAAAATGGTATGGACTTGACTCTGTAGTAATATCTCACAGTGTGCTCTTCTGCTGGCCTTCTTGCATAGTGCAGATAATGCAGCAACTGTATCTGTTTTAGTTAGTGGGACATAAACGATGCCTTTCATTCATGGTGTTGCCTAACACAATAAGAAAGGGAGGTATGATTTGTTGTTTTCAATTCAATATAACGATTCAAGAAACTTCACATGTTGTTTGTTTCGGAAGAAAGATGATGAACCTGTTTAACATTGTCGTAAACTGTAGAAGAATCAGTGAAATTATGACTACCCTTGTGTCTTTAGATTGCATTTCATAAATGGCATACTTTTGTTCAGTATGATGAATATTGATATGGAGAACCTAACCTAGTACCATAGTGAGGTCATTTATTACAGGTTTATCTAGTGTCACATAGCTACTTTGAGATAGAAAGATGTAAAGAAAAAGAATTAATAGGCAATCCTCATCACACTATCCCCTATGTAAACAAAATGAAGGATTGGAGAATATTTGATAACCTTTCCAACATCTTTTCCGACGAAATGGTTATCGATGGCACTGGCTACTTTCATGCCTCTAGCTTTAGTGACGGCAATATCTACACTTAAAAAAAAATAAAAAATACTAGTGTTATTTTCTTTTTATAAACAGTAGTTAAGGAATTGTAGTCTTTTGCTAAAAAGAGAACCCAAATCCAAATCATAATAAATGTGTAATAATAGAAAGAATAGGTCTATGGTTTCTGAAGAAGGTGGAGCCAAAACATATACAAGGTATATAATTGGAGCAATAATGAAATTGGATCCCAGCTTTATTAATTAATTTAGAATCTCATATGCACATAACTGCATTATTAAATATGTTATGTACAAACCATGGGGCATGAAAGCTGGTCCAGGCTTCTATTTAATTAATTAATCTTATATGGCTAATTATGAATAGCTAGTTGATAATTAAGTAGGCAACTTGGCATCCAATAATGAACCCTAATTGTTTGTACAAACATGAGAGGATTTTTTTGCAGATTTGCTCTTTATTTAAATAGTAAGCTTGTCTCAGTTAAACCAGACACACATTTTACTTGTACCTCCCATTTTCCTTTAACATGATTGGCCAAAAATATAATTAGAGTTGAAATTGATTAATGGACTTGCTTACAGGTAAATCTGTAAGTAGCATGTTTATTTATTTTAGTGATCAATTTAATTCATAAAAAATTAGTGTATATGGAAGTCAAATCTGAGTTTTAATGCACATAAAGTTTAATAAGGGGCAAGAATAGGAGGAGTTACATCAAGGCCAACTGGTTATTGTTAGGAGGAGAAGCAGTCCCACCTCTAATGATGCTGTCATTTGCAACATGACATGATACCTTTACCAACATTATTTTTGGCTTTTTCACTTAACCATAATCCATCACGACAACTCTGGTCTTAATCTATTAATTCATATACACATACACCCAAAATAGAGGTGAGACTATATGATCTTATGACTAAACTGAATTAAACTGAACTGAATTGAAGTATACTTACTGAAAAAAAAGTACTGAACTATTTAAACTGAACTAAATACAACTGAACTGAAATAAATTACTGATAATACATAAAGAATAGAGCCTACGACATTCATCTTTTTAATTAAAAGATTTCAAGTTAGAATTTTTTATTCGTCAAAATTAAACTTTTATTAGTAGGCAATCTATAAAGTTCACTATAAACTCTCGATGATAATTTCAGACAACATTGACGCAATGTTCTCCTTAGTCACGAATTGCTATTCTGCATATTCATATTATCCTGAATCTTGCAATTGTACTAATTATGATGCTATTATTTGGACCCAGATTTGCTAGAAGTTAGAAACGCCAAGAAAAATACTTGATCATTTTGTTGACATTAGTGGCCATGTGCTCTGTTTATGTGTTACATATTATAGAGTTAGAGGGTCATTTATATTGTTTCTGCCTTCTGGCATTTGAAAGCCCTATAAAAAAATTAGTCATTTTTTAGCAACAAAGACTTTTGACTTTTAATGACTTCAAATTAGCCTCTTAATTATTTTAAAGTTTGTATTTCTTTCTGATGGCAAATTAATTCGGTTGAAAATCATAATAATCAGTAAATATTTAGCAACAATTCAATTTTGTCTCCTATGGTTTTGGACTGCTAGGTGATGCTTCACGTTTCAACTATTTTATTTATTTTGGTACACACGTTTCAACTATTATAAACATTGGTATTTATCTAGCAGTTGAATTTTCACTTTCAAATTTCAATTTTGATTATCTTATATATCCATTAAAGGAACCACCTAATACAGGGAATTTCTAACAGCTTTTTTTCCTTCTCCTATGAGGATATTATTTATATCAAGGTCTTTTATAGTGAAATAAAATAGAGATTCATTTGTTGAGAAATTAACTATTTGAAAAGAAAAGGGAACAAAAGGGATATATTCTGAAGTTGGTTAGCAAATAATTAAGTACAGCAAGAAAAAAGTCTATGGCTCCGTTTAGTGTTGCGGTTGCTGTTAGCTGTTGCGGTTAGATGTTGCGGTTAGCTGTTGCGGTTAGCTGTTGCTGTTTGTTGTTGCTGTTTGCTAATAGTTGTTGGATAATTAGGCTTCGTTTGGTGTTGCGGTTGCTGTTAGCTGTTGCGGTTAGATGTTGCGGTTAGCTGTTGCTGTTAGCTGTTGCGGTTAGCTGTTGCTGTTTGTTGTTGCTGTTTGCTAATAGTTGTTGGATAATTAGTGTTTGGAAGAATTATAAAAACAGTTGCTGTTGACATGTGAAAAGACTTATACGGGTATACTATTTACCAATATAAATTAATAATAATATAAATTAAAAAAATAAGTTGGGGTAGTTTTGTCAAAGTCTACTTGTGGTTTAAAATACAAACTAGCGTTTCACGAAAAGCTCCAAATTGGAGCTTTTCACGAAACGCTCCGTTTTGGTTCCAAAACTCTAAATGCTGTAGTTCCAAAAATATAACCAAACACCTATTTGTGAGCATATTGGAACAAAAATGCAATATGCTCTTACGAAACGCTATATGCTCCCACGAAACGCTTTACCAAACGGTTATATATTTTATACCATTTGTAAATAAGGTTCTGTATTTCAAAATAGTAAATATGATGGTATGTAGTATTGACATTTAGCAAACAAAGTCTCAAAAGGTTAAAGATGTTAAAACGATTTTAAAAATATAACATGATAGTCAAAGTTAAAGGGTGTTTAAATATAAATTTCAATTACAAAAACCTTCTTGATTAATTTCATATGCATTCAAAATTTGAACTTTTATTATTTCAAATGTAGTTTTTGTATGTGTGACATTATTGAAGGGGTTTAATGTGACAAATAAAACCAAAATCACACATCTCTATTAACATTGTTAACCTTTTGAAACTTTCATTTTCACCGATTAGTACTACAAACCCTCATTTATATCCTTTTAAAACCTAGAACTATGTTGTTGTTTTTTAACTTTATATAATAATCTATTAGTCAATCTTACGATGAAAGCTGAAATTTCATTTCTTAGTAGTTTAGTTGAATGAATTAGATTACTAACAGAAGTTTCCAAAAAGTGTTTTAAAAGAACAGAAGCAATTCCAAAATAAGAGAAAACACAAAAAGAAAAAGAAAGGGGTATTAGGCAAAACATCAACATTTTTATCAGAAAAAGAAAAATGTCAATTTTGCAAGTAGCTAAAAAGCCAATATCAAAATCAGATAGGAAGGATGGAAGGCACACCCTTTTGACTTGCTAAACCAACTACGTATACATACATATAAAGAATCACTTAAAACAGAATCTATATTCTATAAATTGGGTGAGCTGCCGTTTTCAAGAAGTAGTAGATATACATTATAAATAAGTACATATTAGGTTTCCTTATGAGTATTATACGGTCACGGGACGTACGACTGGATACTGACACTTTGATCCATAATATTTTAGATCTTATGACTACATGCATTACAAATCCACCATATTATAAATTTAGTCTAGGTTATATTTTCTCCATTTTGGATGCAAGATTCGGTTTATTCTTATCTCATCGTCACCTCTTAGAACTCTTTATTTAGGCTGTCTACCTCGATATCACATATTTTATACCAAGTCATTACATATGTTATTTCTTGTCCTTATTACCATTACGATTTTTTAGAAGAAAATGTCTCATTTCACTATTTTTGTTGGTGACTACTTCATGAATTTCTTCTCGTGACAATAGTTATAATTAATTTTTATGTAGAATAAAAAAATTCCGCTCAATTGTCACCTTAATAAGAAACGATGGAAGGGAATAGAGACATTGTTATTGTACTTTTAGTTTTAATGGGTTGTTTGGTTTTGCAACGATTAGTTGATGTTATTGACACAATAGATATTAAACTTTTCTTTCGAAAGCAATTGTTTTCAATCTTTATCTAACAACTATATGTTGTGCTTCAGACTAAAAAGTAAATAGCAGTTTGAAGATCCAAATAGAACCCAGAACGAACATTCAAATTAGTTCAAGATTCTAACTCATGTTCAATTACTTACACCCTCAACATACTATTTGATATTATGCATGAAAAAAAATTAACATATCAAATTATAAATGTGGGTGTGTACACATTCGTAATGATACAGGCCATTTGAAGGGCAAAATAGTCTACTTACTTTCCAATTTGAAGGAGCATCTTCCCATTTTGTCGGTAGAAATGCACGGAATCCAAAAAATCGACGTAGAATTTGGTGGTTAGGAAAAAGTAAAACTCAAATGTATGGTCCAAATTGTGTTTCTTAAACAAAAATATCTTTCATATAATATGACAAATATTATAGTGTAATTAAATATACATTATTTTACGTTTTTACTTCAGAAATTAGAATTTACTTTAGCAAATTAGTCAGTGTTCATTCGTCATTTAAGTTTTGAGTTTCTCTTCCAACTTTTAGCTCGAGAAAAAGCCCCTTTTTTGCTTTCTGTTGTTGTTTTTTCTTGTTAGTGTCCGAGATTGTTTATGCTGCCAAATGACACTATTCCGATGCTTTCATAAGGCTCAAAGTATAATAGCAATCTCAGCCTTCACGTTACCTCCCTGGTTCGCTAAAGTACTTGAAAACCAGTCCCGACTATTCCCAACCATATTCATCCTTGAATCCTTAAATAACAGGCCCCAAACTGAAGCAGCAACCGGGCAATGAATGAAAGCATGATCCTCATCTTCTCCACCAATCAAACAGAGAGGACAAATGTTCGGATGAATACATGACGACTAGCTAAGTTAGCCATCGTCAGAAGACATTGAGTTAGAAGGCGCCACAAAAAATTCCTGACCTTGGGTGCGACCTCAAGCTTCCATAAAAGTTTCCAGTGAATGGAAGGAAACTGGATTGTAGGGTTAGCTGCTAAAGTCTCAGTAATATAACCACTTTTCACGGTATAAGACCAATGCTTCTTATGTTGCCACAACCAACTATCCGGTTTCTCCAAATTTCTCCGATGAATAGTGTAGATAAGAGCTTGGTCCCGAGCATTGAAAGTGTCCGTAATAAGCAAACGGTTCCACCGACCATCATCTTCTAAGAGATCCCGAACAGTTCCAGTGGGCAAAGCAAGATCTACCTGACTTGTCAGCCTAGGAGCCAAAGCATCGTGTAACCAAGGACTATCCCAAATGTCGACCGATTCCCCATTCCCAATCTTATTTCGAAGACCATGTTCCAAAATTGAGCAACCAACCAAAATGCTTCTCCAAATATAAGATGGGTTGTGTCCAAGCGACACATGAAGAAAGTCCGATGTACGAAAATATTTAGCCTTAAGAATCTGTGCCACCAAAGAGGTTGGGTTATATAGCAGTCGCCATCCTTGTTTGGCAAGAAGACCAAGGTTAAAAACATGAATGCTACGAAACCCCATTCCTCCACGATCTTTGGGGAAACAAAGCCGAGACCATTGCTTCCAATGGATACTAGATTCGGTTCTCGAGGACATCCACTAGAATCGATTTAGCATCTTGTTCACATCATCACAAAACTGATCCGGCATGAGGAACACACTCATAATATACGTCGGTATAGATTCAAGCACTGATTTAATTAAAATCTCCTTGCCTACGTGGGAAAGAAACTTTTCCTTCCAATTATTGATTCTATTCCAGATACGATCTTTGAGAAAACCGAAAGCCTGCATTTTGCTCTTTCCAACTGCAATTGGAACCCCAAGATAAAAACACATATCATCCACTTCAGTAACCCCTAAGATAGAAGTTACTAACCCTTTCACCTCAACTGAGGTGCCTTTACTAAAAAATAGAGAAGATTTATGGTAATTGATCTGTTGGCAGGAGGCCTTCTCATAAACCTTAAGACACTTACTCAAAATATTAGCTTCCATGGCATTAGCTTTAAATAACAGGTAGATGTTGTCAGCAAAAGATAAATGAGAAATTCGAGGAGTTGAAGTCGCCACTGAGCAACCATGTAAATGACCAGAGCGTTCTTTTTTGCGAAGGAGAGACGTCAAACCCTCTGCGCAAATTAGGAAAAGGAAAGATGAAAGAGGATCACCTTGTCATAGGCCCCAAGAAGGGTGAATCGGCCCCAACTCCTTACCCCTTTGCGAGATTTTGTAAGCGATCGACGTAACAGACACATAAGCCAATCCACCCAATGTCTACCGAACCCTAACTTCCTCAACATAGTTCTCAGGAACTCCCATTCCACTCGATCATAAGCTTTACTCATGTCCAATTTTAAAGCCGACATGTCGGTCTTCCGTTTAAGATTAAGCCTATGGGTAACCTCGTAAGCCACAATAATGTTATCAGTGATCAACCGTTCTGAAAGAAAATCACTTTGATTCTGAGATATCACTGAGGGGAGAATTTGTTTGAACCGATTTGTCAGCATTTTAAAAACAATTTTATGGGGGACATTGCAGAATGCAATTGGGCGAAGATCCGAGACTAGTGCCACATCAACTTTCTTCGACAGAGTTTCATTAAGCTTATCCGGTAGTGAAGCCAAATTAAGATAATGAAGGCATGTTTTAACGACATCAAGACCAACAACACTGCAAAATCGATGATAAAATGCAGGATTCAATCCATCAGGACCTGAGCTTATATAAATTATTTTTGAACATATCTTTTTTTTTATATATCTGGATAATATTTAAAATTTATTTGGCAAAATATACATAACTTTAATTAATTAATTAATAAGTTTAGATGGCTTTAAAAAAAAATTAGTAAGTTTAGATGATAAATTTTTTCTTTAAGATAAAATGAAGAATTTTTGGGAGCAGGCCAATAAGTAGAAGACAACATCCACCGACCGTCCAGTCTTAATTGTTTATTTTTATTATTATTTTTATAACAACAAAATTAGGTTGCATTGTCTTAATCATACTACGTATGCACTGAATTCAATCCCAAGCAGTATTCGCACGTGTGATGAGTTTTTGCACGGCTTCGATTGCGTCACCTATACAAACTTTGAACGTGCCACTTTTAAGTGTAAAACTGTCAGTGGCAGGCAATCCAAACAGGCTCCCATTCAAGAAACTTACAACTAAACGTCGTAGTTTTCAGAAAAGTACTTTTTGGAATTTAACGGTAAATGGAAAATATTCTCTCAATATAAGGGCATCCACATCCACGATTCAACCTACTTATTGTTGACACATTTTTTTTTACGTAAGCAACATAATGCTAGTAGTATTATTTTACTTGTTTCTTTACGATGGATATTTTATACATAGTCCAGTTTTGCATTTAATTAGCCAAGTGAAATTGGTGAATGACAAAATTCTATTTGTAACTGTTATATTTCGATATAAACAAACAAAAATAATATGATAAAATTAAAAGACATTTTATATGATAGTATAAATGTTTTGAAATTTAAAATATGTTATATTAAAAGTTTAAAAATAGATAAACATAATCAAAAAGTTGATTACGACAAAAGATGGGGATTGTATAATTGTTTTTAAAATAAAAAGACTAAACATTGAGTTAGTTAAGGAGATGAGTACTATAAATTACTTTCCTTTAAAATTATCTAGACATCCTAGACCTTACTAAAAGGATTGACGCTCTAATTTACATTATCAATTACATCACCTAGCATGAAATACGTAATCATATAAAAACCTTAATAAAAAGTTGAGTTGTTATTCGTATCTCAGTTTTGTTACTACTTGTCGTCCAAAATAGACAACTTTCCCTTAAGCTTTATATGCTTATCAAACCTAATTTTCTCAAACTTTCTCAAACATTAATTCAAGAACAAAATAGAAGGGAGAACTCGAGACACGAAGGGATGAGTATTAATGTACGAAAAAAAGTTGAGAAATCCTCCAAAATATATACCTAAAAAACCCAACTAAAAAAATTGGACAAAACACTCTCGGAAGATGCTCGTACCTTCGAGCGATAGGGTCTAGTTCCTCCCTAAGGCGCTTGACCCTACGACATTTGGCCTATGGCTGAGTTCCCTCCCATTGCCCTTTTTTTTGTAGATTTGAAATTGTGAAACATACGAGATTTATGAAAAAAAAAGTTACAAATAAATGAAAACGTAAAAAGACGTTTATGTGGGTGATTAATAGTAAATTTACACGATGAATAATATAAGACTCTGTTTTTTTTGTCTGAATTGAGAAAAGCTAAACTGAACTATACGGAAATTGTTGAATAGAACTGAAATTGCTGAACTGAACCGAAATTGTTAAACTGAACTGAAATTTATGAATAAAATTACGAAATAAAACTGAAATTGCTGAATATAAGTAAAAAACAACGTGTAACCTAAAATGAAAGTATGAGGAAAAAACTTACAAAAGCAATGCTGTGGACTTTTAAAATTGACAAACATTAGCAGAGGAATCACCCGCGGTTTACTTCTAACTTCTAAGGAGGTAATACACGTGTGAACTAAGCCACTACCAAACGACACCGTTAAATGGCGTAACCAACATTGAACTGTACTATTCAACTACTACAACTAGCTAATCTCCAAATCCGACAAATAGAGTCCGACACTTAGCACAATACAAACCACAATTGACTGCCACGTGTACAATGGTCTCTATAAACAATTAACCAAAATAATCATTGGAACGCATTTAATTTCCCATTTTACCCCAATCCATACACGTGGACTCAATATACACCAAGTTGTCATAGACTAGGATGTATCTGAACACTTAATTTAGTTTAGCCAAAAGATTAAACAGTGTATTTGGCGGCTTAATTGTGAGTTAATCATGTAATTAACTCCAATAATACACAAATGTATTATAAATAACACCAACTGAATTAGCTGTCCACTCATTTTTTATTCAATTCTATTATTTTCCTCTCTTTTTTTTTTCTTCTTCCTCTCCTCCGAAATCTCCAGAGGAAGATGGAATAATTCCACATTGATATCCTATATTCTTTTCATTTCATTTTCAACTCCACACTTTTTTTTCCGGTGGAAAAATTCTCAGATTCATTGACTATAAATATTTTGACTTGTTGAATTGTGTAGCTACTTTGGTAGCAATTTGTGGAAGAGATCTGTAATTTGTTGAAGATCTTCATTTTTTCCGGCGTCTCAAGTTAGTTTCTTGAACTTACATGTGATGAAAGATTCGTGAAGTGAAGGTTTAATTTTCTTAGCTGAGACGCCATTGATTTGATTCTTTGATAGAATAAAAGATAATTCTTGGTGACTCGATTTGGGATTCTGACACGTGTAATGCGGCGGCGGGAGTGTAACAGAATTTGATTTCTTACAGAGATCGTCGGTTACCGGAGATCTGAGGTTTTGTTTTTTCCGGGAATATAGTCATTCAATTTTGTAACCGACACCTGTAAAAAAAAAGATTAGTATTTTATAAAAATGATGAGAATGAAGACTAAACCGACAGGGCTGTCACATATGAATGGCGGCTCAATTCCTCGCGGCGGCGGTGGAGGAGGTGAGGCTGGGTCGGAATGGGAGGTTAGACCTGGAGGAATGTTGGTTCAGAAACGGAACCCGGATTCGGAACGGAGCTCCATTCCTCCACCGACAATTAGAGTTAGGGTTAAGTACGGGTCAACGTACCACGAATTGCATATCAATTCGCAGGCTACATTTGGTAATTGTTTGTTTAGTTTCGATTTAGAGTTTGATTAAATTGTTGACTTTGTGTTTACTGATGAATGTGTAATTGTTGCAGGGGAGTTGAAGAAACTGTTGTCGGGACCAACTGGACTTCATCATCAAGATCAGAAGCTGTTGTTCAAAGACAAAGAGAGAGATTCGAAAGCGTATCTCGATACGTCTGGAGTCAAAGATAAGTCCAAAATTGTTCTTGTTGAAGATCCGATTAGTCAAGAAAAACGTTACCTTGAGATGAGAAAGAATGCTACTATGGAAAAAGCTGCCAAATCTATCTCCGAAATCAGCCTCCAAGTCGATAGCCTCGCTGCCCAGGTACATAAACTCCTCTTTAATAGCGTTTTCGAGTACCCAGTTTTGTTGTTTTCGAAAGAAATAACGTTTCTGGTGTCCGTTTTTCAGGTGTCCGCGCTTGAGTCAGTCATTGCAAAAGGGGGGAAAGTAGCAGAGAAAGATGTGCTTAATTTGATTGAATTGTTAATGAATCAGTTGTTGAAATTGGATGGAATTATGGCCGACGGCGATGTGAAATTACAGAGGAAAATGCAGGTAACTTTTAATTTCGAATTGTATGTATTACGTCATTGAAAAATTTATGCACACAACTCATTTGATGAAATGCCCGTGTGAAGGTTAAAAGAGTCCAGAAGTATGTAGAAACACTAGATGTACTCAAGATGAAAAACTCAATGCCTAAGCCTAATACACAAAATCAACAAAAGCAATCCAATGGACATACAACAAAACCGAGGCATTTCAACGGGCATAGATTAGTAACAATAGATGAAGAACAGCCTAGGCGGTCCGTTGGAAATTTGCTAGATCATGATTATCATCATCAACGGCAAGGGTCGGGTGCGGGGGTTGTGGTAACAACTCAATGGGAAACATTTGATTCAACTCCTACTCTGGCTCAGTCAAGCTCAACATCCACAAATCAGAACAATAGAAGTAACAATCAGCAACCGAGTTTCCCTTGGGACTTGTTAAGTTGAGTTTAGTCACATATATGCCATATAGTTCTTATTTTTGCAATGCGTGTGAATGTTCTTCTTTCGGGTGGTTTGTGTTCATCATCTCGAGTTGGTTTGCTATGTTTCTGAATATTATCATCTCCATTCTTTCTTGTATTTAGATTTGTTTTTAGGACACCCCTACCTTATAAGATACCCCAAATTCAGTTCACGAATAAATGGGGGGCTACTAGTTTGATTTTTGTTATTATCATCATCATCATTGCTAGTAGTAACTTTGTAATTTGTATTTGTTGTCCTCAATGAACACAAAAAACATTCATTATTTCATATTTGTAAGTTTTTGGTTTTTGATGTCGATATATGTAAAATGTAGATTCCTTCCTCCATTTCAGTGATCAAGGAGGTTTTGATTATCGTTTACTGCTTATTGTTGTTTACTGTTTACGAATAGTTGATATCTTCGATTAAACTTTTATACCTTGCTTCCTATGTGGCTACAAGCAACCAAAAAGGAAGATTTGACAATTGAAATTTTCTGCTATGAATCCAAACATAGACTTCTTCCAATTATAAGGAGACAAGTGTTATAAAGTATAGGCAAAATGATATCACATATTAGTTTAAGCAAATCTTTTTAAAAGGTGAAAGCATTCATATTGAGTATGATTTGTTTTTTACACTTAATGACACTTACTAAATCCAGTAAGAAAGACCCCTTTTGTGGATTAGGCTATATGATGGCTAGTATACCTAGCATACCTCAAAACTGAAACTTCCAAGGTTATTTGGGGATAGAGTAAAAGCTAAGCATGTTCTATCCAGGTGCTATTACATCATTGAACTGCACAAATATCGGCTATCATTGTTAAAGAGTATGCTTTTATTAAAGAATATATGATTTTACTAACCATATTAACAGCTTTCAAGTTTCTCTGATCAGTTGTCTCAAGAAAGCGATTCACCTTACCCTTATATAATTATAACTTTAATTTATTCAAAATTCAATTTAACCTTTATGGTCGGTGCAAAAGTTGTATAACTATGTCCTAACGTTTGAAGATATGTTGAAAGAATTGTTACGCAAATATTAAAAGTCATGTAAGATTGGACTATCATTGTTTTTTTGTGTGACCTGTAAAGATTTAGAGATAAATTATCTTTCACCAATAATACAAGACAGGTTCTCCTAGTATGTTCCTACCACTTATAGAATTATCGTCTTCTTTTTTATCGATGCGGATTGATCACCCACCTTGTTTGGATTGGCTCTTTAGTCCTTATTTATCTTCAATATTTTTCTATTTTTGGATTTTTCTTTTTTACTTTACCCTCCATTTTATTTGGTAGCTTTTGTAAATTAGTATAATGCCTTATAAACTTGTGATTAAGGTTTATTTCAGGCATATATATATATGTACCTCTCTTCTTCTATTTGTAAAGAAAAATATAAATAAGAATTGAACTCTTTATTAAAAAAAAAAAGTTCTTGACCGTCCTTGAAAATAAGAAATTGTCTCATTTTTCGGGTGGATTCTTAAAAAGCTAGATAAACTCCTAATGTGCAAAATTTTCTATGTATTGATGAGTATGAATTTCAAATGAAAGTAAATAGGCAAAATTAATGTGGATTTAATGCTATCATCAACTGAGCTTCCTTAGTTAAGAGGGTCATTTTCAAAGATCTAACAAATAAGAACTATAGATTTCAGAAAAAAGATTAAAATTGATTTAGAAAAACTACTTGTTCAACGGAAATAAGAGCCTAATCATGGAAAAAAAGCATAAAAGCAATATTAAGATGAATTATCTTGTATAGTAAAATGAAAATGCAAGTATCATAAAGTTGTTAATGATATTATTGGTGCAGTACAATTAATAATTACCTTAAAGGGATTCAATAAATTATTTGATGGGTACCATAAAAAGAATCAACCTTTAGCAAAATAAATACCAATACGCCTCAAGGGGAATAAAGAAAAGCTCATTCTTTTTTCTTTAGAGAAAAAGTTTAGCTAAGAGTAGGTCTACCCACTTATAATGTTTGGACAAACCACAGATCTCGATGAGGATTTACAATGAAGTTTACAGATTATAAGAAAAACTCATTCTAAATATTAAATTTAATATCAGAGTCTTCGGTCAATTCTACATACAATATTGAACATAAAACTTTCATTGGCAAAGAATAATAAAATGGAATAGTAGTACTAAAAATTTAAAATAAAAAAGTAAAGTTAGGGCCACGGGCAGAGTAAAATAGAATTGAAACATGTGTTTTGGTGTAATTTTCTCTTTGAGCAATATGAATTTTTATTTAACCTGACCCGACCCAAGCCAGAAGATATTCATCAATTTATGAGTTGCGCTTGAAATTTATTATATAAGCCCGTCTCAATCCGGTCCAACCCGTAACCTATTAATATATACTTTCACTTATATATATATATATATATATATATATATATATATATATATATAGTTACAATTTTATAAGTTTGAGATTTATAACACTCCAAAAAATTCAGATTTATAATTATGAAACTATTGTAAAGACTATGGTATGCTTTTCTGTTGTTGCAGATCATGGTATATATCTTATACATTAAATTATAAAATAAAGTATCTGAAATCACACTATTAAGTTTTGATTATATTTTCAATTTTTCAAAAGTATTTACATATTGACAAAATCCTAATTTATCTCATTTTGCTTTTATGGAAAAAAAAGTAATTCAAGTTTACTCCTTGCACATAATTTCATTTAAAATTATGATGATAAAATTACACAAAATTTTCAATTATAAAAGTGCAAATTTTGGAGGTATTTGTACCATGAAGATAAAATTGATATTTTTCCAATCAAGTTAACACTTATCATCAAAGCAAAATGGTAAAGAAGAAGTGAATAGGCCATCCCAATCAAGATTTCCATGAAAATGGTCCACAACCAATGTCTTCATAATTTGCAATGGTGTTTTTTTTTTTTGAGAGGTGCATTGGTGTATTTATTATCATATGCCACCTTCATAGTTTAATTTTGGATTAATGGACCCAAATACCATGGCTTGGGCCTGCAAATTTTAGCTCATAGAGTAAACCCATCTAAGGACACTACTTGAACCACGAGACCTCAACACCCAAGTTAAGTTTTATGGACCGTTCAAGACAGTGGCTAAGCCAGTTTAACAAATTTGGAACCCAAATTTGAAAGCCCAAAGTAAAGGATGAGTTTTATTTTTCTCTATGGTGACATTTGTTTGACATGATAAGAAAGGGGCAAATTCTAACTAAGCTACAAGATAATAAAAGGTGTCGAACCCGGGTTGAACACCTATATGCTCAAAACATATGACAAAATATCACACTGAAAAGAGATTTTAAAATACTCTTAAAATACATATTTTTTATTTTTTTTTGAAAGGTCTTGAAATACATACTTTTTTAGTTATGAACAGAGCTATGGATTCCCTCCACATTCAAAACCTAATATTAACTTTTGAACTAAAAAAATTTAGAAGAATTAAAATTGCTTATAAGATCATCGATTTTAAAAATTTCTATTTTAAGTTCATCAAAAGTCAGCAGTTTTGTAACAAAAAACAAAAAAACATAGATAGAAAATTTGTAAATCGTTAAAATCACGAGACTTAAATTTAAAACTTGTCCATTTATTTTTATAATTTATTTATTAATTAATTTCAAACATGCCTATTTTAGACATTTTACACACTAACATCATCAGTTTCTAACAATTTTATAAATACTAATAATTGAACAATTAATAACAAACAACTAACTGCAAACAACAAACATTTTTAACTATTCACACTTTAGCATTACTTGCAATTTTACCAAAAGTTCCAAAAATATATGTTGTCTTGCGATTTATCATACTAGCATCGATTTTTCTTTCATATAGAAAATGGAAAAAGAAATAACATCGATCTTTCTTAAGCAAATTTCATTAATAAATCCTGAAAGTAAAAATGTTTAAACACACATGAGAAATAGAAATACGTTAAATCATCAAAGAGTTACGTACAAGAAGATAATTTCTTTTTCTACTCATATACGAGAATGATGGTTCTCCAAAATATTTAGAAACATGGAAGAACCATTCTTGGTCTACATATTTTCTCAATTTTATCATGAATGTTTTACTAGAAGGACTGTTTTAGAGGCCCATAGATAGTTCATTGAGATATGGATTGTTTTGGAGGCCTGTAGCCAAATACGAAAAGATAAGACAATCTTTAATTAGCATATGATTTTAATCAATAACTTTAAAGCAACGAAAAAGTGAGACATGAGACCATATCCATCCTTTTCTTTTCACCAACTTGGCCCAAAAAAATACCCTACTTTGGATTCCCAAATTTCAATTAAATAATTGAACATCATTAAACTGTAGATTTGCTGCAACCTTTCCACGATTTGTGGGTTTCCAACTTTACATTTTTTTAAAAAAACAAAATAGCATTACTTACTGTGATAAAATTAGTTTGGTGGAGAAAAGGAGAAAAACCAAGTCAAATAGAGCAAACTACTAGACATATTCACATGCCCAGGCTCGTATCTGGGCTTAAAAAGAATACAATGACATTAGACTCATCATGTGAGGCCCATCGAAAGTTGAATTTCGGATTTAGAAAAATAACCATGTATTATAATTTTTTTTTTTAAAAAATTGCATATTTGCCTTTGAAATAATAACAAATAAAAATTGCCGCTACCTCGGATGTGGTTGGAACCAAAACCTCTCTAACTATAAAAAGTAGTCTTAACCATTACACTAAGGTCATGTTCTTTATAATTGAACTGAAATGAATTAAAGTTCATTTATTGAAGGGAAATTTCTGAATTGAACTAAACTGAAATAAATTATTGATAAGATATCAAAGAAAAGGTCTAAACCTTCACCACAACGTATAGCTTATAAATATTTGTTTTCAATTAGTTATAATGTAGTACTACTAATTAGTCACAAGCCAACATACTTAGAAAAAATTAAGCAAAATCAAGTGCGTTCACATTCTACCATACATTTAGGCCCAATTTGACATTGTTGTTCAAATGTTGTGCTTAACTTATTAATTAAAAACTGCTTTCTCAAAAAAGCTTTTGTCAACTTTGCCAACTTATAAAAACAACAATATTACATTTACTAAATCCTACTTTTATCTTTCTCAACTTTTATAGCTTTTAACTAAAGCACTTTTATAGCTTTTAACTAAAGCAATTTTGCATTACCAAACGCTGCTTTAAAGTGAAAAATTTGAGAAAACTGCTTTTAGTGTGCGAGAAAATAATACCAAACTAGGGAGCAATAGACCTAATTAATTGATTTATGAAACTTGTAAACATTTAATTCCTATTACCAAACAACTCTCTAAAGGTGGTTTAAGTCCTCTTTTATCACTCCCCGATGTATATATATAGTAGAATGTCTCTTCATACGTACTATCATGAAACCAATTGAACTAAAAGATCAAATTGACAGTTTGAGGTCCAAAAATAGCTAGCGCACTTTACCTTATGGATGTCAATTAACCGTTTGAACAAAAAGTTTTAGCTGACAATGAAAGCCAACAACATGTTTTATATTAATCTCTGGCACCTCCCTCCTGCAAATGTCTCTTGGGCTTGAAGCGTGTACAACACAGATTCATCCCACTAAGTGTTTTTCAAATTACTAATAAATAAAGTTGTCAAGACTCGAATATAAACCCTTTCCATCTCAAACACTCTAATATCATGTTATTTAACCGATTAAAATAAAAAGTTAGAACTTTATTTAAGGACAACAACAATTTTTATGATAATCTTTGACAATAAAAATACTATCTTCTTTGAAGGAATTAATGTTGAAGAATGCCAAGTTTGATTACGGAATCGTGGGCCACTGCTGCTTAACTTTTCTGAAATATTAGAATGATCGACCAAACCCTAGATCTCGGTTTTATTATAATCTAACCTATATTATTCATAATTTTTACGGTATACTATACCTAATACTCTTTCATTTTAAATTTATACATCGTATTGTATCCAGCTAAGCATATTATCCCAATAAGAAAAAGATGATTTAGATAAATCCCCAAAACTTTTTCTTAATCACATTTCAATTCAACTTTGCACGACATTATCACTTTATTTGAATATCAAGACATCATTAATTTTATTTTATCATCAGTAGCTGTTTGCTTTTTTAAGAAAATAATTTCATGTCATTAATTAGAGATTCGGATTCTTAATCTTAATATATACTAATATCCATTCATATATTTTATCAGAAAGGAATATTCTCGAATATTATTGTTTTCTTTAGCTTTTTTTAGTTTGATTGGAACGCCAACTTCTGCTTGATTAGTGGTGTTTTTGTTCGATCCCATGCACGTACTAGTTATTATTAACTTATATTACATAATTAATCAATCTCTAAACAAATTATTTATTTTTCTTAGCTTTATTTATTTGTTGCGAGAGTATTGATCATACTGGGTTTTCCATTTTAAGGATGTCTTAGCTCATAAATTTGTTTGAGACATATGGTAATGTAAATAATATTTGAAGAGAACAAGTTCAAGAAACTAAGACTATAAATAAGTTCAATGTGATTAATATGTCACTTTAAACAAGTTAAAGAAGTTTATATATGAACAAATTTAAACACGTTTACGAGATAATGACACATCTGCACTAAAAAAAAAGAAAAAATGTGCTCTCTTGACCTAATGACAATGCCATTCCCCAGTTCTCGGCCGTCTCGTCTGACGCTTTCAATTCCTCTAAACAAGGATGGCCGACCGATCGACATGGATCATATGAGGAAAAAAACAACTTGGATAGGAGAAAGCTCAAACCGTGCTTTAACCATCTAGCTCAATTAAACTTATTATTTAATGTTCAAAAACGTTTTTTAATTAACTAATATGTGACACACATACTTATATGAATGTCCTTTAGATTTGAAATGTGTATAACATAAACTCATCATACTACTTAATTTTAATTTGACTAATAAATAAGTTGCTCAAATTCAAGCTTATGATCGTCTGATTTTATAATTTTTGTTTTAAAATCTGCCACCTCAAAATTACAAAAAGGCAGGCGCATGAAAATGGAAGATTTGTAGGGGAATGTCGGTGAGTGAGAGAATGAAGTGAATTTGTAAGTAAAGTAGAATTCATTTTTGAAGTCTGAAGCCAAACACATGAAGTTCAAACAAGGTATCATGTTTGCTGCCTGCCTCCATGCCTTCATTTTTCTATATTATTCTCACCAAATCATCCACCATATATTCATTGACGAGAATTATACCATCCCAATCCTTGACTTCACACCTACAGCTATTGATATAGTAGCTGTATTAATCAAATGTACCACATCCCTAGCAATCTAATATTGTTATAGTTTTTTTTGGTTCTAATATTGTTATAGTTAGACTTTGGTCTTTATTACTTATCAGTAGTTCACTTCAGTTCAGTTCAATTCAACAATTTTCAGTAATTTTACTTCAGTAAATGCACTCCAGTTCAGTAATTTTTAGTTCTACTCAGTATTTTTCAAACATAACATACAAGGCGTTACTCTTCAAATCATTAAGAATTCACTTCATTTAGTCTCGGTTCATCTATGTGAATGAATTGTTTGAACTAAAAGCTCAAGCTGATAGTTAACATCCATCAACATCTTTTAGCTTAATCTCAAACAACACCCTGCAGACGAATGTTAGAGGTTTGAAGTGTGTACAACACAAACTCATTTCATCATGTGTTTTTAATTTATCAATTAATGTAGTTACCAGAATTTAAACTCATGATCACTTCAATGTAGAAGCTTTAATATCGTGCCAATGCACCGTTTGAAGTAAAATCTCAAACCGTTAATTAAAGCTACATGTTTTATATTAATCTCTAACACTTTCTTATATTATTTATGAAAAGTGACAAATCACTTCTTAATTTATTTATTTTATTAATGTTATATTAGTAAGTAATTTCTCTCATGATAATACTTTAAGTAATAAAAAAATATGAAACGTGTTAACATGACTTTTGTCGTCGCGGAGTGGAGCGAAGCGAGAGGAGCATGTGCATCGAGCGTAGCGGAACGGATTAGGAATATTTTTTGGATTCCTTGTCCTTTAGGGTTTCGGTTTAGGTTTTTAGTTGAATCGGTTTTTTGATCGATATGGTATCAAAGCATATGGATCAAGCAATCCCGAGTTCGAGCATTAACGATCCCTATTTAGGCTCTATTCTTTTTGGCTTATTTCAACAAAATTTAGTGCAGATCAGTTCAGTTCAGCCAAATCATCAAAATTCCTATTATGCCAAATTCAACAAATTTAGCATGTTCATCATTTCATTTCAGTTTAATTTTGATAAGTTCACTTTAGTTCAACCACAAATAACATGACCTTATTGGTGCATTAAAATAGTTAAGAGCCAACAACATTTTTTATAATAAGCTCTGACATATATATACTTTCTCATGCAAATGTTTGTTGAACTTGAAGCGTATATAACACAAGCCTATTACACCATGAGTTATTAATTCACCACGTCGTTATGTCAGAAAAGTCGATTGAATTTAAAACTTATGCTGATAATTAGAACCCAAGGACCCCTTCTATATTAATTTCTCACAATTACAAAATCTCGTAATTTTCATGCATTGTTTATTACGATCCGAAGTTGTTATTTTATTTACTTATTAATTTCGAGCATTTACATTAAAACCCTAATATAACACAATATACTCAAATACAATGTTTACAGAAAACAAACAACTAATTAGAGCATAACCTAATACTAAAATATGCTGTAAAACGAAGTAGGCAAGATTAGTTTTAGCATAAATTCTGGACAAGTATCATTGTATATGTTATGGTACTTATTCTCACTTCCAAGACAGGTCCAAATTACTCAAAACTCATTACTTTATACTAATTAAGTTGGCAAAATTACACACATTTTTAGATACCCATCAATTGATTACGTACTTCTACTCGCTTTCGGCTGATTTGCTGCAACTTTGCCTGTTCAGATAAGCATACATTATAGTCTAAAGTTTCGTATTTTATTAATTAAAATCTAACATGATACTAAGTTATTGAATACTTACATAAATAAGGTGCTACTATTTAAATATAAAAAATGATTCTCGTAGCTATTTCCTATTAACTTCCAAATGCTAAATATTTTTAACGCAGAATTTTATGGATTAATTTCATAACAATTTCAGCGCAACACAAATCAAAGATATGATAAGGTCATGAAACTATGGTTGGTGAAGCTAAGCTAAATAAATCTCCATGTTCAATACAATGCAATATTGAACTTAGTATTTACGAGACAATCTGGTTTCATGTTTTGGCTATCTTCCAAATCCTTGGTGTACATATGGCTATCTAATCAGGCTCGTCTGTCAATTGAATAAATATTCTTACTTTTGTTAATAAGATTTGAAACTGGGTCATCATAAATATTAGGTTCAAAATTGCATTGTTAGATATTTTTACTTGAATAGTACTAAATACAATCTTGTTGAATACCATAACTTTAAATTTATAGCTTACATACAATTTTATTTTAATGGAAGATAAGATACTTATCCCAATAATATGTGAAACAGAATATGTTTTATTTTATGAGCCATACAATATATATACATATCCTTATACTATTTACTATATGTGATGAATCCTTTACTATTATCTTCATTTCAATTCAACCATTCATTTTTCTGAATAAATATAAAATCAAATGACTCGGATTCAACAATAATATCTTTACCCTTAATTTAACTTATTCCAATAGAAGATAGAACTAAAATGGAAACAAAAGTTCCAACTTGCAATAGAAATTGATTGTACAAATACAGATATGGATATAGAGATAGATGATGATGAATTAATACATTGGCATGGCTTGAAGATAAGGAACATGTTCCCCAAAAAGATAAAAGAATTTCAAATTGTAGACTAAAAATATCCACCCTTCAAAGTGCTAAATTAAATAAAGTTAATAAATTGTTGAAGATTCTGATAAATATTCACACACCATTGATGAAGATGAGATGAGATAAAGACTTTCACTTGGTTTTTTTTTTCTGCTTTTCCCTTTTCTTCTCTATCAGCCTCCCAAAGTTGACACGGAATTGCCGCCATTTTCTTTATAATGATATTATCATTTCCGTACGTGGATTTTGTCTAGCTATAGATATACTATTTCTATAATTATTTGGTTGGAGAGATGTCTCGGTATGAATTTAATCATGTCAATTAAACCGAATTGTCTTGTTATCATTTGATTATAAACAATGCAAATGGTGTTATAGATCTAACATAAAAGCCCTATAGTAAAAATCGTTAGACGTCACTCAATTGAGCGGTTACGGATATGGGCGGCTCTTGGAAGAGTCTCTCTAAGCAGGTGTCTAGCGTTACTTAATCGATTGAACTAAAAGCTCGAGCTAATAGTTAATGATAACAACATTTTTTATATTAATCTATGATACAACCCCTTACGTGAATGCCCTTCAGGCTTGAACCGTGCACATACAATACAGGCTAACTCACCATGTGTTTTTAATTCAACAAATATTGAGATTGTCATGTATCAAAGAGGTTCTGATAACATATTACTTAACCAATTGAACTAAAAACTCGAGCTAATAATTAAGGCTAACAACATATTTTATATTAATCTATGACACATATAAGACCCAAATTTTTACTCAAGCTTATAAATCTTTATTATGAATTTTGTTTCCCTTTGTTATATTATACATATAATTTTTTTCTTTATTAGAAATGGTTAGTTTTATTTTACGTTCTTTTTCTGCTCGTCTTGCCCATTACATTATATCAAAGATAGTTGCAAATTACCCACTGTCAATTCAAATATGAAAACATATTCACAAGAATCAATAATTTCTTAAATTATATTTGTTTTTAATTAGTTAATTTGGTCTATTTTTTATTTTTTTATTTAGGTGCTATTTTTTTAAGGAGATTTAGGCACTATATATGTCTTATGCTCCTTCAACATTAATATGTACAAATTATAGGAATACAATAATAAAATGGTTTTAAGATTATTACAAGGGAAGTGTCAATTTAAGTATCAAATAATTTCATATAAAGGCACTTGGTTACATATGTAAGAGTCAAATTTGTACTTTAAAAAAAAAATAAAAAAATTGTTTATTTGCTTACAATTAATAATAAACGAAAATTTCTCATACTCCTGATGTAATTTGAATTTATGACCTCTTTAATCATAGGATAAAATCTTAACCACTAAGCTAAGACATTCACTACTAAATTTGTACCTTTCTTAATAATCTCGAGACCATAATTACACTATGTTTTATACATGTTGAGTCAAATTGGTGTTATTTTGTATATGAAGTTCAAATTTATTCTTCCCAGATAATCTTGAAGACATTTCTTAGTTCCTTATATATCCCTAATAATATAATTTCTTAACTATTTGACATTTATAATGTCTACAACAATACTAAATCTCATAGGTATTAAATTTGGATTTATAAAAACAAAGTATAATTGTCAATAACATTAAGCCTTTGTTCATTTTATCTTATTTCAGTTCAATTTCATTCTGCTCGAGACCGGTTCTGAATCCGTTCCAATAGTATGATTTTCTCGTCCATTGAGCAGATCATTATGACCTGGCTCCCCCGGGTCCAGTACACCCGTTGTAACATACTTGGAGTTTTTATGGACCATCATACAAACGTATCAATATACCACCAATATGGTTCCCCTTGAATGTAAAGAGTCTTGACAGACCCTGGTGTCGACCATATTGGGCCTAGGCCCACATTGGCCCATTACCAGTGAATGTATAGTGGCTCAGACGGATCTGAACATTATCGCAGTTGTGTTGTATTTATTTCAAAGAAATAAAAACGAGAACATTTTATTTAGAAAAGAAAGAAAGAAATTGGTGGATGTTTTGGTATTATACCAATAGATTCCGGAGTGGAGGCATATGTGTTGTCTCCATGAAAGGAAGCTGCGGCTACTTTTTCAAATTGGTCCATATAATTATTAAAATGTGTCAGTGTGCGCCCAACTTCTTTTAAATTGACATCTCATCTAATCTTACCCACTTTTAACTCTATTTTGGCCTCTTTTTATTTAGGAAAACTTCGATTTTGCTTCCTTTAAACCAACAATTTCAAGCTCCTCAAATTATTTGTTTCTCTTTCTAATCAACTTATGACATTTGTTTTCGCTTTTCACCACTATTCTGTTTCTTATCACATTAATATATAGAATTTGATAACATATCCAAGTCCAATAGGGCTCATTATATCAAAGCGGTGTCCAACACTAGCAAATACATTGACCGATACCGTAGGACACAGCTTCAACAAATACCCGACAGTTAATCCAACACGAGACATACATCTCCTCAACCCTCTTATTAGATGATCGACATGACGTCCGATCAAGTCGTTCGATGATAGGAAGACCCCATTATATTGGATAGTTGCGAAGCACGCTCTACATATTTTTTTTTTCAACTGTCTACTGAAAATTCTAAAATAAGATTGATAAATATTGATCATTTTAATCCAAATATTGTCACGTTGACTCCACAATTGATGTGGCAGCATTTAAGTGGAGGACCCGATAAATCTTTTGTTATTTTTCTTATTCAGTTTTTCTGCTAAATAATAAAAGCTTTCTTATTATTTTTTATCCTAATCAAATTTTTGAATTTTATATGTACATATAATTTTTTTTGTTCACTTTTCTTTTCAATAAAATGGAAATGAGTGCTTTAATCTTCTAACAAAAACGTTAGGAGATTTTTTTTTCTTTTGGTTTGGAGGAGATATTCTTAATAGCTTGTCTATTTGTAATTAAGTTCGTTCGGAAAGACTATAATTACACTTGACACGAACACATTTCGGCCCAATAATATTTTTTAGTTCTCATATACTCTGCATGTAAGCAAGTTTTATTTGTTTTCGCTAAATTAGTATTTTTCTAGTTAATTGGAATAGCAAATTGACCAGCTATCCACTGGGTTGACTTTTGCTCACTTTTAATGCAAATTTTAAAAACCATCCTCCCTTATGGCACCACAGTTGTGCTCACATGGTCAATGATTGACAAATACAATTTAATCAATTATTGCTAGATCAATCAAAAAGTAAGGGTTGAGATTAGTTTGGTGGTTTCATTAGTATCTAATCTCCACCCTTAGATTTTGATCCAATGTATTTGGTCAATCATTGACCATGTGAGCACCACTCTACGGCACCATCTTTTAGTGCTATCATCTCTTACATGTTAATAGTCAGCTATGTTGCGATACCAATTAAGCTTTTCAATTCAGCAAAATTCATTTTTATTCATTCATATTCAGTCAATTTAATTCAGCAAATTTCAGTTCAGTTTATAAATTCAACAAAATGCTATAAGCATTTAATCAAATTCAGTTCAGTTTTAGATCAGTTTGGTTCGATCATAAACAACGGGATCTTATAAGTTTTTGAGGTAGTGCCTTTGCAAAGGAATCTCCTTTTTACGCTTATTGTAGTCACCAAAAAAACAATATCCTAATAAGATTCTTTTTCCTCTCTGGTGAATGGAGAACATTCTGATGTTCTTATCGACCGGTGTGGATCAATAACAGACATGGATCTCTACATTTACAAGTTCTTTCCTCGGACCTTCTGTAGTAGTTCTACCTTCTTAGGCTTAGGCTCAGGCTCAAAAGTCATGAGCCGCACCCGGGCCTTTCAATAACCTGATCATATCCAAATACGAATCTAAATGGTATCATACATATTTTTTCATAATTATATTCATTTCCATGCATGCATTCATCATTCTGACTTTTAAAGGTCCAGATTTTTAAATTCCAATTTGGATAAATAGTCTACGGCCACCAATGAGGATGTTAGTAATAAATAATTAATTAGGTGCATATACTAATTAAACGTTCTCAAGCTATAACAATAATTAAATTGGACAAAATCAGTGATGTACAGCACACTGAATATCGTCTTTGAGCTGGAGTGATATGCACGCACACACACACACAAAAGTTAGCTTAATTAGCATATATCGATTAATATACATTTTTCACAAATATATAGGAGTTCATTGAGTAATACATGGACTTGTTAATGGGAGAAATCCTATAGCACTACTTGAATACATATTCACTTAATTATAAATATAGTTTTATATTTTGTTTATTATACTTTAAATAGTTGCGTATCAACTCATGATTTTTTATTTTTTCAAGGAGTACTGTACTCCTCCAAAAACGCTCTAGAATTTCTCTTTCAATGGAGTGACTTTGAGATGAATAATGCCCAACATCTCTGCCCCATTAAGTAAAATCGATAGAAGTTTGTATGCATTTCCACACATCTCATTTTGTTAGCAATAATTAATATTTGTTAGAATGATATAACAACTCCATCTTCTCAACTCTAATTCCACCTCAGCAACAGTAACTACCATTCCAGTTCAGCATTCAACACCTTCAGTAGCTAATCTTGGCGCCAATTCTAGTTTCTGTTAGTTGACTGAGTCAACTGTTAACTACTTGTTAACTGCTTTCTTTCTTTCCTTGTATATAAACCAGTTTGTAGCTCATTTGTCATTCATTCATTCAAGTTCAAAAATAAAGATTGTTACTTGTTTGTTTCTTTCAAGTCAGTTCAATAATATTACCGTCTCATTTTGATAGCTATTACCATCCCGAAACCCATCCACTAACGGGTGGTAACTTTCTTCCCTAACCCCGATTCTAAGGAAAATGGGTATGGATACTTTTCGACCCTGATTAGACGGATCCAAGCCATAGGTATTACTTGCCCCATCGACAAGCCTAGTAATATATATATATAACCGATTGAACCAAAAGCTCGAGCTGATAATTAAAGCTAATAACATCTTTTATATATTAATTCCTCGCAATATGTTGCATAAACAATCCGTACCTGGAAAACAAAACCATAGAACAAGTAGTTTAGAACATGAAAATGTACAACCATTCATAAACCTTAAATTAATACTACTCTATATACTAATTAGCACGTGAATTGAATCTTTCAAAAACCTAGGCTTAGTCATCATCGTTAATGCGATCAATTTTCTGAGTGATTCACCTTAATTCAGGTGTATTTAATTTGATTAATTTTCTGGGGCATTAGAGAGCCATATTCTCCATCCTACTTCTCTGGAAGATAACTAATTAATTAATGTTCCTAATCACAGTTAATAATTAAGTTAATCATTTGTCATGCAAAATCTTTGGAATCATAATGTACTATATAATCTAAGGGTTACTCATTAACCATTAGATCAACCTTTACGTAATCTAAGGTTTCAAATTAACTACTACAAAATTAACTAATCCATTTAAAAATCTAAGAATCTTTAATTTGTGAAGGAATAACTATCTTAGCATTTTTAAATGGATTAATTAATTTTGTAGTTGTTAATTTGGACCCTTAGATAATATAAAGGTTTATCTAATGGTTAATGAGTAAACTTTTATTTACCCATCGATAAGTAAGAGAACAAAATTGTTCCTTTGAATTATTAAACTTTCATTTAGTAAAATACTTAAATAAGTATAATTTGATATTTCGAATTCAGGAAATTAAAATTATTTTGCCCTAGTTAATAGATACTGGAAAGCAATTCATTTTAAAAGATTCCCTGGGATTCTAAAATTAAAATCTTCCAGCTTTATATATATATATTTTTTAAAATATTTCTAATGGAAAACTGAGTCTAGCCTGAATATATATGATTAATTAATTAATTCTTCAATTAATTAGTATTTAGGAAAATAGAGTTTGATTTAATTAGGATACTAATTAGAAGAGTTGTAACAAAATAAATTAGGATTTTATTACTTTAAATTCATTAAATTAATTAGGTGGGTATATTTTGTTTGGTAACTAGATTAAAAGTAAAACTCCCTTAGAATAGTAAGTGAGGGACTCCCTCACCATAGCCTGGGTGTATATATATGTATGGACATCGTTTGCAGATAAATCAGAGTGAATCTTATTATTGGGAAAACAAGGAAATTGAAGAAAAGGAATATATATGTATTCATATATACATAATGCACCTTTTGGAATCAAAAAAAGATTCATGGCTCTTCTGTTTGGGGACAACATAAGTAAATTATAAAAATATAAAATGGCTACGTACATGAATTATATAATTATTATGTCATCATTAATTAAGACTTGGTATTAATTATATGATTTAAATCTAGTAGAATTGATGCTTGGGGTACTCTAAAAGGTGGATTAAGGCTTTGAGATGAGCACAAGGGTTAGTCTATACCTTCTAATTTTCAAAAAAAAAAAAAAAAAAACTTAAATCAATTGATGACCTAATTAGCTCTTCATAATTCTCTTTTTTATTTAAAAATAAATAAATAAATAAATTTCAAAATTAACATCAAACCTAGTTTTACCTCAATTTCTTAAGTGATATGTTCAGTGTCTATATGGCTAAATGCTACTTCTTCCGTTTTTTAATATATGTCGTTTTAGAATTTTCACAAAAATTAAGAAACACAATTAATACATCTCAAACTAATAAATTTGCATTGGTTAACTTAAAAAGAAATTCTTTCTCATACATTGGTTGATCAATAAAAATTGAAATATTAAAAAGCACATAAATCAAGATAGATATTCAATATATAGACTAAAAAACTAAATTAAACATTCTTGAAAAGCGAAAACGTCATATATAAAAAGTATTCTAATTAATTTTCTGAACCGTCATATGTTTTAAAACAGATGGAATAAAAAGTAATATTCAGAAGTGCTGAATTAAATGGATAAATGCTAAGAATATTATGCATCAGTTTCGAATTAAATGGATAAATGTTAAATGCATATACTTCTTCTAATTAATGTTTTTGATTCGATTTTCGGTACAGTTGTAGATATGGTCTATACAAGTGAAACAATTCGTAAGACACTCACAAATTCCTCTGTGGTGAGTTTTAGCTACTAGCTCTATATTATATTTGTTTCCCAAATATTTATGTAGATGCTTTTTTCATAATACCTTTATTGCTCATGCATCAACCATTTTTACACATTTATTTTAAAAGGAGCACAATGCACTTGGTATCTACTAAATTTTTTTCGCGTTCTTGTCTAAAATCTACAAATTAAAAAAGAAAATTTCAATTTATAAAGAAAAGAAAAGGAAAAAAGACAAATAAAACTCTTGTAATTTCAAGGTTTTGCAAATAGAGAAATGTGACTTATTTTTTTTTTTTACGAATAAAAGCATGTATGGTTTACAAAGTTGACAAATAAAGGAATTCGAAAATATCATGAATTTTTTTTTCAAAAACATAAAATGTATGATATGATTAATTTGTTTTTACTTACTTTATTTAACTTTATCTTATTTACCATTAGATTACTTTTTACTCCATAAATTTATGGTAGACAAAATAAAGTAATTAATCACAAAATTTTACAAATTATAATTTTGTTATAATTTAAGAGTTATAGTTAGTTCAAAGCTTTTTTATTATTGTTATGATCCAATATTTCGGAAATATGGTCAATGGAAGGTGGTTGGGCTTAGTTACACTTTAGTTTTGTGCAATTACATTTTATTGTTGCGTTGACTGTAGTTCAATCAAACTTTTTTTTTTTTTTCTTTTGAAGCAAATGAAAGGATTTGTTTATTCTTTTTTGAAAGAAATAAAAGATTTATTAATGAAGCGCAAAAACATCAAAGGAAAGAAGAGAACTATGAATAGAAAACTCTTTTAATCAAGATACATGGGTAGCTAAATTTAAGCCGTCATTCGCAATTGAGTGAGCAATAAGGTTGTCTGACCTTTGTTTAAAAATAATAAACACACCACTACATTGAAACCAAAGACGACGACATGATTCCATGACAACACCGAGCTCAGAATAATCTGGTGAAGACAAATGGAAACCTTTAACCACTGCCTCCGCATCCATTTCGATATCCACATTCGCCCACCCTTCCTAGATCACCATGCGCAAACCATACTCAAGGGCCATATAGCTTCAGCTAAGATTGGTGTGAAAAAACCCACACGAGGAGCTGCATATGCGAAGATGAAACCCCCCATTTGATCTGAACCACACCTCCCCAGCCAATGTGATCATGATTCGCACGGCATGACACATTGAACGTACTGGAGCAGTCGGTCGATCATGAAGAAAAGTAGTAGCTCGAAACTGAGTTAAAAAATTTCAAGCATAGACTAGCTGCTACTGTCGGCGGAAGAATGGAATTATCCCAATATCGAGAATTACGTTGACTCCACAGCTCCCAAATCCCATACATAGACGATGACAGTCATCCAGCGATCTCGACCGAATAAATCCCTCAAACCAATCAGCGAAAAAATCCGTATGCGGCACATTAGCATCTAATCCTAATGCCAATAAGAATTCTCTCGCATAATCACAGTCAATAAATAAATGCACATTATGCTCCCCCTCCGTTTGACAGATATAACATAAATTGTCATTCACCACCCCCTTGTGGAGCAAGTTATCCTTAATTGGGAGAAAACCTCGACAAACTTTCCAAATTAATATCTTAACCCGAGGAGAGAGAGAGAGAGAGAGAGAGAGAGAGAGAGAGAGACCACATCTTAAACCATGCAACACGTAACTCCGGACCTTGATGAAACTTAGAATCCCACTCCACTCTATAGGCAGACCGAACAGTAAATAAACCTCGTTTGTCAAAATGTCAAACCACTCGATCGGGATTCTCAGAATTTCCAGCCGGCATACTGAGAATATCATTCACATCTTGCTCAACAAAAATCTGTCGAAATTGATTCTTTCAAAAAAGACCTTAAATTTGATTTTAATATGACAATTTTTGGTAAATATTTTAATATGACAATAATTAATAGCAATATATAAAAATTTAACTATATAATTATTTTTAGGAGAATCTCCTAAACAAATATTAGGAGAATCAATAATTATAAGCTTAAATTTTTTTAAATAGTGCAACGTCAACCATCTTTAAGAGAATTTGAGTTTTTTTTTTTCTTCGTGAATAAAGTTTTCAAGTCAGATTGAAAGATCAATAGAATATGAAATTACTAATGAAAAAAACAAAATTTGTACCGTCTAATAAATGTAGGCTTAGTTTTCAATATTCTATTTGTAGAGGCTAAATCTGGCTTCCACCAATAGATTTTTCATTCATCTGTAATTAGACTCAAAGAACTTTGAAAAGGAACCTTGAATTTGATTGTATATAATTGTAATAATCAGGGTACAAATTACATAAAAACAGCAGATTATTTTTTTTCCAGCTGCTCCTTCCGATGATATCCCACTATTTTTTGTTTTCAAAATTGAATTTCACAAGAAGTAGCAGTAAATAACCCACCTTCTCATCCCCCACCAACCTCCTCTGTACATATTAGGATTAAAATAAAAGAGATAAAAAATTAATAAAATAAAATTACACTAATGAGGATTGATAATTACTATTAGAATCCTCCAATTTATGAAAACAATCTTCATTGATTTCATCATTAGTGACAACCCCAAGAGCTCCTGTCAATTGTTTAGCTCTTTGGGCTTGAAATTCCCAATCCGTAAAACCCAATACAACCAACATCGTCACCACACAAGACGCTTCCGCCGCCAAAAGTCCTAACCATAGCCCTTCAAAATCAAACCCTCCAAAAAAGCTTAACCATACAGCCACTGGCATACCCACAAAATAAAAACAGCTCAAGTTAATATTAGCCCCAATTTTGGGCCTTGCTGTACCTCTTAGGACACCACACCCTGTAGTTTGAGGGCAATTTCCCAATTCACATAGTCCTATAATTGGTAACACTAGTGATGTTAATCCAATAATGTCCTTATCTTGTGTGAACATTGTTGCCCAAATTTTCCTCACTGTGATTGTAAAAAACAGAGCTGAAAATCCCAAAATGAAGCTGAAACATAGCCCTATAATTGCTGCTAATTTCGCCTTTTTCGGCTCATTAGCCCCTAAATTATTTCCTACTCTTGTTGATACACTGAAGCTAAGAGATGATGGGAAGATGTAGATTAATGAAGTTGTTTGTATCAAAATGCCCATCGACGCTATTGTTGCTCTCGGGTTTAATAGCATCCCGCAAAGTAAAATCATAATCTCATACCACCACCATTCAAGACATACCGAAACGCAGCTAGGAATCGCTAGGTTGAGCAGCGATTTCCATTCTTTGAAACACTCTGTTGAAAACCCACCCCAGGTTTTTTTATGAACACCAAAGATGAGGATATATATGATTAAAGAAGCTACTAGATTGAAATTAGTCCAAACCCCACTTAGAGCAACCCCTGTTATTCCTAAGTTGAGATGAGTGACGAGGAGATAATTTATGGGTATGTGGAGAAAAATTGAAAGAGCAGCACATAATGTTAAAGGTAAAGTTATGGATTGAGTTCTTAGGTAGATTCTCAAAGGGTGTAAAAAAGATTGGGTTAAAAGATCAGGTATAGAGTAAAAAAGAAATGACTGTGCTTGTGTGGCTATAGCCAAATCTTGACCACAAAAAAGGAGAATGGTTTTCATGTTGAGCCAAAGTAAAGAAATGGGTAAAGAAACAAAAAGAAGTAAAAGTATAGTTCTTTGTAAAGTGAGGCCAAGAAGGGTGTTTTTTTTGGCACCAAAGGCTTGGCCACAAATGGGTTCCATCCCCATGGCTAACCCGGAGAGGACCGAGTAACCAGTTATGTTAGCGAATCCGAGAGCAAGAGAGCCCCCGGCGAGGGAGAGCTCCCCAAGGCGGCCGAGGAAGAGCATGGAGATCATGGAACGAGAGTAGAGGAGGAGGCCGGTGAGAATCATAGGGAAAGTGATTTTGGCAATTGAAATGGCTTCGGTGAATGCAAGTGAAAGATGGGTTTTATGTTGTTGTGGTTTAGATGGGGTTAATAATAATAATGGGGTTGTGCATTTTGGGGATAAGGGGGGTGATGGGTTATGTTGGCACATTGTTAAGAGTGATTTTTGATGAATGTGTGAGAATTAAAATTTAGAAAAATGAAGAGGGAGTTTTAGAGAGAGAAAGTGGGGAAGTGAGAGAGGGGGATTTAAAATGGGGAGGGGATGAGAGGGATTTATAAGGTTGGTGGAGGGAGACGGCTTTCAACATTTTTGGAACGACTTGTTTGGAATGTTGCGTCCGGCCTCTTTTTATTAAACATCGGCAACCAAAATCCATACACTCAACTGAGATTTTGAGATTATGTTCCTTTCTATTTATTTATGTTTCAGGGTGGCCTAACCCCAATTAAAAATAAACTGACTCTCCGTTCTTAATCGGATGTAATAGACCTGATTAATAAAATAAGAGGAACATAACACTTTATTAAGAGATGATTGATGTAAAGAAAAATAGTGTATAAATGTTACATATCTATTGTTCGGGTTTGTTGGACCGAGACCATAATGAAAATTTGTTGACAATAAATTTTCCATGTTGTTTATAGATGAACGAATATATAAAACTTATATAATAAATCTATTTGATATTGCAGCATAATTTTACTCCTGCTAATTTGGTTTATATCTTGAAATTTTACCAGTAAATGAAGTTATTAGAATGTGTATTTTAGATTATTTGATTTAAGAAGTTGTAATTCAACATCAAAAAGATAAATATAAAGCAAATATATTTCTGTTGTATGAATAGGAGAATTCTTTTCCTTCATATTTCTAGAATAGAACAATTTCGGTACGAGTTGACTTCTTGAAATACAAAAGTGAATTTATACCATATTAAATACAATTAATTTTTTCTCTCCTATCCATACGATAGCAATATTAATTTTATTTGGACTAAGACGAACCAAAAAGATGTGCAACACTTGACCTATTAGGATGGTAATAAAGATTACACGCCTCCTATAAAAGGTGTTTCACGACATTTGCTCGTTTGAAGGTGTATTTATACCCACCACCTCTCCATCCAGAGTCTTGTTTAACAAATTTTGCTTCTTACATAATCACCTGAATTTAAAGCTGCTTAAAAGTTAAAATGCTGGGGATGAATTTTATAATACGTCTAGAATATATTTACAATTTTTTTAATATGTAATTTTGTTTTACTATAAAAATCCAATTTCCTAATGATGAAAGTTTGAATTCAAATCGTCCAATTTTAGAATGCTAGAGGTAAATCAAGATGAAGAGATTAAATGGAAGTTTTTTTTTTTTGTTATTTAATGTTAAAGTACCATTTTTAAGAAAGAAATTGAAGAGATTGATTATGAAAAGATGGAGTCAACGAGATGATTCTTTGGACGTTTTCAGTTGAGTTTGAATGGAATGCACATGTGGCTTTCAATTTCAACAACAGACATCTTTCCTACATGGAACTTTTTTTCCAATGAGCTCCAAAAGCCCACTATGGCCCATCCGTGTCTTTCTTCTTCCAATATATGTACATATTCTTGTGATTTGTTACTGTAAGTAAATAACTTAGTGTACAAATAAATTGAGATATATAAGGTTCACCATTTATGATTATGTAGTGTATAATTGTAATTAGATGGTGAAAGTCTTAACTTAGTGACTGTTCATATGATTGTTAAAGATAATGGATTTGAACCACATGCAGAAAATGAACTGTGATTTAGAAGTGTTAATGATGTATTAATCAAATTTATTTTGTGTTTACAACTAAATGAAACAATTAAATTTAACTTTTTCCTAATTTTAATTACAGCAAATGCCAGTTTGGCAGAAAAAATTGTCCTTATTACTATATATGTGGCTGGACGGCTCTTAGGTGATTGTGCCACTTCGAGGCAGTCTGCATTTGTCCAAAGAAGCCGTCGTTGGATTTATCTTATTTTAATCACATACAAATCCACTATACTTAAACATGTTTTGTTTTTGTTTGTTATCAAAATTTTAATTTAATGAAGTCGACAAATTTATCACCTGTTTCATGCTAGCTAATAAAACCACAGATTATCATATATCCGCAATTACTTGTGGGCCATTTTTGAACCATTCATACGTTAATTTTTTTGCTTAATTGGTAAATAAAATAAAATCATACTACTAATTATTATATGTTTACCGACTAACAATTAACTTACTATTAGAATTTTAAATACAAGTAGTGGTGACCTGGATTCACATTACTGTAGTTATACTTGAGCACTTTCTCCTTGTTCGTTGGACTCGGAGTTCTTGTTCCGAAAATGACTAAATTCATGCTAAATTCCATTCTTTGAAGTTCGAAAAAAAGAAAAAAAAAATGTTTGATTCATTCAAAGTTGTATATAGTTGTGTTTGTTTGAGTAGAAATGAGCTTTTCCGGTATAGTCAAATTTCAAGTTCGATTCTTAGTATATATTAGAAAAAGTTAGTAGGAAGATAACTCATCAAAAAGTGTTCTAATTAGTGATAACAACGGGTGGAATATTCGAGTGTAGTGTCATTATCGCACTCTGACCCGTTTATTTTGGAATTCGCACTCTTCTCATCCCCTAACAAGTAATACCTTTAAAATCTCATACACTTACACGCTTAACAAGTACTCATATCCATTTATAAATAATATATTCTAATAAATAACAAATTAAACAAGACACATAATTTGAAAACAACATCTATAGATAATTCATACAAAAACATTCTAAGCAATTTAAATTCAATCTAAAAAAAAAAAGAAAATATTGTCCATGCTATCATCCATTATTGTCGATGTTCTACCAAATTTTTACTATGGCACCACGAACTTAACACTAGCTACTAGAAATCAGCCTACTTGATCGTATATTGTGACGAAATCAAACGTTTCGTGACATAATGCGATTAGTTATAGAGAATGTCATAAATAATTCTATATGATTGAATTCTCACACACACACACACACACACACACACACACATATATATATATATATATATATATATATAAAAAGGATCAGGTGAGAACACCTTCCATATGCGAGAACACTTTATATGTGAGAACACCTCTAAAACTAACTTAAAAAATTATGTTCAAAAAAATACTTATATTTTCAAAAACTTAAAACGTATGCTCAAAAAAATAACTTGCATGTTCAAAAACATAAAATTCATGATTACAGGAGCTGTATAATTTAAAATATGTTTTCATGTTTAAAAACTAAAAACATTATGTTCAAAATAATATTTCGCGTGTTCAAAATGTTAAAAAGAAATGTAATAGTTGGTAAATTAATCCTATCTAATACTTGCCTAAACCATGAGCTAAATTGGTGAGCTAAATCAAGTCCCTTGATCACATGTAATCACATGTCTAGGATTGAATTCAAGTTGATGAACGAAGAGGATAAATGCCAAGATCTTTTGACTTAAGGTTCCATCATCTCCATTTACCCAGCAGTCCGTCCCTTTTCACTTCTCCTCATCTGTAACAGTCAACGTCGATGACGCTTTTGACGGCGACAATTCGTTCGATTTCCGACGAGTTAGAGGTGGACCGGCGGTGGCGGCAACAGAAGCGGCGACGGGCAGCAGCATCAATGGTGGCCGACGGATCTGCTCCTCTCCCTCTTCTCTGCTTCTCTTTCTTTATTAAAAATATACATTTTGGTCCTCTATTGTTAATAAAACTACGTAGTTTTGGGGTGTTCTCACATATAATAGTGTTCTCACATATGAGGGTGTTCTCACATAAATGATTAGGTGAAAACACCTCTCATATGCGAGAACATTTTGTATGTGAGAACACCTACAAAACTACGTAGTTTTATTAATAATGAAGGACCAAAAAAGAAAGTTTTAAGAGAGAAATTGATAGATTTCTCGTCTATGTTCAAATTGCAGACATGCTGCTCACCGTTCTCTGCCGGAAGCCTGAATCCAGTAAAAGCACGTCTGCGCGTCCTCCTCCGGCCACATCAAATCTGTCGCTGCTTGAAGAACCACCGTCGCCGCCGCCTCAGGAGATGAACGACCACAAGATCTGATTCTCGGGTTGTCGATCTATTAAATGAAAAGAAAAGGAAGAAAGAAAGATTTGAGGTTTTGGTTCTGTTAAATGAAAAGAAAAGGAAGAAAGGAAGATTTGGGGTTGTGGTACTGTTAAATGAAAAGAAAAGGAAGAAAGGAAGATTTGGGGTTGTGGTACTGTTAAATGAAAAGAAAAGGAAGAAAGGAAGAAGATAAAAAAAAAGAAGAAGCAAAGGAGATGTGGAAGAAGATAAAAAAAAAAACGAAGAAGCAAAGGAGATGTGAAGGGGGCGGTGCTGCTGCAAAAATGAAAATGCAACTCATGTTTAGATTAAGATACAGATCCGATTGAAGAACAAATGTTTCAAACTATGCATCAGTTGCTTTTAATTAACTTAAAATTTATGTTTAAAACAATACGTCACATTCTCAAAAATTTAAAAAATATTTTCAAAAAAATAATTCACATGTTCAAAAGCTCAAAACTCATGTCCAGAATAACAACAAAGTGTAAATTTTTTTCAAAAACTTAAACAAATTTATGTTCAAAACAATACCTGACGTGCTCAAAAACTTTAAAAATCATTTTTACCTAAGCACCATGGATCTTAAAATGAACATCTAGTCGATACGAGTCCAACAGTATAAAAATTATTAAAATTAGAGTTTGAGAAAACCGGGAAAATGATTTTGAACTAAAAAAAAATTAAATGATTAGTTATCAACACAACATTCCCTCTCCTCCTCTCATGCGCAACACTATAACAAGAAACAAAATTTCCTTTTAGTCCTCTCTCATTATTAAAATTATGTAGTTTTGAAAGTGTTCTCACCTGATCCCTCTTATATATATATATATATATAAAATCTTAATTGTATTCATGTGATCAGTGAATACCCAATCAAAACAACACTCAAATGTGAGCGGATCAATGATTTCCATTCAAATTGTCTTTTGGGAATGAGTTACGTTGCAATTTAAAAGCAATGAATTAATACATTATTATTATAATTATCTTAAAAAAAAAAAGTCTAAGTTTTGCACTAGAATGGACCGGTAACATGAGTAGACAAAAACAAGTGGAATGATGTTGTGGTGGGTTTAGTTGGTGCACACTTGGAGTTGGAAGTAATAGTGGGCTGCTCTTTCTATTCTACTAATTAATGGATCTATAACTTCTTTGAGACACCAATAACGGCTCAACCTAATCTTGGTCCTATTGCCGTGTATCATCCTCCTAATTAATCAACTTCAATTCCAAATTAGGGATTACTAAACATATTGTTTTCTACTTCTAATCATTGTATACACTTCTGTTTTTGGACTTATTTCCTGAAGTAGTAATTTTTAATTTTACTTTTCATTCAATCTTCTCTTCTTTTAATAAAAGATTGGTTATCGATGAAGAGAAATTAGTGCTAATCCTAACCAGATTGAGATCCGGACCCACAACAGACAACCCAAAAACTCTCGAACCTTTTCATTCAATCTTCTTAAAATTGCATATTTTTTTAATAGAAAATATAAAAGCTTTCAAAATAGTTTTCATCAATCCGATTTTCTTTACCAAAAACTATCTTTAGTAATTTGATTTCTTGGGCATCAAAACTTCAAACGTTCTATAGTACTGCGCATTTCTCAACTCGACAACTCTCAATGCACAAATTTTGAGTTTGCCTCTCTAGTGATTGTTCTTCTAGAACTCGAGCACATTCATAATGAAAATGTTATAGAAACAATGTTTCGTCTATCAACAAAAAAAATTTGTTCACTCTTTTGATTATTACCACACCTTTTATTTTTATTTATCTAAAAAAAAGTCAATTTCATGTATATATAGTTCATAATTGGTATGCTAAATAATATACAAGTCTTCCTTATACATAATTAAATGCTTTTATTGAAGTATATTGACCGTATATAGGAGAGGGGACTCCAAACCCCAATTCCACGTTGTTGGAAAATATGCCACATGAAGATGGAAATTTGAAATTGAATGCCCATACTTGTAAGTTGTAATAGTACCACTAAAATTTTGTAAGTATTAGCTGAATTTTGATGTTTCAATGTGTTTTTGTCTTTCTCTTTACTTTTGTGGATCACCTTTCGGTGGTCTGCCTTGGCTTGCCAATGTTGGCATCTCTTTGGATTCATATTGTTTTTCTGTCTTTACATACATATTAATTCATCATATCGATCATGACAATAAATTCAATGACTCAGAAAAAAACTGTTGCCGAAAGAGTATTACTCAAAATTCTATGCTTTCTCTTTAAGTATATATTTCAACCAAAATCAAAAGAATTAATGAAATTTAATATGTTACTATCTAGTTCTTAAACTTCTCTTAAGAAACCGATTAGCTAGCCATCTGAATTTTAAGTAGATATGTTTATGGGTCGGTCTGACTGAACCGGGTCAATCAAACTTTTAGTAGATTTGGAAATTGCCGAAATCACGTCAAAATGAGTAATCCAAATCCAATCCATAAATGTCTGTGTGAGAATCATATAAACCTAATTAGGTAATGTTGATTTCGTTCCATGTTATCGATCGGGTCATGTAACTTTTATCACCTCTAACTTTTAAAAAAAAATGTTTAACTCGGACCTAAGTCAACCCTCTTGTTTCAACCACATTCAGACTTAGATATCAAATTTAAAACACGACCCAATTAGTCCATCTAAGAAATATAAAGAACTTTTAACAGGAAAAATTGAAATAAGACTCAAGCCAACTTCAAGACTTATTTGGGACACTTGGAGACTTGAAAAACCGAGGATCTCGAGCTAGGAACCTTCAGGGGACAGGAAGAAAATGAAGTTGATGCCCCTAATTCGGAATTTTAGGTCCCCTTTTATAGAAAAAAAGGAGCCATACGACCTCCATGAAGACCCGTATGGGTCTTGTTAAAATCCGAATCAGATCTAGATCTAGATCTGCTACATGACTTTTTAAAAGAATCATATGGCTCTGATAGGAGATCGTACGAGTTATTATAGGAGCCCGAACAACTCTTGTTTCTCCCATACGGCTCTTGTCCAAATCTTATCCTATCTTATCGATCAAATCAATAATTCTAAAGAGATGAGAGCCATACGACTTCCTCACAGGGAACCGTACGATGCTCGTTTTTGTCCACCGACACCCTATACAGCTCCATATGAATTTTTCAAACAAGTACTGTACAGTTTCCTAGGGGGAAACCGTCTAGTTTCACAGTAGGAAATCGCACGTTCCCTACCACTCTTAGCCAAATGTAGTCCAGTTTTGACAGACTTCAGGCCATGTTCTTTATGATCGAACTGAACTGAATTGAGCTGAACTGAATACTATTGAACTGAACTGAATTGAAGTGCATTTACTAAAGGAGAATTATTGATAAGCCATAAAGAACATGGCCTTAGTATTTTGGGCTTACCTTCGTCATACAAACCCTAATTGAGGTGATTCAAGTTGAGTTGGAAAGATAAGACATAGAGGCACAACTTTAATGCTTTATGTGTTTCCAGATTCGGAGCATATCAGGGTCCAAATCGGTCCCCGAAGTATCTATGTGTTGATTCCTGCGAGACACTATTTTATTTTGAGCAAACTTGTATAGATCTTTGTTTAGAAAGACTTGGAAATGTTTCTTTACGTGTGACCGAAGGTGTCGATCACACGTTCCTGGGAGCGGGATGAGTAATTTCTGACTCAAAAAAGTCATTACATTCCTTCTGAGAACTGTCACTTGCTCAGGTTGGCAATTCGAGGAACCAGAATAAACTTTTTTTATTAGGTACGAAAATCGATGCTTACAATGTTAGATAGATTCAAATGAACCCTGACTTTCATTTTCTAGATTATATTACCTTGCGAGGGTTTCAAGTAATTCTCCTACAAGTGGCTTTTAGATAAATCTTCCTCAATCTGGAAGTAAGTGATGATCCTTAATCTAACATTCTATTACCTTGATATTATAATTCTATTTTTTTTTATGGAATATTATAATTCTATTATCCAAACATTTTCATTACATATCTCTTTCTCAAGAGTGTTTCATTCTAAAGTCAAAATAACACAATATATAATGAGACTTACTAGTGACATTTATGATTCTTTACTATCTAGTTTCTCAGATTTTCAATGCATATTAACATTTAACACCATCCACGTAACTGTTTAGATATCTATATATCTACAACGTACTTGTGAGATTGCTTATTCAGAACAAAAAATATCATTCCATTATAATATGATATATTGACTTGCGATGATTTAAGACTTTAATAGTTAAGATGTACAACACATAAATTTATGATTTCTCAAATATAATTAATACGGCTTCCATTCTCGAATGTATGTCGTTTAAGTTAAAAACCTGAAAATTAAAAATCTTGAGTAAAATATTAATGTACACTTGATATCTCAACGATACAATTATTTTCTTCTACATAAACTCATTAATTATATTCCATATTTCATTTGTTTCCATATTTTTTAATATTTTTTAGTACAAGTCTAATTGTTTAACGTAATTAAAAGAATGACAAAGTAGCAACAAAAAAAGTAAAATAAGAAATAAATGACAAAATGATATATATTTTTTCAACTTGCTTAAATAACTTACATTCAAGAACGGAGGGAATATATGAACCTTTCGAACTAATTAAAAGAATAATCTTATTTATTAATAAACAAAATAAAATATACTCCAAAACAATTGTTTTAGGTCACATCTTTTAATAAATGACCCTCTTTAATGTCTAAGTTAATAACTTGGATATGAAGAATACAAAATTAAGAAAGATTGCATGTTTATATGAGAAAGTAGAGTAGTTTCTTGTGCCTTAATAACGAGTACTCAACTACTCAGGAACAATAGACTAATTAGAAGTCCTTTTATTCAAGAATTGTAATCGATATAAACAGCTACGTGGAAGCATCGTATCAGCTGTAAGTTCAAAACCCTATGATTTATTCAAAATAGAAGATTAGTACAAAAAATTAGATGTGTTTAGCATTATAATTGGTCTCATTAATTTTGATATGTTTTAACTGTAATAACTAATTGCTTCTATTTTTGAGTTAGGTATGCATGAACTTAAATTTAAGTGCAACCTCATGATTATCAACACATCCGAAAGTTGTTTAATAGATAAAGTTGGGGTTAATATATCTTAGCATAAAGAATGTCAAACAATATTAACCCCTTTTCCTGTCAATTTTGAATGTCAAACAATCTTAATCCCTTTTCCTGTCAATTTTGACCATGCGAATACCATCTTTTTTCTTTTCTGATTACTTTCATCTGGTTGATTTGTCGAAAATTATAATGATCCAACTATTTAAAGGAAAAAAAAAAAAAAAAACCAAAACCGAAATTTTGTATAGGGAATTGGAAGTAATTTGTTCGGAAACTATTCTTCATCTTAATGAACAAAAAGGAAAATATTAGTGAACTTAATTGAAGTGCATTTATTGGAGTGAAATTACTGAAATGAATTACTGATAAATCATTAAGAATATGTCATAATTGGTCTTCAGTTTGAATCACGATAAATTATTATTTGGAAAATTAAAAGCATACGGTAAAATGGAGCTGTGATGTATATGTTTCAAGTCCAAATGTCATTCACGTAAGAGGATGAGTAAGATATTAACTTATTAGTTCTCTATGTTCCCCCTATACACTGCTTAATTTCTCTATTTTGAAAAATATATTTTTCTTTTATCCATTTCTTATTCTAAATTTGTTTTCATGTCAAGGAACCAGTTAAATTAAAATTTCGAGCTGATAATTAAAGCTCAACGATATTTTTAATCAAATTTCTCCCAAAAGTTACGAAAAAAAGTATAGCAATAATTCTAAAAATAAATGTCGAGCTCTCACTTCTTACTAAGGCCTTGGAAGCTCACGATGACATATATATGAAGTATTAATTACTATTTTCTTGGTTGCTAATATCAAGACATAACACCCCAACTATAGACAATTCATTACATAAGATTTAGTAATTCATATCCGAAATATACTCTACTAAGCAATTATATTAATTGCAGCAACAAATAGAAATTAAACAACGAATTATATCCATAACTTTGTTTAAACCGCTTGTATTGAGACAGCAAAAATCCATCAAAGATATTTTATTGATAGGCTTAATGATGACTTCACACACGAATCTCCTCATTAACAACACCAACAAAAATTAGATTAACGTTTTCTATTTGCAGTTGCATATATGTGTTCTTGTAATTAAGTGACATTTATAAATTTATTATATGTTCAAATGTAATTATGGATAAGTTAAAGAGTATAGTGGATGTTATCAAGATTATCTTCTCTATGTGACATCAAAGAAATTTTTGGTTTGAAAGTAGAACAACATGTTTTTTTTTTATTATTTAATAATTATGTTCAAAATAGAAGCATCCGAAATAATTTTGAATATTTGTCTTTTTACTTTATATCCAAATAAAATGTTCTTGCTTTTATTTGTCTTGTTGGCAAAAAAGCTACATTCACATTTGGGAGTTAGTTGCAGTTATATATATTAGTGTATGAATTCATGGAATTTAGTTGGTAGTTAGCACGTGTAACATTACCTCCCTAATATACTACACGTGTGCCCCCCCTCATGCTTTATTAAGAAAAGGCCTCATGTATATCAAACTAATTGTGCCTTTTTATTTTGTACTAATGTTAGCACTCAAATTCAAATTGAATTAACTTTTAAAATAAACCCTTTTATGATTACTATTCACGATAGGTTTCACTCTACCCGCATATGCGTATCAAGCCAATGAATAAATATAAATTAGGTCAGCTTACAAGAGAGTATTGTAAACAATTTAAATATGTTAAAGTGAAAATATATGTAAGGAAAGCTAAGAAGGGAGTATTGTAAACAATTTAAGTTAAAAATTTGTTAAAGTGAAAATATATGTAACAAAAAATACAAGTTTAAAGGTTATTAAATATTTTTAAGTCGATCATATTGCTTTATTCGTTATTCTATATGAGTTTAATTGAATATATATATGTGGATGCAAAATCTATTAAAAAGAAGATATACACTTTATTGAATTTAACAAAATTATTAAGATGAGCATTATTCAACAAAATAATAAGAAAAAAGGATTAGGTTAAAATGTGATTGATTAGAATCAGAATCATGCAGTCAGATCAGACGTGGAAGCCCTTAAGTGGCATGCTTTTTTGTCATGCGGAAAGGAAAATATAAAATTACAATTAACTTTTTTGAGGGAACAAAAAAAAATTGAAAATAAATGAAAGTAAAAACAAAGGTCAAAAGGACGAAAAGCAAAAATGCATGATCTCGTATGCTTTCTTATTTTAACTCGACTTTTCTAAATATAAAAAAGATAATGGAATAAAAAAAATTGTAATATTCGTTTGAGAAAGCAAATAAATTATTTACAAGTAAATATCTTTTAAAAAATACTTTGAAACTAAGCTTACAAGTAATAACAAATTAACATTCTCCAACTCAAATGTGGTTCAAAATCATAATCTTTCCATTCATAAAAAAGTCTCAACTCAAAGATATTAGTAAATATTGTTCTATATTCTTTGTATTAACACAGCTACCAACGACATTAGCATTGCTAATAAGTAGCAAATATAACCTTAAAGATCTTATATTCTAAAAATGTGTTACAATGTCTTCAATTTCAACTACACTCACAAAAAAAAAAAAAAAAAAAAAATTCTCAATGTACACACCAAACAACCCATGACAAAATCTTTTAAGATCTAGTTGTGTAAATTGATTTTGACAATATTTTTTACCCGTAATCTTATTTCAACAATAGTTGTTGCAAACAAACATTATGTAAGGTCAATATCAACTCTATAGTTCAGTACATTAAAACATAAAAGAAGTGTTAAATTGCCCCTAGCTACAAAATATATAAAACATTCAGACTTGATTGTGCACAATATTCTATGACCATAGAATAATATTAAATAGATCGCTTTGATATAATCAGTGAATTCATTAGAAGTTTAACGGTCAACCCACGATACAGTTCATTTATTTTGCGGGTTAAAGGTGTTGATAAGTTTGTAATCCAAACTAGGAAACCAGTGTCAACATTAATTCATCTAATTTGAAGGTTACATTTTGACATCAACAGGTTCTTCTGTTTAAATGAAACCTGCTAATAATATATACCTTCTTCTACCATCTAGGCCAATTTCATTTAAAATGGCCAGACAACAATCCATTTATAATGGGTTGGGTTAAAGTTCTCAAAGAAACCTCAATTTTTTTTTCTTTGTTTTGATATAGACCTGGGCATGTGCCTTAGAACCGGCCGCGCTGCCCTGACTCAATGCCCATTTGATCGGGCTTAGACATATGCAATTGGTCTCAAGCCCGACGCTCTACAAGCCGACCCAAAACTGGATTGGGAATGGGTTGTAGGCAAGTTATAACAGGCCAGCCCGCCCGGCTTGATTATATTCTATACTCTAGTTGTTTATATATTACAACTTATAACTGTTTATCTAATTTCACCTTCAAACAAACCCCTGCAATTTTGAATCTTGTTCCGGCGAGTCTACATCCATAGTGTTTTCAGTTATTCTGTTGGTCTACCAAATTTTTATTAATTTGCTTCCATAGTTAATTGCATCAAATAACTTTATAAATAGATAGGAACATTAATCTTTATAGATAAAAAATTTACCTTCTGCTGTGAAGATGGATAGTCCATTCAATAGTAGTTGGCAAATTATGCAGTATATATACGGGGTTTGATATGTTGTGTGCACATAATGGCACATATTTGATTTGAAAAATGTATAAATGCATTTTACTCCAAAATTCATTGGACTAATCAACCCCTTAAAACAAACAAGAGAACCAACCAAGTAAAGGATTGCAGAGCTGACAAATACAGGGGTGCCAAAACAGGTCGGTGTCATCATCCGTCATGTTAACCTATTACGAGTCTATGGAACCTCATTTAATTAACAGGTTTGCACAAGGTGGCTCATAATCATTAAACAGGATCAAACTAAGATTTGAAGAACAAGCAAGAGACAAAGAAAGAGGGAGCACAAGATACAAGTTTTATATACTGGTTTGAAGTTCAAAACCAATAACAAAACCACAATGTTGATATGGAGAAAATGAAGACAAACTACATGACTGGCTACTCCTACATTACAAAATGAAGGCCATAAGTTGCAATTGTTTCAACAGTATTTTATCATTCGTTCATTTAAAAGGACAACTTAATGATGCCAAACCAAGTTCTGTAATAGAAATATCAATACAACAGCTGCTGCTCATTCCGAAATATCATGTCTGCCTCACTCATCAGCTGCGGGTGAACGACTGCATAAAAGTCACATCAGCTTATATCTCAAGAGTCTAAAGATTTCGACAAAAAAAAAAAAGCCAGATCTGAAAGGTTAGAACCTGTTGAATCTCTCATTCATAGGGCTTTCAGCTGCACCATCAACCGGGCTGTCCCTCTCCTCAGGTATGGAATTTGGACTGATTCGCCGACCATTTTCAGGGCTCAACCCTTCCCTTTCATAAGGACTTCGGCTGGAACCACGTCCATTTTCAGTGTTAGCTCTACCATATGGACTGCGGGTACGTTCCCGGACTTTCTCTGGGCTTCTTCTCTCCCTTTGGTAAGGACTAGCACTCCGGTCACGTCCATTTTCAGGACTGACTCTTTCTCTGCGATATGGGCTACGGCTGGGACCACGTCCATGGTCACTCCCAGCCCTCTCTTTCCTATAAGGGCTACGGCTGGGACCACGTCCATGTTCACTCCCGGCCCTCTCTTTCCTATAAGGGCTACGGCTGGGACCACGCCCATGTTCACTCCCACCCCTCTCTTTCCTATAAGGGCTCCGGCTTGTGCCTCTACCATAGTCTGGGCTGCCCCTCTCTTTCTTGTATGGACTTGGGCTGCGGCGACGACCATAGTCTGGGCTTCCCCTTTCTCTCCTGTAAGGTCCAGGACTTGGTCCACGGCCATAATCAGGGCTTCCTCTTTCTCTCCGGTATGGGCTCGGAGACCTCCTCCTATCATGGCTTCGCCTATCAGGAGACCTATCTCGACCTCTTTCAGGGCTGTAACCGTTCCTCTTTTCATCATCATCTCGCACAGCATATTCAACTGAAATAACTCTATCCACCAATTTGCTGCAAAACACGTTTAAAAATTGGAACACAAATCATTACTAGCATATAGATATAACTAAAACTTGGAATCATCAACCTCAAGCTCAAATAAAACGCTATTCACACCTTCCAAAAATGTGGAAGAAAAACATTGAAGGAAAGAAACAAGGTGGTAGAGATATTCCGGGGTACGAAAATTAACCTCATATTTGTAGCTTCCAAAGCCTTGGTGGCATCCTCTTGCGTCTCGTACTGCACAAATGCAAAATTCCTTCTAATCCTAACACTCACAATTCTGCCATAAGGCTCAAAGTGCCTCTCCAAATCCTTTGTCCTTGTATGGTGTGGATCAAAGTTAATGACAAACAAAGTCTTAGACGGTCTAGTGCTGCCTGAAGATCTTTTTGAACTACTACCAGGTCGTCTAATGCCTCGTTCTTGCTACAATATGACCAAACCAAAAAACCACAAAAAATGTTAGATCCATTCCACATAGGATGAAACAATGCAACACATAATATACATTCAAAAATATGTATTACCTTTGTCCATTCAACACGAAGCCTGCGGCCCTTGCGGCCAAATTCTATTCTATCAAGTCCTCGGATAGCATCCTCTGCATCTCTCTCATCTTCCATGTATATAAATGCAAATCCTATATACATAAACAAATCAGGACCCAATCACAATCAATCATTAGCCAAGCATGCTTCTAAACACAAAAAAGACATTGAATATCATATCAAACAATTCTTCAATATGAGAGAGCAATCTTCACCTTCAGAAGCACATAAACCTACTAACATCGACCCTTAGAATAAAACTTTTGGCAACCATCCTACAATCTGTAAACTAAGTGACCAGTAAAAGTAGCAACAGACCTTGTATGATGAAATAAATGATGTCAGGGAACTAGCATCCAAAAGAGGATGATGTCTCATGGTAGGTCAATGAAAATAGAGTGTCTGCTCCATCTATTCTGCTGCCTCTGCCGTGAGGTCGGCAATGTTACTATCTGAAAACATGTCTGAAATTGAAGGCGGGGGAAATGCATGTGGAATGGAAGGCAATAGTGACTCGGGAAAATTGGCAAAGTTCTGCCATAGCGTATCAGAGTGACTCTTCTTGATAGCAAGAAGAAGAAGCTCGTCACAGGCAGGAAACAGAATTTCTGATGAGCCCATCAATAAGCCAGGAATGAGTATGGATTTGCCATGATAATCCTGCGTCAAAGAAAATGTTGAGTATGGGGGTTTGATGCTTCAAAAAACATACTTCTTTAAAATATCCTTAACCCCCGCTAGAACTCAACAACATAAGTTGCTGTCTTGTAGCATAGTCTGAATTGGGTGATCATGAACAGCCATCATTGAGCAGAAGCTGGCACTTATAGGTACGGAAGTCTGATCCTTGACTTGATAGGTACAGAAGTCTGATCCTTGACTTGATAGGTACGAAAGTCTGATCCTTGACTTGATGGAGGACTTGGAGGCTTGTTTGAAGAACGTGTATACATAATGTTATTAAAGAAATACTCAGAAAGCAGCATAGCTTACTATTCATACTATAAATATTTTAATACTAACCGATCTTTGTCAAGGTTATACAAGTGAATCATTTTAACATTATAGAACGTCAAGAGACGCAAATAAGTGTGACCCTATCATATGAAGTGGAATCATTATCCAGGAACGCAAAGTAGCCATCTGCCTCTGGAATAATAACTTCAATTGCTCTTCTATAAAGCTTTGATATTCGTGGATCCAACTTTACCATTGCTCTATTTGTACAGGCCATGCTTTTTTCCTTTCAAGTAGAGTCGCTATGAATGACATATCATGGTAACCACCAAGAGGCATATTTAACAATTTTAAAAATGTGAACACATTATTTCAAATTCAACCTCATAAGAATCATAAAAAAATCTGCATCCCAGTATGTAATCCGTTGGCTTCAATTTACTAAAAAAAGCTTCAAATTTGTAGCATTCTACTTTAATTTTCACATATTAAACTCAAAAGTGAAACTAAAAGAAGAGAATTAGCTGTGCCCAAAAAAAGCCTATCTAATAACAATGTTCTGTTCAAGAAAGACAAACTAACCAGATTTCATATCCACTCTTTCAACTCTACCATAACGTTTGAAAAGACGTTCAAGCTCCGACTGACGGGCATCATACTCGAAGTTCCCACAGAAAATAGGCCTCAACATGCTGCCTGGAAGATAAAATAGAACCAAATAAATTATTTGATCTTCAAAGACGAGCAAGAATACTAAGACATAACATAACATAAAATCCCTGGCCCTAACTCAAACAATGATTGTCATTTAACCGATGCTCGAGCTGATGGTTAAGGAAAAACGACATTTTTTTATATTAATCTCTACAAGAATGCCCCAGCGCACAACATATACAGGACTCGACCGGTCGCAGAGGCTCTGATATCATATCATTTAACCGATTGAACTAAAAGCTCTAGCTGGCAGCTAAAAGCTCTACGACATTTTTTATATTAATCTCTAACAATAATCACGGATAATTCTGAGAACAGATCTGAAAAACAAAAGCCAGATCTACTACAAGCGCTAGAAAAATCGGCAAGAAAAAAAAAGCAGCTAGATGGTGCGAAATGAGCAAGAAAGATAGGCATATGCATAGATTGATGAGGTGATTTACCTCTGGACGAAAGATTTGAGGGGCTGCGATAAATCAACTCTGAAACCCTAGCTACACAGTCAAATTTCTTGAAGGCGATTCAGATATTTTCTTTCTAATCCTGATTGGCCAGATTCATAAATACAAGATAATGACATCCTTCTACCAGAACACTCCCTCATAGTTTGTTTTATTTACAGAATCACCCTTTCCTTAGATTGGGCCGGTCCGGCCCATGCTGGAATCACTCTTCACTGTTTCATAAAACTCAGACTGTTTGGTTTGGTTGGACCAGTTTGAGTGCCAAGCAGAAGCATCTCTTTTTTTCGTTACAATAAGCGTTGAGACTTACCAATTGAATGTAGTTCAATAAATGGAGAATTTTGGATTCGAATCGTACTCTTTTCAACTTTATCAATAAAAAAAAAAGAGTCGAAATTTTAATACCTCGTCTAAAAATAACAATAAAAAAAGAAACCCAAATCCAGCAAAGGCCAACAACAAATTAAAAAAATAACTGGGCCTCCTCCCACATTGGGTCAGTTGTTGTTGGGCTGCTCGCACAACTACGGGCTTGAAGAGGACGAAAATGGTATTGAAACAAAGGTCGAGAATGGTGATGATTCGATAAACAAACAAACGAAGATGGGGTGGTGAAGAAACGACATACCAAACATAGGATAATAACTTCTAACTATCTTTTTTTTCTTTCATTCCCTCATTGAACAATTAAGATGGTCTAGTACCCGAAGGGATGTTTGTTAAAGGGATAAATGAGTAGGACAGGGATGAGTAGAATTAAGGATATTGAGCACATATTTGTTTAAGGGATAATTTAGTGAGATCAGGGGGTAGAAACTTCTCCCACCAAACTTATACTTGGTTGGAAGGGTGGGTATAAGGATTGGGATTAAGTTTAATATAAGAAGAGACATTATTGTACCTATAAATTAGTATTATGCAATAAATAATGGTTAATATCTTAAATGTTTATTTTCTAATTGAACAATTAAGATGTCTAGTGCCTTAGGGTGCTTGTTAAAGGAGATAAAAATGAGTGGGATAGGATAGAAATGAGTATAGTTAAGAATACTTCCAATATTCTTATGGATAACTTAATGAGACAATGGGGATAGAAACTTATACTTGCGTAATTAAGAGGGATTGCGGTTTACTATAATATAAGGAAACATACCCATCAAGCAATGCCTTAGTGGTTATTACATTTCATTAGGGAGTGTGAGGTCATGAGCTCAAATTCCATGATTGTAAAAAATTAATATTATATAATTAAAAAAGATAATATCGTAAATGTATTTTTTATATATATACTTTTATCCCTTATACCAAACATGAAGTAATAATTTTCAAACTATCTTATTATTTTCATTATCCCAACTTTTTATCTCTATTTCTATCCCAACATTTATTTTTATCTCTATTCCCATGAAATACTAAACACATTATACTAACTGAATTACATATTTGACAAAACAAATAAATACTCAGTTACCAAAATGAATTTAGATAAAGAAAAGGCTTAAGACTAAATAAAACACACCCATTTCACTAAATATTAAATATTAATAAAAATATCCATTACAACCATATAAATTTATTTAGAGCAATTCTTAGTTGGGATCGGTAAATAATCAATCTCCTTTCGTCATAAGTGAAACCTCACATGATGAGGCAAAAAACAAATGCCTATTTAGAGATGATGCATCTACCAATCCCACATTAATTCCTCATTATAAAACTAAACCAAAATATAAAGCAAATCATAGATGTCTTTGTTGAAGGAAATTAAATGGCAATTAGTCCAGCTACTGCCTTAGATACGATACTAATGTAACTATAAAATCTAAATTCAACTTCACGAAGTATAAAATTCTCCATGATTGAATTCAGATTTGTTTCACTCAGTTCTCAGTGAGGTAAGAGTTGTTTGCAAGCAGCATGTCCAAGATATCCTCACCCCATGCCTGCATGTATAAAATTAATTAATATTTATTGCTGACAAAATAATCATAACTTAATGCAATTGTATAAATTATATATTAGTTTGGGGATATTCTATGGTCACTTTGTTTTTCACAAAGTAACCACCATTACTTTATTTTGTCAACTATTGGATTATGGGTTAAAAACTAATCCAATGGTGAAAAGGACAAAGTATAGACAAAGTAAGGGAAAAACAACGTGACCATAGCCTACACCATTAGTTTGACACAAGATGATGTTGTACTTCACTGCTTACGGTGAGCTTTCACATGAAAAGATAAACTTGTAACTTTTATGAAAAGATGATAAAATATATATGCATCTTAAGATACCTGATTAAGATCGGATGATCCCATATCTTGATCCATGTCATTAAGCTGTGATTCCATAGGTTCATCAGAATTGCGCTGTGGCTACAAAAATTTATGAGAATAACACATGTTATGTTGTGTGAGAACAAGCACATCTCATATAGTTATTGATAAATAATTTGCATATATACATTTTTAGCAACAGAATCTTAATATATTTTGTTCACCCGAGATCCTACACCAGCCAAACCAGCGTATAAAACTTCACATGTGTATAATGTGTGCATTGAAAGGAAGTCTTGGATTAGGTTTTGGTTTCTTGAAATATATATCTCTAGAAAATGAAGCCTAACCCTAACCATAACCTCTTTATATAGTGGTTTTCAATTTCCTTACATATATGCGTGGCTAAAGAGCTTGCTAATTTAATCATAGTATGCCTACATGTTTTAAGTGAATAAATAGAAGAGAACTCATATATCTTTTTTGGTGTTTTCTTTGACAGAATTAGAGCTCTCTTCTTTTGTTAAATTACATTGAAATATTGAGAAGAAAATTATGAAACAATACATGGATATTCTTAAAGCAAATAGATTTCATGAAATAAACTTACCTGATCAAAACTTGGAAAATAGCCATCTGTAGAATTTCCATCACTACCCAAATTGGCAGTTTCTGCACTCTGTAATTTTTGAGAAGAAAGACAATTAAGGAGAATATTATTATAGAAATTATCATCTGGTTTAAATGTTATTGAGACTACGAGAATAAGCACTAGTAACAAAACACAATCATTTTTATAATAATCACCCATTTATTTATTGATGAAATGCACACACACATATATACACAAACCCTTACCATATATAGAGATAACAAGACTGAAACCCTCAGAACAGTAATACTAAATAAAAGAGAAACTCATATTTTTTGCGATCTTTTCTTTGATTGAATTAGATTTATTTTTATTTTTTTTGTTAAATCACTTTGAAAAATCGAGAAGAAAATTTAGAGATGATACATACATGGATGTTCCTAAAGCAAATATATTTCATCAAATAAACTTACCTGATTGAAACTTGGAAAATAGGCATCTGTAGAATTTCCATCACTACCCAAATTGGTAGTTTCTGCACCCTGAAATATCAAGAAGATAGACAATTAAGAAGAATATAATTATAGAAACTATCATTTTGTATAAATGAAATTGATGAATATGGAAACGAGGATTGATTTATTGGTGAAAATGCACACATATATGTACACACGTTTGAAAATTGATACCCTATAGCTGTAGATATACAAGGCCAAAACCCTCGATAGAGTAATACCAAAAGCAAAACTCAGAGTCGTATTATGCACGAACTGTTGCATATAAAGCGAATGACAAACTAGAAAGATATTATGTATATTCATTGTAGAGTTTAGAAGTTGCATTTAATGTGATCATTGAGTTCAAAAACTGAAACAAAAATTATAAAAAAATTAGATGTATAGAGAAAAAAAAAAGACTTGCCTGTTGAGAGCATTGGCCATCCCAAGTAGATTTGTCCAGAATAGTGCATGAGTTGGAAAATTCAACATTAAGAAACTCATTAGTGTTTATTTCAGGTTGATATGAGCTCTCAATGTTCAATGCACCTTCCACACCTTGTTGCTGCACATAGTTACATACCAAAACCATCAATCAATATACAAACAATAACAGATATGAAAATACATCTTAATTATTAATTACAAAAACAACAGTTAAATTTTTTAAAATTTAATAATATTAATTAATAGAATTTAATTTATCAACTAAATCTCAACTATTAATTTTAATAGGACTGAATATTCCGATTTGCCTATTCTATGAAGGATGTTTGATTTGGTTTCCTCGATAAGTATGATTAGGTATTCACGAGTAGTAGAACCCTAAAATCCCTTAGACAAGTCGAAACACTAAATTAAGCATATTCAGGATGGAATTACTGAATCCTATATAGTTCAATACGGCGATACAAGTACGACTATAAACATTTCACACTTCAATCATATCCTGAAATGAGAAATGTAAACAAATGTGAAATGCTTTGAGCACATAAATTCACCTGGAGTGGAGTTGTCGAGTTGATGGATCCGACGCCAAAGAAAAGGTCAAGATCAGAGTCTTGAAGCTCTTCTTGATTATCAGAAGTGTTACCAAGATTAGGAACATCATTTATCAGATTAAAAGCAAAGTCGGTACTTCCCCCAGAATTTTCAAAACCAGCATTAGTATTTGGAGTCAACATGGAAGTACTTCCTTGATTTCCGACACTAAAAGGCATCGCCGGAAGTTGGTTACCAGTACCAAATATAGCTGAAGATGACAAAGATCCGCCTTCTCCTAAGGAGTTACCAAATATTGAAGACGACAAAGATCCGCCTTCTCCTAAGGAGTTACCAAATATTGTCGAAGACGACGAAGATCCGACTTGTCCTAAAGAGTTGCCAAATGCAGAAGCTGGAGAATTAAAGCCTACTTGATTAGGCACATTATTAAAACCCAACAATCCGTTCCCAGTAAGTGTATTGTTTGCAATGTTTCCGTTGTTGCTAGCCCAATTCATCGTCGATCCATAACCAACACTAAGACCAGTGTTGTTATTAGTTCCAAGTTCACCATTGTTGTTCAACCGGATTCCAGCATAATTAGTACTATTGGGATTGAATGGTGGGAGGAAATTAGTACTGGTTGATCCAATATTGTTTGCAGTACTGGTTGAAGCAAAGTTACTTCCAGATTGGAAATTAAATGAAGATGAATTGCCTAAGTTTTGCAAGTTTGATCCCAATAGTTGATTCGGTTGCTGCTGGTACATTGACATTTGAGGAGTTGTAGAAGTTCCAAACCCATTAATAGCAGCATTGTTGGATTGCATTGGCATCCCATACCTACCACAAATAATAATAATAAGAAGTATTATTAGGTCTTACATATATATTTGTGGGGTTATTCCAATAACTTAGTATTTGATTTTTAAGCATGAATTCGTCTAAATTAATAATAGGTTGAGATGAATTAGACTGAACAATATTAAGTAAAACCCAGTTGGATCATTCTATACAAAAAACCCGTTGGATCTTACCCGAGTCTCACTAATGTTGAGTCCAAATTCTTACAACCCTAATTTATCAAATAAAATTTCAACAAATAGCAAAGTGAGCTTATGTTTTACACACTTTAAACCTAGAAAGACATAGCATTCACGGGTGGATAGAGTCACATCCAAGTTCTCTCCCGGATAACTCCATTAACCTAAATGTATATTTTTTAGGGTAAAAATACACAAAACATTTCAACTGAGTATTCATAAGCATTGAAACACACATAAATAATAAAAGCTACTAGACAATTACCTAGTCTGATTTGGTTGGTACGGACGGTTTGTGTCGCCAAACAATGGTCGCTGAAAGTTGTTGTAACCACCAGATAGTAAACTGGACTGGCCATGGCGAATCAGTGGTGCAGAATTGCTAGATGAAGCTTCATTAGAGCTAGAAAGTAAACTAGACAAGCCGAGAGAAGAGGCGGTTGTAGTTGAGAAATTGCCACGATGACCGTTTTGAAAGGTGCTCAAAGGCTGCTGAGGAAACTGGAAATTGTTTTTGTTGATCAAGTTGGAGTTATAGCCAGTTGCAAATGATGATCTTAGTATCCTTTCTGACATCGCCTGTGATGACCACAACCCTCTTTCTGCTACCTTCTTAAGAAACATTCTGTATTTCTGCAATAGTTTAAAAGTAAAAAGGAAAAATTAATTATTTTTTTATTAATTATGTTGTTTTTAATTCAAAGAGAATAAGATGTTCATAAAGATGAATTTACCCTCCTATTCATTTTTTTTGTAATAGAAATGCCCTCATATTGATAATATAGTTTTCACATTAATAAAGTTGGATATATATATATATATATATATATACCTCCTCATGCGTGGAATTGGAGGGAATGAAGAGGAGGTGATGTCAGTGCTGATGTCAAGAGAAAGAGTTTTAATTATTTTATTTAAAATGTATTTTCCCTCTCTTTCCGAACTCATTTTTCAAAAAAAAATTATACCACTGAACTCGTATTAAATAGGCAGTCGTTTTGAGATACATTGTTGTTATTTATAGACGATTTTTTTTTATTATTTTTTTATGGTTGTTCCAAATTGGATACTCGGTTGTTCCAGCAGAATACTACATTTGTTCCACCAGACTACTACATTTGTTCCACTAGAATACTACATTTTTTTACACTCCCAGAGTATTCTGCTGGAACAAATGTAGTAGTCTGGTGGAACAGATGTAGTATTCTGCTGGAACAACCGAGTATCCAATTTGGAACAACCATAAAAAAATAAAAATCGTCTATAAATAACAACAATGGATCTCAAAATGACCGCCTATTTAATACGAGTTCAGTGGTATAATTTTTTTTGAAAAATGAGTTCGAAAAGACCGAAAAAATGCATTTTAAATAAAATAATGAAAACTTTTTCTCTCTCCAGAGGTGACATCAGCGCTGACATCACATCCTCTTCCCTTCAATAATGCCCCTCCATGTTTTTAAAATTTCAAAATTGTCACCACTTTTTAATTGTCTCGCACTAAAAATCAGTCTCGCCATAGTGACTTTGTCTCACTTAAACCTCTACATATATATATGAGTTTGGTTAGCGATGACTAAAATAAATTGACAAAACTATATAATATTTTAGTTATGACAATCATTTCCTACTCTATTTTCTTAGATTATTTTCCCTCATAATTTATATTATATAGAAATAGATTAATTTGTTTTTAGATTTTTAGGAAAGTATCTAATCTTACTGTTAATATATGATTATTTTGTCTTTAACATTTCCAACTTAGGCCCATGTTCTTTTTTATTAGAAAAAACTAAACTGATTTATTTACTGTATGTCTAATGAATTTTATTGAATTTATTAAACTAAACAAAACTAAATTTCAATGAAGTTAAAGTAAAAAAGAACAAGTTTTAATAAAACAATTTGGACTCAAATACATGACAAGAACAGAATCCTATATATACACATATATGTTCTTAGTTCGAACCTGTAAATGGCTAGCAACATTTTCTCTAGTCAGCCCTGGAACATTCATGAACTCCAGAATTCTTTTGGGAACAGCCTCTGCATGAATCAAATAATCACTCAATTACAATTTAATAAAAATAATTTCAATACATTTTAATCATACATAGTGACATATTTGGAATTCGTTGACAAACAATACTCCTAGGTGTTTATCTTTTTGCGTATTTTACCTTAAAAAATTAAATCTTCAAACAATTTAAATGGAGTTTTGTAGTAACTGGTAGATACTGAAACCTCCTAACAAACCCCTAGATCCAATAGGAGGTAGGAAGATATAAACATCCATTAGTCGTTGTAAAATACCATGAAAAACTCAATAGAAGTCTACAAATCTTTAATTCTTTTTTATCTCTAAAAACTCCTAAGGGCACTGATTTAACACACACTCAGTGAACTCTACATACCTCTAATATTCAATCAATACTGGATCCGTCACTAATTAGAGACAACAAAGTAAAGATAAGATCATAAAAATGTACAAAAAGTTTACTTACTCTCCAATCCTATGTGGTTAATGGCTTGCAAGAAGCGGTTATGGAGAGAATTAGTCCAGATAACCTTAGCCTTCTTAGGAGCAACAACATCTTCATTATCTTGATCATCCCCTCTTGCTCTCTTTTGTCCTTTCTTGTTATTATTCTTATTGTTGCTGCTCTCTTCATTCACTGAAGATGCTGAGCTCACTTCCTCATTATTAGTTGAAGCTATCTCCTCCTCTTCAACAACAATGTTCTTATCCTTATTCTTATTGTTCTTATTATTTCTTCCCATTGTTTCTTCATTAACCACTTCCTTACCTTTCTTGTTTGTCATTATTGCACACTGCCAAATGTTTTTCAGATCTTGTTTCTTCACTGGTTTTACAATATGTAATAGAGCTCCACTTTTTAAACTTTTTGCTATCACACACTCTCTATCATCCAAGGACATAACTGGAAAATAATTAAAAAACAAGAATCAGTTTATCTAAAAAGCTCTGATATCATATGATATTAAAAAAAAATTAGTGAAAAATTTATGAACTTACTAATAACTGGAATCTTGAATTTTTCATTGATTTGTTTTTGCAATTCCCATCCATTTATTCCAGGAAGATGGAGATCAGTCAAAACCAAATTGAATTGTTCATATTTCGCTTGGAGAGTTGATAAAGCTTCTAATCCGTTTTTAACAGTGACTACAGAAAGTTCTAACAACTGATCTGCAATTCATAATCAAAAAAACTTCATTAGATTTATATAAACATCTTTTATAACCCAAATGAAAAATGCCTATAATGAAAGCTAACCTCAAAACATATAAGAATGTTCTTGTTAATTATTTACAGTGAAAAATCAGCTTTATGTAACCCTATCAACAATTTTGATTCTGAAAAAACGGTTAGACTATTTGTTTTGATGTTAACATATGAATGAAAATAAAATACGTATCTATTGGAAACTTTAAATGAAAAATAACTTAAAATAACTTCATGGTTGTCTGTCTCAAGATTATAGTGAAAAGAAGTTGCCATGTATGCTCATTTAGATAGAAATATTATAATTAAAAAACTGGATTGTTAATTCCAAAATGAGATATTAATACATAAACACAAAGATCACAATATTTTTTCTATTTTCAAAATTAAACATAAAATTTATTGAATAAAGGCATATTAAATTTCATATGTTAGTCGTATTCGAAGAAACGACAAAATTCATCTTTGTTTTACGAATGTACTTTTCCGTACGTGCACGACCTAAATATGTGCTTCTTTTAATATGGATATTTATAACGGAAAATAGCTCTTTCATCGTATACTCAACCTCGTTATGATATGAGATTATCTAATAATTAAAACAAAAAAGGAAAATATCATTTTCAATGATTAACAGATCTTATGCTTGGGGGTCGATGTAGTCTTCCTATGGGTGCCAACCAGTTAGATGCTTGTTATCCTCTTCCTCTTTGTAGAATTTAAGCCAAAAGAAGTGAAATTGATTGGAAAAAACAGTTATGTTTCTGAGAAAAGGGGTTAACCCCAAGCAAATTAAAATCATAATAATACTTGAGAAGAGGAGAATTAAGATTAGTTGTTAAAGAAAAACTATTTCAAATGGGGGAAATTTTTTGGTAAAGAGATTTAGAACTCAACATTCATCCATTGATAATAATAATAGAGCTAGTCCTTCATAATGAATATATGAATTAAAAACTAATATATATTATTGTTTTATTTTTTTTATGTATCAAAATCCTTGCTGAAAAATGCAAAATTAAGTGAAAAACATGAAAGAGTACACTCAAGAAAACAAGAAGAAAAACCCCTATAAAATCATTGAAAAGAACATATATAAATCCATAGAGAACAAGAAGTTGTTGCAAACAATTGAAGAGGGTAGAAGATTTTAGAATTTGCAAGTAAATATACCTTGGAGACTACAAGTCTTGAGCATAGAAGAGACTATATCAAGACATGTAGAGTCATCATCTACAATCAAAATTTTCACTTTCAAAAGAGAGTTTTTGTTCTTCAGAAACTGACTCGATACAGTTCTCCCTTTGTTCATACTTCTCAATTCTTAACCTCAATTTATAGGGTTGAAAATACCACTCTATCAGAAATTCTCTTACACTTGTCACAATCTTTCTTACATACAGTGTATGGTGTCTGTAACTCTATATATACTCTCTCCTAAAGGTTGTATCTCATTTGGCACACTTAATTTGTAAGAATAAGTTTTAGGTGTGGGAGGGAAGTGAAAAATCTTATTTGTGACTAAAACCCGAACAAGATTATCTCAACGAAAATAATTGTGGTTTTTTTTAAATCTAAACAAACTCTATCTAACCCTTTTTTTTTTATATAAGCGTGTTCGTATAAATATTGCATTAGCCCACTGAAATTTGATTAATAAAAATGTTAAAAAAATCAATATTCAATGGTGACAACCAAAATCAAGATATCCTCACAAGGAGTTCTTTCTATGGAAGATCTCAAAATCTTTCATATTTATGCATACCTATCCCTATGTTTTTATTTTCCATGTTAGGAGATTTATGAAATTGCAAATCACTCTCTCTGTAAATTGTAATACAAAATTAATAAAAAAAAAATAAAAAAATGATTACATAAATATATGTTTATGGTTGATTTGTTCAAAACATATGAAATCAATATCAGTGAAAAATATGACTTCTTGTAATAGAAAAATGACCTTTAGTGTTTTCGAAGAGGAGAAAAATGACCTTTAATATTTCTATAATCATTCCGTAAAATTTTATCTATAAGTAATATTTTTATTTTGTTTATGTGTGTTAAATTGATCTTTTCCTGCTACAATTGTGTTTTAATTTTTTTTATTTTTTTTGGATAAACGAAACCATATCATTAGCAGCTAACTCGGGGGAAAATCCGCGAGCAAAAGAGAGTGAATACAATTAGGGGCCTCCTCAATGAACACGCTCATATCCGAGATACCTGAACCCCATTTTGCTAATTCATGCGCTACAAAATTACACTCCCTACGAGCATGGACAAACTCAATATGGCTAAACAAACTATTACACAGCAATAGCTAGCCCTAATTATATGCCTCAGTTTACAGACAAAAAGTGTAATTAAACACATCATGATTAAATTATCAAGTGCTTAACTGTTCAATAAAATCTCTACAATTTCAATATTAAAAAATATATATTCTTTTTGTTAAAAGGTAAGTCAATGCGACTCTTTAGGAACGAGCATCCTAACCAGATTGACAACTAACGGTATTTTATTTTTATACACTTAAACATATGTTTTCATTTGTTAATAAGTTTGGTTCTTCATTTCGAAAAAATCTGTTTAATTACGACATGAAACACTTCAAATTAAAAAAATAATTACTTATCAACTGTTTATCGATTAACTTTTTAGCTTGCCTGTAACATCTTGACTAAATTTTTGTTAAATGATGTGGTTTTCTATTCGTTAAATAGAGTTGGGTCTTCATTTCTAAAATAAAATGTTTAATAATGTTATTAAGCACTTCAAATTATCATATAAATTGAGTGTTTATTGGTTTTCAGTAGATTATACATTAGAAAAATTTAGTTAAATCTTAAAAAATCACGTAAGTCAAAATATTTAAATTAAGTTTTAACTAGAATATAGCGCTAACTATATATCATTAAACTTAGTGTCTTTTATTATTTATTTAAAAATATCAACATTTATGATATTTAGTACTTAAAATTTAAGGTGTTTCCTTTATGTTTATTTTGTATATGATTACTTTTTATCAACATTATATTAATCTTTTAATACTCATCTAATAATAATGAGAATTGAAAAAATAATGATTAGATTATAAGAAAAAAACATTCCGTCAAAAAAAAAGAAAAAACATAACAATACTTATTTGTTATCTTTTCATTTTTGTTTTTATCAACGCCTAAGAAGTAGGTTTCTTTAAAAAAAAATGTGAAAAGGTTGAAACTTTTGTTGCAAATTTCAATAGTAAAGAAGTGAGAGAGTCAACCAATAATAAAATGAAATTTGGGAGGGAAATTTTTAAAGAGTCAAATGTCATGACAAGTAGTATCACCAAAAACTCCATGCAACTATTGTAGATAGATAACACGTGTACAAATCCAAAGGATAGCATTTGTTGGCATATATAGAAAGGACTTTCTGTACCATACCCTAAAGCCGTGTATTTCACATTTAATAAAGAATCCGAAAGCAGATTTCAAAGAGAAAATTGCATTTAACAGACTCTTATTACTAAATTGAGTTTATTTAAATTATGTTATGCTCTTAAATTCTCTATTGTTTATTTACTTTCCTCTTTTTAAATTCACAAAACCACTGGTTCAAACTGTTTGCTGCCCATAGTTTATGAAAGATAAAAACCACTAATCCTAATTATAACCATTAGCTTAATCTTTCTATAATCACCCCAACATTTGCCTTATTTAGTTTAGGGTTTTAACATAATTGGCTAAATTAAAATTTTGCTTTTTCTGCAGAGTCAAATTGCGAATCCAGGAATTTTGTTTTCTATAGCCTCAAAAATAAAAAAGTTTGGTTATGCATTTATGAAAAAGGAAATAAAAGTTTGCGTATTGAGAATCTGAGGGTCAGCTTTTTATATGACAACAGTTTTAGTTTTTACTTTCAGACTTGAGTTCTCAATTTCAAATTGTATTCCATGTTTTTGAAACAAAATTTCAGAATGGGAATATTGGCCTCACGTGCCCCTAATTAATATAAATTGTTATTTTCTTTACTTTTTATTTAAGCCCAGATTTTGTATAACCATAAAGGTAGAGTAATTAGACATTTGTTATCTATTTGACAAATTGACTAATAAGATTGTGAGTACGTGCAAATAAAAAGAAAAAGTGGAAAGCATAGAAAAAATTGGTCGAAAATGTCCCTAACTTTGCCTACAATTGAAAGTTTCTATCTTAAATAGGTCAACTAATTAAAGATTCAACATTATTTAAGAAAAAGAAAGAGAAAAATGATATATATTAAAAGAATCAAAATCATTAGCGCTAAAAGGGAGTGTCGAGCAACAACATGAGCTACCTCATTTGTCAAATTGATCCATCACGCATCTTATTAACCAGCTATAGTAACAAATTTAGAGCTATAACGTCCCATTTTTATAAATGGTTATTTTCCTTACTTTTTATTTATACCCTATATTTCGTAGAATCATAAAAGTCAAATGATTAGATATTTGATGTTAAATTGATTAATAAGATTTTGAGTACGTACAAATGAAAAGAAAAAGTGTACAACAAAAATCAAATTGTTGAAAGGCTCCTAATGTTTTTACCTACAGTTGAAAAATTTATATCCTAAATAAGTCAACATTTAAAAAAAAAACAGATAAAACAACAATATTAAAAGAATCAAAAATGTTAGTAGCACTAAAAAGATGTGTCAACAAAAATATGAACCACCTCATTTATTAAGTAGGCTCATTCCGCATTTTATTGAAGAATTATATTACCTATTATAAGAGCGTACTAACATATGATTTTCAAATTTTTCACGACTTGTTATAGTTTTTGATTTACAATTTTATTTTGATAGAAACCCATAAACAAAAGGGCAGAATTGACCTTTTCCGTACTAAAACAGTGGACACTCAGTTGACCTATTATTTTTTGACAGCACTCAGTTGACCTATTATTTTCTATATAAACTCACGTTGACCTATTTTATATATTAAGGAAAATGAAAAATTATTTCATTCATAAAAAAAAAATTACAGTAAGTAATACAACAAATAAGCTCTAAACAAAATCAAAAAATTATGAGCCAGTGTATTGTTCCATGGAACCTGGGCCTAGCTTATTAAGCTGGTCAGACCCGAATTTATTCATCTTTTTAATTTATATTTATAGATCACAAAAAATTATCCAAAATTCTAAACAATGAAAAGAAACAGGAGAAAAAAAAAAAAAAAAAAAAAAGCAATTTGGGAATACAATATATATTTAAAGATAATTACACAAACTGTTACAAAATAAAATAATAATAATTACACAACCAACGGCATTATTTGCATGTATAGTAGACGAAAAGAATGAAAATCTCGTATACAATGAATAAAAGGAAAAAATCTGTAAAGTTCCAAATGTAGAAGATGCAATGTATGTACCCTACAAAGCTGCCATAATGAGTTGATAAAATTCCCATAGTATGACACCAACCACGGTATCTCTAACCAACGTCTTTAATATATTACTAATAACTGAATTAACTGAACCTTCCCCAGATCCTTTCTTCCCCACAAGATCACTAAATCTCAACTCTCCCGAATCCGATATCAACGAATATATTACCCCATTCATATGCCCCTTTCCGATGATCCCCACTACTCTTTTACCGCTCCTCACTGCTTTGCTCCGTTTCAGCGACCATGCCAAGTACTATTTTAACACCGAGTGATTAATTAGTAGTTTATTCGTGTTTTCCTTTTATAGGATGCGTATAAGTTAATATTACTTACTGTGTCTCGTTCGTGTATGAGCGGCTGCAGGAGAGATGGGTATGAAGAACCTAGTTTCTGATACAGCTCAAAGGTGCTACCGTCTTCCTTACTTAATGCCTGTAATTATAACGGGAAACATGATTATAATACGTATTAATAGCAATGTCTATCCATGATGAACTTGTAAAGAAATTAGTTATAACACGATATGATATAATACAGCGCACAAGACAGGATATAAGTATATTTAAAGCGAAAAAAGAAAAGAATATACCTTTAGGTTATCCCTTGATGTATCAGATGAAGAGGTAATTCCTCGAACCACTGACGTCACTAAGTTAAACTTTTCATTCCTGCTCAAGGCTTTCCAAGCCCTTTCAAGCTGCCAAAATAAAAAGTACAAGTCATCCTCTGTTCTTGTTTTGTTTTCTTAATATTACTCGGTTGTTAAATCATATTGCATTACGCATACGATCAAGTAATTAATGGCAATGCATGACATAATTTCGGTCCAATTACTAGAACAAGCAGCATTAAAACTAGAACAGTTAACAGTAAATATTTCTAGACTAAGCTATCAGAGAAAGGCAAATATGGTAAATGGAACTTTCAAAACGAAAAACGCGCACACGAAAAACACAAACAGAAACAAAAAACTTTTACGAAGCGCTCATTTGTGCATTGTTTCCTCCATGCCATGAAATGAAAGAAAACAACTTTGACTCTGAACCATATGAAAATGAATTGAAGGTGTAAAAAGAAAAAGGTGAATTCATGTGAGGGCTTACATTATTTTAATTTTTAATGTCTCTCCAACTTGCACATCTTTTATCCGAGGACTTGTGCGATTATGTTTATTTAATTAGAACCTAACTAATAGAACCAAACAAATGCTCTAGAGAACCAATGTGAAAAAAGAATCTTATATGTTAAATTCATGGTTTGAGATGTGTTTACTGTTATTTCAATAGGCCGATCTCCCAATACTATCTGAGCACCTACTTCTTCAGACATTTTTCGGGCGGCACGAAACTGCAAGATATGAATAAAACTTCACAAATTTAGCAACATTTAAATATGCTAATTCCATTTTGTAAGTCCAGATAAGAAATAGAACTGCATAAGATTACCTCATCCCCAAATGGGCGGTTGGCATCAGAAGACAATTTTGATGAGAAAAGAGCTAAAAGGAAACGTAAAGCTAGAGCGGTTTGACCTCCTGTATGTAGATTACTTGATCATGAGAAACTACCCTTTAGTAAAACTTTGATCAGAACTAATCAAGAGAAAGGATTAATTAGTGCATACCCAAGTTTACGCTCCGACCAACAGCACCAAAAAAGCCAGTCCCACTCAATGAAAACATGCTTGATCTTAACTTTTGGCTGCCCTCACCTTCATCACTAGTGTACATAATCCCAGCTCTGTAAATAAACTCTGCAATAAGTGATGATGTTAAGATATGGCATCACAACACACAGATTCTTTCTACAGTCTACACCATGCATACTTTTCTCAACTTCATCAAACAAATAACGATCAACTGATACATACTTTTCCAGAGATTAACAATTTCTGCACCATAAATGTTTTTCCAGGGGGAAATTCCAAATTTCAGTGATTATACAAATTTTGATGTTTGAGAAATAGGAATTCTGACTACAATCCATGTCTGTCCCCTGAAATTCGACGAGAGCAAGATACATAATTCCCTTCCTATCTAACCAACTTATTGATTATGCCATACAACAAATGTAATAACGTAGAGATTTTGTAAAAGCAGAAATTGTTAATTTTTCTTGAAGTATTTTAAATTTGGAAGAAGATCACTAGTACTAGAAAACATCCAATACCTTTCAATTGTATAATATAGGGAGTCAAGTAATTAACTTAGAATATATAGGTATGTAGCCAGACTAAACTACTCTTGATTTCCATGATTATGGTTGACCATTTACTGAAGCGAATGCAAAGGTAGATTGTCAATTGGCTATTTCCATCAGTGAGGAAGTTACCGTTACCTAGTAGAATAAACCCTGAGCTCTGCTGCCACCTCCTCCTTCCAGGTTATTTTTCTCTACTACCCTCCTAGCAAGTCGATCAGTCTCAGTAGCAAGCAATGAACACAGTACTCTATACCAGATCTGAGATTCGAGCAAAGCATGCCAGCAGATAGAAGAAATGAAAAAAATGCATTTATGCATGGTGACACGGAACTCTTAGTTAGGTTAGGAAATTGAGATTTCCCGGTTGGCATAATAGGAGAAGAATGAAGGGTGGTCTAGCTATCTGCCAATGTCAAAATGTAAGTCTATCACCCTGGTAGAAGTAAGATCAACTGACTGATTTTCTATTAGATGAGCGAAGTCGGCCTATTAGGGAGAAAAGTAGCGGGATTAACCTCTTTCAAGTCAAGAATTCTTTCCTCAGTTCAGTTTAGAATGGAACGGCAGGGGCTAGCACAGGCTTTCGGCTTTCCTCACAGATAATATGGGAATAGGATTTTTTCATTCAGCCACAATCCATCTAGTCGCGGCCATTATAAATGGTTCATCCGATGGTGGCAGAGGCAGGTTTGGAGTACTGTTTATGCTTCGTCATACTTAAGTAAGTCCCTGTCTTGCTCCTATTAGAGATAGCATCTATGTTGCATGGAAATGGAAACAAATAGTAGCGAAAGCTAGTTCTGTGTAGGCTTACATGTAAACGTTAAAAGTATAATCATAAAAGCAGTTGGTATTTATACTTTCTCGATGATTAGAATAGAGAGCAGAAAATAAAATTAGACAGAAATTATCATCATTTAAGAAGTTCTAGTTAAAGAGAAAGTTTCAATTAGCTAGAAATGCTGTTGGAGTTGGAGTTGCTGTTTGCAAAACCGGAAACATGTTTACTATTTTTAATATTATACGGAAACGTGCCTGAAAACATGTTGAATTAGTTTCTGAAGTTCTTGTTTTCGTTTTCCATTTCCAAACAAACACGAACGCTACTGAAGATAAGTTTTAATGCAACATTGATAAGCATAAAACAACTAAACTATTCAATACATAAGTGGAACTAACAAGACACAACACGCAATTACCCAATATAGTATAAAATCACTATCACAGTATAAGCATATGAGTATGTTCCCCATTATAATCACGACAATGACAGCAACTTCTAAAAAATGTATCAAAGTAAGATCCCAAACAACAATAATACTATAATGCAACTAATCATATTCAATCATCATATTCTATTGGGCTCAATTCTTCTAGAGAGATTGTTTCAAGAATAAATTAAAAAAGTAATAATAATTTAAAGGCATAAACTAAAAAATAACACTAGTGTATTAAGATTTGTGATTTAACAGATTTTAAAGGATTAACAGATATGTAATATAAAAAGTTGTTATAAAGTATCTTAAATTCTACTTTTATGTTTTACCGCCAATAAATTACTTTTATCAATAAAACATAACTCTTTATAGAACCGAACTTACCTGCTTCGGCAGAGCTCAACTACGACATTATCAGGCATGACAGCCCGGACAACGCGCTCTACGTCGGCAGCGGATTGGGTGGAAATATGAGAAGTGGCAACCAACCATATCGCCTCGGGTTCTACAAAGTCGGTCCTCCAGGGCGGAACCGGACCGAAAAGACGGTTCTCAATGAGAACTAAGGTCCCTTTGTTGGCTAAATCGAGCAATTGTGGGTGAGATATGGCAATTGTGGCTGTGGAGTGGTGCAATATCTCCGAGCGGAAATCGAAGTCGGATGGTGGAGGTTTTATGGAAGCTTTCGAGGTTTTGAAGCGTTTGTTTGTCCGGAAATTTGACTTGTTTGTGAAGATTGGGGATGCTGATTTCAGCAGAGTCTCCATTGAAGGTAGAGTTGTGTTCGGGGGTTAAGATAAGATAACTAACTTCAATGCCTCCCGTTTCCTTTTCTTTTTATTTTTTCTTTTTAGCCATATTACCTATCGAGCACCTAAACTTGTCCATTTTTATCCCTTTGCACCTCAACCAACCTAAGTGATAACCTATTAACCACCTGAACTTATAATTTTGTCGTTAGCTTGCGTTCGGCGATACCACATACACATCATACTCTAAATAGAGAGCGACAATGTTCAAACGATTCTCCATATTTGTACTATGAAAATCGAAATATTGTTCAATCTTAGAGCACCAAACATACGGATCTTCACCTGTAAATCGAGGGAACGAAACAAAGACGTGTCATCTTTATCAGTGTTGGATTCGTCACTCGTCAATTGTTGAGGTTGTATTTGAGCGCGCAACTGGTGAACACAAGCCTCGAGGGAGTATTTAATAGATAACTCAAAGGTCTCTCTGTGGTTAGCAAACTCGACACGGATTGCGTCAATCGCGGTGGACAATTGAATATGGGTAAAAATAAAACAATGAAAGATGGGTAGAAAAAACAATGAAAGATGAGGATAAAACTCTCAATGAAAGCACCAGTTGATACAACTCTATATTGAGAATCGATCAAGGGGGATCGTTTTGGGGTGGAAACGACCTAAAACACCACTTCGCTTTTCTAGTTAACGCAAACTGGAATATTATTAAACTTCTGAATTCATTGACTAAATTACATAAGCTTAAAGCCTTTAAATAGCGAATCAATAAACCTAATTCTACTTATAATGAAATACTAATTAAATCGGATATTAGAGACCTAATACTTCTAAAACAATAAAACTACTCCCATAATAAAAAGACTCTTAATTAGATAACAACCAATCTCGGACCGTATTATTCGTGTTATATCAGTCACATCGGCAAAAACGGAGCAAATATGTCACAATTGACAAGTTGAGAAGGCTAAGTGGAAAGAAATTACAAGTTCCGGGGGCTAAGTGGAAAAAATTTACAAATTTAGATGGCCAATAAATTATCTCTTAAATTTAGAGAGCTAAGTGAAAAAAACAAGTTCAGAGGACCATAAATGTATTACGCCTTCTTTTTATAATAACAAATTACTAGTGCAAGATATTTTTCTAAAATAAAGCTTGTAAATTGTAACATGTTACAATGGAAAATCACATAACGGTGCAAGTTAGGGCTGGGCACGGTTCGGTCCAGTTCACAGATTTGAATTTCTCCAGAATTGAATTGTAATTCGGAGATTGTTGAATATGAATCTCTAGTATGGAATTGCATAGATGAATCTCCAGACTTGAATTATACTACTAATTCAGTTCGATTCAGTTCGGAGGTTCGGATATTTCGGTTCTAATTCAATAATGGATAGTCTGAGATTTATATATAATTTTTATTATGTAAATTAAAACTTAAAAACTACAAATACGCACATATAAACACATGAATTATATAATATGAAATAACTGAAGTTATATGCCAATTTCAGTATAAAATAATAAAACCATTATTGAAATAAAATCTCAAACAAAAAGTTATATTCCAATTTCAGTATAAAGTTCTATCACTTACAATTTAAATATAAGATATAATATCTTTAAAATTATTCATATATTTTTCACAAATATATTTTACTCAGTAAATGTGAAAAGTTTCGGTTCTTTTCGGCTCTTTCGGTTCGGTTCGGTTCAATTTGGAGTTCAGTTCGGTCCTGGATAAAATTCGGTCCAGTTCAGTTCGGATCTATAAAATAAAATTTACGGTTCAGTTCGGTTCAATTCTTTGAAAAAGATCAACGGTTCAGTTCCGTTTCGGAGATTTTTTTTCGCATATTCAGTTCGGTTCAGTTTCTTCGGGATCCCTGCCCAGCCCTAGTACAAGTGTTGTTGGCATCATTATGGCCAGTGGTGATAATAATTACGTGTATTATAATTTTGTTTTCCAAGGACATGGTGGGATAAAAGTTTGGCATGTTCAAAATTTAAACAATTTTTTCTTCTAAGAGTTCCTTTACACCGAAGATGGAAAAATTGGATTGCACTTATGAACACCCTAACTTAGGTAATTTAGTCATAATCAAGTAGAACTGAGGTTCATATATCAACATAGTATGTAATGAAACATCATGTAGCCTCGTTGTATCTAACGAAGTGTTTGTTTCAAATTGAGATTGAGATTGTATGAAAATTGAGGATGAGATTAGATGAGATGAAATTGGGAAAAAGAAATTAGTTAGATTTTATTTGTTTCAACGATTTGTTTAAAGTGATGAGATGAGAATGAGAAAAAAATCTCATGTTTGTTTTAGGGGTGAAGGTGGAGATGAAAAAAAAATCTCATCTCATTAGTGAGATGAAAATGATGGCCAAAGAGAATCAGTAGAATGTCGACAGCGGAAGTAGAACACTGGAGAGAAAAGCAATGAAACATTGGTGACGGGAGATGAGTTAAACGGCAACAATTGGTTCTAGTGATTAATGATGAAAGGGGGAGAAAGGATTACGAATTTCATTCTTTTCATTTGTTGGATTGTAAATAAGAAGAATATGTGTTATAAAAAAAAAAATAAGAGGAATATGTTAGATTTTTAATTTCTTATGTTTTATTTAGTTGTTTCCTAATTTTAAAAGTTCATTTTTCAAAATTTCAAAAAATAATAATAAAAAATCCGGATCAGTCCGGTTTTTGATCCGACCATCTATTCTCAAGTTGATCTCGATTCTAGCCGGTCTATCATAAATTTGAAAACCAAGAGTAGTTCAAACCGGAATCCAATTTGTTTTCCGGTCAATCCGACCGGCCTAGCCATAAAAACATTGTACTATACACACAATTAATATGCCCGAATTAATCAATTAATGTGCTTGCAAATAAAAGTACTACTCCACCACCGGAATTGGTCAACCACTCGATCCAACGACCTCTTTAGAAAAAATTAGAGAACATAAAATATGTTTCAAACAGGCCTACACGCTACAGTTCGCATTTTGTTATTAATAATTTCTACTCTTTATAAATATCTAATTCTAATAAATGGGTTTGCATTGTCCTAAGAAAATGTACTGATATATAGCAGAGAAATGTACCGAAAAATAAATGAAATTTAATTAAATTACTAACAGAGAGAAAAAAAGAAGTAATGCTATGCATGACATATATTTATGGAAAAAAAAGTACTACCAAACACAACTAAAACAACATTGAACAGGTAAACTCTTTTTTTTTTTTTTTGAATGAGAACAGGTAAACTTTTACTTCAAATTCAATATTTAAAAATCCAGGTAAGTAACAGCTAGCTACTAATAAGAATTCCTACACATATTAACACTTGTGTATATTACGTGTGCTCACTTTAACCTCTCAATTCTGCAGTCACATGATCACATCAGCCATCATTTATTAAATTTTATATTACTATCTTATATTATAATTAACATTAATATAATTATAACTAAAGCAAAATAAAATAAAAAAGATTTATATGTAGAAAAAGTCCGCGAATTTCCCACGCTTTATACCTTAATTTTCCCTTGTATAAATAAACCATCATTTTAGTCATATATTCCATGCGACCTCAATTTTATAAAATAAAGTTATAAACAAAATTAAGACAAAAACATCATTGTATATGTTGTCTAACTTTACCTAATTTGGGCTATATTATTATTTTTAGCCTTTTTAAAACAATGGCCAATCCTCATTCTGGTTATACACACCCCTCCATTCAAGTCCCTAACCAAGAAGACCAATCACCACGCTCCACGTCATCAAATCGTTCTCCCAGGCCACTCCGATCACCCGGCGCTGGCACCGGAAGGCATCCGTTATATAGAGGAATTCGGAGCCGGAGTGGGAAATGGGTATCCGAGATACGAGAGCCACGTAAAACCACAAGAATATGGTTAGGAACATATCCTACCCCGGATATGGCTGCTGCAGCATACGACGCCGCAGCACTAGCTCTTAAAGGACCTGATACACCGCTTAATTTTCCGGATACTGGTGTATCGTACCCGGTACCAGAATCCACTTCAGCAAGTGATATAAGGGCTGCAGCTGCTAGTGCAGCGGCTGCCAGGCGGGTTCGGGTGGAAAGCGGGTCTAATCAGGGTCCATATCGGGTTGAGCAAGGAGAGAATACTAGTACGTCGTCGTCTGGTGTGGTTAAAGATGAGGTGGCTCAAGAGTTTATGGATGAGGAAGAGTTATTGAATTTTCCGAGTTTGATGGTGGATATGGCCGGAGGAATGATGGTGAGTCCCCCGCGGATCAATACTCCGACGTCGGATGATTCGCCTGGGAACTCCGACGCTGAAGGCGGGCTTTGGTCGTACTAGTTCTTTTGACTAATGCGCATTATATTATATTAAGGTTTTAAGATGCAGAAAAAGAGTGCTTTTATTTTTGGTGTTTTTGTGATTGATTTGTGGTGTGTTTAATCTTTGTATAGGTTAGATAGATTGCTAGTTAGATTCATCTGAGTTCCGGAGAAGCAAACTTGAGTCTTTTTTATGCTTTGTTTGTAGATAAAAAGGGACGCAGTGTTCTTGGTTATCTATAGTACAATACAAAAACTTGTGAATAGTAATACACTTGAGATCAGACTAAATTGATATTTTCTTGGGATAAAAGTTGAAGAGGAAGGAGGAACCCCTGGACATTCCAAGCGCTCACAATGCTTGACCTGGAACTTGAATATAGTGCTAACTTGATATATTATGAGTGCTCAAAGTTCTTAGCACGATTTTTCGGGTGTGTTTTTGGATAACAAAAGGATGCTGCTGAAGTAGTCCTTACTCCCCCTGGATGCTAGGGCTAGTTTTTCTTCGATTTCCCCAGTTGCTATATATGTTTTGTTCCTTACTTTTTCCTTGAGATTCTGAAACTCATGAGTTTATTAGAAAATGTTGTACAATCTCTGATGAAGAGATATATAGTATGGTACGCATTTCTCTTTTGATTAGTTGTATGTATTGCTTTAGAAGTAATTTATGATTTCTTTTTACTGATAAGATTATGGCTAATTAAGTAGCTTTGTAAGTTCACATAAAATCTTAATATTTTGAAATATATAGGTTTTCTATTTGTGTTGGTTCTTTGTTTGGAAGTTTTCAGATTTCATTTATGATTTACAAGTTCACTCGAAGATGGTATACCATGATACATGTTGTTTGTAGATGATTATGTATTTGAGAAGGTGTGTTGGAGACTAAGTTGAAACTATGAAGACGGTCTTTGAAACATAGAGTAGATTCAAGACGGAGTATTTTGAGTGTAAGTTTGGCGGCAACAGAAAGTAGGGAAGCATGGACAACCACCTTGGATGGGAGGAGTGTCGAGGGTTCGAATTGCTTCCAATATTTTAGGATCTATAATCTAATCGGAAGGAAAATTTGATGGAGATGTTATATGTAGGATTAAATCAGGATGGTTGAAATGGAAGATTGTTACGGATTTTCTTTGCGATCCCAACATGTTTAATAGATTGAAGAGTTAATCCTACCGCATTGCAATAAAACCCGCATTGTTGTATAGTACGGAATGTTGGGCAGTGAAAAATGCAATGTTCGTAAGATGTCAGTGGCGGAGATGCATATGTTGCTATGGATATGTGGCTATATATGAGATGAAATTATTAATTAGGATGAAAGTATGAGTTACATGTATTGTAAATAAGATTAGAGAAAATCGACTAAGATGGTTTGATTTTATAAAAAGAAGGGCGAGTGATGCCGGTTAGAATGCTTAAAAAGTGGCAATAGGAAAAAACAATAAGGGGTAGGAAAAGGCTCAGACAAATCTAGAAGAGAGTGATTGGAAGTGATATTAGCCTATTAAAGATTGTAAAAAAAATTGATGATAGATAAAATGAGGTTGCGGGAGAGAATTTATGAAACCAACACGGCTTAAACTTTACAATTAAATATAATAGTTCATGATAATCCACCTTAAATTATTTCAGAATTATATTGTTTTGTTGTTGTTGGATGAAGAATAAAACAAGATCCAGACTATATATATTGGTGGAGTTAATATACTTAATAATCAATGATATATCACCCAATTAATAATTGGAATTGACCAACCCACATGGACTATAGACAAAGACACGTGATTGCATTGTGCTTTGCTATCCTATAACTAGTACAAAATGCTATTTTTGATGCTTGATAGTGATCCCTCAATTGCAATTATGATTTCTTTTCCTAATTGAGCAAAGAACCAAAATATATAACAATTAGTCCAATTAAATTCATTCCAATGGTGATCTTTTGGTAAGTTTGCCCTAGAAACTGTATTAAATAGAAACATCTGAGAAACTAAAAGCTTGTGCTGTTGCTTTATTTTATGGTCATTTGAGGATATAATGTTCATGCATCAGCAGATTGGGGTTCTCCCACAGAATTCTCTGTAAATTAACCAGAGTTATTTGAGTTTAGAAATATGGACTTCATTTAATTATATGATTTTGCATGCTTCAAATCAATGAAAATCGACAAGTTATATATTGATTTTGAGGCCATGGACATCAAATTTACATCACATCCGACTCACATTAGAAGAAATATAGAGATTGATATCCCTAACTGAGAGTTTGAAGATATATGATTATGATTTGGATTAACTTTTCTCCCTTGTATATTTTCGAAAATGTGAAAATTCCTGCTGGCCTTTTTTTTTATTTCCAATTAATGCTCATTTTTATCTTAGTTGATTACCAGGATATATCACTATGAGCTTCAGCAGCACCTTTTTTCTTGGATCCAGTACTTCGAAGTTTTGAGAAACTAGTAAGAGAGAACATCTTTTGAGCATTTGTTTAGATAGTTGAAGAAATTATGCAATATTATTAAGAAACTAGTAAGAGAACATCTTTTGAACATCTTAGGTTTTTAAATTTTACATGCATTCTCGTAATTATAATCGAAATCTACTTAGTTTCAGAGCCGTCTCGACTCTCAAGCATTTTGGAGGCTGTAAGCAAATTTATTCTAGTCAAAGATAATTTTGAATTTTCTATATGTTATAATAATAATTAATGGCGTATATTATTAGCAAGAATTTATAATTATACATCAACTTTTGTGTAACAAATAAAATTAAATAATACTAACTTGAAACTAAGAAATTATTATTGTTCATATTTTTATAAACTATGAATTTTGAAGCCCTAAGCTCCCGTCTCGGCTAACTCCCCTTGAGATGAAGCCCGTAGAACAAGGCAATGCAGCCTATTCTACTGAACAGGACCCCAAACTTGTTGGGGCCCCTTTTTTTTTCTAATACATATAAGGTTTAGTATTTCCATTTTAATTTTGGGCCTTTTTTGGGAAAATTTAATTTTGAATCTGTAACATTATATATATGCAGCATTATTATTATATTCTATAGATTTGAATTTGTAATCTGCTAAAGTTAAGTTAAAGAAAATTGAAAAAAGATAAAATTAATTTGTTTTTTCTTTTGTTTTCCATCCGGTTTTCGAACTATATTAGGTCGACTAATCCAGATTCGGGGCAGGTCCAAGCATTATGGTATTTAAACCCTCCTAATCGCCGTTGTGGGGGATCGATCCGCAAATCTCCCTACCAAACGCAGCCCCATACTACCACTGTGTCAACCAACGATTGGTAATTAATTTGCTAACCTACAATCAAGTATGCTGATATTATTTATTATTTTTATTCAAAATTGTATCCAAATATTATTAATATATATAAGAACATTAAATATTTTTTTTACGAATGTAGAGCCCAACTTATATATTTCGAACAGGGCCCCAAAAATATTTTAGACAGACCTGCTTGAGATGCCCCTGTTTAGTTCCATGTTCTATATAATGTGCATTCACTAATACGTTTACAGTATATATTAGTTCAGTAAAACATCAATTGATTATTGGGAGTCATGATATAACTGGCTAGCAATGGAGTTAGACATAACTGCCTGTAAATTGGACCAAGTAGTGAGGATTGAAAGATGAAACTTTGAAGAATAATTCCCATCCCTTTCGTCTCATTCACGAATTTTATTTGTTTCAGTTTATATTAGATATAATTAATTAGAAAATAATTTATCTGAACAACTCAAATTAGTTACAAATTACTGTAATAATTAACATTTATATAAAAACATTTAGGTTATGTTTTTTTTTTGCGGAAATAAGTTGAAGCTGAACTAAACTGAAATAAGCTGAACTGAACTGAACTATTGACTAAATGTCTAATGAATTTTGCTGAATTTACTAAATAGAACTGAAAAAAGTTGAATTGAACTGAAATATGCTAAATATAAGTTAAAAGGAACATGTTCTTATACTAATTAGATTATTAAATACAGAGATAATACTAATATTTGGAGATTAGGTTATTCCCTTGCTTTCATGTCAATTATCTAAATTCCATTGAACTAGTTCAAATAATTTGATTGACATTCAATGGTTTTTCAAAAAAATTGCAGGAAAAGAATTAAATTTTGAAAAGGGAAGAAATAAAATAAAATTAGAATTACTTTAATGGAAGAAAATGAATTCTCTAGATTTAAAATTGGGAAAATTCTAAAAATATCTCACATGAAAATTTGAAGTATGCAATTAACTTTTTGTTAAAATGGGGATTGAAATTTTTCAAATTTTTTTTAAAAATGAGGACATTTCTATTGATGCTATAGAAATCACCATTCATGACTTAAAGAAAACATATTTCAATAAAATGTTCTTATAAAAAACTTTAATTTTCTCTATTTTAAATTTATTCATTTAGATGACGTTTAGTGAGAGAAAGAAAAATGCCAAAAGAAATGAATTTTGAAAACAAAAAATGCAATTCCTTAATATATGATATTCCTTCCGTTCTCAAATGTATGCCGTTTAAGCAAGTTGAAAAATTTACAAATGTATGTCGTTTTGTCATTTCTTTCCTATTTTAAATTTTTGTTGCCTATATTGCCTTTTTCAATTACGCAAGAAAACAAGAAAGTAATACATTACCATATATATATATATATATATATATATATATATGAGACATCATTTGTTAGTTTTTAAAATAAAACCAAAAATTTAGGAGTATATGGAGAGAAAAAAAACATATATATTGAGATATCAAGGGTATATTAGTATTTTACATAAAAAGTTTAATTTTTCACTTTTTAGCTTAAAAGACATACATTTAAGAAGAGAGAGAATATTAAATAACTTTAAGTTTTGCTTAAAAAAACAATTTTAATTTTTTAAATTTTCATTTCGAAATTGTTAATGATAATTTTGATAGGAAGTCATCGGTTTGCTAAAAGTGAGAAAAAACAATCTATATTTACGAAAACTAAACTACAAATATATGTCTCGGAATTAGTGAAAACACATTTTTATTTTTTTTATTTGCTCAATCATATAAATATAAAGGTTGATTAAATCCTTTCAAGAAAGAAAAAAGTTGATTAAAGTATAACGGTACAAATGGAATGATAGTCGGCAAAGAAATTCAGTGGCGAATCTTTGGAGGCTACTTTTTGTAGAAAGGAAATAAAAACAAATTAAGTGGGCTTAATGAATTAGTCGGGTCTAATGGAGATTCAATAAGTTCACTTCAATGTTTAAAATTTAATTATTATATTATTGAATTTGATTAGTCAATTAAGGTGAAGCAAGAAATACCGACAATTGGTCTCATCACAAAACAAAACATGGCTAGTAAACTCTAATAATTAATTAATTAACTAACAAACTAATAAGTACATGTGAATGCAATTAACTAATAATGACCATTGTCAACATTTCAAATCCAAATCAAAATTCAACCATCCATTTAGTTTAGCCGACGTACTAGGTTTCTTTCTGGGTTTGCCATGGACGGCCTAAGCAGTTGAAATGTCTGAAAATAATCTGAATTATGAATTGGTTTTCAAGTTGAAAATTAGAGTCAATCAACTCCTTTATTCCTTGAAGCTAAGTCAAGAAGCTATGCCTCTCCTATTTGTAACTTACTACGTTATTATGTGAATGTCAACTGTTTCTGGGTCTTATACTCACAATTAATTAACTTTTGCTGCCATAATCATTATTAATTCGAAGGTTTTACACAATACTTCAAAGCTATTTCGGAAAAAACACTTATTCAAACACTATGCCATTTTAGTCAATTCGCGTATGTATATTTGTGAGTTTTATATTGTAAAATAGAATCGATGACATTGATTTTGACAAAACTAAGAACTTTTACACTAAAGTTGTCAATCTCTTACTCTAGTTCATTAAATTTTATTTATTAACACATTAATCATGAGACTATTCTTCTAATTTTTTTTTTAAATCACAATTTTTAAAAATATCTAGACATATATTTTCTCTTTTACTAACTGACCATGATTTTAAAAAGTTAAAGAATGGAGTGAGCCGATTTGTCTTTGCTAAGGTATCCGACTATAATTCTAACTTGAGTGGATGACTTCCATCTACCTCTATTATCTACTATTGTAAGTCGTTTATATATATATATATATATATATATATATATATGTATGTATAAGGTGTAAAATCTCAAAAATTTCATTAAACGTCAAAAATAGAAAATAAATTTATTTTGAAGATTTAAAATAAGAATTAAACATTTATTTCTCAATTTTTTATTTTTTATACATAAACGGCCCATATATAGAGGATTAGTGTAGAAGCCCTGCCTTGATCATGATTCTTCTTCATAGAAACAAAAGACTAATTAGGAGTCCTCTTGCTCTGAACTGAAATTGAGATATGAAAGACCTATATACAGAGACGCAATATATTCATGATGCGAATCAAGTCCTTTAAGATGTGCTTGCCCTAAATAGAGATGCATCCTATTCAGAGGTGTTTAATAACCAAGCAACGCGCTTCCGTACTAAGACGTGGCATCTCAAAGGCTAAGAAATTGTGTTATTTGTCCCTAATTCATTTTGTCAAACATTAGTTATTTATTGTCTAAGTAACATGTAGTGTAAAGTTTAGGATAGAAATTTCAAATGTTTAAGGTAATAGATAATAGTAAGTTCTAATGAGAAATGTTACTGGTCAAATTTTACCATTGGTTTTTGTTTGACAGTAATCAAATTTTACTATTAGTTAGGAAGCAATAGACTTATTATATTTTTACTATAAACAATTTAACAAAAAGGAATGCACAAGCATTTAAAAGTATTTAATTGGAAATCTTACAAATAAATAATTCAATCGTTGTTACATTCGAAATAAGAGTGTCAATAATTTTTTTTAAGAAAAGTGAATTTTAAAAATTGTATTTATGGGTGTGGAAATTAAAGATTAGTGTTTAATCTTTAAAATCATCTAATGATCAACCGAGTAATTTGCAGATTTTCAATAACCTTTCAAGATAGTTAGGGACAGTTTGGATCTTGTGGTCCACAGAGGTTTTATTTATTTTTGGTGGAGGATTTCTCATTTCTCTAAAAATTGCAAAACCCTTTTCTACAAAAAGTATTTTAAAGTTGGGATCCTTTGGAGTATTCTACAACTCATATATGTCGACAAAATTTGTAAATTCTGAATACAATCAATGTAGATTTTCTTTGTTGCAGAAAGAAGTTTGACAAAACTAATACTTTCACTTTAATATTATTGCTACAAAGTCCTAACCTTACGAGTGGGTAGACTAAATCTCAGTTACACTTTTCTCTACCAAAAAAAATATTATTGCTACAAAAGTTAATTAGTATTATAATTATGAATTTTAAATATTTTTTAAATTTTTCTTTGAAAGGATGAATTTTAAATTTTTAACACATACATCAATCTCTTTTTAGAAAAACACATACTTCAATTTATATATCCAGAAAACTGTAGATTCAATCTTAGAATTTTCATATCATATTCGGCAATATAAATTAGGATGCAATGTGATCCAAAATTCTATGCAATGATACATTTCTAGTGTGAGAGTCATATTCTTGTTTACACAAAAAAAATTCTATATAGTGACGAATTTCTATATAGAAAAAAGTTCTCTATGAGATTCAATGTATCTCTCAAGCCAACAACATGTTTTCATGTGGCTTTTCTTGTCGATTCAAACTCTTGTTAGATTCATAGTTAGTTAAGCTGGTTAATTAGTCGAATTCTTGTCTAATAAAGTCACCAACCTCTTATCTCTATATAAGTTTGATTAGATATTATTATGGTAATACACAACTTATATATTAGTATCATCATCAATTCATTTATTAATTAAGTTCTATTATCGTCTAGAATTGTTGATTGGTAATACAACATAACATAATCATCATAGTTATTCACTAAGCTCCATTACCGTTTAAAAGATATATACTATGGAACCTTCTCCATCACCGAAACTGTTCACCGATTTAGTATTGGAAATCGGATCGGCAGATGGAGCCCAAATCTAACCTATTTGTTGTTATATAGATTATATAGAAACTTCTCAGCCTTAATTTATAAGATAATTTGTAATATTAAAATAGTGGTGGGTATATCACAAATTCTTAAAAATAGATCCAATTATGGAAAGTAAAATGATTAAGATTCCTTTCCAAAAGAGATGAAAATAGAATATAAAAGGAAGGAGAATGGGATGGTAGGAAATAATTAAGGTTGCAACTAGCATTCCATGAAAAGGGACACAGCTACCACTTCACTCTTTTAATGTACTAAAATAAATAGGTTCAAATTCAATCCACCTCCTCTACTTGGTGGCCCTAATTTTCTGTTCTAAATGCGGCTCATTTTTGCCTAGCTTGTCCCATATGCTATTTTCTTTCTTCATTTTCTTTGATGCGTCTATCCAAACAAAATGTTAGTTTTTTGAGCTTATGATATATTATTAAATTTGTTGTAATTTTATGTTTAATTTAAGTAACTATTACATATCAATAAGAGTTGGTTCAAGTAACGTAAGATATTTCATCTTTTACTTGAAAGTTTGAGGTTTGATTTTCTGCTTTGTCAAAATTTAGCTCTTATTGGTGAGCAATATGTAAATTCCACTATAAATTCTTATCGATATCTGTGTGATTTGTGCGAATGAATAAGTTTACCCTTAGTTAAATTTTTCTTTACAAAAAAAATAAAATAACTATTACATGTTTATCACTATCTCATTTAAAAGTAAAGATAATATCTCTAAAAGTGAGTTCAGAGATTTTTTTTTTCCCCACAATAAAATTTCGGAATTTCCCATATGCATCATCCAAAATTTTTTAAAATATTAAAGAAATTCTAATTTTATTTACTTTTTGATAACAAAGAATTACCAGTTTAATCAAATACTAGTTTCTAAACATAATACCAAGAAATTTATTTATAATAATAATTTATCTGTAAATCTTTATTGAAATTTGCAATTTGTTGAGTAAATTTTAATTTTAGTTAAATTCTATGTTACCAAAAAAATTAGTAGAGAAAACAAAAATTGAGATATTAGTTTATACATTATAACAGGAGATTAGTCTATTAGGTTTTCTAGATTATTATTAAATTATTTTTTTAAGAATTTCACTTTTTTGTCGTTTTGAAATTCAAACCTAAGCATAGAAATGTTGCTATCATTAGTTATGGTTTGGTGGGTAGTAAATTATTGTATTGTTAGGTTAGTATCTATTAACGTCTAGTTGGCAATATGTACATTAAGATTTATCTTATTTTACAGATATTAATCAATTTTTATATTATGCAACATAAAATACAAGTATAATCATATTCACATATATGTATGGATTTTTTTCTTCTTTAGTATCTCAACCTCAAAAATTCAATGACTCCGCACCTTCGGTAGGATTTTCTCCCTATCACCACCCCTATCCATTTGATGGTGAAAATAGAAAAACAAAAATTAATATATTTTAGTAACTATATAGAACCTTTTTTTAGTGTTCACTTTCTACAATCATGACATTTGAATTCATAACCTCACACTTCTTACTAGAATGTAATAACCACCAAGACATTGCTTGATAGATTAATTATATAACACGTAAATTTATTTACTTTTGCCTCTTATTAATGCGAAATAAAAATGAGTATATTGCCTGTGATATGTACAAAAATTGTAGTTAAAAAATTAAAATTCGCCTCCATCATATTTTTAGAGTTAAATGATTTGAAATTCATGACTAAACTTCTTGATAACATCCCAATTGGCCTAGATGCCAAGTGCAAAATTTAACTGAGACATGACTTTTCATGTAATTTTCTCAATTTATTACCAATGGGCTAACCATATGCCCCAAGTTTTAGGCTCAATCCTTTGATCCAGTAGGAACAGCCCATGAAAATCCAAATCTGAAGAGGGAACCAGTAAGGTAAGATGCATGATCCCTGTGCAAGGTGCTTAAGAAAACCTTGATGCTGAAGGAGCTATACAATGCCCCTAAAGGGCCACGGACTATATAATATAACTAGTCTTGCACCCGCACGATCGTGTTATTTTAAATACATTAATACATATAACTAATTTTATCATTATGATTTTGTTTCATAAAATTAACCAACACTGTAATTTATTATATTTAGAGTAAAAAGATGAAAACAAAACATATGAGATAGATAGTTATATCCGTAATGTTTGTATATGAATGTTTTTTCGTCATCCAAAAGAATTACTTTACGTAAATAACATGAATTACAAGTGAGCCTTTTTAAGTCCAATATCACTAGTGTCAAATAAACGAGTCCAATACAACTTTTTGTTGGGCCCGTTAGTTTCTATGGCTGCTTTTTTTTCTTTTCACACCAAGTTATATGGACATATTGTATATATTTTGGGCTGGTACGGCCATAGACGTCAAGCCAACACACTCTAGGCCCAAACCCATGACTAATGCTCATTTAAGAAAAACTTCCAAACACTGTATATGCTTTTTTTATACTCTAGATTTTTCTTGTATCAAACTGCCTGTTTTTTATATTTTCAAGAATTATCATACTCTAAGTATTGATAAGTTCAAAAGATAGAAATGCAGAGCACATTAAATACAATAGTTCATTTCTAGTTGGCACTTTTTTCAGGTGCACACTACCTTGCATCAATTTTTTTTAAAAGAAAATGTAAAGGAGAATGCTGTAACGTTTGGAAAATAATTTGTTGTCTCTATTATTGTCTCTTTCATTGTGTCCCTCTCACATAAAATCAGTTTTAATTATTTTAATTATAATTTTTTGTGTGCCTTCCATACCCCACTCACAAAAAAAACCGATTTTATATGAGAGGAACACAATGAAGGACACAATAATGGGGACAACAGATTATTTTCCGTAACATTTTATTTCAAAAAAATTAACTTCCTTATCACTCCATCCGTTTAATAAGGTTATTGCATTCAATTAATTAATTAATTTTACTTCCTCGTTCACATTAGGGTGTAGGCTATAGTTACTTTCTTTTATGTCCACTTTGTTTCTACTTTGTTTTGTTCACCATTAGATTGGTTTTGACTCCATGATCTAATGGTGGAAAAAACAAATTAATGATTTCTTTGTAAAAAACAAAGTAACCGTAGAATTTCCCTCACATTAGATGCCAGTGTTGAGAATTTTCGTTTTGTAATATATGTTATTTCGGTTTAATCTATGCATATTTTTTATTTTCATTTTATTAAAGAAAATTCTCATTTAAATATTCTTTTATCTTAGAAACCGGAGAATTTCTAGAATACACTTGATGTACCACGTCATTCATATATATGGACGGATTTAGGGAGTTTTAGCGGGTGCTTGAGCATCCCCTAGTCGTTGAAATATGTTTAAAAATCTATGAAAATTATGTATGAAAAACTTTAAATTATATGCAAAAGTATAAAACCAAATATAACTTTAGTATCAAAAGCACTCGCTGCCAGTAGTTCCTAAATCTGTCACTGTTCGTACACCGGATCAATAATTTAGCGATATATCATAACAATTAGGGTTTAGGGTTTATTATTTGAGGTCTCGGATTCATTTTTTAGAATCTAAGGTTTTTATTTTGTCATCTAGAATTTTATATAGATAATTAATTACACAGTGTAAAAATTTGATTGGTCGAAATCATATATGTCAATCACTTATTGACTTGGTATATCAGGTCAATGTACACATGGTGTATTCTAGAATCTCTCTATAAGATCAACACTACCATTATTCAAAGTGTTTGTAAGCAAGAACATCAAAATAAAATCTTATTTCCAAACTAAAAAGATCAAATTAAAGAGTCTTAATTTTTTTGACTCAGTTTGACATTACTTTTTCAGCTGCTTTTTCAAATTTCGCAGGTAAAGTTTGAAAAGGAGTGGAAGCTTTCAGCAAAAGGTGAAGTTTGTAGTTTTTGAAACAGAGCAGCTGTTAGAAGTTGTGCAAAAGCTCATTGAGAGTTTTTTATACTAAAATAAGCTTAAGATTTAATATATTTTAAAGTTTATTTCTTTATATTTATGACTTTAAAAATTTATTTACCAAATACTTTGCAAATTTTGACTAACAACAACTTCATCCCACAACAATTTCCCCAACAACAATTGTTTCTCCCATGGTAATACCAAATTGGAAATGAAAACCACAGATTTCACACAATTAACAAATTAGCTGGTAAAGTAGTGAGAAGGAGAAGACTAGAAAAAGCAAGCTGACGAAGACCAGTTATAGAAAGTGATAAAACTGAAAATGTCTGCGGAAACCAATTCCTTGACAATTAAGGACAGTCCAAAATAGAGTAATTTAGAAGATGAACAACCCCAAAAGTCAAATCATACATACATACATACATACATACATACATACATCCCGGCAAGTGGGTTTCTGAAGTTCGAGAGCCGGGCAAGAAATCTAGGATATGGTTGGAAATGGCTGCTCGTGCTCATGACGTGGCAGTTCTCGCATTGAAAGGAAGATCAGCATGCTTGAACTTTGCAGATTCATGGTGGAGGCTTCCGGTACCGGACTCTGGTCATGCGAAGGATATTCAAAAGGCGGCCGCTGAGGCTGGGAGGGCTTTTGGTCCGGTGGGGAAAGAAGAGATTAAAGTTAAAGACACGGAGGATATTACAAGAGGAAGTGAAGAAACGACGACGGATAATGTGTTTTATATGGATGAAGAGATGGTTTTTCGAATGCCGGGATTGCTTCTAAATATGGCGCAAGGAATGCTATTGCCTCCACCAAATAATACTCATTTTGTGAGTGAAGACAATACTTTTCAAACATGGCCTGATTTACCCTTATGGAATTTTTAATATGACGAGAAATTTCTATAACGCGATTGGGAGAGGTTTAAATACCATAATCCTTAGACCCGTCTCGAATTCGGATTAGTCGGCTCAATGTGGTTCGGAAACCAGATGAAAAAAAAAAAAAAAAAAGAGAGAAATTTTTACAGGAACGATACCATTTTAGTAGATATTAAGGTTTGAAGAAAGTAATTTTCTCAAAAAAGAAGTTTTGAAGAAAGTAACAAATCTTTTCCCTCGAAAAAAAGGGAAAGAAATCTAATTGACTTTTGAGATATAAGGAAGGATTGATAATTTAGTAAGATTAGTCAAGGTCCAACGTGGGCATGGGCCTGGTCGGGCCGGGCCGGGCTTAATGGGGGCTTTGTTAAAATTTATCAAACTGAAACTTGTCCAAGCCCATAGTAAATTTAGGCAGATCGGGCCCGGCTCTGGTCCAAGTTTATAATTGAAATCTCAAGTTTATCCGTATCTCTACTTAAGTAACTTGTTTTAATATGTAATTTAGGGAAATTCTATGATCACTTTGTTTTTGACAAAGTAACCATTACTTTGTTTTGTCCACCATTAGATCATGGGGTGAAAAGTGATCTAATGGTGAATAAAGCAAAGTACAAACAAAGTATCTCAAAAACAAAGTCACCATAGCCTACACCTGTAATTTAACAATGAAAGATTGTATTTATAATATGAAATGTAAATGTACGAGTATAAAAAATTTCACTAAATAAATTTATTTAAAGTGCATACACTAAATAAATATTTTTAAAAATGATAAAATATAAACGGGCTGGCGAGACCGATCCGTTCTAAATTACTCTAAACTCAAATCCGGCTCAATTTTAAATGGATTTGCACGGGCTTGAATCGGATCGGACATGATATAAATTTTGTATGCTCAAGCCGGATTAAATGGACATTGGTCTTGACGGACAAGGCGGGTCACGTCCATACCCAGGTCTAGTCAAGGTATAATTTTGAGGACTTAAATTGATAATATAATAAGATAATGGAACTAAATTATACTCATGTTACTACTTCATGCCCAAAGACATTTTGTCATTATGATGGTACAATTGTGGTCTAAGTTGTTAATATAACTTGCTTGGTCGTGTATAATATGAGAGATTTTATTATAATCTCCATTTTACAACGACGCAATGTTCTAGAAAAGACATAGGATGTTTTTTTTTGTCATCCCATAGGACAACTAAGAGCATTAATGATTCAGGGTAATTTGTAAAAGATTCGACTCACAAAAAGTTTGACTCAGTTTAAATTTAGTATTGGCTTCAGACTTTTAACAACCCGAGATTAAGTTTTTTAAGGTGTGTTAAAAACTCCAGCAATATGCTCAATTACTTTTTAAATATTGTATATATTTTATTAATTTTTTTTTATCTCAATAACAAACCTTTGACGATGCTAAATTATTCCTGTCTTTATATAGGGAAATAGAGCGGTTGTTATTCCCTAGTAGGACTCGGTTATTCAAAAAGAATACAATAAATAGGAGTTGAGTCCTCTTATTCAATCATTCTTCTTTAACAAGTTAAGAGAGCAATTGGCTACGTTTTAAGCAAATTAACATTGTTATCGAGACAACGAGAAAGTTTAAAAGGCTAATCAAGTTTGTTTCGGACAAATTCAAGAATCAGTTCAGTACGATTTAAGCAACTTTAAAAAGTTTTCTAGACAACCTTAAAGTCAAAGTGACTAATCAAAAGTTTTGGGCAATTGTGGGAGCAAATGAGGTATTAGGGCAAGGTAAAATGGCATGTTTTTGATCAATTCCAAATAGAAACTTAAGCTGGCATATAGTAGTTAATTGCTTCATAGGTCATAAAAGTTTGTCTATTTTCCATGAATGGTCATAAAACTTTAATTTGTCCCAATAAAATCATAAAACTTTAATTTTGTCCCAATAAAATCACATTGGCCATTTTCCGGCCAACCACTCGCCGGAGATGATGATGTGGCATTAATTTAAAATTTTTAATGACACGTCAGCGACCTGTCATCGCCACGTGGCAAAAAAATTTAAAAATTTATTAATTTTTTTTTAAATAAATCAATTCAATCCAACTCAACCCAATGTTATATAGCTAATTAGTTTTAAAGGACACAAAAGTTTTGAATATTTCTCTAAATGGTCACAAAAGTTTCGAATAATTTCCTAAATAGTCACAATAATTTTGAATATTTTCTCAGATAGTCACAAATTTACAACTAATTACTTTTAAAGGTTAGAGGAGTTTCAAACATTTCCAAATATAGTCATAAAAAAATAGTTACATAAACTCAACATAAGACATCCATAAACTCAATATATGAATGTTTTTATGGATGTCTTATGTTGAGTTTATTTAACTATTTCTTTATGAATATATTTGGACATGTTTGAAACTCCTCTAACCTTTAAAAGTAATTAGATATAAATTTCTGACTATTTGAGAAAATATTCAAAATTATTGTGACCATTTAGGAAATTATTCGAAACTGTTGTGACTATTTAAAGAAATATTTAAAACTTGTGTGACCTCTGAAACTAATTAGCTATATAACATTAGGTTGAGTTGGATTGGATTGGTTTATTTTTAGAAAAATTATTAAAAAAATATTTTTTAAATTTGCCACATGTTGCTGACGTGTCATTAAAAAATTAAAATTGTTGCCACATCATCATCTCCGGCGAGTTGTTGGCCGGAAAATGGCCAATGTGATTTTATTGGAACAAAATTAAAGTTTTATGATTTTAGTGGGACAAATTTAAGTTTTATGACCATTCATGGGAAATGGGCAAACTTTTATGACTTCTAAAGCAATTAACTCTGGCATATAGGCAAGTATTTGTGCTCTGGGAGACATTCTAACTTCACCTCAGCCCTTAACAAGGAATATACATCATATTTCATTGTGCAGCATTCTTTTTTGTATCCTCAATTGTATTTGAATTAGCAGAAATAAGGTATGATGCAAAATTTGCAACTCCAGCATTGAAGACATAAAATTGAGGTTAAACAACTGATCAATTCATGCCATTTTAGTCATATTCGGCAGGTTGGTAATGCGGTCGCTCATGAGCTTGCTAGTTGGGGAAAGTCACTCGATCAACCTTCGACTTTTGTAGAGAGTTACCTGCCTTTCCTTGCTCGGTACATTGAGTTTGACAAAAAATTTCTTTGTTGAGTTTCAATGTATTTGCTTGATCATCAAAAAAAATAAAAATGCAAGAAATGTTCCAAAGTAAAGTGTAACTTTCATTGGATGAAAGCATATATATGAGCATGTGAAAAGTGACGGTTCATGTTCTAACCTCAATATATAGTTATTCCAATCTTTGCAACAACATCTGTTTCCTTCCCAAACAATAATCAGCTGTTGTTATCTAGTTCGAACCAAATAATTCAAATCTTCTGTTTGGAATGAAACAGTAAACAGGAGGTATCTAACAGGAGTCAACAAATGTTCTGAATTTGAAGGTTACAGCTTTGAATTTGAATACACACACGCAAAAAGAAGAGTTTCGGAATTAGCAGATTTTTGCAGGCAGTATAGAAACTACAAAGTGAAACAAAAAGAGTTGTACAAAATTAAATAATTATCTGTAAATTTATGAATTAATTGTTCCATATATCGGACATACCCAACTCCCTATAAATTTATACAAACTGCTAAAAACAATATATCAAACCCGATCATATGAACAAATAGCAGAGCTTCTTCTAGCTTTTCACATCGAATTTAGGTATAAATCAAATCAGTCTAGGTTGTGTGCTTCTGTTCATATGAGTTCAGTTGTGCGAAAACACATGGTGAAAGATATTCATGCAAGCATGGTATCGGGTGTGCAATTAGGTGGACTCATCCCCTCCGACAGAGGGGCTGAATCTCCCGTAAGAGGGGAGGTTTAGGGAAGGCCAGGGGTTCTCTGCTAGCTCTGGCACCCTCAAGCCCTTCTACCTCTGGCCCGGATTATAAGAAGTAAACTCATGATGATTAACATTCAAAGCCTTTAAAATCACCTAAACCAAACTTGAAATGAATAGAATTGTTTAACTGAATTTGGTTGAATTGAATTTAAGTCAAAATGAATCGGGCCTACAATTAAACATATGCCCATCTGCAGAAAAGTATATATTTATGCCAAATAATGAACAAAAGTTTTTTGGAAAAACTACTCTCAGCCTTCATGGCACTAAAATTGACATGTAAACTAATCCCCTTAAAAGAAAAAAAATATCACATATTAAAACTAATAATTTCTAAGAAAGAAAAAGAAGTTAAGGTTGTTTTGGAACAAAAACTCGAGTTGATAAGATCTTGTTACATTAATCTCGGACACAGTACTTCATTGCGTGAATGCCTTTGTGCATTCGATTGTAGAAGTTCCAATATCATGTTACTTAACCGATTGAACCATAGCTCGAGCTAATAAACAATATCTTTTTATATTAATATCCGATATAGACAATTATAAATCAAATCAAAACTGATTAGACCGGAAGGCAAACCAAACTAACCGTAGTGAAGGATGGTAGTGCTGCGCCGGAAGAAGAAAAAATTGGAAACCGGAAAAGACCAACCGCCGATCACAAGACATTGAGGCAAAGATTCCACCGGAAAAACAATGAATCGCCAGGTTAAAACTTATTAAAATGATTGAATCACTTGCTAAAGTAATTGAATGGTTCAGATTAATACAACACGTTTAATCAACAGTAATAATACACAAAGTAAAGCAAACGTTACTTGTACAAATTAAATTATTAGTCTCTTCCAAGATAAGCAGACTGTAGTGAACACGTTTCTGCAGGGGACGCTTTTAACAGATTCTGCAGTAGAAGGGAAAACGCGTTCAATTATGCAACGCGTCCTTCTAGGTAAGAAACATAATTCTCCACCATAAAAATGTCTCTTTTACTCTTTTGACAAATGCCTCTTCTTCAAGGATAGCCACTTTTATTACTTTTATAGACATACTATTAATATTTTCGAGTTTTAAATACATAAGCGTAAAAAAATTTTAGAAAAAAGCACTTGGTGTTATACTGCATTACTAAATTTTTATTTTATTTTTTAATATTGCACTGGTTGTGCAAATTTTGAAATTGAGTACTCTTTTGATTTTGTAAAATAATCTTTAACAACTTCAAAATAGATGTTTTTAATTATTTTCAAGAATTCAAATTGTTTAGTACCATAATTTATCACTGAATGTTTCAATATTTCAAAATCTCAATTGCAAAATTTTATCCTTTCAAATTGTGGATTGGATTATTTTATTTATGATATAATCCAATCTAAGAATTGTCAATAGTTTTTATAAAATGAAAGAACTAAAGATATTTATGATATAATTTAATTCAAGAATTGTTCATTTTCTATATGCTATAAATCATCATTTTAATTATATAAAAAAAATTCAATTTGAGAAAATTTCTTTTGAGAAATTTCTTTTTTTGGCGAACATAAGATCTGATATTTCCTTTGCAGTTTTAATACCAATAACCACAAAATTATTGTTTGGCGAGTAATATGGGAATTCATTTAACCACATAGAAAAGAAAATCCACAAGCACAATTTCAGTTTGGATAATTACAAAGTTATTTTTGAAATTTACTCAATAAAATAATATACTATTAATAAATATCTGAAGGCTATAGTTACTTTGTTCTTGTTGTTATTTATCTTTTTCATTGTTGAATCAACTTTTATTTCATTCATTTATTTAATGGTGCAGTGGACAAAGTAGTAGGTCACTTTGATAAAAAAAAAACATAGAAAAATCTTAATAAAAATAATGTAATCTTGAAGGAACAGTCCCGTTCACATGCACATTAATATGCATACACATTCATCCTAAGATTAATCTAATGGTCTAAAATTTATCTAATAAAATTTAAAATAAAAATCCTAGACACTAAAAACTAAACCCTAGATCCTAAATCATCGACCCTAGATACTAACATATGTGACGTGTCATCGAATTATAAGTCCGAAGTACCACGTTATCTAGGGTCGATGATTTAGGATCTAGGGTTTAGGGTCGATGATCTAGGGTCGATGATTTAGGGTTTAGGGTTTAATTTTTAGTGTCTAGAATTTTTATTTTAAATTTTATTAGATAAATTTTGGACCATTAGATTAATCCTAGGATAAATGTGGATGCACATTAATGTGCATGTGAACGGGATTGCGAAACAGAGTAAAACATATTAATATCTGAATTAGGTGTAGGCTATGGTCACTTTGTTTTTCCCTTACTTTGTTTATACTTTGTCTTTTTTACCATTGAATTAATTTTTAACCCATGATCCAATGGTTGACAAAACAAAGTAATGGTTACTTTGTGAAAAACAAAATGACCATAGAATATCCTTCTAAATTGGTAACTATTGTCTTATTAATTTGTAGAGTATTGTATACAATATGAACGAAAAAAAATTAAAAACAAAAGGTGTTTCGTTGTGGGGTCCTTGCCCTAGATGATTATTTTCAAACAGTTACAATTATTAATTACTCCGAGAAAGTATCCGAACAAGTGTGTGGGCCCCAAATTCATCCGACACAACTTTATGAATGATGTTTACCACAATGTGGGTGTTTACTTTTAAACCCCACCTTCCCACATCGGGGATCCAAAATTGAGAAAAGCTTCAATTAGTAAAGTTTTTTGTCTTATATGAAATCGTTATATGTGGTCTGCCTTTGCTTATGATACTTTTTAAAAACACGCAGACTCGCCAAACGCGTTCCGTACCTGTTGGATTAACTGTCAACCACGTGTAGGAAATGTGTGATGTCAGCTGCTTTTTGGATTATTTGATTTTTCATGTCCACTCACTACAATTTAGAAAAAAATGAAATTTTCCCTTCATATTCTGTTTTTACCTTTTCTTTTATGTATTGAATAATTAACTAATTTTGGGAATGTCGATGTATAGGTTTTTGTTTTTCCATCTAAGATGAACTGAATTGAATTAATGTAATGAATTTTACTGAATTTGTTGAAATGAATTGGAAAATGTTATAAATTTTATTGAATTTGTTGAAACGAACTGAATAAAACTAAATTGAAATATGCTAAATATATGTAAAAAATAATAAGGAATAGTCTAAAATTTATAAAAACGTTTGACCCTTCTTATTATGTTTTTAAGTAATGGTGGATTCTTCAATACTTCATGTAATGCAATGTTTCTATTCTCCACAATTTTACTAAAAAATTGATATCATTAATTAAAAATTGAAAGCATAATTTAGTTCAAGGAAAGTGTGACTCTTGCGTATTTATGTTAGAAAGTTTAGATAAATTAAAATATCAACTTTCTTAAAAGAAACAAAAAATTAAATATTCAATTAACCGTTGAATTTTAAACTCTTAACTCTTGGTCTTCACCGATTCAATAATCTGATTTTTACAATCATGATTTCCTTATTTAATTGTGCTTTTTAGCCTATTTAATCCATAATTCAGTTAAAAGTGTTCTTGATTGTCTTCCCCAGAGACCGTGTCACACCCCACCCTAAACGGCATTACAAACTATCAAATAGCTCAAAAATGTCTAACTTAGTCTATCTAATTTGGCTTGGACCCGATAATATTAATTATCAAGCTTCCTACGTATCCTGTTATCTCCAACCAGGAATCAAAGCCACGTAGTTCTAATAGTTCTAAATATGATTATCTCTCACATAATTGATTAAGTTACCCAACCTCAAATTATTCACCCCAATTATTTAAGAAATTACTCAAGTATTGCATATCATCTACTTATACAATTCAAATATCACAAACCATTTCATCTACAATTCTCATCCAAGAGTCAACTTTATTATGACTATAAAAGAAAAGGCAAGAGAAGCGTACCTGCCTCTAGAATTGAAGCTTTGATAGCTTATATACAATTTGTAGATAGTTCATTTGTATGCCACATTTCTACCCAAGTTATTTCTTTGAGGGACATGTGTACTAATTTTCACAACTTGTGGATTAATTTAATATATTTTTCTAATTGATTGACATATATATTCGGTGCTAGCTAGAATTTAAACTCACCAATTAAACAAGCTACTGCACTCACATTTAAATTCTAATGTTTAATTATGTCATAAATATAATCAATTTAATATGCTTCTTTTTGCACAATGTATAATACATATATTAAATTTGAAAAATTACTAAAGTTGACTATTCAATTGACACCTAACAAGTCAATCTAATTTAAGTAAAACATGTGTAAATGTAGATAGTCATCTATCATTTTTAGTGACACTTTTATTTTTTATAAATATGCAGATGAAACATCCAAAAATTACAAATTCTTATTCCTCAGAAAAATCTCTAATTTTATTAGCATATGTTGTATTTGATAATAATAATAATAATAATAATAGTTAATTAACTTTCACATAATATATTAAACAAAACAGTTAACTAACCTCGATAAAATTTATAACTCCAGTTAAAATATTATATAGTCGAATATCAATGTACTTATATTTTTATGTCAAAATTTTTGGGACAGGATATTACAGACCGTCCATAGTAATTGACTTCTAAGAGTCATATGGATTTAAGCTTTTATTCTTGTTATACCATATATAAAATTTGACTAGTCCTAATTCCGCCACCTCCTCAGTCATGACTATAGCACATGAACTAACCCCACCCATACATGCTTCATCGTTGAATTTGCTTCCCTCAAATACGCTCTTCATTTATAATTCACCGGTCTTTTCCAACGTCAGAAACCTGCACAACATAACTTAAGTGGCAGTTCGCACAACAACAACTTTGATAACAACTAGGGTAAATATTTAAATTATAAAGTCATTATTCAATAATTGTTAATTTACTGAAATATGGATTAATAGATCAAGATAATAAATTTACCAATACTTGATTAATCAATTCTTGATAAATTGAATTATTATTGTTATTGTTAGTGAATGGACTCGTTACCGGTCAATGTGCATTCCTAACTGAAAAGAGTTGTGTAACCAAGTGAGTGAGCTTAATTTAATTACCCCTCACACATAGGGCCAAACTGAAAATGTCCGCTAGAAAATCAATCCCTTGACTAAGACATCCCTCAAAGTTGAAAGATACTCTGAATAAATAAACAAATACTACACATGTGGTTCAATTATTAAATGTTATCCCTTGAGAAAAAGTAAACTTCTAATTATTAATAGCTCATTGAATTACACACATGGCAACCTGAATCAAAATATTTCCCCTCTAGAAGCCAGCTGGAACAACCTATGTGGGGTGGATACATACCCATGGCCCAAACCTAGCTGACCTGGCACCTTTTCACAGCCAGTGTTCGCGTTCTCTTCTCAGCCCTTCAAAATTTGAGAACCACTTGTCTATATATCTATCCTTTGTAAAATTTTCTCACTTCACACTTGTACTAAAAGTATCTCATTTCAAGAAATGGAAGATGTTTTCTCAAATTTCTTTGATCCATTTCTTTTCGACGGCTCTCACTTACCGGTAACTTCTACTTCCCCGGTATCCGATAGTCCGAGTACTCCCCGGGGTGAGGAGGTCAATAAGTTAGCTTCAAGTTGTCCCAAGAAGCGAGCCGGAAGGAAGAAATTCAAGGAAACTCGCCACCCTATATACCGCGGTGTTCGCCGGAGGAACACCGGCAAGTGGGTTTGTGAAGTCCGAGAGCCGAACAAGAAAACAAGAATATGGTTGGGTACTTTTGCCACGCTCGAAATGGCTGCTCGTGCTTATGACGTGGCAGCACTCGCATTGAGAGGGAAGTCGGCGTGTCTGAATTTTGCTGATTCGGCTTGGCGGCTTCCAGTACCGGCTTCTACCGATCCCAAGGATATACAAAAGGCGGCAGCTGAGGCAGCGGAGATGTTTGCTCCGGGGGAGGTAGAGGCCGGAAGTACAAGCATGGGGATGGAGAGCTTAGAAGGGGGAGCTGATGAAACGACGACGGATCATAGGTTGTATATGGATGACGAATTGGGGTTTGGAATGCAGGGGTTCCTGGCATATATGGCGGAAGGAATGCTATTACCTCCTCCAAGTAATACTGATTTGGAAAGTGGTGGTGAAACTGATGATGGCCCGGATGATTTTTCATTATGGAATTTTTAAATTTTTACGGGTACATATTTTTTATTTCTTTTTCCACATGTATGGGTGAACCTAGAGGTGGCAATTTCGTGTTTCGTGTCGTGTTCGTGTCGTGTCAACTTTCGTGTTCGTGTCAAAACTCTAAACACAAACACGACACGGAAAATGTTTCGTGTCGAGATTCCAAACCCAAACACGACCTGCTCCAAACACGGAAACACGAAAACACGGAAATTACAGCGATAATTTACAAACGACCCGACCTGACCAACCCGACTCGACCCAACCCGACCTATGTAAAGATGGCAATTTATATACAAAATTAACCACTCAATCTTCACAAAGTTCTAAGTTCATTAGAATACAAAGATATTAGATTTTTATATAATGATGACTTAAATAACTCATCTAATTGCAACCCTAACTCTTTAAGAGTAAAAAAGTAATTAGCTTTTTCGTGTCAGTTTCGTGTTTTTCGTGTTGACACAAACACCACACGAAAATTAGCGTGTCATTTCGTGTCGACCCGAAAATGACACGTTACTTAATATGCTCAACACAAACGCGGAAAAATCCGTGTCGTGTTGTCGTGTTACGTGTCGAATTGCCGCCTCTAGGTGAAACATTATATGAAATTGGTTTCTGAATAACAAATTAATTAATTCCCAGTCGCTGAATGGAGAAAATTTACTGTGGGTCGGAAACAATTGGTTATAAAATCAACAAATAAACGATATTTCATTTATATAATGTATTTACTAAATATGTTGCAGCTTTTATATCTTTTCCACACAACAATTATTTCTTCCTGAATTTTGTATTATGTACATGTGAGAACAGCAAGTATTGAATGAAGTGAGCTTGTCTGGTGTGCTCAGAATTAGTAGTTAAAGTTGATACTTGAGACATTTTCTTTTATTCGAGTGTCATTATTATGTGTACAGTATGTGTATGATAAGCTTGTGACAAATCAATATAATGTTTTTGGCCATGTATAATTTCAACTATCCACGTGTTATACAAAAAGGACGGCAGATATTTTCTTTTTTTTCCTATGGGCAAAGCATAGCCAGGTTTTCAATTTAAGGGTATACATCATTGTTGTATAAACTTCCAAAAATTTATCATCTTTTCTTCATTAATTTTATGATAATTTAATACAAAAATATGGGATTTTTCAATCAGAATTAAATCGAGCGTAAAAGCAGATAAATAAAGATTCTAGTGGGTAGATAGTTTTCTAATTAAAGATCTTCGTATGGAGAATTATCGTTACTTTTTGACAAAGTAGCAAAAATAGGACGAGGTGATGTTGTGTCTGCACCGAAAAAAATAATAATTAGTGGATGTAGATCATACTACAAACCCACTAGCCATAATCACCAAACTAATTAAAGGCCACCTTTAGAAAAAAAAAAATTAAAGGGTAAAAACGTAACAGACCACATGAGCGGACTCAAGGCAAGCTCAAGTAAGTTGGCCTCAAATCGCATTTTTTCAAATACAATAATTTTTTAGAGATCAACAGTTAGAAATTATATCTAAAAAAAATTGTAACCCTCCCCATTTAAAATTAATAAAAATCACATTTTAAAAATAATAATATAATTAGTCAAAAGAATAAAAAAATGGGCAATATACACCTTTTTTCTTTTTTATCAGTGTTTCAATAAAAATGAGAATCTCCAAAATTATTTTACAAGTTAATAACGAAGTGGATACAAATGTCCTTCGATGAATGCTTCATCCAAGGTTGATTGAGTAGTAGTGAGTTTGTCGGACTCTTCCTGAACCACGCTCCAAAGCTTAAGTTAGTTCGAATACAGGAGAAAAAACACAAATTACAGTTTGGAGAGAGAAAGAGTAGAGATAGAAATCTTAGAGAGAGAGAGAGAACAAATCATTTGTGCATTCAATGCTTGGGGCATTTATAGTGAATTACTTAGCCAGCTGGCTTGGCCACGTGGACTCGGGATCTTAGTGGAGCCCTTGATGAGTCGAAGGGATCTCACGTCCGGTGAAAGGTATCTTTGCTTGGTGTGGACAGGGCCTTCTTGACTTGACGATGTCTTGTCCAAGCCTAAATGGGCCTAGAAAAGCTACTGAAAGTGGGCCTTTTGGATGATGAATCCATATTCATCATGAAGATCCCCCCCGCCCCCCTAATAAGTCGCGGACGTTGGTTTGGGAAATTGGAGGAGTCATAGCTTAGTGGGTTGAAAAAGTCGTTAGGAGAAATAGATTGGTGTTCCGAGGGGATTCTGGAAGTTGAAGTCGAAGTGTGGGGACACAAGTAAAGATCTGGCTCAATGATCTTGAACTCGAAGGGTGCGCACATTTGATGTTGTGGCGGCTAAGCCTTCCATGTGGCGGTTTTGAAGGAGAATTCTAAAAGACGTTTTGAGCTTCCCCCATTGATCAAATAGAACAAAATTTGAAAAGTCTACTTTTCCCTTTTCTGCTTTTGCAACCAATTAATGATTTCCAGACAATTTTCTGCAACTAACCAATTGTGAGAATCAATATTGTTTCCATTTCCCAATAAGCTTATCAGATACTTAATCAAACGTAACAGCCTTAATTCCAAATTTGTTGATTATTTTTGCTTTATAAGTGTATGCGCATGCTCTCTCCCTTTTCCTGAATTAGTAAATGTATTGATGCATATCTGGATAAATGAAAGTAGACTCTGGTAGTATGTAAATTGTATTGTGTTTGAACTTTGTGTATGTTTGTTGTGTTTAATTTGGCTATCGTATAAGCGTGGGGTGCAGAGGGGATTACTTCTGGATAAATGCAAAGCACTGAAACTCTCTCGTGCTCTCTGCTTTGTTATATTTGTCTTTCTCTCTCTAGACCCTTACTGACTAGATTTTCACAGTGTCTATCAGGAGGAGTATGTTAGATCCACAATAGCTACATAAAATTCAAGAACCTGCGGCTAGTATAAGGACTCGATGCTGAAAATAAATGAAACCATATGGACTTTTTTGAACTTTATCCTAAATATTATGACTTAATTTTAATATATTATCATTTAATAATAGAAAAATTCTATGGTTACTTTGTTTTTTACAAAGTAACCATTATTTTTTTTTCCACCATTAGATCATGAGTTAAAAATTAATCTAACCGTAAATAAGACAAAGTATAAACAAAAGAAAAGAAAAATAAAGTAATCATAGCTTACACCTAAATAATAATTACTCCTTCCGGTCCATATTATTTGTCACATTTAGAGAAAAAATCGTGTTCCATATTATTTGTCATGTTTATTTTTCCAATGTAAATTGTTTCTATTTTACCCCTATTATTTGCATGTTAGATTTCCAATGTAAATTTTTTCCACTTAATTAATAAGGGTATTCTAGTCCAATTTACATATATTTAATGCAAATCAATCATTTCCTTGATGCCCGTAATTTAGTCAAATGTGACAAATAATATGGACCGGAGGGAGTATTATACTTGAGTTGAATTTCAGTTTCAATAGTGAAAATATTGAAGGTTTATTTTCTGATTTAAAAAAAAGTCACCACTCACTAACACTTGACTAAAAGGTTCCTATTAAAAAAAAAAAACACTTGACTAAAAGGAATACTAATCCAGTAGAATTATATATTAAACGGAAAACAGATTTAGTGAATTATTATTAATAACATGCTATATATAACCTTTTAAAAAAAAAATGCTATATACAAATTTCTTGTCAATATCCAATATGCTACCAATCTTGTTTGTGCAAATGAAGAAATATAGTTTGGAAGGAAATAAAGTAATATCCATGTGATTTCTTAAATTGGTAACTATATTGTCTTATTTAGCATAGTATAATATTATAATGTTATATGATAAAGGGGAAAAGGAATTATCAGGTGTTTCGTTGTGGGGGTCCTTGCCTAGATGATCCCAGAAAGTATCCGCACAAGTGAGTGGGGCCCAGATTCGTCCGACACAACTTTATGAGTGTCGTTTACCATAAAAACAAAGTGAAGTTGTTTTGTTTTACATGAAATCATTATTTATGAAACTTTATGAAACACGCAGACGTACCAAACGCGTTTAGAACCTGTTACTCTGACACCTTTACCAGTTGGATCAACTGTCAACCACATGTAGGGAAATGTGTGACGTCAATAAATTTTTGGGTTTATGTGATTTCCATCTCCATTTTCTGTTTTTACTTTTTACTACTTCTATGTAGTAGTAAATAAGAGTATCTACTTGCGACGGCTGAAAAAAAAAATTAAAATAGGCTAATTCATGGTATATAATGTTAATATTGTCTAAAATTTATAAAATTTTGCTTGTCCTATCTCGAGATTCATAATATAAAATTAAATATATATTCTCATTCATAGGATAATTGAATTTAGGGACCGTGGAAGCCCACAATTTTTTGAAACTATGACAGTGAAACTCTTGGGTGAGGTGATGAAATTAGAGAAAGATGGTAATATTATGGTGATAAATTCTCTATACTTTCTCCTAGTCAAACCATTCATAAGCACAAAATCATAAAGTAAAGTGCAAGGACAAAATCACTTACAAAACGTTAATCTACAAAATGTTTAAGAAGAAACTTCGATGAACTCTTCCTAAGATGCAAAAAATAAAAGAGATCCGAGAAGTTCTCCTAAAAAGGGTAGGAACACCGTATATAGTGGTCCAAAAGAAAACCCTAGAATCCAAAGCGACGTTTGAGATTGGAGACATTAGTTATATCAAATTCACGTCTCGCTTTCTCACATTTATTGCACACGCGCCCTAGTAGAACGACGTCAAGATATCAAATCAATAATGATACTTCTTAGTTGTTATCCATTACCGTAGACCTTTCAAATTACCAAACCGTTTTAAATCTCAAAAAGTAGAAAGTTAACAATAAAAGAAAAAAACAAAACACACAAGAATTATTAACACAGTTCGTGAATAAAACTCTATTGATCTTCAAAGCCCAACACAATTGAGTGAGCTTAATCTAATTACTCCATCCGTTCTCAAATAGATGTCGTTTTAAAGTGTTTCATACCTATTAAGAAACTCAATAAATGTACACTTAAATTGATAAATTTACATAGATAGACTAAAAAGATAACTTATCTCCTTTGATGATTAGAGAATAAATCTTAAATTATTCAAAAATCCATAAATTAAACTAACCTTAAATATTTGGAACAAAAATTATACAAATTTTTTTGAAAAACAAAAAGGCACTTATAAAAGAACAAAAACAATTCTCTAAAAATACATCTAAAAGGGAATGGGGGAATACTTAGTTTAGAAAGGATGAAAATGATATATTGTCTAACTCCTTGATTAAGACATCTTCTAAATAGTACTCACCTGATTAATAAATGATCGAATACAATTTAATCAAACTGTTAATTGTATTCAATCAAACTGTTAAAACGATTGAGATTAAAATCTAATAAAATAACAATTATGTCATATAATTAAACAGTATTGCACTTGTTCAATTATGCACCATAACCACTTGTCCTCTTATCTAATCCCTTAAGAAAAGAAATACTCATTTTATTCAATAAACATACATGAAGTACACACGTGGTAACCTGTATCAAAATAAGCCACCTGGGACAAGTATTACAATCCTATATGGCCATGCCTAGCCAACTTGGTAACTTTTCAGAGCGAGTGTCCGCGTTCTCTTCCCAGCCTTGCAAAATTTGAGAACCACTTGTCTATATGTCTATCCTTTGTAAAATTTTCACACTTCAAGTTGTCCCAAGAAGCGATCCGGAAGAAAGAAATTCAAGGAAACTCGCCATCCTGATTAACTTTCAAAAGATTCGTATTGTCATATAAAATCATTATGTTATGTTTTGTCTGCTGGTTCATGTCGAAATACAACAATTACAAATCTAAAAGAATGACAAAAGGATGAAAGAGTTAATTATGACAAACGATAGAGACCTTATAATTTATTTTGCAAACAGGAGGACGAAACAGTGTAATATGTAAAACATTTAGGATGTTATAATCATTTACCCATTTTTAAGTTATAAACACTGATTTTAATAGTTTCAATAAATAAAGTTCTCATTTTTCCAAAGTGTAAAACCTCAATTCTTATTTTGAAAAAGTAAATCAACATCATTTTTTGAAAATGAGTGAAATCACTACTCTCTCCATCCAAAATGTAGATCAAATCCTCTATCCCCAAGTTTATGTCCCATTCACTATCCCTCTCACATAAGTTAAATTATATTTATTAAAAATATTATATTGTATGTGCCTATTAACCTCACACATAAAAAAGTAGTTCTTTTAGAAAGAAATTGGAAACAAGAAAGAAATTTTTATCCCAAAGTATAAGTCCTTTTAGATTTTCAAGAATTTGGTGTTTTTTTTTTCTCATATTGTTCTTCTAATAAATGTTAAATTATGTCTACCTTTTAGGGTAAGATTAGATTTCTAACATATTTATTTATGAAGTCAATGATTAAATTAGTAATTTAACTATATGTTTTTTAATATGTTTAAAAAGCTCTAGAATGATCAATATTTTGGGATGAAGTGAATATTGTTTAGTTTGTCCTAAATATTTTAGGAATATGGATTTAACTCAATAAGTGACTAAATTTTTGTAATGGGAAGTATTGAAGGGAGCTAGTGAGCTTTTATGGTGAACCATGTCCTACAGTGTTATAGGTCAGAATTAGTAGTTAATACTACTTGGTACTCCTAAACATTTACTTTTATCCATGGGTCTTAATGATGTCTACAGTATTTGTATGATAAGCTTATAATAATGCAAATCAATATTAATGTTTTTTGGCCATGTATAATTTCAACTATCCACGTGTTATACGAAAAGGAAAGGATGGGAGATTCCTTTCACCATGGGCAAAGCATAGCCATGTTTTCAATTTAAAAGTACACATCATTGTTGTATAAACTTCCAAAAGTTTATCATATTTTTTTATTATATTTTTTATGCTAATTTAAGGTGAAAATATGGGATTTTGCATTCCAAATTTCAAATCAAACCTAAAAGCAGCAAGTGGGTAAATATGGTTTTTTAATCATCATGGTTTTCTAATCAAAGATCTTCATATACAGAAGAAAACTATCATCACTTTTCAACAAAGCAGCAAAAATAAGACGATGATGTTATGTCTGCACCACAAGAAGGAAAATTAGTGGGGTGTTGATCACATTATATATTCACTAGCCGTAATCATCGTACCAATAAGAGTTGGTCCAAGTGGTAAGCCATTCCATCTTCTATTTGAAAGGGGACCAACTGGTAAGCCATTCCATCTTCTATTTGAAAGGTTTGAAGTTCGAGTCCTCGCTTTCTCAAAATTTAACATTTATTGATAGGTTGTAAACTCCACTGTAAATCTTCATCGAGGTCTGTGGTTTGCCCTGGCCTTGCGAGTGGGTAGGTCTACCCTTAGCTAAACTTTTTGTTAAAAAAAAAAAATAAATAATTAAAGGGCAAAAATGTAACACCAACATGAGCGGACTCAAGGCCCCAGGTAATTCGGCACAGGCAGCCGCCAATCGCCTCTAATTTTGGGGCCTCAAATCACATTTTTTTCAGATACAAAATTTTTTCAAAGATTAACGGTTAAAAATATAATTGAAAATCCGCAATGATATCTTCTTTTTCTATATGAGTTTACACTGAGAAAATATCAAAATCTCCAATAGGAATCTTTTGATTTGTACAAATTGTAGCTAAAACACTTGCAAATTGATATTTCAGTACTGAGGAATAGTTGTGCTTTAGTTAATTTTCAAATTGTAGCTAATGTTTTCTATCCATATGCGGTAGTGCATGTTTAACTAAACTAAACTCATACTTAGGAGCGTTTATCCATTGGTTGATTCGAGTTGAAAAAACCGAGCATAATCTAAAGTAAAAAAACTAAACTAATCCTAGTTGAATAACATTAATAAATTGGAACAAATATTTTTGATAAATATTTGAATTAACTAAATAAACCGATATATGGGTGAATTAGAAAACTAAACAGTCATCGTTTACATCAATGGCTTTTTTATAACATTTAATTTTAGAATTTAAAGTATTTGGTTTAGCTACTCTCGTCCTTTAAGAAAGGTCTAAGATTCAATATTCTGCTCCCGTATGGAGCAACCCAACTTTGCTAGAGCTGATATTACCTTTAGAGCTTATTTCGGTCAAAGCGCGAATTGGTTTAACATTAACATGGTGACCAAGCAAAAAAATATATTTCCAAAGGGGTTGAATTGAATTGAATGTATACCTTGGTTTTAATATAGGAAAAATAATTATTAGTTCCCGATGTTTGTCAAAACTCATTGTTTAGTTCTCGTTTTTTAAAACCTCATTACAAAGTCCTCATTTTTTGTCATAATTAACTCTCTAGTCTTTTTTTGTCAATTTTTTAGATTTTAAATATAGTATATTTTAACTTTCAAGACATCTATACTGTAATACAAAATGACCTTGTGATTCTGTTATGTCATGTCTGTTTATTTATGTCGAAATATAAGTTACGGATTTAAAAAATGAACAGAATGACCAAAAAGTTAATTATGGCAAAATACAAGGACCTAGTAGTGAAATTTTCAAAATACATAGACCAAACAATGAATTTTGACAAAAGTCAGGCACTAACAAATCATTTGCTCTTTAATATATTACCCCCTCCAACTCTTTACCTAAGACTTTCTAGCCAATGAAAAAAGTTTCAAAATATAAGAATTTCTCGCATTCCAAGAATACTTTATTTAACTTTTTCACATATTGCTCTCCTAATAAATATAGCTTTTTATGTAAGTTTAGATTTCTAAGATATTTATCTATAAAGTAAAAGTAATTTGATTAAATAATAATTCTGTTTCTAAAACCTCTAAAATGACTTATATTTTGAGATAGAGAGAGCAACATTTAATAATCATACTTGAATTTCAAAGGGGATAATAACATATTAAAGGTTTATTTTCTAATTCCATGGAAAATCACTACTCACTAACACTTGACTAAAAGACCGATTAATCCATTAAAATAATATATCAAATGGGAATCAAATCTTCCCAACTTACTATTAATAACATACTATAAACTTCTTTCAGAAAAAAACATACTATAAATAAATTTGTTGTCAATATCCAATATCCGTCTAAATGAGGTATGCTACTAGGTGAGTTTAATTACCACTTATAGAAGAAACGGATCAATTTGATATTTTCAGCTGAGAAACAAACCTACCCCTCGACTATGACAATCTTCAATTATTTATTATTAATAATTATCCATACTTTTTATATCTTCTGTCCTCTTAACTCTTATCTTTACAGAAAAAGAAACATTTATTTCTATAATAATAATACAGTCAAAAAGCACTTATTTAAAGGTCAAAGTCACACGTGGCAACCCCTTAAGGCACAAAATAGTACTAGAATCCTATGTGGATATTCATCCTGGCCCACAGCAAGCTAGCCTGGCTCCTCCTTTTCACAATGTCGCTTACGTGGTTGTTTCTGAGCCCTGCAACTTTTATTACACACCTGTATGTATGTATATATATATAATTAGATAATCCCATCTATGTTTATTTCTATTTTCAGTAAACTTTCACTCACTCCTCAGTTCTACTTAATTTCTTACAAATGGAAGATAGTTTCTCAAACTTGTCCGACCCACTTCCTCATCTCGACCCCGCCTCTAGTTTACCGGCGGTATCTTCTTCTTCTCCGCTATCTGATGGCCGGAGTACTTTCCGGGATTCTCTTTCCGACGAGGAAGTCAACAAGTTAGCTTCAAGTTGTCCCAAGAAGCGAGCTGGCAGAAAGAAATTCAGGGAAACTCGCCATCCTATATACCGTGGTGTTCGCCGGCGGGATTCCGGCAAGTGGGTTTGTGAAGTTAGGGAGCCCAACAAGAAAACAAGGATATGGTTGGGTACTTTTGCCACGCTCGAAATGGCTGCTCGTGCTTATGACGTGGCAGCTCTAGCATTGAGAGGGAAGTCGGCGTGTTTGAATTTTGCTGACTCGGCTTGGCGGCTTCCGGTACCGGCTTCTACTGACCCGAAGGATATTCAAAAGGCGGCGGCTGAGGCAGCCGCGATGTTTGCTGCCGGGGAGGTAGAGGCTGGAAGTACAAGCATGGGGATGGAGGAGAGCACAGGAGGAAATGAAGATGAAACGACGACGGATCATGGGTTTTATATAGATGATGAGTTGGGGTTTGGGATGCAGGGGTTGTTGGGTAATATGGCAGAAGGAATGCTATTGTCTCCCCCAAAAAATAGTGATTTGGAAATTGCAGATGAAGATGGTGAAAATGATACCGGAGATGATTTTTCGCTGTGGAGTTTTTCTAAATAAGTATTGAATTTGTTTGGGTTTTGGGTAGTTAAGATTGGATAATAGTTAACTAGTTCATATTTGTTTGAATGATACGGTTAAAATATGATTTGGTATTTCATATTTTCAACAACAAATTAATGGCGTGAGGTCTTGGATCCTGGATCAATTTACCATGAACTACTCAGTAAATGATGTATTTTGAAGGGGACATATATGACTAGTGTTGTACACGAAAGCTGTCTTATTGTTTAGGGGTTCAAATTCAAGAATACAAATTAAATCAATCGAACTGTCTAAACTTAGCTCAAAATCCTACTTGCCCTTAAACTAATTCTCCAACTAATTCTCGAAAATCTTCGGCCGATCCTCTAGTGTCTAATGCCTTTTAGATGGAGAAATGTTAGCGTAAAGTTGCAGAAACCCTCTCAAACCACAAAATCATTTATAAAAAGGGTTATATATTGTTTCATAGGCGGAGACTTGAAAAATGCTAGAAGAATCACAGCCATATAGTAATATACAATAAAAAAATAGTACTATGAAATGACCTCAAATGTAATTAATGATATATGAATAGTGGCATTGAAGTGTCTCAATCAAGATGTCTACAGTTTTTTTTGGTACCAAAATATCTAAAGTTTGAAAGAAATTCATTAAAAGAGAACGCAGTAGTCTTTAATGAAGTGAGCTTTATGGTAAAGCCATATGCTATAATCAATGTGAAATTATTAGTATATACTTGGTACCGCAGACATTTTCTTGTATCCATGTGTCATTATTATATTATTTATGATTTTTGTATCATAATTTCATATGCTTGCAATATACTTTACTCTTGGCACGTGCCGAAAAGGATGGATGGGAGATATTTTCTTCTTTCGCTCCCTATGGTCATAGCCATAAATATTCAATTTTATTGGTATACATCACTGTTGAATTATGCAAGTAGCAAAAATAAGAATGGGGTGAGTGATGTTATGCCTGCTGCAGAAATGTATCACAATTGGTGGATTTAGATCAAATTATAAACTCAAAGGATAAATGCCACACACAACATAAGTGGACTAGAGCTCTCGGGTGAGACTGAAACACATTTACATATTGACCGATATGAGATTGTGAACCGTGACGAATGTAGAAATTTAAAATTAGGAAGATCGATTCTACATCCACATTTATATACATATAAAAAATTTCACCATCTTTAAGAGGTTGAGGGTCAACTCCTAATTTTCGAGAGGCAATGGTAGTCGAAGCCACTATTAATAAGGGCAGTTCTGGTGGTCAGGGGTGCTGAGGCGTCCCCAGCTGCGCCTCTCATTGTGAGCCACAATTATAGACTGTATCTGTGATTTGCATAAGAAATCTGCGATTACAGTTAAAATTATAATGCAACAATTATACATAGCTACAAAATATTGAAGAGGCACTTGACTGTTGAAAAGCTAAAACAAAAAAAGACAGATTGAAAATGAACGAATACCTTCGAATTGTAACAGCTATGGGTGCATTCACACTTGTCACATCGATTTTAGTGAAAATGCAGCAGGATATGAGTTGTAAGAACTGCAATTATAGGAGCGAACAGGCAGCAGCAACCATGATCATCAACGCCTCATCTCTCATATGAAAGCTCATAATATGGATAGAATGGTATTAAAGCTCGAGAGAAGCCACGGCAGGGGATGATCTTAACTAAAAATCTCTGCAAGTAATCAAGTTAGAAACATATCGACAGGAAATAAATACTAGTAAAAGATTCACATTAGAAAAGAAAGAGATGTATTCATTATGTTCTGTTCTGTCCATAACTTGGTCCGGGGGCACGAGTCTAAAATTCGCATTTACCCTTAAAAGTAAATCCCCATACAAAGGGTAAACGGAGTTCTTCAGCGACCAGTGGCAGCTCAAACCCCCTCTGAACACCCCTCCTACATCTGTTCCTAAATCTTAAAGCCTTAATCTGGGAAACAGCTACTATTACATTACATGTCATTTTTTCAAGATAGGAAGAAACAGGTTCCATGTGTGTATAGCAAACATTTACTTAGTGCTGATCAGTTGTTTATCCAACTAAGTTGTGATTATTGAGTACATAATATACCCGGCGGCTTGAAAATTATAAAATGCAAACCTGAATTCCGTAAACACGATGAAAGGTGTTCTTGACAGGATTGTTTCCAAGTTTTCTATCTTTTTTGCTCTCTAGCAAGCATGCATTGTTATTGATAGTCACTCACTACAACAATCCTATTGTTTGCACTTCAGATACAGTGGTTCCTGTAGATACCAAGGTCCATTAATAGGTTTTCCATCCGATGAGATTGCCAAACTTCTTCCCATATGACCTGATAAATAAGCAACCATTGAAATAGCAGAGAAACTAATGGTGATAATAATCATAGCAGAATCAGGCATCTAGAAATAGATTAATACCCAAGTAATCAATCTCACAAATACGTTTTCAGATTAGTCAACCATGTGTAGTACTTATCTGTAATATTGAAACCAAAATCCTAATAAATTGACATCCAGAGAAGGCCACAACTACAGTTCTGATGAACTTCAGATGATGCATATATATAAATAGCAATATCTGTAACGAAGTTACGGTTCTTTGAATATATCCCAATGCATTAATTTCAGCTTAGCTTTTGGGGGGCATTTGAGGTCCTAAATATATTTTGTTAGAAAATTAGAGGCTCTAAACACTTAGATAAAATGACGTATGAGGAAGCAAAAGTAAGTTTGACAAAAGATTGCAGCAGTTAAACATATGGACTTATGTTAATTTTTGCAGTGGAATTAAAGAGACAATACAATATGAAAGACACACAAGTGACAAGTCCCAAATTTGATCACTCCCACTGTTATATATGTGTGATACAACAGCATGGGACTCTAGTCCCAAATTTGGGACCATACATCCAAATCACTCAACCCCGTAAAATTATATTGACATCTGCACTTTTCTCCATAACTTTTGGGGAAAATGTTAGAATCTGAGATGAGGACTACTTCAATTGCACTGAATGGACAATAAAAAAGAACACCACTTCTCCATTTTTAAATCTAGATCTCTCCATGACATCTTGTGAATGGACTTCATAAATGGTTTCAGACTAAATATTCAATGAGCTTGTATCCCGGGTTTGCATTGAAATCAGTCTTCCAGCATGAAATATAACCTTTTGATAAGATCCATAACAAAGGGAAGACAAAGTAGATAATTACATACAAGGTAATCATACCATACAAAAAATATTTTCTACTGAACTGAAATTGCTTTAAGTGAAAATGGCTAAAAATTGACTGCAAAATGTACAAGCTTTCGTATATAATATATCCAATGTTCAAACTCGATCCTGCTACCAACGGATTGGATCATTAAATCTAATAATTCCATTTCACAATCAATTATCACGTTTTAAAAAACCTTAGACATCATAGTAGTATGTAATCCAACAATCAATCAATGTACCACCCACCTAAAAATCAACACTGCTAATCTAACATTAGGCCATTAATTAACTCATAATTTTGCAGTTCTAAACCCATAATCCATAATCAAATTAATAAAATGATCACAAACCAGGACCAGACAGAGGAGAAAAGAAAATTCCAACTTGTAAATTTGACTCACCAGAGCTTCCGTCAAGATGGCAATTTCGTGTTCGTGTCAAAACTCGAAACACAAACACGAGACGAAAAATATTTCGTGTTGAAATTTCAAATCCAAACACGTCCCGCTCTTAACACGGAAATACGAAAATTACAACAGTAGTTACGAATGTTTCAACACAACAAAGGCACGACTCGATCCGACCTTATGAATAATGCAATTTATATATAAAATACAACTCATTCTTCATAAAATTCATTTAACTACAAACATATAACAAGAAATATCATCACACATAGTCAACATAAGTCATAAAAGTCAAATGCAAATAAATTGCATATCGTGTTTGTGTTTGTTGGGTAAACACAAACCCGACACGGAAATTAGAGTGTTATTTCGTGTTGACATGAAAATAACACGTTACCTATTATGCTCAACACAAACATGAAAAAACTCGTGTCACGTTCGTGTCGTATTATCGTGTTCCGTGCTATATTGACGCTAAGAAGACGTGAAGTAAAAGTGAAAATAAAGTAAATCCACTGACTTTGAGAAATACTTGGCTGGCATTCAAAGAGAATGTTGGAAAGAATACTATAATTTTTAACGGCTGAACTCAAGATTCGATTGGAGCACCAATGTAGTTGGAAGAAATGTTGAGAAAGTATTTGGAGCAAAAAGGTAACTAACTCCATTATATAATATCTTTTTTCTTCATCTCCTTCACGGCCACTAAATCAATCCATGGCGTCTTCTTCTGCTCTTCTCCTTGTTCAACCCAACCTCCCCAACTTTCGATTCCCCCGAATTCAAAATTTCAAACACAACCAACTACCTCCCCCCTATCCTCTCCGCCAATCACATCCTTTCCCGCCATCTCCTGCCATTCCTCGCGCTTACGTCTCCGGCCCGCCACCTGTCACCGAGCCTGACCACAAGCTCGAAGATTCCGATTCCGCCGGAGATAAGCCGCCGTCTCCTAAACTTATTTCCTCGGGGCTTCTGTTGAGTCTTTTGCTTAAGCATAAACTCAGACTTGGGGTTTTGGTTCTCACGCTTGTTGGTTGCACTACTTGTACCCTCTCCATGCCTATTTTTTCAGGTACATTGCGTCCGGGATTAGTATAAAACATATTGTTAGCTCTGCCTTTTGTTCTATCGGTTAAGTCGCACATTCTTTTTTTTTGAATGTTAAAAGTAGCTGATGAGGATGCCATATAATTAATTTAGTTAGTTAATTGTTAGGTTATGGAGGTTGATTTTGATTTAGTGAGTGTTTGGTGCTAGCTAGGTCGGTTTTTCGAGGTGCTTATAGGCGTAAGGCCGGAGCCTCTGTGGCGGCTGTTGAGTAAGGTTGCGCTGTTATACACATTGGAACCGATTTTTACTGTCATTTTTGTTGTGAATATGAATGCTGTTTGGGAGAAGGTAATGTCGACGTTGAGAGGTCATATTTTCAGAAGAGTTTTGATACAGAAGGTATGGATTTATGAACTATTTTCAACATATTTCATTGTAAAGTTAATTGCTTTCTTACAATTTTTTATCTCTGTTTTTCACGCAGGTGGAGTTTTTTGATCGGTACAAGGTTGGTACTATTTACTGAGGATTTGCCTAGTGTAGTTTAGAATTACTCAAGTGAACTGAAGGAGTTTGTCTTGAAAACTGTTGGCAGGTTGGTGAACTCAGTGCTTTGTTGACTTCTGATTTGGGTTCAGTCAAAGATATTGTTAGTGAGAACATTTCAAGAGATCGTGGATTTAGGGCACTTTCTGAGGCAAGCTACTCTATACTTGAGCAAAAGTGAGCTTTATGTTACCTAGTCATGTTCTATGTCATCGCCGATATTAGACATCAAATATCTTTGCTTTTCTGCAGGTCGTAGGAACTATATGCATACTGTTTTCCCTGGCCCCACAATTGGCGCCAATTCTCGGAATTCTGGTGCTTAGTGTGTCTGTTTTTGTTGGTAAGCATTTGCTCCAACTGTCATTTTCTCTGCAACATATCTGCCATGTTTTAAAAACGTTTGTATTTATTAATCCATGAAATGCCTAAACTTTTTTCTCCTCCATGCAATATACTAGATGCAAAGTAATTCCTGTTTCAAATATATTTTATTGGTCTTCCTATCAATTTTAATTGCATTGTGCAATATTTATCTGTCATTAACTGAATAAGTGAATAAAATTTGCAAGCCATATACAAGAGGTCAACTATACCTGTTTTTAAAGCTCATGGAAAGGCCCAAGCATTGATTGCTGATTGTGTGACGGAGACCTTTTCTGCTATTCGCACTGTAAGTCTTGAAATGGCTCTGTACTCATTTTTGTGTCTACATTTCGCAGTATCTTTTTTTAATAAAATCTAAATTGTTCAACGGCCAGGGATTTGAGTTGTCCAACATAGAGTTGGGTTGTGATGTGGGATAGAATAAAATGTCTGATAAATACTGGTTATGTTTTTCAGGTAAGATCCTTTGGTGGTGAAAAGCGTCAAATGTCAATGTTTGGTAAGCAGGTAAGATATGGACTAATATTCTGCCAAAGGTCGTTCTCAGTAATCTGTAGATATGGGCGTTACAGAAGTCATTTCATTGCAGGTTGTTGCATATCAGAGCAGTGGTATAAAACTTGGGACCTTCAAATCTGTGAATGAATCATTGACAAGAGTTGCTGTTTATGTTTCTTTGTTGGCTTTATATTGTCTCGGAGGAAGCAAAGTCAAGGCTGTAAGTGCTTCTACTTCATAATAACATATTCATATACCATTCACGCTCTTGATTCTTGCTTAGTTTATTGGATAAAAATGATTATTATCTACTTGAGATGTCATCAAAGTTATGGGAGGGATTTCAAAGTTCTAGAAGTATATGGTATGCATTTGTTAAGATTGGAGAAGTTTCTCCTTGCTGTTACTCCTTTTGAGTTCTATAAGCTAATGGATTTGCTTGAGGTGAAAAAAAAAAAAAACCCCCCACAAGGGAACTCGTATGATACTTCAAATAATAAAGTTTGTCCCAGAAAGATTTCTTATTGTAGTGTTTTAGTACTTTCCCTTTTGTTTGTTCTATATTAGTGACTGCAGATGTGAATGCCCACAATCAATGCATCTTTTTCCATTTTAGTTGAGGAAGTTCCTCCCTATTTTTCTAACCCTCTAATAGACATGGTCAGTGTGTCATTGTGATAGTAGAATACTACTTAACCTCTGGCCAAACTGTAATTGCCTCCTGTTGTTTGTACATTGTGTTCTTGAACGGAAAACAACACACTAAGAATTTCTAGAAATCTGTTGTGCTTAGATCACTGCTCCTTTTGGCTTTTATTTATATTCCATTCTGTATAATGCTTGCAGGGTGAACTCTCTGTTGGAGTCGTTGCATCGTTTATTGGGTACACTTTCACATTAACATTTGCGGTGAGTATGGTGTTACTCTTTTACATTACAATGGTGCTTTTCTGTTCAACATTGTTTATGATACATTAAAAATATCAGGTTCAAGGGCTAGTCAATACATTTGGAGATCTTCGAGGAGCATTTGCTGCTGTTGAGAGGATTAACTCTGTTCTGTCTGAAGAAGAAATTGATGAAGGTCTTGCCTATGGTTTAGAAAGAGAAATTCAGGAAAAAAATAAGCATGATGAGATCGCTAGATTGTTTTTTGTCAATGGTTACACTGGGAAGAGTGATAATATAAACACACCTTACATGTCAGCCCTGAAATCAAATAGCAATCTCAGCACCTATGCTTGGTCCGGTGATGTTTGTCTTGAAGGTATCTGAATGTAGTTTCATTTGATTCATTTCGCATGAATTGATTCAAAACTTCCTCCACCTTTTCAATCTTATATTAGTAGGTACTGAACTATATTATTACACCATTTCATGATTCTGCAGTACTAGCTAATGGTCATTCATGAAACAGAGCTATTTCTTCCAAACTAAGTAATTGCACAATATTGATTTTTGGTAAATAATTACAAATATCTGGACAAGTTAGATTGCTTTGTATAAATTTCTGAATGCATCAATTAAAGAACTTTGAAAACTTGAAGACAGAAGTTCCTTCTCTTTGTTGTTGAACACTGTCTTATGGTAATAGAGTTCTCGATGATGATGTTATATTATATGATATGGATTGAAGAATATTTTCAAATCCACTGGATTCATGTCATTCTCTTATGTTAGCTGATGCTTTCGATTTCTTCTGCAGATGTTCATTTCTCTTATCCTTTGAGACCTGATGTTGAAATTCTAAATGGTCTTAATTTGAAAATAAAATGTGGAAGTGTTACTGCTTTAGTTGGCCCTAGTGGTGCTGGCAAGAGTACTATAGTTCAGCTATTGGCACGCTTTTATGAGGTTTATTTTCTTCTGAAAAAAATTAACTTGTTTTTTTTTCTTTGATATTCATTTTCATGAAGAAATATTGTGGGAATTCATAGGCATTTCTTCTTTTTTGCAGCCAACTGGAGGTCAGATAACAATTGGAGGAGAGGATGTCCGGACATTTGAAAAGACTGAATGGGCTCGAATTGTCTCCATCGTAAATCAGGTATCATATGTGGGGTGTAAATATTTTTGAATTTCCATCTTAACATTCTTATGCACAGGTTCTAATCAATTTGATGAAGTTCTAATCAAAGTGCTAACTTGGAATGTTGTTAAGCTGTGTGTGACATTAACCTGGATTTCCATTGAGGAAATGTAAATAGTTGGTTATTAATATAAAACTAGATGCATTAAAATCAATTGATTCTAATAATCAATTATATTCTTTTAATTTATTTGCTGAAAAATTGTGAATAATTGATTGTTAAATTCAGATACATATAATGCCTATTTAATTTGATAATTCATTATGCACATTTCTAGTTTTCTTTTGTAAGGTTGTTGATCAATTATTAGTTAATGGATCGCCTATTGAAATGTATCAAATTGAAATCTACTTCTGAAAAGTTGAAATCTTACCATGAGAGATGATGGGATGGATTGGCAAATGGTTGAGTTAGTTCTTTTTTCCTGGTAGCTTGAAATGGTCTTGACTCTGGCAGTTATGGAGTTGGGTTTGGTGATGGGGCTTTGGATGCTATCTTTAGACCAATCCTTAACATACTACTTATAGTCCATGTCCCCAGGCAATTCGATTATTAACTGATTTCAGAATTATCTATATCCTGAACTCGCACAATAATTATACAGGAACCTGTTCTCTTTTCTGTGTCCGTTGGCGAAAATATAGCATATGGGCTTCCAGATGATAATGTGTCCAAGGATGATATTATAAAAGCTGCTAAAGCTGCAAATGCCCATGAATTTATAATTTCACTCCCTCAGGTTCAATTTCTAATAAGTTTGCTTTTTTTTTCCTGGTCATATTGTTTGCTGAATAGACTGAACCTTCAGTTTAATTTTGAAGGGTTATGACACTCTTGTTGGTGAACGTGGAGGCTTATTAAGTGGAGGACAGAGACAGGTATGCAATTGATTTTTCAGTGAGGATGAGTGACATTAATGATTCATCTGTATCTCTCATGTTTCGTTTTTTCTTGAGAAAGAGCAGGTTTGAGATGAGATGGGGATGACTAATTGTGTATTATCATGTTGTTTTTTCAGAGAGTTGCTATTGCAAGAGCCCTGCTCAAGAATGCTCCAATCCTGATTCTTGATGAGGTAAGCTCCTTGAGATATTGGGTTAGAGCTATTGATGTAAGAGACTAAGAGTGTTGCCAAGCCATCATGAGCCTTATTTTATTTTTATTTCAGGCTACCAGTGCATTGGATGCAATCAGCGAGCGTCTGGTCCAGGAGGCTCTGAACCACTTAATGAAGGGCAGGACAACTTTGGTCATTGCTCATAGATTAAGCACAGTCCAGAATGCGGATCAAATTGCCCTTTGTTCTGATGGGAGGATTTCTGAATTAGGGACCCATTTCGAGCTGTTGAATAAGAAGGGCCAATATGCATCCCTGGTTGGGACCCAAAGATTGGCATTTGAGTGACACTTCTAAAGCTATATGTGGTAAAAGTTGGACACAGAAACCAGAAAGTTAGTATTAGTTTTCTGATTGAAATTGAAATGTTACATGGTTTATATAGCAGCACAACCTCAGTTATGCAATTTGATTTTCTGTTTCATTGTGCAGTGAGGCTGAACATTTCATTTCAAAAGTGGAATGGAACGAGGCAGAACACTTCTTTCAAAAGTGGAAAAACCTCGTGCTGGGCCGAAGCAAACAAGAGCCTCCATAGTTTCCCAGTGATAAAGTTTTCATTATACTACAGGGCACAGTATTGACACAAATAGAAGTATTTACACATTGCTGTCTGATCTTATGTTGAAGCAATTAAACTTGTAAAATAACTCAACTAATATCGATTCTCTGAGAAAAATAATTATTATTCACAGTGATAAATGGAATAGAAGTAATATCCGATTACTGCATTGACATAATTGTAGTATTTTTGTTACATTAATCTTTTCGCATCTGAATATATCTGTAATCAGATTCCAACTCCAGCGGATGTCTATACACAAGATCAAGTATCAGGTTACAATATCTCAATTGCTGTTTTTGGTTTCAGTATGTAGATGTTGAGGATCGGTGTTTCTTTGCATCATCAAGAAGATTCAGAAAAGGAAATAGAAGCATTGAGGACAGCAAGGCATTCTGTAGGAAGGCCAAGGAAGGTGTTCATGAAGAGATCATCAATGGGTTCAACAGTTGCGACTCCAACCAGTCTGCATTCACCTTCTCCATTCAACCTTTCTCCTTGTCCACTGCGAATAACTCCGCTCGACTCATCAGATGTTAACACCGTCTTTACTAGCAGGGGAGGAGCTCTATACAAACTCCCTACTGAAAACAGGAACTTTGCCGTGAATTCTAGGTCAACCTATGAAAGATATGCACGCCAAACTAGGTATTAAGCATTTATTAGTATCCTCTATTTGTATAATTGTATATCCTAATTTGATATAGTGGGAATCAAAATTACCTTACCAGAGTCTCTATCAATGCTTCCTTGGAAGAGTTGGGGGGCGATATCGATCTTCAAACCTGGAGGCAAAGGTAATCCCAGAAACTTGGTAGTTGCACTTGTTAATGGGGGTATATACAAAGTATCCAGATCAAAAGAAACTGAAAACTCGTCCTTCATGTTATCCTTTTTGGCAGCTGTACCAGTTCCCGTTCCCCCTTGAGCATTGTATTCAAAATCGGGATATCTGGAGATTCCAAGCTTGCAAGCTCCCAGGGTTTTGAAGCTTACAGTGCTGCAAACATCAGCATTTGAAATTGTAGAGGTAGAAATGGATTCTTGTTGGTTTGGACTAGAAGATGATACAGCAACAGTTCTAAACCGAAAAGTTGGTCTCGTAGTCGGTATTTTGCACAGAATCGGAGGGTTTGATGTGTTTATTCTGCAACCCATTTTTTCTGTAAATTTCTATGCTGTCTTTGTTTGTTACATGCAAGTGGTAAGGAGGAGGATATTGAAGTTTTGGTATAGGTGGAAGAAATAAATGTGGGGTGAAGAAAAGCACACAAGTAGAGTACTCCTGAAATCACAGCTTAAAATATGAGGCTGGTTATTGTTTTCAGTTTGGACCTTATCTTTCTAGTCCCCTGATGGGACTGCCGCTAAAAGATACTCAGTCATTGCCAAAACATATTTATACATGCAAATTATTCTCATCTTGCAAACAAAATTTCAGTCATTGGCATAATATTACTCCTACAATTACTTCGAGATCATTCATGATCTTTTGTGGTGGCTGCGACAGAAAGTATATGGTTGATAGAGTTTAATGTTTCATATTTTGACCATAACTTAAAGTTACTACAAGTATTTCCTATAGTCATTTTAATTTAACGCCTCATTTTAGTACATGTAACCAACATAAATTCATTTTTCATAAAACCTATTTATCGATAGTAACTGATTATAATAGCTAAATTGTATGTCAGAAAAAAAATATATAAACAAAATATGGTAAGAAAATAAAATATATCAAAAATTGTACTATTATTAACTTTTGAGTTATATTTTTTTTTTTTTTGACAATTGCTTAAAGCAGTATTAATTTATGTTTTCAAAAGATACAAAAATAAGAAAATCGATACCACCTAAAAATGTTTATTTGTAACACCGAGATCAAGTTTTGATGGTGTATTAATTAAGCATGTATAAAAGGAAAAGTTGGAGGATGTTTTCAAGTAAAATAAATTGAAGAAAGAGGGAGAATGTTATGTGGTGAATAACAATAACGTTAATTTTTGTACAAGTACGGAGTTGGTGATAGTGAAGATGTTGGAAGATGGAAGCTCTAGATTTGCAGGTAAACATGAAAATCCTCATTTTAAGCTGTGCTGTCTAGCTGGGTATGCGCAAAATCAATCTCTAATTCTAATTCTTGGTTGCTTAAATTTGATTTATATGGAAAACCTAAGCAATTCGCTTCTGCTTTTGCTCAGTTTACTTTAGGGTTTATTTCCAGCTAATGTCCCAAGCAATGCTCTTTTTTCCTAGGTTTAACTTTGATACACAAACACACTTGTTTTAGCTTCCATCTTCCAAACTGCTTCTTTCACTATCAACTCTTTCATATCTATATCATTTTTGGAGAGGGAGTGTTCTAGTTAGTACATATATAGAGGTGTCGAGGGAGAAGGAGGATGGAAGAATTATGTTCGTAAGCACCATTTGTTGTGCTTGGCTCCGTTCTTTGAGCAGAGAGGAAATCTAGTTCCTTTGGGAGTTTGAGATCGTTCTCAGCTCTGTTCATTTTTCTATTCCTATTAATTTCATACAGGGTTATCAATACCATTCTCTATTTCTCTTTTGTTCTATCCTTCTGTTACTGTTTCTATCGTTTGGTGCCCTCTGTTGGAATTGAACCCACGACGACATGTTCATGCTAAAATTTTTCTTTATGATGATGAATAATTGGATATGATTCAGTATTTGATTATTATTGCATTGATATATGTTAAATGTTGTTTCTTATGATTTTATACGTCATTTTTCTTTAGTCCACCGTGTGCCTTTAATATGTGTGGTTGAAATAATATATTCTACATATAAGTGATCGGAAACTCCTTCTGGTTTTTCAGTATAGGTAATTTTTATTGAAGCTGTGGATACGATCATCCCCAATGGCATCAGTAAATTTAATCAACATAGGCTCCCTCAAATTGTGCCTCGTTCCACATAGGACAATTTCTCATGGGAAATATGGAATAATAGGTTCAAGATCATCGAGAGGAGCTCTTAGAGTCCGAGCTGTACAGCAGGACGGGGAGCCTCGAAGACTTGTTGATATAATAAGAATAGTGCCAGAAGTGTCTAGGAACTACTTCAAAAGTCCTTCAAGGAGAGCACTTTTCGGAGGAATATCGTTGTTGGGTGGATTTTATGTGGCACAAACAATCTCTCTATCATTTGGTGCATTAGGAGTAAATGATGTTATTGCTGCAGTAATTTGTGTTCTTTTGACAGAGTATGTGACAAGATTTTATTACAGCCGTCCTAAGGTAACTTTTCCTATTGCTCTTCTCAACAATTTCAAGATGGGTTTCACTTATGGTCTTTTCATTGATGCTTTTAAGTTAGCTAGTTAACTGTCTGTCACTATATTTGTTGGAGGAATTGAATCCTGTAAAGCTATTTCATTTTTTCATATTTCTACAAGCTCTAAAAGATAAAAATTTCAAATACCATCTGTTCTGTACCATGAGATATGTTAAAGAATATCTTTGATGGTTTTATGTTGGGAATGAGGATTCATAGATCAAATAGATATCAATATGCAGTTAGTCATTACATAAAGTATAAAAGCTCATTGGCATGAAAGATTTCTCCCCCATGAAAGATTTCTCCCCCTTTTTTGATGGATACATTGGTTTGTCATTTTTATATCAACAAGTCTCTGAGGATACGCGATATTTATTTATAATGAATTTGATCTTAAGTGTGCCCGAGCCGCTTTGTCTATGGGTTCCAGGACTTCTTTGCGTCTTTGTATGCCTTGCGCCTCGAATAGCTATGTTTTCAACCCATAAGTATGGAAGTAACTTTGGTCGTCACCATCTAATCTGTTTATGTAGACAATTACTGCCTCTATTGGCTGTTATTGCTGCCTAATTACTTAACCTAGCTCATAATTTGTAGCCATCAGACAGTGGTCAGGGTCTCTTAAATAAGCATCAGCAAAATGAATGAAAATACGATTAACATAACCGAACTAACCGAACAGAGCTCAGCTTGGTTTGAGTATGAAATATTTGAAAGAAGAAAGCAATGCTGACAACTTGATTTGTGAGTGGAGTATGCAAACTATCTGGGTTTACTGCTCGAGTATTATTTATTCAAGTGATATCTGTTTCTAAGACTGATGGAACTTGAAATTATGGTGGTCTAATAACCATTCTTCAACTGATATTATGATGAGAGATTTTGTTTTTGGCCAAATAAATGGTTGGTAGAGTGGGCTAAACAAACCAGTGTAGGGCCTCTTCAGTATCATCTTAAACATGTTTGTTTCTTTTACAAGTTCCAGAGAGATAGATGTAGCTTAAAACACTGGTTTGATTCAATGTTTTGTCATATGTTACATCACTTTGCGTTTTGCTGGAGTTTTCACGTGAGCTTACATAAGACTTTAGTGAGTCTTTCCTCTCACATTAGTGCGCATGTATAGCTTAACACGCAAGTGCTCTCTGAGGTGGGATTTTCTAAAGGGCTCCGGGGAGTTGCAAACTCCCCCACATGGCACAATCCCAAGGGGAGGGGGGAGTTTGCAACTCCCGGAGCCTTAAAAATTTCTCGACTGAAGTTGGTTTAAAAGACCAAATTGCTTTTTTGAACTAAGTGTCATCGGTCATTGAAATTGTTTAAAAGAATCTATTAACCACCTTGACTTGTTGGCTTTATAAATTTGCTTACAGTAATATAAGTAAAAGAGCAAATTTCAAACATAACTTTTGTAATTTCACCAAAATAATTAAAGATGGATATTGAGTTATCTTTTTGCGTACAAAAACGCATATATGTTATGTAAATCTTTTGAACCATACTAAATTAATAAAAATACTCTAAAAAGAAAACTAAAATAGTAATAATTTAAATAATAAGTTATTTAACAGAACAAAATCTTATTCTTTCAAAAATAATATTATAGACATAAGAATTATGTTAAAAAAATATACTTGATTCGGGAAAATTTCTAGGATAATTTTATCAACATTAGTAATACAACAAGTTTTCATGAAAAGCTCCAAAATGAAACTTTATAAGAAAAACATAAAAGTGACGATGTCATAAACCAAAATGACAAATGTCGTAATTGTGTAAACTATAAACTTAACCAGTCATAATTCTTTTTATGATTTAGAGTGAAAGGCTAACATGAAATGCTAAAATAAACACCCGCAAATGGTTGAAAGTTGTAAACCTATATAGTACTATTATTATTATTATTGTTATTATACTTATTCAATACTATCTATATCTAAGAAGTTGAATCTTGAAAGAGTTGATGGATTCATCAAAAAAAGAGTTAACAGATGGGCCTTGTAGCGTGGGCCTGGGCTATAAAGGCTTGCACGTGCGTCTTGATTACGCGTTGAAAGTGGTACAAACTGTTATTTATACATAATAAGGAGGTCAAAAGGGTAAGTTGTAGATCGTCGGACAGGTGACGCAATATAGTGAGTCAGTCCCGTTAACCTGACCGTCTCACTGGAAATCCCGATCGACTTTCATAATTAAACCCATCAAAGAAGCTCTCTCACTTTCCATTAGGGTTTCTTCGATCCCCAATCCAACTTCTGTCTCATCTCCAATTCCCCATATTACCCCTCTAATCTTCCATCCTCGAGGGGTTTCAACTGTAATTTCATGATCGGATTGGATTCAAATCGTGTGAAATTTCTTCCAATTCTTGAATTTCCTGCACTGTTATTTCCATGGATTTAGACGCTCAAGGAGGAAACAGCCGCGTTTTCCAGCGACTAGGCGGCGGAAACAACGACCATAGGCAGCAAAAAGTATGTCACCATTGGCGGGCGGGGCGCTGCAATCGCTTCCCCTGTCCCTATCTTCACAGAGAATCCCCTCACCCGCCCCCGTCTTCCGGGTCCAACGGTACTGCATCGAAACGCGGGTTTTCCAACGATTCGGGGTTTTCCGGGGGGTCTGCTGCTCGAAGAACTGGTAATTTCAACAACGCCTCGACTTGGGGGCGAATTGGGGGTAATAAGGTTTTGAGGAAGACGGAGAAAGTTTGTAATTTTTGGGTTCAAGGGAAATGTGCTTATGGCGATAAATGTAAGTTCTTGCATTCCTGGAATATGGGAGATACTTTTACGTTGTTGACTCAGCTCGATGGTCATCAGAAGGTATTGTTTTTGAGTTTCTGTTGCGGAATTTTTGTGTGTATGTTTGGATGGTTAAGGTTGGATTTTGAATGTGCAGGCTGTAACGGGGATTGCTTTGCCTTCTGGGTCTGATAAGCTTTACTCCGGGAGTACTGATGATACTGTTCGCGTTTGGGATTGCCAATCTGGCCAGGTTGCTTTATTTGCTAACTTAACTTTGCATTTAATTCTTACCCGAATATATAAGTTTGTTTCTCAAGTTATGATTGCTGTGATTGACACGCGCTAAGTTTAATGTTTCTAATGCATACAAGCTGAAGTTTACATAGTGTTCTTATTAGCTTCAGAAATATAATTACTCTATAAACTAGATACCATAGAAGTGTGTACTTCAGTTAATTATGAAAACTAAATTTGTCATATTTTCACAATGTTATTGAAGATTTTGATTGCATGTTTAAAGAGTTAGCCGGTTGTTGTATTCGTTAGGGTTACAGCTCCTAGTCTAGCTATAGCTATTAGTTCCAAGTGTGTTCGTGGAGTTTGGGACGTCCACCTTCTTTTATTATCTATTCTATGTTCTTTCTTCTGTTTTGCTCCAATAAAGTTATAGTTTTACTAAGTTGAGTATGCTTATTCTATTTCATTTTTCAGATTGGACCTTTTGTCGCTCTCTCTTTTTATGGCTTACCTTATGTCTCACGATCAAGGCAAGTTCTTTGGATCTAACTGGTTTTTCTTTGCAGTGTATGGGTGTTATTCAGCTTGGAGGCGAGGTTGGTTGCATGATTAGTGAAGGTCCTTGGATTTTTGTCGGTGTACCAAATAATGTTAAGGTTAGTCACAAGCTAAATACCTTCTCTTACTTGTATAGGATTGATATTTTGTCTCATATTTCTCAATTCTTGTAGATTATAACTAAGATATTTATGTCATGTTTGATAATTAATTTTGGGACATTTCCGTCGTTGAATTGGATCTGAATGATGATTTTGCAGGCATGGAATACACAAACTAATGCCGATCTTAGTCTTACTGGACCTGTTGGACAAGTTTATGCTCTTGTTGTGGGTAATGACTTACTCTTCTGCGGTACACAGGTAAGCTTTCCATCTAAAAGCATGTTCTTTTTTAAATATTACTTATTACCAAAGTTCTGAAATGCATATTTCTCAGAGAAAAAAACTTCGCTTACTTAGCATTGGCATTGTAAGAACTGTGTTCATAGTTTTATAGCATACCGAAAAATTATGTGTGTTTGTTTGATTCTTGTTTTGAAAACAGAATATGATCCTCATTTGTTACATGTTTGTGCAGGATGGATCAATATTGGCATGGAGATATAATCCAGCTACATCCAATTTTGAACCAGCTGCATCACTTCCAGGTCACACAGCTTCAGTTATTTCATTAGTTGTCGGAGCTAATAGACTTTATTCTGGTTCCATGGACAAGTCTATTAAGGTAAATTATGCTACTACACCTGATGTATTCCGTAATACAGTTTTCTGCTTTTTTTATGTTCTACTTTTTAAATATTTATGTGTTTTCCTGATAACAATTGCTTCTTCTTCTATTAGGTGTGGAATCTTGAAACCCTGCAATGTGTACAAACGTTAACAGATCATACTTCAGTTGTTATGTCTGTTCTTTGTTGGGACCAATTCCTTTTGTCATGTTCATTGGATCAAACAATTAAGGTTTGGATAACATTCTATTCTTATCTTGCTCTTCGTCATTTGCTATTGGGATGAAATTATACATATGTTCTTATCTGTATGTTTCTTCAGGTATGGGCTGCTACAGAAAGTGGGAACTTGGAAGTATCATACACTCACAAAGAAGAGCACGTAAGTTACTTGATCTCAACTTGTTATACATTCGATCCTTTATACAATGGGTTTGTTTCCAATTTATGAACTGCTCATAAATCATCTTTGTATATATGTTCCTCGAGTTCCAAGTTCAAATTGTTAGATGAAATATATAATTGTTTGCATATTGCAGGGTCTCCTGACCTTGTGTGGGCTGCATGATTTTGAAGGCAAGCCAATATTGCTGTGCTCTTGTAATGATAACTCAGTCCGACTATTTGATTTACCATCGTAAGTTTTCGGCGATTCTGGATTACATTCTATTGACTTCTATCTTTAGTTACTGTGTTATAACTTTTAAACTTGCCCTCTCTCATTTTCTGAATTAGGTTTCAAGAACGGGGTAAAATATTTGCAAAACAGGAGATTCGTGCGATTCAGACAGGTCCAGCTGGTTTGTTTTTTACTGGGGATGGAACTGGTCAAGTGAGAGTGTGGAAATGTGTAGCTGAACCAACACCCACAGCCATATGATCCTTTCTGCACGTATCATTTCGCAGTCTTTCTTTTTTATAGATTCCTTAATTTTATTCTTTACTTGGGGTCTTTTATGTAATCTTGAGGATGGAATAATGAGCAAAGGATGGCAGTTTTGGGCTCCTAGAGTTAGCTTGTGCAATAGAAATCGTACGTAGTTTATTATAGAAAGAAGAGTGGGTTCCGTCAGTTGTACCAATGTTTATCTCAGTTTAGACCGTCTATCACGATCGATTATCACCTGTCATCTATTGAGATCTAATGAGTATCAATATATGCTCAATGCATTGATTAGTATTGAGAAGCTGTAATATGGCCTCTAGGCTGACTATAGAGATCTTTTCTTTTCTTGTATCCTTAATTATCATATATAATGACAACTATGGCACTGTGATCGAGAAATATCGAATTAACTCTTTTGAATAAGGCGCAAGTGAGTTGCTTTTAAGTTACGAGTTCAAGAATTCTATAAAATATTGTTACATTAGAAAGGAAAAAAGAGGAATGAAAGTTCCCATCAAATGCAATATCTTAAACTTGCACCAAAAACTTGATCGGTTCTGCTCTTTAAGGTTTATCTATTGGGTCGTGAACTTTGTAAAATGATGCATTGGTCATTTGAACTTGACTAAAATGATATGTAGTTTAAGCTACCTAACAGTTTCTAACATTTCCATGCAGCGATAAAAGATCAATAATGTCATTATGTAAGTCTACAGATCTTATAAAATATTCGTATAGTTCTAGGTCGAGCAAGTGTGAACTGTGAACACCATCCGCAACCCTCGTATAGCTATAAACAACCCGAAAGAACTTGCGTTATTCTTGCATTTTTTAGCGATGATCAGATAAGGGAGTACGGGGTATATGTACTAGCGTCCTTTCCTCCAAACAAGCTAGCATTCAACAAAGCCTTACCGTTGGGTTTACCAATCCAAAGCCTCTCTTTTTCAACAAGAATAAGTCATAAAAGATAGGAGCTAAAACAACTCGTCACAAGTTCATTTTTCAACAATAACAATGTAATATCAATTCCAAGCTGAGTTATTTCAACAACCCACATTCTTTTCTTTAAATCAAAACCATATGAAATGTAAAAATATGTTCATGATCAGGTCAACTAAGAGATAAAATAGGTTGATATTACAGATTAAACATGACCTTGATCGCACTACCACCGCGAGCACTAGTTTCAAAGGCATCTTCAACCTCCTTTTGTGAGAACCCAAACCTATGGGTTATTAGAGGCTTCACATCAATCTTACCACTCTTCAAGAACTCAATGCACAGCGGCCATGTGTTCTTATATCGAAACACTCCGACCACATCAACCTCCCTAGAACAAAACCAAAACAACAAAAGTTCCAAGTTGAAATGTGAATTCTTAACTCCATGGTACGAGAAACAAGTAGTTGTACAATGACATTATCCAACATTAAGAATTCTATAAAGGTTCAAACTTGATGTTATGCTATGTAGTCACATGTGGGTCTTATATGAATCAATCTAAATTCTCTACATATTTGTCCCATCTTAACTTTTTCTTCAGCAAATAGCAAATAACTTGATAAAGGGATCCTGATCATTCTGATTTTGGTGCATTGAGTCTTGATCTTTTACTTTTTGTCACATTGAGGCCCGCTAATCAGAATAGTCAATTTGAACATAAAGCTAACATAAAAATGTTTTTTCGAACTGTAATGATATAATTATAGACACAAATCAAGTGAGCAATGCTCTGTTAAATGAAATGTTCACAATCAACCAATTTAGAGACCAATGACTTGATGTAATTAAAATAAAAATAAAAAAAGGGGGATTAATGTGTTCAAATGAAAGATTAGGGGGGCTCGATGCACCAAAAACGAAATGATCATGGACCTTGGGATGTTTTTTGCTTTTTCTTCCGAGCACCATTAGTTTCTAGGCCAAGGAAGGTCGAGGCAATAACAAGCCTATACACCCTTGTTCTCAACCGTGCACGCACTACTAGTTCATAATCTGACGTAGAGTATACTCATATTCCAGTCACAATAGTTTTGTGCTACTGGCTTTCAGCCAATCACAATGACCAATTGTGCGAATCAACAGTTTCCCTCGTAGCATGTTGAATTACCATTGCAAATAGTTTCAAATCTAATCCAAATTCATTTGAGATAAATGGATAAAAACAAAAAGCCAATACCTTGCAGCAGCTGGTGTAAGAGGAACAGTCATCTCATTATGGCCCATTCCCACAAGACAAACTTTACCACCAGATCTAGTGGCACTTAGAGCAGTTGACATTGTTTTGTTAAAACCTGCACAATCAAAGGTAATATCTACTCCACTTCCCATTGCTTCTTGTATCAGCACAACTTCATCAGCTATGTCCTGAAAATAAACATCTGGTTACGTACTTTGTTTTACTAACACATGATAAGCTTTGTTCAAAATATTGCAAACCTGCATATTTGTTGAAACTTTAATGATCCCATCTGCTCCGAGATCCTTGGCGACTGATAAACGATAGTCATCCACATCCACAATGATAATTCTAGGTGCTCCGAAAGCTCGAGCAGCAAGCATTGTGACAAGGCCTATTGGTCCGGCACCCATGACAAGCACATTTGTTTCTGGACCAATGTTTGCTCTTCTACAAGCATGAACACCTACGCTTAATGGCTCGCACATGGCTCCCTCCTCCAAGCTCACATTTTCTGGCAATTTGAAACATAAATCTGCAGGGTGTACTACCTGTTGAAAGCAAAGATGCAACCTTTAGCAACTGCTATAGCCAAAGATTCAACCTTTAGCATGGGCTATAAAATAAAATGCAATCTCTAGCACGAGCTATGAAAAAAATGCAATCTCTAGCACGGGCTATGAAAAAAAATGTGATCTCTAGCACGGGCTATGAACAAAGATGCAACATCTAGCATGGGCTATGAATAAAGATGCAACCTTCAGCATTGTCTCTAATTAAAGATGAAACCTTAAGCACCAGCTCTAAACAAAGATGCAACCTTTAACACCGGCTCTAAACAAAGATGCAATAGTTAACACTGGCTCTAAATTGATTTTCATTTTCAAGTATACATATATGTGTTTGTGTACCTGATTGGCAAGAGAACCGTGAACTGGTGGAGTAGCGAAAAACTTCATCTCGGGGCATAGATTGTATGAACCGTCTTTGCAAAAGCTGCATCGCCAGCAACTGATGCCTGGTTCCAATGCCACACGGTCTCCTGGCACGAGATCCTTGACTGCATCTCCAACCTCCTCAATGATCCCAGCACACTCATGTCCGATCACCATTGGTTCCTTCACTACAAAGTGTGCACATTGCAAGGTCTACCACAAAGACAAGGTCATATTAACAAAATCACAAAATTGAATTGAACTTTCAGTGTTCATTTCTCATCACAAAGGATTAGGGATTAAATGCACATAATTAACCAAACTATAAAAATGTTTCATTACACTAATTAATTCATCATGATAAGTCTAATCAGTGATTCTTAAGTTACCTTGAGATAGTGAACATCACTTCCACAGATACCAACAGCTTTCATCCTTACTCTGACATCATAGGGGCCTTAATCAAACAAATTAAACTAAGTAATCAAAAGGGTTATCAGATTAATTAGCAGTTGGATTAAATAGAATCAATTCTAAAAGAAAAGAGAGAAATTACCAAGAGAAGGGAGCTGAAAGGGCTGAATCTTGAGATTGTTAACACCAAGAAGCCAAGCAGCCATGTTTTCTTGTTGGTCATCTTTGCTATGATCTCCAACTGACATACCTCCTTTTCCCATTTTGATATTCACACAAGAAAAAAAGATGATGAAGATGAAGAAGGGGGAGACTTATGCAAGTTGTTGTATTTAAAGTAGAAAGGGAATCATAAATTTATTAGAATAAGAATAAAGAAAGAAGATTGAGTTGAGGATATCCCGTCCTATGTGATTATCGGTTCAGACAGTAAGTTTTGAGTGGATATTGTTCTAGAGTTCTAAGGAACTTCATGTGTGGAGTTACTAAGATCTCAGCCACACAATAAGATCTTAGGGCCCTCATTTAAAGGTAGAGAGAGAAAAAAGTGTTTTGTTTAATTAATGAGGGCCCTAGGATCTTATTGTGTGGCTGAGATTTTAAGAACTCCACACATGAATTCTAGAGGATCTCTAACCGTTTATATGTCATCTTTTCTTTATCCTTTTGACCTTTTTTTAGTATAAACAAACACTTTGGATTATTATTGTTTCATGCTATATCCGTTTGGCATCTACATGGATTTCAAAACTGAACTAAAGCTGCATCTTTACCATTATTGTTTAGGATTGTGTTTTATTTTTTCAAACTGAAGTATAGATATACATTTGCCTGAGGCAGGATCTTGGAGCTTTCTTAACCGGATACAGTGTATAGTCAGATGTTTGAAAACTAGTCGTAAATCAATAAATCGAATTTTGAGTGATGGGCGGATCTAGGTGGTCTAGTTGGTGTTAGTTAAATTTGTAGTTTTACACGACTAGGAGAAGCATAGACAACAAAACAACTTTCGTTTAAAATAATGATCAGATATATTTGAGTTGGGTGGTTGACCTTTTAATTTAATCAACAAATAAATTTTAAGTCTTCAAGCTTTTATAATCTTTAGTACCTTTATTCAAAAAACACATTATAAGTTTCATATTTGTTTGTCAAATAACTCTTTACTTTTCCTGTCTATTCTGTTTAGATTTATAATGTTACATTTCGGCATGAGATCATAAATTGTATAATGTATACATGACCCTCTCCAATATTTTAAAAATTCTAGATAAACTTGTTTTCTTCATAGTTAACTTTATATTTTTTCACATCGATTTTTTTCAATAGATTTAACTTGCTTAAGTTATATAAAAATGAAATAAGAGACAAAACTCCAACGTTAATGAAAAAATATCAATTTGACCCCAACGTATAAATGGGTATCAAAATGACCCCCATATCTCCCAACTGGTACCATTTTGACCCTCTCTAACGGAAAATGTCACGTAAACACATCCATTCCGTTACCAAGTGCCAACTCAGCGTCACATCACTGAAAAAATCTAAAATAAGGAACCAAAATGACCCCAACATACAAAATGGTGCTGAAATGACCCTGATGTTATTCAATCAGTACCATTTTGACCTCATTACCAAAAGATAACATTTTTCACGAGTTAAAAAATAAAATTTAAACCTATAAACAATCAATGCTTTTGAAACTACTTTAACTTACAACACATTTAGTTTGCCTATAAATGATCAATACTTGTGAAATTTAACAAAATCTAAAGGTAGCGAGATTTTATTGCACGTCTGACATGCCTATTATTTGATTACACGTAATCCTTCAACAAACAACATTTTAACGCTATGTAATTAACAAAGCATTCTACAATTATTGGTCTTATATACATATGATGCCGTATGTTGGGTGTGTTCTAAAATTTCTCCCAAAAGCATTTCAAAAAAACATTAATAATTTAAAGGTGAAATACATGTTTTGTAAATTAAAATAGCTTCAAATCATAAGTGTACAAATTATTTATAAAATGTAAATTTTTTGTTATTAATGTCAAAATGGTACTAATTAAATAATGTTGGGATCATTTTGGTGCTCCCCTAAGACGTTGGAGTATTTTGGTATCTTATGTTAGATTTTTATTTTGTGACGTGGCAAGTGTTGTAGCACTTAATTGACACTTGGTAACGGAATAGATGTGCTTATGTGGCATTTTCCATTGGAGAGGTCAAAATGGTACCAGTTGGTAAACATTGGGGTTATTTTGATACCATTTTATACGTTGCGGTCAAATTAAGAATTTTGTGTTAAAGACTAATGTACTATTGACATCTCAATAAATACTATTATTTTCTCTTCATAAACTCCTTGAATTTTAGTTTTATACATGGTAATTATTTTTGTGAAGGAAGGACAAAGTACACAATAAAAAATTCAAATATAAAAGAAATAACAAAAAGACATATATTTATGAATTTTTCAATTTGTTTAAAAGACATATATTCGAGAACGAATGAGGTAATAAATAACATTTTAATGTTACTCTTAAAATGAAGTTAACCTTTATGGCCCATTGATTTGGGTAGCCCATCCTTGTTTGTGGATGATGGGCTGATGGGGCTCTAGTTGAAGCCCTATGTTTGTTTTGGGCTAATCCCAATCCCAATTGTGGGCGATGGATTTTCTATTTACACCGTCATTTTAAGGCTAGTTTGTATTACATTTTCAAAATAATTTTTTCTACCATTCCAACTAAAAACATTTTTGATAAATGCAAACGGTTATCTAAAAAATTGGTAAAGCAGCAAAACGTGCTTTGATTTTTTATTTTTACTAGCTAGCAATAAGCCCCACGGGATGTCCAACAATCTATGTATTAATGTCACTCAACTGAGTATATGTTCTTAAAATTTGTCAATTGATTCAATAACATAAAGATATATAGATCTAATGGTGTAATGATAGAAATTTGGTTAAATTGAATTTGAATAAGGAATAAGGTGTTTGGAAAAGGGAAGAGTTGTTAGAAAAAATAAGCGTAATAATTTTCAATATCAGATAATTAAATCTTTTTTTATTTAATTGTCTCACATAATATAACAAATATAATTATGATAAAGAAATGAGAAGCCGTAGATGAATTCATAATAATTATTGTTAATTATCACATTTTCACTCTCTAACTCTTATCCAATAATTTTCAAATATATTATCTTGATATAATAATAATTAAATAAAAATGTTTTAAAAATTCTAAATAGCTACGAAAATGACATGTGGCGAATTGTCTAATATTGCGCCAAGTGTCATTTTCGAGCTCCTTTTAATAATAGTATAGATTTCTTAACTTTTAAAACTTTTATAATATAATTTACCAAACATATGATAAGTGTTTACCTACTTCTTCCCACGTCACTTTTCATTTTTCTCCACAACAAATTTCAAACTGGCCTAGCATCAAATAAATTGTGAATTACTCCTACATTACATAATACTGTCATATTAAGTAAAAATAAATTTCATTTCTGTATGTCTTTTAGCTTTGTGTCTTACAATTTAGAAAATGTATTAAATTTTTTGTTTAGTAAAGAACAATACAACGGTTTTGTATTTCAGACTGACCATTCAAATGAAAAAAAAAAAAAAAAAAGAAATTAACAAAGAAAACTTGCTCTAAAAATCATTCAATATTTTGATACTTAATGTCTATCAAAAAAAAAAAAATAATATTTTGATACTTAATTTTATTTATTTGTACTTTAATGTGGTGTAAGCATAATGATACAGTCAGCATCTGAAAAAACACGTAGACAGCAGTTAGATTAGATAATTTTGTAGTTTTGTGGGAATTAAAGTCATCAAGATTGGATTAAGGGAGGAGGAAAGAACATCAAGTTAATTATTGTAACTCTCTTAATTAATTTTGTGTATCTGGAGATGGCATGTGTTGCTGAAGAACAAGAACAAAAAGAGAACAAAGCAGCTTGGCTTCTTGGGATCAAAACTCTCAAGATTCTACCTTTCCACCTCCCTCCTCCTGGTATCCTCTTTCTGGATCATCATATATTTGGTTAATATTTTTCTTTGATTTTAACTCTAGTGTGACACTATAATATAATGATGTTAATTAGTATGACTATATATAGTTTAGCGGACACGGATGTTCTTAATTAATTCTTGTAGTCATTGATCATGTCTATGTGTTCTTTAATTCTCATATATGATTAGTGCTACTTGAGAATTACATCCTTTTATTTTTATAGGTCCTCATGATGTTAAAGTCGGGATTAAAGCTCTTGGCATCTGCGGAAGTGATGTTCATCACTTCAAGGTCATAACAAAATAACAAAACTGCCTAATTCTTTTTACTTTTACCTGCCAAGTAAATTAGTTTCCTTTTCTTGATGAAATCATTCAACTGTTTTCCAGACAATGAGGTGCGCCAATTTTATAGTGAAAAAGCCGATGGTCATAGGCCATGAATGCGCTGGAATCGTAGAACAAGTGGGCAGTGAAGTCAAGACTTTAGCAGTTGGAGACCGTGTAGCATTAGAGCCTGGAATCAGCTGCCAAAGGTGCAATCTTTGCAAACAAGGTCACTACAATTTATGCCCTCAAATGAAGTTTTTCGGATCTCCGCCCACTAATGGTGCTCTTGCAAATCAGGTAAGGTAACCGTATCTTGCAATATGCTCGAGTTGTGGTAAAAAGTATTTAAAGTCACTAAAGTAGAGGGTACTACCTGTGCGGGTGAATGTCGTGAAGTAACATAATTCTGTGGACTACTGCCGGATCCAGTTGGAGTGATTTTTTTTATCGGAAATGTGTTAATTTAGTGACTTTCGGGGGGCTTTACGTTTGCTGAACTCGTCTATTCTGTTTATACTTGGAAAGTGTGTTGAACACTAGAAATTTGGTTTTCTATGACCAACCAGGTAGTGCATCCTGCTAATCTGTGTTTCAAATTACCTGAAAACGTGAGCTTAGAGGAAGGAGCAATGTGTGAACCCCTCAGTGTCGGTGTCCATGCCTGCCGTCGTGCTGAAATCAGTCCTGACATAACCGTTTTCATCATGGGAGCAGGACCTATTGGACTTGTCACCCTGTTAGCTGCTCGTGCATTCGGTGCTCCTAGAGTTGTCATTGCTGATGTTGATGTTCGCCGTTTATCCTTTGCAGAAAAGCTCGGTGCAGATGAGATTCTTCAAGTCTCCAGGAATATTGAGGTTACCTAGCTTGAAATATAGTAGAGGAATTTCTCATCTGTTTCGTTAACTAAACCCGAACTGATACCTTCAAAATTTGCTTAGCAGGACATAGATGAAGAAGTGAGAAAGATACAAAATGCTATGGGATCAAAAATTGATGTGAGCTTTGATTGTGTAGGATATGATAAAACTACCACTACTGCTTTAAATGCTACACGTTCCGGTGGGAAAGTTTGCCTAGTCGGATTGGCATCGAGCAAGATGACTCTCCCTCTTACTCCTGCTGCTGCGAGGTAATTCATTTTAGTGCTAAAATATTTTCTTCTCTTTGTTTTATTTGCATTTTGACTTAGCAAGAAATTATGTAATCTTGACTTGAAATGACACCACAGGGAGGTTGACATTATTGGCATATTCCGTTATCGGAATACATGGCCGCTCTGCATTGAAATGTTGAGGACCGGGAAGATTGATGTGAAGCCGTTGATAACTCACAGATTTAGCTTCTCGCAAGAGGGAGTAGAAGACGCTTTTGAGACCAGTGCTAATGGAGGCAATGCTATTAAGGTTATGTTCAACCTGTAAACATTGAATGAGTGCTTTCTAAAATGCATTTAGGAAGCTGATCTCTTTTCCTGAAACCATATAATTCTCCAACATTAGCAGTGCATTCATATGCAATTCTAGTTCTGGTAAATGCACCGAAATTGTTTCACTTAAACACTCATAGGTGTCAGACTACCTTGTCAGTGAATACTGGATCCGTCACTACAAAATTCTCGTGGACAAATTGTTATGATGTGCAAAGATGTTCACTAGTATGTTCTGCCATTTCATATATTTTACATTCACCAGCAATACTCGAGTCTGATTTTACCCAGCAAATCTCCAGCAAAAGGCATTCGTAATTTGCTGCCACTAACATGTGGTACGTACCACTAACCTTCTCAAGGAACGCCTAGAATGCTGTCTCGGTAACCTCACATTTACTAAACATATCAATCCAAGAACTCCCCATATATAAATAAATGACTTAATACCTACATGTTATCTTGTGAGTTTATTCGAAAACTTCAAATTTTACAAATGACCTCGTACTTTTGCCAAATTTTCTCAGCATTCCCTAGTGATTTTTAAATTGATAATATCAACATGTGCAAGCAATGTATGCAGATTCGTGATACCGACAATAAAAAAATTCAAGAATATAAAGATCAAGTTTCAAAAGTTCAAAGGGTGCTTAAAATTTTGAAAGTAATATGTATTAAATTTTTAACTTGGTGGATTGCCTTCCCTACCTCAAGTGAACAAATGAGCACAAGCAAAGAGTACACTAGCCACACTAGTTATGTATTCCCATTGTTTCTCTTAAAAAACCGCGAGATTGCTTCATTTTAGCTTATAATGGTAATCTACTATTGTGTAATGAAGCTCTTTTGTCTATGGAAAAAAAAAAAGACCGTGAAATTTTTTCTTTTTTGTATATATACATACATCATGCATGATAGATATGTAAATTTGCCCCCTCCCTCGGTGTTAGATTTATGCATACGTTCCTACTTCTGGTCTAGTATAGTAAAAGTTCTTGACTAATTCAACTTAATTTTATTTTTATTTTAAATTGGACACATAAGGTTGTTTCAGTTTCAAGTCATCTATTGACAAAGATATGGACCATCACATGCGATTGTGAATTGGTCAAAAATTATGGTAAGATCACTCCATACTTTTGCTTTCTTCAATGCCAAAGCCATCCAAAAGCCTCTCATTATTCCTTCTGAATTGAGTTGTTTATTGGGTTTTTTTAACACATTAGATCTGAAATTATTTATTCTTTTTGTATATTATTCGCATGCTCAATAAAGTACATGTGAATGGTATAAGCTATGGTGACTTTGTTTTTGAGTTATTTTGTTTGTACTTTGCTTTATTTACCATTAGATCACTTTTCACCCCATGATCTAATGGTGGACAAAACAAAGTAATGGTTACTTTGTTAAAAACAAAGTGACCATAGAATTCCCCCCTGTGACTATATATAATTCAGTTAAATTAGTATTATCCATTTCAATTATTTATTAAAATTGTATTTTTTTTACGGTTCAAATTAAAAGTTTTTTTTATTATTTTCCTATAACAAATGCATTTAAAAAGGGCTTCTAATTAGATATTTAAAAAATACCCCTACTAGGATTAGTGACAGACATAGGAAAAGTTGAAAGCATCAACACAACATGTTGAAAATGATATGATATAACACCTAAAAGTTGTGTGCTAACTAAATAAACGAGAGGAATGAATAATTAGAACATGATTCGTTCAAAAATAAAATAAAATTAGAACATGATTAATTTTTTTCGAAATAACTGCAGTTTAATTAATAAAGTTTAATTGTGCTAGCGCTAGAGGGTTTGTTTTAATTTAATTACTATGTCACATCAAGAAGAAAGGTAGGTGTGCTAATTATTGCTTGCGAAATTAATCTTATTACGAATTAATAAGTTTGATATTAATTGATTCTCTTTATCAATTAACACATCTAATTTATTTTCTTTCCGTTTGCATAACATGTATGATTTTAATGTCCAATTTTTGTTGTTGGGTAAATTGGCCTAAGATTCCGAGAGGTTAACAACATCTCATGTCAAGTCCATCTCAACAAATTAATTAGTCATTAATGTGAAATACTTATGTTAACAATAGCATAAAGCAAGCAAGCTATCTCTAGTGTAACAAACGTTATACGTACCAACTCAAATGTTCACATCAAGTTCCTTCTTTTTGTTATTTCCAGAATGTGAACACATTTTTTTAAATAATAATTATGCAATAGCACTCAAAATTAATTAATAATTCAAAAAATTAAGGATTTTCAAACTGAGGAAAGAAAATGTCGAACCAACAATAAATGATAGGCGAACAAGATACAATGAAGACTTAGCACGATAAAACAATATATGATGCCATGTTCTTTATGACTGCAGTTTGCTGAAATGAAATACATTTATTAAAGGGAAATTACTGGAATTACTAAACTGAACTGAATTTACTAAACTTAAATTAATAATAAAGTTTAAAAAACATGACATGAATCATGATCAAAATGTTGATAATGGAATTCGAAGATTACATGCAAGAGGCATGTACCATATGAATGAGCTCTAGAATTCACTGACGATTACAGAAATTGAGCTCAATTTTTTCAGATGGGCCGCCCAAAACTTGGAGCTAACATTTTTTGAAATCGAAATCAACATCGAAATGAAACCGAGGAAAATGGTACATCGATCTAAACACCAAAAGTGCATGATGTGATCGAGATGAATTGAACTCAATTTTACTCATCGAAAGTGAAATGCCAGGGCCATACATAGAGTTCATGTGATTGCATTGTACTCCTCCAATTCCATCACCGTTTTTGTTCATGCTTGTTATATTTCTCCTAGTTTTATTCCCTTGATTGGTTTCAACCCTTCATGAGGCTCATCAATGAAATTGAATGTAGTGAAGAGTTAGAATATGATTGGGTAGTACGGACTCTAACATATAAATGAGTTTCATTATATTAATTTTGTAAATTTCCCAAAATTTACTTTTGTATAAAATGATTAGTTAAGGGCTAATGCCAACATAATTAACTAATTTTAATTAAAATATTACAGATGAGAAATCTTAAAATTGAAAACGTGAAGTATTTGAAAATGTCTATAGTCTATAGTTCATAGTCTATACCAATTGCCATATATGAGCCGACTTTATTTAATTTGAAAGAAAACTTCTACCACCCCTAAGAAATAAAGCTACAACATTAAAGAGAAGACTTATAAACATTAATGAATATTGATTAAATATAAAGAGGAAAATTAGTGGATTAAAATGAGCATAGAGATTGAGGTTGGTCCTGAAAGAGTAGGATTAGGATTGGCGGCTGACTTGGTCACACGTTTTATTCGCACGCCGATGTTAAAGTCTCAAAGTATCTGCCCCCACACTTTTGTTCTCATAGACTCTTGACTTGATTCGGTTGCTACAGTGACAAAATGTTTAAGTGTAGTAAAAATGTTTGTGTTAGTTGGTGAACTAATCGGAGATATCGAATTTTAAGTGTTTGGGTTGGTTTAAGTTGTACAAACGATCGAAATTAGATTCTCAATTTTGATCACTTAAGTGATTAAGTAATCTTCATTTACAATATTGGACTCAACCTTTGAAGTTATTCTATTAAACTTTTAAGAATTATAAATAATCTTTTATTTTTGCTGAAAATTACAAATGATACGATATTCTTATTCAATTTATCTCGTTAACTTTCTAATTTTAATTAGTCGTATCAAAAGTTGTAAGCTATAGATGATATTGTGTTTTCAAATTTCTGATTTCCAGTCATATATAGTATTTAGTTTGTAATTTTTCATGAGGTATGAAACTCTAGTTGGATTAAACATCTATTTGCCCAATGTGGTATCCAAAATTTTAGCTTTTGCCCCTGTGGTATGATTTGGTAACATTTGCCCCCCATGGTATCCAATTTTGTCATTTTTGCCCCATGATGGATGTAAATTAGATAACTTCTATTACATAATGTCATTTCAAATTGTAAATTTAGCAAATTTGATAGCATGAATCTATGAAAATATGACAATTGAACTGATCGAGAAACTTAATTTTTCCATTTTTCATCCATCAGGGGGCAAATGCCACCAAATTGGATACCACAAGGGGCAAAAAACAAAATTTTGAATACCACAAGGGGCAATTAAGTGTTTAATCCAATCTAGTTTGTAGACTTTCATACCTCATAAAAAATTGTACGGTCTGATTAACAGGTTTTTTACTATCATATTAGACATTTTAATTAAAATAGTTTTGTAAATTATGACTTCTAAAAATATAAATTATCTTCTATTTTTGTTGAAAATTACAAATGATTTTATATCTTTATCCAATTTATATCATTAACTTTCTAACTTTAAAATTAATCGTATCAAAAAAATTGTAAATTAAAGATAATATATATTTTTCAAATATCTGATTTTCAAATCATAGTCTTTAGTTTGCAGCTTTTTATACCTTACGAAAATTTATACAGACTGGTTTGACAAATTTTTTACTCCATACTAGACATTTTAAATAAATATATATATATTTTTGTCAAAAAAAAAATAAAAATAAATATATATATACATCAATTAATAAAAATAGTTTTGTATATTAGGATTGGTTGTGTGTTAATTATTTTATTAGTACAGAGTGGACATTTTTTGTTGTGTGATTGAATTTTATGTGACATACTTTTGAAAGATTTTTACGGCGTATATAAATGATGAGTCAAGTTCAAATGAAATAAGAGTTTAAGATGAGACTAGTTTTTATGAGACAAGGTAAGGTGGCAAACCTAATTAAATGAAACCTACTTATGTGTGGAATTGGAGGGAATGAAGAGGAGGTGATGTCAGCACTTATGTCACTTCTGAAGAGAGAAAGAGTTTTAATTATTATTTTTTAAAATGCATATTTTCGCTCTTCCCGAACTCATTTTTCAAAAAAAAATTATACAATTGAACTCGTATTAATTAGGCAGTCATTTTGAGATCCATTGTTGTTATTTATAGACGATTTTTTTTATTTTTTATTTTTTTATGGTTGTTCCAAATTGGATACTCGGTTGTTCCAGCAGAATACTACATTTGTTCTACCAGACTACTACATTTGTTCCACCAGAATACTACATTTTTTTACACTCCCACAGTAGTCTGGTGGAACAAATGTAGTATTCTGTTGGAACTAGGGCTGGGCACGGATCTTGGAGAAACCGAACCGGACCGAATATCCGAAGAAAAATCTCCGAAACCGAATTGAACCGTTGACCTTTTTCAAGGAATTGAACCGAACTGAACCGTAAATTTTATTTTATAGATCCGAACTGAACTGGACCGAATTTTATCCAGGACCGAACTGAACTCCGAATTGAACCGAACTGAACCGACAGCAGAATACTACATTTGTTCTACCAGACTACTACATTTGTTCCACCAGAATACTACATTTTTTTACACTCCCACAGTAGTCTGGTGGAACAAATGTAGTATTCTGTTGGAACTAGGGCTGGGCACGGATCTTGGAGAAACCGAACCGGACCGAATATCCGAAGAAAAATCTCCGAAACCGAATTGAACCGTTGACCTTTTTCAAGGAATTGAACCGAACTGAACCGTAAATTTTATTTTATAGATCCGAACTGAACTGGACCGAATTTTATCCAGGACCGAACTGAACTCCGAATTGAACCGAACTGAACCGAAAGAACCGAAACTTTTTACATTTACTCAAAAAAAATATGTGAAAAATATATGAATAATTTTAAAGATATTATATCTTATATTTAAATTGTAAGTGATAGAACTTTATAATGAAATTGGAATATAACTTTTTGTTTGAGATTTTATTTTAACAATGGTTTTATTATTTTATACTGAAATTGGAATATAACTTCAGTTATTTCACATTATATAATTCATGTGTTTACATGTGCGTATTTGTAGTTTTTAAGTTTTAATTTACATAATAAAAATTATATATAAATCTCCGAGTATCCATTATTGAATTAGAACCGAAATCTCCGAACCTCCGAATTAAACCGAACTGAATTAGTAGTATAATTCAAGTCTAGAGATTCATCTATGCAATTTCATACTGGAGATTCATATTCAACAATCTCCGAATTACAATTCAATTCTGGAGAAATTCAAATCTCCGAACTGGACCGAACCGTGCCCAGCCCTAGTTGGAACAACCGAGTATCCAATTTCAAACAACCATAAAAAAATAAAAATCGTCTATAAAAAAATGTAGAAAAGATCTCAAAATGACCGCCTAATTAATACGAGTTCAGTGGTATAATTTTTTTGAAAAATGAGTTCGGAAAGAGCGGGAAAATGCATTTTAGCTTTTGCCCCCTGTGGTATGATTTGGTAACATTTGCCCCTTATGCTATCCAATTTTGTCATTTTTGCCCCATGATGGATATAAATTAGATAACTTCTATTACATAATGTCATTTCAAATTCTAAATTTAGCAAATTTGATAGCATGAATCTATGAAAATATGATAATTGAACTGATCGAGAAACTTAATTTTTCCATTTTTCATCCATCAAGGGGCAAATGCCACCAAATTGGATACCACAAGGGGCAAATGTCACCAAATCATACCACAAGGGACAAAAAACAAAATTTTGAATATCACAAGGGGCAATTAAGTGTTTAATCCAATCTAGTTTGTAGATTTTCATACCTCATGAAAAATTGTACGGTCTGATTTTAAAAGTTTTTTTACTATCATATTAGACATAAATTTTAATTAAAATAGTTTTGTAAATTATGACTTGTAAAAATATAAATTATCTTCTATTTTTGTTGAAAATTACAAATAATTTTATATCTTTATCCAATTTATATCATTAACTTTCTAACTTTAAAATTAATACGTATCAAAAAAATTGTAAATTACGGATAATATATATTTTTCAAATATCTGATTTTCAAATCATAGTCTTTAGTTTGCAGCTTTTTATACCTTACGAAAATATTCTGCTGGAACAATCGAGTATCCAATTTGGAACAACCATAAAAATCGTTTATAAATAACAACAATGGATCTCAAAATGACCGCCTAATTAATACGAGTTCGGTGGTATATTTTTTTTTGAAAAATGAGTTCGAAAAAAGCGGGAAAATGCATTTTAAATAAAATAATGAAAATTTTTTCTCTCTCCAGAGGTGACATCAGCGCTGACATCACCTCCTCTTCCCTTCAATAATGTCTCTCCATGTTTTTAAAATTTCAAAATTGCCACCACCTTTTAGTTATCTCACACTAAAAATCAGTCTCGACATAATGACCTTATCTCACCTGAATGACATTGCAATTTTAGATATAAAATTTTCATACTCATCCCAACTCAATTCAGATTGAAATACATACATATGTAGTATATTGTATTATATATTATTTCTTTCTCTATGTATATCTAGTTTACTTATGTGTTCTTATGCTTACAATTTAATTATGTTCAAAATAATAGGAATAAATTTCTATATTATGGCCCTTAATTGAATAAATTTTAAATTACTTTGAAAATGGACATACTAAAAACATAACAAAAACGCTGAATATTATTAATTATCTTTTTTCTTGGATATGTATAGATATTTTATTAGACAGAAAATAGAAGTAAGCATATATTTTGGATTATTTGGAAAGAGAAATTACAAAATTGGGGCAGTTTTGCTATTATCAAAACTAGTAGGGAGCAATTTCTTCACGCAATATTCCACTTCTTTTCCCATGCTAATATTATCCACGCCACCACTCTTTCTTTGCCTTCTCCATATTTTGGATGTCTCCGTCCAACCAACGTTTTCTGCAACATGTAATTTGACCTTTAACGCCGTTACCACTAACGATTTTATTTTATTTTGACTTGAAAACTTACCAATAATAACTTTTATTATAATAGCAAGTGTGTTTAATTGCCATAATTTTATTTATTTATTTGAAAAAGGGTTGATTTTTCCCCCTAGAAGCACATTTTGTTTTATGGTTAATTAGCTATGTGGTAAAGTCATTGCCTTTCTCTTGAAAGTCAAAACATTAAAAGAGATTACAAAATTTATTAGGGTGAATAATTTAAAGGTCCCTAACGTTTTGCGAAACACACTGTTTAGTCCTCTCATTTTCAAAAACACACGAACAGGTCTCTAACGTTTTGCGAAACACATTATTTAGTCCTTCTGTCTGTTTCTCGTGACCAATATGTTAGTCAAAATGTACTTCAATCAACAGCCAATGAATGTGTTATTCACCCGGTACCAATTATTTTTAAATTGGATGTTGACTGACGTACATTTTGACTAACAGATTGGTCATCAGAAACAGACGAAAGGACTAAACAATGTGTTTCACAAAACGTTAGGGACCTATTCGTGTGTTTTTGAAAATGAGAGGACTAAACAGTGTGTTTCGCAAAACGTCAGGGACCTTTAAATTATTCACCCAATTTATTAATATAAGAAAGATCACTCATCTAACTAAAACGTCTATTGGTTGATCCTATATTTATTATATAAAATAAAATATATACCGTCATGTTTATATTAATTGAAAAAAAGCGATCATAATTTATGTATAAGATTCGTATCCATAGGCAAAGCCTCAGTTCAATAACTAAACCAAGACTCTAAAAATAATAAAATTAATTTGTCGAGAAATAATGAGAGGGTTTTCCAATTTGTTATTAATATATACATATTAATGTAGTAAAAGATGATAAGCGTTAGTCGGACAACTATATTCTTTTGAAAATCGGCGTTCAATCGGAAAATTATTTGTGGATGTAAGACAAATTTTGAGTATCTAAACTATCTAAGTCAACTCAAATCGACTATTCAATTTTAAGCGCATCACATTTATAGGGACATACTATTTAGTGAAATTTGTTGCAATATGTTCAAGAATTAGTATAATATACTATTTTATTTTAATAATATGAGTTGATTGTTTAAGTTGTGAAGCAAGTGCATGTGTTTGTGCGGAGTTGATCAACAAACTTTAACGAATTGCAGCAGGCTACATGGACATTCTTGGATTCAAACTTATTATACGGTCATCCTGATTGCATGAATAAATTAATGATTAAAAAATAAACAGAAAATGTTCTCCTCCAATATATATTAAGATGCTTGGTATACGAATCCAGATAATATTCAATATTGGGAATTAATTAATCCTCACATATTTCACACAAAAAAAAAGAGTCCTCACACATCAATATATACTTCACTCTGCAAACTTAAGTAATGCTTCCATATTTTGCTAAAAGAACAAAATATATATATTGATAAAACAAAAAAAAACAAAACAATATATATATTTATATATAATATTAATAGTATTTTCTTTAAACTATTATTCATAAAACAATTAAAAATTACAATTAAAATATACATAGAGTAGTATGAATCTACATATATATTGATTAATATTACAATCGAACAATTGTAAACAACGTTCGAAATTACTTTTTGTACAATGACGACAAACATACTTCATACAAAATCAACTTTATAGTCTTTTAGTTTTGGAATGACTTCATTAATTTTCAACAAATAAGATCTATTGGATAACATATATAAGAACCTTTTATATTTATTCTAAATAAAAAAGTCATGATTCGAGTTCTACTACCACTATTGGGAGGAAGTCTGATACTATAGTCCGCCAAACTATTCTTCCAAATCTAGATTAGTTGTTATCAATAATATTGTAGTGACTCGGTTCGAACAGGGTGGCATTGAGGTAAGAAGTTTTGTACAATGAGCGATCTGAAAGGGATGTCGATGAGAACATGAAACAACTGAGACTTATAAATAATATGTGGATCTAATATATGCATGACGCGTTTTAAAACTGTAAGGATCAATGATGACGGATTTGAATTAGAGCGGACAATATATGCCTAGTATTCGAACTAATTTGGAAATCGGTCATACAAAAATGAAAGAAACATATTGTTTGGTACTTAATAATAAAATATATACTATTTATATGAGTAAATGATGACAAGGCAGATGAGTCATGTAAGATTTGAAGCCAAAATACACGTCGCAAGGTCGTTGAACCCAATTTCCTCCGAAGACCCAAAAACCAACCCCACTTTCTCTTTTATCTAAACTACTCCATATCCATATAAATATAACAACATCCCACCAATTTTATTCATAATATTTCATTCATTCCAAACACTCAAATATAAAAACCCATCTCTTAAATTTATATATGGCTAGAAAAGGCAAGAACATGAGATCGATTTCAGGCGACGCAGCTTCATGGTACTGTGCTATACTCCTTTTAGGCCTTATTTTATTAGGTTCCATCAGACAAAGTTCTTCATCAGATGAACCAGTTAGAGGTAACCAGTTTTTTGACCGACCTTGTGACGAAATCTATGTTGTCGGAGAAGGTGAGACTCTTCATACCATCAGCGACAAGTGCGGTGACCCGTTTATTGTTGAACGTAACCCGCATATCCATGACCCGGATGATGTTTTTCCTGGTCTTGTTATTAAGATTACTTCTTCCAAACCCAGGAAGTTGTTGAGGTAGATTAGTTAATCATCCATTTAATTATTCAAATCTTTTGAATAACTATACATCTTTTTTTTTCTTAAATAGGAGATCAATTAATACGCGAGGATTTTGATTAGTTAAGTCATACAGGCGAATAAATTATGTAAAGGTTTTTAGTTTTTTGCTTTTTTCTTTTTCTCCTGTAAATCCTTTTCTATATATATATACTTCTAATACTTGTCTCTATATATCCTTTCTTCTTCGTTTTTTTTTTTTTTTTTTTTTTTAATTTATATGAAGATATATATACCTCCAATTGCAGTTGGTATAACTGCAATTAGCTAATGTTTACAGAAAAATTTAAATTTAAATTTTGAAGAGCTAGGTGGGAGGAAAAAATTTGTAGTTGAACTTTAGTCCATGTTTCTATTCTTTTATAAGAGAAGGAAAAAAAAAAAAACTACGAAGATATATGTTATTTTGTGGATGCTATGGAATTCAAACTCTTATTCTTGTTTTTGGTATTGACAAAAGAAGTTCCCAAAGAGAATAATAAGATGCGTCAATATTTGTTGTTGATGTATTGTGTCTCGTAAGATTGTCTTTTGTTCTATAGAGAATTCCTAAAATTTTTTTTTCATAATTTGGATTTTAGTAAAATTCACTTTTATTTTTGGCTTAGTTCATTAAAGGCCCCTAATATATGATTAAATACCAATTGACTCCTTAAGTTTGAAGATGTTTCACATTAACTTAACTCTTTGAACTTGATCAAAATAAATTATTAACCTTAATTTGTTTGATGTAATCTATTACAAAGGCATATTGACATTCTTTTTCCAACTTTCCAAACTAAGAGGAAAGATATGCTTCGAGACAAAGCTTGCAATTTGTAGTTTTGTAAAAATCAACTTCATAATTTATCTAGAAAGTTTACATTTATATTTTTATTTAAATAGTTTTAACTTTCAATATAATTTAACAAATATATATTTTTATTCTTTTAAATTTTAGGAATTGTCCAATTTAGTTATCGAATTCTTGTAAACTTTTTCTTACTTTTTTCTACAACACTTTCCTTAACAGAAATTTCCTCCACATCAATGCATTACCAACCCTAAACATACTTAAATTGTTACCAACGTATGCCATAAGAGTTTAACCAAATTACGTTCAATCATCTATTTCGTAAATATATTTTATAATGCTCAATATATTAGAATATCGTTTCGGCTATTGAGATCTTCTTTGAACTTAATGCACAAATAGATATAATACCAACAAATTATATCTTTCTATCAAATAAGTTTAGAAAGTTGATGAACATCAACAAATCATATATCTCTCATTTGACTATATATATGTGAGAAATAAATTTTAAAAGTATAAAAGTCTTCACTATTAATTTTAGATTTTTAATTTAATTGGTCTCTTGATATGAGATTATAGTCTATTTGACTTGACTATAAGCTCTAATTAAGCTTATTTAAAATAAAATAAAAATTTAGTTTATTTTATATGGTTTTGTTGAGATGAGGGAGTTTTTCGAACTTGGAATCTAGAGGACAAAACACGAGAAACAAATTAAAATTGGTGTAGACAAATAATAATCAGAGAAAACAAGATATATAGTGTGGCAGTTGCAAGTTAGAAAAGAACAAAAGTAACACATTAAATTCAACTGTTTTCCTGCCGAATTAATTTCTACAGTGTACCTAAACACCTAATTAAGTAGTTGACTTTTATCCTATTTATTTATTTATTGTTCTTGTTCATTGTTTCTCACTAATCAAAATACTGAAAAATGCGTCAGAATCTTCTCCTAATTCTAACGATTAAAAAAAAAATACATATGCTACTTATAAAAACAGTTAATATTAAAGAAATATATATTAATTGAATATATTTCTTTAAATTAATATATTGATGATAATATGTATTTTGGTTTTTTCATCACTCATATATATGTCATAATATATTATTCTTTTCGCTTTGAGTAGCCAGTTTTGTAACTTCTTATAATTTCCTGTATTAAAACTGATTAATTAGAACAATTGAAACTTTTCAAAAACTTAAAATAGGTACATCTTATCTTAAAATTATAAGATAATGGTTGTACAAATAATGTAGGCTGAAGATGAGATCATCCTCATACTTTCAAAGCTACTTTTTGTCAAAATCTTACTTAACATATTCAATGGTTTCGTGATACGCAAAAGATAAAATAAAAAACGAATCATAGAAGAAACACGTGTACAATGGATTGCAAATAAATTACATAATTAGATAATGTGTTATTTGAGGTCAAAAATAAAATCCTATCCGTCCGAATCTTAATTAGTTAATGATTTAATTTTCAAGATAGGTGTGTGGTTGAAAATTAAATAAACTTTACAAATTGGGTGGGACGGTGGATGAATTCATCTTTTCCTAATTGTGTCCAATTATGTAATAGTGAATGGGGGCGCCAAAAAGCATTTACATATTGGGTTTTCCACTTCCATCCCACAATACTTGGGAGGTCAGTTCAGTTTCCATTTATTACAATTATTACATAGATTCATATTGAATTATGTAATTTGAAATAAGGTATCAAAATGAATTCAAAGATATTGTAAAAAATATCAATTTGATCTTCACACGTGCAATACAGTAAGAATTGATGAACTTTTTATTAAAGAGAAATCGATAGTAATTTACAAGTATACAAAAGTTGAGATGAAATTGGAAAAATGAATTAAAAATGTCAAACTATTATTTTATTAGTCAGATATTAATATATAAGATGTTGTTACCTTTAACTATCAGTTTGAAATTTTAATTCAATCGGTAAAGTAACACTATCCTACCAAACATGGTAATTCATCATTAGTCACAGATTTTGTTAAAGAAAGAACACATGCATGACGCCTCCTACATGGAATCATAAAGATTTATGTAACATGTATAAAATATTAAGAATTTGATACGTTGAAATGAAACTGAATTCATCCAAATCAGAATAATAAAGATACAAGTTAATTTTTGTGCATATATTGTTTTATTTTGGCCAGAAATGATGTCAATGTGGATCATGTGTGTTTAGTGGATATGTACATGCATGCATATGCATAACATTTTCCATATATAACATTTTGTTCAATCTTATTAATTAATCATGTTAATTAAAAAATGTTCTTACTGTTCAATTGATTAACAATATGTATATTTGTCTATCATGTGTATAATATCAAAACTAAGATAGATATGTCACTTTTAAATATTGTTTTACTACATATATGTGAGCATGTAAGAAATGTTATAATAAAGCAGGCATTTCCTAAACGTAATTGTTTGCTGAGTTGACAGAAATATCTGAAAGATATATGGATTCAATAATTGAAATAGATGCCTATCTCAAAGAGTTATTAAAAAATTAAATATCCAACCAATTCATGGTTAAAGAAGATGATTGAAGTAGAAAAAGATATACATAGGCATGATGTTACCTGGTACAGATGGGTTATGGGTATGGCTTCAACTGTAACAGACCTACCTACTATTTTATCCATTAAATTTGGTCAAAATTCCTGATAAGATAGTAACTTAAATTTGTTTATTAATGCTACTTAATTACCTAAACCATAATCATATCTCATCAATTGGACTTTTATTCATCACACTTGACTATTAATTCTTCGTTGTAATTCATCACACTTGGGTTGCAGAACAACTTCTTAGATAATTTAAGCTTTTTATTTGAATCCTAATCCATCTGATATTTCGATTTGCCACAAAAGTAAAAGCAACTTTCATATTTATCATTCATTTTGAGTTTCTTCAAGTATCAATATTCTGAGTAGACTGGGCTTCTGTTTTGGCCCATTGGGTCCTCTGAAGCCCACTTTCTTCTAGAGGCGTACGTACGGCCGTTGCTGGCAGATGTATCAAATTTCCCTGGTGTACTATGAAAAAATATATCATCTTATTAATCATATAATTTATCAGTTGTGCTCACATGGTCAATGATTGACCAAATACAATTTGGTCAATCACCGTTAGATCAGAATCTAACGATGGATACCCATCGTTAGATTCTGACCCATCGTTAGATTCTGATCTAACGGTGATTGACCAAATTGTATTTGGTCAATCATTGGCCATTTGAGTACCACTCATAATTTATATATATCAAAGGATGCTTGGGAGTTCCGTGCTCCTTGTTTCAACCTCTAGATCTAGACAAGAGTCATGTTTATGTGTTATATTATCTAAACTTTAAAAATTGCTCAATATATCTTTTTTTTATCCAAAATTGCTCCAATTGAAAGCAACAAATTTAGAACTTATCCCTATTAGAAGTACGGGTGAATTCTTGCCTTGAGGACTCATCATCAAAGGTTAATTAACATATAGTTGGACTCTTGTTTCTTTTCATTAACAATATTTTGGTTCCGGAGGTTTTTAGGACCTTTGTTCAGGTGGCAACCTAGTTGAGATGTAGAACGACTTGTTTCATTCATCTACCTTTTTTTACTTGAAATATTAATTACTAATTGCTGGGTAGTCTAATTATACATGCTTTTTAAAGAATCAATAGATGGGATGTCTTCTCATTTATAATAAGTCGAGACCGATCAGCTCAAATTAATATCTATCCTGATGAAATTGGGAAATTGATCAATATAATGATGTTTAAATATGTATATATGCATGTTAATTACGTTTTCCAGAACTTGATATTAAGCTATATACTAAGCATACTGTTGTGTCATAAATTAGATTACAAGCATATTTCTAAATTAAGATCATGGACAGAATTGGTCAATTACTGGCTGGAAATTACGGTTGATTTTAGAAATTTGTAGTAGTTGGCAGGTGCAATAGTTATTTCTTGAAAAAAAAATTTGATTAAAATTAAGCATACATATAGTATCCTAGAGAATTTGTGAATTACAAGCAGATTGTTCTATATTTGTCAGGTTAATCAATACTTTTAATTATTTTGTCCACTAAGATATAGTATATATGTTAATGAAATTTCCCTTTGGAAAGCACATTTAGGTTAATCTCACACATGATGCATTAATTTATAAGTTAGTGTACTGGATCTTTAAATGCATATATTTAGGGTGTTGATTTAAAGTTTGTGCATCTTTTTCATGGCAAAGTGAGCTTCTTTGCACCCTAAGAAAATCAAGCTTAGTTTACATGGAAAGACTCTTTAGACCTTTGTGTATATTTAAGGCACTCTTCACATATTAGATAGATTAACATTGTTGGAAAAAAAAACAACAACATGGGTTTGATACTGAGGAAATTTATTGAGAATGTTGTTCTTGTTGGGATTCTAATGTTTCATTGCTTCTCTAATTCAGAGAAAGGTAATATTTTCGTGTTTCGTGTCCGTTGTGGTTCTCATTTTTGTTTCTTGACTATGTTTTAATTACTATCGAGTTAATATTAATATGTAAGTTTTTGTGTTCAGCTCCCTATTACACATTTGTTCAAGAAGCAAAGGCATCTTCTCGAGTAGTATGGTATGATTACATAATAATCGGAGGAGGAACTTCCGGGTGCCCGTTAGCCGCAACTCTATCAAAAAATGCATCGGTTTTAGTTCTTGAAAGAGGCGGTTCACCCTATGAGAACCCCAACAACGTGGGCGACTTTGTCAGTACTCTTTCGGACACCTCCCCTGATTCCTCTTCTCAAATCTTCATCTCGGAGGACGGGGTGTACAACACGCGGGCACGTGTTCTAGGGGGAGGAAGCGTGCTCAACGCGGGTTTTTTCACACATGCGGGTGCGGGGTATGTGAAGAAAGCAGGGTGGAGAGAAATGTATGTGAAAGAGGCATATAGATGGGTTGAAAAGAAGGTAGCACATGAGCCAAAGTTGTTGCAATGGCAAAGTGCAGTGAAAGATGGGTTGATTGAAGCAGGAGTATTGCCTTATAATGGATTTACTTTTGAACATGTTTATGGGACTAAAATTGGAGGATCAATTTTTGATAAAAATGGACATAGACACACTGCTGCTGATCTGCTTGAGTATGCTTATCCATCTAATATTTCAGTTTATTTGCATGCTACTGTTACTAAGATCTTGTTTTCACCAAGAGGTAAATATTTTCTTCTTTTGCATTTGATTGAATATGTTTTTTATTTTTGAAATTGAACAACATTTTCAATACCCTCATATAGCTAACTATGAACATCAGTTTTGGTAGTGTATTACATTTATATCTTAAATTGCACATCTCATGATTTTGGAAGAGGCAAAATGCATCTTGACAGGTTGGTTGATTGAGCCCTGATCACTTATTTCCGTACATTAAACCTCTGATTACTTAATTTTGCTCATATTAAGCACCTTATAACTAGAAAAGTCTACTTTAAGGATCAAATTTTGGTTAACACTACCATATCATCTATGTTTGAATTTTAGGTTATTTGATTATTTATAGGTTTAGAGAAAATGTAAATCTCTTATTTGGTAAAATAAATATAATTTCAGATATATAGAAATTAATGTGTAAGAACCTTTCAATTGAATTTTATGTGTAGCATTCTTTTTAGATGTTCATATCTAACTAATTTGACAAGTAAAGGTTTAATGTGACAAAAAATGATCAGAGATCTAATATGTTGAAATAAAAGATCAGAAACTCAATTCATCAAAAAATGAAATGGTCGGGAGTATGAGGATTAACTATGGTGGATTATTAACTAGAGATTGTTATAGGGACACCATGGTCAAGACCAAGAGCATATGGGGTAATCTATGAAGACTCCATGGGAATAAAGCACAAAGCATTGTTAAAAAAGGAGCACAAGAATGAGATAATATTATCAGCAGGTGCAATAGGAAGCCCACAGCTTCTAATGTTAAGTGGAATTGGGCCTGCGGCCCATCTTAGAGCCTTCAAAATCCCAATAGTTTTGGACCATCCAATGGTTGGGCAAGGCATGGCTGATAACCCAATGAATCTTCTGTTTGTGCCATCTCCTCTGCCTGTGGAGGTCTCATTGATTCAAGTTGTGGGCATCACTAGATTTGGTAGCTTCATTGAAACTGCTAGTGGCTTAAGTTATGCTATCTCTTGGGCTAAACGGTTTGTCCGAGATTACGAGCAATCTTCCTTAAATCAGGTAACTTTTCTCAATATAAAATGCACGGGCAGTCATATGATATTATAACATGATTCGCATAACTTGCAAATTAAAAGGATTGGTGTTCAATGTTCAATGAGTCCCGATCATAAATTGGTCGACATAATAACATCTATATTAAACAGGTCGGATGGATTGGGTCGTGAAATCATTATAACTCATATATTATAGACATGTTGAGAGCTTGTATTAACCCCACATATTTGACAATGTAGCCTATGTAACTCATTTAACTGATTTTCATATATAAAAGGTTAAATGTGTAAAAATGATAGTGACTTTCTTTTATCATATTGGAATTAATTTTGTTTCAACCGATTGATGTAAGCGTCGTGTTGTCTCAAACTACTAATTAAAAGGATCATGTTATAATCTATCCTTAATCTATTACTAAAGTGTATCGAGACGGCTATTTATGATAAGCGAACTCGTTTTGACATCCTTAATTTTTCTATATATATGCAGACAGGCCAACAAAACATGTTGACACCCGCAGCAATGGCAAGAGCAGTTGAAACAGTGAGTGCCCTGATGAATGCAACACTAAGGGGTGGAGTCATTCTAGAAAAAGTCATCGGCCCCTTATCCACCGGAGATCTCAAGCTAAAAACAAAAAACGTAAAAGATAATCCATCAGTAAGATTCAACTACTTCAAAGAACCGGAGGACTTGGCGAGATGCGTTAGAGGCATGAGAACCATAATCGATGTGATAAACTCGAAAGCATTTTCGAAATTTCGATACAAGTATCTCCCGGTACAAGCTCTCATAAGCTTAATGGCGAATTTACCGGTGAACTTGAGACCAAGACATCTAACAACATCAATATCTTTAGAACAATTTTGCATAGATACAGTGATGACAATATGGCATTATCATGGAGGATGTCAAGTTGGAAAAGTTGTGGATAATCAATATAGAGTTATTGGTGTTGATGGATTGAGAGTTATTGATGGATCCACTTTTTTTAATTCACCTGGCACTAATCCTCAAGCTACTGTCATGATGCTTGGAAGGTATTCAACTCCTCATTTCTTTGCAATTTTTTTTTTCTCAAAATGTCTTTTCTTAAAAAAAAAGAGTCATTTTTTGGCTTTTTGGTTTAGTTTGATATTGTTAAAGCATCACAATGTGAAAAAATTTAACCTAGGCAATATATTTTGATATTATTTCTTAGAATAATCATTATTGGAGGAGAAATGCTGATTTTATTTCAAAATATTATGGTTTGATTTTGCTTATGTGTAGGTATATGGGCAAGAAGATACTGCGTGAAAGGTTTTATAAAAGGAGAAAATATGGCAAATGAGATAATTAGATTAAGGTATTGGGATCCATTTTTCCCTCAGAAATGTTAATGTCTAATGCTATGCATATATGTATTCATTTCTGAGTTTTATTTTGTATATGATAATGTACCAGTGAACTATTATTAGTCGGAGCTTTCGACCATTGTTTGTTTAAATTTGTATTTTTGTTCTGTTAAATTAGTTTCATTATGATTATAATTGGGTCAGGGGGTGTAGGCTATGGTCACTTTATTTTTCCCTTACTTTGTCTATACTTTGTCTTTTTCACCATTGGATTAGTTTTTAACCCATGATCCAATGGTTGACAAAACAAAGTGACCATAGAATATCCCTTGGGTTAGTGGTCATAGTTACACTAAAGAAATACATATAAATCACGTTGTATTGGACCGATCGGGCCGAACGAGTCCCAGGCCCATGAATAAGTCCATTTAACAAATTAAATTTAACCCAAATGTTGTTATGATAAGAGTAGCAATTCCTTTTTATTTTCTTTTCACTTCCTCCAATCAGATTATGTTTACTTTTTCACATTTTAAATAGAGTAAATTTCAAGAAACACTCTTGTGATTGCAATCATTTTCTGATAGAGGACTGTAATTTACTTTTTGTCAAAATGACGAATGAGGATTCCCATTTTAGCAAAATGAAGACCTTTTTGACAGTATTAAAATCGACATTGACGACTTTAAAAATGACATATTTCAAGAATTACTGATATTTTAAGAAATTTCAATTCTTCAATTTTTTACTTTGAGATCATTTCAATGGTGTTTGGTGAGAATATAGAAAGTCAATGTTTAGAGAGACAAAGATTCTCAAAAACAAAAAATGTGGTTCCATGGTATTATTCTATTAAACAATTTTAATTCTTGAATTTTTATTTTATTTCAAGTTGTTCATAGTGATTTTTATAATGCTAATGCAAAATTTTATTTTTTAAAAAAGTGTAAGACATCTATTCTTGTTTTCACAAAAATTAAATCACATTTATTTAAAAATAAGTGAAATCATAGAAATTTATTTTGAAATTTTCCTTTTTAATTATAACAACACATGCTATTATTTTGAATCATTAATCAATAATATGGGTACATGGAAGTACAATAAATCTTTATGGAGTAGCTATAGAAGTTTGAAGGAGCTAAAGCATTGCAACAAAATATGAGGTTGAATTGAATTTGGAAATACTGAAAGGCCAAAGTATTAAAAAGCATGTATATGCTTTAATAATGAAAAGTCGTATATATAATGTAAAGTCATAGTCTTCCCTTTTTAGCTCTCAACTGTTTCAAATGATGCATGCAATGGAATGCAAGAATCTCAACAAAGAACGGATATCCACAGCATTATTCAATTTTCTTCAAGCTTTCAAAAGCCCATATATATGTTACATTATTATGATCCAAAATTTATCTCAGGGAAGAATGTAGGGGGGGGGGAAAAAAAGAGGAACATGAGATCCATTAAAAAAACTATTTGTGTGCATATAAGCAAAGCAGTTGTAGGACATCTCTCGGTTGGCAGGTAATTAATTAGTTAATGGCAATATTAATTGACTTGCCAAAGGAGAGCTGCCCTCTAACTGCTTTTGCTTAACCATAATTTGCTTCTTCTCCTCTTGTTGGACAAAGGTATACATGATCAACTTTCTTTTTTCCTAGTTATTGTTTTATTTATTCCTATGCCAAATGTTGTTTCCACATTGTTTTTGCAAGACAATGAATGTTTGAGAATGTTTCCACCTGTTTAAAATACTATACTGATATTATCTGTTTTGGTTTAAATGTAGGTTTCACATCTTTAAAATGTATTAGAAACTCACCTTACTATAATATGTATATAATAACTTGTTGATAAGTTTCTATTTCAATGGCAAAATACCTACTGTTTATGTTATGTAATTAACTAGTTTGATTGCTATTGCGGGTTTTACGGTTTGTTTTGTATCTTTCACATGTACATGCCTTTGTTGATTAAAGGAAGCTTAATTGGGCTTATTTTGGGTGAGTCGAGACTTGAAGCTGTCTTGGAAGAGTTTGGACACGAGCGTTGATAGTCTTGCCTAAGATTAAGGAATTTCGAATCTGCAAATTCCTATTTCGGCAAGGATTCTTTTCTTATTCTGATTAGAATGTATTTGGACTACAAGTTATAATGGAAGAAGAACGAAATTGAAGATGATTAATTACGAAAAACTCTATTACTGTTAATTTATTATTTTCCTAAGCTGGTTTTTAGGATTTTCAAATTCTATTTAAGAAGTACATTGTAATCTTTCTAGAGTCGACATTGTAAGTTCTCTTTTTATGTTTTCTTTAGTGTAGTTCAGTTTTCTAGCCCTATATATGTTCTTATATGGCCATGTTTGTCGGTTAATTCAAATGATGTTTTACTTCAATATTGAAATTGATTTCTTTCTTCTTCATTTCATGTCGTTTATTATTCACCTTGTTAATCCCAATTGTTGTTTATGTTTTTTTGAATGATAACGCCTAGATGTTCATAGAATTAAAATACATATATATATAGTTGATTTGATAAGCTAGCTAGTTTGCTTAATCAAATCCATCAAGAAGCAATTGATATTGTAAGTCGAGTTATCCATATGTTTAGAATTAAATTCCTTTTAGACAAACTCAAGTTTTCTTCTAATGTGACAATAACATCAACGTAACCGGGTTTATAATATTGAGGGAATAAGCAATTAAGTTTCTGAGTCGATTTCACTACGAATCGGTTGGATTGGATCTTGTCCTTCCGAAACATAAAGTTGTTAACATGTTGAAACACTAGATTTCTAAGGCAAGATTATTTGTTAATTAGGAATTGATTATAGTTTTACTGATGTATGATGTATAAAGAATAATATTTTCTAACAATGATCAACACGGCCTGAATTATCCACCGAGAATCCCTTAACTAAAACTTTTTATCTATTGTTTATCTTTTATTCCTTTTACATTTTATCTTTTTTTCAATTCAATTATTCAACCCCTCCCCCTTTTCTATTTACTTGCCTATGTCGGGTTATCTTTAAATTAAAGAATTAGTTACTAGAGTCAAGTTCAAATGAGACAAGGATTTAGGATGAGACTAATTTTTATGATGAGACAAGGGGTATTTTTGTAATTCAATAGGGGAAAGTGGCAAACTTGTAATTAAATGAACACCCGTCATGCGTGAATTGAAGGGAATGAAGATGAGGTGATGTCAGTGCTGATGTCACCGCTGGAGAGAGAAAGAGTTTTAATTATTTTCTTTAAAATGCATTTTCTCGCTCTTTCCGAACTCATTTTTCAAAAAAAATTATACCAGTCCAGTGAACTCGTATTAATTAGGTGGTCATTTTGAGATCCATTTTTGTTATTTATAGACGATTTTTATTTTTTTTTATTTTTTTATAATTGTTCCACCGGACTACTCTAATTGTTCCAACAGAATACTACATTTTTTTACACTCCCAGAGTGCATTTAAAAAAAAATAATGAAAATATTTTGCTGGAACAATTGGAGTTGTCTGGTGGAACAAATGTAGTATTCTGTTGGAACAACTAAGTATCCGATTTGGAACAAAAATAAAAAAAATAAAAATCGTCTATAAATAACAACAATGGATCTCAAAATGACCGCCTAATTAATACGAGTTCAGTGGTATAATTTTTTTTGAAAAATGAGTTCGGAAGAAGCAGGAAAATGCATTTTAAATAAAATAATAAAAACTTTTTTTCTCTCCAGATGTGACATCAGCGATGACATCACCTCAATAATGCCCCTCCATGTTTTTAAAATTTCAAAATTGCCACCACTTTTTAATTGTCTCACACTAAAAAAAGTCTCTCCATAATGACTTTGTCTCACATGAACCTATCTCTTAGTTACTAATATATTTCTTGGGTTCCACCCTACTTCTTTTGTTTACAGTTTATTTATTGCACAAAAGAATTATAAAATTATTTTTAGTGATTTCGACAACTATTACTTGGTCTTTCTAGATTTTGCAATCGGGATTCTATTCATTTTGTATCGCCACTTGAGCTTCTTTTGCTTCGGCATTCCACCCAAACGCCACGTCTTCGGTTAAGTTGTTATAGGTTTAATATGTCCTAAGGCTAACTTATCATATATATAGAGTTTGACTTTGATACCAATTGTAACCGGTTAATCCAATACATTGTACTGTTAAGTATCCAGCATTGGCTTGTTATGTGGAGAATGAAAGATTTATAAGTGGTGACAATTCTCTCCTTTCAAAGTGTCTTTTGGAATGAGTTAGGCTCAATCTGATTAGAACCTCCTAGTCCAAAGTTGGGAAACTCATTGTTGACACCACCCACAGATGACCAATCCTGCAAACTTCACGCTCCATATGTATATTCCTGAGAGTGAGAATGGTGAGTTAAGTATCCCACATTGGCTAGTTATGCGGAGAACGAAACATTTATAAGTGGTGGTAATCCTCTTCCTTCAAGGTGCCTTTTGGAGATGAGTTAAGCTCATACTAAGATGTACCTACCTTTCGTTTTGACCAACTCCTCATTTCTTTAAAATGCATACATGTATTGTAATTTACCTTACTAATGATAATAACTCAGGTAACTCTAGCTCTCTCTATTGTTAGGGTCGACCCTGAATATAAACTAGTTGTGCATTTGCCTAAGGAGAGTTGAATGATGCCCAATTTTTCTGAAAAACTATATACATGCAGTAAGAGTTCTTACAACTTCAATTATAATATCCATTCTGGTCTAAACAGGATCTAATCCTACATTTTTCATGCCTTAAAATGGCTCATATTTCTATTTAAATTTTTAATTACAATGTTTTTTTAATGGCTCATATTCCTAATTTCTTTAAGCAAAAAACATTACAAAAATTAATAAAAAATCAAGAATGTTGAGTCTGTTACCAATGGAATTGTTTAGAAGTCGTGTTTTTAATTGCATTTCATTTCATTAAAAAGATCACCAACATAACTAAGTTTCTTTAATTCATGCTCATTTGGCAAGATTTACATATAAGATTATGATCTTCATAATTTTTTTCGATTAAGTACTAATCTTTAAATTTTTATCGTGTTGACTCTTCATTAATGGTTTAAGATGAGGTAAACATGTATCTATTAATATTTAGTGAAAAACGATTTTGAGAAAATGAATTTGGTCTCAAACCACTAATTTGAAAAAATTTGACAAAATTATAGAAAATCTTTTTTACCAAATAAGTTAAATCTGCTAGATTATTTTAGATAATCGGCTAAGCGCTAATGTAATAAGGCAACTCCTAACTGTAAACTCTTTTTTGAGAAACATGACTTGTTTCCCCTTTACCAAATTAGCAATGTTAAAAGTAAATATGAGATGGGGAGGATTGAAGATGCAAAATATGAATAATTGGAGTATCTATCTACTGCTATGGACCAAAAGAGCAGAATATCAAACGTGAATTGAGATCTTTTTAAGATTTTGAAACATGACTTGGAATATCAAAAAGAAGCTTCAAATATCAATGGCACAAACAAAAAAGCATGTATAGCACAATGGATATCCATTGGCATATCCTATATTCTTTCTATGCCATATCTCCTTTAGGACCAAGTATAAAAGCTTTCAACAACCCAGAAACACTAAACTGTAAGGGACCAAATTAAAGAATATCTATAATTTAGAGCAATTGAGCAAATAAGTTGCAGGGCACCTCTTGATTGGCATGCATGTCATGGGACTCATGTCCTTGTTACATGCCAAAGGAGAGTTGCCCTTTGACTTCTTTAGCTTATGTAACTGTCTCGATCGATGCTTTCCAGCTGATCTCAATTTGAAGAAAAATACTAGTAAAATGGTGACTTAATTTGTTGAAATATTTTATTTGTTGAGTCAAACTTGGCCCATATATAGTATAATGTTTATGCACATCATGATATTATGAGGTGGCTGATTTTATCTTATTTTTGTGGAATGATGTATTGCCTACATAGGTTTTTCTCCATGGTTATCAAACAAACAAGAGAAAATATAAATTTAGTTTTTGCTCATTATCAAAATCTCCCTTCTTATTGATGTATATTTGATAGACTACATGTATAAATCCAAACAATGAAAAATAGATGCATATTACTTAAGCGAAAGGTAATTAGTGGAGAGATGAATAAAAGTATGCATACCACTTTTTTTAAGGCTGCACATGATTTATCATTTTTTTTAGAGGAAATGTGTGTTGGAATGAGAACATAGTGTTAGCTTTAATTTAAGGTTTAAACAAATTAGCTTTGACATGCTGGGTTTTGTTGGCTTAATTTCGGTAAAATTCAGCTCAATTCAATTTAGTTTAGTTCAGTTCATTCAAAATCAACAAAATTCCTTTTTTATTCAACTAATTCAGTTCAGCGAGTTCAGTTCGGTTCAGTTTAGCCATAAAGAACGACCCTAAGTCTTTTTAGTTGCATCTAGTGAGTAAAAGTGTGAGTGGCTAGTAAATAGGATTAGTAGTTTCCTATAATCTCTCTTTTAGGATAAATTACACCACCAGTTCTTAAACTATACTCACTTTTTTAAAGTGGTACCTAAAAGGTTATTTTGCACATTTATACACCCAAACTATTGATGACCTTCCAAATTGGTACCTAATGACCTCTTATAACCAATTAACGAAAGTCAACGCAAATTTAGTTGACTTCTATCACTCCCCTAAGTAAAATGTCTAAATTAACCCTAATTCTTCCTCCATCTCCATTCTACCTTCTCACTCCTCCAACTATTTCTATATAGTTTTGACAATTGATATTAACAGCCCATTGACAACAAAGCCAGGCCCATAAAGAGCTTCAATCTACCTGCATTCATATTTATAGAAGTCATTTTCAAATGTGAAACTGTATTTAATTAGTATACATACACCTACTAGTGCACCTTGATAAAAGAGTAATTAAAACAGTAGGTGATGATATTAACATCTTGGCCCGTCTCATGCTTGACTTGCCAGCAGGCGTGCAAGAGGGGTAGCAATGCCAATCAATAAGTTACTTCTCCTTTTAAAACACAAATATTTTCCTTCATTTATTTGGGTATCCATTAATTGTTGAAAAACTTCATTAACCTATACTTTTTTGACATTATCTTAGAGTGTGCTCCTTTACTTGACGAGTTAGGTTATTGTTCAATTTCGTTTGTTAGAAGTTCAGCAAACTCTGCATCTCATGCTTTGGCTCGGACAATTAACCAGTTTTTTGTTTGCTCATGGAGAGTGGACATGTCCACCCCCATTCATTAGTGATGTTCTCTTTTTGAATCTTAATTAATACAGTTTCTTCTTTCAAAATGAAAATGTATGAAACTTTAATTTCGGAAATATATAAAGCATCAAAAAATTTCATTCGTCTGTTAAAGCACTTTATTCATGTCACCGAATCCTAATAGAAAAGCTTTTGATATGTTATTTCTTGTCATATTATTGCTAAAAATGATTTTGATCCAAAATGAATTTTTTTTTTTTTTTTGTCAAATCCAAAATGAAAATTTTGAATAACCCTTTATTAACTGATTTTATGTTAGAAGCTAAATATATTTTATTGTGTGTTCAAGATTTAATTAATATGACCCCGAAAAAGAAAAGTAAGGACTTAATGTATTGAAAAACAAAATTTCATAAACATGAGCAGCAGCCTCATGATATGCTCTCTTTTTCTTTTCCCATAATTAATGACTTAATGTGCAACATGATTGCGGCTGCTGCCTGGGTCAAATCCTTATTTGTTAATTAACCCTTTTTTCTTAACAATTTGTTAACTAACCATCTTTTCTTAACAATTTTGATTTAAGTTAAAGGATTAACAAATCAGATGGCTTGGTCAAATTCATACTAGCCAGAAAATAGACAATTAGAGAAAAAGATTTTTCTTGTTTGTTTGTAGGGGAAGCATCAAATCATATATATGTATTTTATTAAGAATGACGAAGTCCATATATATAGTATTCAATTGCGAATATCAATTCAAATAAAGCCACTGTTAATTCTTTTTATTTAAATGCTTACATATTGTGTCAGATAATTCTACTGTTCAAAATACAAAAACAAATAAAATTGTGCTTTAGATGGAAACAATTTGGAGCTAAATTTGAAACTATGTTTATGCTTTTTCAACCAAAATTCAAATATAAAGATAAAGATACGCATTATCATAATTCAGTAGAGCAAAGGTCGTATATTTCATCTTTTTCTTCTTAATTATAGGCTTTTCAGACTACTTTATGAAAAAACACCAAAGGGAAGAAAAATAATTAAAGTGTCGATCATTATTTTTATTTTATTTCAAAATATATAATGTTCTTAAATTATAACAAAGAGTAACACATAGATATGGCCTTATATTTCTTAAACAAGAAATTTTCAACTGCCCAAATTTTTATACTATTAAAAAAACTGAAAATAAAAAATTTAGAGGCTTAGGTTCATATGAACTCTGCCAATTGGAAACTGCCAAATGGAAATCACAAATAAAATTAGTAGTATGGAATATTTCAGAGTGAACACCAGGTAACTCGACCCAACTCTCGCCACGTGTGCCACTCTAACCGCCTCATCTCATAGAGTCAATCCAACAGTCGGGTAGTGGTGGATTGTGAAGAATCTCGGATTGGACCACAAACCCTAATGAGAAAATCGAGTCTTGGATTGAAATATTGATATTATTTTTAGGACCGAATCACATTGTACCATATGTTATATATAATTATAGGCATTTTCAAATTGTTAATATGAATGAATAAAGAATATATTAAGATTCTAAACCCAAACTAAATATTCGAATAAAAAGATTCAGAATCAAATTATATTATTAATATTTTCTTTTCAGAACACACTAATTTATATTTATAAAATACGATTTTAAATGTTTCCAAATTACCGGATTGGTCCAAATTATACTCACCCTAAGCCAGTGTTGATACTCACACAAAAGTATTCTTCCTGAACACATCCAATCACTTTATATTTTGTGTAAAACATTCTATAATATTCCCAGCACAAGAGAACTTACCAATTAACATAAACCATTTTATATATCTCTTTTAAATGTCCTCTAAAACCACAATAAAAATTATCAAAATGAACACAACAATTCACAAAGATACGTTTGACAAAGCAAGACAGCCGATTCTACACTAATGATTGGGATGCCATATGGCATCCAATAATAGGATGGTGCTCAACATGAGCTGGAGCCTATTGGATGAGGAGCCTTGCAAAATTTTCTAGAAATCAAAGACTTAAACCCTAAGTAAATTAGAAACATGGCAAAGGAGATTTGTCTTTGTGGGACTCTCATTATCGGTTATGCTGGCCAACCTTAGAAAAAAAAAGGTGGCTTTGTCCTCCACTATAGTTTGTTGCTTTTTCCTTAAATTGGCTCGCATTTCAATCCAAAAATACTATTTATGTCACACAATCATATTTCAGATAAATTTTATAATACTCTTGGAGTACGGATGACGTAATACTCCGAACAATAATTCGATGCAACGTCACATATGTTAGTATCTACGGTCAATGAATTAGGATTTAGAGTTTAGTTTTTAGGGTTTAGAGTTTTTATTTTAAGGTTTATAATTTTATATAAATTATTAACTAAAAATAAACTTTTAATTAATTACACGTTGTCAAAATCTTATTAGTTGATGTAACATATGTCAACCATTTATTGATTTGGAGTATCACGTTATCGTGTTCCAGAAATATACTAAAATCCCTCCGTATTTCAAGCATTAGCTAACCGAAATAATGTAATAGGCAATTGTTTTGTTATTCACGAAATGAAATATCTAAGAAATAATAAAATTTATTTACTTTTTAAAAATAAGTTTTCGAAACAAATCCATCTCAAAATAATGGTGCACGAAATAATTTTGAATTGAGAAAACCAAATCCAAAAAACAATACTTTTATATAAACCCACATGTAAACATGAGGGGCATGAGGTGCCGACGTATCCTAACAATTAGGAACTATATATCTCTTGTAGAGGTGGTTCCCTCAATCTTTATCTATAGAGTGTTGATTGCACTAACAACGCATGAAAAGTTGTGCATCTTCCCTTTTCGCTCCAATCTAAATAAAAAATGTACCATTTTAACTTCGTTAAAACAAAAGAAAAAGAAAACAACTCAATGAGATATGCTTATTTTTGCACTCCAAATAGTCAATCTGGATTGAAAATTGTTCACATCACCATTTCTAGCATTACGACTATATCTTAAACTTCCCAAGAAATTAGGGGTTGGAAAATAAGCATTGAATTTTACAAAATGCAAAGAAATCATAACCATGTTGATGTTGAAGTGATTCTTAAGCGTAAAGACTCAAGAGCTTTGAAGGGTTCAAGTGCAACATACTTTATCTTTACTTATAAGTTATAATTAATAAGCTCAAGCTTTAGTTTTTTCCATTTGTTATTTTGTTATTAGCTTTACCTTACCTGTATGTGAACTAACTACAGGCTGCACATAATAATAAAAAAAAAAAGAAAAAACTTGATGAAACACATAGTAAACTATATAAATTTTGACCTCTTCAAACTTTGGCTTTTTGGAGGCAAGAAAACACCCCGGCCAGTCTGCATCACCCTTTATTATATTATCAATATTTTTGAATGGTTTATAATTACTTAACTATCTTCTTCTTATTCAAAACTAACTCAAAAAACACATAAAAAAAAACAGAAAAAGAAGAAGAAGAATATGGAGTCACCTGGTAAAGAAGAAGCCTCTGTTTTATGCCCAAATGGCTGCTGTCTGAGCCCTCTTCTTCACTTTTCAGAGCCCCAGAAAAAATCAGCCAAAACCCGAAACACATCATCAACGTGCCGGCATAACTTTGCTGCTACTGCTACTTCTTCTATATTTCCAAACACCAAGTTCACCAACCCGGAATCTCTTCCTTCTTTGGATGAATCCTACACTGATTTCACCAAAGTTTATCCGAAATATACGGAAACTTATCAGGTTGATCAAATTCGGGCTGACGAATACTATCATCTCTCACTCTCACACCACACCTGCTTAGATTATATTGGCATAGGCCTTTTCTCCTATTCTCAGCTTCAAAAACATGACTCAAGAAAACAGATTGAGTCCTCTTCTTCTCCGTTGTCGCATTCGCCTTCCAAGACTTCACATTTTCCTTTCTTTAGTGTGTCTTACAAGACCGGGAATCTGAAGACGCAGCTAATTCATGGTGGCCGGGAGTCGGACTTGGAAGCTGCAATGAAGAAAAGGATCATGAGTTTTCTTAATATATCTGAGAATGATTACTCTATGGTTTTTACGGCTAACCGAACATCAGCTTTCAAACTTGTAGCAGAGTCTTACCCTTTTCGCTCAAGTCGAAAGCTTTTGACTGTTTATGACTATGAGAGTGAAGCAGTACAAAGCATGATTAATTGTTCTGAGAGGGAAGGAGCTCAGGTCTTGTCTGCGGAGTTTTCATGGCCCAGGCTCAGGATTCATTCAGAAAAGCTGAAGAAGATGGTTATTAGGAAACGAAAAAAGAAGAAGAAACGAGGACTTTTTGTCTTCCCGCTTCACTCTAGAGTGACTGGAGCTAGATATCCTTATCTATGGATGAACATAGCTCAGGAGAATGGATGGCATATCTTGATTGATGCTTGTGGATTGGGGCCAAAGGACATGGACTGCTTTGGCCTCTCCCTCATTCGCCCGGATTTCCTCGTTTCGTCGTTCTACAAGATTTTCGGGGAGAACCCTTCAGGATTTGGATGTCTTTTTGTCAAGAAATCAACAATCCCCCTCTTGAATGATTCCAATAGTGCTGGAATGGTAAGTCTTGTCCCTGCAAAGAAGCTGTTTTGGTTCCTAGATGAATGTTCTGGAACTGATACAGAACTTGAACACACATTGGAAGAAAATGAATTAGATACATCAAATTCTTTTTCAGGTCCGATACCAACATCAAAAATGCAGTCTGTAGACATCGGAGAAACATCTGAACCCCAAACCGGAGTGACAACTTTGCATGCTGAGTTTCAAACTACGGGAACATCAGAAACTTCAGAAATTACCAAATCAGAGAATCATCCAAAAGTACTCCAACAAGAAACCACAACAACCAACATACACAACACCACGGAGATAGAATGCAGGGGACTAGATCAGGTTGATTCATTGGGACTGACTCAAATTAGTAACAGAGGACGGTGCCTGATCAATTGGCTAGTGAATGCATTGATGAAGCTGAAGCATCCAAACACTGAGGAAATTTCTGTCATTAGAATATACGGGCCAAAGGTAAGGTTTGATAGGGGACCTGCACTGGCATTCAACGTGTTTGATTGGAAAGGAGAAAAGGTTGAGGCTTGTCTCGTGCAAAAACTTGCCGATCGCAGCAACATATCACTCAGTTGTGGATTCTTACATCACATCTCATTCCCAGATAAATATGAATATGAAAAAGGAACAGTCCTCGAGACAAAAACAAATGGAGTAAAGGGAACCTCAACAAACAAGAAAAAAGAAAAAGGCAATCTGGGAATAACAGTTGTTACAGTGGCACTTGGTTTTCTAGCTAACTTTGAGGATACTTACAGGCTTTGGGCGTTTATTGCTCAGTTCATGGATGCCGACTTTGTAGAGAAGGCAAAGTGGAGATATACTGCTTTGAATCAGAAAACTGTTGAAGTTTAACCAAAATATTATTTTGTTCTTTCATTGAGATTTTTTAGTGCATCATACATATACGAAAAACCAAAGTTAAAAGAGGTAAGACAAGTTGTTCTTTTGATCATAAGGTCAGAAACTTGGCATTTACATATAATTCATCCATAGCACCATTACTCTGTATTTTTGCAGAAGAAGAGCTCAACTTTAATAATAGTCTAGTTATGTAACTAACAACGGCGAAGCTTCTTCTTGGCCAGCTGTTCCCTTATAAGTTATAACTCTCGTCTCTGTGATTTTCCTGCTGCAACTTATGAAAATTTTGCGCTAACTTCAAAGGAACAACATTGAATGTTTGCACTAATTCACATACAGCAAAATGTATCTTCACTTGAATGGTAAATCCAATGCTCGTTTATTCATTGATTCAAGAACGAATACAACAACTTTATAGAAATTCCAATCTTCTACACTGCAAAGTTAAAATTTCTCCTTCACATTTAACCAATCGGAATTTATAGGTCAGAGATAACCAACATCTTTAGCAAACTGTGCATATGTGACGAAATTTCACAATTGAAAAAAATAGTAAGTTAAAGCAACTGCAATACCATCTGTGCACAGATGATATGATATCTTTATATAAAGATTTGATATGAAAAGGTAACATTTAGATTTGTCAGCATATTTCTGATATTATTGTAAAATGCTTAGCAAAGATTAATAATATCAATTACCATAACTAGGAAGGAATCAGAGTTTATCCAGGCAAATAGACAACTTACTTGTTGCTCTCTAAGTGCCGGAGTTTGTTATTGTTCGTTCATCGGAAGTGAGAAGGTATCTCATCAAACATATGTCTGCAATAACAACCGTCACCACAAACACTATATAAGTGAAGGATGATTTGCACCACAGATATCATATCACATACAAAACCCTGCTTAGCGATCAACCTATGAATTATGAATCTAGCACTCTTTGAACTCACAAGCTTAGAGCATTAATTGAAAACCGCAGGGCAAGTGTAGTTGTCGCCTAAAACAAGAATGAACATAGTTTCCAAACAAGACTACAACTTTCATGACTATTTTCAAGACCTTGCAGCCACTGACTGAAGTAACTATCTGGGAATTGATTTTCTACAAAGATTTGAAGCTGATGCATTATATATGCACTTTAAAAAAAAAAAAAAAAAACATCCAATTTTGCTCATTTCAGATTATAATAATTCTTACTTGGACAAAATAAATATGTAAAAAACGCGCCTTGAAAATTTTAGTATTATTGCTTTGACATTTTTAACTGTCCAAGTATGGATGGGCCTCAATTTTTTTTCTAAAGCTTTGTGAAATGAATAACACTTTTAACCAAACTTTCTGTTCAAAACCGTTTTTTCAGATTATCACGGGCTTAATATGAACTTATAATAAGTAATGGTGTGCTTGATATGTCCAAATAACAAGAGAGGTAAAGGGGTATCAAAGGATAATAATTAATAATCTGGCCTTGTTATGCTTGGAATATAAAAGTTTGAACTTGAACTTCGCCTATTCATGGGTAGGACTAAAAGTGCGCTCGGATATTATCAACAGTCTATTTAGTGACAAATCTAAAACCGCCGACAACAGGTGTTGTTGATGTTAAATTTATATATTTTTTGGTAGTTTTGCATACAAACTAAAGTTTCGTATATAATTTTCATAAAACATTTAACATTTTTCAATGAACAGTGGATGCTCAAGCCCTTGCTAGCTTCCTCCAAATCCGTCCTTGGAACTATTCGTGTTGGGTTCTAGATTAAAAATCAGATCTCAAACTCATTCCACACAAGTCCACATAAGAAAAATAGGTATTTTTAAGAATAAAAATTAAATCCATAGGACCATATACATATCAAAATAAATCTGGCGGGTATTTTATAAATCACAAGGTCAGCATAGATATAGATTACTTAAATTAGCAATGCTTGGACCAGAATGGATGTAAAATGACTTATTTGTCCAAATCGAGTGGGTGAAGGCCCATAATGGTGGTGGCAGTGGTACGTGAGGCTTGAATATTGACATTGCATTGCAATAAGTGATGCCAAAGGGCTGCTTACTATACGGTTGAATATATTCTGTGTACCTCTACTCTACTTTGAGCACAATTCACGCATTCTTAGTCTCAACTTTTGCTCCATAATCAACTACTTTTTCATGACAAATACCTCACCAATTTCTTGTCCAAACTCCAATACTTCCAAAACATTAACGCAATTTCATATCTTTTATTTCTCATTCACTGAACTTGGAATGTCATTGTTTATCAAATTTTGTCTCCAAACCAAGGTTTTAAATAAAGTAATCTATGTCTAGAGTACAATCATTAACATAGAAACAAAAATTACTCTACAACTTACATATATATGCTACCCTAAGACAAACTCAGATGGAAGATGCTCAAAAGATGTTTACTTGAATATAACTCGTGATTTCAACTTTTACAAATATCAATCTATGACTTCTAGGAAGCTTCAGCCTATGTTTTTTTAGTAGGGTAGAGCATTGATTTGGTTATTAATCAAGCTAAATTGTTGGGTTACCGAATCAAAATATAGTCCTTGTTTAGAAAACAAACCGTATGAAATAGAAAAGATAGTATCTGAATATTATGTAACCGAAAAATTTCAAATTTGTACCAGACCTAATGATAGAAAGACAAATTTTTAATTAATATATATTTACGGCGGAGGACGGAGAAGCCTTACTTGTATGATCTCTGCTGCCTCTAGTTTGGTAGTCGGCACTAGCTTAAATTGATGCATCATAGTCCATTAAAAATTATGAGACAAAGAGAAACAAATGTCTCCATACAAAAAAGAAGCATATGGACACTTGGGATTATCGGAGTTCACAATGCACTCTTATAAGTCGAGGTTAAAACACAGAGGGGCCATTTTGAAAATGGAATTCCAAACATGTAACTTGATGAGCGCTTAGGGGAGAGACTTTTGATGTCAATTATCTAGTCTAAACTTGGAAAGTCTTGACGCCAAACGAAAACTTGGCATAGCCAAGGCTAGTCCTCCATAGTACTTGTCGATACAATATAGAAAAATCAAGGGGCATATCTTGAGTGGGCCTCCGGCTTCTCAACCTTCGGAACCACACCTATCAAATGGTTGTTTTGGCCATCCCATCCATTGAAATATATGACCAAAGCTACAAAATATATGAGCTACAATGAAAATTTTCATTTTAAAGAAAATACATTTTGTGTCTAGGTGTAACTCGGAACTCCTAACATTCCAACCCAGATTCGCCACCAAAACAATCGCAACAGAGTAAAATTGACAAGTTAGGGTACGGTAAATCAAAATGAGTATTGGATGTGAAAAGATAAAACCTCATAATATATTTATATTTTGCAACAACACACAAAAGAAAGTGAAATGGAGACATAAAAGTTCCAACACAACCTCATGTTTTAAACAAATAATACGACGCCGTGGCAGAAGCACATCTCGAAAACAAAATGAGACTCAATCCATTAGATTGAACATGGGACCCACTTATCCAAATAAACGAATCCTATTCCGTCCTCTCAAAATAATCCTATCCGTCAATTTAAGTTTCCTCACTCTATAAATAAACCGAAGTTTTGAGGGTCCCCCATCTTGGTAGGGTTCGCCAACATAAGTGGGCCTCTCTTTTTTAATTTTCTAGGGTTTCTTTTATCTCCCTTCTCTTTTCCTCCATTTTTTCTTTTTTCAAATTGTTCATCTCCCAAGTCCGAAGACCCCAGTCAACTTAACTTTCCTGCAATTTTCTGAATTTATATCCAATCTTATTTTCAATATGAACTCTAACCACCATCATCATCATCATCATCATCATACAATAGAAGAAATTGATAGAGAACAAAGCCTCACTCCAAACTTCTCAACCCCCCAAACATCATCAATGGTGGACCCGCCGGCCCCAGGCCCCGAACCCACCATATTACTCAAACAAGAAGAACTAACAGACCCAGATGCCCCACAACACCAAAACCACCTCCCGTTAACCCTCGTACCGCCGACGGATTCCGCCGCCAAACACCGCGCAATCGTCCCTTCCAAAAGATCCACAAAGGACCGCCACACTAAAGTTGAAGGCCGCGGCCGTAGAATCCGGATGCCGGCAGCTTCAGCGGCCAGGATTTTTCAGCTAACAAGAGAGCTAGGGCACAAATCGGAAGGCGAAACTATCCGGTGGCTACTAGAACGTGCAGAGCCGGCGATTATTGAAGCAACAGGAACCGGAACAGTCCCTGCTATCGCCGTTTCAATTAACGGAACCCTAAAAATCCCTACGACGTCCCCTGCTCGACCTGACGGCGATGATTCGTTACCATCTAAACGGCGTAAGAGGCCGGGGAATAGTGAATTCGTCGACGTTAGTGAGTACCAAACTTGTGTAAGTTCCGGTTTTGCCCCTGTAGCGACGGGGCCTACGGCGCAGGGGCTGGTGCCCTTATGGCCTATGGGAATGGGGGCGTTTATGGTGCCGCAATCAGGTGGAGTTGGGTCTAATCAGGCGCAGCTGTGGGCTATTCATGCTGCTGCGACGCCCTTTTTTAATATGGGCCCGAGGCCTATTTCTGGTTTCGTGTCGGCTATGCAACCTGGAGGTGGTAGTGGAGGAGGAGATGGTAATTTTGCAACGGGGTCGTGTTCGTCTCCGATGGGGTTGATGAGTTCGTCGAGTTCGGGTACTAGTTCGAGTGGTAATACGGTTTCTAATGGTGGTAATAATAATAATAATAATGGGACAGCTCGGATGCTTAGGGATTTTTCTTTGGAGATTTATGATAAAAAGGAGCTTCAATTCTTGACTCGTCCTTGTTCAGAGCAATGAAGATAATTATGGAAAGGTGGTCTGTTTTTGTTGGTTGAATTACACAGTGTTAGTGTTTAGTCATAGTAAAAGGTAGGAACATTTTGGGTTTTTTTTCAGGTCCTGTAATGGCTTAAATCAATAGAAGAGCCTGTGTTTTCTGGTGTTATTACTTTTCTATTTCTTATCTGTTTCATTCTTATCTATTTCTTTTCTACTTTTTTAAAATTTTCATACTTGAACAAAGGATTTGCTATTTTGGATAGGAATGGATCGCGCACGTGCAAAAGTGGGTTGATGTTATTATATTGGCTTAACTTGTGCATTAAAAATCATTTAGTTCCATAATCTTACTTATTTATCACTTTAGTGCTCACTTTATATTTGATTAGTCTTATTTAATTATCAATCGAAAGATAATTCCCTAAAAAAAATCAATTGAAAGTTAATTACATCTTTTAATTTCTTGGAACCTTAATCAATCAATTAGGCTTATACTAAATATTATCAATCAAGGTCTCAATTAGGAGGTGCTACCGAGATTGAAACATGTCAGGCTCGACTTGAAGACAGATATATTTGGATTGGGCTCAATTCCATTGACGAATCTTAAATTTATAGGCTTGAGCATCAATAGTTTGCAAGCTTGGAAGTTCTAAATTCGCTTTGAGCTTAACACGAGCCCGACTCGAAAAAGGCTTGCCAGCTTCATTTGTTTGTATTTAAATGTACTTACTTTCACATATTTTAATTGGTTTCAACCAGTAATGTGTTTAAAAGCGAATTTAAACTTTATGAAACAAATTAGGCAAAAAGCATTCTGAGGCCCCTGATCTTTCTCTTTTCGGTGCATTAAGTCTTTGATCTTTTATTTGGATACATTAGGCCCTTGATCTTTTATATTTGGGTTTATCAAGTCCTTATCTAATAAAATTGGATGATTTGTTAACTTTCACAAATTAATAAGATTAAAATAGTGTGGCACAATTACAAATACAGCCTATTTAGGAGGGTTTTTTAATATATGTGATTCACTTTGCTTTCTACTTACATTTCTAGACAATATTGTCTTTTTAAATTTGACAATTATTTTTCCCGCCTATTAGAATGTAGTAACGTCGCACCTTATTTCTCAAACATTTCTCTTTGTCTCTCTCCAAATTAGTACTCTTTGTCTCTCAAGTTCATTTCTGTAATCGTTTCCTCTTCTTCATCATCTTTGCTCTTCTTTTCTTTTTCATCTTAGTTATTCTCTTCAATTCCGGCCCCACAAATTAAGGCCAAATTTTGCATGACTGAAAATTACTGAAGCACATTTACTGAAAAGAAATTATTGAACTGAAATGAACAACCGATAAGTACTAATAAGGCATAAAGAACATGGTCAAACATCACTCATTAGATTTCATCTATGTTTTCATTCTACTCGATTTCACTTTCGAAATGACTAGAAAAGGAGCAAAACAACGACAATAACTACTGAATTATTTTTTTTTTCATTTTTAAAAAAAATTGTTGAATAATTTATTGAATATTCAATCAATTGTAATTAATTAAATGTCGCAATATTTCAATTGGTCTTATTAATTTATGAAAGTTAACAAATCATCCAATTTTGTTAGATGAGGATTTGATAGAACCAAATATAAAAGATCAAGGGTCTAATGTATCCAAATAAAAGATCAAGGGCTTAATGCATCGAAAAGGGAAAGATCAGGGGCCTCAGAATGTTTTTTGCCAACAAATTACACATATAACAACAAATGTAAATGAAGTTATAACTCAGAAGCTTAAAGACAATTCAAATTTGTTTAATTAAAAACCCTTATCTTTTTATTCTAATCTTAACTAAATATTATATAATAATTAAAAGAAAAAGCTCTTCACAAGCTTTCGAGCTGATCCAAAAAAAGCTCGATATTGACTCGTTATGTCTTAAGCGAATTGCAAGCTTGATTCAAGCCCGCTTTGACCGAGTTTTGATCAAGTCAAAACTCAAAGTTTGGGAGCCATCTAGACTCATTAACAACCTAATCTCAAATTCATACATTGAAATTCCTAATACTTGCGATATTTTCAGTTGGGGTATTGGTTAAACTTATGTTTTAATAAGCGGCCTGGGTTGAAGCGTGTGGACTAAGAAGAAAAGTGGAGGGCATAAAAGAGCAGGTGTTATCACGAGAGGAAGGCACGTGTGTGTAGGTAAGCAAAAGTGGGACCATAAGCACAGAAAAAGGTGGTCCATACCTGACCCCACACTTATATGTCTTATCAGGCCTACTTTCTCTACCTGACACGCGTTCTTGCTTAGCTGTTTCGTGGGGACTTCATACTTGCTTTGGTTGCCACGTTCACTTCATTTTAGCCCCTTCCCTTCCCTAGGTCAAGAAAGTTCCCACAATGAATAAACTCATCACTTTCCTTTAACAAAAAGATCTTTTCACCAAGAGAACTGGAGTTTTTACTTTTTATTTCTTCACCAAAAGGTCTAGTATGAATGTTTACATCATTTAATCTTTATTATTACTGGACTTGGGAAAGAAATGAGGTACCTAAAGAAGGTTCACTTGAATCATAAGGGCTTCTAGTAGTTTAAATCAAGATTTCAAGTTCGGTTTCTAGCATATGCAAAAAATCTTAATATAGAAAAGAGTCATCTAAAGAGAGACTGAACAACCTCAAATATGTAATGAGATAAATTACCAAAAGAAAAGGAAAGACATGAGTTACAACTTACAAATTTACCCTATAGTTATATTACTTAGGTAGGATGGACTCAGTTTACACACATAACATAATACAATCTTAAATAGACTTTATCATATAGTTCACAGCTTCATCAAGGACGCTTACGCCATATGATAAATATTGGGCTTAAAATTATATTATTTTGCACGGCTAAAAAGTCATTCTTCCTATAAGACTAAATCTTGTACCTTATTTCAACAAGAAAAAGAAAAGTTTAAGTGCCAGTAAAAGGGAGAAAATCAATAAAATAAGCTAAACATTATAACAGTAGGTGTAAAGGACCGACTCTAACAGCTTTTACAGACCCAGCCCCAAAGCCTAAAGTTTTTCTTTTGAAAAGGGGCCCAAAGCCTAAAGGTCAGAAAATTTACTTTTGCTGCTTCAAAGTTCCAATTTCCATAATATAGGGTTATCTATTCCATTTCAACTATCGATGATGTTGCAATGCTATTTTCTAGTCAATCAATTCATAAATTACATGATTTGGGGATTTCATTTTTTTCTTTCTATTACATGATTTTGTGTACTCCACCTCTTCACCTACTGTACCCTTGAATTCTTTCCATTAACATACCTGACCTGATAGATACAAGCCAACAATCTAGAATGTGTTAATTTATTCCCTAAAAGAAAAATGTGTTTTCATTAAGCATATGTACTTTCATTTCAAGCCCAATATGTAGTACTTATTATTATTATTATTATTATTTATTATTATTATTATTATTATTATTATTATTATTATTATTATTATGTGCGATAAATTTATCCAACTCCAAAAGTATTATATAAAGTTTTAATTTCACGATAAAAAAAATACTTGAATTCATTGAATTTGTAGAATTAGAGCATAAAAGTACATATAATAATGAAAATGATGTATAGATTTTAACTCAGCTTCTAACTATCTACAATTCGGCTCAAATGTCTCAAATTTGTTCCCACGTAGTTAACATCATCTAAGAACATTAGTGAATAAAACTAATCACAAAAAAAGAAAAGCACACTTATTTCTGGTTTTGCCAAAAGTACTCTTAATATTACATTTTGATAACTCCAGTTAACTCCAAGTATTTGTCAAAAGTCAAGCCTAAGGACCAAAACAGAATTGAATACTACTTGAAGGACCGTGAATGACATTTATCCCACACGTGAAATATAAAGATCGTATTATTTTCATGGCACTTGAACTATAACGCTACTTAAATTATATCTCCTAAACCTTATTTCTTGGCATACAAATCTTTAAATTTCATACGTTATCATAATATTAATAAAGTGCAAATCAATAAAATTCATTTACGGAATTTAGAGGCCATAATGTTGGAAACCCTGTAATTAAGGAGCCATGGATGTATTTAACCCAACCCTGGTCAAGAATCCTCATTTGGTGTTACAGAAATGCACCGATGTGGAGTTGTCAACAAACTATAATAGAAAGAAACAGGTTCCTTAATACTGCAATTCTAAAACACAAAAAGAGTTGTTTCAAGTTGTACTATATGTAGAATGCAACATAGGGTGGATATACTTGACCATAAAGCACACACGAAATACCAAATGCAGCTTCTTGTTTCTATTGAGTAACTTAAAAGCATATAAAACATTAATTTGTTTAATGTGCTTACCCTTGTAGACTACCATATATATAATATACTGTTTTTCCTAGAAAATATTGTATCATAGTTTCTTGATTCTAACTTTTATATTCTTCATCTGAATAACAAATGGCTGCTTTTGTACCAAAACTTTCATTTTTCGGAGTATTGTTCCTTCTCCTTATATCGGCTTCACTTTCTAAGGCTGTACTTGATGCACATTACTATGACCGAACATGTCCACAAGCTGAGAAAATCATCTTTGAGGCAGTTCAAAAGGCATCAATTCATGATCCTAAGGTCCCAGCGCGAATCCTAAGAATGTTTTTCCATGACTGTTTCATAAGGGTATGATATCTCTCTCAATCTAATGTATCCACATGCATGCATGCATACACATATATTCATGACTTTCATTTATACTATGATTAAGTTCCTATAGTAACCAAGGTATCTGAAATATTCAACGTCGTGACACATAGGCCTAAAATCACACTATTTACAAGGTTCGACATACATGAGGAATGGCATGCCAAACACTAACAAAAATGTTTGAATAATCTGATTTGTTACTATTGATAGGGATGTGATGCATCTATTTTGCTAAACTCCACCCCTGGAAACCAAGCAGAGAAAGATGGCCCTCCCAATATCTCAGTTCGATCCTTCTATGTCATTGATGAAGCTAAAGCCAAACTTGAAATGGCTTGTCCAAACACCATTTCATGCGCTGATATTATAGCTATAGCAGCAAGAGATGTTGTGGCCATGGTAATGTACTGTCTAAAACTTGAAATTTGTAGAAAATGACAAACTCTTAGCTTTATCCAAAAGTTTATTATTCTAAATTAGATCAATTTTCGTGTTTTCATCAGTCTAAAGGACCTTACTGGAACGTCCTCAAGGGAAGGAAAGATGGAAGAGGGTCGAAAGCTAATGATACCATTAACCTACCAGCTCCAACTTTCAATGTGACACAACTTATTAAAAGTTTTGCCAAGAAAGGTTTAGGGGTTAAAGACATGGTAGCTTTATCAGGTGGCCACACACTAGGTTTTTCACACTGTTCCTCATTTGAAGCTCGGCTTCACAACTTTAGTTCATTGCATGCCTTTGATCCAAGCATGAATGGTGAGTTTGCACAGAAGCTCAGAGTGAAGTGTCCAAAACCAAACAAGGATCGTAATGCTGGAGAATTCTTAGACTCAACCTCTTCAACTTTTGATAATAACTATTACAAGCAACTCATGGAAGGAAAAGGTGTGTTTGGATCAGATCAAGCATTGTTTGATGATTACAGGACTAGAAAAATTGTTGAATCATTTGCAAAGGATCAAGTTTTGTTCTTCAGAGAATTCACTGCATCAATGGTGAAACTTGGAAACGTAGGAGTGACTGAACATGGTGAAGTTAGACGTAAATGTCAGGTGGTTAATTGAGAAAGAACTAAGTGGCGTTGAGGCTAACAATTTTCTTTTCTTGGAAGTTCTTCTGATTAAAATTTACAAGAGGCTGATCATGATATGAGTTTTCTGCCTATCTCAATAAATTTACCTATTGTTTCCTTATCTTGCTAGTTATTCTCTCTCACCTCTCTTTTACTGCCATGTATTATTTTATTCATGGAATTAGTAATATTTCATGAAGTTTGTAATATTAACATATGAGCATTGATATTAATTTAAGATGCCTTACAATCATTTCATTGCTTCTGATGTTTAATACGAATATACTACTTCTAATAGTATAGGCATTCTTGTAGCAGTCTAGAAGATAGCAGCCATCATATGTTTAGCTCCAAAAAATTGTATTTCAAACTGAGTTTATCCAAAATGGAGAAAACAAGTACTAACTATATTCAAAAGCTGTGACTGAAATCGAGTGAACCAAAATCACAATTGATTTAGAAAAGCAATGAAACTCCTTTTTATACTTTGTTTACAATTAAGAAAACTTTTCCCTTATAAAAACCCTATCATACAATAAATATTGTCTGCATAAACCAGAATCGCTGACCATATAATAATGGCTCCCCCTCACCCCTCATTCTTTTTCTTTCCCAAACTTTAAACGAGCATTTAGCAGATTCAAGGAATAATTCTTTTATGCACAGATGTATGAAGCTGCCAACCTTTGCATCGAAAATGCACAATCAAGGTTGACAAAGCCAGGAAAGGTTAATCATTGCAGAACAAAAAATGCACAGCACAAAAACAGACTGCCAATGCAATAAACTTTTAAACTTACAGGTTGAGCTTCATTTGAATGGGATGGCTGCTCTTCAAGCAAAAATCACATCCGACCGAAACACATATTTCACACCTTTGGTAACATTCCTCGCTTCATGCAGCATGCATTTGTTGCCGTGAATATGTAGGAGTGCCATCCCTTCTGTTGGAGCCACCTAAAGAGTTGAAATTGCAAAAATATAAAAATAAATGAATTTTTAAATTGGACTAAATGATATAGTAACTAATACATAAAACTAGTCCATATGAGAAACAAGAAAATGGTTGGGAGAGGGGGATCGGTAGGAGTTCACCTCAGCCACAACAGAATTCCGTGAACCATAGAAGACAGTCTCTCCTCCAACAAGGCACTCTGATGAAGAATCGTTCGAGCTTTTTGGACCATTTTTAGATTTGGCCTTACCATCACCACTTAGATATATTAGCAAAGTATAATATGTGCGTTTCCCATCCTCAAGATCAACACTTTCATCAATATGTCGCCCAAATCGCTGGCCCACCTTGTACCTGATAAGTAGAAAACTTATTGCACTCGAATACCAGTCAATTTCAACATATATGCAGGCAGGGGCGGATTCAGTAGGGGGGCAGGGGGGTCGACCGCCCCCCCTCTCCCCAAATCCTGGATCTGCCACTGTATGCAGGGTAAAGTGTAGATCAAAGAGAAATCTCCATGTTCATTGAACTCAACGGTCAACTGAACTAAGTCCTTAAATGGAATCAAAAGGGAGAGAAAGAAAGAATGTTTTGTGCTTATGCAATTTCCTTAAAAACTTGAAGATTTTCTTAAGCAAAGTAGTTTTATCTCTCACAGGTTAACTTGCCATGCATTATGATATGTGAAGAACAATTTAAAAGCGTACCGCACAACAAAGTTACAATAGAAAAAGGAACATTCAAGGCAAGAGAATGAAATGAACGAACCTGTAGAATCGGATATTTGGATTCAATCCAACAGCAACCTTTCCCCGAATTTTAATACCAGAAAGCAACTTATTGAGTCCAGAGTCCCATAGATTAGCCGCAAGAACAGGATCGTTAGCAGCAATTCTATCATTATCTCTAAAAGCTTCTCCTTTAGTTGGACCAAGGCTACCCTGATGAGTGAATCCAATAGATTCAGCCGCTTTGATGAACGCCTTTGATTCCGCAGATGTCAAGAAATTGTCAACCTGATCATCTCCAACAACGAAAAATCATAATAAGAACCATATCATACGAACAACAGTGAATGAATATCTACGAGGCTTCAGTAAATCACCTCCGGGAGAAAACAGTTAGTTCTTTCTATGAATAAAAATGCATATAGAAACTAAAATTCGTTACGCAACTAAAAAACGTGAAGATACAGAATCAAAATTGAGCTATAATAAATTCTTAGAACTTGACAACTCCAGAAAACAAATTAATTTCACAATGGAAGATCCTATTGAGCTAAATAATTTATATAAGCATACTTAAAATTAAATATGATAACAATCAGCCAATTGAAAAAGAAAAAATGTGCGACATGATATAAAAAAAAAAAAGGAAACCTTACGTACAGTAAAGAGATCTATATCTTTGAGATGATGAATGTGGAGATTGTTCTTAGGTTTGATGAGAGGCCACATTGACTTTGAAGATGGATTATTGACCTCTCTTCTCTCTCCCATCTTCCTCTTCTTTGTGTTTTCTACCTCTGCCATTAAACCCCTTCTCTTCCTCCCTTTCGCTTTCATGTTTTCTTATGCAACGAATCAGGCCCAATAACCAACCCATATGGGCTACTTTCGGCCCACTTTCAATTTTCGCCGTCGTCTATCAACGAAGTTCCTCACTTGTTGTCGATCAATGAAACCCTGAATTGTCATTGGTATCGTTGTTGTCGCCGTTGTTTGCTATTTAACACTCAGTTGTTGTTGTTGTCGTTGTATTGTATTTGTTTTCTTCTTGCTTAGGTACTCATCGTCTTTGTTTTTACCTGTCATTGCCGCTTTATAATTGTTTTCGATTATATATGAAAAAACGGAAACAGTGAAGTAATAGTAAAGGAGGGAGAAGTTACGAGAGGAGAAAGCAAGAACGAAACATGGAAGGAAAGAGGAGGGGAAGTGAATGGGTGTGGGAATGGTTCTGTGATGTTTTTAGATGATGGTATTTTTTGTCCAAACATCTTGAAAGTGTCTAGTTTTGTAAACATTATGCAAAGAAGTCTAAATATGTAAACGGTGGAAGTAATCTAGTTTTGTAATTATTCCCTTTTTATATAGACCATAAATATCCTCTTTTGATTATTATCCTTATCTGGTTTTAGTCATAATAAAGGCTCTCCATGAATTTATTTAGAGGGGATCGAAATGATTATCTTCCTATAAACTTAACATGTGTTGCCAGATAACCTACAACCTTTTTTTTTTCATTACCATTATACGAAATTATAAATCTTATGTCAAGAAGAGAGATTAGTTTTTAATGAAATTAATAAAATAAAATCTTCGAAATGGTTAAATCTGAATTAGTAAAATAATTGTAACATATGAAAAGTGAAGAAGAGTTGACTATAAAAATGGTCAAACTGAGATGTTCGTTTATATATTTGGACTCATTTTCATACATGTTATTAAATATGGCCTTTGCAGAAAAAAATTGTCAAAAATATCACTTACCGAAAGGGGTTCTACAAAGCATACGGAGGGTATTTTTGGCAACCCAATACTAAACGAGCCTCTTTAGTAACATATGTAGAAAATTGGGTTAAAAATGTAAGTGGACCTCTCAAATGGGGTCATCCTGGTAATCAACTATATAAGTGATACCCATACATATTAAACCGAAGTCACGAGCTAGACATGTGATTGTAACAACATGCTTAACACATGATGAAACTTGTACTTTTCTCGAAATGTACGTGACAACATCACAATGGTTGCATCATCAACCGTCTCACCAAGAGGACACGTGTCGCCATCACTCAACACATGCTCACATGCTCTATGAAGCTTAAATCGAACGAAATTATTCCTCCCCAGCCAATTCGAGATCAACATGTGGTTTTAACCATTTCAAACGAAATCTATGTGGTTGAATGTTTACAAACATGTATTTTGTGGTTTCAAATGTTAGCAATTCGAGGATCAAACAATGATATCAATTTTCCCTCACAAATAATGGTCTCTATTAGTCCTATGAGCTCGATTTGAATCTAATATGCTCCAGTCGTATGAACCCTTGTCAAAGTTGCAGTACTAATGCTGACAGTTATGATTGATTGATGTTTTGTTGCATTGTTTTTCTCAACATACATCACTTAAATTACATATAGGTTTAAAATTGTCGAAAATAATAAATTTCCACTCTCAAAACTTGACATATGTCAGCAAAAGTTAACACTGTTATCTAACTAACTTCTAATTGCCAACAATCAAAAGGACTTGGTACCACTTTGTAAAAATTTAAACCACATGATCCTATCTGAAAATGAGTGAAATCATAAGATTTATTTTTATACTTTTTCCTTGTTTAAACCATTGATGTTCTTTTATCATTATTCTGCAAGAGAGCATCTTATACATACCGGAATCAATAATTAGAAATTCATTGATGTAATCGTTAAATATATTCATAGCCTTCTAATTTTTTTCACTTTGCCCTTTTAATTTAAGGGATAACCTATTAGCTACCTGAACTTGTAATTTGTTTCCACTTGACTCATTCAACTAGTTAAATGTGATCCGTTTTGCCTCTTATATGTTGATGTGACATGAATTTTTTATTATCACTTATATCATGTCATATTAGCATAAAGGGGCAAAATGGATCATATTTAACAAGTTGAGAAGGGCAAATGAAATAAAATTACAAGTTCAAATAGCTAATAAGTTGTCTTTTAAGTAGAGTGCGCTAAGTGAAAGAAAATAAACAAATTAAAAGCACTGCTAATATATTAAGCCTTATATAAATATATACACATTTGCAATTTGATGATATATTCTTAGGTTGGCCATTCTAAATTCTATTATACAATTTAATCTTTCTTTGTCAAAAACTAATTTTAAGTTAACAATTATCATAGCTGTTGACAATAGCTATTACCAAATAGAAAACAAAATCGTCCCCTAATCAATGAAGTATATTATACATTTTTTTTTTTAATAACAAGTATATTATACATTTTGAGATACATAAAACTATTCCTTTTTTTGTGAAGAAAAAAAATGCAATGCTTACAATTACAAATATTCAAAGAAATTTGAACCTCTCAAGTCTCAACCTATTCGGACCTAATACTATTGTGTTCTTAAAAATAGTGCCATTATTATCTTACCTTCCAGAAATGCAATTAAAGGTGAGACATTTACAAACATTAAAACGTGAATTCACTCTTGTTTTTTCTGTCGTTTTGCTTTCTATTGGTCTAAGAAAAAAACAAAAACAAGTAGGTCAAATGAATGAATTTAGATAAGAGATGTCTTACAATAATTAGCTTTGATTTAGATATATCATAAGTACTCAAATGGGTCCTCTCTTCATCCTCCTAATATGATGGGTCAGGAATTTTGGCCCCAGCTAGGCCCTATGCAGCCCATTAATTCTCTCTTCTTCTTTTTTTTTAACCTCACAACATTATTTTGTTATCTTATATTTTGATGTTTCTCTCATTATTTACTCATTTTATTTATTTTTTTCTCATTTAATTGTTTTCTGCACCGCCCTTCTTTTTCAAAAATTTGAACTTTTTCTATATTTCTTATTTTTCATTCATTCTTGTGTCTCCAATTTATATTTTTGCTCTATGGGTTTGTCCGATCAATACCCTAGACATAAATTGTAGATCATCTCCTTGACTTGAAATAGCAACTATTTTGAATTTTTTTATAAAACAAAATTATTAAAATTTATCCCGTGATTATTCTAATTGTGTGTTCTTCTCGGCTTCTAATTAACATGACAATTGATTATGAATAATTTACTAAGTTAACATCTGATACTATTCAAAAATAAGTTATTTTATAATTCTCTTGTATAGTCAACATTATACTTCAAAGTGTTAAGAATGGAGTTTTAAATACAAAACATGGAAAGATAAAATTACTTGCTATAATTAATTAGCTATTTAGCTTATAAAGTTAGTAATGTGGGACATTTTACAAAACTTAATCTACACAACTATAATTTATTGAGTGTTAATGTATCAAATTAAAATATTATGGCACTGTTCCCATTAAAAAAAGAAGAAGATTATGGCACTGTTTCTTGTGGTTTAAATACATCAAAATCATGTACAGTTTAGTTCAATGAAACAGAGCCAATATCTAATTTTATCAACAAAAGATTTTAAAAATTCTAAGCCTCTTAGGAAAAATAAAATAAGGAAATGTTAGGGTGATGGACCTCTCTAGTCTTTAGCTAGTCTCCAACTGATGCATGTGTTTCCATTTTCATTACAAACAATTGATAATGGAGAGACAGAGGAGCGTCTGATCCATGGTTATATATATCTATATAATAATTCGTATAACGGTCCAAATTTATTAATTAACTCTCTGAATAATGTTTAAAAATCATATGCCATACACTTATGCAATATGATCTTATTATTATTAAAAACAAATGCAGTGGATTTTAAATTTGAAATGTAATTTAATATTTTTCTGTGTATGCTCTGAGGGATTCAATTTAGATTTCAGGATTAGTGATATGGAGTCAGGAATATTATAGAGGAATCTGCCAAGTTTTGCGCAAAACTGAATCTCCAAATGACCTCACACCTTATCACTCTTCGTATTATTTAAGGCTTTTTTGGGTTACTCATCGTATTATTCGAAGGAAATTCTATGGTCACTTTGTTTTTCACAAAGTAACTATTACTTTATTTTGTCCACCATTAGATCATGGGTTAAAACCTAATTTAATGGTAAATAGGACAAAATATAAATAAAGTAAAGGAAAAACAAAGTAACAATAACTTACACCATTATTCAATAATAATTATCGTCTCTTTATAAAAAAATATACTAATTATAACCTTCTAAAGAAAAAACACCTTAAATTTTACCAAAAAAAGAAATCCTGAAAATATTGTCTGAAGTTTTGTGAACACGCTTCTCTTTTGTCACTCCAATAAAGGAAAAGAAGAAACAACCCATTACAGGATTTAAGGATAAAAAGTAAAAAAGTAATCTGTAAATATCCAAACTAAAATGTGAAAAAAAAAGGTATTCCAACACTCTAAAAAAGACGTACATGAGATTCTAGACATATTTTACCCAATATGATTGAATAAGTTGGTATATAAAAAAAAAAGAGAATCACAAAAATGATTCAATATATAGGAGACTCATTTACACTTTTATACCATTTTCAACTCATGCTAGCAATTAATACACAATATTCACAATCTAAACCTCATATGGTGAAAATCAGGTAATGATGTGATGATCTTTAAAGTAAATGTAATGGTATTTTTGGTTGATTAAAGTGATTAGATATTGAATCAAAATTTGCTTGTAACGCTCATGAAGTGTTCCATTGTAATGCACGAATTCCAATTCATTGATTTTCTTTTTCATATTCTTCTTCAATTAGGTATAGATTAATCATCACTTTCACGTCCAAGTTAAACTTCTCAAATATTTATATTAGTTTTTAGCAACTTTTGTTTTTTCAGATTTTGGCTACTGTTAAATGTACCACAAAGCTTTTTAAAGCAAGAGTTCGCTAGTATTTCAAAACTAAAAGAGAAAATAGCTAAATATATCAAATTCAAAAACCATCAAATCTCAAAGTGTTGTACATCCGTACAAAAATAATGAATAAATGGCTAGTCACCATCAACCAACAAATAGAATTAATTGAATTAGAAAGGTTTAACTAAAGTTGGCACTTTTTTTAGTTTAACCATTCATGTTATGCACTTCACACTTTAACCATAAACTTGAAAAAACAAGCCAGTTTAACCATTTTCAGGTGATAACCAGCCTCACTTAAGGTGAGTGTAATACGTTTTTCGGTAAATATCAATTTTGATCCTAATTTTTATTTTATTTTTGGCATTTTTTCTTTTCTTTCTTTCCTTCCTTCTCTTTTCCTTCTTTTCTTTCTTTCTTCTTTCTTTGATTTTTTTTCCTTGACTTTCCGCCGGATTTCTGGAATTTCCAGAAGATTTCTAAAATGTTCGGATTTCTGGAAAATTTCAGTAATTTGGAAATTTCCAGATTTATGAAAATCTGAAAAATTGCAGAAATTTGAAAAAACAGGTTTCTGAAATTTTCTAGGAAAAATTTGAAAATTTTAAGATTTCTGGAATTTTCGTTCTAGAAATCTGGAATCTTGAATTTTCCAAAAATCATGAATTTTTGAAATTTTCCGAAAATCTGGAAATTTCTAGATTTCTGATAAAATGAGAAAGAAGAAGAAAATAAAGAATGAATGAGAAGAAGAAAGAAAAAAGAAAAGAAGAAGACGAAAAAGAAAGAAAAATAATAATTTAGAGGTTATTTTGCAAATTGTTAAAATGAAAAATTTTCGAATTTTTTCCTCCACTCTCCTTATTTTGCCACGTAGGCGCCAAGGATTAAAAGAACCTATTTTTTAAAGTTCAGAAGTTAAAGTAGGAAACATTGAACATGAGAGGTTAAACTGAAAAAAAGTGTCAAGATTAGGAGTCTACAGAGGGATTAAGCCAATTAGAAAATATTGGACAAAGAATAAAGAAATAAATGGTAATACCACTGCAGAAAGTAGTTAATAGTAACAAGTTAAATTGCGGTAAATAAGGAGTTTTTCTTTCAGGCTCCAAAAGTTTAATTGGAAATAGAACCCCCATACAATTATTTACATGTGTTACATGGTCCCACAATTTTTTACAATTTTGTAGGAACCTTATACACATGTCAATAATTATATGGAATGAGTTCCATGACACATAGAACGTTGGAGTCCTCCAAAATTTCTCGTAAACAAGGCAAGCATCATTTAATGGACAAAACATGTATGATCAAAACTTCTCCCTCTGATGAATATTTTATCATCATCTGTTCATATTCATAATAATTTGAATATTTTTACATCCTATTCTATTTATATTCGAACTTTCCCGCTTATTGACTAGTGTACCTGCTAAATATTGTATTAGTGACTAACACATTCAAAATTTAGTATATAGTTCCTCAGTAATAAATATAAAAGATGTCGATTTTAACTAAACTTACGGTGCAATTCTCGAACTCTATGAAAATAAATTTATAAAAATTAAACAAATTATTCTGCATTTATTTATTTATTAAGAAATTACTAAATCATACAACAGTAGGTGTGTGTAGGATTATAGGGTCTGGTTTGGCAGTAGGGAAGTGTTAGACTATACATTATAATGAAAATGAATCAGTCATTGAGGAGAATGCACACTATTATTCTTGGGACACATAAGAAATATCCAAATCTAACTCACTTTTCTTTCAGACCCTTTTCACTGATGTGAATAGACATATCTACTAATTATTTTGTATTCATTATTCAACAAAAGCTAGTAACTCCTTTTTCTAAAGGAATATCTTTCTCCAGGTCCTACCTTGTCACTTTTTCTACTAGGACTTTATTATTGATTACTTAAATACTTTCAAATCTCTAAAAGTTTAGTTGCTTGAAGAGAAATAGTTAATCAAACAATGGAAAAGAACATAAAATTTAATGGTTAGATATGCTTGTTGCGATGATGAAAGATGAAATTAACGGTTAGATTTGTCGCCGAAAGATTCACATAAAAGCGTAGGAGAACGAGGAAGCCGAAGACCCAGCTCACACCATAGTAAGAACTTATTTCAATTGCCGCGCGTGAGCATGATACTCGGCATCCGTAGAGGAGCGAGCACCAGAGTGTTGTTTTTTTTAGGTCTAGGAAACAAGCTTACACTTTAGATAGATTGCATAACTAGTCAAGGATTTGCAAACATCAAGGTTACCAGCCGAGTCGGCATCAATATTACCATGAAAGAAATAAAGAAGACTAACAATGAAAAAATTACCCATCATGAGGCTTGATCTGTTGTGGACATCGAAGAATGTGTTTGACCTCTTGCTGGTGTACTTAGGTGGAGGATGCATGAACTGAGCTAATCGATTAACTGAAAAAGAAATATCAAGCCGAGTGAACGCCATATATTATAACCTGCCAACAATTTCCCTGTAAACTCTAAACGGGTCACCAAGTGTGAGCTGAGATTGTTCCTTGATACACATGGGTTTAGCAATGCCCCGACTATTTATCATCTTTCCCTTTTGAAGAACTTCATCAGTATACTTAGATTGGTTCAACAAAAACCCGTTCGGTGTCTAAAGAGCCTTGATGACAAGAAAATAGTTGAGTTTCTCAAGATCGTGCAAGACAAACTCTTGTGTTAATTTGTACATCAGGGATTGAATGGCAACAATTTTAGATCACATAAGAATGATATCGTCGACATAAATAAAACGAAAGATGATGGATTACGCAGTCTAGTAAAAGAATAGAGATATATGGACCTTGAACCTATAAAATGAAGACTGCAAAAGACATCACAGAAGTGTTCATGCCACATCTAAGACGCTTGCTTAAGACCATACCATAATTCGTGAAGCGACATGATTCAAAAATTGAGGGTCAAGAAACCTAGCATAACAATATTCCATAAATAGCACAAAAATATTACAAATTAGTGTCAGGAATCGAACTTATAACCTTTCGGCTCTGATACCAGTTACTCAATCGATTGAACCAAAAGTTCGAGTTGATAATTAAGGCTAACAACATCTTTTATATTTTTCTCTGACAATTAATACTTATAGGTTTTTCTTAGGTTACACAATTTCACAAAATAATGACCTATCAAGTGCACAAAATGGTCATTTAACTAACTTCAATTAAATTTGTGAACCTCCTAATTTTCTTTTATAAATTAGTGTAACCTCATATATTTACATACAACTACAAGTTTTTTTGTTTTTTTAACCCTATATCTTATTCCATCACCTAAAAAGAAGAGAGTAATGTAACACTGAGATTCTAATAGAAAAAATAATAAACTAAAATTGGCAGATAATGCTTTGTTATATAAAAAAATAATTTATTATAAAAAAAAGTAAAAAGAAAGTTAAAGGAATTAAGGGAAAAGAAAGAATGCATGTGGACCAAATCAAATGTAGAGCCTTTTAGAAGCCAATTGGTAATAACAACTTTGAGGTTAGCTTTTGCAATCAGTTGGCTTTACGTATGTATGGAATACTTACGAGTCTCGAGTCCATGCAAAACCAACTCCCTCCGCCCATCTTTTCAAACTATATTTGCTTTTCACCACCTTCTATTTAATATTATGCACACCACACCTTTTCAATTCTAAATGCAACTCCCTCAACTCAAACTTAGACTTGTATATTTGTTTTCTTTGATTATAAATGATTTGTTGTCACCTAACACAATGAGTTGAACAATAAGAAACTAACTCTTATGACACTTTTATTTAAGTTTGATTTTTGTCAATATCGTTAGAATCTTGATAAATGATACTACAAGTTAGTCGTGCAAAAGGAGGTAACCCATCATCTCTATTTATTTTTTTCGAATAGAAGGACTTGACTCACAATATATTGTTAACGGGACTTTATTTTTATTTTAATATATTTTTTGATTCGAATATTTTAAGTTCGCAGATACTGATGCCAATCTAGTTCGGATTCGCTTAGTTCTATTATTTGCTTGTTAACCAACTTTCATTAAAAGAACTTATATCGAATTGATGTTGCAAACAAAATTGGATAGTAATATTTGCCACTTTGTATATTTATTAATTAGCTTGACATGTATTTCTTCCATTATATCAAGTATTCAAAGAAACATTCAGTAGAAAAAACTATATAAAATCTCTCAAAACAAATGAAAGTAAGAGTTGGGATCTTTTTTTATAAATGAATAATTGTGCATATATTATTATAATAAAACTAGATATTATAATTTATAATTACACATTAGAGAAATTAAAAAAATATATGCCCATGACAAAGAAATCAGAACTGAAATTACAATTTTATAAAAAATTAAAATATAGTATTTACAGAGACCTACTCTACCCAATAAGAAAGAGAGCATTGTCGGGTAAGATTACGTATCTCTCCTCCACCTGTACCCCTCTTCACAATTCCCAATCTTTTAGACCCTCCAACCAATACCATCTCCTCTCGTGATTTTCTCTCCACGTCACCCATCCTCTCTCTATCTTTCCATTTAATCAAAACGACCTGCCGTTTCAATCAGTCACCATACAAAAACGCAGCCGTTTCATGTACTAAAGTGTCCAACAAATCCTTCTCCACTTCAATCACAATCCCTTCCCCTTCTTCTCCAAACGCCGTTTCACTCTGTACCTTCACTGCCCGCGGCATGTCTTTGTCGATTAATGCATCAATGTCGTCGAGAACTCGACAATCGGCACACGGGAAGCTTCTAATTTTTGTACACAAAACATCAATTAAATCAGACCCTTTGATCAAATTACTATTTGATGAATTTATCCAAGGTTTGATGTTCATGTATGGCTTTAAAATGTCCGATAAAATTTCATCGACGAGGTGAAAAGTTAACTTTCTGTTACACCGGGGGCTCAGTAATTCCCCGGAGATCGAGGGGAAACATTCGAGATAGTGAAAAATTGAAGGGTCTATTGGATGTGAAGGAGAAAACCACTTTGTAAACGACACTGGGGTGTCATTTTGTATACCGGTACGTTTTAGAATTCTCGTAATGTAGTCGAATTCGGATGTGGGGATGCCTCGGCGATTGCTGGTGATGGTGGTAACGGCACCAGTAGAGTTGTCTCGGGGAACGGGGGGAGTAATGTGCCTAGTTGAAATGTCTTGGTGATTGTAAGAATGGCTCGAACAACTAGATAACTGTGAGCTACGTTTCGATTCTTGAGCAAGATTGGTTGTTACCTGTGACATAAAAAAGAGTATGTATATGCTTAAAATTTAAGCAAGGAATGAATATTTTTAATTTAGCTACACATTCGAATATTTACTCACTCAATTCACTGACAGACTTAAGTCACTTTCTTTGGTGTTCAATTGAATTTTTTTTTTCTCTTGTTTTTACCCTAAAGTCTTAAAAATTTACATAAGATTCCACATTCCACTAACAAGCACTTCCAACAAAATATTGAAAATTTTTCATGGAGTTTTTCCCTATTGTTCGGCAACTAATTAGTACTCAAGCTACCTTATAGTCCCATTTGAATCCATACGTCCTTCACAAATAGAGACGTATCTTGGGATTCGAGAGGGATAGCATCCACTAGTACCGGAAAACTTCACTTCATTGGAAATGTACTATGTATATAAGTTTTATCATTTGTTTTAGGATAAAAGGGACCAAAAGAAATTAAATTGAACACCATTGTTTGTGAATTTGCCATCCATAATCACTCAATAAGTGAATGTTCGCAAATATGGAAATCTGACATCGAGAGGCCAATTTTATATATGTATGTTACAATCTTTACAAGATTGAGGCGCCGAGAACCCCAATCGTTAAGAGACATGGATGCCTGGAACCATCCCTGGTAGGGGTGGTTCAAGCGGCCGGGACCCTGGCCCATCCAGGGCTACGCCTCAAGCACTCTTCTTTAATTATGGACTATATCCGTTGTTGGAATTGAGCTTAAAAAAAATGAAATTTCAAAAGAGAAAGTACCTGTTTGAGAGGGATCTTAGTGGCGGGTGGAATAGGGTCTTTCTTGACAGGAAGGAGTGTAGGGACGGCAATATTTTGAAGCTCATTTGATAAGGGCGATCTTTTGAATTTCTTGTCGGGACTGTTTGATCTCGTAGCTGTTGTTGTACGCACAAATGCATCTTCTTTCTTGTTTCGGGGTAGTTTTTTCTTCGGCCTAGCTGGTGCTGGACCAAATCTCTCCTCCCCCGCAGCAGCAGCAGCAGCTTTAGGTCTCTTCTGCAGCTGTTGACGGCGGCCGCCCCCCGAGTTCTCTTTCTCTTGCACTTGATGTAATTTAGCCTTTTCCGGCACGACATTAGCCAACGATTTGAGTCTTGGTGAACAAGAAGCCTTTTCATCTCTGGTTTTGACAGTGTTTGTAATGTCCAAACCGACTCGCCGGCTAACACTTTCTTTAACTTGCTTCACAATTTGCCTAGCATAATGCCCTGGACTTTTGTTCTCTTCTTCATGACTACATTTCAGCTCCCTTCTTTTCAAACGAGAGAGAGCTAGTTCTTCGCTCGGACTCATGTTTTCCTTGTTGATTTGAAGGGATAGCCGGTGTTCTACGTCTGATTTTCTTGCTGATGATATTCTTGGAGTCTCCGGCAATGATCGTGTGCCTGAACTATCATTTCTTTTGGTATGCAAAGATTGCCGGCGGCCGCCACATTGGTGGTTTGGATAGGACTTTGGAGTGGTTAGAGTTGAGGTAGGAGAGTGACATTGATCAGGTAGGATGTCAAGACCCATTAATCTAGCTACCAAATTAGGAGTTTTGGTACTTGGTGAGGAGCTTATTTCTGATGAACATGAATCATTAAGCTTCGAACTTTCTTCTCCATTTGTTCTTATTTGAATACCCATCTGAATTTAAACAAAATATAATAATTTAAAACTACCATTATATTTATAACAAAGAGCAAGAATTTTAAAAAAATAACAAAAATAAATTCAAGATTGCAAACTGATTAAACTTACTTGGATAAGTAAACAATCATCTGGTTTTACAGATTTTGGAGAAGGAGGGTGGTCTAGTTCCAAGCTATTTCTTGGTGCTTCTGAACCTGAAAATCAAGAATAAAGAAAAAGAACATTAGTATATATATCCAAGATAATCAAGAATTGGGTAAAAATGTATCCAAGAAATCAAGAATTGAGAGAAAATAAGTAAAAGTTGAAATAACCTTTAGGAGGAGGGTCTTCAGGAAGAAAAGGTTGAGGAGGAGAAGAATGAGGTTGGTTTGAATTAGGGAAGTGAAACTGATGGAAATCAAATAACTGAAAAACAGAACACATACAACCAGAAGGAGTAGTACTAGTAGTGTTTATTCTAGTATCTTTATCTCTTCCTTCATTCTTGGAGGATTTGGTGCCACCCCAATACCATTCTTTGCCCATATTTCAAGTTGATGTTCTTTTGCTTCCTTACTTTCTAAAAAAGTATAGGTGGCCAAGAAAGAAAGAAAGAAATAAAAAGATTGAAGTGAAATGAGAGAATCAAGAGCTTCAATTTGAGATCCTTTATTTAGAAATTGTGAGAGAGATATAAGTACATGGATAGAAGGCGAGAGAGAGAGAGAGAGAGAGAGTATGTATATGTGTTAGATTATGGGGCGCCGAGGAAGAAGCGGAAATACCGGATCCATGAAAGTATAAATCACCTACTGTTTGATTTGAAGAATTAAGTACAATATAAATTAAATAAATGAAAACAAAGGGATAATGTTCAAACTTGTACTGTGCCAATTTACCTCTAACTTGGAGGAAAATAACTCATAAAAATTCATTTTTTATGTTTCTAATTAAAATAGTTTTACTTTTGACAAGAAAATTACAGACTTTAGCTGTTTGGACATTTAATAATTGGACGCGGTAATATTTGTTCAGTTCAGTAATTTTAGTTTAATTAAAAAGTAATAAAACTGATGAGATATTATAAAAAGTAAATTAATTACAATAAAATTTATATATAAATACTTTAGGGATATTCTATGGTCACTTTGTTTTTCACAAAGTAACCATTACTTTGTTTTGTCAACCATTGGATCATGGGTTAAAAACTAATTCAATGGTGAAAATGACAAAGTATAGACAAAGTAAGAGAAAAACAAAGTGACCATAACCTACACCAATACTTTATATAAGAATAAGTTTTTAATTGTTATACAAATAATTTAATTTTAGGTGTTGAAATTTTTTATTGTACCAAAATTTATTTAATAATAACCTTTTAATTATGATATTTCGACTTAGTATACAAACATTATCTGTGTATCTTGATATCTCATTTAACATAATAAATTCTTTAAGTTGAGGATACAAGAACATAAAATATTCTTCTTAATTTTTCTATCTTTTTTTTTTTTTTAGAAATTGGAAGGGTTAAAACACAGCTTAATTTTTCTATCAAGTATGGTTAAAAGTTAGCTTGTTAGAAAAATATACATGTACAATTTGAATTTCTAAAACTTGTGGGGTAAATTGGGCTATTATCCGAAAAGAAATGAAAAGGGAGAAAAGATTATTAAAATAAATTTGATACTAGTTCACTCACTCCCAAGTTTTACTAGCAGACCAAGTCTGCAGTTTCTCTTTCCTTGGTACAAGGAAAATGTAAGAAGATGACGATATCATCTCTCATTTTCGTTTTAATAATTTCTGATTCCTTTTTTCTTTTACCTCCTGAGATTAAATTATTTAAATTACGAGGTCGTTTATATTGGGGATCTGCAACTTTACCCTCTTGTCATTTTTTTTTTCTCCCATAAATCTTTAGCAAGCCAAACATAAATATATTTCTCTTCTCTTATCATAAAAATGTAAATTAATGAAAAAACCATACTAATTAAGATCACTAGTTTTCTAAAAGAAAAAGATCACTAATTTTCTTTTCATTTTGGTGGATTGAAGTTCTAACTATTTTTCTATTTCAATATGAAATAAGATCTCACCATGATGTTAGTCCATTTGGGTACAAGGACACCCACAATACATGAGTTTGAAGTTTGGGATTCAAATTTCACTCATTACTAATTTAAATTTTTTGAAAATGCAACTTGAAACGACTGTAATTTAATTTGTTGTTGACAATATAATGTCATTTGTTGTGACATTATATGACTAAAAACAACTGTAATTTTTTTTTGGTAGAGAAAAGTTTAGTTAAGGGTAGACTTATCCACTTGCAAAGCCAGAGCAAATCATAGACCTCAATGAGAGTTTACAATGGAGTTTACAGATTGCCTAATAATAAAAGCTAAATTTTGACAAAATGGAGACTCGAACTGCAAACCGTTCAAGCAGAAGATGAAGTGCCTTACCACTTAGACCAACTCTTTATTAAATAATAAAAATCAAAATTTTATACTTAAAAGAAGTGAGTCATACTATTTTAACTGAATTAAATACCATAATAATTTGACAATTCAGAAAGTTTAATGTGACAAAAGAAAGCAATAAAAGAAATGATGTATTGAAAAAAAAAAAAAAAAAAGAGTAAACACCATCCAAGAATACGAAGAATGTGATATTGATGCTTTTTTGCCAAAAATATATGAAAATTTTGAAAATTCCAAGCAGAAATGATTTGGTACTTGAAATAGTATAGGTAGATGATGGTGGTTGAAGCTATGCCTATTTTGTGAAAGATTAGTTGTGATATTATAGACTGACCATTCAAAGTACTTGCATTAATTGTTCAAAGATAAGTAGGTTTTTACTTTTTATACTGTTTCATCAAGACCCAGTTAAATTAGGTATGTGTATTTACTGCAATTTTCACTCTTTCAACTCTCTGATCCACCGAATTTTACTGCTGAAAAGGTGCTTCTCTGCTTTTAGATCTAGTAGCAGTTACTTCACTTGATCACCATAAATTTACTTTGAAATATAATTAATAGTAACTTTCTTCAAACTAGCTGTTACTAATAGTTATTTTATATTATTTTTTGTTGTTGATTACTACGAACAAATATAATAATTTAAAAAGTTAACAATAACATTATCCTCTGGGTAATATGTTGCATGTATGTTTTATGAATATGACAAATCCTTGCATTTAAATACAATCAAACTATTTTGGCCTTTTAAATAACTTTTTAGTCAAATTATTTATGAAAAACTAGCCTTAGTTAGAAGACTCCTGTAGACTTGGTTCAAAACCGACTGATCTGTACATTTAGGGTTAGTTTGGTACTATTTTAAATGGTGGTTTTGAGCGAAAGTCTTATTAGAAAATATGTTGTGAAAAAAAAACTTAGAAGTGTTTGTATACACATTATAACATATATATATTTATTAAATTATAATGAAAAATATCAATCAAACTTTTGGATAAGTCTTGACAGATGATTTTTCCAGAAGTAATAAATTGTAGCGTTTTTTGAAAGCAATTATGCACTTATCAAGTGTTTTTAGCTGAAAAAGCTTGAAAACTGTTTTTAGACGTAGGGAGCAATGACAACAAGTTAAAAATTCATGATATGTTAAGTGTTGAACTAATATTGAAGCATTCAAATCACTACCTTAACAATTTAAATTGTAACTTAGAGATTAATAAGTTCAGTTGGCAACACATATGTTGAAAGGGATCATGAGCTTTACCAATACAAAGACCACCTTTAATTTTAAAAAAGAAAATCAAACTATAACAATTACTAGCTAATTTTGGGTGGTAGTCATAATTCTCCCTTCGTTGGCAAGCTTTAGTTTTTCAAGACGATGAGGCTCTGGTATTTTGTTATCTAAAATTATTCCAAACTACTATCCTTCAACTTTTTCCCTTTCTGTATTCAGTCAAAAAAATATTAAAAAACTGTAAAAGAAAATGAATAAATTTATGATCTAAGATTTAGATTGTGTGATTATAATATGTGTAGTTTTTTTAAGGAGCTCGAGGGGACCGCAACGTCTATAATTATTAAAAAATATAGATAAACAAACTGAAAAGAGCATCATCATGTGATGGGTATGTAAAAAATGCTAAGAGGGCCCTGAGGTTCATAAGTATATAAAATAAAATCCCACTTCACTTCACTATCTCAGATTTAATTAAGCTTTCAATGTTAATATATGTAAGCAGGACCACATTAAAAAAAAAAGTGAGATGATGATTGATTTATTTTCTCATTCATTCATTCATTCATTCATCTGTGTCTTTGATTAATATGCATGTCCCCTTCTATGCATTTACATAATATTGTCCTTCCTTTCCACATCATTTCAATTTTCAATTGTGTATTCTTTACATGGATATTGACATCATTCATCATTGCTTTTACTATAAATCATGTATTCTCTGTTTTTTCCCAAAAAAAATAAAATAATAAGAAAAATATATTTTCTAATCATAATTCATATTTTTGTGTCTTTATTCAACTATGTACAAACTAAATTCAGATATCGTCAATAGCAAATTCCTTTTTCTTGCATATATACTAACATATATATAATAGATACTCATCCATGAACATAGACACAGTTTTTATATAAAATAAAAAGTATTACATATTATTGATATGACATAATTTAGTTAGTCTAATTCAATATCATGTACATTTTGTTAGTTTTGATCAAATCCAATACTTTGGACTTATTAATAAGTTCCAATCACTACCTAGCTAACTACGATTATTAAATGTGTATATAATTAAGATACAATGTACAAAATTGACAAAATAAAATAAAATTAAGAGTAACATATTTCTCTTTAATTGTTTATATATTAAATTTATTGTTTAGGAGCTTTTTGTGTGTGTTTTAAAATTAAAGGTAATTTAAACCTGATCTTTATGTCTTATCAATAATTTTAGTTTAATTAAATTCAATTTAATAATTTGTATATTTTTATTCAATAAATACACTTCATTTCAGTTAATTTTAACATATTTCAATTTCATAAATTATGAAGAAGCCTTAGTTCTAATTAAGTTCTTACCAGTCAATTGTCATTTAAATTTTAAAAACCAAGTAATTACTTGTTAGCCCTTATTATAAAAAAATACTGATAAAAAGACAGAAGATGGTGACACAAACTTAAAGTTAGTTTGCTCTAAAAGTTAGACTTTGATGTACACGCATCAACTGAAAACAAGCAGTACAAATTTTGTCTTTAAAATTAGCACTATAATAAAATGAGTAAAAACATAACAGTGAATGAGCAAAGCTTCGGAAAAGAGGTACGAAGGGTGAGTCTGATGAGGTAATTAAATAAAACAAACTTCATATTAGTAACTGATAAGTACACTACACAGACTTTATTAAATGAACAATTAATGCAATCACCCGTAATTTTTTATTTTCTTGTTGCTTCTTATTTTCCTATAATTAAATGTGGGACATTTTCATGTTTATTTTTTGTTACTGTTTTTCTTCTCATAAAAGGTGCACAAAACTATCCTAAATATATATAGTGTGTCCATCCGGAAATTTCAGGTCGTTTAGAGTTGGAGCGGATACATGTTTTGGATAAATGCACTTCAGTTTTCAGTTTGGTTTATGGAGAAAATATTTAGATCCTGTTACATTTTGATATTTACAAATTTAAGGATCTTGAATTTGATTCAACAGTGGTTTGAGACCAATTGACACCACTAAGTAAATGATTCTACAATGGTGTTAACATTGTACTACTAAGAAAGAGACACATTAGCAACAATGTTAACGTGTCACCACATGAATTCTTTTTAAACTAACTGATTTTCTTAAAAAAATTGATTTTTATGTTAGAAACTCACCAAACACATTAAATGGATCATTTCTCAAATAAAGTTCCATGTTTATATTAGGACTCAAACATGAAATCTATCTTAAGCAACTTGACATCCTTAAATACCAGTCAAAACTTTATTGATACAGCATTTACTAATCTTAATATGGTTGAGCTGGCATTTAATGATTTTTTTTAATAATGCTTTGATGCATTTGGTAAAATTGTATGCAATAGTAAACTTTTAGTTCGAGGTTGAAATTTCAATTCAGCCTTAAAGAAAAGAGCAAATCATGAAAGGTTTAAGTTTCGAATGTCCATTTCGTTAAAATTTAGCTCTTCTATTGATAAACAATTTATAAATTTCACTATAAACTTTTTACCAAAATTTGTAATTTGCTTTAATTCGAGAGGGACAAACCTATCTTTTACCAAAAATTTAATCTAAAAAAGAGAGTGTCTTTTCATTTCTATTATTTTCTCATTTCAAACCAAAACAAAAGGGTGTTGAGACAATTGTGTAGTGATGTCCTTAACCTTGAATTATTATCCTTTTGAACATGAAATACAAGTACTTGTTGACTTATTCCAAAATAAGTCCATAAAAGCCATCATAGTGTGCATAAACTTCTGATCAAGAGAGTTGAATGCCAGTCCAAATATATAAATTAATGGTGGGAACAAAAGTTCAAAACTTCAATTATCAGACAAATATCTTCAAAGCTAACAATTCGAAAATCACATAAGTAGCTCTAATTCAAGTATGTCATTTAATTATTTGTATTAACTTTTCTAATTAATTGAATGAAAAACACAGGCAATGTTGGTCCATCTAACTTGTAAAACGGGGAGTTTTCTGCCTGCAAGTTTTAGTAATAGAAACAAAACACATGGGGAAAGATGATGAGCTGACCCAGACCCTGACCCGGCTTATTGACCCACCACTTGTCTACATAATTCTATTATAATTCTCAACATCTTTTTGTCCTCCAAATACAACGTGTAATACCTAAACCTACCCTTTTTGACTGACGGTATATTGAATGTATCCTGCTATATATTTTCTATTTTTATGTATATTTATGGGTGCAGTATTTGAAGGGAAAAGGAATAGGACCTGCAGTTAAAACAACCAAGGAATCTACTGTAGTTTTTCAAACATAAAGAATGGCTTTGGGATTTGAATCAATGGCTGAACATATTCGACAAGATTATTACTACGGGGACACTATTAGGTGTAAGAGTTTAAATAGACACTATAAATCATCTGCTTGAGTTACAGTGTTTTACTTAAATGCATCTGTTAGAATTTTCTTCAAATTTTAGGCCAAGGCAGCAATGGGTTGAGTGAAGAACATACAAAAGCATCTATGAAGAAAGAGAATTAAATGATATTTTTGCATTTGTACGATATACAAACTTACAATATAATATAATGCATTAGTACATACTATGATACATCAACTCATTTTGACACTACACCTCAAAACATGTTTCCTTTTATTCCTTGTATATGGGGACGGATTTAGGAGGACTTAGCGGGGCTTGAGCACCTATTGATCGTTGAATAATGCTGAAAAAACTATAGAAACTGTATACTTTAGTTTTTCTATGAAGAACACACAAAAAAAAAAAGAATGAAAAACACCTCCTATCAATAAGTTCTAGACATGTCACCACTTGTATCTAGAAATATTGATTGTGTTATCTTATTATTCTAACGACATGGTGAAAATGTAATACTACGAATTATTGTATCTATGAAGTAATAAAAATTTTGCCATAAACAGAAGAATACAACTATTGGAATATGGAATTACAAAAAATGCATTATTTTTTATGCAGCATCAACTAAAAGACGGGCCTACTACATACATGGAGTAGATAGATAAAAACAATGAAATTAATTGTTGAAAAATTGAGCACCATTAGCTTCACATCTTCAGCTGAATAAAGGCGCGAAGATTGTATGGTATATACAGAAGCATTTACTCTTATCTCTTCCAAACTTCTACCACATTGAACATAATTTTTCCATTTAAGTTTTTATAAAAATTTCTTTTATTTATATATAAATACTTCAAAATGACTCTTCAATTCTGAAATAATTAAAGAAGTATTTGAAATCAAAAATTTATTTTGATATGTTAGAAATATAACGGTTTGAGTGTAGATAATAAAACATGTGAAGTTTGAAAATACATACGTGCGAGAAGGAACTCAATACTTAACTGGATCAGTTAAAAATGGATAAATAAGGAACAATTTCAACAATGCAAATAGGGTTAACACTCCAAACTTGCACAAAGTGCTAATAAGGTAGTGCTTTGTCACCGATCAGATTCAAGTCCTCTTCCATCTAAATTTTTTTCTTCATATAATGATTATAACTCCTAATTAGGATTGGATTTAGCTCGTGATTTAAACCTATAAAAGGCTTCTAAAATGTGTTAGAAGGTACGAAGAAACCGTATGAAAATAGGTAAGCTTTTAGATAGACAAAAAACAGGGAAGTTATTGAGTTCTAGCGCATACAAAGGTTTGGTGAGTATTCCAACAAACCTCATAGTCTCTATCAGTGTTCTAAAAATCGCTATGCGGCCGCGACGCGGTCAGTGACCCAAACGATGAATCGGGGATGAATCGGTTTTGTATTTTTTTATTTTTTAATTATTTTAAATAAATTATATAAATATTTTTTAGAAAAACATAAAAATCCATGTTAAAAAACAAAATAAATGACCAAACTACCTACAAATAATAACTATTTTTGTCCAAAATGATAATAATAAATATAGCAAAATGTCGACAAACATAAATATTTAGATGTTTATTACATTAATATTCTAAAAACAAACAATTACCAACAAATTTACGTAACATATTTAGATGCTTTTATTCAACCATATCTTGTTCACCAAATTCATAATTTTCAATTTGCTGCTAATTAAAATGTATGTGATCCGAGTATTTTAGGGATTTTTGTTTATTTTGTTATTTTTAAAAATTAATTATTTAATTAAAATTGTATGGGCCATTTTTAATTGGGCCAAAATTTTCTTAATTGGGCTAATTTTTTCTGAATCGGTCAAAAATCGGTTCTAAATCGGTCATAAATCGGTTGACCGATTTAAAACGGCCTATTTACTAAAATCGGTACGGTATACTAGATTTTACCGATTAATCGCCGATGAATCGGACAACTCGGCCGATTTTTAGAACACTGGTCTCTATATATTATTAAACATGATATCTCTCATCTTCTACAAAAATCAATCACGCCAGGTAAATGTCATGTTTTTAACTTTTAAGTTGGCTTACATATACTAACCGAGAGCAAGAAACAGCTTCCCAAATAAATTTCTGGACAAAACACTTGCAAAAAACCCGTTACCAAATCGTGGATGTTAACAAAGTCTAATAATAATCTTCGGAAAAGAATAGAGAGAATTCAAAATTTTAATTTTTGAATCTGAACCCATCAAGACAGTGCTAAGATGCTAGATTGAGAACATAAAGGGCAGAACAGGGTGACAGACAATGACTTAATATCAAGATGGAGTCAATCAAGTGTTGCATGGTACAAACACATGCAATGAAAGGCAGCATCAATGTAAAACGAATGAGGACATTACAGTACCCTGCAGCCGTAGGTGATGATACCTTTTCCTATCCAATCTAATTAAAATTCTTCTTCTTCCTTGTTGGATATTCCAGGGGCATTTTAGGAAGTAAATTGCAATCGTATTTGAAACAAAAAGGCATCACGAGGACTTCCAATCATTACAGTTTTGTTGAATTGAACCCCTTAATCTTTTATTTCAATGCATTACTTGAACGCATTAGACGCTTGATCATTTCTTTTCGGTCACATTAAACCCTGCTGCAAATTAAGTTACCCGTGAACATCTGATTCGGTTAAGAATGTTACTCATTTGATCTATATCCGAAATTATACTTTTAGCGTTCGAAATGAAGTGTTTACAGTTTCTTTATAGTCACATCAGTACGTAAAAACCTGCTTTCTAACAATTGAAAATGCAAATTTTGAACGCATATAAAATGAATAACAATATGTTAAACAAGTTGTATATGTTAACCGCGTTCGGGAACTTTTAATGTGTTGAAGTGAAAAATCATATAGATTCAACCCACTAATACTAGAATGGCCAGTGCCATTGAACAATTTTTGTCATTATCTTGAAAGATTCCAACCTGAGCATGCATGCAAATATCATCAATGCCTTGTAGATGCATGATTGAAATGAATATGCCAAACGAGAATAATTCCAGATAGCAAGAAATTAGAGAATCATAGAAAAAGGCTACAAACCTGGATAGCAGAGAAGTATTCCGTGAATGATGCAGAACAAGTATTTGGAAACTGCATATTCAGTGTCAAACAGCTATATGATTACAAATGTACATTCAAAAGTACCTAAAGTTTCAGAACCTATAAATGGCAACTCCCAACCCAAGACGGTGACAGGAGCCAATTCTCCATTTCAAACCGTACCCTTTTGCTTTTCTTTCTTTCTGCAAAACTCTCTACGTGTGGGGCATCCTACTCCACTACTTTGAAAAAGTACGCTCAAAAGTAATAAAATTTTCAGAACCTGGATATAATAACTCCATTCAAAGACCAAGATTAAATGCCAATAACCTCATTCAACCTTCTAGCTTCTGTTTTTTCTTTCTTTCTACAAAACCATCTATGTATGATACCTCACAAAAATACATTTTCAAGTAAAAGAGTTTCAGAACCTGGATATGATTACTTTGACACATGTGGTAACTTCCAATTCTATCATTCAAACCTCTACATTCTGTTTTTTCTTTCTTGTAGCAAAACTCTCTACATAAGCAGGTACACCATTATCACCACTGCTAAACATTTAAGCATTTTGCAAGAAAATCTATAATGGGTTACCAAAACCATTCTAAAACATTATTAGAGAGGATAGGAAGGATGAAACATTTGCAGATAATTTGATCCTCGGTAGAAACTTTGTTATAAGTCTGGGATCTAGTTATAGAATGGGCATAAATTTCCGACTTGTTTGATCATCTGATTTATGTCAAGGGCTACTAAGATACTTGATTTATGTTCCATTTATTTCAGAATAAATAGTAAACACATAACTACTTCCTAAAAAGCTTAACTGTCTTCTAAGAGTAACTTATCTGGATAGGCATAGGCTTGACTGACACATAACTATGCACTTCGTCTCATGACAATTGAAGATCACTGCTAGTTTGACATTAAATTAACACAAGTATTATATTATGACAGCCAAATGAAACTAATAACATACCACACAACATGCATAATAAATCGAATAACTAACACATAGCAGATATGATGGATGACATTACTCCTTTTGTAAAATGGAGAGCTTGTCCGTGACCCAAAATGAAGGATAATGGAGCTACATATGTTTACGAAAGAAAACCAGAATGAACTTCTGTATGTGAGGACAAAAGATTCATTAAGGCTTGGAAAGTAGATGAGGTATTAGTACGCTCAAAAGCAATAAGAAACCAAAGTGCTCATGAAGAGCATGAAAGGCCCTTTTAGAAATATCATCAGCATGTACCGTGTTTGCTATAGAACCACAAGTCTAACTTGGTGGAAATAACAAGCTCCATTCCATGTATTTCTTCAAGCAACTCACCGATAATCAGAATTGGAAATTTATCTTTCCACATCTTTGAATTCAAAGCTGGGCAATCTAGGCAAAATTTCCAAGAATAGCCTGCACTTTTTACTAATAACACTGGTGATGTGACCAACAAGGGATGATCAACATTAGAACGTTGCACGATTAGCATTTTTTGAATCAGCAGGCCTTAAATAGGAAGGAATCAAATCCTAGTTCTATATCAGATTTCGGTTCCCCTGCCTTGCATTTGACAATTGACAATTCTAGAGCTCTGATCTAGATCGGACTAGCCATGCCAAACACTAAACCTTCAATTTGGTTTATCAATCCCTTTCGTTTGGCTTCTAGAATTAGACATTCGATTTCTTTGCCTTCCCCATACCTTGATTGATTTTTCTGATACATTACAACGAAAGCCTCAAGTTGTTGCTTATACGTGTCAGTTTAATAAGCAACTACATGCTCTGGTACCCAATTATTATAGGCTAGGGATCTAGTTACGGAATGCTTATTATAATTTTCCCATTTGTTTGATTATCTGATTTGCATTGAGATCTAGTTAGAGAGAAAACATGGATCTCATAGAATTTTCTTAGCGACGAAGGTTTGTATTTTCTTATTCCAGAATAAAGAGTAGTACACAACAGCAAATACTTCCTAAAGCAACCTAACTGTCTTTTTAAAGGAACTTCTCCATACAGGTATACACTTAAATGACACACATGATTGCCTTCTCTCTTTAGTCAGTTCAATAACGGAATACAACTACAATATTGATAGCATACTAAAACAAATATAATATTATGACAGAGAAATAACACAGATAAAAGACCAGAAAACATGCACAAATAACATTAAACGATAAAAACGTAACAGATACCTGCCCCCGGAGAAAGGAAGGCTTCGACCAGCTCCTTGCAGGGTCTGGTCCTCCCCGTAAAGCATCTGATGGGCAAACATCTGGACAACATGTTGTTAACATTGATAGATTCATTGAAGAGAAGACTTGGGGTAATGCTGCCACAATACCAAAAGAATTGGAAAAAAAAGGAGAGGGGAAGGGGTGTGTAACTAGATTTCAGCTTGTGCTCCGAAAAATTATGAGTAATATCAGAAAGAAGAAAATATTAATTATAACATTGTTGAGATATTACTTGATTGACGGAAAATAATCCTCATACAAATGAACCAGCAACATGAAATTCAATAGTCAGATGTGACTTTCTATATCAACAATTAACCACCAATGGGATAAATATTAGGGGTGGAAAAGAAAAGATCGATCAAGATGTCAGGAAAGATAGCATTAAGAATATACCCAGTAAGCATCTAGTCTGTGTTTCTTAAAATGGTGGTTGTGCTAACTCCTACCATCTACATCAAACCCAGCCCCTGTCCACCCTGGTGTTGTAGATCCTCTACCCTTGGGTACAGCTCCAATTCCTCTTCCTCTTCCTTGAAAATGAACTTTCTTTTTCCCCCTCCCTTCCCCCTCAGAAGTAGGTTGTTGATTTTTCGGATCCATGGCTTGGATATTTTCACCATTTGCTTGATTAGGTATATTTTCTGGGACTTTGCTACCTGATTCTGTTAACAGAGGAAGTGAAGCATCTACCGGTGTGCTGCTTGGTTTTGCATCCTAAACATAATGGAGAGTGAACTTTCAATAATCTCTCTACAGAATAAAATCTTCATTTGGACTTAACATGTTGTTTACTAGAAAAGTTCAAATCATAACACAGAATGTTGCAAAATCAAATATCCAATGTTCGAAACACGCACTTCTATTCACATCACTAATATGAGCCATATCAAAATCCACCTAAATCATGGTTAAAAGTGCTTCTATTGACAGTAAATATATACTTAAATCTAATTGATAAATTTTCAAAACTACAATTCCTAGAAGCTCCTGTGCATCCATATGAGTAGTTATGCCTTTTCCATTAACTAGAATTTCCAGTTCGGTTCATCATTCCCTATCTTATAAGCTGAGGAAAGCATCATAACTTGTAAGCCTCTTAGTCACTAAAATTTTATGTTCATGCATTATCTGTGTAGTGGTTTAGAGTAAAAGCAGTTAAATAGATTTCTCACTCTTATTTGTAACCAGGGGAAACAAATATTTACATTTCAGTATTTAAAACATGGAGTTGATGATAAAAATTGCAAGAGAAGCATATCTCAGATGCTAGACCTTACAATCTTCAGTTCCACATACAGGGAGATTTATTATAAATGGTTAGTCATGACTTATAAGTATACAGAGGCTGTTCAAGAAAACATCTAATTGTTTTATAAAAACACAAGACAAATATATATACAGGATAGCAGAATCCACCCTGCATAGCTGCATTAACTCTCCACAAACACAGGGCATGGAATATCCTATGTCTTTGTTTATCAAGCACAAAATCATGAACCTACTTTAAAAGTATTTCTTGCTTTGGGTCCACTTTGAGATGAACATAATTCTGACCCAAATGTAATATCAACAGAATTTCAATTTTCTAGTACAAATGATAGACTTTGTGAGTCATTACAAGAAAGCTTGGTCGATTTTGAATCCCAAGGTTCTATTATCTTCAGAATGCAGGGTACCATTTGTTCCTCTCTTTACAAGAAACAACAAAAGCTTTTCACAGCTACCTTGAAACATCATTGCACTGATTATTTGTGGTTTAATGAGTTACAATAGTTTCCTATTCAACCTAAAAGTGGGATAAGTTGACTTCAAAAACATATCGATTATCAGTTCCCTCTCTGCTCCTTACTACTTTACCATGGGTGGTGGAAGAACATAAACTTGAAGTTGCTTACTCTCACATTATGAATGTGCAAGACGAGACACATTAGTTTAATAAATCCGTTCAGACTCACATTTCTGTTACCTACATTTGTCTTTACTTGCTATAAATTATCTCAGGCCTAAGGCTCAAAAGGCTCTAGGCTCCAAGCATGTCACTTGAGAAGCCAAAAAGTATTTGAGTCTAGTGCTTTGATAGAGGAGCGCCTAGGCCCAAAATTAGAGACTACTTGTTTTTTAGGATTCCAAGTTAAAATAGGATGTTTTATCTCAGCTCTTTCCTATCGATATGATCTAATACTGAAATTAGATTCGAATAAATGAACTGGATAAAAACGGAAGAAGATTTGGACAGCAGAAATATCGCAAAGAACAGCACAAACAAATGTTGCTCCATTTGAATAGTTTATAAATATAGAAAATGGAGACTTCAGTTCTGATGAAAAGGAGTTACTAGATTATTAGTTAATTAACTTAGAATTCAGTTGAACTTTAATCTTTAGATTAGAATTTTATTGTAAATTATGATTAAGGAAGAATTAGTAGTTAATTGGGAATTTATTTCATAAATTTATGATTATGGATAATTAGTATTTGACTATTTATTGCATTCTAGGAATGTTAAGATGATTTTATATTTTATTTTCTTTAGTGTGCATGCAGCCTCGCAGAGCTCAAGGGTGCACTTGAGCCTTCCGATTAGGCTCCAGAACCCCTTTGCAAATTGCACCTTAATACGTCTTGCATCTTTAATAACTATGACATGCAAAGTGTTTTCTCACCTTCCTCACAAGTCACGGCTTGGTAGAGGAGATCTAATGCATGCATGCTTGCTTACAGAGAATTTTTCATTTTTTTCCCCCACGTGTGAGATATCCACCCATAAGCGTTAATGTGTGTGCTTTTCTTGTGTCCAAATTATTTCTGCATCTTCGGACTCTTATGAATGGTAAATTAATCTAATTGTAGCCAAGATCATATATATTAAAAAAAAAAAAGTTATCTCACATTAGAAACAAAAGATCATATGAAGAAATGCATAGCATTACTTAACAGTTGATCTGGATGTACAAAATAAATTAAGGCCAAGACCATAATCTCAAAATAAGAGTGATAACAGATCCCTTATTTTAGATTGGAAACAAAATATCGTATGAAGAAATGTATATTATTGTGAGTAGATAAAACAATATTCAATCAAATTGTGCATTGAAATTTAATAAACATTTCGAGCATTCGGTAACCAAGGAAATGAGATACTAACAAAAAAAATGGATTATTTTTCTATTAGATATGAAAGAAATGTTGTTTTATGCACTTTTTTAGAATATCAACTTGTGGGAATTTCATTATTGGAAAGGATCATTTTTTAAGAAACTAGCTCAACAAATGAGAATATCGACAATGTGATAATGTAAAAGAGTTCTGGAAATATGTCTTACATGGAGAAGTGAAGTGGAAACTCGGCCCGGATTCATAGCTTCTAGTCGTCTTTTGAGTTCCTCAAGCCTAGAAAACTGGTAACTACTGCTTTCTTGGACCTTTAAAGAGGAGGGCCATTAAAATATATCCTCAACAATGACAAGATTTCACAATATAAGCCAGTAAAAATCTATACCAGGTTGCTCAAGTCTTCACATAACTTTTGCTTGATTGCTTCTTCATCCTTCACAGTTTTCATTGCTGCTTCCCATACCTAAAACTAAAGGACATTATGACAAGATACTATACAACTTATCCACCGCCTAAATTATAAGAAAATGCATAAGATCTCAAAACTCCCACATGTGAGCAGTACATAAATAAAGCGCCTTTGAATGGTAAATTGAATTTTCAGGATGTTGAATTCTATTCATGTTCTGAAGTAAAAACATAAACTTGAATCAGAGGAAACTCCATACTTTAGCAAATTAGATTTTGACTTGCACAATATCAGAAATGGCCACCTAGTCAACTATAGCACATTTCCCCCAATGTTATTAGTTTTCATTTTCTGCATGCACGGCAACTATCTTCACTACTAACTAAATTTCATGTTTTACCGGCCAAAGACTGAAAGATTTGCTATCTTAACTGAAGAAGCTACGCTTGAAAAATCGAGTTTTCTTAAATTTGCTACTTCACTTAAACACAATTTAAATATTGAGGGGAATAACAACATAAAACTAAGCTGAGTTTTACAATTGAGAGAGACAAACCTGCCGTGCCTGTTCTTCCTTCTGCTTTGCCAGGCGAATTCTTTCAGTTGAAATTTCTATTCTCTTTCGCAAATGTTCAAGTGCTTGAAGTTTGCATTTGAGAGCAATTGCAAAGTCAATGCATAGTAAATTTTAAATACACAAGGTTGAGAAAAAGTTAAAACTTGACAAAATCAGACTAACCAGCTTTTTTAGGCCCAGAAGTAAGCTTCATCTCCATATTAAGACTTGCCAGCTCTCTCTCAACATCACGTATTTTTGAATAGTTTTCATCAATATACCTACAAGTGTCAACAACAATAAAATAACTATAATGTAGTAGAATGAGAATTTCAATTTCCTAGACAGTTAGGGTTAAGCAGCTCATTTCACTAACTCAATGTACCTAATCAACTAATAGTAAGATAAACGTAGATTCTGGAAGAATACAGCACAATAATCAAGTCAATGTTGAGACAATTGACGAGCATTGCCATATGCAGAAAACCTCAAACACCTCTATTTCACAAATCACAGCTCTTTTTAGCTTATTACATTACACAAATTACAAAACAATGCAAGTAATTTTGAAATGTAACAGCAGGTTTCTCCATTTCAATTGGACCTGACTCCTATTTAATCATATTATGCTCGTCCGCAACAAAAAATAGGAAGCATACTGGAAGAGAAGTTCACTCTCTTTGACTGTCTAAATCCTTTTCAAATGCCTAAATTACTTTCTTAAGGAACTAAAAGATCTTGAATCCCAACAACGACTACTAGAAACTTCAAATTCACATGTTCTTTTACCAGACCTTAATTGAACTTATATGCTAATGTACACCGAAGGTGATTGATATCGAAATATCACCGAATATCGCGATCATGTAGAATGCGAATTTCGATTTCCTAGACAGTTCAACTAGAGGCTTAAGTAGTTGATTTCACTAACTCAATGTAGCTAATCAAGTAATATTGAGATAAACATAGTTTCTGGAAGAATACAGAACAATAATCAAGACCTCTATTTTACAGATCACAGCTCTTTTTAGCTTATGACATTGCACAAATTATATGCTAGTGTACACCGGTGAAGCAGAGAAGGCGATTGATGTCGAAATATAACCGAAACAGAAAATGCATTTACAGAAATAGTTGAGATCTAATTAAATAAGTAGAGAATACGATAATGAAAATAAATAGTTAGAGATGATGATACTTTCTGAGCTGAAGCTGCTCTTCCGCAATAATCTGGCATGAAACAGTATAGGATCGCAATTAGATTAAGAAAAGAAAATGAATGTGTATGCTGCCTGCATAAAGTTAAGGAACCTTCTCAGTGTAGGCGATGACGGGAGCTTCTCTGGCGAGGCCATCAGGTCCGATCTCAGGAAGAAGAGAAGGATTGGATGCCATTACTCTTTCGAATTATGCCACTCCTCGTTTAACTTCTCCTCTACCCGATCACAATCTCCCACCGCCCATATGATTTTATTTGCGCTGTATTTATAGTTAGGGAGAAAATCAAATTTTAATCCAATTACCATTCACTATTTGTTATTTTATGTTTAATCCATATCATTTTTAAAATTAGCAAAATATTACATATCTATACTAAAAGAAAAGAAAAGGTGAAATAATATGATTATCAAACAAATTATTTTTTTCAATAAAAGGGAAACTAGCAAAAGAGATGGTCGACATTTTAACTAGGTTGGCATTTCTGAAACCTCAATTTAAAAAAGATCTGGATATCAAACAAAAGACTCAAACTATAAATGATAAGAAAATACTATATGTTAAAACTAAAGATTAATAGTTGAATTAATAAGAATAAAAAGGCTTTTAAGTGTAATTGATTCTTTTCTCGTTTACATTTCTGCAATATATTTTCACTTTCTAAATGATCTATTTAAATAAATAGTAAAATTTGTCCACCAACTTATCGAATATCAATCGAAACATAAATACTCTTTTATTTATTGGTATTGATTCCTGAATTTTCCTTTTGTATCTCGAACTCAAATCATCATGGTACACATCACGTACAAGGAACGTGGGACAAGGAGGAAGTGGGGCATGAGTTTTATGAACTTATATTGTATTTATCCAAATCACATGCAAGCCATGTTGTACAAGAACAAAGTGTGCAGCACTTCTAGTTTGTAGACAAGTAAACAATCGTCAACAAACTTGCGCACCACTTCTATATTGAGTTGTAGGTCCTATTTTATAATCCAATTCATATTATCAAACAAATCAAATGAGAGATGGATTATTGCTGCCTTTTCTTTTTTTTTCCCCTCATCTCCACCTTTAACAAACAAAGTTCCCTTTTTATGTAAAACTCGTTTCTACCTTTTGATTCATCATTAGTTTATTCCATAAAATAGACTGCATTCCTTAATATCTATTCATATACTAATTTTTTAGATTACCTTATGATTAACTATTCCGTGAAATGACTATTAAGATCCTTACCTATTCTGCAAATCAAACGAGTCATTATTTATAACGAAATAACAACCACAACCTTCAAAAATACAATAATATTCCCCTGCTATTATTGTGGCAAGTATACATCAAATTATCTAATCTCATAAAATCATTACAATGCCATTATTTTTCTTAATAACCTGTTAATTACTTAAGCACCTTTTTCTCTTCAAAAAGAAAACCTATATTCCTATTTCAAGCTACTTATCATTATTATTTTTCGAGGAATATTCAGTTGAATTGAATCCCTCTTTTTTTTTTATCCTTACGTGTAGACAAAGAAATGAAACAAACAAAAAAAAAACACATATATTGGACCATAACGTTGGGTGCTAACCGGTAACCTACAACTACAACGTAAAAAAAACAAATAAAATGCATATGCAATTCGTAAGTTATGTTTTCCATCATGCCGGGACACTGTCTAAGAGTTTGAGGACAGCTTCTCTAGAGGGTAGCGCGGGGATTGCACCCCTCTCCGTTACTGTGACAGCACCACAGGCATTTCCGAAGAGAAGAGCTTCCCTTAACCGTCTCTCATCCTGCATTACAATAAAAAATTTGAAGTTCATGATCTATTATAGTTGATTATCAACGAGAGATAAATATAACAAAATTATGCCTCTAAGTTGATGCAACAACAAGATTGAAGTACCTTCAATATACTTAGATCGGATGCTAGGCTACTGAGAAGCCCACCAACAAAGGCATCACCAGCACCAGTTGTGTCGACAGCTTTCACTTTAACACCGGCCACTCTACCCTTGAATGCCTGCAGTAATATATTGATTCCCGTTGTAATGTGAAATCAATAATGTCATAACTAATCCAAAGCAAATATCTAACTAATGAACAGCATCCCAAAATAGCTAACCATTATGGACTAGGTAATTTCGCATAAGATAAACTTTTATAAGCAGAAGTTCTCTGATACAATCCAGATTACTCAATCTTCAAGTTCACATCTATGCAAATGTTCAGCAGAGGAATATTTAGTTTTGACAAATGGTTACATTTGTGGAAAAAATGTTTATGGATATGTCGTCTGCTGAGATGCTCAAGATGAAAACATAGTTGTAAAAGCAATAATCAATAAGTTTACCTTGGTGTAATATCTACAGCCTTTAGAGCCTTCAGTTACAATCAAAAGCTTAAGATTAGGATGAAAAAGCTTCTTTAAGACCACATCATCATCATTTGGATCATCACCTCCAGTTAAGAAGACGATTTCATCCTCACTTATCTGCCATTTCATAAAAGCATCACCATGAATTTTCTTATGCATATTTATTATGTGATCTATGATGGTTTTGTCTGGAGCACACAAATCCAACATAATAAAAACAAAAAGAGAAAAAGACAGAAAAAGAAAAAAGCATTGGTATAATTGGGGCTATGCAACAGTATATAGATTCCTTTCTCCTTTATATAGGCACCTTAATAATATCAGCTTCTTCCCATATGCTCATGATGCCTTCCCGAGCAGACTCTGGCGATGGCCATAAGGCCAATCTCAAATTCGGATCGTAAGAAAGAATACTCCCAGAGTTTTTGGCAATCCTCATTGCAGCAAGATGAGCTGACCTGCATGGTTCTGCAATCAAACTAATAGAACCATAATGGAAGATGCTTGCCTGCAAACCGAATATGATTTGGATTGTCAAAAAGTATTCAAATACATAGACCACTTTATTTCCAGCTTCTATTCAAAGCAAGAACCAGAAAAACTCACCTTCTTGAGCAGATTCATGTCCAGTTCTGCCTCGTTAAGAAGCATGTCAGCACTCGGATGTCTGAAAAATAAGAACTCACGTTCACCGTCATCTCTGAGAGTAACAAATGCCAGAGCAGTCCTTGCATTGGGGTCATATCGGACACCGGAATTATCAACATTGTTTTGCTTCAAAATGTCAGCCAGCATATAGCCAAAATCATCTTCACCTAGCTGAGATACAAATGGCAAAGAATTGGAAATAGAACCTAAACGAGAAGCAAGAGACCATAATTTCAAAATCAGTAAAAAAAACCCTCAGAAATCAAAACAATCAGGTTATATGAGATGTGACGAAATACCACCTTTTTTGAACCATTATGTGAAATTAAAATAACTTCTGTAAATTGATCATTCTGACGACAGATCAAGGAAATTTTCATTCGTACAACCAAAAGGCAATTCGCAATAACTAAATGTGGCATTCAATTCACATATTCACATATTCTGAGAATAAATCAGGTAACTAATGATAAAACTGATGAAATTAAGAAGAAATTATATAATGCACCTTGCCTATAAACGCTGACGAACCACCTAATCTGGAAATACAAACAGCAACATTAGCAGGAGCTCCCCCAGGAGCCTTCTTAAAAGCAGGTGCTTCAGCAAGTGAAACTCCAGCAACTGTTGGGACAAAATCAATCAACATTTCCCCGAAGCACACAACCAGCGAGCTCTTGTCATGAGATCCATTTGTAACTGAAACATCGTTCGTAGAATTACCTACACACATCAGCAATTGCTTCACATTAGCAGAAAAACAAGGTTTCTTAAATTTAAGAAACTATATATTCAAGCTAGTAACTTTCTTTAAAATCAAGAAAAATAGAAAGATTAAGAAGTGGGTCAACACTTCAATCTTTATATGTTCAAGATCAGTAGATAAAAACTGCAAACCCGATCATGATAAAAGTAAGGAAAGATCTAGTGGCATGAACCCAAGAAATGAGTTCAAGAATAAGCAAAGACACAATCTTGGAACATAAAACAACTTAAGACCCAGATATCAGTTTGACCATGAGAGCATAAATATCTTAGAAAATGAATGAAAAGAAGAAGAAGACATACATGGGTTATGATTATGAGCCATTGAAGAGTGTTAAAGCCGTGAAATTTAACAGAAAGCAAGAAAAGAAAAGGAAGGTTTTAGGAGTCGGTGTGAAGAAGAGAAGAAACAGAGTAAGGTGGTTTTGAATTGAATAGTATAGAATGGTTTTGCGGAATCTTCAAGGTTCGTTTCAAAGTTTATATGATGGCAACACTTGTCGTTTTGCAACTTTTATACTCTTTTTCTTTCATTTTATCGGCGGGTCACTCACAGCCTACCAAAATGTCAAACATTAGGCCTATTTCATTGCAGTAAAATGGTAATAACTTCTCATTTATGGTATTTTAAAAAAAAAATCAACATATTATCCAAATAAAACCTGCTTATTATACCATTTCTGATAATTTTCATCAATAATATTTTCTACTTTTAACTACTTACCTAATATATTATTTTCTAATGCATCTTTATCCTAACCTGAAAGTTCAAACTGGTCCAGATTCGAACGGAATGGAATCAACGTTGAGCTTCAATGAGAAGCAAGATCGTCTTAGATTCAAAAGTCTAAAATGTTATTTAATTACCAACAAAAACAAAAGGATATTGTACATGTAAATAAAAGATAACAATAATTGTCTTGTAAATGAGGATGTTGGAATGCTTAAGTGCTCAAAATCAAAAAAATCAATTTGAATCGATTTGGAACTCTGGACTCGTTTTATTACTTCTACAAGAAACTATTTTTAATTATAACCAAACGTTTTTATAACAATTGAACCAAATAGTAGTTTCTAACATCGGTTCTACTTTTTAAGTGGAATTCATTCTCTTGTTTGAAATGAATTAAATATCTTTTAACTAACTCTTATATTAGGTTTTTTTTTAGAAAAAGACAGGATCTTTACTTACACGAGAATGTAAATTTGAAATTTCTAATTTAAACAAATCTCGTCCCTCATAGCTAAGTCATTTTATTTTATTTTTACACAACAAGAAAATTTACATTCTCGTCCCTTACAGCCACGTCATTTTATTTTATTTTTACACAACAAGACTAGAACTTCGAACAAACGAAAAGAAAAAAAGAAAAAATAAGAAATAGGAAATAACTAAGGACAAATTAATCCAATAAAGATATAAACTGAAGAAAAATTCACCAAACTAATAATAGTAATCAATCTTAAATCAACAATGACATATTTTTTATAAGATGCACCTTGAATTATTGTAAAGCAACATATTTCTCTTTACATGAAATAATCAAATAATGAATTTATCTAATTAATGAGGTCTTTATTTTCTGAAAATAAGAATAGCACTCACATTGGCTATAGCTTGCTTCAACCCGGCACATAAAGAAGGTAATACAAAAGTAGGCTAATTACAAATTGGCTCACTTTGAAAGCCCATTTGCATATGTAGTATAGTTTTATCAATTCTGATCAAACTATCAAATTTCACTTATTTTGGACAAAAATACCCTTAAATATCTCGTCGTCTTTCTCTTTATAAGCATTTAGGATTCTAAGCCATTACATTTTCGATGAGAATTTGTCCAAAAGACGTGGAATATGTTAAATTGGTAAGAATGATGAAAACTATAGTAAGTATATGCAAGTATACTAGCCAACTATTAATTACTCGAATAAAATGTACAACTATGAATTAGTTGGATTATGAGTTAATTTGTAAAGGAAAAAATAAATTGCTTTAATTTTTAAAAACACATCTATTTGTTTGCAAGAAATATTTCAAGAAAATATTTTCCGCTTTTTGTTTGCTTTTAGAAAAAAAAATAATATAAAATATTAAGTTAGTAAATAGAAAATTTATTAAGGAATTTAGAAAAATGTTTTTCTTTTTTTAAGTACCATAAAACATTTTCCTAAAATCCAATATTAGTTAGCTTCCTAATTCATAAGGAATTGTAGAATAGGAAATAGTGAAGATAAATGTTAGCATTGGTTGACCGAACCTTACAAGTTGACTGTATATGGGGAGGACAAATATGATCATGTCACGTGTATTTTTCATTTATTTGGGTAATCGATTCCTCTCTCCCCCAATGAGTCAATAAGAGCTCTTTACGGCTTCGATCGTGGATTAAGTTTTCCAAACCGTGAATACTTTGTTGAATCACATGCCTATGCGAGCCAATTATTTAGTTTATATAATCAAACAAAATTCTCTAGCACAATACTCATTTGGTTGAAACTTTACCCTTAGAGGTGTATGTGGTCGATTCGAAGGTAAATGACATGCAAGGAAGTATCAAAGATCGATTGAACCCGTCAAAGTGATAGTGTAGATAATGAAGCTTAATCGTACAAATAAAGACATGACTGCATATAGATATGATTGTGTTACATCACCATGTACTAACATTTTCAGTTACAAAAACGAACGCATGAAATTTATGTTAAATATTGAATTCAGTTTACTAGCATTCAATTCAGTTCAGCAATTTTTTGGTTATATTTCAGTTTAATTCAATTTATTATTTTCTGATGAAGGTTTAATGAGTTGGTGCTTGGTGGCAGGGAAAAAAGGCCACAGCATATGGGCCTTTACTTTGAGAAAAAAGCCCACAGCCTGCAATTCTGAGAAAAGAAGATTACGCTAATCCAACGGCTCACGGGCGTCCTTCTCTTGAAGCTTGTATAACCCTAATTTCACCATCTCTTCAAATAGCAGCAATGAAGAAGCTTATGTCTAAACTGAGTATCCTTAGGTATGTATCTTTTTTTTTTTGTATGAATGAATGTGTAGATGCAATGAAGATAAAACCCAATGGATAAAATCTTTGATTGCGTAATGGTATAATAGCCATCCCGCGAGATGAATCTCTTGTTATGGTTCGTATTCACTGAGCATCTCTTTATATTTTTTAAAACGAGGGACCTATGGATGGGGTGCTGTTTAAGTGCACTCTTTACCAAGTTTACCTTCGGAAATTATTTTCGATTACTGATCATATTAGCTGACTTTTGTTTTAATTCATCGTTGGTTTGTCGATCTGGTTGTCGAACAAATTTTGTTATTTGAATTTGAATATTTATTAATAGAATCCGAAGGTCCCAGCAGTGAGGTATGAACTCTGCTATTGAGGCCTCTCTAACAACATTTATTAACCTTCGGAGATTAATTTGCCGAATCGTAGGATTCCCAGAGTTTAATTTTTGGTGAATCTTGAACCCTTGGCTACATTTAACTCAATTATCAAAACCATATAGCTAATTTTGACTATATCACTTGCGGTGTTTGGATTTCTAGTTTTTTCAGTTCAGATGGTGTTATTATTGTGTTGAATGTAGTGTAGTATATTCTTTCGTTTCAACGTAATGAATTGCTAGCTCTTGGATACATTTGTGTGTTCTGTGTATATGCTTATGATGTTATAGATTATCAATGTGTTTGTTGTTTTGAAATTGAGGGGCAGTGATGAGTCTATCGAGAAAGTCATGCACCACTCTGATTTACAGTGATGATAATTCTCTCATACCCATGAATGTTCTGAGCCCTTTTGTTCATTCTTTTTGTGTTTTGAAAAATTGGATGGAACCAAATGATGGGGTCTTTGACCTGAACCATGATGCGGACCGTATAGCAATCATTCAGTTGCTTCTGGGGATTACTTTTGGTTTCTGATGGTTCCTTAATTCATGTTCTCTCACTTTTTCTTTTTCAATTTGATGGGTTTGTTTGAACATTTGGACTGATTATGTACAAAATTGTCTTAGTTGAGTCTCTCTAAAATCATACTAGCGTGAATTTGTAATCAAATCATTGCTCTAGTTGTGATCATATAGTGTGGGTTTTAATCAGATTTTGACAACTGGTGAAGTGTTGAGCTTTAGATATTGTTATGAAGTATTGGGCTTTATATATTGTTATGCAGCCTTTGTTGTTCCCTCATTCTGGTTTTTTTGCTTTGTTAGCCCTCTTTCAGTTTAGGTACTTAGATGTCACATAATATTGTTGTGCATTAACTTGCAATGGTCTTATGACATTGTTGAACTATCCAGTTACTTGCGGTTAACAACAGTTGAGCATAGTGGCGGGTGATTGTGTAATGGTTAATCAAGATGTGGAAGCAGAGGCAATGATCAAGGAGTTGGTGTTTATGTACTGACTTTGGATTTGAACCTATTATTTCTAGGACTTTGGACTTGAATATAGTAGCGGGTGATTGTGTATTGTAGTCTTAGTTTCTATTGGTTTTCAAGACAACTGTTTTGTAACTTGATATAATCTGAAAGGATAATCTCAAAAAAATGGTCGTTGATGGCCTTGAAAGAACAAGGCAGACCAGTAAACTCTTGTCATGTATTAAATTGTATGTATCCTGTAAAACAAAAGCAAAACCATGGAAAAACAAACACTATGTTGTTGAAATGGTTATTGCTGTGAAAGCAAACCCAACTGTTGGATGAACAGATTAAAAGGATGCCCCATTGTAACAAAAATCAATGAAATCATTATTCTCATGTTTCATGTTTGACATTTTAGTTGCGTATGTAGTTGAATTGAATACTTAAACTCCTCAAGTGAGTAGTAATCAAGATGTTAAGAATTAACCACCAGAAAATTGAGAATTATATACTTTTAAGGGAAAAGTACAAATAAAACCCCTGTGGTTTCACACTTTTACAAATAGAGGAATGTGGTTTCTTTTTTTGCAAATAGAGGAACGTGGTTTCAAACTTTAACAAAATCGCGGAATTCCTTAACACCGTTAAATAATGATCATATGGCAAGGGTACCATCGTCTTTTTACTTGAAAAAAATAATAAAAAAATTATGTGGTTTCAATTTTTACAAATAAAGGGATGTGGTTTGTTTTTTTTTTTCAAATCTAGGAATATGGTTTTAGAATTTTTACAAATAAAGGAATGTGATTTCAAATGTTTGCAAATTAAATAATGAATTGAAGAAATTTTAGATAAAATGTTTTGATAGACAAAAAGTAATAATATTGTAGCTGGTGGTTAATAATCATTGAAATTTCTTTCACTGAAAGTTAATATTATGATTTCAATGGATTACCCTAACCCAAACGTATGTAAAGTTAATTTTAAATAGTCTTTTTAACTCGTTTTTAATTTTAGAAATTTGATTAACTATTTAATTCTAGTTATATTTATTTTAAAAAGTCCAAAGTTTAAGTAAACTCTCCTGGCCGACATCCAATTAAAACGTTATACTTCCCGAACCAACAACAAAATATTTAATTGAAATAAATTTCAATGATTATTAACCACCAGCTACAATATTATTACTTTTTGTCTATCGAAACCTTTTATCTAAAATTTCTTCAATTCATTATTTAATTTGCAAACATTTGAAATCATATTCCTTTATTTGTGAAAATTCTAAAACCACATTCCTAGATTTGCAAAGAAAAACAAACCACATTCCTTTATTTGCAAAAATTGAAACCACATAGTTTTTTTATTATTTTTTTAAGTAAAAAGACGATGGTACCCTTGCCACGTCATCATTATTTAACGGTGTTAAGGAATTCCGCGATTTTGTTAGCGTTTGAAACCACGTTTCTCTATTTGCAAAAAAAGAAACTACATTCCTCTATTTGCAAAAGTGTGAAACCACAAGGGTTTTATTTGTAATTTTCCCTACTTTTAATTTCCCATTTCTCTACTTGCCTTTGAAGTCTTCCTAAATCAATCCTTTAAAAGTATGTCCCATTCACGAGCTCTAAAAATGAATTTATTGCTAAATACTACCCATGCATATTCACTAAAAAAAGGGGTACTCGTTGGGCGGAGCCAAAGGTTCAAAATCCAGTTATGAATTTGCGGATCTGAATTAAAGTAAATAAGGACAAACTTGTACAATAATTTAGGTTAAGAAAATTAGTAAAAATAAAATAGAGTTCTTTAAAAAAATAAAAGAATCATTGGGACATAGAAAAGTCACTTCACATGACCGATGATAACTCATCACAGAAGAAGATAGAGTTTTCTGAAGTACACGAGGCAGCCGTGAATTTCTTCAAAGGTCCAGCTCAGCCTTTTTTATTTTATCTGTTTATCTATTTTGCCAAGTATATTATTGGAATAAATTCGAAATTTGTTATATTTGATTTTTATGGGCTTCTAATGTTTTGCTTAACAATATCAAAGTTTAAAAAGAAAAGTTTAACAAGATCATTGCTGTTTAACCATACTTATTAGATATTTAGAATATTAAGTTTGTTCTTAACACAATCTTGTCAACAGTTAACTGTGATTTTGTTGATCGAAATAAACTTAGTCCGAATAAACTTAGTTTGGATCGAATCTCTTAAATGCTCCCGAACAATAAACAACACTTTTAAAACACAACTTGAAATTTTGGAAAAAAAATCAATTCTTATGAATTGATAATTATTTATTGAAATACTGAAACTTGATAATAACTACAAATTTGTCACAGTTTCAAATTTATTAACGTTAAATTTGTATGAACTAATCATACAAATAAATCTCAAATATGTAAAATATTTTATTGTATTATTAATAACTTGAAATAGTCAATAAGAGTTGGTTCTAGTGGTAAAACAATCATTTTTACTTAAAAGGTTTGAAATTCGAGTCTGTACTACGTCAAAATTTAGTTTTTATTTAACAAACAACAATAACTAATAGACAGACCTGCATTATTAAAATGATTAAAATAAAAGTGGGAGATGATAATTAAAGTTGTAAGTATGATTTATAAATAAATCTCTAATATAATGAACTCCATTAATTGTAATTTTAATTAAAAAATGAAATAAAGTAAGAAGATACGTGAGAGTTAAATAGTTAGGGTGAATAGTTTAAAAGTTACTAAGGTTTTGTTCATCATTTTCAAAAATATACAAATAGGTCCCTAACGTTTTGCGAAACACATTGTTTAGTCCTTTCGTCTATTTCTGATGACCAATCTGTTAGTCAAAATGTAGTTCAGTCAACATCAAATGAAGATGTTATTCACCCGATACCAATTATTTTTAAATTGGATGTTGACTGAAGTATATTTTGACTAACAGATTGGTCACTAAAAACAGACAGAATGACTAAACAATATGTTTTGCAAATGACGGACTAAATCGTGTGTTTCGCACAACATTAGCCACCTTTAAATTATTCACCAAATAGTTAATAGACGTTTATATTTCGAATATTAGTTTTTGGATTCTGTGATCTTCTCTTCTCTTCTCCTGTCTTCCACATCACTCGTTAGCTAACTGATCACTTCACTTGCAGTGGCAGCCATGGCGGCTTCTTCCTGCTTCAGATTAGAAAACTTCTTATTCTTCTCCTCCTCCACCGCCATTCTCAAGACTGCAGATTCACATGCAAATAAAACTCTTCTTTCTTCTTCTTCTTCTTCGTCATTTTCTCTGATCTCTTCTTCTCCTCTCCCTCTTTTAAAAACCTCGCTCTCTCATTCTTTCTCTATAAAATCCTCATCTTCTTCCACAACCATCGTAGAACCTGAAGGCATCAAGGTCGCCTCCCTCGCTTTTACTGTCTTTTTCCTAAATCTGCTTTCTCTTTTTAATTCTTTACCAATTACTTTTGCAGATTAATTCCGTGCCTACTAAGCCTATCCAAGGTCAAAAGACCGGCACTAGCGGTCTTCGCAAGAAGGTCATTTCACTCCGCCATGTGTTTTTAATTCAACAAATATTAATCTCACAATTCAGTCACACTTTTTCTTTGTAGGTGAAAGTTTTCACACAAGAGAATTATCTCGCCAATTGGATACAGGTCTCATTGCTTTCATTGTTAATACTATTAGGACATTCAAATATCGGTAGTGTTGTTATGATTCGGGGATTTGATTTTCTTGTCTAGGCATTGTTCAATTCATTACCGTTTGAGGATTACAAGAATGGCTTGTTGGTCTTGGGAGGTGACGGTCGTTACTTTAACAAACAAGCTTCACAGGTTACATTTTTTAATTAGAATCTGTCATAGTGGCATGGTGTCGATTATGTTATTATTGATTTGTTTGAATTTGGGACACAGATTATCATCAAAATTGCTGCTGGGAACGGGGTTGGTAAAATCCTTGTTGGCAGGTGCGTACGAGTGCTTTTCTTCTCCTATTAGATAAATGATCATGTAAATTCATGTATTTAAACAGGTGAATGCTCATCATTGTATTAGTGCAAGCTATACTTTTAGATTCATAATTTTTTCACATTTTTAGCTGCTATGTCGTTACAACAATTCATTCTTGATTGGGTTACATGGAGGGTTTTCCAATGAATATAGAAAACAATGAGGGTGCAACTTAATATTTTTGGAGAATCAAATGTGATGTAGATGCTGAAGCTAAATTGTAACTTGTTAGGCTCTAGAATCAAACATTGACTCAATTTAAATTTCTAGAGTAACTAAATTCTATTCATATTCTACTTTATAATATAGATTATCTTTTACACTCAATTAAAAAGGTTAAAAGTTTTATGGTCATATGGTAGTCTCATGCAGTGTTTTTGAGTTATATGTCTGTACCATTTCTGCTGTTTATATTTCTGTACCATTTCTGTCACTGTAGGGAAGGCATCATGTCCACCCCAGCTGTTTCTGCTGTTATTAGGGAGAGGAAGGTCAGATCATGCTTCTGTTCTATATTTTGAGCAGTGATCGTTTGACTGCCATCTAATGAGTAATAGTTGGTAAACAAATGTTGTGACAGGCCAATGGTGGATTTGTAATGAGCGCAAGCCACAATCCCGGTGGACCTGAATATGACTGGGGTATCAAGGTAGTTGTTCATGGATCCTTCCGTACATTATGTTAGATTTTGAGGAAAATCATTTATGCCTCTGGAATATTTGGCCTCTTCTGATGCCAAAATGGAAATATTATAGTTTGTGAATTTATGTCCCTAAACTGAATTACATCACATCCGTGTCTGACTCATATAGTTATCAGTTACCCTCCTTTCCAGCCTTTTTTTTTTTATTGTTCAACGAAACATTTACTTTTTGGAAAAAGATTATATATATGCATGAATCACGGTCGAACATACATTTATGTACACTATAACTGTTAAAGGAATGTAAACTTATCTGTCAATCTGGTTTTCAAAACATGCTCATCTTAAGAACTCTATAAAAACAAAACTCTGTTTGATTAATTTCACTTTTCTGTATGTTTGGTGCACAAATTAGTAACTTGCTTGTATGAATTTATACAGCTATCAATTATCTCTCTCCCTCTTATTCGTTTATGTGAAAGTCGTTTAGTTCCCGTTTGGTCAGAGTTGCAAAAAGACCTATTCTAACCATGTTTCTGTTGATTCCCAGTTCAATTACAGCAGTGGGCAGCCTGCTCCTGAATCTATCACTGACAAGATCTATGGGAATACCCTTTCTGTAAGTATTTATCTTTCTGAAGTATGGACATTGCTTCTTGCTTGATATGTCATTTTTGAAAGTTTAAACTGATACAATTACAAAATATTAATTCATTCTTCAGATTCAGATTCATATTCACTTGAAAGAATATTTATTGTTACATATGCTATAAATTTCTATTGGGAAAATAAGTTGGATTTCCTTTTTGAAATTCAGTTTTCTAGTCAATGTTGGGAGTTCAAACACTGGTTAAGTAGCACATTGGAATTTCTTAAAAAGGATTTGTTCTTTCCCCATGGGTTTGACGAAATAGGTGAAACTGCACCCTAATATTCACGAGACATTGGCTTCTACTCTTAATGAGGGAGCTGGGGGATGAACAACTTGAGAAAAATAAAAGTAGCAACTTATACATAATCCTTATGTACAAGGTCTTGGACACCAACACATTGTTTTGGAGTGGCCTTGAAAAAACCTAGGGCTTATAAGGAGCCGTGCAAGGCCCTGAACATGCATGGCCACACTTGATCCCATTTATTATTATACCTGAACGGTGCCAAGCTCTGAATAAAACTCAAATTAATTGGAAATTTGGTTGGTCGGCTATTGTTGGCAATGAAACTACAATAGCTTCTTAATTGGTTCCATTTCCAATTATAGGATGTTTGCTGCATGTAAATCTCATTTAGTTTAATCGTATGCTATCTCTTGTACAACTTGCTTCGATTTCCTCAATTTTTTCATTTGTTAATATCAAATTATTTGGAGGATTCATGTGTATGTTTTCTTCTTGATACAAATATCAATGTCGTCCTGCAGTTAGATGGGCTTATTTTGCTATCCTTGTTCATTTTTATGTCTTCTGCAAATATTATTCAGATTTCAGAGATTAAAATGGCTGATATTCCTGATATTGATCTTTCACGTCTTGGAGTCACCAAATACGGGAATTTTATTGTTGAAGTTGTGGATCCAGTTGCTGACTACTTGGAACTAATGGAGGTAAGAAACAAAAGTATCCATCTGTGTATGACAATCGTGTGGATTATTCATCAATAATATGTGATTCTTGCAGAATGTATTTGATTTTGAGCTCATCAAAAGTCTTCTTTCACGTTCTGATTTCAGGTATTTGGTCCTTTGCGCAGTGACTAGAATTTTTCCGGTCACTGGGTGATCCTGTTCATATTTCTCTCTTTTTTGCAATTTCTTTTCATATGGATTGCTTACTTGTTGGTTGTTCCATGAAACTATGCCCTCTTATGCTCTTTTGCATGGAGAATGAAGATGGACCCGTGTCTTTGTGTTGTTCCATATCCAGACCTCTTTTATATTGGCTTAATTTTTTCATGAGCTCCTTGAACTTGGCCCAAAAACCATATTGGCTCCGTGAACTTACAGAGCATTTCGGTAACTCTAACATAATTAACTCCTTAAGTCCACATGGCAGATCAAGATTTGATTTTGACAAATTGTAAAGTAGAGCACTCTATGGAAGTTCAAGGAGTGAATATATCAATTAAGTAAGTTTGGGAAGCGGATAAGTCATTTTAAGAAAGTTCAGGGGGCCAATAGAGCTTTCAAATAAGTTCAGGAAGCTAAGGGGACGCTCTAAATTCAGGATGCCAATATGCTTTTTGGGGCAAGTATAAGGAGCTGCTAATGTATTAAGCACTCTATATTTTGTGCTATTAATTCATGCATGATACATAAACCCTAGTTGATAATTATCTAAAATCTATTTAGTGTGTAGCTTTTGTAACACTTCTCTTGGTCCCCCATTTTGTAGCTGTATCTATAGCTATGGTTGGCATTCTAATTCAATTAACCACTCTTACACAAACATGGTTACCACAATTTTTTTTATATTTTGACTACTTTTGTTTATTTTAAATAAGTATTCTTTTGTCCATACAAAGCTTTGTGCTTTCCTTCTGCCTTGTGTACACTATACTCTACAGATTCCAACGTGTTGCTCAGAGGTTTTAAAGTGTATTTTAATTCTAGGTGTTTTTCTTTTAGGTTTATATTTGATGCTATGCATGCTGTCACTGGCGCTTATGCGAAGCCCATCTTTGTGGACAAGCTGGGGGCAAGCCTGGTATGTTTTACATTGGAAATGTTTGGAGAATTGTTTTTGATTATGCCCAAGTTCTTGATAGAAATGTTAGGTCTGTCTCACAGGATTCAATTGTCAATGGAGTTCCTCTGGAAGATTTTGGGCATGGTCATCCAGATCCTAATCTTACGTAAGATCGTGCATGTTGCCATATAATTTGAAATTTCTGAATTTTTTTTGTTGCATACTAAATTTTAATCTTCATTTATGAACAGATATGCTAAGGATTTGGTAAAAATTATGTATGGCGATAATGCGCCTGAATTTGGAGCTGCAAGTGATGGTACTTTTCATGTGCTTGGTGCATTTTTATTTTCTTGTTTGCAACTTTTCATGTATGTCAAATTCACTTGCACTTTGTGATGCACTCGTCAATTCCTTGGGTTTGAACTTTGAAGACAAGTTTCGAGTGGCTGAAATGAAATTTTATGCCACTGCCATATCGATTTCCAAGAGTATTTTAAGATTCTTTATTGCGAGGATCATGTTATTGGCACTGTTCAAATATTTTTGCTTCTTTCTTGTTATATAGGAGATGGTGACAGAAACATGATCCTAGGTAGAGGGTTTTTTGTTACCCCTTCAGATTCTGTGGCTATCATTGCTGCCAATTCACAGGGAGCCATTCCATACTTTAAGAGTGGCCCTAAGGTAGGAATTTGTCTTTCACTTGCATATTTTATTTTCAAATGAACAAAGAAAATTGATTTGGATTATATATTCAGGGTTTAGCTCGGTCCATGCCAACGAGTGGTGCACTCGATCGTGTGGCTGAAAAATTGAATCTTCCTTTCTTTGAGGTTGGTGCTTATACAAACATAGTGGTCATTTTAGGAAAAAAGCAATTATAATAATTTATGGCCAATTTACATTTTTAGATTTACTAATCTTTATTTGTTTTAGGTGCCTACTGGTTGGAAATTTTTCGGGAACCTGATGGATGCTGGAAAATTGTCGGTTTGTGGGGAAGAAAGCTTTGGAACTGGTTCTGATCACATCCGCGAGAAAGATGGCATATGGTAAATTCCATAACACATACGTTCACACAAAACTCTTCCTCATATGTACCAATACGAGACTGTAGTTTTTCACTCCACGTTTATTTATATGTCAAATATGTAGAATTCGGATATTTATATGACAAATATGTAGAATTCGCATATTTGTTTGTCAATATGTAGAATTGACACCTTTGGGTCACGTATGCAACCTTGTGTTGCTTATGATCTTCTTTATTATTTTAGTGGACATTATCCATTTCATAAGTTCCAGCACTTGTGTTCAAGCATCATAGAATTTGTCAAGTGTTCACAATTATACAAGTTCATCACTCTGTACCTTGTAGCTATCACTATACATCAACTCTAACCCGCAAAACTGAAATGATTCCTGCAATTCTTCTTCCACAGACTAGAAACATGGAGTTGATAAATTCATGGTGCTTCATTATGTCAAACTCTATATTTAATTGTTGGGTTGCTATTGCCTTAAATGGATGGGTACAAAAAATCCTAGAAGCTTATTTAGTGGCAATAGAAAGTCTTCCATAAGTTCTATTAGTCTGCTGCTCTTTCTTGAAATTTATGTCACTCACGACCAGTTAAATGGGATACACATGCTGGTTTATCTTACATTGTCTGCCTTTCAAATGGAGTTTCATGTGGCTTAATCATATTTTCTGCTTGAATGAGTTAATTGTTTTCAGAGAAAAGATTCAAGTAAAAAAAAAATGTTGAATGTCAATTAACATGAAATATATTTGTGGAGAGAGGACACATTTGATTCTTGTGTAATATTGAAATCTTCACAAGGACATCTGGCATATCACGATGTTACTCTTCAAGTTCCCGTCCTACTTCAGTTCTATGCACTTGGTTTGCAGTTGAACAGTATGAGTAATACGTTTACAAAGGCAACGGTTACTGTTTACATCTTTGCATTGCAAATTTTGTCAAATTTCATGTAAAACTCAATTTTTTTAAATGGCAGGGCAGTTTTAGCTTGGCTGTCAATTATTGCTTACAAAAACAAGGACACAAAACCAGGCGAGAAACTAGTTTCTGTTTCTGATGTTGTGAAAGAGCACTGGGCAACATATGGAAGAAACTTCTTCTCTAGATATGATTATGAAGTAAGCATTATACTGCAGTTAAATTGTTGAACTGTGAAGTATTTTTTTCGTTATCTTTTTCGACTTTTGAAGCTCTCTAGCATAAATTGTGTTATTAAAGGGAAGATCTCCATTATATATATGCTCTATTTTTCCAGGAATGCGAGTCTGAAGGAGCAAATAAAATGGTAGAATTTCTTAGAGATTTGATCTCTAAGAGCAAACCAGGGGACAAATACGGTAAGTTTGTAGTCAAGTTCTTCTACTAGATACTTTACTTTGACAATGTTTGACAATTGTTAGATTCCCAGGAAGTTATGTCCTTCAAAATGCTGACGACTTCAAGTATACTGATCCTGTAAGCTAATAATTTGCGGCGTATTTTACATCTGCTATGGTTCCTTAAAAGTATTTTTTTTTTATAACAAACTGTTTTGTGTCCATGCAACTTCTTCAGGTGGATGGAAGTGTGGTCTCGAAACAAGGAGTTCGATTTATTTTCACTGATGGATCGAGGATTATATTTCGTTTATCGGTATGTCCTATCAATTTTTTAATTTAATTTTTTTTTGAAACATTATTTGACTCTTCCTTCACGCACCCTGGTATTCCATCTTTTCAGGGGACTGGATCTGCAGGTGCAACTGTTAGAATCTATATTGAGCAGTTCGAGCCAGATGCCTCGAAACACGATGTGGATGCCCAAATAGCTTTAAAACCGCTTATAGGTTTGTATTTTAGATATTTTTGCATTCTTGTCACATGGATTAATGCATTGTGATTCCTAATATCATCAACTCATTGTGTTTGTTTTTTCTAAAGATCTGGCGTTGTCCATATCAAAGTTGAAAGACTTCACAGGAAGGGAGAAGCCTACAGTCATCACATAGAGCTCTGGACAAAGTGTTATTCTCATGAATCAAATTCTCTGCTAAATAAGGTGGAAGGCAAGTCAGAATTTTATCTTTCCTTTTCTTTGGGGCTTAATTTTGCCACGCATGTTCTTCGTTCAATTTTGGTTGTGCATTCACAATATGTAATAATGCTCATGGGGAAATAAAATCTCTTCCATTGCATATCTAGCCTTCTTGTTTGTACATATCTCGACTTTCCTTGTTTGTTTTTATAGTGATGACAAATGATAGGTTGGATGTCAGTCGGGTTTAAACTTTCTGCTGGCTAAACGGGTAAATTACAGCCGCGGCTCTTTAACTTTGGCCTTGTTTTCTTGATGGTTCTGAACTTTAAAGTCAGATATAAATTTTCCCTTTGCTAACATAAAAGTCCCTCAACCTTTGACCTATACAATAGCAGCAGATCTGATGGAAATGATATTTTGAGCAACTTTAATTCTTGAACAGTTAATTTTGAGGTTATTTAAGTGTTGTTTGATTAGAGGATAGAAATTAGCTGTTTAGAACGAGAAATCTCCGGAAATGGTGGTTCCATAGAAAAAGAGGTTAGTTTGTTTTTTCCGATTTAAAGTTGTTAAGAATCACTTGATGTCCTTATTAGGCTCTCATAAGGGACTTTTATATTAGTATAAGAGAAAGTTCATGAACTTTTCTGTTAAGTTTTGAAGTTCAGGAACAATAAAGAAAGCAAGACTAAAGATAAGGGGCCATGGATGTAAATTATCTGTCTAAAAATAGCATAGAAGAGCGAAAAAGAAAAAGAAAACACAAAAAATGACAACAATTCAGGCAAAATTGCATGATGTGCAGTATATGTAAAATATTCATCAAATTGTAATTATGTTATAAATAAGCGTATATACTTTTGCATATGCCCATCTGATAAGCATACATACTTGAACAATCAAACCATACTGAAAAGAAAATAGAAAATAGGAGAAACTATTTGATTCAAGAATTGTATAGCTACTTGCACAGGAATGAGGATACTAATCTCTATAGTTACTCTTATGATTATTTTCCTACATAGCTGATATTATGTCTTATTATCAGCTGATACCGAGTCCAGTGTATACATTGCAAACTCTCCTCTAAGTGACGTGAACCCATTTAAAGCTTTCATGAAGACATGTCTCAGTTGTTCACTTGTATGAACAACTTGGTAGGCAATGTCAATATGTTTGCTTCGTTTTCGTTGGAGGCAATATGAAATATATTGTTTGGTTGTCACACCACATTCTAGCAGCTAGAGTTGACACTTTGAAACCAATTTCAAATAGAAGATGATTAATTCACATGATCTTATAGGATGGATTGCGCGGTAGCTTTATATTTGGAGTCAACACTAGATTGAGACACAACATGCTGCTTTTTACTTTTCAATGAAACTAGATTCCCCTAACAAAAAAACAATTACTAGTAGTAGATCTTCTATCAATTTGACATGCTGCCCTATTTGCATATGAGAAACATTCAATCTAAGTAAGCCAAATAACCCTTGTCCCGAAGCTCCTTTTAGGTAGCACAAACTCTGTTCAAGTGCAGCCCAATGATGAATTATGGGGCAACTTATAAGAAACATTGATCAAATATGGAATATCCAGTCGAGTAATTGTAAGATTCGGTTTTCTCTAGTCATCTGTATTTTTCAGGATTTTATAATTCTCCATCTTCTGTGAATTGTAAATTAGGAATCATTGAGACATTCTTAAGCTTAGCTCCCTGACATCTCTGTTTCTGATAACCAGTGCATATTTCCAGAGATAGGAAAATGCCTATTTTTTTTGGTTTTCTTCATATGCTTGACTAATTCTTCTAAACCGAGCCGGAGCCTGGTTTAGACCATACTTTAGCATATAGAACATTTATCTGCACTATCATAGCATTGCACCAGTTAAGATTGGAAAAGCCTCCCCAAAACATATTTTAGAGCGGATATAGAACAAGTATGTTCATTTCTCACGAGATCAAATAGGAAGAAAATAGAATTGTTGTTTTCATATTATCATGATAAGAGTGCCAAATGATGAAATCGTGAGGGGTAAGGAAGACCTAAGCAAATTTAGAAGATAATGATTAGAAAATGATATTGAGTATTGGGGCATCATTCGCCCTTTGTCTTACATGCAAACCATTTTAATTGATTTTCTCTCATTTTATCGAAGGTGATTTCCCTTGCTTCCTTGTTTCTAAATTGATACTAAACTTACACTCCAAACACTCCAGTGTTTTATTTCTGCTCAACATTTCAAGAGAGACAATAGAAATTTTCATGGCCTGGGGTTACACCGAAGAGTGTGCAGGCCCAGCCTAACCTAATAATAAATTTAGCAAAACTTGGGCTGGGACCTTTTTGAAAAATCAATTTCCAAAGGCTTTTGATATAGTGTGGGATGCCAGACCCGATTCCATTTTCTCTTGTTAAAGGGAGTGGCTGACACATATCTGGATCTTAGTTAGGACATGTCTACTCTGTATGCCGTCTAAATTGTTATCTTCGGCTTGGGGACCCTACCCCTCTAGTCCCCAACCCTTGTATATATACTGAGTGCACATTATCGACCATGAGGAACTGGGAATTTCCCTATATTATATTTTAAAGATAAATAATTTAATAATTCTTAAGCTATGCTCAAACATATTGTTTAGTACTCATATTTTCAGTAATAACAAGAAGGAATTTTGCTGAATTTTGTTGAACTGAATTTTGCTAAATTGAATTTAACTGAATGAAGCTGAAATTAAGTCAAAAAGAACATGGCTAAAGTCTTTAACATTTGCTATATTCAACATTTTAATCACAAGTCCATTTAAATGGTGAATTACATTTCGGTACATGAATTTTTAACATATTTTCAATTTGATTTCCAAAATTTATTTTTACATTTAAAATTATATTTCAAATATGAAAATTAAACTCATTAAATTCCATACAATATATGATTATTTACTAAAATAAATTTGAAATTCATGGGTATTTTATAATTATTTTTCTCCCTATGAATTATAATAAAAAATGAAAGTTATGGAAGTATATATTTAATATTTATAATAATAGTAATAAGTGTTGCAAAAGTAGGAAGTCTAGATGCTCGAAATGAAAATAAAGTATTTGATTTGGACCAACTTGACTGTTTAAATGCTCAAAATTTGACTTATCTCAAAAAAATTCTGTAACTAATTTCCAATTAATTCTCAAAAGGACGACCAAGTTATTCCAACAGATGCCCACATGTGGTGAAGAATGTGAGCAGGGACAAGCAACCAACATGTTGTGAGCCCAAATTTCAAGCAATGACATCACACGTCAAGAGTGTGCCAACCATCCTAAGATCGGCGAGTGGGGGCGAGCTACCAACAACCAACACTATGCTTAAGAGGGAACGGTCAAATATTTTTGACGGGGGATGCTGAGCCTTAACGTCAAAAGAGAATGCCAAAGTCTTAGGGGTAACGACAAATCAACCAACAAGTGTTAAGCATGGACTTCCTAACAAATCAAGTAGAGGCGACAAGAATCGTCAAGGCGACACATACACTCGTGTGACAACGAGGACGTTGTCAAATGAAGTGGGGGAAAATGTCACGTACTGCGTGAACTCACTCATGAGATCGACCAATCCGTGTGCCCAAAGGACTAATTGAAACAGTCCAGGAGTATTTTGGTCATTTCACTGTTTATCGGGACGTCGAGGAGCAAGTTGGTGGACATCAGGACATTTTTTCATGCCATGCATGATTGACATGAAGCAGCCAAGCATCGGGCCGTGTGTGCATATGCTTGCCTTGGAAGGTAAATCAGTAATTCAAATGAAATGAGAGACTAACCTATTGAATATAACAAATATTAAGGACATACATTATGAATAATGTGGACTAAAAGATGTATTTTGGTATAACATAAGAACAATTAAATTATTTACCCTATGTTCGATGTGCAGCGATATCACCTTTAATGAAGCTGTATGCCGAAAAATTTTCTTCAAAATTTTGAATTATATGATAGGGTGGCATTGCAGACATAAACCCAAAATTGCTTTCTTAGACAGGCCATTATTTCTTTCCTGCTTGTTTCTTCATGGTCCTGTAAAAAAGTAGAAAAATAAAAGAGAGTGAGTCATAAATCTATGTAAATAGGATCTTATCATGATAGACATACGAATAATCCTACCGAGATATAGGGTAAAAGTTAAACATTTTGTCCAACCTATTTAGAGATGAGCTTTGTATATATAGCTCCTAACTTTTTGTTGGCTCTATTTTATGTATCCTTATTTAAGTGTAACTATTACAAGTTGATCTAATGTTTTATACTCGGGCTCTTAATATGATTCAAATGGGCTCAAGTTTACATTGCTCCAAAAACAATATTTGGGTTAATTAATCCTCAAATATCATATACAAAGATGGAGAGATATTTGTTCATATTTTGAAGTTAAACACAGGAGCCATGCATTTATACTGAAACATAAAACATATTATATGGAAAAAGAAAATGTATCTTCATACCGATCTTATCATTTCGATTTTTGTGGGTTGAGGTTTTGATATTTTATTTCAACATATCATACCTCTTAATCATTAATTTTTAATTATATCAAATTACTGAATGCTAAATTAGCATCCAGTACTAGTTTTTATAATGACATCTTGCACACACCATCCTCTTAGGCTTTCAAACGCTTACGGCACGTAAAATGTTAAGTGAATCAGGTCTTTAAGAAGACCCTTTATACATTTTATAGCATATCACAAAGTGCAATCTTTTGTAATGTGTTTGTAATGTCTAGAGTTCCTTTGAGGTCATGTTTTTTATGATTGAACTGAACTATACATTCTTTTAAACCACTTATTTTGTGAGACTCTGATATGCCATGTAACAATTTGAATCAAAAGATGAAACTGATAGTCAATGATCAATAGTAACTTTTATTATAATATATGACAGTTGTGAACATCTAATTTAGTATTTTCGAAATTATTATTTAGAGTTTCTCTTCACGTATAAAAAACTGTTTTTGAATTGTGGAATATGGAAATTTTCAAACGCATATAAAATGAATAACATTATGTTAACCGAGTATTGCATTTAAAATTAACTATTATGATATTCAAAGGATTAACGTGACCAAAAGTAAAAGATACAATGCTTAATATATTGAAATCAAATATCAGAAACCACATTTCTCCAAACTCAAGAATGATTGATAGGCTGAAGATTTTTTTTTGCATTTGCTCCATTTTGATTGATATGTTGACTTTTGAACTGAATTGAAATGCCCTGTAAACTGTTTTGAAGCAACGAGAATGATCTAGCAAGATACCAAATGATCATTCCAACAATTACTAACCCCATTCAACAACATCTAAGTGACACATTACTTAGTAGAAATTTCAAGCAACTTAGAGAAGATTGGGAAGTGCCAAATCAGCACTAGTCTCTCTGCACTACAGGGCCCAAAAAGACAAAACAAATGGTACAAAGGACCCACCAAGAGTCTATCTCTTTTAAGTAGTCTAATACATAGGCCAATATGTCAAAAGGACATGATCTGGTGGTGTCCCTATTTACAAACAAGGTAGGCTTTGGGTTGGGTATTCATCTGATCTTATTATGGGTTATGGAATCAGCACAGATGTGATCTTAATGATATAAAAGACAACAGTCAATGGCCTATCTTTTGTGGGTGCTCAGTGAGTGAGTGAGTGTACAATCATAGCCACTTTATAAGCAAACTATGGTGTTAGTGGGTGAAATTTTTTCATATGAGACCAAACAATTTTTTCCAAGCATAAAACCCATTTTCATGTATAATGGAATTGCAAGCACTTGAAATATAGCAACACCCTTGTGACACTGTTTTTTTCTAATTTGTCTTGTAGCTTCTTTGCATGTACTGAGATACTTGTCATCTTTCATAACTTTTATACCCTTCTCTTTTGATGTGACATTCATATTCCCCCTATTTGCATTTTCTTCTTCTTCATCAATCAATCCTAATTCAAGGTGAACTCCTATCCTATAACTTCAAAACCTCATGTAAGAGTTATTTAATTCTATCTTTTATTATAAAAAGTCTATATTTTATTGGACAAGATAGATAATGGTCCCATCTAACAAGGTGCTGACAGCCTGACACGTTAGCACTTTGTGCTGACATATCAACGTCTAGTTGGACGAGATCAATACTGGTTTTAGTCTGATGCGTTTTGTTTAAAATAAAAAAAGTTAAGTAAAATTGTTTAGAACTATGTTTATAGTAAAGGATACGATTTCAATTTTAAAACATACAAATTTTGGAGCTTTATTTACCATGCTCTCTAAGTCTAAAACTTGCTTCAATCCCTCCATTTTTCTCTAGATGAGTTACCATGCAACGAGTTAACTTTTCTTTTAATAGTATTATTTCCATTTAAATTAACTATAGTCCTCTTAGGCCTTGTTCTTTTTGACTTATATTCAACACATTTCAGCAATTTCAGTACAGTAATTTTAGTTCTACTCAGCAATTTCAGTTCAGTTCAATAATTTCAGTTCTATTCAGCAATTTCATTTAGAAATTCCAGTTTTATTCATCAATATCAGTTCAGTTCAGTAATTTCAATTTTATTCAACAATTTCAATTCAGTTCAGCCAAAAAGAACAAAACCTTAGTAACTACAATTTTTTTAAGTTTAAAAGGTGTCAATATGTAACAACACTCATGCCTTGTTCTTTTGTACTGAATTAAATTTATTAAATTGAATTTTACTAAATGAAAGTAAAAAAGGACATAACTTCTCTATTAACTACATAAATTTTTTTCACCATGTTATACTTAAACTTACAATTGAACCTATTGCACACCTAAATTTATCAATTTGGACATTCGTTATCATTATTATTGGAAAGTATATGTAGATGCAAGTTTAACTCAACAGTTAATGTCAATTTTGAAAACTGACTAATCAGTATTGCGAAAAATATAAAATCTACAAATTAATTGCGTCAGAAGTACATATATAATCAAACATAAAATTTAAGGATGTGGCAGTCCAAGTATCAGTTTAGAGCGCTAAACAACAAAAATGTGACTAAGTTCATGTCTATAAGTATGTATTAAGCCATGTTTTGTTTTTTTGGTTTTGGTTTCATGTCTCACATTGATATGTTAGTGATGAGATATTTAGAGGCAATTACAAAATTACAGCTACTTAACCAATAATGGCTACACCATTAGGCCCACTACACAAGTGATGTTTGGTCATTGTATTGCATAATAACACAAAATTGGAAGTATATATTTTGTTATTTTGTAGTTTTGCTAAGAATTAGCTGCCTCTAAAAACGGGCACATAACATAATAAGTAAGAAAAAACCAGACCAAAGCATTCATTCATTCTTTTTTAGCTATTAGCAAAGAGGATATAGTTTTATTATCGTGTATGAAAGGAGGAGGAAGTGTCTATCCATTTTCTTCCAAACTCCAAAACCAAAATCGATCAAGGATTGTCTTTGTTCCCCATTTTATGTTGCCATTTTTAAATTTGACCCACCAATGAATAATTGTAGAGACAAAGGGTTAAAGTAAGCTAAATTTTTAGTGGATATAATAATATAGGACGAAATTGAAACTGTGTTTGTCCTACTTTGGATGTGCATTGGTTCAAATCAAATCAAACGAAACTAAACCAAAAACATCAATATCAAATTAACTAAAATAATAGATACCAATGCCGCACCAAATATTGTATGAGGTGGCTTTCGCAGACCTCCATGTAAACGTGCAAAACATAGAAATATGACGTAAAGAGGAGCAATTAACCAACGACTCTACTTTGATGTCCGAGTAACCTTTGAGAGAGAGAATATGTACACAAACAATAAACTAAATAGTTGCGAAAAACAGAGCTATAATGATTGAATCCATACTTTGTAGTTGTCATGTTCTATACATATAACCTGTTGAGATGAGTCCAAGGTAGTGTGAACCCTAGAGCTCAAGAGGACTCGTGTGGCGACTTTTGATTAGTCGTGCCTTGATGTTGCAGAGCGAGAGTGACCACGTATTTGAATACGTGATCCCACTATAATAACAAAATACTACGTTTAATGAGATCGTGTCACACAGTGATATTAGGTGCCAAGCGGAACATGTCTCAAGGGATTGCTCCACGTGTTCCGGCTCCATATTAGCTGATATCAGGTATAAATCTGAAATATAACTCATGTGAAATTTAATTCATTTTATTTTTCTCAACTAGTTTATCCTAACAAAAAGAAAACTTAAAACCGAACCGAAATGAAATACGTATAGAATGATAACTGATTTTGAACTAAATTTTGAAAAACTGAACTGAAAGAACTGAAATTGGAGCTGTTCGTTTCAATAATTCGATTATGGCCAAATGATGCGCATCACCGTTCAAACCAGGAATCAGTTGAAGAGATCAAAAAGTGGCTCGAATTCTCACTTATCACCCAAAAACTCCATTACATCGGTATATGCAATTTTATTTTTTAAGGTATAAATACTCAAAAATTTGCAATTCAGCATCATAAACATTAGTAATTAGTTATGTTGATAGAACTAGATGAAACCTTGTTGGGTCTACAAGCTTCAAAGGATTGTTTTGGAAACTCAAAAAATGCCTCACCTTCATTATGCCTCAAAAAATGCATCATAAAGGATTGTTAGCTGCCTCTTTTGATGGAACTTCAATCGAAATCTTTCTTTGCTATGTCCTCTATCTAGTGAACAATTTCAGAGTACTCTACCATTTTTAGGTTTCTGGAAATGATTTTTTCACATTAAACCAAAATGGAACCTATACAATTAATGTTGTCTTTTTAAGGAAAAATGTTAAATTTTGACAAGCATATTATTTTCCATAATCAAGTGTCTGTTTATTTGTGGGATTTGCACAATATGATTTCATCATACTTATTACCCCGTTTAAAGGAGAAAATTTCTAGCTCCAATCTCCATTCACTGTGGTGCGTGCATGTGAGATAATAGAAGGGGTTGCTTTTCAGCCTTCTATTGTCTATACATTTTATTTATTTATTAATGAATATATAGAAAAATAAGGTGTAAGTTATGGTTACTTTTATTTTGTCTCCATCACCATTGAATCAAAATTCAATACCATCATTCAATGGTGATAGTGGAAAAAATAATGGTTACTATTGTTATTTGCCCTATAGTTAGAAAAACTCAGGAAAATAATATCAAAAAAAGCCAAATCCTAATAATTTTTAGAAGAAAAAATTATGAATGAATCACAACGAAACTTGGTGCAGAATATCTTTATTTTGTTGAGCATCATAGATATGGCTAATTTGAAGCATATAATTAGAATATAAAATCTTATCCCACACACCATCCCATTGATACCATTTTAGATCCTTCTGACTTCTGAGGGATAATTGGAACTGTTATTATCATTTTAATTGGGAAAACAAATAAATATGCTTTTTCTCATGACATTTGATGATTACATCATTTTCCATTTTCATTCCGGAATTCGAAAATCAACAAAAGTTATTATGTCCAATAATCTTTATTGTTTTTTTTTCTTTAATAAGGTGTAATATTGCAATGTTATGGGTTACAGTTTAAGATCTCCTTTGGTCATCACGAGTGTAATGTGTCGCCTGTAGTCCTTCAAGATCTCTTTCTAGCTGATATTCGTGGCTCAAGCTTCTCTCGCCGAATCTGTTTCGTTGTTTTGTTTTTTTTTCTTGTTTTCCGGGCTCATAACCCCTCATTGTTACAAAAAAAATTTTTTTTTGTTCAACAGTGTAAATACACAAACTTTATCACCTTTTCTACTTTTCCAATATAATAGAAGGCTTTGCTAAAATCAAAGTTCAACCGTATTAAAGAGAAAATCTACCGTCCCAAAAAGGTGTCTTCTTTCATGTTCCACTCACATAGAATTATTTAAAATAATCAAAATTAAAATATTGTGTGGACCCTCCTTTCTCTACATATAAAAAAATTGATTTTATGTGAGTGAAACGTGGAAGAGATCACCATTTTCGGAACAATAGATTTCCTCTTGCCGTATTATATTTCTTCCTTTACCACTAATATGGCCGTCTCCAACATTCCTCTGAACACCTTAGGCAAAATATTATTTCTAGTTGAAGATAACTTTTTTTAAAATTTAAATTTAATAATAGTAATAAAATGCGTATATTTTTATAAGCTAAAATATATACTTACATGTCAAACTTTGTGTAATAAACAAAATCTATTAAGAATATAATTTTTAATATAATAAATTAAAAAGTTTAATGCCTTAAAATAATGAGGCTCAAGGCCGACGCTAGATGAACCCGTCTAGAGACGTCGTGTGACTACCAATTACCTTCACGATGTCCAATTATGGATGGAACATTATTGTATTAATGGATAGAATAATACTTAGTTAGATTATATAATTTTTTACTTCTACTGAACAATTAGTTTGTGATAGATAATGAATTAGTTTGGCTTTTACTTGCTCATCTCAGTTTTGTCCTTATTTGAACTTGAATTAACTATTCACAAATAATTAATAATATTGTTAACAATATTAAAATTTTCAAATTATAATAATTAAATTGGCTTGTTGGATGTTATGACCATTTTTCATCACATATAATGGAAAAGGCTTAGTGCTTTACATGCAACTAAACTATAAGAAAGGCAATTGATTATTTGATTATATAAGTTTAAAACTATAGCATAGTGCTCTTACATTTAGTTCCACCATTGAAGAGATCATCTAAACAAATCTTTCTTTTCAATTATATTGCACCATCTTTTGTCTCCCTCCCAACGGTTATGGTACTTTCAGTTTTTTTATTGTGTGTTAATCACGAGAAAAATAAATGTCTAAACTGATGTCTGACGATGAAAGTTAAAAAGAAGGATTAATACACAAAAAATCTCCTAAACTTGGTCAAATATTGCAATTGTCCCCCCGAACTTTCAATTGTAACAAATTACTCCCTGAACTTGGCAAATCGTAACAAATTACCTCCTGAACTTGGTAAATTGTAACAAATTACCCCCAATAATGCATGAATTTTTAAACACCCTATAAGATCATGCCATGTGGCATTTTGACTTTTCAAACACCTTATAGAATCATGACACGTGAAATTTTGATTTTCAAATATCGAATAAAGGCATGACACGTGGCATTTGACTTTTCAAACTCTAAATATGGGGTTATTTGTTACAATTTGTCAAGTTTGAGGGGTAATTTGTTACAATTAAAATTTCAGGGAGGAAATTGCAACATTTTGCCAAATTCGGGTGGTTTTTTGAGTATTAAGCCTAAAAAGAATGATCCCCAAATTACAAGAAAAAGAAATTTAAATAGAGGTTTTCTTTTTTTCCTAGAAAAAAAGAGATTATTAGAAAAGCTTTATACACATCGGTTCTTAAATTTGTTCATTTCTTTTCACTTAACCACTCTAACTTAGTGGACGACCTCTCATCCACCTCAAAACCACTTTTTACTACACTTAGCCACCAAAACGCCTATACATAGTATAAGTCAAGAGAGTGTATTACACTTGCTCCAAAATTACAAAATCAATATCCTCCCAAAATTACAAAATTTGTTCCTTTACTTTTTCAAATCTGTTGACAGGTTGTCCCCTAAGTGGCAAATTGAAAAAATAGACATGTTTAGGGAGGGTCAATATGCAATAAGCTGAAATACATGTCTATTTCGTAGGACACTTGATACGACTCTGCTTAGAAATCAATCAAGAGGGATCGTTTTGGAGTGGAAAGGACCTAAAACACCACTCGCTTTTCTAGTTAGCAAACAGAAATATTATTATTCTTCTTAATTGATTAAACAATTGCATGACTTGAAAGCATTTAAATAGGTAATCAAGAATCCTAGAACTAGTAAATAAGAAATGCTATTCCTATCAAACTAAGAAGACTAGAATAGGAATTATAAATCTAATACTTCTAAAACAATAAAATAACTCATAGAGTATAAATACGACTAAATAATAAAAAGGCTCCTAATTAAATAATAAACCAAACCCGGACTGTAGTATCCGAGTTGTATCAACACTTGTCTGAGAAATAGAGGAAACACTGCCAAACATACATATGTTTCGTAGACGTTGCATAACCCATCATGTGAACCATATATATTTGGTCGCAGGCTGGTTTATGCGAGAACAGATTAGCTTCGCAATCACGATATGCCAAGCAAATATGTAAACCTAATAGCTATTAACAAATAAAATCAATTAAATAACATATTAACCAACTATATAAAGCAATTTATGTTACTTAGATGAGAGTGCTTACATGAAATGAAATGCTTGTATCAATGTCTTGAAATTTTGAAATTTATGAAAATATATTGAAGATGTCTATATATACAACAAGAGTAATTTTGATAATCACCATGAAAAATAACACGTTTAGTATGTTGTGTGAACATGAGTCCAATAATGTAAATGATCAGTCTGAAAAGGGTTAGATTTGTAACTAACCCAATCAGTTGGTGTTATACTTATCGGCCCTCCTAAACTTATTTATTTTTTATCACTTTGTCACCCAACTTAGGAGACATCATCTCAACCACCTCAAGTTAGCCATTGTAACACGTATAGCCCTATGAATCCTATGTGACACTGACGTGGCACCCATGCGGAAAAAAATATAATTCTATTTCCAAAAATGCCCTTGAATTTTCTTCTTCTTCTTCTTCAAAATAATAAATAAAATGAACAAACTAGATTCCGCCAAATTTGGATCGGCTAAAACTGAAAAATTCCAGAATTCAGTCGCAACCTGGAAAATTCCAGATTCCGGCTAGAATCCTGGAATTTTCCAAATTTTTGATCGGAAACTGAAAAATCCAAATTCTGTTTGGAAATTGGGTGAATTCAGAAAAATTCCAGGGTTCAGACCGAAATTTGGAATTTTCCAGTTTCTGGACGGATTCTGGAAAATTCCAAAATCCGGCTTGAAACCGAAATTTTCTAGATTTAGGTCGGAAACTTAAAAATTCTAGATTCCGTCCGAAAAATGGGCAAATTCTAGAAAATTTCAAGATTCCAGCCGAAATCTGGAATTTTATAGTTTCCGGCCGAATTCTGGAATTTTCCAGTTTCCGATTTTCCAATTTCCCCCCGGATTCAAATTTGGCAGTATCTCATTCAAAAAAAATTAAGAAGAAGAAAGAGAAAGAAAATAAAGAAGAGACATAAATTAGAAAAAGTACATATGGACCAATTTTGTAACTTTGAAATGAACAATTTTGTAATTTTGAGGCAAGTGTAGTACACTCTTCTGAATTAGACTGAGTGTGGATTTTTAGGTTGCTAAGTATACGTAAAAAGTGGAGTTGAAATTTTTTCGTTTTCTACTTCTTCTGCAAAAAAAAACATAAAAAAAGATAAATAAACAAGATTCCGCCAAATTTGGATACGGGTAAAAACTCGAAAATTCCAGAATTCGGCCGAAATTTGGAGTTTTCCAAAATCGACCGCTATCTAGAGTTTTGTAGAATCCGCCCGGAAACTAGAATATTCCAGACTCCAGCTGGAATCCAAAAAATTTCCAGAATCTGGCTGGAAACTGGAAAATTCTAAATTTCAATTGGATTCTGGAATTCTCAAGTTACAAAAACTAGAATTTTCTAGATTCTGGTCAAAAACTGAAAAAGTTCAGAATTTGGACAGAATTCGAAATTTTCCAAAATCCGCCAGAAACTGGAAAATTTTAGACTCCAATCGGAAACTGGATTTTTCTAATTTTCGTTAGGATCATCTCATTTAATTTCTTTTTTGTTAGAAGACGAAGAAGAAGAAAGAGAAAAAAAATGAAGAAAAAATAAATTAGAAAAACTACATGGTCCAATTTTGTAACTTTGGGAGGATCATGTTTATAATTTTGGGGGGAGTGGATTACACTCTCATGATTGAGACACACTGTGGGCTTATGAGTGGCTAAGTATAGACAAAAAGTGAACTTGAGGTGGTTGATAGGTTGTCCCTAGGTTGGAGTGGCAAAATGAAAAAATTGATAAGTTTAAAGGCCTAATAGGCCGTATTAAGCTTATTTCTTTTAACTTTTTTCTAAACACTTCTATTCAGCACGTCAATACATTTGATATATGTACCACGCTATGTTAACCATTTAGGTCTCGTTCTTTATAGTTGAACTGAATTGAACTAAACTAAACTCATCAAAATTGAACGGAATTCGCTGAACTAATTTGATTGACTAAAGAATTTTATTCAATTTGTCCGAACTGAACTGAATTTTATTGAAAGTATATAAAACTTAACATGAACTATTAAAAGAATAACATATGAACTGATTCTAATCGGATGCTAAAAATCAATCAACTACAATATTATGATTATGATGTATCAACAAATTTTAAAAATTCGTATCTTATAAACTTTAAAGAGATTCGTTGATTTTATGGTCAGCTTAAGTAGAAACTACCTATATTCGTCATGTTTTTTCTCTAACTCACCATTGGTGGTAGAAATAATTAGTCGACCTTAAACATCTTGTTCTGTTCAAATATTCGTATACAACACCTTCATATCTTCTAAAAGAAAAGTCAATATTCTCAATAAAAGTTTTCTTTCTAAAAAGAGAGTCAATATGGTCACTTAATTTTGTAAAAAACTGTGTGGTCTTTTACTTTTCTTTCTATGTTATAAAGTAGGCACGATCTTAGTTTTAAAGGGGGTTAATTAACGTATTAAAAACCAAATCCTTACAAGGACAGAGTGTATTCTGTTTCTGTTATAACATAAACGTTTTCATTAATTGACAAGTTATATTTTTAATGTTTCTTAACTTAAAGTTTATTTAATTAGTTAAGTTAAGTTCCATTTATTAGTTTAATAACTTAAGAGAGTTCTCTTCATTAATTTTAAGGAAAAGTACAAATAAAACCCTTGTGGTTTCATGAATTTGCAAATAGAGGAATGTGGTTTTATTTTTTGCAAAATGAGGCACGTGGTTTACAAAATTGACAAATAAAGGAATTTGACTAAATGTGTTAGTCTTTGATGACATGTCATATTGACTTTGATGACGTGACATGTTAACTTGTTGATTTTGATGACGTGGCATGTTGACTTGATGACGTGGATGGTTGACTTGATGATGTGTCAAATGATGTTAGTCAATTTCCTTTATTTGTCAACTTTGTAAAACACATTCCTTTATTTGCAAAAAATGAAACCACATTCATCTATTTGCAAAACATTATAATCACATGGGTTTTATTTGTAGTTTCCCCTTAATTTTAAGTTGAGAGTTATATTTTATCAAACCTATATAAAACCCTCACTCCATGACTTTCATATCACTTGAAAGAGTTTTCATTCTTTCTTCCATCTAAGAGATAAAGCAGTAGAGAGAGAAAGATGTTATTTGTGAAGGAGTTTGAGCTTTAACAATCATGCAGAATTGCTATAAGCTAACAACGAGACTGTTGGGTTGTTGTATGTAGGAGGGGACGAGTCAAGATGTTTCTACTGCATCAGTTAAAAACTTTGCTTACTGTAGAGGGCTCCAATCTCCATAAAAAGAGTAAAATATCCGTGCCCCAGCCTTGTAGTTTTGAACAAACACTATTATGCCTCTTACATATTTAATAAATAATATCCTATTTATTTATTATTGCACCAACAGTTTCCATGTAAAATATGATTTACGACATTATCATTTCTTAGTACAGAATTTTACAACATATGTATTTCGAATCAATAATTTGATATAATTAATCATATAATACTTATATTTTATTAATAAAATTAAGGGTAATTTTCTGAAAAAATTCATGTGTTTACAGATTTTGTCAAAATGACGTATGTGTTTATCTTTTTGACAAAAAGATGATTGTGTTTATCACCGTTGCTCAAAAAGCGGAAAACCCATTAACGGTCTTTAATGTGATGATGTGGCATAAAGTTTTTGATCTTAATTTATTGGTGAATTCTTAAAACATTCATGTATTTACAACTTTAAAGTGTCGGAAATGAACTTTTTGTAACATGACCAATAAATTAAGACCAAAATACCTCTTGCCACGTCATTACATTTAACACCGTTAATGAGTTTTTCGCTTTTTGGGTAACGAAGATAAACACAATCATTATTTTGTCAAAAAAAAAATCACAAACACTATTTTGACAAAATTGGTAAACACGAGGATTTTTTATTTTTTTTTAAGAAATTACCCTAAAATAAAATAATACAGTATTAAATAGTTAGCTTGATATAGACAAAAATTATTTTGTGTTGAATGATAATTTTTTAAGTGAAATAAAAATGAAGAATTATTACTTTGTTTTTGCTTTCAAATGTTTTTTTATTTATGTGTTTGTATGCTCTTGTATATTGTTATTGGATCTTCAACTATTTATAGGGCTGGAAGATGAATGTTGGTTAATTTGAATAAAAATGACTGTTGAAGCTTGAATCATCAGTAGTGATCTTTTGCAGTACGGTCTTGATCCTCTTTTGTCATCTTGTCAATTTAGCCAACATTAATCTGGTTAATTATATTGTCTTATTGTCCATCTAATCTTTCATTAGTTGACAAATTCAAAACCTTTAGCTTTTGAGAATCGCTTACTTTCCATTTTCGAGATGCTTCACTTCAACATGATCAATGTTGCTTCTTTTTCACTTCTTTATTATTCTTCAACAACGCTTAATCTTTAATCTTCACTAGCGTTTCTAATCAAATTCCTTCTGATTGCTTTTATGCCTTCTCTACTTAAATCTTCCGATCAACACTTTACTTTGTGTTGAAGGGCTACATGCTATACTGAAATAAAATATTAGTCCTTAAAAAAATTAAGATCTGTAATATTAAGAGATTTGTACTTCATTTTTTATCTCTTAAAATATCAAGATGTTCCTAACAGAACTTGTAACCAGATATCAAGTGTTGATAGGTTGTGATAGAAGAATTCCAAAACTTGGTGTAAGTGTCTCGTGATGTTGATTGGTGTAATCAGTATGAGAGTCGAGACAGAATGATCTTGAGTGTGTTAGAAGGAGAGTACTTCTGAATAACTAGGCTAGATTCAATAAAGACTTATTTCTGTCTTAAAATAAATCATTAGTGGATTCAAATCTTAAGGGAGGAACCTTTGGCACAAGACAGATAAATTGCTGAGAATTTCTTTCTCTTGAACTTCTAATTTCTATTTGATACTAATTGCTTATTATTTGTTTATATTTATCCCTGTCGTATCTGTCTGCTGATTTATTGAAGTCTATGTATCAAAAGATACTAATTCGGAGCCTCTAAAAGAGAGTTAAGCTCTGTGATGAAGTCACATTTTACAGAAGCATAAACTCTAGTAAGAAGCCAAGCTGCTTCTGAAAAACAAGAGTTTGATTATGAAAAAAATTTGAACTTAAATATTTGAATTGCCCATTAATCATGTTCACCCCTTTCCTATTTATGACATAACACTTTATTATTTACTTGTGCTTAATTTTAATATGGAATTTTGGAGAAATCAATGATACGTTTAAATGGTGTTCTTTTTTGTTTTAAAAGTTGGAAGCTAACAATATTAAAATACAGAAAATTGGTTGTAAAATACAAGAGTTAAAACCGGACATGGGTTATTGCAGAACAAAACGATGATTCGACCTTAGGCAAAATTTCAGTTAGTTAACTATAATTAATCATTTAATCAATTGTTTTATATCCTGACAAATATTGGACTCTTTGAACAAAGAAGAAAGTGAAGATGATCAAACACATGCACACACAGTTATCTCTTTGCTTCAATCTATATCACAAAAGTAAATAAATATATAATAAGATTAAAATGATTTTCCCTCCTTTCTAATGTTACGACATTATTTTCTATTTTTTTTTTGTGAAATTGGTTGCATGTGTGTCAGATCTAAATTTCCTTGATTTCCTTATAGATCCCCTCCAATCCATACACTCATACATATCACATCCATTTTTAAAGTGTATTGAGAATGTGTTACCAAATTCATTTTCTCTTAAGGTGTCTATAGACAACAAGGGGATGATTAAAGTTTTGAATAAGTTGAAATTTGGTAATTAATGTACATAAAATTGTAGTAAAAGATGTTAGACGTTAGTTGGTGGTCGAAATTCTTTGAATACTAATTGGGAATCAGTCGGGGAATTATTCAGAGATAAGTTGAATTTTGAGCGCCTAAGCGATTAAGTAAGTTCAAATTAGATACTCAATTTTAAGTGCTTTGGTGAGGCTTAAGCGGCCAAACGACCTTTTTGGACAATATTATAAGTTCAAACTGATAAGTAACTAATGAAAACACTTTTAAAAATTAGATCACTTGGATTAGTTTTGTTGAGAATGACAGAAAAAAGATGGTTCTATATTCCACAGAGGAAAAAAGGAAGAACATATATATAGGTTGAATTTGTAATGTTTTAATTAATTGTTTGGATTTTAGACATTAGATGTGGATCTCACATTTATTCAAATACACATAAACCAAGAAATAAAAGGGAGCTTGTATTTTTGCAAAGTAGATCTTAAAGTCAATGATGACGCTTGATTAGAAGCATTGAAGATCGGAGATTGCAGTCAAGAGATGTCTTCAAGACTAATGTTTTTGTTCGGAAAGACTTATATTTTGTACTCGTTTAATGAAAAAGTTATTTGTATCTCTATGTTTAATATTTATGAATTTTCATTTTTAATATTGGTCATTTGTTAGCAAGAGTATGATGGAACAAGAGTATGTTTAATATTTATGAATTTTCATTTTTACTTTCTAGTTAAAAATTTAATTTTTGTTTCACATGTATTTAAAGTAGTTTAAAATTTTAAGACACGTATTTGAAGGTATTAATGTTCTTAACATATGCCTTGTGGCATGGTTTGCTTCTCGATATTTTATAAGGATTATTGTTACTCCCACAATCTTTTCTTTACGGGGCGTTTGTTTAGAATTGGGGATGAGATGAGATTAAATTTGGAGTTGAGATGAGTGAATTGAGATGAAATTGAAAAAAAATGGGTTGATAAGCTTTTGTTTGTTTAGGGAAGGGGATAAGAGTTAATGAGATGGAAATGACTAAGTAGCCCTTGAGTTTTAAAATAAAAATAAAAGAAAGAGTGGGCCAAGGAGGGGGTAACTTAGTCATTTCTATCCCTCCCTTCCCCCATCTCATCCCCCAAATCCTGTAACACCCCTCCCCCTATTCCTAATTTTGGGGGATGAGATGTGATTTTTTCTCCATCCCCACTCTTCATTCCCCCTAACAAACAAGCTCTTCCTTCTTTTTCTCATCTCATCCCTCTAAACAAACACCCCGTTACTATCCTGCAAAACCTTTCTATTTACTCTCACAAACCTTTCTTTAGTATCTTCCAAAACCTCTCCATTTAATTGATAAATTTCACTTATTATTTCATTGGTAGACACCTCTAATCATATCATAAATTATATTTATTTATTTATATATCATAATTATTTTATTAATTTATTTTTAATTGATAAATTTTTTTTAATTATATTCAATTTAGTAAATTCAAATTATCAATTTCAGTTCAGTTCAATTTAATTCAATTAAGCCGAAAACAATATAATCTTAATGAGAGGTCAATAGACCCTCCTAGGAAAAGTTGAATAAACAATTTGATTGGAAGGTAGGAAACTTTTTATTTTAGTCCCTTATAGTTGCCTGAAGATTCTAAAATTTGGATAGATTTGAAAGGAAATCTATTCAAATCCAAGTACCAAATTAATTAGAAAAAAGTTAAAAATTAATATAAAAGACGTTGTTGGGCTTTAATTAAAATGTTAATTGATGTAACATCGAAAGGTCTTAAGTTAAAATCCTGACAATTTCAATATGTGTTGAATTTAAAACATATAGTGGCATGAGTATGTGTTGTACAACTTCAAGTTCAAAATACATTCACTTTAGAATGTGTCAAAATTTAATATAAAAGATGTTGTTTAATTAAAAGCTCGAGCTTTTGATTCAAATGATTAATTGACAAGAAAACATAAAAAGGAATATTCTTTACAAAATCAACATTATAACCATTTAGTTTTCTACTGAATTTGTTCCTTAATATACTCTTAATCCATGGAACTTAGGCTAATCTTGTACAATTGACACAGAACTTTATAAATCCGTCTGAAATTAAGCTTCTGAATGGTGCTATACTTCAAAAAAGCATGGTATGTTAAGTGAACTTAAGCCAGAAATGACAGGTTGTTAGAATAAATTGATAATGATGTAAAGCATAACCCAGAGTTTAATTATACAGCAAAAGAAAACGAATTATGACAGGTGAGTAAGCTTAGCACACCTCCATACAACATTCCAAAAACCCATTGGGAAACGCTTCCCTGGCAGCTAAAAAAAGGACACAACTCCAGTAAATTGGACGAAATTGTAATTTCACCATAAACAAGCACCTCCTTTGAAAAATTCTCTTTTATATAAGCCCCTTTTTGTAAATACCCAAAATATTAGAGCCATCACAACACTCTCTTATATAAGATTCCAAATTTTGTTCACCGATTTCCCCAAAGAAAGCGGCATTGGCTTTTCTTTTATCACAACATTCTCTCCCTCCATTTTAAAAATAAACTCTTTTCTCCCAAATTCAATCACTATTTCAAAATTACTACTTGTAATGCAATGGCAATAGAATGCTTAAAATCTATGTCTAATCATAACCGCGATCAGAATCAAAATCGGAATCAGAATATGAAAGACGAAAATAAATCAATAGTTTTCGACGCAAAACTATTGAGATATCAATCAAACATACCTCAACAGTTCATATGGCCCGACCACGAAAAGCCTATTTCGAATGCCAGGGAACTCCAAGTCCCGCATATCGACTTAGGCGGGTTTCTCTCAGGCGATCCTGCTGCCGCAATGGAGGCGTCCAAGCTTGTCGGAGAAGCTTGCCGGAAACACGGATTTTTTCTAGTCGTGAATCACGGGGTCGATCGGAGGTTAATTACCGATGCTCATCGGTATATGGATAAATTTTTTGAATTACCTCTCGGTGAAAAGCAAAAGTCTCAGAGGAAAATCGGTGAACACTGTGGTTATGCTAGTAGCTTCACTGGGAGGTTTTCTTCTAAGCTTCCTTGGAAGGAAACGCTGTCGTTTCGGCATACGGATCAGCAGAATTCGCCTAATTTAGTTCAGAAATATTTTCACGACACGATGGGGGAAACTTTTGAAGACTTCGGGTATGAATTAATATATAAACCATAAAGGAGCTTTAACTATCAGCTCTTTCGAGTTTTTATATTAATCTCTGATAATAAACGAAGCTGATTAATTCGATATTTTGCAGGAAGGTATACGAGGAGTATTGCGAATCGATGAGTGGATTATCTCTGGGAATAATGGAACTTTTGGGGATGAGTTTAGGGGTGAGGAAAGGACATTTTAGGGAATTTTTTGAAGAGAATGATTCGATAATGAGATTGAATTATTACCCGCCATGTCAAAAACCAGATTTGACATTAGGAACAGGGCCTCATTGTGATCCAACTTCATTAACCATACTTCATCAAGATCAAGTGGGGGGTCTTCAAGTGTTTGTGGACGATGAATGGCGTTCTATCACCCCTAATTTCAATGCTTTTGTCGTTAACATTGGCGACACTTTCATGGTAATTTTATTTTGATTCTTTTTCAATTTGGATTCTTTTCAACTCAAAAACTGAAAAACTGTCTTATTATACGACTATATTTACCTAAAATGACTTCAATTAAATTTCTATATACAGAAAAATCGGGTTTGAAAAAAATGAAATATTTATAATTGTAATGAAGTTTAGTTGGTTAATAGATCATTGTAAGTAAGTTCATGAAAGAGTCACCTTACAATATCAAAGACTGGGAGATAACAAATAAGTTTAAGAACCAACGAGATCACCATTATGTTTAAAGGGGCTAACCGGTAATGAGATAATTTGCATGGTTTTTTTGTTTTTTCTAATCTTAAACATTCATTCTTAAGTTTTAACTACTTCCGCTAATGATATCAAACTAATGAGAAGTTTTAAAATATTTTGCAGGCACTATCAAATGGGAGATACAAGAGCTGCTTGCACAGAGCAGTAGTAAACAGTGAAACACCAAGAAAATCACTAGCATTCTTTCTATGCCCAAAGAGTGATAAAATAGTAACACCACCAACACAATTAGTGAACAATAAGTACCCAAGAATATACCCAGATTTTACATGGCCAATGCTACTTGAATTTACTCAGAAGCATTACAGGGCCGACGTCAGGACACTTGAAATGTTCACCAATTGGCTTCAACAGGAACGTTAAAAAGCTCAACTCAACTCGACTCGAGAAGAATTACATTATAGTAATCAAATTACTGACGAGAGCATCTTATTGGTTCTTTTCTTCTTTTCTTTTTTCTCACAAACACAGATGGCGGATTTTAATTCGTCATTTGAGGAAAAAGAAACAACAAATTTTTAGAGAAGAAAATTGCCCTTTTTTAATGCTCATAGTCATTGGTCTGTAGCCGGAGTTTTGTGGTCCATCAATGAAAGCCCAAGACAAGATATATACATATTATATATGTATATGTATATGTATATCATAAGGAAGGAGCAAATAAGAATTGTTGGATGTCCTAAAGTTTTTGTATTTTTCTTCTATGATATATACAAAAATTGTTCCTAGATATCCCTATCAAGTCTTAATTAATTATAATTACTAAGTACTAACATTTAATTTCCTATTGCAAAAGTAACAACTAGTAATATATAATTAACTATGGGAGAATAAAGTGGGATAACAAGAATTAAATTGAAGAAACAGAATAACAGGAAAATTTTGTTTTTTCGTTTACCTGTATACTAGGAGTAAATTTTGTCAATTTCATACGTAATAGATTTAAACAAAATCTAAGAACCATAAAATTCAGTTACTGCGGTAAACTTTTAATATATAAATAATTAACCGTGGGATAAGAAATATATTAGTTAACTGCGTCAAAATTTATAATTAAATGGAATCAAAAGTTATGATGTTAACGGAACATTATTATAATCCAAATATATAAACAAAAAATAATAGAAGTTTAATTTGAGATAGGCAAAGTACTCAAACTCACTCAATTATCACCGAGCTTCAGTCTGTTGACTAATTGGTAATATAGGTAATCAATAGTAGGTGCGGCTCATTGTTTGGCAACACCAAAATTTTCTATGTCTGTTACTGATGAGTGAGTTTGTATATCACTATTCCATTACAATGTTTCACTTTCTGATTTGGCTTAATAATATTTTCTTTTCTGAAAAAAGAAAGAAAGAAAATAAAGCTTAGTTGCTACTACATTTCAAAAGGACGTGTTGTTGTAAGATTGAATTCCATATCAAAAGTGAAAATCTCGAGAGAAATTCTGTTGTTCAAAAAATGGTATCCTCTCCCATGTTCTAATCACATAAAATCATTTGAAATAATCAAAATTAATATATTGTATGTGCCCTCCTTATCTCACATAGGGATGTTCATCGGTCGGTTCGGTCTGAAAATCGAACCGAACCGAAATAACTGAAAACCGAATACCTCTTAAAACGAGCACCGAACCGAACTAAGTAATATTGTCAAACCGAATCGAAATAATTCAGTCTATTCGATTCGGCTTCAAATATAACCAAATAATGTTGGGTTTTATTTCATATCATACAATTACAATATATTTCTATGAAATAATTGAAAAGAAATTTCGATTGAAAACAATAAATTGAAAATATTAGTCAATATATGTTAATACATATAGTAATGACATAATTTAACACAAAAAATATTTAAAATATTTTATATTGAAAGAAATTATATTCGAAACTAGATAACATCTATATTTATCTAATATAGTCACATAATTAGACGATTGATTTATAATTTCAAGTCATTAAACTTCATCTACATTCCTTTCAAAAAAAAAAAAAAAAAACTTCATCTACATATATAAAAAATTAAAACAAAATTAATAAAAAGTTATATTTCGGTCTATTCGGTTATTTAGTACTAAAAACCGAACTGACCGATATTACCGATATATTTTGAAAACTAAAACCGAAATCGAACCGTAACCGAACCGAATAACCAAACCAAATAAGAAATACCGATCAGTTCAGTTTGTTATTTCGGTTCGGTTCGGTTCGATTTTTGAACACTTTCTAATCTCACACATAAGAAAACTGATTTTATATAAGTAAGATATGGAAAGGAACACAATGTTTGGGCAACAGATTTTCTCTTGAAAATCTTAAAAGATTAACAATATAGGTTTTAAACAGTGAAAAATACAAATAAAATCCGTGTGCTTTCATTGATTTGCAAATAGAAGAATGTGGTTTCATTTTTTGCAAAAAGAGGCATGTGGTTTTCAAAATTGACAAGTAAAAGTATATGACTAAAAGTGTTTGTCTTTGATAACATGTCATATTGATGACTAAAAGTGTATGTGACATGTTAACTTGTTGACTTTGATGATATGATATTAGTAAAATATTATTTTTTGATGATATGTCATGTTGACTTGATGACGTGGTAGTTGACTTGATGATGTGACAAATGTTGTTAGTTAATTTTTTTTATTTCTCAACTTTGTAAACCACATGCCTCCTTTTGCAAAAAATGAAACTACATTCTTCTATTTGTAAAACGTTGAAACCGCATAATTTTACTTATACTTTTGGGATATTCTATGGTCACTTTGTTTTTCACAAAGTAACTATTACTTTGTTTTGTCAACCATTGGATCATGGGTTAAAAGTTAATCCAATGGTGAAAAAGACAAAGTGTAGACAAAGTAAGGGAAAAACAAAGTGACCATAGCCTACACCTATACTTTTCCCTATTAAGTAACATGATTTCCTTTTTGAAAAAAATAAAATAACATGAAATATTTTAAGTAAGTTTCCTAGGCTAAGCGATAAATCCTCAAAAATCGAGGAACTAATCCGTTTTCTTCCACCACTCACAGTAGACGAAAGATGTAAAGCCTAAAATAATTGAGACTCTAGTGACATATTCGTAAATAAATTTCACAGAAGGTTTAAAATTAGGGCCAGCTTGGGACAACTTAGGCCTTGGCCGAAATTGTACATAAATACCTTAATACATACAATATACCCGTTTTGTTTTTGGCTTTTTCAATTCATTTTAATCTATTTGATATTAAACCAAAAGTATATATATGACACTCCAATTTTTTTAGGGCCCTAGATGCTGGCCTTAGCCTCCTTAAAAGCAAGCCGGTCCTGTTTATAATAGTCCTTTTATAAAGTCAAGATCAACGAGCTGATTCTTCTATCATTTAATATTGTATTAGCATCGTAAAAGTGTAATCATTTGATGAAAATTTATCACTTACGATAAATATGTAAAAGATGACAATAAAGTATAAAAGTTGAAAAGAATGTACAAATTTGTATTATCAATCACCAATTAACATATCTATACTAATTAACATATAAATTTATATGACACTGCATTAATCAATCACCAATTTATACATATTTTTGTAAAACTCAATAACCATTAAAATGTGAATCAAATCGATTTATTTTCAATTAATTTTGATTGGTTATTCAATTAAATCTGATTCAGTAAATTAAAACATGAATAATGTAATTCCAATTGACCTTGATTTGTGGTTCAATTGAATCTGGTTCAATAGATTGAAATATGAATTAGATAAGTTTAATCCTAATTGACCCAAGTTTGTGGTTTAATTAATTATCGCCGAGTAGATTAAAACAACAATTAGATAGATGTAATTCCATTTGATATCGGTAACAACGAAAATTGTAACAAGCCTGGAGGCAGCCCATAACCATTTAAATCCCATTAAGCAAGGTCCGTGTAATTCTCTGTTGTTATTCACATGGAGCATGTACCCGCATAAGTATGGATCTGCCTAGAAGCCATAAACTGCATACAACGTATCATGTTTAGGAATAAGCGGGTATGTCGGTCTCCAAGGCTATTTAGGAACTAGATTCATTCTAAAATACCTTCCCAAACAAGATAAAAGAATCATAATCAAACTAGAAGAATATCTCTTTTCTAGTTGAATTAAAGGGGAATCTGATCTTACTTGAATACGATTTAATATCTCTATAAATAGACATCTAGAGGTGAACCTCAAAGGTACATTCACGATTCAAGTAATTTTTACCTTCTAAGTATTTCGTTTTCTAACTTAGACATCGAAGAGTCCACCGACGATCAAACTCGCCAGCTTTGTTTTGTAGGTTTCCGTCGGCTTTAAGACAAGAAGATTCTACGCAAGTAATCAAATCCCAATTTGTGGTTCAATTAAATTTGATTTAGTAGATTAAAATAAAAATTAGGTAAACATAATTTCAAGCGACTATCTCCATAGTTCAATTAAATATTGTTAAGTATCAAAAGTCAACAACATGTCACAATATCTTTTTTTTTTCTTTCAGAAAAACGTTTGTATTGTTTGCGAAATCACGTAGAAGAGTTTTTTTAAATTTCGTTGATGAAAATGAGTTGGCTACATTGGCCTCTCACACGTTCGAAGACCCGTAGAGTCGTTTCTATCAATATAAAATCAAACACAAGCGAGTAATGCCCATAGAAAGTCATAGGCAATGCACATTGATACTCAAGCTCAAGTGAGTAATGACTATATAAGTGAATGCCAATGTGAAAGTCAGCATCAACGTGACAATATGACATATTCACCTAAAAAGGCAAGTAAGGGAAAAAATTCAAACTAGGTGCGTCGTTTTACGGGTAATCTTGAAGATCATCATCCTTAACTTTCGAACATTAAACGTTGTCGTGATTTTCGATACATGCATTGAAGGCTTAATGCGTATTGTGCCCCTTAAATTTGTCATTTTTCTCACCTGACAAAGCCAACTTAGGGGACAACTTCTCTGCCCCCTCAACTACATTTTTACATATACTTAGCCTCTTTTTCACCTATACCTAGGGGAGTGTATTACATTCGCTCGAAAATTACAAATTTGATCATTTGAAATTACAAAATTGGTCCGGATACTTTTACTTATTTCATTTTTTCATCTTCTTCATGTTCTTTCTCTTTCTTCATTTTCTTTCTTTCTTTCTTTCTTTCTTTCTTCTTCTTCTTCTTCTTCTCCTTCTTTTTTGAAAAAAGTATTCAAGAAATCCAGCAGAGGCAATTGGATTTTGGAAATATCATTTTCTGGCAGCCAGTTTCTAGAATTCTAAATTATGGCAGCTGGTTTATGGAATTCCAGATTCCGACAGTCGATTTCTGGAAATTCCAGAGTTCGGCCGTCGGATTCTACAATTTCCATATTCTATTTGCCGCATTCTAAAATTTTCAGATTTCAGTCGTTGGACTCTGAAAAATTTCAAAATCCAACCAGAATTCTCTTTTAATTCAAAAGAAGAAGAAGAAGAAGAGAATGAAAGAGAAAGAAGAAGAAGATGAAGGACGAGGAGAAGAATGAGAAAATGAAGGATATGATGATGAAGAAGGAAGAAGTTAAAAAAACAAATTTGAAGAATTAAAATTAAATGGTCTTTTTTAAAATTTTCCATATTTTTCCCACCCATCTTCTCTCGTTCACTCTCTCTTTATTTTAAATTTTGTCTTGTAAGCACCACATCAGCGTCACGTGGGACATAAGAGGTTATAAGTGTTACTAAAGTTAAGTTGAGGTGGTTGAGATGTTGTCCCCTAAATTGGGGTGGCTAAGTGAAAAAAGAGGACAAGTTTAAGAGGCTCGATAGGTATTAAGCCTGCATTGGGAGATAACACTTAGCTTGAAGTGAACCGTTGCGAGTTGGAGTGACAAAAACAAATCATAACCACACAGTTGATTGGATGGCGAATCACGCATGGTCTATTAATTAGGTTAGTATCAGTGTGGTGTGCCTCTTGTAGGCATCTAAGATATCTTATTTGATGATTATGTTGGAGCATTGATGTGGCGTGAAGTCTGGTTATAAGTTCTTTCTTTCTCCTCTTAGCTTGTAAGTCGTCCTCTCATAAAATAAATAAATACTAAAGTCAATTAAATTGATGTCATAAAAAGAGAAATTATAGGGTGCTTCGGAGTACGTTACTCCTGTTGTAACCATCTTGTTTTGAGTGGGTGGTGCCGAGACATATACAAGGTGCGGTCCTAAGTGATAACGTTTGGGAAAAAATGGAACTGAATCTCACATCGGAAACAGAGAAGAAAACTGAGGATTATATGTCTGTTTTGGATCCAATACATGTGTGACGTGTTTTAAAATCATGCGGTCCATTGGTGACTGATTTGGGTCAGTGCCAAAATATATGCACGTTATTAAGGCTTACATTAAGGTATCAGAGTCGGTCTGTATGTAACGTGTGTTGTTCAGAGAAAAACCAGACGAAAGCTAGTGGACCTGTAACAACCCAGTTAAAAGTGGGTGGCCCCTGGATAGAAAGATGATAAGTCCAAAAGGTACTTATAATTCAAGACATTTAATCAATGTATTCATAAGAAATCGATCCATTTATCTTAAATTTACCTTTATGTTTGTGTTTTTATGTGGAGGGATCAAGTTCTAAGAAATCGAGCTGATTTGGTGCTAATTCGAGCTACAAACGAGCAAAATAAGGAACTTTGACAACCTTGATACCTTATGGTATTTTGATCATAACTTCCTCATTCAAACTCAAATTTAGGCGATTCAAAATGCATTGAAAAGCTAAGACATAGATAAACAACTTGCATGTTTTGAGTTTTTCCAAATTCGGAGAGTAAGATGGTCAAAACGGGGTAAGTCTATTTTTGGCGCGACTAGAAGTGTTTCTGGCGTGACAAGGCAAGTTTCTGGCGCAACACAGTTGTTTCTGGCACGACGGATGTGTTTCTGGTTCTGGCGCGACTAAGTGTATGGAACTCGAAGAATGTTGTCCTTTAACGGCAAAAGTCATGTTCTATCGTCCAAATGACGTCTCAGATCACCCAAGAGCTTTGTTATTCATCAAGCAATGTAATCCTTGAGATATTGGCTATGAATACGCCATTCTCCAGCGAAAATATACAGACTATCATAATCATAATCATTAGATCATAAAATTCACATTCATAGTTATTCCCATTTTTTCCACCGAATTCCCTTCGAGAAATTCATAAATATTATACACCTTAACGTTCATACTAGATTCCATGGTATTGTAGTGTTGATCGAGAGATAGACTTCTTTCATCGGTTCATCGCGGAGAAGATGGGAAAGAACGCCCCGAGGTTTGACAAACCTTACTAGGAAGAGTAAGAGGATTGACAACCCTCCTTCCATTCTTAGTTATAGTTCTTATATTCTCTGAATTTTCGTTTACATTTGTATGAATGATATGAGAATTACAATATTATGAAATGAGTATTCTTCATATAGGTTCATGTTAATGAATGATTAAATTGTTCATTGCTTATGTTTTATTAATCTAGGATAGGTCCGGTTAGAAAATTGTAATCAATCTAACTTGTGTGATAATCATTAATCTAATAAGGTTGTCTAGGATAGGTCTAGTAATCTTGTTAAGTTAAGTCATATAAGGATAACTTGATCGCAAGAATCGAGAGATCAGGTAAAGTTATGTTCTAGAATTGGTTGAGTATATATGAACTAAATAACACATCAACAACAGAGACGAAAGAATTGGAGCTTATATGTGAAATGTGGATCCAATACGTGCATGACGCATTTTAAAGCCATGATGTCTAATGGTGACAGATTTGGGACAATATCTGAATCGTATTGGATTTGGGTGTTACATTAGGCATGTAGTGACTCGATCTTTAAAGGGTAGCGTCGAGGTAGGAAAGCAATACTCGAAAATAGAGTGGAGTCAACTGGAGCTTATTAGTAAGAATTTGATCTATTACATGCATGATGCGTTTTAAAGCCATGCGGCCAAATGGTGCCGGATTTGGTCCAAATCGGACAATATTTGTATGATATTGGGGTCGAGTGTTACATTATAGTTAGAGGTGGCAATTTTGTGTTTCGTGCCGTGTCAATTTTCGTGTTCGAGTCAAAACTCTAAACACAAACACGAAACGGAAAATATGTCGTGTCGAAATTCCAAACCCAAACATGACCCTCTCTTAACACGAAAACACGAAAATTACAACGGTTTACGAATGTTTCAAGCCGACACGACTCGATCCGACCTATATGAAGAATGCAATTTATATAAGAAAATACCACTTATTCTTCACAAAATTCATTAAACTACAAAGATATAACAAAAAAACAATCATCACACAAAGTCAACATAAGACAATAAAGTCAAACTACACATAAATCCGTGTCGTGTTTGTGTTTGTCGGATAAACACAAACACGGCACATAAATTAGTGTGTTATTTCGTGTCGATCCGAAAATGACATGTTACCTATTATGCTCAAGACAAACACGAAAAAATCTGTGTCGTGTTATCGTGTTTCGAGTCATATTGCCGCCTCTAATTATAGTTATAAAGCGAACTCTATATGTGTGATGTGTGGTTCAAGGACGAACTAGGCGGTAGCTGGTGGGCTTGTAGAGACCCGATCCTAAGAGAGTAGCGCGGGCCACAGGAAGACATGTACAAGGAGCGACTCTAAGGGATGACGATAGAGACATAAATGAACTGAATCAAACATTAAAATAGAGAAGAGCGATTCGGGGCATATAAGTAAGATGTGGATTTTATACATACATGACACATTTTGAAGCCCTCTTGCCCCAATAATGAGTGCATGGTATTGGATCTCAGTGTTACACTCGCAATTATAAATGAAGTTTTATGTTTTTTTTATTATACTTGAATAACTATAACATGTTTTTTACTTTTATATTTTTAAGGAACGATATACTTTCAGAACACTCTAAATTTGTTCCTAAACTTTTTTTTGTCATTGTCTATAAAAATTGGTTAACAAGAAATTTCTATAAGAAATTAAAATTTGTAAATTCTATTAATACTGAAATGTTTTATTTTAGAATTACTGTTGATGGCAGGATTCGAATTTTTTAAATTTAAATGCAAGAGACTCCCTAAATATAGATTTTTATACTAATTATTTATTATTAGGGGTAGGCTATGGTCACTTTGTTTTTGCTCTACTTTGTTTGTACTTTGTCCTATCCACCATTAGATTAGACTTTAACCCATGATCTAATGGTGGACAAAACAAAGTAATGGTTACTTTGTGAAAAACAAAGTGACCATAGAATTTCCCTTATTATTATATCACGTATATCGTGAAATGAGAATATTTTTCTTCATTTTTTTGTTTTCCATCTGGTTTCCGAACTACATTGGATCGACTAATCCGGATTCGAGACGGATTCAAGGATTATGGTATTTAAACTCCTCCATCGCGGTTGTGAGGGATCGATCGGCAGACCTTCTTACCAAGCGCAACCCCATGCTACTACCACTGCGCCAACCATCGATTGTTATATTTCTTCATTTTTATAAATCTATTTTGTTTATTAAATTTGTTAACGTCTATAAAATTATTTCAATGTTCATCTAAAATATATAAAATTATTTGGAAAAAAGTCGGCGAAAGTGTGAACTGTTTCAGTTTCCTCAACAATACAAATCCAAGGAAGCTTGTTGATAATCAAATTCTCGTTCATTTATTATCCATTTTTAGCTTATGGCATATTGTTAAAAATATCTAGTTAACCCTCAAATTAAGAAATAATTCCAACACAAATTTAGCAATATTTCTGTTGGCGATATTTTTGTGAAATAAAAATATTCCTTTTACAACCTTGACTCGTGTGGAGAAAATGCGGGCGTGCCAGAGAAGAGAGGTTCTCAACCTACGTTTTTATGAAACGATTTTGAACATGTGCGCCATGCTAACGGATGCTTAACTAATAACGAAACGATTGGACGGGAAAAGCAAGGATTGTGAAAATGTTTCCCTTGGGTACCTAGTCGGGGTCAACACAACTTTGACTAGAAAACAGACCGAAACTATGTCGTAGCTTCGAAAAACTAAACAATAAAGACAACCCAAAGATTTTGGTAAATTGACTCGTATTGAATAAATGATTGTCACAAAAGTCAGCCAAACGATTACAATCAAGAGATTAATAATGTCAGAAAGAGCAATAGTAATAACAATTGAGCTAAAATAAGTAATGAAAATAACTGTCGAGGCGAGCTTGAATCTTGAGCAAGTCGATCAGAGTACCGTTTGAGGTGAAAAGTAGCAGTGTACTAGAGTACTGAACTAAAAGATTTCTTAATTGGATCTAGGATTGGAATTATGAAAACAGGCAGGTGTTTGATAATCAGACAAGTAATTGAGACTTAGGATTAGCAAATGAAGCTAGAAATCTAAGAATGAAAGCTAGAAAAACCTGGAATTTGGAGACTCGGAAGCCGAATTGAGAGCTACTCTTTGGAGTGTCACATGATTGATTTGATTTGTGTTTGTTGTGTTTGTTTTGTTTGATTTGATTGTCGTCATTTGGAATGAAATGGAGGAAGGTATTTATAGGTGGGGATGACTTGGTGAACACACAAAAAATAACCACCTAACTAACTTAACTACCCACTACACCTAAAAAGTAGGAATAGGAAAGTGGCATGATGGGTGCCTTGTTTTTAGCCCACTTCCCTGACTTGAGGAGGAAGGAAAACCTGTCGCGTGCTTCTTCAGCTCGCTTCAAAAAATTCCTGCTCCTTGCTCGCTTCGCCTCTCGCAATTCTTGAAGACATTTCCGAATGCTCGGAACGTCTACTTTCTGGACCTTTTTTCTGATTCTTCGTGCTTCGTCATTTGGCTCGTCAAAATGACCGATCAAACGTGACATTTCCATGGTCAAAGTTAGTTAAAGTTAGTTGGGGAAGTTGGAAGTTAATTCCACTTTTCAAGCCCATTAACCCACTAACTCTAACCACCAAGACCAAGTCAACCGACCAATCATAACTTTTCTTTCTTTTTTCTATTTTCTTTTACTTTTCTTTTCTCTCGATAACGGAATGAACGAAAATGAACATTAAAACTATAGGCTAAAATATAACCTAAAGTTTTAATGTGAGATAAATATAAAAAATATATTTACCCCCAACAATTTCAAATCTAATTTATCTAATATAATTGAGAAGAATGTCACTTTCGATTTGGTTAATTCTTGCCTTTAGCTTTGAATATTTTATGTAGAAAAATAAAGGATAGGCTAGAGAGTTCGTATGCTAATAATACAAAAATAACAGTGGTTGAACGTTATTGGGCCGACTTAATTTTAAGCTTCGTGAAGACATAGAGTAATGTTAAAAATTGGTATCTTAGTCTGATTCTTTTTCTTTCTTGAAATATCTTAGTGTGATTCTTACTTTCACTTTTACATTTTTTTTCCCAATTAATTTGCATATGGGACTTCTCTAGAACGGCGACAAGTTCCGATAAGTCAAAGAAACTACAACTTTTTGTTGTGAAACAAAACTTAACTCTTACAAAAACTACAAATTTTACTTTTACAAATATTTTTCTATAAAATATTATATATTTTGTTAATTTTAACTGAAGTTCAGCAAACTTTAATTTAGTTTAAGTTATTTTCACAAATTCAATAAAGTGCATGACTTAGTATTTAATCAGCAACTTAGTTTAATTTGTTTTAAGCTTGGTACGGTTTTTTAAGTAGAAAAATGAGGGGAATTCAGTTCTCTTTCGAAACCCTTCTTTTTAATTTGTTTTCATTTTATGGAATAAAACTTCCATTTCATCTTTTTGTTATGGTTAATTTGATAGTTTTTTTGTTTGTTCATCTCTATGGGTGGTATTTGTATATCCACCTTATGAGTGGTATTGTTTTGTCCACCTTTATGAGCAGTTATCAAGGTTTCTTAGAAGATCCGGTTTATTTGACGAAAGTTTTTTCTATTCCGGAAGTGCTTAGTTGGATCACAACGAATTGTTGGTCTGATGTTCAAGTTGAATCGAACTCTCAGATGCTTGTTCAATCAATGACTTGCACACTGGAGGTATCTTCGCCTTATGTTATATATCATGATCAAAGATTGTAGGTTTTTACATAAAGATCTGTATAACAACTTCTTAATTTATGTTAACAGATCTATCTATTTATGTAACGGCGCATATTGTGCTCAAATTAATGTCTCGCAATGCTCTTGAAACTTGTTCTTAATTAATACATTTTGAGGGCCTAACTTTTATGGTATTTAATATGAGTTTTTTCTTTTTCTTTTTGTCTTTAATTAGATTTTGTATTGTAGTCATAATAAGAGTAACTTTATTTTTATTTTTAAATAAAGGCTAATAAAAACATATAGTTATGTGTTATGTGTTGATAACGTCTAGATCCATTTGGCTGCCATTCAATGACTCTCTCGTTGATCAATGATATCGGCTACAAAGATAGGCATGATTACCCAGACCATCGAAGAGATCCACGAATCCGAAAGGGTAAGATTCACATTTATTTGGATATGCTAAGGAAATACATAACTGAAGGATATACCCTGAATACTAAGACACACCCTTATTTAAATATAAGAGGAGAATATATAACTCTAAGGTTTGTCTTAGTAGCTAAGGAACGCCTATAGAATGCTATGATACATCTATGGTTCTCTTAGCACTAAAAGATAAAACCGCCTACATGGTAAAGATTATGTCATTGTACCTTCGTATGAAAGATCCTCCAGATAAGTATTCTCTTACTTATTAAAATAAGGGCACAAAAGAAACAAGTGGTTTAAGCTAGGGCATCATTAATGACACTATATAAATCCAAAAGTAATATCACTCAGGTACACAATTACTATTGACATCACCAAATATTCTAAAGTGAACTAAATTTTACTAAAAATAAGTCAAAAAGAACGTATCCAACAAAATAGAATATTGAAAAGAAAAATGAAGATATATGTATGGATGACCACCGGCCAATAAAAATTGAATCAAAACCTCCATAACTTAAATAAATCAATCAAAAGTAACCACCGAGATAGAGGAATGCATATCATGATTTTTCTATGTTGTCCGTCGTCAGGAATGACACAAGTAAAAAGGTAACCAAAAACAAAAAGCAGTTTCTCTATGTTTCCTTCTTCTTTTCATAAGGTGAAAAAAAGAATTAATTCTTGGAATTTTTGGAAGTAAAAGTTAAAAGATTGAAATAAATCCAAATTAGGAGATGTCCCACTAATTGAATGATTTTGAGAATAGGTTGCTAGGACACATCTTTGATTTTTCCATGTAAATTTTATTCGTTACTCTGGTTCATCTATTTTTATATTGGCCTTCATTATTGTCATTGTTTATAAATTTTTTGAAATAATAATATAGTATATATAATTATAGAGATTTGAAAGGCTATTGTGATAGGATGGCTAGGAATGCTAGCAACATTTGTCGTGGTGTTTGTCTTTAAATGCTGAAACATTCTTTCCGCCAATTATATTGGATTAAAATCTATATTTTCACTCGAAGAAATAATCAATATATAATGGAAAGTTTATTGATATTGGAAATGAATAAGATTTGATTGTTTTTAATTGTCGATATTTTTTGAATCAATGGCCTTTGAAGATTATTTAGTAGCATATGTGTGTCGAGTTAATGTTATGTGATGCGTTCTTGTTAGATCCTGTTCTTTTTGATTGAATTGAATTGAATTGAACTGAACTGAATTAAATTGAATTGAATTGAACTGAATGATATTGAATTGAATTGAATTGAACTGAATGCTATTGAATTGAATTGAATTGAACTGAATGCTATTGAATTGAATTGAATTGAACTGAAATAAATTGAATTGAACTGAATTTACTGGACTGAGTTAAAAATTTATAATTTAATATTGTATTATATATGAGACTGAATAATTTTTAGGAAAATATTATAGTAGATTCGGGATATCCAAATACTCTTGGATATTTGTCTCCAATTAGAGATGCGGGAACTAGATATCATATGCCGGAATTTAGGTGTGGAAGACCTAAAGGAATGGAAGAACATTACAATTATTTACATTCATCATTGAGAATAAAAGTAGAAATGTCATTTGGACAATTAAAGAAAAGGTGGAATGTGCTCTACAATATGCCTCAAATGTCAACAAAGTATCAAATGTCGATCATTGTTTCTTTATTTACGCTTCATAATTTTATAAGAATGTGCATACTTGGAATACCAATTACACAATATGGTCCAAATGTCAATGGAAGAGTAGATTCAGATATATTTAGTACAAACCGAAAAAATGTCATGTTAGTAGTACGGAACGGTATAGCGCAACAAATTTGGCAATCACGACGGCTAGCGGAAAATGAAGAGCAATCAGATGATGAAGATATTGAAGAGGATGGTTAAAAAATTATGAAATTTACTAATATAGGTAAGCCACTTAAATTGTAAAATGTTTTAATGTATTTCATATAATGATAAATTTACTAAATTAAACTGAATTTATTGAATGTATTTAAGGAATTTACTGAATATATTTATGGAATTTACTGAACTGAATTGAATTATTGAAAACTGTTGAATTGAATTGAATTGAACTAAATTGAATTGAACTAAATTGAATTGAACTGAATTGAATTGAACGATATTGAATTGAACTGAATTGAATTGAATTGAAACATGTTGAAATTAAATCAAAAAGAACAGGGCTTTAATTAGCGGATATTCGTGCGGCGAATCAACATATTTACTTATCTATTTTCTGCTGTGTTAGTTTTCTATCAAGATTTGTTTTGCTCATCAGGAAGTCTCTTGAATCTATCCACGATCCCTGCAAATTTTATAGTCTATGAGCTATCCAAGCTTATATGAGGGCTCAGATCAACTTGTCTCTAATGCTTAAGTCATTCGACTTAAATAATATGATCTTGATGGATCCTTAAGCAACAAAGAGACAATATAATGTTAAGTTAATTTGCACCTGATGATGGATCCCCTGTTTGTATAGAGAAGTAGAGTGGTTACCTTGCCCTAGAAGGACTTGGCAAATCAGTTATAATAGTAGTGTAGCTAGTCGGGCGACTGAAGACTTTTGAGGAAGAAACGAAGATTAGTCGTATAATTATTCATAGATTAGTCAATTTTGAACTCGTAGATTGAGTCTAACTCATCTCCAGAAGGCGTACAATGAAGAAAGATGATTGCTACCACTTATAAATGTTTGTTTGCCCATATATTTAACCAATGTGAGATACTTCACTATGAACGGTCCAAATTGAGTGCTCAACCTTGATAGACCTATGATTCCTTTATCATTTATTAATTGGTTGATACTAGGGCTGTAAACGAGCCGAGCCGAGCTTTGGCCTGCTCGGGCTCGGCTCGCTAGAAATTTATCGAGCTCGAGCCGAGCTCAAGCTTCGGTTCGAGCTCAAAATTCTGTTCAAGCTTGGCTCGTTTAGCAGCTCGTTTGTTCACGAGCTGCTCACGAGCCGAGCTCGTTTAATGTTCATGAGCTAAGCTCGATAATTGTTCACGAGCCGATCATTTTTGTTGTTCGCGACCAGCTTATTTATTGTGCTTGCGAGCTTTGTTCATTAGAAGCTCGTTAACTTTTATATGAGAAGTTCATTTCCTATGCTTGTGAGCTTTGATCACAAGCAACTCGTTTCTTTTGCTCACGAACGAGCTCGTTTATAATGTTCACGAACAAAATAATATCAAATTTAGTACATCAAATAATATTATGTATTATACATATAGTATGTATTACTAATTTTTTAATATTAAAAGCTATAACTGAGCTATTTAACGAGCTTCTATCGAGCATGTTCATGAACATGTTCACGAGCCTATAAACGAGCTTGCTCGCGAACTATCGAGCCGAACTTTGACTTGCTCAAGCTCGGCTCGTTTATAAATCGAGCCTGAAAATCGTGTTCAAGCTCGGCTCGTTTACAAATCGAACCGAGCCGAGCCGAGCTTTTATCGAGCCGAACGCCGAGCCACTCATGAGCAGCTCGGCTTATTTACAGCCCTAGTTGATACAGACCAGATCTTTCATATTTTGCATGCTTAACTAGAGTTGTAGTCTAACTACGAATGTTTATTCGTAGAATAAGAAAGAGGTCTAATCTCATGAGTTGGCACTACGCGAGTGCTAAGATCATTTGCATATATCATAGTTCATTATATATAGGACATCAATGTTTTTTCTATCACCAATCCAATTCTTTATACAATCAAACTCTGAATACTTGAATATAGATTTTCCTGCAAGGTTATCATCCTGAACAGATAAATAGGTTTGATTTGTGAAAAACTTGGTTAAATATATATGTTAATAAAAGAATTTTGTGGGTATGAAAAAAACAGCAGTAGAGTAGTTGTTGATGTTGTTTGGGTAGCCAGCCGCCAGAGGTAAGGACAATGACAGTGGCGAACCCGTACTGGGTTGGAAAAGGCCCGCATCACGTGCCAACATTTTGTAGTTTCTGTTACTAATTTTACTATCCGACATTTTTTAGGATTTCAGATTTCTTTCTTTTGTTTCCTTTCTTCCTCTTCATTTTACTTCACCATTAATTTCTTACGTATCTTTCTTCCTCTTCTTTCTCTTCTTAGGATTACAAATTACTAATTTAAATATTGTGTTTCTGAGTTTGGATTAACATCATGTATCCTCGGTCTTGTTTTTTATAACTGAAACTTATTAAATTGAACTAGACTGACTTCAAGTGCATTTTCAGAAGCGAATATACTAAACTAGACTAGACTAGACTAAATTGAAATGAACTACACACGAGTCCTGAAAAACAGGGTCTTACTCTTTTTGCTCTACAAGATGGAGCATACCTTTATGATCAATAAGTTTAATATATGATCACGATTTCAAGATCGAATCTACTTAGATCATAGGAATTTTATATCCTCTTATCATTTCATTAATTATATATGTCTAACAAAATAAGAGGACTAATGGGCCATTAATAAAGCTTAAATTTAGGATAAATTTCAATGGGTTGAGATTAAAATCGATCTTATTCTAAAGGAAAATGATTAAGCTAGGAGTACAAGTTTAAATTTAAATATTTATGATCAAAATAAAATATGTAACTACCAAAATTCTCACAGGCAGTTTCACAATTTCTTTCGTCGAGTGTATGAAGAGATGAGGGGAAAATTATAAAGAAAATGCCTTTCAATGGAAGTTTAAATACCCCGGTTATATTATATGGAATTTGAAATTTTAAAAAAGACAAAATATAATGGAATGTAGATATGTTTTTAGAGCGGGTCAGACCAGGTTCAAAGTGTCCAGCCCTTCCAAAAGGGCATGAATCGGTAATTATAATTAAAATTTAATTATATTCTAATGTTCTTTTTCTATATAGATAATTATTTTCTAGTGTAGATAATTAATAATACCCTTTATTTATTTATATAAATCAATAGAGTAATATGCTTTTGTTGGGGGAGAGTATTTGTAACTTTTAGCAAGCCTAACTAACTTCAAAATGCACCTTATGGAAATATAATTGCTTTCTATATTTAATTATCTATTTTAACACATCTCCTTCACACCCAACTTTTGGTGCGTGATGTGAATGTAGCGAGAGCTTGCACATTGCTCAACCATGGCTTTGATACCATCTTAGCGAACCTAACTAATCCCAAAATGCACCTTAAGAGGATATATGATTGCTTGTTATATTAAGGAGTTATTTTAGCTCCCAAGGTAGCAATGTGGAGAATTTAACAGTAACTCAATTGGTACATTCATCAATGTGTAAGTGGAGAGTCTACGATCCGAATTATGCTCCTTACAAATTTCTCACAAAAAGAGTAATTAATATATTTATTTTTTGAAAACACGACTAATTAATATGAATCACATAATTATTACCCTCTCCGCTCTTGAAATACAAGGTCCCTCGTATTACTACAAGGTTTTCAAGTTTTGTTTAGTTCAACTGTTTAATCCTTTTGTGCATAAAAATACAATAATGCCCCTATTTATAAAAATGTATAATATTTATCTTATATCAATTTCAAATTTAATAAAAAAAACTTTTTATACTTTTATACATTGAATATATATAATTAAATTTTTTTACTTTCATCTTTCGTTCTCGTTCGTACTTAATGTGATATTTTTAGAACAAACACTAAATATTACTATAATTTTAATAAAAGAAATTAAAAATCATTTTTTGTTTAAAATGATCCATAAAGTTTATAAAAAAACATGGTAAACAATTATAAAATTTTTAAGTTATTGCATGACATCCGCTATGTTTTTAAAAGTGATTGTTACTTATATAATCTTTTGTTGTTTTATTCAATTATTTACTTCTTGTGATTTCAAACTAGTCTACATAAAAAATTTAACACAAAAACTAACTTTAATCTTTGTTTTAATTAAAAGGTTTGTATTTTTTATATTTTCTTTTTATTTTTCTCACTTAAATATAATCTTTATACTATTAAGTAATTGTTTTTTAAAAGAAATAATTGATTATTGATTTTATAAATAATTATATAATTTTATTTTCTGTAAATTTTTTAAGGTAAAAACAATATAAGTTTCATCTAGTAGCCTATAACGTAGTCATTGAAAAAAAAAACTTGATAAGATAATCATGAAACTATAAAAAGTTGGTGTTGAGGGAATCGAAAGTCCAGCGGCGAAAATTTCGTAGGCGGCCCAGGACTGGTTAAAGGGTTGGAAGGCAGTTCGAGGTAGCTCTGATCACAAGGACATGTCTCAGACGAGTGTCTCAGGGGTGTGGGAGCGTCCAGGGGCGGGTCTTGTTAAAATTAATGTTGATGCAACCTGGAATCGAGACCAAGCAGAGGGTCTGGGTGCATTACCGTGGGAATGGTTGGGAGGCGTGAGTTTTGCTGCAACAGCTCCAGCTACAACGATGGTGTCGATTGAAGTCGTTGAAATGTCAGCTATGATTTTCGGCTTAGATGTAGCGTGGAGACGAGGGTTAAAAGATATTATTTTGGAGTCCGATAACCAAAATGTGGTGAAGGCTATCAATAATGGTGGTTCAGTGGAATTTATTGGTGGGGTGGTGTTCGATGATCTCAAGTTGTGGATTGGGAAGTTGCATCGTGTCAGGTATGCTATGTTCTTAGAGTGGTGAATACCGTGGCGGACGATCTTGCAGCGTGGGGAAATAAACTTAATCAACACCTTCTATGTTTTCTGATGATTTTCCTCATTTTCTTGTTAGGCTTGTCTCTCAAGATCTTTGTAATAGGATTTTATAGTTGATATATAGCTTTGCTTTCTATATATATATAAAAAAAGAAACTACGAAATGTTTGAATGTTATTCATTTTATTATAAATTTTACGGTTCAAAAGAATAAAGAAAATACTTTCGTAAATTTTTTATTAAAAATTATTATAATATTTATTGTTTGTTTAAATAAAATATTTGATAAATTAATTGAAAGTTTTTTTTATTAACTTTCAAAAGTATATAAGATTACATATTTTTATAACTAGGGGCATTATCGTACTTTTATGCACAAAAGGACAAAACAATTGATTTAAACAATACTTACGGACTTTGTAGTTATATGAAGAACTTTATAATGAAATATATAGAAATATAGGACCTTATAATTGTTTACCCAAATTCATATAACTAATTTTGGAAATACTTAAGCAAAATACTATATAGATTGACTATCCAATTCAGGTAAACAATGAACAACATAGGATTAACCAAAAATAAGAAAGTATATATAGCATGTTTGACATAAATAAAGACAGAAAAATTCCTCCATTCTAACAGTGGGCAACAATCACATGTTTGTGTAATATAAGAATCAAGAGGAGTTGAAAATCTACCATGATTGTTTGTTTAAACATCTACCAGGATTCACTTCAATTTGTTGGGACCAATGCACATGAGGAGTCTCCATCCACTGCTTCCCATATAATACAACATAATTTATCTCATTGTTTTTTAAAAAATATAAAGTATATTTGGGATTTTGGTATGGACAAATGTTAATTGTTTTATTATGGGTAAATGTGTCCTTATCATTTTGAATACGAACTAAGTGAAAACGACCATAAGCCAACATGAGTACGTACTAACAAAATTCCTTCATAAACAATAGCAAAAACAACAAAAGCAACGGCTTCTCTCTTTATTATTTTTGCCTAAAACATTAAAATGATGCGTCTATGGTCTTTAATATCAGACCAATCAATTTTTACAACTTTATCCTTTCAAAAATTTAAATCTTTTTGAATCAATAACTTCGAAAACGTTTGATCTAGCTATAACATATCGAATGTATATTTTATTGGTTAGTTGTATTTTCTTTCCAAAATAACAATTTGTAATTTTTTCTCCATTGTATTTTTGGGGTAACCAAATAAATACACTAACATAAAGTCAAACAAAACAATACCCTAATATATAGTGTGAAATATGAGTGTATTAGAGACTAATATAAAAAATATTATGCATTAACTAACAGTTTAAACTTTTAGCTCAACTAATTATTTCATATGATATTAGAGCCTCAATCACCAAATGTGCTACAGATCAATATACAAAATGATGTTGAGTCTTAAACATTGATTAATACACAGAAATGTCCTTGTGTTACTATGCGTTATGCAATTTTACCCTTATATCCAATAAGAGGCTAATTATTTATTGGGTAATTTCTTAAAAAAAACCCTTGTATTTACTAATTTTGTCAAATTGGTGTATGTGTTTATCTTTTTGACAAAAAGATGATTGTGTTTATCACTGTTACCCAAAAAGCGGAAAATCCACTAACGGTGTTAAATGTGATGATGTGACAAAGGATTTTCGGTCTTAATTTCTTAGTAAATTCCTAAAACATTCACGTGTTTACAACTTTAAAGCATCGAAAATGAGCTTTTTATAACATAATCAATAAACTAAGATCAAAATACCCATTGTCACGGAGTTAATTGCTTCAGAGGTCATAAAAGTTTGCCTATTTCCCATGAATGGTCATAAAACTTTAATTTGTCCCAATAAAATCATAAAACTTTAATTTTGTCCCAATAAAATCACATGGCCATTTTCCGGCCAACCACTCGCCGGAGATGATGATGTGGCATTAATTTAAAATTTTTAATGACACGTCAGCGACATGTCATCGCCACGTGGCAAAAAAATTTAAAAATTTAATAAATTTTTTTTAAATAAATCAATTCAATCCAACTCAACCCAATGTTATATAGCTAATTAGTTTCAGAGGTCACAAAAGTTTTGAATATTTCTCTAAATGGTCACAAAAGTTTCGAATAATTTCCTAAATAGTCACAATAATTTTGAATATTTTCTCAGATAGTCACAAATTTACAACTAATTACTTTTAAAGGTTAGAGGAGTTTCAAACATGTCCAAATATAGTCATAAAAAAATAGTTACATAAACTCAACATAAGACATCCATAAACTCAATATATGAATGTTTTTATGGATGTCTTATGTTGAATTTATGTAACTATTTCTTTATGACTATATTTGGACATGTTTAAAACTCCTCTAACCTTTAAAAGTAATTAGATATAAATTTCTGACTATTTGAGAAAATATTCAAAATTATTGTGACCATTTAGGAAATTATTCGAAACTGTTGTGACTATTTAGAGAAATATTTAAAACTTGTGTGACCTCTGAAACTAATTAGCTATATAACATTAGGTTGAGTTGGATTGGATTGGTTTATTTTTTAAAAAATTATTAAAAAAATATTTTTAAAATTTGCCACATGTTGCTGACGTGTCATTAAAAAATTAAAATTGATGCCACATCATCATCTCCGGCGAGTTGTTGGCCGGAAAATGGCTAATGTGATTTTATTGGAACAAAATTAAAGTTTTATGATTTTAGTAGGACAAATTAAAGTTTTATGACCATTTATGGGAAATAGGCAAACTTTTATGACTTCTGAAGCAATTAACTCCAATGTCACGTCATCACATTTAACACTATTAATGAGCTTTCCGCCTTTGGCATAACGGAGATAAATACAATCATTGTTTTATCAGAAAAATAAACACATACCATTTTGACAAAATTCGTGAACACAAGATTTTTTTTAGGAAATTACCCTTATTTATTTGTCAAAATCTCTCAATTATCATTCCCTCCAGTTTGTCAAACTCCCTCATTATCTCTTAAACTAACCGAACACGTATGTGGCATAAACGGCCACTTACTAGCCATTAGAATCCGCGTCATTTGCCAATATTTTTTTTTCTAAAAATCCGACATTTTGAGTCCATTATTTTAGCACTCAATCACATAATTCTTTTCACTCTTGTACATTGATCGTGACTTCTTCTTCTGTATTTGTGCTTGTTCTTCTTAATAAGCAGAAGGTTAGAATTTGTGGTTCCTTCATATCATTCTTCTTCTTCTTTATTTTCATCACCATTATAAGTAAATATACATGTTCTATTAGTTTAGAATAAAATTGAGAGATTTTAACAAACAATGGAACATAATTGAGCATTTATATGATATAGAGGCAAAGTTGCATAACAAGTAGTATAACACGGGAGCATATTTATGTATTAACCTTTTAAACATCAACTTAGCTTTTAGTTCAACAAGTTTATTAATAGAAAAATGTTATATAGGTTTTCATATCATATTGGAATAAGCATTAAACTTAGCAGCATAAAAGGATAATTACTAGATACCGAACTTATTTTTATTATTATTTTTTTTTTCATATTATTTTTAACTTAGTCTTTTAGGAGAGATTTAATTTATTGTATATTTGTCACATATATGTTATTTGTGGGGCAGGGTAATAATCTAATGATAGGATTCTAATTAATAAAACATTAATGTTGTATTTTTATTTTTTTGGTAGAGATTAATGTTGTATACCTAATTATTTTTATGACTTTATTAACTTTCATATAATAATATATAAATAACTATATATATTCATAAAAAATATAAATCTTAGATTTATAAACTATGAACCCAGAGTTTTAAATTGTACCTCACAAACTATATGATCGGACATTAAATTATTTGTATGATGCATAGAGATAGGTTCAAATGAGACAAGGAGACTATAGTGAGACAAAATATTATGGTGAGACATTGACCATTCTGGTAAGAAAAAGGGGGAAGATGGCAAACTTGTAAATAAATACACAAATGGTCAACGTGAGGAAGAAGGGAAAGAGGGGGAGGGTGATGTCAGCGCTGATGTCACATCTGGAGAGAGAAAAAGTTTTTATTATTTTATTTAAAATGCATTTTCTCGCTCTTTCCGAACTCAATTTTCAAAAAAAATTATACCACTGAACTCGTATTAATTAGGCGGTCATTTTGAGATCCATTGTTGTTATTTATAGACGATTTTTATTTTTTTTATTTTTGTTCCAAGTCGGATACTTGGTTGTTCCAACAGAATACTATATTTGTTCCACCAGACTACTCCAATTGTTCCAGCAAAATATTTTCATTATTTTTTTTTAAATGCACTCTGGAAGTGTAAGAAAATGTAATATTCTGTTGGAACAATTAGAGTAGTCCTGTGGAACAATTAGAGTAGTCCGGTGGAACAATTATAAAAAAATAAAAAAAAATAAAAATCGTCTATAAATAACAAAAATGGATCTCAAAATGACCACATAATTAATACGAGTTCGCTGGTATAATTTTTTTTGAAAAATGAGTTCGGAAAGAGCGGAAAAATACAATTTAAATCAAATAATTAAAACTCTTTCTCTCTCCAGAGGTGACATCAGCGATGACATCACCCCCCTCTCCCTTCCCTTCAATTCACGCATGAGGGGTGCTCATTTAATTACAATTTTGCCACCTTCTCCTGTTGAGTTACAAAAATACCCCATGTCTCATCATAAAAACTAGTCTCATCCTAAACCCTTGTCTCATTTGAACTTGACTCTACATAAATAATATGATCTGCTAAATATATAATATAATATTTTAACAATATTATCTTTTTACGGAAAAAAGAAAGCATCATAATACAGTAAAAAATTACTACATTTTTCAGTGTTCGCTGCCTTGTAAAAAAAATATTATCTCCTCCATCAATTTAAGTAGTTTCCATTGCATAAAACAAAAGTGAGCATCGGTGCAAACCCTAATTCTCTCTTCTTCTTCCTTTTTTTTCCATTTTCTTTTGTCTTACCGATAACATGATAATATGTAAAATAATGAAAGATTACTTACAAAACTAGGTCACTATAGGTTGGCCAATTTAGACCCATAGGCACATGGTGACAAAAAGCATGCATGATGAGATTGAGTTGGGATACCTAAGCTACATTTGTTTGTGATCATTAAAACAAAACTAATACTAATTATTATTTGGTTAATACTAATTTTTTTAATTAAGTGAACATAAGATCCTATACTTCTATAATTACGTACGTGCCAGCACGTACAACACACATAATTGAATAATAAATTACCCACAAAATCTTATTTCTTCTATTTTATTGTCTTTTCTATTGGCTGTATACCACGATGTGAAATGTAAAAATATACTATATCTTTGGGAATAAAACGACGAATAAAATACATATGTGCATGCACTCCTCATATCTCTTATCTTATCTCTCTCTAAACCATGCATATTTATATTGCTAATTATTACACTGTATATCTGTAGTAATTTATGGAAGATTCTTACATTAACAATTATATGTACATATGGAATTAACACTGGTCACGTCAAAAATATGCACTCACTCATTAACTAATAACTTACTAGTTATTATATCAATTTAACGAAAGAATGTGAGGTCATGTTCGAAACTCATGATTGACAAAAAGTGAATTATAAGAAAAAGGCACCTGCAAGTTGATACCGTGAAAAGAAATGTTAGAGCATGTATTCCTGACAAGGGCGTAGCTAAGATTTTATTCAAGTGGTTGCGAATATTTAAATTTTGTGAATGAGTTATTTTATCCATATAATATTTTGAAAATAAAAATTAATGCAGTCAAAATACTAAAAGGTTTAGTTGAGGTTAAAATATTACTTCCTCCGTTTTTAAATGTTAGCCGCTTTTATAAGATATATTAATTATAGCATACAAAATATTAATTTATCATCTTTTTAATTTCTCTTGTGTTACTTGTTTTTTTAAAATTCTATATGTATAAGGGCATAATTGACAAAATACCAATCATAAATGACAAAAACGATCAACATTTATGAAAAAAATCACTTTCAAAAAACGACCAACATTTAGAACCTGAAGGAGTATAACATTCAAAAACATGGGTCAAAATACTATAACATATTTGCATTTACTAAATGCTTTAGGTAGAAGCTAAAAAAAACTTGTTTTGTCATTGCTTAACTTCTTCTCCTTTTTTAAATGGAATATCCCTGATTATTCAAGCAAAGCCAAACTGAACCCCAATTTGACATTGCTTAAATATTAAATTTCAGTTTTTATTTTCAAATAAATGAATTCTTAAATTTCACAGTTACTACTATCACAATATCCATTTCTAATCAAGAGTAAGATGTATTTTTTTTATATATATATCTTTTTTATTATAGTGAGATGTAAAAATCTTGTCTATTCTGAATCTTTTTCAAAAAATTGACATTAAACAAAAAATATCAAAATAACGAATATAAATTTCAGTCTAATTAAATCATATTTATAATCCATCATGTGGGCGTTTATGGCCGTATAAGGTCGAGGAAAATAGCCTAATCAATTGAAGGCTTTACAAATATAGAAAACCCACATCCAAATTCAAGCTATAATCTTCTTACAAACTGTGCAAGTTCTATAGCCCAATACCAACCTAGGGCTTTGGCTTGCATTGTTGCTCCTGAGATCCCAGATAAGGATCCGTTTGGTGTATAGAAAATAAACAATTTACAAAATTTTAACTACTTTTTATACTATTTCTAATTTTAGGGTACTCAAACCCCCTTATCCGGGTGGGTTCAAATTTGTGAAAATAGATTGCCTGCAACTTGTTATTACGGACACATTCTGTAAAGTGGACACAATAAAAAATATACAAATAAAACGCTTGTGGTTTAAGGTTTTGAAAGTAGAAGAATGTGGTTTTATTTTTATTTATTTTTTGCAAAAGAAAGTATGTGGTTCACAAAGTTAACAAATAAAAGAAATTGACTAATACCATTTGTCACATCATCATGTCAACACTCCATGTCATCAAGTCAAACGACAAGTCATCAAAAAATCAATGTTTTATTATGCGATGTCATCAAAGTCAACAATTTAACATGCCACATCATCAAAGTCAACATGATACGTCATCAAAGACTAACACATTTACTTAAATTTCTTTATTTGTCTATTTATCAAAAATAACAAATTGTCTATTTGTCAACTTTGCTAACTACATGCATTATTTTGCAAAAACTGAAACTACATTCCTCTATATCCAAATCCGTAAAACCACAAGGGTTTTATTTGTTTTGAGATTTGAAATATGAACCAAATTGATCTTTACCCTGATAAAGTGGAAATAGATTTAGTAAATTGTTTTATTCCATACAACAAACTGATCTTTACCCCTGAGATCCTGCTAGAATTGTTCTTGAAGTTGAACAATTGGATTCAGAATGGAAAATTTTGTATACTAAAATTTTACTCAGTTTTGAATGAATTTTAGATTACACAAGGGGAAAAAGTGGTGAGAATTCATTGGTTCTTGAAGACTCAAAAGAAGATTTTTTTTTTTCAGAGAGAAACATTGATGTTGTTTTAAACATATGAGTTTGTGTAATGATTTTTAGAAGAATTAATTGATATGAATATCTATTTACGCGGAACCATGAAGACACATCAAATGTTTCACAATTTTTTATTTCCATAGTGCAAGAGTATTGGATTGGGCTTAATCCACCAGTGAAGAGGATTCAATTAGCTAATTACTATTTTTTTGTCCATATATGGGCTTTTGAGCATAAGATTTTAGGCCTACCTTGTTTGATGTTATCTATCAATGGTTCTAATCCTTCTCAAATCTTAAAAAGCAGGACTAGAAAACCTCCCCATCAAGCTTTTAATCTTCATAAGAGTTTCTATAAATATTAGATTTGAAAGACTAAGGTGTCGTTTAGTTCGTGAAATGAATAAAATAGTTATATCCTAAGAATATAATAAGAAGGGAACCGTATTGCTGATTCATAGGAGCAACCACAGTGGTTTAGTGGAAACAAATGTTCTTTAAAACACAATTTTAAATCCCTATACAATAATAAGTATAAAAATACCATTTAATTGCTTATTTAACTTGAAACATATTCTTTTTATGCGAAAAAAAGCCCATTTTTTCCTTTCAGTTGTTGTTTTTTGTTTCTATTGCGTTGAATAAAACTATGACAAAGCTTTTAGTTTCTTGTTTGTTTGCTATTTTTTGTCTGTTTTCCATATACGAGTGATGTTTCTCTCCATATAGATGGTTATGATTAGTTTTTCTATATGAGAAGTTGTCGTTTGTTTCGCTTTATAGGTGTTGGAAGCGGAATAGCTTTTACGGCTATCAAATAGAACTTTTGATTGGACGGCGAACTTCGCAGGAACTTCTTGGTCATCACGAGTGTGTCGTGCCGCATGTAGGCCTATAAAATTTCCTTCCAGCTGATACATATAGTTCAAGCTTCTTTTGCCGAATTTATTTATCGTAGTTTTGTTTTTTTATTTTTGTATTTTTTTTATTTTTTTTTCCAGATTTGTAACTCTTGTTAAAAAAGAAAACATAAAATAAATTAACTTTATTGGATTGGTGGATCTACATGAGCGTGAATTAAACTTGTTGGTTTGGGCCAATCAAATCCGTTCGTGCCTTGTGATTCTACTGTTATTGTATTGTTTTCAGCCTCCCTCAGATGCTACATTATGTTCATTAAACAAAGAACATTGAACTAAAAACATTTGATAAAAAGCTTCTCCAATGATGTTTTGTTGTTCTTTTACCGTTATTTTTCTTAACATTTCAAACTAGAAACAATATTTTTATGTTAAAGTAAATAAATTATTGGAAAATATTAAAGTGATGAAAACTTTTAAGAAATACTTACGGCCTAACATTTCTTTTTAATCCAGCACAGGTCTCTAAAATATGTAAGACATGCCTGAAAATTATGATAAAGAATCTAACAAAAGTAGTGTATACAATCAAGTATATGATAAAGAACCTAACAAAAGTAGTATATACAATCAAGTATATGCTCTCTATAGTATAGGAACACGCAATATAGAAATAACTTCTCAATTATTATATAAACAGTCTGATCTTTAGTGTTGAGAATCTTTATTGCACCAATCCTTATTTAGTAATAACCTCTTAGTTGTCAAAGAAATAGATGGTTCGATACCCAATATATTACTATATAGAAGTTTTATAGTATTTATTTATTAATTTATATTTTCACATAAAATTGTGGTTTAGTAATAAACAAAGCAAATATTTATTATTTTCTTCTTTTTGACTCCACCACCACACAAATCCTGTGGCTAGTGATAAATTCCGAAACCTATTATTATCCACGAGAAATTTTAGAATATTTTTGGAGTACGGATGACTAGGGCTGTAAACGAGCCGAGTCGGGCCGAGCCTTGGCATGTTCAGGCTTGGTTCGTTAAAAATATATCGAGCTCGAGCCTTACTTCGAGCTTTAAAAAGCTGTTCAGGCTTGGTTCGTTTAGTGCTCGTTTGTTTACGAGCTGTTCGCGAGCTTTTCTCGAGCTTGATTGCGAATGACTTGTTTATTTTGTTCACAAACAAAATAATATAAAGTTGACTACTTAAAACAATACTTTAAATACTTAAACCTACATATGGTCATTTATATAAAAAAAAAACAACAACATTTGATCAATGACATAATTAATAGACAAAAATATCCAAATAAACAACCCAAAAACCTAGATGTATATCGTGTATTATTTTCATATGGCATGTAATGTTTTCGTGGGCCACAATGTAAATGGGCCATGGGCACTAAATTAGATTAAATATGAGTCATACTAACTTTCAATTTATTTTTCTAGTAATACTAAATTTTAAATTCTAAATATTTAAAAACTGTAACCCAAGCTATTTCACGAGCTAATTCATGAACTTGTAATCGAGTTTGCTCGCGAACTTTCGAGCCGAGCTTTGGCTTGCTCAGGCTCTGCTCATTTACGGACCGAGCTTCAAAATTGTGTTCACGAACGGCTCGTTTACAAATCGAGCCGAGCCAGCCGAGCTCTTATCGAACCGAACACTGAGCTTCTCGCTAAGGGCTTGGTTCGTTTACAGCCCTACGGATGACGTGGTACTCTGAACCTATAATTCGATGATATGTTATATCGATTAGTATCTAGGGTTCATCATTTAGTGTATAGAGTTTAATTTTTTAGAGTCTAGAGTTTTTATTTTTGGATCTAGAATTTTATATAAATAATTAATTAAGAATTACATTTTAATTAATTACACATTGTCAAAATCTTATTGATTAATGAGACACATATCTATTATTTATTAGCTTAAAATACCACGTTATCGTGCTCCAACAATATACTAAAATTTCTCTATTATCCACATGAATTAATTTCTCATGTGGGAACGTAATTTAAATGTCTCACTCTATAGAAAAACAGGAAGAAAAGAAAAGAACGTCTCAACTAGTACAACTACCGCATAATTTTCAGATACTTTTTTCAAATTATAGGTGGATGGTTGTGGGCTCCTATGGATCACACACAAAATTAACAATAACTCCAGACTTTTCCAGATTAGTTTCCGTTGGAAAATCCGAAAAATATCTCAAATTCCTTTTCATTTTTCTATTTTTATAGTTTTCAAGTTTTAACATAATACACGTTAAGTCCTCTTATAGTAGAACCTCAATAAATGAATACTTTTAGTATCAAAAAACTATTCATTTAGCGATATTATTTATTTATCAATTAATAAATATAATATTTATTTATCAATAAATGAAATAATAATTCATTCACATGAGGTGTAGGCTATGATCACTTTGTTTTTGCTCTACTTTGTTTGTAATTTGTCCTATCCACCATTAGATTAGACTTTAACCCATGATCTAATGGTGGACAAAACAAAGTAATGGTTACTTTATGAAAAACAAAGTGACCATAGAATTTTCCTTCACATGATATTTTTAGAATTTTTTTTTTTATAATTATATCATTCTGTATATATTAAGTTAAAATTTATCTGGAATTCACTATAGTTATAACTTTTATGCAAACTATAATTACATTAATTTTAAAATTCCAGATTAGTTGTACATGCATACATAAAGCAGATAAAGTGCACAATACCATGTATTAAGACTACTGTGTGTGTATATATAATAGTTAGAGTTAAGATGTCTACTCAATAGCTCATACCAAGCTATATATAATCAAATTACCTGGCGCAGCATGATCAAAATATTCCAGAAGTGGTGCACGCTTTACACAAAATCAATGATGAAATGCATTTTAGGGAGGAAAGAAACAATCAACTTTGAAGGTATTTTTTGATAAAATATGACTTATTAATGTGTTGAAAATTAGTCATTGGATGAAATGTATTGATGATATATTATATAAATAAAAATATATTATTTGAAATATAGTGATTATTCATTTATATTTACATAGTGCCTATAAAGACTTCATTTGTATTTATTTGTTGCATTAAGCGAGGTTATTCGTTAAGCCCATTGAACCAAGTTGAGACCGAAGAAATTTATTCATTAGACGAGGTTATTCATTTATCAAACATTCGTTTATCGAGGTTCTACTGTATTTTGAAAAATAAATTATGAGGTCTGCATCTTTTACCATAACTAACTTTTTGGCACTTTATGTGTATTTTTTTAGTAACAAATATATTTTAACTTTCAAGACATTTATTGTGATTTTATTATGTGCTCTTTGCATATTCCTACTGAAATTCAATGATTATAAAGTTTAAACAATAAATAGAATGACTAGAATGTTAATTATGACAAACAATGGAGATTCTATAATGTAATTTTCAAAATAAATAAGACTAAAAAGTGTAGTATTTAGAAAGTTAGGGGTTTTTAAAATTATTTACTTATTTTTTACTATGATCATAATAAAGCCGTGTTCTACCTGTCTATTAAATTTATCAATTGTCAATATATCAATTCTCACGTCTCAATTACCGATTGTACGTAGCATTGACAATTTTCAATAAATGTAAACATAGATAAGATAGCTATTTTCTGTATAAAATCTGGCTCCATACCTTATAATTAATTAATTATTTTTTTTTTTTTGGTGATACCTTATAATCTGGCTCCATACCTTATAATTAATTAGTAGTATCCAATTTAGGATTTTCTTTGTATTTATATACATCAAACGCAACCTATTTTCTTAATTTCCACTCTCCAACTCCAATGGCAGAAAACCAACCCATTCTCACCTTGCCTTCTTCTCTTCCTGACCATAGAAATTTAGTAAGTTCAAATCCAGATGGAAGCTACACTCGTCATCTTGATTTTCCAAGGGTTCCTTTTTCTCCTGATCCAAATTTATTATCTTCCTCTCCTGTTCTATTCAAAGATATCCCAGTTAACTCAACTAACAAAACATGGCTCCGACTATACCTTCCGCGTCACTTACTCGATTCTAATAACCACTCCCGCCGTCTTCCTCTCTTAGTTTATTACCACGGGGGTGGCTTTGTTTTGGGCTCAGCAGATGCAAAAATGTTCCATGATCTTTGCAACTTGATTTCTAAACGCATTGAAGTTGTTATAGCCTCCATTGACTATCGTCTTGCACCAGAGCATCGCCTCCCAGCCGCATACGAGGATGCTTTTGAGGCGCTGGAATTTATCAAGTCAAGTCAAGATGATTGGTTGAAACGATTCGTTGATGTATCGAATTGTTTTCTTATGGGCAGTAGTGCTGGTGGAAACATATCGTATGAAACGGGCATTCGAGTGTGCAGCTCTGGTCGGGAATTAGAGCCGTTGAAGGTTAGAGGTTTTGTAATTCACCATCCCTTTTTTGGCGGTTTGGAGAGAACTGGGTCAGAGCTGAAAATGTTTAATGACAGCCTTTTTCCGATAGATCTAAGTGATATGATGTGGGAATACTGTTTGCCGGTCGGTTCAGATAGAGATCATGAGTACTCTAATCCGATGGTTAAAGTGAGTTCAAGTTCAAAACTTATTCGGGATGCAGATTCGCGAGTACTTCTGTTTGGTGCTTATGATGATCCATTGATTGATCGAGTGGAGCAATTTGGTAAAATGTTAGAAGAAAATGGTGTGATGATTGAAGCTCACTTTGTTGAGGGTTGTCATGGCGTGGAGATGTTGGATTCATCCAAAGCTGAGTTAATGTGTTCTGTTTTGAAAGATTTTCTCCTTAAATGCACCAAATAAGCTGTACATGATGCATGCTTTTTCATAGAAGAATTTCTAATGATTGTGATGATCTTAAATATTTAGAGAAATTTTAGAATATTCCTGGTGCACACGGTGCTCCTTACTAAATAAACGTATTGCTCAAGTTTTGTCCTTGTTTTGTCTTTATTTACTTAAATTAAGCAAAACTCAATTACGGTTCAATTTAGTTCAATCCAGCATAATTTATTGAACATTCACTTAATAATTCAATCTAGTTGTGGTTAATAAGAAGGAGGTCAATTGAATTGATCCCACTGGGTCTCTTTTATATTAGATTTATAACTTTCATTGGCGACCTAGCAGAATCACATGTGTTTATTCTTTATTCTATTTTTAATAGAGATTCGAAATTTAGAATAAAATTACATACTGTAAGTGAAATACTTTCTATTGAGTTAGTAAGGACAGGATTAGTAGCTAAACTCCCTAAACGTACTCTAAGCTTGCCACAACAGCTTATCTGAACCCACATTTCGAATAATAATGCAAGGAGACTCAGCAATGCCCGCCTCTATTAGACAAGAAGGAAAGCCCGAAAAGCCATCGGGATTAACGGGGACCTTTACTGACTAAAGGAAGCAACGCACGCCTTGGGAGTTCAGCTTACCTTTATGCGACAAACTCATATGTCGCAGAATATATAAGTCGCTACTCTAGTGATAGTCACCTTGAAAATGGAGCACTCAATGGAGAAAATAAGGCCAGACTGTTGCTCGGCTAACAACCATGGCTTTGAATAGGAAGAAGATGCAAAGAGTTAGAATAGGCGGGTTCAGCTCAGATATATTTGTAGTTTCTAAAGCAAAACGAGAGTTCAAGTGAACTTTACAATTTTGTAAGTCAGTAAGTAGCATGAAAAATTTCTGTTATTATTCTTCTCAAAGTGAACGGAAGAGCTAGACTCCCATGCCTCTGCTCGCTAGAAATTTGGTTTCCTTATTTCTAGGCCTGAGCTGACCTAATTAGTAGAGAAGCATACCTATAGCGTGCACATCTTATCGAGTACTTTTGGTTTTCGTGGCAGGGTTTCCTAGGGAGAACTCAATATGATGACCAAAGAGGGTGTTCCGAACCATAAATACTGATTGATCGGTTCAGTCAAATTTAACAAAATTCCTTAGTCATTTAGCCAATTCAGTCAATTCAATTCATCGAATTCAGTTTTGGATAACTTCAATCGAATAAAATGCACCCCCTAACTATGTCCCACTATAACGAACTAGACCTAAGTTATTATTTAGAAACTTTAATATATAAAAAAAACCCTTTTTTTTAGCTTGAAATCGAGGAGGAAGAAGGAAGTTTTGCTTTTTTCTTCCTCCTCCCAACCCCGAATCTGATTTAGTTTTCTTCTTCTTCTCATCGCTTTTTTTGTTTAGCATCATATATTTCAACAGTATTCTTTGGTCATCAGATCTGCATCCGTTAGCTATATTTTCTTCATTTATAGCTCGTTCAAATTTAGCACGGACGGAAAAGGTTGACTTAATCCATAGATCTGTGGATCTACGGGAGTGCAATTTCAGGAAGGATATAGATCTGATTTTCTGGTGAAGCATAGGTGTTGAAGAATGATTTTTGATTGCTTATCTGCAAATCCGGAATCTCAATAAATATATGATGTATTATGTCGCTTTTTTAGTACATTTATGGTGTATTAGGCTCTTTGTAGCGTTTCTTTGCCTTATATGCGGTTTATACTGGCTTTTGTCTGTATCTTTATGAGGTTTAGTTCCTCCTTTTTCTTTGATTATCATCGTGCTGTAATTTTTTATATTATTTAATGATATGATAACTCTTTTATCAAAAAATAAATAAATATATATATATATATATATATATATATATATATATGAAAAACTAATGCTTTCAATATGTATTTCCCATCCATAATTTCTATAGTAAATAATGTTAATTATTATAAATTTGAAAAAAGTTAAAATAGTAATTAATAACATAATTAAAAATGCACCATTAGATAATAATTCAATGGTTATTATTGCAGTATCCGTGGTAAAAACAATGTATTCTAGTTTTATAATTAAGGGAGAATAAACTCCTCATGTATTGGACAAACTATATTAAAATTCTATGTATCGGTGTCTCCAAAGTAGGAGTGAGCAAATCCGAACCATAAATCGAAATCCGAAAAAACCGATCCGAACCAAATCGAACCAATCCGAACCATATTTTGTTTGGTTAGGTTAGGATTTCATTTTTGGAGTAATTCGAATTTCGGTTCGGATCGGTTTGATTCGGATGAAAACCGAACAATCCGAACTACATTATAATATTATTGAGTTTTAGTATTTTGTATGATATATTAATTTTTTTAATATCTTTTGTTTGTTTTGTTTTATGTAATAACTCATAACAATTAAAACAATATATGTTAACCATAATTTAATACAAATGTTAAATACTATTGACTTAGAATAACATAATTTAGTATAAACATTTTATTAGTTGTAAAAAAATAGAAATAAAAACTTATAAATTTTCAATTTGGTTTTTATCCGAACCAATCCGAATTATTTCGGTTCAAATTCGATCCGAACCGAAATAAATTTGGATTGGTTAGGATCATAAAATTTCTCCTTGTTAAGTTAAGATCAATTTAATTCGGTTCGATTTTTGATCCGAACCGGACCATGCTCACCCCACTCCAAAGGGCCTCCATCAACATTATACATGGATTTGTAATAATAGGATTAAATTACTATAATCTCTACATTTGATAATTTGAGAATATTCTAGGAATATCGTTGACCTATATTTTCTATGTGGCTACACTCACTAAGGTCCAAGAACAATAAATAACAGAAAACGTTACCAAAAAAAAATAAATAACAGAAAACTAATGTAGATTTGGCAATAATTTCATTAACTAGTTGAAAGAAAATATAAAAAGGAAAATCTAAGAATGATCGATTCACGAGATCAGTAGAAGATGTGTCCAAGAACAATAAATAATGGTTTTGAATATAAAATTTCGTATCCCTAATCCTATAAGGATCCTATGTCTAAGGTCCCCTCTGCCATTACGTATAGCCCATATATATGAGAAATTATATTGTGTGATGAAGTTTCAACCTAAGCCTCTTATTTGGATTTTTTGTATCTACTAAAATACACCCAATTTGAAATCATTTAAACACATCATACATAAAAAGTGTGGGAGATTAACAAAGCAATAACTTTTTGTCTTATTTTGCACTTTTTCGGAATCTTATTTTATTTAACTTTAGATAAATTTAATTTTTCTATTTTTTATTGGTTTAGTCTATTGCATTTGATCCATCACACAAATTTTCTGATCCAAAATTGGATTTCCTTATTCATGGCTGGTTTGGGACCCTTATTGAGACAACAAATTTTTTAATTAATTTTCAAACAAATCATCAACACTTGCCTTTCTATTTTGGTTTAAATGAATTTTTTATATGTATAAAGAAGAATCGAACTCAGGAAACTATATATTGTTTAAGAGCAACTCCAAAAGAACCTTAAATTTAAAGAACAAAGGATATTCACTATCAACTACAAAAATGAAATTGGTTGGCCTTTACTTCAAATATGAAATTTGTGAAGAGTATAAAGTAAGCTAGTTTCTTCATTATTCAATTAAAATAATAATAAAAATACATACTTCAATTTACTTCTTAATTAACAACAAAAAAATAAAAAGTATTCAATAAACAATATTAACAAAATATTATTTATATGATTAATAATTTAATATGGTTAATGCTTGTGAAATAATTGCAACTTTCACACATGAATTTGTCATTCAAAATATATGCACATCATACATAGCACCACTATATTGACTTTTCCATTCTTTTCCATTTTCTTTATATTTTTTTTTTATCATAATTGTTAGTTTAATTTGTTCTTTATAATTAAAGTAAACTTATTAAAATTGAACTGAATTTACTAAATTGAATTAGTTGAAAATTAGATAAATTGAACTAATCTAAATTGAATTGAATTTTGTTGAAAATAATTCAAAAGAAACATATAGTATATAATAGTTAATCTTAAATACAACTAATTTAGAATTCGGCAGAGAATACCTTCCAAGAAAAGATAAATAATCACTAAAGCTTAATCTGTCAAAATAAAATGTTAAACGTTCGATGAAAACAAATTAAAATATCAGGGGTCTCCAGGTGGTTGTTGCCATAATTGATAAAATTTAATTGTCTTAACCCAATAATTTTAAGCATTAAGTCTATAAAATGTAGTTTCATCTAGTAATTCCATGCAACAACCTCATAAACCGCAACTATTTCTTAATATCCCAGTCTCTAATGGCACAAAACAAAATCCATCCCCTCCTAAATTCTTCTTCATCAGTTCCTGATTACAGAAAAATGATAGTTTCAAATCCAGATGGAAGCTATACTCGTCATATGAATTTTCCATGTGTTCCTTCATCTCCAGATCCAAATTCATCTTCCTCACCGGTCCTAACAAAAGACATTCCAATTAACACCACTAAAAAAACATGGCTCCGAATTTACCTTCCACGTCACTTATTCGATTCTTCATCTACCGCCGCGGAACATGAAGGACGCCTTCCTCTCTTAGTTTATTACCATGGTGGCGGCTTTGTTTTCACCACTGCAGATTCAAACGTTAACCATGATTTTTGTGTCTTCATGTCTCAACGCATTGAAGCAGTTATAGTCTCCGTTGAGTATCGTCGTGCACCGGAACACCGCCTTCCTGCTGCCTACGAGGACGCTTTTGAGGCGCTGGAGTTTATCAAGTCAAGTGAAGATGATTGGTTGAGACGATTCGTGGATATATCGAGTTGTTTTCTTATGGGCACCAGTGCTGGTGGAAACATAGCATATCAAACGAGTCTCCGAGCGTGTAGATTGGTTCGGGAGTTAGAGCCGTTGAAGGTAAAAGGTTTAGTACTTCACAGTCCGTTTTTTGGCGGGTTAGAGAGAACTGTATCGGAGCTGAAAATGGTTAATGACAGTTATTTGCCCTTGGATGGAAATGATTTTATGTGGGAAGTGTCTTTGCCGGTCGGGTCAGATAGGGACCATGAGTATTGTAATCCGATGACTGGAGTCAGTTCGAGTTTAAAACTTATACGTGAAGTAGATTTAAAGGTTCTTTTGTTTGGTTCTTATGGAGATCCGTTGATTGATCGGGAGATTGAACTTGCTAAAATATTAGAAGAGAATGGTGTGCTAACTGAGGCACATTTTGGTGAGGGTTGTCACGCTGTGGAGGCAATGGATTTCTGCAAAGGTGATTCATTGTGTTCTAGTTTGAAAGATTTTATGGGCTTAAATGCAACCAAATAAGGGATTTTAACATGCGTGGGCGCTTTAGATGTGCCAACCTAGTTGGATGTCCTGAATTCCTTCTCCCCTCTTCATATATTTATTCAAATTAGTAATAATAAAAAAAGTTTTTCATAGCTTCGAGTTTGAGTTTCAGGTCTCCTAAGTTCTATTCCGTGGTTGATAGTGTTAGTTGAAAGAAAAAAGCAAATGAAAGTTGGTCAACCGAGTTCAGTTAATTTGCTTTTTAAATTTGGAAGTGGCCTTCCTAATTTTTATTTCAATTTTTTTTTCTAATCTTGCGATCATTTTCGCACATTTATACTATTTTACAAAATCTCTTGCATGCTCGCAAATACCTCAAAACTAAACAAGGATAAGAAGTTCTTTAGCGTGTATAATGTGATCCGATCAAACAATATATATCCGGTATATTATGGCTATTTGTTATATTTATCTTTAAATTACACGTTCTACAATAGCCATATTATGTACTGGCTAAATTCTAAAAAACAAAAAACTTTGGGGTTACAAAAATTATTAAAAAAAGTGAATGTGAGTTGCTTGTTGACGAAAAAAAATGACTATGATTTATATTTTGTCAAAATAATGATCTTTTACTTTAATACCATAAAAATGATCGCTAACGACTTTAAAATAGAGAAACAATTAAACTTGTTTAATACATCATTTACTATAAAATCATGTTTCTTTTTAATATTCGGAATCAACATTTTTGGAGTCCTCTCTCTTTAAATATTCACTTTCTCTCTTTACACTAAATACCATCGAAACGACCTTAAAATTAAAATTACTTGATAGGAAATTGGTAATATGGTGCATAAAATTAACACTAAATAATTAAAAATGACACTGATAATTTATATGGAAATGCCACTATAAAGTAGGGAAAAATCACGGCAAGCATGAGCTTACGATATCCAAAAAACTAAAATAACATAAGGCAGAAGGTGTTTTTACCAATTCCATCTGAATTAATGATTTTATAAATATTGATTATCAGTTTGATATTATTATGTTTTTGGTGTAGGCTATGGTTACTTTGAAGTAACCATTACTTTGCCTTCATCACCATTGGATCAAAATCCACTACCCTCATCTAATGGTGATAATGGTCAAAGTAATGGTTACTTTGTAAAAAACAAAGTGACCATAGAAAAACCCTATATTTTTCATATGCGTTTTATACCATCATAATATATTCTTACGATATTTTTCTCAAAGAAAATTCTTATTTATGATAAGATATAAATTTAATACTATTAAGAGCCAATTCCAAGACCATGTCAATTAAGATGAAAACGATTTTTAGTATGAAGTATAGACTTAAAATACAGAAAAAGAATGTTAGAATAAATTTATCATTTCATTTTGTTACAAAAAAACTATCATTTAATATAGTCTATTAAGTAGTTTATAACTCTTAATTGAAAAAAAAATGTCAAATACTTTTAATAAAATATTTCATCCATTTTCTCCAACAATATATGTTTTTTAAGTTAAAAAGTGTAAAACTGAAAATCTTATGTTAAATATTAATATATCATTGACATCTTAACAAAAATATTTCTTTTTTCTCCATATAAATGAAGCTAATATATAGTAATTGTATTACTTTGTTTTTTTTTGCGTAATTAAAAAGGGGCAATATAGACAACGAAAAAGTTAAAATAGGAAAGAAATGACAAAATGACATACATTTGTGAACTTTTCAATTTGCCTAAACGACATGTATTCGAGAACGGAGGGAGTAAAAGATTGAACATTTTTTTGCCATCTGTGATATTAAAATGTTGACATTTGTTTCTTGTGGTATTATTTTGTCTCATTTGCCTTCTATAATATCTCAATTCGTCATATTTGCCCCTCGTGGTATTTTAATTCGTCACATTTGGTCATTCATTTGACGAAAATATAGTTATCATGTTATTTTGCAGTGTATTAAAAATCGCTAGGGGCTACAAGGCGGTTGAGGATATTTAGAGCACAATCGAGATATATTCGGGAGTTAGTTGGCAACTAGTCAGAGATTCTTTTTAGCTAGGTGGTCAAGTCGGCTAAGTCAAAGTCTCCATTTTGAGCGCCTAGGTGGACCCTAAGCGTTCATCGTTTAAAATAGAGTATTTTAACACTCTCACATATCATATGATTGTTTAATTTTAAGAAAAATATAACTTAATTCTTATATATTGGCATCTCAATTTTTTAAAATTCCATCGCAGAAATATGCAAATTTTTCAAATGAAATTGTCACGTGGCAAGTCAAATTGTGACAAGAGGCTTCTTTCCATCCAATAAAAGCTAAATGTGACGAATTAATATACTGAGACGAAAGACTTCTTTCCATCACAATTGCACAAATGCTAACACTTTAAAAATCACAATAGAAAGGTGTTTAAGCCAATATTAACCTAAAAAAATAAAAAGATGGAATAATATTTTCTTAAAAACAGAGTAAAAGTTAAATTTATTATGAACTTTTTCGATTTATCAGTTCACATGAGAGATTATGCATTTAATGGTTGATCCTCTTTCAATTACATTTTTTGCATATATATTATGACTCGTCGATTCGAATTCGTAACATGACTTAAACAACTTGAACTTTTTAATCATTTAAGTTAACTTTAATTGCTTTCAAAAAAAAAAGTTAACTTTAATTAATATTAATATAATCTTTTAAAGTTAGTTGAAAGTTTTTACGAGATCAATTGACCAATTAAATAATTTCAAGTAGGTTTTTATTACAAATTTAATTTGAAAGAAACAGTAGCAAAATTAAATCAAGTTCAAAAAAATTGTGTATTAACCCTATTTTATTAGAAAACTTCAAACTTTTATTTATTTATATTATCATTCGTTTAGATATGGTTATATTTTCATATAAAATTTGGTTTCCAAGTTAAAACAAAAATCTTTTATCTTTATGACTCAACCACCGCAGAAATCGTGTGGCAACTAGCTAGTGATCAATTCCTCCAACCTATCAACTACCTGCATCATAATTTTAAGATAAATATTCACTATTTCCTTTTCAGTTTCTGGCATGTGAAATTCTAATGCAATTTAATCAAAGGTGTTTTTTTGTTTTTTCTTTCTCTCGAGAAGAAATTTTGAACAAAGTTAATTAAAACTAACGGAAATTTTCTTTTGTCAGATTTTCAGTTATATTATGTTCGCTTCGATTCCGTTAAATTTGATTTAACGTAACTTTTAGACATTCAACCAATTTCATAAAAAAATTTAATTTAAGTCAGTTCAGGTCTTAAACAACCAAATAAAATAGATATGCTACGTCGACACAATAATGGGTCAAATTAATGCATTATTGTTCACCAAATTAATTTAACAATTGTCTCAAAATGGTCATTAAACTTCAATTTGTTTCAATTAAGTCATTTCGACTAATTAAAAGAAATATTAAGATTAAAAAACGTGATGAGCCTATACAAATTAGCGAAAATCAACTTCAACCGTTGACTCATAACACCACATAGACACCACTAGTCACCAAATTTTATCAAAAGAATTTATATAAAATTAGTAATCACGTGTGGCGGCTAGCTAAATGTCACGTGTGTGTCAAAATATATAGTCAAAGTCGACTTTTACTTATGTGACACTTACATTAGTTTTCTGTGTCCAAATTGATAGGAGTGATTCAATTGAGATAAAATATGAAGTTGAGTGACTTTATAATAAGAAAAATTGAAGTTGGGTGACTTAATGGATCTATGGCTTTTTAAAATTCTTAAAGTTTGGAATTTAAACTCACTCTTCAAAAGCAAACTGCCTTCTAATTCCGAGCTTAAGGGTCTGTTTGGTACAGCTGTTCTTGTTTGCTGTTTGCGGTTCCTGTTTGTTGTTTGCTGTTTGTTGTTCCTGTTTGCGGTTTGCTGTTTCATTTTGCTGTTTGCGGTTTGCTGTTTGATAATTGGTGTTTGGTAAAATCATAATTATTTATTGTTGTTAGCATGTAAAATGACTAATGTGGGCATAATTAAATTTTTTTAATGTAAAATGCAAAGGACAATAAAAGAAATTATAATCCGTAGAGATTTTTTTTAGAAAAAGCAGTATTTTACCGCTTCTTGAAAAAGCAGTTGCCTTTCACCTAAATAGCAACCATCATCATTTTCTAATTTCTAACCAAACACTCAATTAACTCCTTTTTAGATCTAAAAAACAAAAAGCAGATGGAAAATGGTGAAACAAACACCCTCTAAGCTTATGTTCACAAAGTTCAACTTTTGCAGTTACGAATTTGATAATTTTACTCTTGTAATGCAAGCAGAAATTAAAAAAAAAAAAAAATTGTGTTTATTTTCATATTTTATTATGTTCTCAGAGAAAGATTATATAGAAAAATGTTCGAAATTTTTAGGGCTTGTTTTATTAAATTAAGTCAAAATCCACACAATTAATTAAGAAGAAAAAGTTAGAGACTTAAATTTTTACTTCATCATTTTAAGTGATGTAATGTTATATATGTTTATTACATTTGTATCCCATACGATCAGGGACGAATCTACAGTGGGGCACTGGGGGCACGTGCCCCCACTGATTTCTGGGAAGTTTTTGACCCCTATGTAGTATTATTTCAAATTTGTAGGTTTGCCCCCCAAACCCCATTGACGGCGCCATGGAAATGGTGGTTCTGCAAACCCTTTTCTAAAGGTTGAAGATGCATAATATTAAATCATATAATTAAATTTTTTTTTTCCTGTTTCTTCATGAAACGGCACCGTGCTATTTAAATACTACGGCATCGTTTTGTAATTGAATGAAACAATAAATAAAAAACCATTAACCTAAAAATCAGTTGATAATGATGTCATATTGCTAAAATAAAAACTTTTGACTTGAAAGTCCCAACTCCAAATTCCCCCTAATAAGGCCAAATTATTCTACAACACGAGATAATATTGTCCTTCAATTTAATATTTGTTTAGCTTTGTTTATATTAGTCTTGAAAAAAAAAAATTCCTATTTCTTTAGATATCTTAAATATGTACTAATTCTTTTGGTTTTGTTGATTATAGTCCTGAAAAAACACAGCAAAATATGTGTGTAATATATTGATTATTTAAATTTAATTAATTGTATTTACAAAGAAGATCAAAACTAGAACTATACTTGAATAAAAACATCATGATTTAAAACAACATTTGATGGGTGCACTGAAAATAGTTTATTAAATGGGTGCACTGAAAATAATAATTTTATGACATATTATATATTTTAAAATTTATAAGTTATAGAGTGTGAAATTTACTTTTGGAGTTTATACATTTTATTTTAGTATATAAATTAATTAAGAAATAGATAGATTATTCTGGCAAAAAAAGAAATAAATAGATTATCAATTATACAAGGTCGTTATTTTGTTGACAAAGATATAATATGACATTATATTATCGGTTCAATGCACCATGTTGTTCGTATCATGAATATAATAAAAATTTTGTATTAAATATGTATTTAGTTTGCCCCCACTAGTGGAAAATTCTGGATTCGTCCCTGCATACGATTTTATTTTTTTTGTTTGAATGAAGTATCCCATACAATATTCAACATAGTGCAACAAACCCTTTCAATTAGATTATGCTTTTATTCAACATAGTTTACGGCTCAAATCAATAATTCTGCCAAAATATTTTGGTAGTTATTACGTTTTTCAAGGAAACGTGATCTCAATTTCAAAATTAAACAAATTCAGAGAGCATATTTGCGGAAATATTAAAGATTCAAACAATATTAAAACCAGGTGTAGGCTATGGTCACTTTGTTTTTCCCTTACTTTGTCTATACTTTGTCTTTTTCACCATTGGATTAGTTTTTAACCCATGATCCAATGGTTGACAAAACAAAGTAATGGTTACTTTGTGAAAAACAAAATAACCATAGAATATCCCTTAAAACCAATAAATAAATAACATTATAATATCTTTAGGAAAATTAAAATAACATTATAATAAAAATTAAATGTAATAATATAATTCTACCCACCGAATAAAGATGCAGCAAAATGAGAAAACTGGATATATGCACTGAATACTTGCAGCTCCATTGTGTTACTGAGAGTATATATCAGTTACCATATTATTATTTTTTTTGATAAACAGTTACCATATTATTTTGTTTGTTATAATATCTGCATATCTGTAGATTAGTATTTAACTCTTTGTTACCAAAAAAAAAAAGTATTTAACTCTTTATCTTGTATTTCAAATTTTAATCATGATCACATTGGAGCTCTATTTTTATGGAATAAAACTTGGAGCTGTAAACTATAGTTATTGTTGTGAATTGATTCAATCTGATTGTTATATCTGATTTGTTTCCTTGATTTACTGAATTGTAATGCCCTTCTAATATCTTAATTAATTAGTTAGCAAATTGATCTTTCTGTAAGTCTATATGAAGGCACTTGTTGTTCCTCTTTCAATTCACAGTTTTTGTCGGAGTTAAATATATCAAATAAGTACCTTGTAGTTTCGTGGTTTTGCAAATAAATGATTGTGGTTTGCCTTTGAGCAAATAAAGGATTGTGGTTACCAATTGATGGTTGGCGCAGTGGTAGCATGAGGTTGCGCTTGGTAGGGAGGTCTGTGGATCGATCCCCCACAACCGCGACTGGGAGGGGTTTAAATACCATAATCATTGGACCCGCCCCGAGTCCGGATTAGTCGGCCCAATGTGGTTCGGAAACCAGATAAAAACCAAAAAAATAAAACATAAATAAAGGATTGTGGTTTGCATTGTTTGCAGAATTAAGGACATTGTCGATTTTGTTGACGTAAACGAGGACATTTTTTGTCCGAAATGTTTTTCTAAACTTTGAGCTTAACTCTAACTTGACTCGCCAAAGATCCAGAAAATATTTCGGCCAAAAATATCCTCGTTTACATCAACAAAATCAACCATTTCCTTAAATCTGTAAATAATGCAAACCACAGTCCTTTATTTGAAAACCACGAAACCACAAGGTGCTAATTTGAAATTAACCCTTAAATATAAAAATATGTTATTGTCTTAATTATCAACTCGAGTTTTTGGTTGAATCAGTTAAGTAATATGATATTAGAGCCTATACCATCGAAAGGTTCTAAGTTTAATTCATGATAACCTCAATATTTGTTGAATTAAAAACACGTTGTGAGTTTAGCCTATGTTGGTGCACGCTTCAAGTCTAAAAGGCATTCACATGAAGGAGTGTGAAAAATATGTAAGAGATTAATATAAAAATATTGCTAGTTTTAATTAGCTCGAGTTTTTATTCAATCCATAAAATAATAAATTCTCATTTCTCTATTTTCTTTATCATCTCGTGTTTCTATTTGTAATTTCGAACATTTACAGATGTTATTTTTTGGTAACAAAAAGTTTAGTTAAAGGTAGGCCTAAATCACAGACCTCGATGAGGGTTTACAGTGAAGTTTGCAAATTGTCTACCAATAAGAGCTAAATTTTGACGAATCGAAAACTCCAACCTCAAACTTTTTAAGTAAAAGATGAAGTGCCTTACCAATTGGACCAACTATTATTGGTGGGTAACAAAACTTGGAAGGAAGGAGTGTAGGTCTCAATCTGTTTTAAAAAAGGAAAGAAAAAAGAAGTGGGTCTCATTAAATTTTGAAAGATCAATTTAATGACGCCTCACAACATGTTAAAATTCAAATAATTTTCGAAGTCTATAAAACAAATAATAATAAAAGAACTCATAAACCACGCAACTAGTTTCTTAATTTCCAAACTCAAATGGCAGAAAACCAAACTTTTTCCTCCATTATTTCTTCTCTTCCAAATGCGAGAAGCTTAATTGTTTCAAATCCAGATGGAAGTTACACTCGTCATTTTAATTTTCCAAGTATGCCTTCTTCTCCTGATCCAAATTCATCACTCTCACTTGTTCTAAGCAAAGATATCACAATTAACTCAACCAAGAAAACATGGCTCCGACTATACCTTCCGCGTCACTTACTCGACTCCGATAACAACCACCGTCTTCCTCTCTTAGTTTATTACCACGGCGGCGGCTTTATTTTCTCCACTGCAGATTCAAACATTTGTCATGATTTTTGCAACTTCATGTCTGAACGCACTGAAGTTGTTATAGCCTCTATTGATTATCGTTGCGCACCGGAACACCGCCTTCCAGCTGCATACAATGATTCTTTTGAGGCATTGCAGTTTATCAAGTCAAGTGAAGATGATTGGTTGAGACGATTTGCGGATATATCGAGTTGTTTTCTTATGGGCAGTAGTGCTGGTGGAAACATAACATATCAAACCGGTCTCCGTGTGTGTAGATCGGGTCGGGAGTTAGAGCCTTTGAAGGTAAAAGGTTTAGTACTTCACAGTCCGTATTTTGGCGGGTTAGAAAGAACTGGATCAGAGCTGAAAATGGTTAATGACAACTTTTTGCCGTTGGATTCAAATGATTTCATGTGGGAGTCATCTTTGCCGGTCGGGTCAAATAGGGATCATGAGTATTGTAATCCGATAATTACAGTAAATTCAAATTCAGAACTTATACGAGAAGCCGGTTTACGAGTACTTTTGTTTGGTAATTATGGGGATCCGTTGATTGATCGAGAGGTTGAACTTGCTAAAACCTTAGAAGAAAATGATGTGCTGATTGAGTCCCATTTTTGTGAGGGTTGCCACGCTGTGGAGGTGATGGATTCCTACAAAGCTGAATTAATGTGCACTATTTTGAAAAAATATATCTCCTTGAATGCAAATATATAATGTTTTCGTATCTTATTTCTAACTATTTTTATAAATATAGCTATATATTTATTTATCTATTGCATGCGTTGGTGTACTAGACGTATACTATGTTTGGACTGTCTCTAGAGGGACTCCGTAATAATAAGATTTGCAATAAACCATATACTTGGATTTGCAATAATAATATTTTTTATGTTTTTCTTGTAATATATATGGGTTTATTTTTGTATTTTTAAACTAAGGTTCCTGATTACGTAATATATTGTTAAATTATAATTTGATTTTTTTTGAAGAGGAATTAGTTATAAGTTTAAAAGTTTAATTTTTTAATTATTGTATCTCAATAATTAAACTTGATTTTAAAAATTATCATTCAAGTTGAAAACTCAAGTTAAGAGAACTATTATTTTATTTTATTTTTACCAATTTTGGATTGGCGCAATGGTAGTATGAGCTGCGCTTGGTAGGAATGTCTGCTGATTGATCCTCCACAACAACAATTAGAAGAAATTTAAATACCATAATTAAACTTGCTCCGAATTTAAATTAATCGATCCAATATGGTTGGAAACCGAATAAAAAAAGAAAAAAGAGAACTATATTTTTTTTTTTGTTACTATTAGTAGTTGAGAATCTTGCAATGATTAGAAAATTATGAGTTTGAGCCGTACACGAGTTGGTGGAAACTTTTTTTCTTTTGTTATAATTATTAATATAGGCTCAATTGCCTGAATTAAAAAAAAATGAAAAAAAAAGATAAAAGGAGATACTAGTTACTCCAAGAAATTGTTGTAATATAATGATCCTTGAAAAGAATATAAAAAGAATATTGTGGAATATTATTTGGAGAAAAGAAAAAATTCCGATTAGTTAACCGCTTTCGTGAGCGAAATTTTTTTTACTATTATTTTTAAAAAGACCCAAACATAATAGTATTTTAGAGAAAGAACAATATATAATTTCTTTAACAATCATTTGAGAGTTAGAGATATTAATGAAGGCGACAGGATCATAGCCAAGATTTCGATTGAGGTGCATTTACTTAAATTTTTACAAATCTAGTAGTTTTATGCGTGTAATTTTTTTGAAAAAAATAAATTAATGGAGTCAAAATGTTAATAAAATTCATAAAAAAGGGTAAAAGTTGCTTTGTAATTCTATATGTATAATTAATGATATATACATAATTGTTTAAAAATTTATTTTAGTGAGGTCAAGTTGCTCAATATGGTTCAGTTAGTGAAGATTAATGGAAAATTTGAAATGAAAATGAGAGCGATGAATATAAAATTAAATGTTAACCTCTTATTTGGAAGTTTATGAAATTGTGAATCAATGTAACTTAGTTAGAAGTTTAATTTACCTTCATTAACATAATGGAAGGGGTTGGCAGATGGAGCTCCCCCTAGTTCGCTAAGTCAACACGAAAGAAGTCAATATATCCATTTTTAATAGTTGAAAAAAATAATATTTTGAAGAAATTCAAAGACTTATATATTATTTATGCCTATTATAAACTAAGATTAAAGGACTTGTGGTTTTTTGAAGGAAAAAGAAAAGGATTTGCGCGAATTGTTTTAAGGATAAAGTTAAAAGAATATAAAATCTATCGCAGGTTCATTTTGTTTTCAGAAAAATGATTGTTTTCAAAAAAAATGATTATGATTTAATTTTTGACAAAATGAAGTTTCACATTTTAGAAAAATGATTTTCTTATTTACATTATATTAAAACGAAATTTGATGACTTGGAAAAAGATAAATTAAAAAATATTAATATTTTAAAAAAATTTAATTTTTTAATCGTTGTCAAAAACATCCAAAATTACCGAACACCGTTAAATCGATAACGTGGCAAGGGGCAAATCTAATTAGTAAATGAAGAGCCATGTCGTGTTTTTTCTTTTAAAGAATAAATTCCAAAATTAAGTCAGATTTAGATAAAAACATCATCTTTTTTTCAAATCGTTTCATTCGAAAATCATACCAAATCCACTAATTCTGCTAAAATGTGGAGGTGTGGAGTAAAAGCAATGTTCCTAGTTGCGCTCGATGTTTCTGTTTGTGATTCGGAGATCATAAGGTATGTTACTATTTGCACAACATTTCTGAATTTTAAGCAGTTTTGAAATTAATGGGCAGATTTGCCCCTGGACATGTCATCAGCTTAACGCTGTTAGGTAACTTTGCATATTGTTTTTGACAAACATAGAAACCACAGTCACTTTTTTGTAACAAACTTAACCATAATCATCTTTTTCTCAATTATTGTAACCACAAGAGTTTTATATGAAATCTACCCTCATAAAAATGTCAAATAAGTGATTGTGATTTGATTTTTGGCAGAAAAAGTGACTGTGGTTTTGGTTTTGTCAAAAGAATGATCTTTTTATTTGAATATCGTAAAAATGAGCTCTAGCGAACTTAAAATAAACAATTGCAAGAATTAAAGTTGTTTAATCAATCATTTGATAAATTAATATAGAATCATATTTTTTACTCGTGATTTGTGAGAATCATCATTTCAGAATTCTCTTTTTAAACATTTACTTTCTTTTTCTTCAACAAACAACACCTAAATGATCTTAAAAATAAAAAATGAAAGAATTAAAGTTGCTAAGAATATCTTTACTTCTTAAAGTATTTTTGATTTTGAGGTTGTTAGCGGTCATTTTTACAGTATTCAAATAAAAGATCACTTTTTTGCCAAAAAAATCAATTAATAGTCACTTTTTTTTGACAATTTTATAAACAAAAGAACTACATTTAAAAAAAAAAAACTTTACCCTTCTTTTAATGCGGCTTAAACTATATGTAGCTACTTAAACTCGGTCAAAAACTTTGCCTCCCAAACTTAAAGACATCTTATTAGCGCCTCGACTTTGTGTTCTATCAATTCCATGAAGATTGGCAAATGTGAATTACTCAAATTGAAATTGAAACATTGAATCATTGAATCAAAGAAATTCACATTTGCCAATCTTCATAGACTTGATAGAACTCCCAATTTCATCTTTCTCAACCCCTAATTTATGAAAAAGAGGGTCAGACGGATTAGGGAGGTTCAATTCGGATTAGAGAAAATGAAACAACAATTGCATGAAGGATTAGAAATTAGCTTGAAGAGTTTGAAGTTGGAGGTGAGGGGGTGGAGAACGAAGAAAAGGAAAATGAAGAAGGCGACAATGGTGGAATCAAAATGGAGTTTGGAGCCAATTCGTTTTCATAATCCAGAATTTGTTGGAGAAACATTTTAAGAATTAATTTAAGCATAAATGATGAAGATGATGGTGAAGTTCCATGGTTATGTAATGGTCTAGTAGAAATATATTGCAGGAGATAGAAGAAATTCATTAACAAAAAAATTTCCATTGCATAAACGCGCCTAGGTTTCTTTAACATTCTAATTTATGCCATGTTATTGCCATGTAAGCAGATAAAAGGTTCAAAATAACACTTTAGAAGAGTTGAGAGGATTAATAGAACGTAGACTAAATTCGTGGACCAAATTTAAGAGTAACATATAATTTAAGCCTTTTAAAGCTATTGAAAAATATTGATAAATATAGAAATTTTTATAAATCAAATAGGCCCAAACAGAGTGTTGGACCTAATGTTTACTTTCATTAGTTAAAATAGGAAAAGTAAAACAAATTGGGCCTAGAATGTTTACTTTCATATGTCTGTATAATAAAAAAGAAACAAATGGCCTACAAATATTTTGGGGACTGTACAATAGATCTGATTACCCAGTTTTACGGGCCTGTATAGGCATAATGTGATAATATATTTAAAGAGTAGTGCTCACTTAATCGACAACTGACCAAATACAATTGGATCAATCATTTCTTCTGGAATTTGCTCCGAATTTATTTATTCGGAAGGATGACAAAATGACGTGTTATCAATAAATAAATTTGGTTTCTTAAGAGTTAGGGTAAACTTAATTAATTGAGGGATTAAAGAGATGTACAATTATTTGAGGGGGTGATCACACATTGTAAGAAAAAAAAAAATGTGACATGTGGCATTTAACAAACTTAGTTCTATGTATTTAAATGATAAAAATCAATAAAACTTGAATTGAACAGGTGCTTAGATATGCTTTTTCCCTATATTTTAATAGGAATGAACACAAGAGCATCTTCAATTGCAGATGATCCAAGACTTCATTAAAAAAGGAATTTTGAAATGCTCTCAAACAAAACCAGCTAACACTATTATTAGAAGGGTCACTTTAATTAATGCATCATTGAAATTTGCACTTAACCAAGACAAAAACAATATTTAATTTTTTTTAAGATTGGACTGAAAAGTGAGTGCTGCTTCAACTGAGAAGCCGCCCTTTAGTTATAGCCGCCATTTTTCAAGCAATAAAATCTCTCATCTCCGGCAGAGGGAACCAACGTAGTTAAAGCTATTAATTACTGTCCCCAGATAACCCTATAAATAAATTTTCACTTTCGTACAAAATACTAAAAAACACTTAAAACTTTTTATGGAAGGAAAAACACTTAAAATTTTAATAATATTTTTGTTGTAAAATACTCCTTTAGTTATATACAACAAGGCTATGAAATAGTTCGCCAAATGAAAACTCTCATCTAACTATCAACTTCAATTTATCTACTTATTAGTTTTAACGTTTTGTTGGAGGAAAAGATTAAAATATATATAGAAAAATAAAGTTTCCAAATGACAATTTTAGACTTCCGAAAATGTTAATCTATAGTAAAATGTGTTTAGTTTTAACTCTGAATTTTGAAACTAAAAATAATTAAATCTACTTTCATGTTATTAATTTTCATTTAACAAGGTTAAACTTTAATAGTGCATGACTTCGTGCTTTAGGGTGCCAACCTAATTGAGATTTCGAATCTTTCATTTCCAATCCTCGGTTCTTGTTAAAAAAAGGGTCAAACTTCAATAGTCTTTATTTTAAAAATTCATGGTATAATATATTTTTCGTAAAAAAAAAAAAAACAAACTTATATGGACACTTTTTTTCAAAAATAAAGTCCATAGATTTTCAGCAAATTAAAATTAGTTGGCCTATGATAAATAAAATTTAAACAATATTATGATAAGTCATCAAAATTATACTAGTAAATTATAACGACTACTTACCAATTGTACTGTACCAACTACTAGTTTTTATACGTCAGCTCAACTTTAACATTCTACATATTTTTGTTGCAAATAATACTCGTAACAATAATAACATAGCATTAAGGGGTGGTGGGTATGAAATGAAATCACAATCAAAATGAGTCAACGAGAAGAGCTATAATTAATAAATTAATTAGTTAATAGGGGGCAGTAGAAGCAGAGGCAGATGATTGGAGGGAGGACTGAAGCTGGAGCAGATGATGGTAACAATCGGCGGCGGTGGGTCTTTGTTCTGGGATCTCCTCTAAACACCTATTCTGCAACTCTCTCAGCATCTTTGGGACACTATTTGACCCTCCTCCTCCTACTATTCCACATGTCCTTACCATCTGCCCTACCCCCCATATGTCCACTTTCACCCCATGTAATCCCTTCCCCATTTCTGGCGCCTGCCTCCCACGCCCCTCCCCTCCTCCTCCCATCGGGTATATCTGCGGTGCCCCTACCGCCTCCTCAAACCCGCTCACGAACCACTCGTTCTCTCTGTCACTCCTCCGCATTACCTGTCCACTCCACACATCCTTAATGTCAACTAAGTAACAATATACATATGTTTTTGTTCTAAAAGATAAAGAAATACATATAATGCGAGCTAAATATTATTTCAAGTATTAGAGCGATTCAGTAATTGATTTTATCATGCATTATAAGCGTAGTGGTAATGTGAGATTATTATTTTATTTTTTTTGAAGTTCATCTTTTTGTCGATTATGATATCAAGACACAACAATCCACTTCTTTTGAAGTTTAGTAATTATTAAACCGTTTTTTGGAACAATTTGGTAGTTAGTTAATGTTAGAATGTTAAGGGCCTAATTACATATTTAGATATTTTAAACTCAGTGACCTAATTATGTTTTAGAACATATATTGGTGAACTAATTGAATTTTACCTTAAACATTAAATAAAAGTATTCCTTATTTTTTTTAAGATTATTATAAAAAATAAAATAAATCAAATATTACCTTGTCCCAGCTCAAGTCTCTGTGCATGAAAGACAAATCATGCAAAGCCACCAAAGCTTTGGTCACATATTTCAGCGCTTCAACGAGTTGCTCAAAATTCATCGGCTTCAACTTCACCCCTCTCGGTTTAAACACCAAACTCAAATCTTTCTCCTGTGATCTAAATATGAACTCAGCATGTGGAATTCTCTGATCAAGGTAATCATAAATCTCTTTCACCGCGGTAAATTTTCTTTTACTTGGATAAAATCTGGTCACCATATTCGGTGTCGTTTCAATAATATTCCCGTTTCCCAAATCTACCCTTTCAAAGTCACTATAACATAATTGCTTAACAAAAGTTCCTCCGTTCATGTTGTTCAAGCAACGTTCAGCTAATAATGGTAGTAACCCGGCTATTCTGTAGCAAGGAATGAGAGCTTTTAGACGCTCCACCGGAGAAGAAAGGTCTAGAGTGTATAGATCGGTTCGGACAATCCGGTCTTGTGGTCTAGATAAAGCACAGAATGTAACTAAGTATCCAACGGCGTAATATCCGAGAATATACGGAATGTCCATGAATGTCCATAAGACTTTTTCTACTATCGAACTAGATGGGTCTAATTGAGATTCTCTCAATTGATCAGTTTCTTCTCCTCTCCATAAGCATAAATTTCGGATAAATCCCGTGACATTTGGCCACTGATCTTGCAATGTATGATTTGAGGGTGGAGATGAGGGTTTTCGTACAATGACAACTTCTACAGAGCAGAATTTGGTGATGATTCGATTGATGCAATCGTCCCAAAGGCCGATGAAAGAGTCTCGAGACGAGGTGGAGTTTGTAGGGTTTGGTCGGATTAGGGGGCTTAAGATTTCGCAAAAGATGGCTCTACTATCTAAAGGTTCGGTCGAAGTGGTGAAGAAGGTATCTTTTCCTTGAGGCAAGTCTCGAAAAATGTCTCGTCGGAGCGGGAAGCGGAGTTCCTCGGGAGGAGGTTCTTGTAAGTACCATGAAAGTTCAAATAAACTTGGAAGTGCCGTTGGTGGAACACGAAGACAACTTATGCAATACTCGGATGGGTCTTGATATTCCACTGGAGAATTTGCTGCAATAATTTACCAAATAAATGAACTATCTTTTATCATTAATGATTTAGTCTGACTTAAACACTAATTAGTTGACTAAAAAGACAATTACATTTTTAACTTTGAACTAGGCACTTATTTATATCTTGAAGATCAATTAGGTCCTTAAGTTTCTAAAATCACCAATTGGTTCCCCAAGGCCAACATATATTATAATCAAATTTTTAAATAAATTTTTTATTTTTATTTATGAATATTGGGTCCATTTTCAATCGGTAAGTAATGCTATTTTCCCATAGTTTGATTAGTTTTTATTTTATGTTAACAATTCAGTTTTAGTAAACAAAATAGTTTAAACCGAGCTGAAAATATATATATTAATGCATCTAGTAAAGTATGTATAGTATATTACTGTTTTATGTTAATTGAATCCATGTGAAACCTAAATTTGAAAGACTAATGATCAAAACTGAAATGAAAAATACAAAATAATTGAACTAAATTTTATTTTAGTTGTGTGAATATTTGGTTGAAAGTTTCAATATATGTTACAGACATAAATGGTGATTTTAAAAGATTATGAAATATATAACTTAATGAACTTTCAAAATACTGGTTTATCCTATTTAAATTATATCTATGATGAATCAACTTACCTCTTATTGAGGGTTCTGAAGATGGAGGCTGAATTCTCTCAATAAATCCTGGTACAAAACAGAAAGTTTAACATGTGAATTCCAAGAATACTACTATTTCGTTTTTACTTTAGAAAAAGGCATTTGAAGTTCAGACAAAAAATATTCGTACCAGAAGCAGAAGACTTTCGTCTGCCAACGACTTTGACTTGTTGTCCAGAAACGAATCTATCAACTGAGAAACCTTTAAGAGGTCCTTCCTCAAATGATTCCATTGTGCAAGCTACCATTGATTCATCAAAGAAAGTTAACTCTTCTGCATTCAAAAAGCTTGATCCTAGTACTCTTATTCTCCCAGCTCTACTGTTACTAATTTCTCCTTCTTCTCCCCATAAACTCACTGATTCTTCCCATGTCATCCTTACTTTCCCAATCCTACGTATCTCCTTTGTACACGTGTCCATTGAGGCTTCAAACCCTAGCATGTTCCCTCTGTTGCCATAACTCACGTATGCTTGATCACTTCCACTTGTTGTCACCAGTTGCTTTGTCCTTCCTGCAACAAAATGATACACATAAGATATTGATTGCGGAGTAAAGAAGATGAAAAGATTGAAACTTTTTTATAATAACTCCATATCATATGAATGTGATGACTTGTTGCACTGGCCTAAAGTAAATCTGTACTAAACAACAACAACATAGCCTTAGTCCCGAAATGATTCGAACCATTATAAAGAAAAATCTCTAATAAAGAAGACAAGACAAAGATTGAAACTTTGTTATAAGAAGAAAAGATTGCAACTTTTGTTAATTATGACAATGTAGATCACATAAGATTGAAACTTTGTCAAAATGAAGTAAACTTAGGGACAATACCTTGGTGGGAAAAAGCTTCTTCTTTGAAAGGATGAGGTGGAGGAAGAGCTTTAACACTAGAAATAACAGTCACTAATTTACTATCGTCACCGGAGAGAATCACCGGGGATACTGACCCTCTACCGCCATGAGATAATCTCATCCTAGGACCCATAAACTGAGACAACTCTTCAAAAACTTGTTCATCAAAAGAAGCAGGCAACCTATGAAGCTTTCTTTCATAAGGAGAAAGTCTAAAATAACTCTTCCCAACTTGATCTCTCTCCCCACCTTTTTCCCATTCATAAACCTTCCTAAACTCACCCAACATGTTATCCCATTTAGTACCGGCGGTTTTAGCGTCCCTATTAATTCCATGCTTCTGCAAAAAATCTGCTACTTCTCTATCTTTATCAGCTCTTGTTTTGCCTCTACTTGACTGTCCAATCACAACATCACCGGAGTTGATCATGTTCTGATTCTGATCAGACGGCACGTCCGAGCTGGTTTGATATTGATTTCTCCAAGCCCTAGCTAACCATAACATCTCATTTGGTTTCCAAACTGGGCTCACATACTTCCCTTTTCTGAACTGATGGTGTTGAAGTTCTGATTTGCTTGTGTCTTGTCCGGAAGCTGCTGAGATAGAAGGGATTGGAGAGTTAGGAGGGGTGTCGGAGGAAGAAGCTTCCGGTGCCGGAGCTGGAAGTGGTTTGGGGGCGGAGATTGGGGCGGTCGGAGATGGGGTTGATTCTGCGGTGGCGATATTTGGTGAGGGTAAGAGTTTCCATTGAGCAGTAGCATATCTTGGTCTTTTAGGAGTTATTGTTGTTGTTTCAAAATGTGGGTCAAAAGGTGATGGAGATGAAGTTGAGCAAAGGGGGACGTATAATGGGGTTGAAATGAAAGGAGTAGCTCCGGTGACTACTATGGCTGCCGGTGGCGGCGGCGGCGGCTGGTTTTGTTGAAGGAGAAGCCTTTGTGGTGCTTCTGGGGATTCCTCAAGTGGGTCTTGTGGGGAAGATGATGAGTGTGATTGTTGTGACTGTTTTTTGGTTGTTTCTCCTTTGTTGTCTACCATGTTTCATATGGGCCCTAAAAAGAGAGAGAAATTTTCACTTGGGTAGAAACTAAATGAAAACCATAACAAGAGGAACAAGTTGGATTTTTATACAACTAACTTAGTTTGGCTCTTTTTCATCCTTGCATTTCAAGACATTCATGTTAGTTGGTAAAAGGTAAAGACCATCTTAACTCCTTCATATTTCTAATTTTTATGGATTAAGTCCTTTAATGTTGTAATTCAACACACAATATAAGATGACAAGAAAAGTCAGTTTTAAGTATAAAACTCGGCTATTAAAGTTGGATAATCTCATATGTGTTCGAAATCTTTAATAGTTCGGAATTAACTTTGTTTATCTATATACACGCATATTGTGGCCACAAAATTGACTGATATTTACAGTAATAGTAGTCAAGTAGGAGTTTCAAAGGAGTGAAACCAGTACAATCCAATCTAAAAATTTGAAAATTTGTAGAATTGTACCGATATTTTTTAATATAAGAATACTATTTGCTCTTAAAGAATAAGTCACTGGTTCAATTTAATTCTAAATCTTTTTATTTTGATGTTTAGTTCAAAGAGTTTTACTACGTTTATTCACTTACAATAGAAATTAAAGATCTCCAAAGTTGTTCAAAATGCAAGTTAAAAGTAAAATGTGATTTGGTCTTACAAAAATTGACAATTGATTCATGTTCTATATCTTTTATTCAATACTATGTTTAGTTAAAAGAATCTCCAAAATCCACGATGAAAGATAGTTCAAAACTACCATTCTGTTGTTGTTGAGAATAAATAAAATGAAGGGTTCAATCTAAGAAAATCGAAACAATTAGGGACTCATAATGGCATTTGCCCCACAAAAACTCTGTTAAAAGACATATTAAGGGTGAAGATAGTGGCCGTATATCTCTCTAAAGGGGACAGAAGATTAGGAAAATAGGAGCAGAAAGTCATAATTAGAAAAGAAAAAGAAGAGATTAAGGGAACTGGCAAGAATAAGACGTATCAGTTAATAATGAAAGAGTTAATGCAATTAATTAAATCTAATTTGATGAGTGATATTGACAAGTAATAAGAGGAAAAAAGAAAAAGGAGAATACTAGCAGAGAGTGTGTGTTTATATATGTATATATGGATGATTAAAAAAGGTGATGATTGTACTAGGTCTGAGAAGAACGGCCCATCAGAAGAAAAATAAAAAGAATAGTAATGTTTTAAGATTGTTTTGGTTTAGGTATTTAATGTTTGTTTATAATTGAGAAAGTAACTTCTTTATCAAAAAAAAAAGAAAAAGAAAGTAACTTCAAAAAAAATTAGAAAAAGAATCCCCGCGAGGAGTGAGGGATGTGAAAGAAAGAAAGAAAAAAGAGAGCAGAAGAAGCAGAAGAGAAGGGCAGAAGTGGACATATCGAATCAATGCCTCTCTTTCTTTGGTGCTTTTGTCTGCTTATGCTCAATTTTGTTTCTTCTGTTTGCTTCTTCTCCCCTTTCTTTTCATTTTCTTTTTTACCTTTTTTTGAACTAACAAAGAAAAATGTATACATCTCAAGTTCCATTGTCCCTGATTTATTTTTGAACTAACAAATTAAAAATGTATTTCGATTTCAACTCACCGTACCGTCTACGAGCTCAAAATTCGATTGTTTTCAATTAATTTCCTAATTAAATCCCGATTAGTCCTCATGAAAGGTTTTCGACAGACCGACTAACACCTAGCCTCTTTTACCACATTTAACATAGTAAAATATATATAAAAAATTTGAAGTAACAAAATATACTTTGTTTTTTTAATCTTTTAAGAAAAGTATAGAAGTAAGAAAACGAAATTGAAATTGACCTTAAAGATGGCATAAGTAATAAAAAGACATTAATAAGAATGCATTAATGCAATGTGTAGGATATTGTCCAGACAAGGCAATTGTGGAAAGAAGTAATTGAAACTAATCAGTTAAATTAAATTGAAAAGAAAAAGAGAGGTAAGTGAGAGGGGTGTTCATTTACTTGTTTGTCTGTTAAAGAAAGGAAAGCAAGGAGGCAACCAAAGACATGCAAGCCGGCGACAGAGAGAGATCGTTTTCCATACCAAATTTATTTACTCTTGCCATAATTTTCTTAAATACAACATATATGCCCCTAAGTTGTCTACTTTATCCACTCGAATTTGCTCACAAGTAATACACAATTTATTTTGTACACATCATCATCATCGTCAGAAATTAATATGAAATATATTATTATGCATGACTATAGGTTGAGATTTTGATTCAATCGGTTAAGTAACATGATATTAGACCCTTTACGATCGAACGGTCGTGAGTTCGGCTCCTAACAACCACAATATTTATTGAATTAAAAATACATGGTAAGTTGGGTATGTGTTGTGTACTCTTGTTCACTAGGCATTCACATGAAAAGTGTGTCGAAAATTAATATAAAATATATTATTAGTCTTAACTATTAAATCGAGCTTTTAGTTCAATCGATTAAATAACAATCATCAACCGATGCATATATATATATACAACAAATTTTACTTTGACCCTATGTTGCATGCATAAATATATGACATACGCCATATGAGGTTGAACAAACCGTATGGAAGTTTAAAGTCCCTCTTTTAACTTTTGCAAATAGTTTTTTCTTTTTTGTTGAAAAACGGAGAAACTTTGATTGAGTACCCATACATGCCGTTATATTTCTCACTGTTTTTCATTGACCGTACTACATGATCAAATAAATATAATTATCGGTGGAGCACATACTTCTATATTTGTGAAATAAACATATTATTAAAACTAGATAAATGTACTAAAACAAACAAACACATTCACTTGTAATGCAACGTAAGTAATCTATTCACATCGGTTACCACAATGTCGTATTTTTTTGTACACGAGACAACATTATTATTTATAGTATTTCACATTATTAGATAAATGAGACAAAATACAATTCGTTTTATTCAAGTTAAATTCGCATCAAATTTGGTCATAAACGTATCTTAACGTGACATAACGCGAAATTATCGGGTTGAACTACATTTATCAAATGCGCCCTTTAAGTTGGGCTAATGACATTAAAGTGTCTAATTCGATTAATTTTGATTTAGTAGATGTAAAAATGTTAAAGCGTTCTTAAAGAGTTAGAAGAGTGAATAATTCTTAAAGCGCCTTTAAGGAGTATATGTTATATGGTCCTTTGTGTCTCACGAAATTCAATGAGTATGTACCTATTTTCATGTTATCTTGAAATTCTTATCCCAACAATTCTCTTATTATATTTATTACTTTGTTGTGTAAATTTTTGGAAATTTCTTTTTGGTCCATTATTGTTCTACATTTCCAGGCTTTTTGTTCTTGTTATATGTTGTCAGTCTAGAGGCTCATACCTTTCTGTAAATATGCTTCTACTGTGTCAACATTTCAACTCTTGTACTCAAGTTTTTACTTTCTCGATTCTTCACCTACGTGGGTTTTTCAAAATTCAATAAATGTAATTCCCACAAAATTAGAAAAATACTCTTTAGCTTGAAATTTTAAATTGAATATTTTAGCACAATAAATTTGGTGATTTTCTTTTTCACTTTAATTTAATGTTTCTTAACTATCCATCCATACTAAACAATTTGAAACTAATATTGAAAAAAATTAGAAAAATGGCCTTAATTTAAATTACCACATTTATTAAGGGGTGAGTCCAGGTGCTTCACAAGGAATTTTCCGTAACTCAAGAGAATTTCCTCATTGTTCTTTCTATTTTCTCATTGCTTCTACCTTTACTTTCACTGTGGAGCTTCAAGGGGCTATCTTTGCTATCATGAAGGCTTGGAGTAAAGGTCGGCATAAGCTTTAATTGGAACAAGAGGTAGACTCACGCATGTGATCGAGCTTTTTAAGACTAAATCAACAACGATTCCTTATAGATTCGTCAAGAGAATGGGTTCATAGTTAATCTATTTGCTCCCAAATGCAATTCATGGTGTCCCATATTTATAGGGAAGGTATAGAGAGGCGGATTGACTCCTTCACAAGGCCCCGAAGCTTCATATTTGCAATGGTGGTCTTCATTTCCAACTTTTTATAGTGATATTATTTTTTTTGGTAACTTTATAGTGATATTATTAATGACAACATTTGCACAGTCACTCGGTATAAGTTTGACTAACATTCGGTTTACTAATTAATTAAGGTTAGAACTTTTTTTTAATAATATTTGATGTCTTGGTTTTTCTTAAATTTTAAGGTGTTAAAATAGTTTGGGATGCTATGATTCTAAATTAATAGAAGAATTTAAAAAACAAAAACACAGAAAGACAAGTAAATGTCATCTGAAAACTGAATACCTGATAGGTAAGAAAGGTCTAGTTGAAAGCCCTAGGAAATATAGGGCGGCTGATTTCCTTTTCATCATCTGTGCATGCCCTTTATAGCTTCTCCAGCTAACCCCTTTTCTTTCACTTTTTACATACTTTATTTTTATATGTTATTTTAAAAAAAATAAAATTTGTTTTAAAAGTTTGTCTGAGTTAAATAAAAAGTAGAAATACACATGCAAATTCACCATTATCATACAAACTTTTAGCAGATAATTGCACTTCTTTTTTAGCTCTGAATGAAGTGAGATGATCTGATCAGAGGACTGCCCTGTCCTGCCCTATTTTTTACTCTCTTTTTTGTATGTATTAACACATTAATAATGATATAAAGACATGGGTTTGTGCTAAAGTTTTCAATTTCGTAGGGCTGGGTCCTAATTTCTAATAATTAAAGCTAATTAGGGAAGTAGCATAACTAGGTTTCCTCTCTTTTCTACTGTAAAAAGACATGCACTTTGGGATTTGAGAGCCTCTTCTTTTAGTACCTGTTTATTTTATGGCCTTATTATTCCTCAATAACATTTCATGTTCAGCCCATGAATTGAATTGGGTAATAAGTCCAATTTGCTCCAACAGCACTATGATCCAGGAATTGCTACGAACCAAGGTATCAATACATTTATATGTAAATATTATTTTTGACATGCAACTCTAGTTCTGCATTAAAACTACCATTATTAATCATAAGCAACTCCAATTTTATTAGAAAAAACAAGATCAATCATCATAAAAAATGGTTACTAATGATAAAAAAAGTGGAATTGATAAAAAAATTTGGAAAATTTTTTATAAATTGACACTTGAATTCAAGAAAATAAAACAAAATTAATAGTAAAAATGATTTAGAAAAGATATAGAGCGAGGTAATAACAATGATGAAAAAGAACTTAGAATATGAATTTTTTTTTTCTTTTTTTTTGTGATTCTTTAGTTTTCGAGGATTTTTCTCATGTGGTGCAATTTTTTTTGTTTAGTAAACTTTGTTTTCCAGCTTTTTTGTGTGTTTCTTTAAATGCACATGTGCACGCTCACACCAAATGCGACGTCTGTTTGTGTCTTCCTCTCTTGCAAGTGTGGTCTTCGACCTCTCTCATCTCCAAATGTTCTTTAATATGAGAACATTCATATTAAATTAAGAACGTGATTTTTTAGCACACCGATGATTTTGTTCTTCTTTAATAATGAATGAACAAGGTTTTTCACACTACTAGATGCTCTTAGATATAACAATAACTCAATGTGAATACCATTTCCAAACACCTAATAAACACTCTATAACTAAATAAAATTAGGGTAGGAGCGTGTCCATTTGCATTTAAAAAAACATGGGTGTCATGAAACAAGTTTAATTAGTGAGATTTGGATTAGTGAGGTTGCTTTTCCTAATCCTAGCTAGGTTTGCCTAGGTGGATTAATTGAGAGGGATTGATGGTCCATAGCATGTGTATGTGTTTTCCGTCATTAAATTCTAAACAACACAACAAAATCTCATGTCATGCCATGCATTGTCAAAATCATGCAATTTTGCGTACTCTAAATATGCCCTTTTCTTACTGTTGTTTCTTTCCAAAATTTTCCATCGAAATTGACTAATTAAAACAAGATTGCTACTTCTAATTTCTGATCCTGTAAGTGTTACAACTAATATCAGGTTGTGATCCCCGTGCCAATAAAATAAAATTGTAAATAAATCAAAGGTTAAAATACAAATATGTATGCTTGTCTGGCTATTTATATTTATGTTGTCGGACTTCTATTTTTCTGTTGGCCTTGTAAAGGGATTGCTATACTTATTAAATAATCGTTTAATATATGAATTTCTTTACAACAATTTGTTAAATTCCCTCTAGACAACATTGAAGTCAAATCCAAACAATTAGAGACGATATGTTCGAGTTTAACATGAAATTCTATTGCTGAGGCGCTCCAAACCAATTTCATATGTATTCAAAATTTCAACTTGAACTGTTCAAAAACAGTTTATATTTGTGACGTGATTATATAAGAGAAAATTTTAAGATCCTTAATTTGTAAGCATGAGTTTGTTGTGTTCAAATAAAATACGGGTAACTTATTCCATCAAATGAAAAGTAAAAAATAGCTCTCCAACTTATCTTTTTTAATATCATTATTCTCTTAGGAGTTTGTCTGTTTACTAACTATTGATGCACAATAGACACTCATTTTTATTGCTGTAAACCACTAGACTTTTTTTGCATGGGGCAAACCATATAGGTTTTTGCTTTCCTGCTAGTTTAATGCATGCACTAAGATCCCCGAATTTTGTTCGAAAAAACCCGATTGATCCCGTAAACTATTAAAGTGTATTGTTTTAACCTCTCAACCTTTTTCAAATGACATGATATGATTTAAGTCTATATGAGCAATTTGGGATAAATGAGAAAGAAATTTTTTCAAATAACCTAGATAAGGATTAACATTTTGAATAGTTTTGGTCAAATGTTACAAAATAATACATCGACAAAAACCAATAATTTAAATACAGGAGGTCAAATATTGGCCTGATCTATGATGTTTAGCTTTGTTATCTCTTAAATGCACCGTAATTAAAGAGTATAATTAACTTCTAGCTAGCTTTTGTCTAGTTCAAATTTGAGATGATCATTCATTTAATATATTATTATGGCAAAAAGCATTCTGAGGCTCCTGATCTTTTCCTTTTCGGTGCATTAAACCCTTGATCTTTTATTTGGATATATTAGGCCCTTGATCTTTTATATTTGATTCTATCAAGTCCTCATCAAACAAAATTGGATGATTTGTTAACTTTTACAAATTAATAGAACCAATTGAAATATTGTGACACCTAATTAATTACAATTGATTGAATATTCAATAAATTATTCAACAATTTTTTTAAAAATGAACAAAAAATAGTAGTTATTGTTGTTGTTTTGCTCATTTTCTAATCATTTCGAAAGTGAAATCGAGGAGAATGAAAACATAGATGAAATCTAATGAGTGATGTTTGACCATGTTCTTTATGCCTTATTAGTACCTATCGGCTGTTCATTTCAGTTCAATAAATTTCTTTTCCGTAAGTGTGCTTCAGTAAATATTCAGTCATCAAGAATTTGGCCTTAATTTGTGGGGCCGGAATTGAAGAGAAGAACTAGATGAAAAAGAAAGAAGAGCAAAGATGATGATGAAGAATAAACGATTACAAAAATGAACTTGGAAACAAAGAATACTTATAACGTTTGAAAAAGAAGGTGCGACGTTACTACATTCCTATAAGCGGAAAAAATAATTGTCAAATTTAAAAAAACAATTTGTCTAGAAATATAAGTAGATTGCAAAGTGAACCACATATATTAATGAACCCTTCTAAACGGACTAGATTTGTAATTGTGCCACAATATTTCAATCTTATTAATTTGTGAAAGTTAACAAATCATCCAATTTTGTTAGATGAGGACTTGATAGAATCAAATATAAAAGATCAAGGGCCTAATGTATCCAAATAAAAGATCAAGGGTTTAATGGACCGAAAAGGAAAAGATCAAGGGTATCAGGATGCTTTTTGCCTATTATTATTTGTTTGGAGCTGAATTAGTCCGTACGATAAGCAAGTGAAAACATGAATTGAACAAGCTTAATGATGTTGTCGTACATTAGTACTTAGTCCGTCGTCTTTCTTAAAGTTAAAACTAAAACAAACCCACATAATTAATTATGCTAATTGTTAGCCCAACGTATTAGGTTGCCTCCTAATATCTGGAGGCCCATTTCATGCTATGCCATCCCCACGCTAATTACCCTCTGGTCCATTCACTGATTTCTGAAAAAAATGAAAAAGTTGATTCCTTTTAACAAATACGGCAACTAATTGTAGCTTTTTTTAACAAAAAAAAAAAAAAAAGCTTTTGCAATTTATCTTGAAATCTATACTAATTTTATTCTCAAAAAGAAATCTATACTAATTTTCCTTGCAAAAATAACTTTAAATTTTAGTATAAACTAATAAATAATAATAATAATAATAATATATTGTTATTCATTTTGTCTAAGTTAATATCAATTGGTTTGTCCATTTTTTTTACTTAGTCATTCCAATTTAAAAACAACCTCTCGACTCTCTTAATTATGCAAATGTAATACTTATAATCCACGAATTTTATATGACGCTAATGTGACGACTTGCAGCGAAAAGTGAAATAGAGAAAGTGAAAGTGAAAAAAGAGATTAAAAATATATATTTATCTTTTTAAAAAAAACCTTAAAGTTAACTTTTTCTTCTTTAATTTTCTTTCTTTTCTTCTCTCTTTCCTTTTGTCCTTAAAATTAAAAGATAATTATGGTATCCAAAATCCAACCGTCGATATCTGAAATTTCTAGAATTATAGCCGAAATTTGGTATCTTGAAATTCCATATTTCGACTGGAAATTTGGAAATTCCAGATTTCGGCTACCGGATTCTAGAAATTAGAAAATTTCAACTAGAATCTGGAAATTTCAGAATTCCAACTGAAAACTAGAATTTTCTAGTTTTTTGGCCAGAAGTTGTAAATTCCAAATTTTGACTGGAATTCTGGAAATTCCAAATTCTGGTAGCCGAATTCTAAAATCTCCAAAATTCCAGATTCCAGGTGGAATTCTTGGAATTTCCAGCTTCCTTGTGGTAATATGAAAATTTCAAAATTCCAGTTGAAATCCGAAATTTCTTAGATTTGGGTTGGAATTCTGAAATTTTCGGATTCAAGCAAAAATCTAGAAATTCTAGATTTCGGCTCGAATTCTCGCATTTCCAAATTTTGGCCAGAATCTAGAAATTCTGGAATTCCGGCCAAAATCTGAAATCAATTATCCAAAATTGGATGGAATTATGGATATCGTTGGAAAAATTAAATATCAAAAAATGAATAATTGTGCCTCAAAATAAAGATGCTCTAAAGAATGAGAATTTAAAGATAAAAGGTGGAGAAACTCTCAAATTAAATTTTGTAAATAATCTGCATTGCACACACATTTAAACTCTGTAAAATAAACAATAAAACAAAATAAAACTTTTAATGTGCTTCAATTCACAACTTAACTAGCATAGAACTTTCATGTGCTTCTTTTTGTTTTATGACTATTGGATTTGAAGGTAAATCATGGTCGAATCCTAAGAAACTCTTTTTGTGCACTTGGTATCGTTCCAACGGTTATGCTATTAAAAAATTTCATCATGAACACATGTTTCAGTCATCATTGAGACACATGCTAAGCACGTGGATCGAAACTTTCAAGAAATTTACCTCTACTGTCATTGTCCTCAATTTAATCTCTTAAAATATTATGTGTAATATTTCTCTTTCCTTTTCTACTCCATCATCCAAATGAAGTCGCCAGTTACCAACTGACTTCACACAAATATTATTGAAGTGGTGAGTGTGGATCGAACATGAACATTAAACATCGGATGAATACTCTTATGAATATAAATAAGAGGGTCAGAACTTTGAGGAAGGATTAGATATCCATCTTTTTCAATCATAGCCTCCACGCAAAATAAAAATTATAATAACAGTAAATAAGTAAATGATTATGATGATTAGAATAACCATAAAAAATATCCTAGAAATTAGCTGATGTTACAGTTGTCTTCTTGTTTCGAACGTTATTAATTATATTATTCTTAAAATCAGCCTTTGTTGAATATTTCTTGGAACATTTACTTTTCATAAAAGCTAAATGACATTAAGATGCTGCCTGCTTCAATAGATGAAGTTCCTTCCGCTAAATTTTAGATCAAGTCCGAAAAAGTCTTCATTTCCTCAAGAAAATAATAACCGGAATTTATCAAGTAGCCTATTAAAAATGTATCTTAGAAAGTTAGATTTAAATTATTTAGACAAAATACACTATTTGACTACTGACCTATCTAAAATTTATGTATTTAGTCACTGATCTTTTATTTGATTGCATTTGGCTATTTACTTTTGTAATTTGGCAATCTCAACCTTATTGTGTTAATTATGACATCTTACATTTGTATTAGTTAGCAATTTTAATTTTTAGTATCATTTTCTTATTTAAAATGTAGAAATTTTAATGTTTAAATTTTTTATTATCTAATCTTAATTTTGATCGAGAAATAATAATATTTAATTAAATTGGTAGATGAATGGTCAAATATGATTAAATTACAAAGGTGAATGACCAATTTGACCAAATAAAATGTCAAAAGTCAAATGCAGAAATTTTGGAAAGAACAATGGCTAAATAGTGTACTTTGCCAAATATTTATAACATAAACTAATGTGTTGAAATTTTAAAAATAACTAGGCATATACCCGCTCGTTTTGCGGAATAAAATAAAAAAGATTACATGATTTAAATGTTAATTCTTTTATAAATGAATAAAAATATACGTCTATTAGAAAAAACTAACATATAGCACCTTCCTAAAAAAATAATTTACCTACCTTGTTGAGCCCTTGGGCGTTACCCACTAAAATATTCTAATCCACCACCATCCCGGCTTATGGTCAACATATATCTCGAAGAACTACTTTTTTCGGCATATCATACTTGTGCGAGAAATGTCCGGGTTTTCTAGCAATCTTATGGAAGATCGAAAAATATAGTTTCAAGAAAAAATGTAAGTTCCATGGAATTCAACAATTGCCATCACATCCACATATATAGCATCAATTGGATTAATGGTGAGAAACTGAATTAAACCTAAAATTAAGATGAACCGTTTTAGAATTAGAAGATGAAAGGTCAAGTTTATTATATTAATCATAATAATTGAATCAAACGTTTTATTTAGGTCTTAAAAGAAAAAGAATTATAAATGAAGAATTCAAAAGACATAAAGAAGTTATGAATTTGTGTGGAAAAATTAATTTAATTGTAAATTCTAGTTTTATGACGCCTAGGATTTTGTTGAGGTGGCAAATTGTGAAAATAGAGTTTGGGTTCACTTTTATATAGATATATAAATTTCCATGCTTCTGATAATGTGTGAAAATAACAATTAAGCTACAAACTTAATTTGATAGATAAAACCAGTCATTTATTATTTGACAGATTAATGAATCCATCGTTAATTGTCTTTCAACTTCTTTTTACATCGCTTTCAAAGCAAAATAAAAATAAAAATGCACACAAGAATAAGCACAATTAAGAGTCCGTTGATTGAATAAACAAAAACAAAACTCAATATCAGTATTTGATTTTCAAAGTTGCCTGATTATTACTTCTCCTATTGAAATGCTTCATTTCAAACATTTCCTCCTCATAATCACTCTCAATAATATCATCATCACCACCCACCTTGTCTTGAATATAATTATTAGATACCTCTTTTACCCTCCTCATACCACCACCTCTAAGCCAATCCACCACTTCCACCATACTAGGCCGATTCTCCGGGTTTCCGTCGGTACATTTCATTGCTATCGTAACTGCGGATTTCAGCTGATTCCGGTCATACTTACCCTTCAATTTCGGGTCAGCGATATGGTCAAATGCACCCTTTTGTACATATGGAGTGACCCATTGAACAATATCTCTTTTGACACCCCCCGGGAGCTTTTCTAGCGGTTTTTTCGCGCTTATAATTTCGAGCAGTAAAATTCCGAAACTGTACACATCACAGCTCTCAGAAACTTTACCCCACATAGCATATTCCGGAGCTAAATAGCCCAAAGTTCCTTTTACCCTGGTGGTTAAATGAGTAACACCTTCTGGGATTAACTTTGCAAACCCAAAATCAGCAACTTTGGCTTGGAATTCTGTGTCTAGTAGAACATTGCTTGCCTTAATGTCTCTATGTATTATGTGTGGATTGGCCTTGTGATGTAAGTACCTGAATTTCAAGTAGTAAAATTGCAATTATGTAAAATTATTTTGGGAATATTTCTGAAGACATCGATTTTGACATCGGAAAGTTGTTGATAGACACTTAAATTTGGACAATGCTCCGATAATTGTTACAAAATTTCGTTATGAATCAATAAAATTAGTCATCTTTGCATTTGGGACCCTTAAATTTATTATGAACGTGTTTATGTCAAATTGTCACTCGAAATTCTTCAACAAGGTAAAATGCCAAGGATAAATACATACCACATGGTAATAACTTAATCCTAGTTGAAATTAGCGAATCATTTAATCAGAGTTTTAGAAGCAAAGATGAGTTGTTTTGTTGATATAAAATGAGACAATTTTTCAATTTTTTTTTTTTTTTTTGGTTACAATTTTTTTTTTCAATTTTATTGAGATATTCAAACTTTAGTAAATGTGTAGATACGGTTGATTGTTTTGACCAAACTTCATGTAATTAAATAGTTAAGTTATTAAGTACCTCAAATAAGAGGTAAATTATACACATGGTACTTAAACTTTACATTGTGGTGCTTTTTATTCGTGACGATTACACAATGTGGTATTTTTATCTCTTTTTTTTTTAACAAAAACAATGTGGTACTTAATTATGACTCTTAAATAATAATCAATGCATATTGGACAATTTTTTATGAGAAAAGATGGTTTACGAAACAAAAACGACCTATATATCCTTTTTATTTTCTGTCCCAAACCATGATGCCCGAATTGTCAAGATACCGGGATTGTACCAAACTACCACATTGTCCCACCATCCCTATATTCACATATTTGTATACCCAAAACTGAAATGTAGATACGAAAGTGTGAAACGGTCAAAGTTCAACTACTATGGGTGTAATTTACTCGCAAATAAGATACGAACGTAAGAACAAATAAAGTAATGAGAAAAGTGTAGAAGAACATACGCTAATCCTTCGGCCGAACCAATAGCAATGTTAACCCTGCGAGTCCAATCCAGCATACAATCAGCAGCAAGTTGACCATGAAGATGAGTAACTAAGCTATGATTAGGCATATAATCATACACTATTAGCCTTTCTTCTCCACCTGCATAGAAACCTCTTAATCCTAACAAGTTTTTATGTCTCACTCTCCCAAGTATCTCTACTTCTACTGCAAATTCCATTTCTGCCTTTGCACTCATTGCCTTTAGCCGTTTCACGGCTATCTCCACGCCTTTACTTGTCCGGCCCCAGTACACGCTCCCAAATCCTCCTTCTCCGATCTTGTTATCTTCATGGAAGCTGTTTGTTGCTTGAAGAAGCTCCTTTAGGCTGTATATTTCCCACGGGTAATCCTTTTCGCTACTTACACTAAACAAATAATAATCGGGAAGTCAATCAACAGAAGAAATGTTAAAATCTAGAAATTTGTTTGTTAGACTATTCAATAGGTTTTGAACTCAGAAATAAATGGCTGAACAGTTCCGTCCAGAATATTTCATTGATTCTAAATCCGTGATAAATTCTGAATATAATTAAATTATGGACGAAAATTTTATGTTTAATTAACAACACTAGTTCTATTTTTTTTAATCACTAGAGACTGGAGTTAAGGGTTGACGGACCCTCTATGACCCCTATTCCTCTCATGTTCTGATAGTAATAATAATCCGGTTGAGCATCTACCGTGTCCGAAAAGTACTGAAAAACTTAGTGACACCATCTAGGAATCCTTAATTTTATTTTTGAAAAACAAACCATAAAAAAAATATCAATTGAACACTAGTGAATCACAAAAGAGTATCCTAAGCGTTATATCCTAAATCCATCATTGATAATAATTATAGATAAAATTAATTAGTAATACGACAATTGATATTACTCTATGATCTCTCGAATTCAAAATCCAGCTTAAGAGAATTCTAATCCGATCATGATATTATTAATAAGAGACGATTATATACGATGGAATACATATTACCTGACCGTTGGCTGCGATTCTCCTTCAGGAAAGCCGCAGCAAAGGCATTTCAATTTGGATACCATTTTTTTCTTCAAGGAAATTGCAGGACACATGAAACGATTAAATATTTAGATTGACCAAAAAAATGTGTAAGAAGAAAGAAAATATGGTGAACTAGACAAAGAGGAGCATAGGAAGGCAAGTAGATCGGTTTGCATTAAAATGTTTTTAAATCACAAAGCTGGATGCTATTTGTCTTTATGCAAACGACCTTTATGGAATTTAGCTTGTGTTTGGCTGTTTACTATGCTTTTTTCATTTCATTTTTTGTCTACACATAGGAAATGTTATATTACTTTTTTGCAAAGTATTTGCAAAATGTTAAATAATGAAACTGGAAAGAGACTTCAATAAGTTTGATCACTTCTATTTACATAATCATTCATCTTAGCCGTTGCTTTGATTGACTATGATTTTGGTACCTGTGGAGACAGAATCTTAATAGCCCTTCCCTTCAAAAAATTATTTTTTGAATTGGCTGAAAAAAGGCATAACTGTGGCAATTAAAATAGGGAGATGAAATAGTTTTTGATGCTTTCAAGTAATGAATTCATGATCCATTTACTAAATACTTTTGGTTCATTATTTCAGTCCAATAATATATAGCAAAAATGTTCTTCTATATATTCGAGATATATGTTTCGGATTCTATTTCGAATTGTTCAGTTTTTCAACTTTCCAAATGTTTGTTCCATAAAAAAATGTAACTATTCATATAATAATATCATATACTGAATTGGAATGCCAATCAAGCAAACGAGTTTTACTGTATCTTCTATTATATATAATCTCAAAGCCATGACATATACATTTAATTGTATTTGTATTAAATCAAATGTATGTCACTATCAAAAAAGAATTTAAATTTATATGATTCCGGATTCCGGTCATTATAACCGTTTGAATGAAATTAGTCAATTGGTAGAGAGGTACAGAGTAGACAATCATTGAGAATATATAAGAGTCATAATCAATTTGCAGGCATAATTTTTTTATGAAGAAAACCACAAGTCGTAAAATAAAACTATTCAATGCAACATGATGTGATGTGCCCAATGGAATGAGGTCCATACGGCCCAACCCAGAATATCGAGCCCTTAACAAGCCCAATCGCATCCCAAATGTCTATGGCTTTTGATCCCAATCTACCAGTATCAACGAGCCCCCATCCAATATTTATTGTATATTTATTGTCAAAATTTCCTAAAAAAAAACTTTTGTGTTTACCAATTTTGTTAAAATGGTCTATGTGTATATTTTTCTGACAAAACAAGGATTGTGTTTATCTATGTTATCCAAAAGGCGAAAAACCCATTAACGGTGTTAAATGTGATGACGTGGGAAAGGACATTTTGGTCTTAATTTATTGGTTATGTTACAAAAAAAAAACTCATTTCTCACACTTTAAAGTTGTAAACACATTAATGTTTTAGGAAATTTCCAGTAAATTAAGTCCGAAAACCACTTGCCACATCATCACGTTTAACACCGTTAATGATTTTTTCGTTTTTGGAAAACAATGATAAACACAATCCTCTTTTTGTCAAAAAGATAAACACAGACGTCTTCTTGACAAAATCAATAAACACAAGAGTTTTTTTAGAAAATTATCCAATAAAATACGATATTATCCAGTAATTAACCCTTAGCACCGAGTTGTCTTGTAAGAGCTGTAAATTCTATTTTTGTTCGTGAAGAGTGCATATGTCCATCTCATTTCCTTAACGATGCTCTTTTAGCCGATTTCGCTTAGACTTGTTTGTTTCTTTTTTAAGAAAAAAAAAAACTCTTAAATCTTATTTCCCGATTTCTTTGGAAAAAAAAGCACCGTTACAATCTAAATGGTTGGAACTTGTACAATCATGACCCAATTTTTGATATGATGGTTCAACTATTATTCAGTACATGGCCAATTTTCGTTTGGATTTCTACATTGACAAATTTTAGAAAAATTCATAATTGAACTGAGTGGTTGGTTTAGTTGAACCATGACTTGACCATACTCAGTTACATCCTTGGTTTAGTATCCATATATGATGAGGTAAGCACGTCCAAAATTTTGACGTGTTTAGATCATCATTGTTAAGTTGAATCTAAATTAATATTTAATTACCTGCAAGTGTAACTCTTAGTTATTTAATTTTTAAAGTAATTATTTTAAAATATATTATTGCATGAAAAACAATAAAAATGCAAAAAAGAAGAACAGAACAACATAAAAATATAAAATACATGAAAAACACAAATACAAAAATAGATAAAATGTAGAAAACACATAACACAAGTAAAACGTAAAAAGTATAGAAAAAAAATAGGAAATGCAAAATATGAAAAAAAAGATACAAAAATTATAGAATATGCAAAAAAAAAAAAAAAGCATGAAAAAGCCGGTACAAAAAAAAAATAGAAACACAAAATAGAAAAAAAAAACACAGAAAATACAAAGTATCGAAAAACACAAGTTCAAATAAACCAAAATTAAAGAAAACATTGAAAACTCGGAATGCAGAAAAAATACTGAAAAATAAACATATATTCCCGTTTATATGTTTTTATCATATTCCATACTTTTTTTTGTTTTTTCCATATTTTGTATTTTCTAGTATTCTATGTTTAAGCTAGTATTCTTTATTCTTTATCATATTCTTTATCTTTCTTGTATCGTTTTTACTGCGTTTTCCCGTATTCATAGTTTTTGCAACTTTTTCATATTCTTTATTTTTCGTGTTGTCTACAATTTATGTATTATGTGTTTATGTAGTTTGTTGTGTATTTTGCATAGTTTTTTCCCTTGATTTTCCTTCTTTTTCTTTTTTCTTTTTTCTTTTTGCGTTTTTCATGATTTTGTTTTATATATATTTTTCCTATATTCTGCTTTTTTTCGTGTTTAATGTTTTGTGTGTTTATCGAGTATTCTATATTTTTTCCAGTTTCTATGTTTTGTACATTTTGTAGTATATCTATTTTCTGTATTTTCTACAATTTTTTCATGTATTTTGTATTTTTTTTCTGTATTCAACTTCTTTTTGTGTTGTTTTTAAGTAGTACCAAAGTAAAATGAATTTGGAAACATTTAAAGCATATGCTCAAAAGAGTTAGTTGCACAATTTCTCCAAAATTATGCGTTTAACTACCAAAGTTTTCAAGCCATGATCCACTTGGCAGTTTTCTTAGAAGGGGAAAACATATATACAATTGTGGTAAAACTATTTTGTATGACAATTAAAAGTTTAGTGTCATAATAATAGGATTTTTGTTACAATAATTTATGTGACACTTAAATTATTGTCACACATACTAGGATTTATTGTGGTGGAACAACATCTTTTAAATTAATCTCTGACACACCCTCTTACGCGAATGACTCTTGGGTTTGAATTGTGTAAAACACATGTCCAACTTATCATGTGTTTTTAATTTAATAAATATTGAGACTGCCAGGAAACGAACTCAAAATCTTTCATTCGTAAAAGCTCTGATACCATATGACTTAATCGATTAAACCAAAAGCTCGAGCTGATAGTCAATGCTAACAACACGTTTTATATTAATCTCCTTTTGTAACGTTTTATATTAATCTCTAATACAAAAAATGGTCCCCAAGTTTTGCATAAAGAAAAAAAAATGAATCCTTTAAACTAAATTATCATTGTTTTAGAAAAACAAAGCATATCGAAATTGAACACATTTTTTAAGTCCAAGAATAATAATTTATTTTTCATATTAAGCATACAAGCAATCTTATATGAAGCGACTCATGCACAAATGAATTCTGATTATGAAAATATGGCATTTTTCAGTCTGTGTTGCAGTGCAGTTAGATCTTCGCACGTGAGATGCCTACCCTGCAGGCCAAATCCAAAGAGACGTTGTCTTATAAATGATTGAGGAACCATAAAAAAAACTTAGAGAAACTTTACTATAAATATATACTCTCAAAATTAAAAATATTTTATGTGAATTAGTAATGACAGATTCAAACTCAAGACTTTTCAAACTAACATGTCCGTTGATTTTGTTTTATTTTATTTTAAAGGAATCAGGTTTAAGAACATCAAGAATAACCAACTCTACAGCTAACAACTAGTTTCATTAATCTTTTTATACTCTTGAGTAAATCCATAAAGGAAGAGAACATCTAACTCATAGTTTCTCTGAGAAAATTTTAGTATAATTCTGGAGTACTATATATACCTGACCAATCAATACTATATATGACTTAATGAGAAATAATTGATTTTTAAGAAAAAAAAAAAAACATGCATCCGTGGTCAATGGTTGATCAGTAAAGTATAATGAATCACATAAACCCTAAGGCTAGAATAATATAAATGAAAGCAATTTATATACCTGACATTGAATGGTGTGATAAAACCTTGTATCTGTTTTGGTGGAAATGCTGCTAATAACATCAAATCCTTCTTTAACCATAGCCTCTACAACTCTTGACAGCACAACATTTTCCTCATTGCAGGCACTGCTTATAACAACTTCAACTCCAAAAACATGGGAGTAGACTTTAACACTAGTGTTTGTCACATTATTATGTGAACATTTCCTTTGTTCATCACTAGAACTCGAACCATCCCACAAATCCTTGAGCTTGTCTCTCTTGATGCTCAATTTTTTGATATTACTTTGGAGGTGTTTGATGTATTTAGCAGCTTCATCTAAATGATCTGACATTGATCTTTTTCCCTGCAAATCCCCCATAATTATTCTCAATAGATAACACTAAAAAATAACTTATATTACGTTTTCATCTCACCCAGTAACAGATCTAGATTCATTGGCAGTGGGTGCTTGTGATGATATATTTATATACTTTTTTGGTGTTTTTGCATATGAATCTTAAATGTTTCACAAAATTTCTAAAGCATTATTCAATGACTAGTGGATGCTTAAGCCCCCGCTAGCTCCCCTAGATCTGTCCCTAATCTCACATGTGTGTTGATATTGCATTAACAAATTAAGGTCTTAGGATTTTTGAATAATAATCAGCCACTATAACACACTCTAATACCATTTTAAGAATGAATTGATCCAAAAGATTAAGTAGATATATAAGGCGCAAGCATATACAAAATTATTAACAAACCCCTAAAAACCTAAATTTTATCCGCTAGCTCCCCTAGATTTGTCCCTGATCTCACCTTTGTGTTGATATTGCATTAACAAATTAAGCTCTTAGGATTTTTGAATAATAATCAGACACTATAACACACTAGTACTCTAATACCATTTTAAGAATGAATTGATCCAAAAGATTAAGTAGATATATAAGACACAAGCATATACAAAATTATCAACAAACCCCTAATTAGGAAATTAAGAAAGTATCAAATCCCATGTTTTTACATTTCATTAACAAAGAAATATTGTTCGAATTCAAATTCTCAACCACCTGGTCAAAAAATACTCTACGACCAAAGCTTAGATTCAATAAAATAGCTTCCATTATTACTATTATCCTAACACACTAATCAAGTATGTTGCATAGACAAAAAAAAAAAACAAATGGTCACAGATACAAATATGGAAATCAACATTGAAAACACTATTTCTAAAGCACACCAGTTATAAAATAGCCTTCAAATAAAAATAGACACAGAAAAAGAAACTACACACAAACAACTTATATATATTATATATACAAACAAAACCCTGAAAATCCCCAAACCCTAATTACAGAAATTAAGTTCATATAGATCTGTGATTTTATATATCAATCAATTATAACCTTGATAGAGTCAGCGGGAAGGAGAGACCGAAGAGAAGCATGAAGAGTAGACATTTGCTTCCTTCGTTGCCTTTCGATCTCCTTCCGAACGATCTTCTTGTTGTCATGATCACCAATGATGTTTGAAATCGGATATATAATAGGCAGATCATGAGCTTCTTGGCTGCTGAAGTTGGTAAAGGTGGTGGGTTGAAATGGATCAGATTGACCCAATAACATTATTGGAGTAGTATCTTGAAGATGGAGATCTTGGTGGGGATCAGAAGAGATATCATTGGAAGAAAAAAGATCATTAATGTTTAGTTGGAAGGGAAACATTGAACCTGCTGCTACTGAAACTAGCTAGCTTGATAATTTGGTGAATTTATAATGGAATTAATTAGTTATTTCAAAGGGTAAATAAAGGATACAATTATTGAGGTATAGTATCTCTGTGGGGCTTTTTTGTTTTGTTCACTTTTGTTTGAGTACTGCAGAAATTGCAACAGCTTGTGTTTTCACATTTGGTGGACCAATCATTTATATTTGCTTTTACCAAATCTTTGGCTCTTTCTTGTACATTTCATTTTAATATTATTAATTAACTAGCTCATGAATTTCGTTTTAGTGCAGCTAAATTTGAAATCGGTTCTTTCTTACATGATTTGTCATATGAGTGATGATGTAATTTTATGGGGGTTAAATTATCCGCATATCCCTCAACTATGCTTTATTTTCTTTATAGCCTGGAAATTGAATTCTCTAGAACTAACTGGAATGGAAATTTTAAATTGGAATTGCAACTAATGTAAATAGCAACAATGGAACATGTAAGTGAGACTAAAATATGATCGCACTTTGCACGGAGCTAGATCGATCGATGTATCACGTGTTTGGTGGCTAAACTTGCTGTGAAGTTGCATTGGGAGAGAGGCAATTGAACGTGTAATGTTAACTTTGTGGAAAATCAGCTTAAAGGCTCGTAAAATGTCAGAAACAAGGTCATTGTGATTTTAAAGTTATTTGGAAATTTAAATTCTTCCAGAGACTTGGATATTTTGTCAGAAATGAGACCTTGGCTAAGAGTTTGAAGGTGTTGGTCACAACTCGCAAAAATTTTGGAGTTAAAAGATGACTGGAAGTGATTGAATATATATTTAAAAGTAGCATATCAGAATCACCCTTTTGTAGTGTCTGACAAAAGGTTATGGAGCGGATTTTGAGGGCTCGAAACTAATTGATTTGATGTCAATTTGGCTAAAGTAAAAACAAGGATTTGATTATGTGCTCTTTTGAACTAAATTTTGCTCAAATTAAGTCAAAAAAAGGCAGGATCTAACCAAACGAAAAAGTCGGAAATAAAAAATTTGCATGCCTTAAAACAAAACCCATTAGTGTCTAGAAAATGTAAAAGAAAAAAATTGGAAAATTTAAGTATTTACTGGTAATCCAGCAATGTTGCACCATAACAACTATCTTCCACACATAAAAAAAATAGATCGGTACGTTACACAATCATGTATTGTTAGTAGATTCTAGAATGTATTTGAGTCTCTAATTTCTTTTAGAGAGTATATATTTCGTGGGTAAACATAACCATATAATTATAAAGACAAACAGTTTAAAAGCTTAATTTGCACACAACTTTTCAAGATGAGGTGATAAGACTTTGTTTCTTTTTCTTTTTAAAGTTGAACTTAAAAAAGCTGAACTGAATTATTAACTGATGAATTATGTTGAATTGAATTGTGTTTGATATAAATAAAAAATAATAGGGCATTAGAGCACCCACAATGTGTGTCAAAAATTGGCATCCAACTTAAGAAACTACGGAAAATATTTTTAATTTTGACTGTACTTTTTTATGTAATGGTGTTTGACAAATGAACCACCACTTAAAAGTGGTGGCCATTTACTATGATAGTTTGGATTTTATTTTTTAACTTCCAAATAGTGTTGAGTGCAAAAATTTTGGCACTCCATTTGGAGATGCTCATCGACAATAGTATTGTCTTATTAATACCAGAAGACTATAGTACTATCTAATAATTTATTAATAAGGATCTTCAAATATTCTCAAGATATAGTACTGCTTAATTAATACATTAAACTATAATCCATCCATTTTCGAATTTATGTGTTTTAAGTAAAAAGTTGAAAATTAAAATTTTTGTATAAAATTCTAATATATCCTTGACATTTCAATAAATATGTTTTTTTTTCTCCATAACTTTTAATTTTTTATTTTTATTTCTTAAAAACTAGCAAACGATGTCTTATATATATGGTAATTGTATTATTAATTTCTTTTTTTCTAGCGTAATTAAATGGGGCAATATAGACAACAAAAAATTAAAATAGAAAAGAAATGACAAAACAACATATGTTTATGAATTTTTCAACTTGCGACTTACATTCAAGAACGGAGTGAATATTAATTAGAAAGTACTTGATGAGCAAAGTGGTGATCATTTCTTACATACGTTGAGATTTGAAGATCCACATATAAAATTAAGAAAATCAAGTAGAGATATTAATGGGGCATTATGTTAGGGACATCCAAAGAATGTGGACTATGTTTTTGGAGTAACATATGTAGTCCATATAATGATTAGGATTAGCTTAGCTGTTTCAAATCTTTGCTTTCCGAAATGCTAATTAGTATTAGTATAATATACATCATAATTAGTGGTTAATATATGATCATCGTTACACCCAATATATTTAATGCTTTATTAGAAATCAATTAGATGAAGAATGAAGATGCTGTCCTCAAGATTTTATTGTTTTAATCAATTTCCTTAATCTATCCACGTAACTATCTTGTTTGCCAAACTCTGTTTCTTGAGATTCGGATGACTCGATCAAATCAAATATCATTTGAGAAAACAATATTATATGAAGATGCTTTCTAGGATCAATTGTATAATTTTTATTTTTATTCAAATCAAGCCGAGTACACCTTTTGTACTCGAGACAGCCGCATTTTTATATTATCTATATATAGGATTCAAATTCTTGTTAATAGTTAAGTAATGCAATAACTTTAACTATTTGATTCACGCATTTGGTTATACAGTGTTTTTTTTATTATTATTACAAGTATAGGATTCAAATTCTTGTAAATAGTTTTTTTTTTTTAATCTATTTAAGCTCCTAAATCCTCTCTACAGGTATATTTAAATGCGATTACTAATACAAGAGAAATCATGTTTGAGTGGTGAACAAGGTGTCCTTAATACCCTACATATGTCGTACTTTCTTATAATTAAAGGAAGACTATTTATTTAGTGTTTTTGTGGATTAGTTTAAAAATATCTCATTAGACCCCTCTGTAAATACATGCATATAACCTCAACAAAATCAATGAATCAATTCCCTCAACCTTTTTCTCACTTTATTAAAAGTTCCTTGTCCTCGTTCTCAAAAAAAAAAAAATACAAATTCCTTCTCCTAAAACTACTGTACATCTAGACTTATATTTAGGTCATGTTTCTTTTTGCTAAATAAAGCTGAACTGGATAAAGTTGAACTAAACTGAACTGAAATTGTTGAATTGAATTGAAATTGCTGAATAAAACTGAACTTGTTGAAATTGTTGAACTGAATAGAAATTGCTGAACTGAATTGAATATAATTAAATTAATTTTATCAATTTAAAAATAAATTAATACTAAAACTATGATAAATAAATAAATAAATAGGTATAATTTCTAAAATCGTTTTAATATTGAAGTTTCATTACCAATAAAAAATAAAAGTTGTCAAAACATACTTATCATATTAATTATATAATATTAAACACAATAATGTATAATAGTTGGGTATCTAATTAGATTATAAAACCAAATAAATAAATATTTGGTGTCAAACAAAAAGAAATATTTAATTTACAAAATTAAATTTACTTAGTAAGTTCATCGGTAACAAATAAATATCATATATAAGCAAATCACATCAAATGCTAAGCTAAACAAATTGTACTGTAGAACAAACCCACACCCCCACTAAATTATTGATAGAACATTTTTACTCTTTAAAAGTTAATCCATCACAACCCTTCATTTTCAAATCACATTAATTTTAGTTAATAATAAATGATGCACATACCTCCAAATTCAGAAATTACAATTGATATTTAATTATTTATAATTCGAAATTTCATTTTAAATTAAATTAATTTTGCCAATATTTCTAATTTAAAAATAATGTTATTAAAACAAAAATTGTTAAATAAAACTGAAATTGCTGAACGAAAGTGAAATTGTTGAATAGAATTAAAATTGCTGAACTGAACTGAACTGAAATTGCCGAATTGAGCTGAAATATTCTGAAAATAAGTAAAAAAGAACATGGCTTTGGTATCATATTTCCACAATAAATAAGGATTCTTCTTTAATTTTATCCTCTAACATTTTTAGAAAAGGATTAACCTCAAATAGATGCCCTATGGTTTCGTGTTTTTACAATTTGAGAACTGTGGTTAACCTTTGAGCAAATAAAAGACCGCGGTTTGCATAATTAAGGAAATGGTCGATCTTGTTGACATGAACGAAGACATTATTAGTCTAGAAAAAAATTGTGACCATTAAACTTGGCTCTTACATAACTGGTCAAAGGTTTGAGAAAATATTTGGCAAAAAATGTCATCTTTTACGTTAACAAAATCGATCATTTCTTTAATTCTGCAAACAAAACAAACCACGATCCTTTATTTACTTAAAAGCAAACTACAATTCTTTATTTGCAAACTTACAAAATTACAGAATACTTATTTGAAATTAACTTTTTAAAAAAATGTTTATTTATCTCTACGGTATAAAGTAAGCCAGGAGTACGACCACGTCCCCTATTACTTGTTGGGACCCAAAACATTGTTCATATTGGCAACAAAATTTATGTGTTCAATCTGTTACGAAAAATAGCACTGGGAAAAACAAAACTAAACATAACCAACTAAACATATTAAAAGCTAAGATTAATGAAATTAGCACTCACAATATAAACAATCTAAAACCTACTTAAAAAAGGAAAATTCCTTATTTATAAAACACCATCAACAGAAAACAATTGTTCTTTTAGTTTACGTTGATGATATTATAATGTATAATTGCTGGGATGTTAAAGCTAATTTGGATGTTGAATTTAAGATCAAGGACTTGGGTACTTTCAAGTACTTCCTTTGTTTGGAAATTAAAAGAACTACTGCATGGTTAAGCATTTCTGAACGAAAATATGCGTTGGAACTGATACAAGAGGCAGGCCTATGAGTAGCAAAACTAGAAGAGACTCGTATGGATTCGACAGTACTAAGGTTGTCCAAAAAAGAAGGCATTCCTTTGCCTGATCCAACTTTCTATGTACAGAAGATTAATTGTTCCATTAGTTTACTTGTTGTGCAGTCAATATAATATAGAGTCAACATTTACAAATTGCTAGACGAATCCACTTCTACATTAAGGAAGATCCAGTAAAGGTTTTATTTTACCCCGAAAATTCAACTTTCCATCCCACATTAAATATCATATCTTGTTTCATGTGATAAAAGGATAAAGCATATCAAGCTTACCGAAATTCAACTTTCCATGAGAGGATATGAAGCATATCGAGCTAGTTTAACAAAAATTCCACTCTTAATCTTAACCACTTGGTTGATTTAAATTACTCTAGCTAATATATACGCTATATAAATAACCAATTAAAAAAAACATTTAGTTAAGATAGAGTAATGACTATTATATTATTTTATATATGATCAAATTTGTATATAAGTGATGATAGTGATTGACATGAATTAATATCAAGACGTTTGTAATTTGGCATCTTTTAATATTGATTAATGCATGGGAATGGCCTTCAGAAATCAATATTACACGTATATAATCAATGCCGTATCAGTTTTGACCACATTGACAACAACAAATAAACAACTAAAAGAGACCCCATTGTTAATCTTCTACTTTAGACATTATGTGCTTCTAGTTCTAACTAAGTGATTGACATCAAATCATACTACACAAATTTTGATCTCCAGTATTGCCACTGATTTTTGACCCACTTCTGCAAATATTTTCTTGTTTTTTTCTTTTTGCAACACATCTTCAAATATCTTATCTCAAGTTTTAACAACCTTATAGATTTTGCAATTTGCATCTTTCCCAACAGACACAACCCAATACCAATAAAAAATTTCTAAGATTTTTTAGGGCTTAATACATAAAGAGCCCCTTGAACTTGGTCAAACAAGCAGATTAATTGGCTCTATAATAGGTGAATATATCAATGTAAGCAACCAAGTTCGCTAAGCTAAAATGATACTTAATTTGTAAGTTCATGGAGTCATCTGTTTTTTTTAACATAGTTGAAGGAGATCCCGATATACTAAACCGATTTTCTGGTGCAAAAAAAAAGGTTCACAATTACTACCCAATGAATATCTATATATTAACTTAGACCATGTTCAATTTGACTTATATTCATCACATTTCAGTTCAACTCAGCTTTTTTCAGTTCTATTCAGCAAAATTCATTGAACATTCAACTATAATTCAATTCAGTTCATCTTATTCCAATTCAGTCAGTTCATCTTATTTCAGTTCAGTTCAACTATAAATATATAATGTATATAAAAGACATTAGAAGGTTATAGCTGAGTTGGTGTTAGAATGGTAAACTTCTCACATCTTAATTAAAAGGTCATGGGTTCAAATCCACATCTCTTTATTCAATGTTTTTTATTTTTTTCTTCCATTTTAACTCTATTTTTTCTCTCATTAGTATTCTCACATTTTATATTTTTTCTTTCACATTATTATTCTTTTTTTACTATTTTTTTCAATTATTCTTATTATTATTTTTATTTTTTCCTTGAATATAAATGTAAATTTATATATATTTTCATTTTTTTCTTCCAATTTCATTATTTTGCGTCATTAATATTTTTTTCAATGTTGATTGATTTTGCTATTTTGAATAGAATTAGAGTTGTCTATCGTTAATTTTGGTATTTTCTATGCAAAACTAGAGGTGCATAACAAAAAAAAAATTTGCATAAAAATGTGCCCCTCGTATGAGTTTTTAGATTCGCCACTGACTTGAACATAGCCTTATAATTTGTTTTTTTTTTAAAAAAAATAATTTATCAATCTAGGATTCCACATTTCCTTTTGGGGTTTAAAATACCATCAAAATAATAATAGAAAAAAGACAATTTCCAAATGCATACATTCAGTGGACCGGATAGGTAGATTGGTCCAAAGAAACATAAAAATTTACGTTGTTGTTCGGTTAACTAAATATCTATACTACAAGACAGGTTTGAAGAAAAAAATTCAGACTGCAACTCTGAATATTTTTGAGGTTGAGAAAGCAAAAGACCATTGAGGAATTTACGAAAAAAATTTACAAAATCGTTCCATCCATGGGAACTCCAAAACAACGGCAGCAGAAATCAAATCCAGGTGATGAGACCATAAGAACTGCTACCTTGCCATTGAGCCTATTGTTATAAGCCTCTGCATTAAATTATGCTTGTTATTAAACATCTAAAAGAAAAGGTAAAGCGAGGTGGTAAGAATGAGGTACAAAATGTGTTGCACCTATTTTTTTAGAACAACAAAAAATTCCAAAAATAAATAAAATTTGTTTCAAAGATTGATGTTTCTACCTGTTTTTTTTTTAAGGCACCGCAATCGCGCTTAGAGTATTAAATAACAAAGTCACTCTAGTGAGATTCGAATCCATGACATTCCTGATCATATGTAGAGTTTTTAATCACTAGACTAAGACTTTCACCACGATGTTTCTACCTATTTATTTTGTTTTCTTTTATCCTTTAATACGATCTCTTTTTTCTAAATGTACAACGAGATATATTAGAAAAAAATTCATAATATCAGTTTAGACTAATTTGATCCGGATTTCTTTTTCAATCAAATACCTCAAGAATATTGGAATTTTTGATAATGATGAGAGTCAACATAGAATTTATCTTTCAAATTAATGTGATACTACAACAATACTTTAGCATAATCATGTGAAAACATGCTTTTTCAATAAAAATAAACTTGAATTCGAATTTACACTATTAGCATATTTATTTTTTTTATTAAAAAAGCATGTTTATACCGATATTTTAATTTATTATTTTGAATTTGTTAATATAATATCTTAACAAATTCAAATATCATCTCAAATACCATTATCTTATTATAATATTCCAAAATGGTGATATTGATATTTAGAGAAATAAGCTTATCATTTCCGGTAATCATGCCAGTACAAGTATGAAAATTTCTACAATAGACCGAAACCACCGGTACGCTCCCATTCAATTGGTGGTGTTACATCACTCAACCGCTGGTATAGCGTCATGTGAGTGGAGGGATCCTCGTCTAGACTAGAATTTTTCAACAAATATGTATAAATCTCACTTGAATTTGAAAATTAAATATAGTATCACATGCAATGCTTTGACTAGCCTAAAATTAGAGGACTAATGCTGTTATTTTTTACTTGAAAAATTAAACTGAATTATCTGTATAAATATAAGCATGCATTCTCAATAATAAGCACACATGCAGCACGTGACCCACTTCTGCAAACACACTTTGGAGGCTCTAGTCAAGCTCATAATAATAGAACAATGGAATATTTTTGTGAACACAAATAAATTGGTAGATTTGTACAGCAATTTAATAGTGTATAAAAGATTGGAATATCCAGCTTCAGATTAATATATTCGTGTTCCTACACTAGCTAATCCACCCAACAGTAATATAATCAAACTTAAGGATACTGACCATGCATGTCCATGGATGTTTTTAGCACAACGCATAAACCTCTGGATCACAACTAATTCTGCAGGTTGTTAGGACACCAAATTAATTCACACAACTAACCCTTCATTATATTCCCATCCCAAAACTAGCTAACACACTAGAAATCCTGTTGTGATCCCGCTTCAATTACTAATGAAATTGAAAGCATCTCGATTGTTGATCAGATTCACTGTAGAACTTTTTTTGAAAGTATAGATGGAAAACAAATCAAGGCAATACAAGCAAAAGAAATTTCTTATAGATAAAGCTTAAATAACGTATAATCCTTATAGATAACCGAATTTTTCTTTTGAGAAAATGGGAAATAGAAATGGAGTAAACATGTATTCATATTATGTACAAAATGCATATATATAGAGAAAAGGATTTTGTGTTGGAAACAAAAATGTCTTAATGATATTAAAATATCTTTCAAATAGACGCATGACATTATTTTTATTAAGATACAAAATCAAGTAGTTTGAATTCAATCAAGTATAGCTAAATATCAAAGATCTCCTCCCGGTAATCATAACTGGGATCAAGATCTTTGATATTTCAGCCAAGGGGGCAGAGATCCAACTGATAAGGCATCTAATTAAGTATAGTATTTGGATCAGTGAAGGAACTAGTCTAAGCAATCATGAAGGTGGGTATTTAAATAGAGCATTACTGAATGAATTAATTAGGAACCAGTGAGTTTAACCTCTGCTGCAACTCCAGTAAATTTAAGCAACCTGGATCACTCACCTGCATGTCAAAGTACATATAACCATAATTAATTAAGTTTATATATCCAACTTAATCCAGTACTGGAAATCAGAAGTAACACAAGAAAAAGACATAATTTTTTGGCATTGGATTAGGTTTGATTTTACTAACTCAAAAAGTAACACAATTATTTAAAATTATATGTCATGCAAATAAAATTACGATTATCACATGTGCACCAACACGACTTGAACTTCTCTTATAGTCAAATTCCATACTTATACCGAGAGAAAACTACACATACACCCTATGATCATATCATAAGCGTGAAAGTTTAAAATAAGCGTGTTAGAAGTTTGTTAAATGGATTTTGGGTTAAACTTTTGAATGGTTCTATAATCCTAGTACTCCAAACAAGCACTTATATTATTAAATGTCACTCGACTCATCGCAACTAGAGATAAATTTACACGCAGTACACGAACATGAATATGACTTAGGGTTAAGGTTGACTAGTTTGACACTAACAAGACAATCAATACATACACGGACCATCTTCATGAGAATATTTTTTTTTTTTGTAATATCCATCTTCAGGAACTAATGACACCTTTAATGAATAATTAGAAATTAAATAAGCAGCCAAAACATAAATTAACCTAGCTAGCAAGTAATAAAAACTGATAATCACTTGTACCTCACCCATGACTGTATGAAATACTCTCTCATTTACTGTGGTAGAAACACAATTCACCACAGAAACTCCATTTTGAAGCAGTATTTGCAGTATGCTCGATAAGTTTAAGCTTCGGTGATCCTTTAATCCACTGCTGAACACAACCTCAACACCATCCAAACAAGGCCGAATTCTAACTCCCGCAGTTGATGAGGAAGAATCGCTCGAACTTCCAATTTGCGAATCAACAGACCTCAAATCATTCTGGTGTTTTAATTCATCCTTCTGAGCATTCAATTCACTGATCTTCTTCCTCAGATGCTTTATATAATTCGTAGCCTCATGCATATGATCAGAGATCGAACGCCTTCCCTGAATCAAATCCACCAATATAATCCCTAATTTATAGTCAAAGTAAACTTCAAAACGCTGTTTTTTCATTGAAGAATTTATTCAACACCTTCAGGGAAGTTGAAGATTAACTCAATAATCTCAAAATAATCATACAGTTTACGACTTAAGTTCTTGTCAGAGATTAATATAAAGATATTGTTACCTTTAACTATCAGCTCGATCTTTTAGTTTAATAAGTGAAGTAACAGTTCTGACCTTGATGTATTCAATCGGAAGTAGAGATCGAAGAGATGAATGAAGAGTGGCCATTTCTTGTCTTCTTTTGCGCTCAATATCTCTATGCAACACTTTCTTTTTACTGTGATCGCCACCGTTGTTGTCGGAAGATCGGCGTCGGGTTTTACGAAGAGTAATAGGAGGATCAAGGAGAAGATCTCGGGGGATATTTTGGAGTTGATTGGGATTTGAGGAAATCTGAAAGCACAGCTCATTGCCTTGTTGGAAAGGGAACATAGTTGGTCGGACTTTTAGAGTTAACAAGTGGAGATTAAAGAAAAAGATATGGGGGTTAGGGTATGAGATCTTCCATGGACTTCAAATAATAGCAGCAAGATTCCACGAAACATTGATTTGATATTTATTATTATATAATATCTGCATTATAAACGAGGCACCAGACCGGCCACATTCTGCTATTATTATATAGCTTTCTCTTCTATACTTTTCTTTTTTCACAGACTTCTATACTCTTCTTGCTTTATATAAAAAGTTCACACCTCAGTATGTATTCACATTTGGGATTAATACTCCACTTTATCTATGTTTCAAAAAAGAATAAAACTAGATAAGGTTATACTGAATTTTGGTGGAGACTAAAATCTTAGAAAAAAAGAAAAAAGATTAATGAGGTATTTAGGGGTGAAAAAGATTAATGAGGTATTTAGGGGTTACACTATTACAATTGTGATAATTCAAAATAAGAGTTTGCTAAATTTGCCATCCAGACTGTTGCTCGATTAACTTCACAAAATACATGAATAAACTTTACCTCCTATATATTCTCTATATCTCTAAGTTCATTCATCTTCTTATAAGCCCCGAACCATCAACCATAAATATGTAGGAGCAAAACTAATGTGGGGCTAGACGGGCTCAGAATTTGGTTCTAACTAATTTCTGAGTCCACGAGTAGGGAGAAATTCTATTGTGGTCTCAAATCAAATATGGACCATCTAATAGACATTTGACAATAGAACATTTATTATTATTTTTACTCTTATTATCTTTTAATAAAGCCGTATGTTATCTATTTCTACAGGACCTGATCCATAATAGAACTTCTTCCCAAGGAAAAAAGAATAGGAGGAGAATGGGCTAGTGTACGGGTGACATATCAATTATAATTGTGTCCGTATCATGTTAATAATCATATTGGTATCAAACGAGTCAACCATAAAACAACTCAAGAGATTATATCATAATCATATATACATATTGGGTTAGTGTAGATTTCATGTCATGTTTGGATCATATGTAACTTTACCATTTTCTTCTGTTACTGGAGATATAGTAATATTTTTCCATATTTTATAGTATTGCTTTTGGATGACCTGGTTACCGTCGACCATCCAAAATTTTGTACTTAATATTATTTTTTTCTCAATATAATACGTTTACAAATCACTTGCAATTTTAGGATCTCGATTAAAGATGGTATACAGAAATATACAATCATGTTCAAGTGGATCCTAGGAGACCAAATTCTATTTAGTTATTGAAGGTTGGATTTGCTCTATTCTAATCCTAGAGATAGGTTCATATGAGACAAAGCTATTGTGGAGAGACTTTTTTTAGTGTGAGACAATTAAAAAGTGGTGGCAATTTTGAAATTTTAAAAACATGGAGGGGCATTATTGAGGTGATGTCATCGCTGATGTCACATCTGGAGAGAGAAAATTTTTTTATTATTTTATTTAAAATGCATTTTCCCGCTCTTTCCGAACTCATTTTTCAAAAAAAATTATACCACTGAACTCGTATTAATTAGGCGGTCATTTTGAGATCTATTGTTGTTATTTATAGACAATTTTTATTTTTTTTATTTTTGTTCCAAGTCAGATACTTGGTTGTTCCAACAGAATACTACATTTGTTCCATCAGACAACTCCAATTGTTCCAGCAAAATATTTTCATTATTTTTTTTTAAATGCACTCTGAGAGTGTAAAAAAATGTAGTATTCTGTTGGAACAATTAGAGTAGTCCGGTGGAACAATTAGAGTAGTTCGGTGGAACAATTATAAAAAAATAAAAAATAAATAAAAATCGTCTATAAATAACAAAAATGGATCTCAAAATGACCACCTAATTAATACGAGTTCACTGATATAATTTTTTTTGAAAAATGAGTTCGGAAAGAGCGGGAAAATGCATTTTAAATAAAATAATTAAAATTATTTCTCTCTCCAGAGGTGACATCAGCGCTGACATCACCTCCTCTTCCTTTCCTTCAATTCACGCATGAGGGGTGTTCATTTAATTACAAGTTTGCCACATTCCCCTATTGAATTACAAAAATACCCCTTGTCGCATCATAAAAACTAGTCTCATCCTAAACCCTTGTCTCATTTGAACTTAACTCTCTAATCCTATGAATAAAAATATATGTAATAAAAAAATAAGTTAAATAATTTATTTTGGAAAGAAAAAAACATATCCAATAAAATCCCTTTAATCAAGGAAATATATCAAGGAGAATAAAAGTTACTTCTTCACCCTTGAATTTTCTCTTTGACATAGCTTTCCTTGCTAAAATTTGTTTTTGTTAACCCCATATATGTATGAAGCTTCTAAACTGAAACTTTTATGTACCAAATTACATTAATAATCTATTTAGAATTTCAATATTAATTAACTATTAAACTATTATGAAAAAAACAACCGAACGGAAGTCGGCCTCCGGGTTGAAAAAAATCTAGAGCATTACATTACTTTTTAGAAATATAAAAGACGACGGGTTGATATGTGTGCTAGTTAGGTATAATATATAAAAAAAACAAATCTCTATTAATAATTAAGAAAATATATATTTCGGAACACTCTAGAGACTTTCCTCCGGATTGATGTTTTTATTCGACTTGGCCGACTGGTCATAATCAAACTGATTATTGTGATTTAAAATGTGAATTTTCTCCGGCGAGGAAAACATTGAGATTGATGGAAGAGAACGTCAAAAATTGGATGCAACTTTCTTTCTCCTTATTTGATATAGTTCCTTAGTTTAAGGGATTTGATTAAATTTGTGAGATTACAAAATAGAATAAATTGAGTTGCATTTTTTTATTATCTATAAATTTTGATCCATCAAATTTTAAGTGAGCAAATTCAATGGTTAATGACCAAATACAACTTGGTCATCTAGGAACCATGTGAACGGGACTGTAGAAATATAAAAAGCTCAAGCTATGTTTGTAAGTAATAATTGGTAATTTATTGAATTTATTAATTAATAAGAGCGCATATAATATTTTTATAAAGGGTAATTTCCTAAAGAAAACATCTGAGTTTACGAATTTTGTCAAAATGATGCATGTGTTTATTTTTCTGACAAAACAAGGATTGTGTTCATCTCGCTCATTAACAGTGTTAAATGTGATAACATGTCAATAGGTATTTTGGTATGTGTTTATTTTTCTGACAAAACATGGATTGTGTTTATCTCAGTTACCCAAAAGATGGAAAACTCATTAGCGGTGTTAAATGTGATAACGTGTCAATGGGTACTTTGGTCTTAATTTATTGATTATGTTATAAAAAGATCATTTTCCACGCTTAAAAATTGTAAACACGTGAATGTTTTAGGAATTTACCAATAAATTAAGAACGAGAATCGCTTGCCACATAATCACATTTAACACCGTTAATGGATTTTCCGTTGTTTGGGTAAAAGTGATAAACATAATCTTCTTTTTGTCGAAAAATAAACACAAACACCATTTTGACAAAACTCGTAAACACATAAATTTTTTAAAAAATTACCCTTTTAAAAATTCATATCAACTTCGAATCATATCTTTCCAATCATAAAAATTGCATATTAATTTCTTATCAACCCAAAAATATCCCATTATCAATGAAGCTTAGCTCAAACACTATAATTACATATTAATTTCGTAATTGATCAAAATCTAATCATGCCATCTTTATATTACTCCCGGTAAAAGGTAGAGAAAAGATATAGAATTAGGGTGTGTGAATACCAAAAGGATGCATAACATTAATAATATTTTTCTTAATCGCAACACAGTTTATTAATATATCTTGGTTCGGTCGGTGACTGGCTATCAACTAATAGATCAACAAAATAAACCTTGAGCTATATGAATGTTATAAGCTCTATATATAATTCTAATACATCAAAATGAAAAACTATCTATAAGAAATCAACCAATCCCTTTGTGGCCGGTTGGTCAGAACTAAAATCGCAACAACCGTATATCAAAAGGATTTTATTCTTCTATAATCAGTACTAATTGCATAACCTTGGTTGTTCTCAATACATATTTATTTATACATTAAAAATCCAACTTGATGTCACTCAATAATTGATGCAAAACCAAAGACTGAATTAATTAGGAGAAGAGATTAAAGTAGATGAGGTGGCATTGATTTGAGAGTATGGTTCTCTTCTGCATTTTTATTTGTTTAATATATAGCTAAACAGATGCATGCTGGCAAATCCTAATTAAGCATTATCCGATCAAGAGTATCTATAAAGAAATTTGAAATTTGATGTCAAGTACAGGTACACTACAAGAGAGCATTCCTTGGCATTGTGTGCCCAAGATTTGCTGACTCTCTTTCAATTTGTACACATCCAATATTTTATACTTCACTTTATAATTTATATAATATGCCATCATTTTAAGATACCTACAAAAAATATTGTTTGGTTTCTCTTTCATAAGCTCGTACCCCTTTCATATCTGTTTAAGATCAATTGGATGCAACAATAATTGAGGTGGTTAGAAAATATAGATCATTGACTACTATGGACTCTTCTAAAAATGTGAGAATTCCCTTGGTTTTATTTTCAAATTGTTTTCCTAGATCATAAGAAAAAAACTTTTTCCAGCTTTAAGCAATGTTGTAAAGTCGCTTTTCTTAGAAATTATGAACATTGAAAAAGTTAATAACAATGTTTGGTAAATGTAATGGTGTTGTCCGTATAAGCTGGAAAAGTAGCTTTTTAGAGAAGCTACAATTTGTAGCTTTTTGAAAAAACATGCAAAGTGTTATTGGGCTTTAATCTTCTAGGAGATGATAATAAAAATTTAATATTTTATTTACATTAAAAGCATATGTGATAATAGGCAAAACTGTTATTGGGCTTCCATATCGATCCATACTCAGGCTCAAGATCCAAAGGGACCGTGATTCATAGACAACTCGCTAGTCGGCCTCCCCCGAAACAGGCGAATGGGCAAGGGCGAGAGATCCAGAAATTTTCTTCATGAACATGAGATTAAGGAATGAGGATAAAAGAGAATCCCGAGAATAAAGGGAAATCATTCCTGAATACAATCCGTTTCCTTTTATAAAATATCAACAAAATGTGAAGAGAATCAATGTCATATTGAGGATCGGTCTCTAAACCCTAAATGGACACCTATATATAGATGTGATCAACGTATAAGGTAGACATTCACGAACATTATGAATTACTCGTGTTCTACGTCATTTCTTTTACCGACTAGAGCATCAGAAAGTTACCCGACGGTCACATCGTCAGTTTTGTTTTGTAAGTTTCCAGAGTAACAATGAAGGCATTTTTTTAAGCAACTTATCATTGGTGCGATGAGTGTGGACCTTTAATCATAGTATATTATTTGCTATAAGGTTGAAAGGCACAATTTCAAAAGAAAAGAAAAGAAGACAAGAAATGTCTGTGTTGTAATGGTAGGATGTAAATGGGATGGGGATTCTCCGACTCCTGTTGGAGACCCGCACAATAGAGACTGAGAATTCACTATAAGAATCCCTATAAGATGAGGATGTGGTGATTTGGTTTCTTGTGGTGAGAATAAGGCGGGGATGGGGAGAATTATCCTCGTTTCGTGAGGATCCTCATTCCCATCCCTTAATCATCCATGGAGATACTTGATTCTTCTCTGGTAATCCATTCACTATTTTTATGTATGTATGATTGTGTTTATTTCGCAATCAATATAAGTTGAAGATTAGAGACTTAATGCATCGTAATTAAGCTTTTTATCTTATTGAGTAGAGAAAAAGATAAGGAATGTTTTTATAAGCTTATTTTTAGATTTAAATGGGGAATGGAATACACGCAGGAATCGGGATGAAATTCTCCCCGTTAAAGTCATGGAGATGGGACGGGGAATCCCCAACGAGTCTTGGGACTAAGATGGGAGATGTGATCCCCACTCATATTGGGTTTTTGGATCTATAGAGGATTGGCTCTGGGCCTTGACAAAAGTGCATTAGCCCAGGGCTCAAAGCTGAAGTGGTCTAGAAAAGTTTAGTATTTCTGAGTATGTAACGATTCATAATAAGTCCATCATGAGGTACGCCTCTTGTTTCACTTTGGCAAGCCCATATTCAAGAATAATGAGGAGAAAATGCATTAAATGACCACTGACTAAAGCCAAAATCATTGTATATTAATTCTTGCATTTAACCACTAATTTATTATTTAATTATATTTTTGCCACTGAACTATTCAATTTGGTGAACAGTTTCACCCATTTTAAGTTGATTAATAAAATTCTTGATATCAAACATTTTCTTCTCTTAACTTTTGGTCCAACAAAAGTGAGATTTTACCAAATTGGTAGGGTTGTGATTAAATATAACTAAATAAGGTTATTGGTCAAAAAGTGACCAAATAATAAGTTAATGGCCAAATACAACAATTTTGTATAAATCAAAGGTGATATAACTCTTTTTGCCAATAAGCCCTCCCAAATCATTGAAAAGCCCATAACGAATGATGCATACACCTCAGAGGAACTATATCCACAATGCACCCAGGCGTATCAAAATGCTAAAAGATAAAAGTTCAACAAATCGCGTCTGCGTAGCAAGAGCCATATCATCGTATCTTCGTAAAAAAAAAGATCCTGAGAAAATAATTATTTTCTTGCCCTTGAAAGAAAGAGCTAAAAAGGGAAACTAACCATCCTAGGGTAAACATTCTATGACACAGATATACCGAAATAGTGTCAGCATATTGGTACATTTCGATTATTCTCTTAACAATTGACTCATTTGAATGCGGTCCTCTCTTAAGTACTCCAATACCAATTCAGCGAACGTTTTTAGAGGCAAGTTTTCAAAAAAAAAGAAAAAGTATGTACGAACAAATTCGAATTTGTTCGTATAGACGTCGCATTGAGTTGTTCATGTCTGAGGTCAGTCCTCTAGACAAATGCCACAGCCACAAATAGTATTTAGCAGTGTTCTCCAAATAGGGAAGAGAGCCCATCAACTACTTGCTTACTAGTATTTGACTTGACATACTCATTTTTCCTCCATAGAGAACCCACAAACACTTCACTTGTATTAAAACCTATAACCTGTAAGATTTTCTTTCCCCATTTTCCTCATGTTTTCAACTCAACTCCATTTCATTTGGGCCAGTAAACATTTATTATTTGCAAATATTAGAAATACAAAACCTCATCTAGTAGAAGAATTAAACAATCTAGTTATGCATCTCAAAACAATCTAGCAATGAAATTGAGTATCATCCATTTAAATAACTTACCAAACAAAGATTTCACTTCAGAAAAAGATTCCCTAACCATATTATTGTTTTTTTGCTAATTTACAAGAAGATTCTGATATGATTAGTGATAGATTAGATTAGTAGGCCATGAAAACAACTATCAACATCAACAAAGTTTTTTCCTTTTTTTTTTACAATCATCATCATCCACAAAGACAATGATCAATATCAAATTTAAACCAATTACTGTTCATCAATGCAAAAAAATAAATAATAAAAAAAGTCACCGGATTTTTCTATGAGACCTGGATTTGAACGGCGGAGAAGGTGAGAACTCAATAGGCAATTGTGGTGGCTCTAGCTCTCTAGTTAGCATACCCACAACCTCCTTCATTGTCGGCCGACGAGCCGGTAATTTCTGCAAGCAAAGAAGAGCAATTATAATGCACAAATGAGCTTCTTCTGAATCCAAACATTCTATCGCCTCATCAACCAAATCAAGCAATTTTCCAGCTCTAGCAAGATGCCTAGCCCAATGTATCAAATTAGCCCTATGAAACTCCGACATCGGGGAATTCGTGACCTGCAATGGCCGCCTTCCCGCGATTAGTACTAATAACAGAACTCCATAGCTATATACATCTGATTTTTCCGATAAACTACCGCCCCCACCCCCATATTCGGGGGCTACATAACAAACAGTTCCTCTCATACTCGGGGTGCTGCTAATCCCGCCGCTCTTTGGTATCTCTCCGCTTATAGAATCATGGCTATTGAGTGCTCCTCTAAACAATTCGCCGCTAAACCAGTCCATACTACCTCTACTGCTTCTACTCCTACTCCTTTTCTTCTTCTTTCTTTCACTATACATTTCATCATCCCTCGGCCACCAGTCTTCCCCGGCAGAGTCAGCCACGTTCATGTCTCTTCTCTTCTTCTTTTTCTTCTTCTTCTTCTTCCTCTCTAGCTCTTCACAGTATTCCTCTTTCCACCACTCCCTCGGCTGCCTTCTCTTCTCCTTCTTTAGTATCTTATCTTCCTTCTCGTCGTCTAACGAAACCCACCAATCTAGCCGTTTCCGGTTCTTCTTTTTATCCGGTTTTCCGTTCAATTGAGGGTTTGACGATGAAGATCCGATCCAATTACTCTTTGGTCTCTCCTTCTTAATCTCTGTTCCGATCCACTCCATCACATAGTCTTTAACCACGCCATTCTCCGCTGTCCCGGTGTTATGATCTTGTTTCCACCACCAGTGTCTCCCTGATGCACTCTTCACCTCCCTCCCTTTCTTAATCGATGATTCCTTCCCGCTCGCGACACTAGCCCCATCAAAATTCGCCTCCGACACCGCCCCTCCGCCCCCTATAGTCTCCGGGGATGCGGGGATCACCTCAACTGTCTCCGGAGATGTCCTAAGGAAGCTCTCTGGAGACTGATCGATTCCGAAATTGAACTCTGTAGTGACACTCTCAGTTTCGACTACAGATCCATAATCATCAATCGGAAATCCGCCATTATTAGTTTCTAATTCAGTCTTCTTGAGCTCTGATCCGCCATTAACCTTGACTAAATCACTCTCATCAACCTTAATTTCACACTGATTCTCCGATTTCAACCAGGCTAAACCGAAATCCGCGAGCTTGGCGGAAAACGACTGATCCAGCAATATGTTACTAGGTTTAATATCTCCATGGATCGCGGGGGGATCTAAACTGTGAAGATAAGAAATCCCCTTAGCAATCTCAACAGCAACACGGAGTCTTTTCTCCCACTTAAACAACTCGGGGCACTTCCGATGAAGAAGCGCATCCTGAAGATTCCCATTAGGCATAAGTTCATAAATCAACAACATAGACCTATGCTTCCGATCAGACGAAAACCCAATCGCCGTTACAACAAACGGCGAATCAAGCTTCGAGGCAAACAGAAGCTCATTTTGAAACTCACGCTCTCCCTGGAGAGATCCAGAATCCATAACTTTAACGGCAACCACGTGTCCATCCGGGAGTGATCCGCGGAAGACGGAGCCGAAGCCGCCTTGGCCGAGGCGGAGAGAAGGGGAGAAGGAGCTGGTAGCACGGCGGAGAGTGGAGTAAGAGAAACGGTGAGGTGGCTTGGAGTCGGAAGGGACGGTGCGTTTGAGGATGAATTTTTTACGGAAGCAGACGGCGAAGATGAGGAGACAGGAGAAGGCGGCGGCGGTGATAGGGGGGATTAAATGGGAGGCGGTGGGTGGACGGTGGTGTTGGGGAGAGGGTGAGGGTGAGGGTATAGGTGAAAGTGGACGTGACGGCATAGTTAGAAGAGGGAGGGATTCATGACGGAAGTAGAAGTGAAATGAGATTGGAAATAATAAGGTGAGATTGATGAGGTCTCTCTGTTCTCTGTATGTCTGTCTGCTTTGAATTTTCTAACTTTCGGGCTTTGCTTTGATGTTGCCTTAAAGCTAAAGCTCACTCACTTCCCTTTTTTCTTCTTTACTAATAATCATAATAACCCAATCAATCCTTCTACTTATTTAGTTTTACTGTTGTATTATTAGCTTTTATTATTCCTCGCCCACTTTTGCTATCCTTAGGTAACAAAACAAAAACATTTAAATTTTAATTTATTAATTTATTTTTTTTTTTTTTCCAAAGAAATTTATTGGTTTTGTATATTGAAAAAAAATGTTTAATCTTACAAATTTCATTTTTTATTTTAATAAATATTTATATACAAAATAAATTTTAAACATATTTAATGTTTTTCTTTTATTTTTGAGCGTTAACTAATTCTAAATATCGCATAAATTTTTTTTATTATTCTTCAAATTAAAATATTACATAATTATAAATTTTTTATCTATTTTTAATAATTTTGTCAAGGAAATTTGCTTTTGTTCTTTACCAAATACTGTAATACATGTTTTTGTGCTAAAAGTTGTTGTAGCTTTCTGCAACGGCAATACCAAACACAGCCTTAATTAGGAGACCTTTAGGTATTTTCGTGATTTCTTTTGAGTGTTTTTACGTATCTTTCTTGTTCTTCAGTCTTTAAGTCTAAATTTTTCTCCAATTTATTGAATTTAAATATATCAAGAGGTATAGAGGTTGGGTGATTTTTTATTTTTTTTTCAAAGAAAAAAGTTGGGAGAATTTTATTTTTTAAAAAAAATAATGTTTGAGAGAGTTAGAATGAAAGGTCAAAATTGTAAAAAAAAAAAAAAAGTCAACAATTATAAAAATTGGGAATAAACTACACGCAATATCCAATCTATACCATCTTTCTTAAATTGGTATCTAACAAATTATTTTGCATATCTAAGTATGCAAACTAACAATTACCTCATAAACTGGTACCTAATGACTTGCTACAACAAGTCACCCCCAAGTTAACATTGACCACTGCAAATTTAGTTGACTTCTTTCACTCCACTAGGCAAAATGTCCAAATTACCCCTCCACCTTCATCTTCTCCCTCCTCCTTTTTCTCTCTTTCATTTTTTTCTTCTTCCTCTTCTTCTTCCCTTTTTATTTATTAAATTTAATAAAATATCCGATCCCGGCAAAGGCGGATCTCTGTCGGAATTTGGAAATTCTAAATTCCGGATTGGCGACCTGCTAAAACCTGGAATTTCCAGATTTCGACCGCATGTCGCCATCCGAACTTTGGGCAACCTGGAATCTGAATTTCAGATCCCAGGTCGCGCTTGGATTTGGAAATTTCCAAATTTCGGCGGCGATAGGGCGGGATCTAGTCATGTGGTCGCTAGATCTCAGCCTGTCACCGTCCAGATCTGGAAATTTTCATATTCTAGCGAGTTTGCCTTGACCTGCCGAATTTTGGATCAATTTTGTTTTTTTTTTTCAAAAACCAAAGGGAAAAGAAGGAAGAAGAAAAAGAAGGAAGAAGTGTGAGTACAGTGAAAGAGTGTGAGATAGAAAGAAGAGAGAATGTTGAAGTGAGGAAGAAAATGGAGGAGAGAGAGAGAGGAGGAAGAAATAGAGGGAAAAATGGTCTTTTACATAAGATGATCAATTAAGTAAGTTAACAATTGGTCAAACTTATGTTGACTTTAGTTGACCAGCGTTGACTTGGGGTTACTTGTTATAGCAGGTCATTAGGTACCAGTATGGGAGGTAATCGTTAGTTTGAGTATTTAGATATGCAAAATAGTTTTTTAAATACCAGTTTGAGAAATAAAGTATAATTTGGATACTACTAATGTAATTTACCGTAAAAATTAACAACAATTAACAATTCAATATTATATTCATAGCCTAAAGTTAGAAAAGGAATAATAATCTCAAAACTTATTGAAAGCTTTGTTTTCATCCCTTCTTTTCTCTACATATAATTCTAACAACTTACTATTGAACTGAACTGAATATTATTGAACTGAATTAAACTGAACCGAACTGAATTGAAGTGCATTTGTTGAAGGAAATTACTGACTGAACTGAAATAAATTACGGATAAGACATAAAAAACAGGGTCTAATTAACCCATTGTTCTTTGTTATTGAGATTGATGGTAAATATATGAATCAATCCCTTCATATATTGGGTTAATTTCTACTTTAGTCATTCCTTTTTTATTTTACTGTAATTTGAATTTTATATCATTTTTTCTTAGAAATTTATATCGTTCTACGAATTATCACATTGCCAAGAAAATTATCATATTTCACCTTTTGAGATTAGGGCTCCCCACTTAATTTTCGAGATTTATTAATTCCTTCAAATTTTAGCTTGATGAGAATCACTTTGGAATTACCTTGTTCAAATTTAGCTTGAAAATTTGCTTACGCTGAGAGTTAAAACTTTCAACAATTTCTTTCTGTCAAATCTCAATCCTAAATTCATTAATTCTGATTCTTGAATTTTTATATTTAGAGATAGTTATTTGTATTTTAATTGGTCAAAGGTCACGAGTGTGATTTATCACAAAGTTAATTTTAAAATTGAGATGTCATAATTTTAAGTTTTGAAGTTCAAATGCACCTAATCAAAATAAGTGCAAACTTCAAGAATCATATATGTAATTTAATGCAATTTGAACTGTAAGTGAAATATCTTCCTACAAATGGCACATATTAGCAATAATCATATAATTAGTGTCAAACAGATCAATCAAAATATTACAACCTAGCAAATCACAAATTCTAAAAACTAAATCATAGACTCTAAATCGTCAACTCTAAATCCTAACATATGTTATATATCATTGAATTATTAGTTAAGAGTAACATGCCGTACTCTAAAAATATTTTAAAATAGTATAATTAATTGTAATTTTTATCATTTATTTCTTTGTCATTATCTCCATTTTCAACCTGCTTGGGCTTGTTTCACACGTTTTTCGCCAAAAAAAACAAACCCAGTTTTAGGTTTGACTTTGTTTTCATTTTTTTAATCTCCATTTATTATATTGTTTTAGTTAATTACGTCCATATCCACCATCCTCTAATTTTGATTATGACATAACATTTTATTTATAAAATTAAAAGTTAATTTTATGTATAAATACTTTGTAATTTTAAGTTTTTGCAAATAAAAGATTGTGATTTGTTTTTGAGTAAATAATGGTAATTTTCATTGTTTGCAGAATTAATGTCAATTTCATTGAAGTGAACAAAAATATTTTTTGACCAACTATTTTCTTTCAAATCTTTTACCAGAGTTAAGTTAGGGTTGTCTCATCTATTTTTTTTAATAGAAGGAATTTTCCATTTTGTGATGTTAGTTAACCGAGTCAGTTTATTTATTGGAGTGGTCACTTTACAAAATTTAGCATGTATATGGCGTCTAATTCGAGTCAAATACTTAATTTTTGGAGGTCAATTCCAATGTTTTAAAAATCGGACTGGACGTTGAATCAGCGTAACAAAAGATTCAAGAAGTTAATAGGTCAAATTGATTCAATTGATAGTTCAACCAAACCAAACACCTTACCGGTTTGTGGTTCGACCGATCAAACTGGCCAGTTCGATCCGGTTTTCATAACACTCGTTTCTATTAAACAAATAATAATTCCTAAATAACATAAAAAAAATTACTTCAAATATAATTTCAGTGGGATTATAAAGTAAACGCTTCCAAAGAAAGAACATGCCTTAACAGACAATATAATCAACTTCATTACCTTGCCTGCCAATAATAATAATAATAATAATAATTAATTAATGCCTGAGAATTTTGAATTTTGTTTTTGCAAGTGATAATAAGTATTGAGGTCAAGTACGAATGTAAATTTAAGAAAATGTATTCGCAATCGATTGATACCTCGATAAAGTCCGTGTCCAAAATAATATTTAACATATATACAAAAATCATAAACACTTGAGCCATGAGAGCACCTCTTTATAAGATAAAGATTTTTAAAAAACTGGAATCTGAAATTGGAATAAGATTTAACTTGAAATTGAAGAAGGCTTACACAGAATCATATATAGAATTAACAAATTAGGATAAAAAAAATCATAATATAAATTTGATAAAACTCTTTTCACCTCCTTATAAGACAATAAAAGTTTTTACAATATATTGAGAATATGCGTCTTTTAACTGTAGGAATTGCTTCTTTTTTATACCTAAACACTCCAAATAACAATTCGTGAACCTTCTATATTATTACAAAGCATGATACGTTCAAGTGTATTTTAAAGTTTCTCAGAAACAATTGCTTATTTTTGGAGAAGTTTATTCTCTTCAGGCATTTATAACTTAACAAGAATTCTACTTGTTCCTAAACACTCATAATAATATCTGAATAACACATCACTTCCATTTAATTAAAACAAATATAAATGTATATAATGTATGAATTAAGGTGTAGGCTATGGTCACTTTGTTTTTCCCTTACTTTGTCTATTTCACCATTAGATTAGTTTTTAACCCATGATCCAATAGTTGACAAAACAAAGTAATAGTTACTTTGTGAAAAACAAAGTGACCATAGAATATCCCATGAATTAATACATAATAACTAGACTCAAGGGTTCTTGAGTTCTTTTCTCTCATACATTTCTAGAAAAATTCTTGTCTATTTCTCAAAACACATTCTCTTTCATATAAACATAAAAATAATTATTTTTTATGATACTGTCCGAAATTATATTTGTCTATATAGAGTGGTATTAGAATTTCATCCCGTAACAATTAAATTAATATATATATATGTTAATTCTAAAGCTAAATATTTAAGGTATTTTTAATATAATTAAAATTTAAAATTAGAGTGGCCCAACGAAAGCGTAATGGGCCCATAACCCACAGGTTTCAGGATCGTAACCTGGCTCTGATAAATTTGCTTTGTTTTAGAATAATTTCTTTCATTTTTAAATTTGGAGGACACATTTTACTATAGTCTTTTTGCAAAAATTGTTGGGCAGGTGACCTTAATTACTTTTCAAGAGTCCACATCGGATGGCATATTTTTTATTTTGTGTAAAAAGAAACCAATGTTGACCCAGTAATAATTAAGCTAAATTTTCAGAGAAAGCCACCTGATTTATCTAATAGATTATCTAAAACCTGAAACTTTCTTTAATAAAGTCTTAAATTAAAAGTGGAAAAACTGTTTGACAGGTTAGTTAAATGTAAAGAAAATATAAAGAAAAGCTACAGTCGATAATATGAGCTATTAAAGCACCAAGTGTAAGTGTAAGCTCTTATTGTGAAGAAATACAAGTTTCCTCTAAAATAATTTCCAAAAAACTACCTTGAATAGGAAAAAATGAAAAATATTAGTCCATATGCTTTTGTAGTAGGAAGATGCCCAAGTCCCTACAAGACCTGCCATTACATTTGCGGTGGAAATATTAGGAAGATATTAGAGTAACCCAGAAATGGACTACTGGAGAGTTGCTAAAAAGGTCATAAGATATTTCAAATAGACTAAGGACTATATGTTATATGAACGAGCTGATAATTTGAAAATAGTTGATTACTCTGATTCAGACTATGGTGGTTTTGTTGATTCATTTAAACATATGACAGGAAGGCTTATTGGTTTGATACTACGCACTCTCGTAGGAAACACATGGACAAATGTCGCAAGTGCTCAGTTTATGGGAGTTAGACAGATTACTCCAACACCCTCGGTTTCCAAGAACATCGATCCTTTGTGTTGGATGGTTCAGCCTCCTTATCTCCGCAAAAACAATTTCAAGTATGTATTTGTCATCGCCTCAGTGTAGTCTTCCTACCTAATTAAGTATACACAAATTAACGAATCTAAATGTTTATCAATGAGCTGGAGGATAGGCAGCTATAAGAAAAGGATATGAATTCTCATAGTATATAGGATCCTCGAAGCTTTTGCTTGAAAGGATAGGATTTGATCATTTGTTTATGCATGCATAACATTATGAATTAAAAAGAAAGCAAAAGAAACATGTCCATAAAACCAAATTATTATCCATGAAAGCATATCATGGTTTACACACTTAAAGTCTTTTTCTTAAAGCAGAAGGTCCAACCTCTGGAAATGTCTTTTACTCCCTGTTTGGGATATTTATTCATATATTAAATTTCTTCGAACAACTGTACAAAGTTTGATATTGACATAATCAATGATCATCCTTTGTCAGTTGCCTCCTCCTCTTCAAATTCTCTTGCACCCTTTAGCCACGCATTAGATCGACGACAATCACACTTATATTATCATAGCTGTTTCTTGCCAAAGCAAAGCGAGTGAGAATCGCAGCTGCCAAGACACTTTGAGATGAAAATAATGATCCACCGACATCATTTTCGACTAATGGTCCTTCATTGATAAAATTAGTTGGGTCGTCCTCAAGTAAGCACTCGGAAGCTACAACGCAAGCTAACTCACTATCTACGACATCCCACATGCCGTCGGTAGCAAGAATTAAACACTCATCTTGTGGGTCTCTTTTTAGGAATAGAATCTCTGGTTCTGGTATTACGCCTGGCTTCAAATATCTGTCCCCTGTTACAAAACAAGAAATAAAATTAGCATCTGACAGGCAAACATGTATTCTTATGTTTCTACTCATCACTAAAAATATAGAACAACTTTGCTAGTACGAAAATAAATTTTACAAACTTAAAGAGAAAGTAATCTTATGCACACACGTGCACGGGGGAATATGCTAAAATGTAAGATATATAACAATATGCATGCATATCTTCAATAATAAAAAATAACAAGAAACGAACCATGAACTTTTACAAATAGGATATAAAATTTTATTTTTCAGGCATGTTTGGTTTAGTTACTGTTATTTATTTTTTGTTCTTTCCTATTGTTTGATTTCCTTAAAAAATAACTATAAACGGTTGTGTCTCAACCTTATCAAACTTATTTCTCTTTTATTTTTTTTTGTAGTAAACAACAAAAAGAAACTAAAAAGAATAGGCAAACGGGTATGTAATAAGTGTGGCCTAGTTCCTGGATTGTCTAAATAATTTATTTCTTCCTATGGCCCAAGAATCAAGATTATATAAAGATCGTTATCAAAAAAAAGAAAGATTATATAAAGATCAATTCAATTAGCTACAAATCATGCCAGGTGCTAGTTGACATATATTAATTTGATAGGAGAGCTAAAGCAGTAGTTAGGTGAGAGGGAAGATAACTATTTGGAGCAACTTTGAGATTGAGAAGCTCCCGAATTTTGTAAGGTTTGCTTCTTTATTGATCAACATCCACGTAAATGTAAGCAAAATAAGATCCTAGGTAGAAGCATGTATGTTATTTATGGGGCTCCTAACCCTAGGCATCAACCTACTAAGCCTAATCCTCCTAATGTTTTAAAGAGAAAGGGAAGTCTCAATAAAGAATGTTTATGGAAAGATTCAACTGAAGTTAGGAAGGTCATCCATGATATGGTAGTTCGGAGCAGATTTCTCTACCTTTCGTGCAAAATAACACAAATTTGCATAAGACATCATTAGATGCTAATGTTTTCAATCCTAAGTAGCCTTTCTTGGGTGCCAATGAATCCAGAGAGATTGCTAGCTACCCAAATTACATTTGAGTGCACTATGCATGAACAAAAAGTGACCCCTATGCCAAAAATACCATCTTCGTGGATGTGTGTCACATATGTGCAAGGTGAAAGGATATGTGTGAAAGGGTGACTTAAGTTATTAGCTATCTTGAATTCTAGTGAGCTTGTTAGACAACTAGTACAACTTAATTGTTTATGTCCTCTATTTTCTATTTAAAGGCTGCTGCTTGTTGTATGAAATAGCTAGTTAATGAAACTATTCGTATTATCTTTCTTCATAAAGTTTTTCTACTCCCTTCTTCTTCTTCTTCTTCTTCTTCTTCTTCTTCTCCAATTCTCTGATTTATCTTCTCCTATCACAATATTTCATATATTTAAAATGCAAATCAAAGAGGTAAGTTAGCTTGAGTTTCTTGAAAGATTAGCAATGAAGAAAGCATTCACAAGCGGAGCTAGTTCAAATATCTAAGTGGCCCACAACGAAGAAGAAGAAGAAGAAGAAGAAGAAGAAGAAGAAGAAGAAGAAGAAGAAGAAGAAGAAAGATAACCCCAAAAGCGCCAAGTGACAAGAATTGTCTTCCTCAAACTTACCAAAAGTCAAACCCATAAATTGCATCTCCAAAAGAATCACAAGAATGGAAAAAAATTATCCCTACAACTATTCTCAAAGGAAATACCAAATTAGAAACAAGATTAAGATATTAACTAATCACGAATTTGATAAGATATTGATTAGAAATCTCAAGTTTGAAGACAAACCAAGTTGATAAGGTCAAAGGTAACTTTTGAAGTGAAAATAGATACATATTTCATCGCCTATATAAGAAGAGTATTTGAAGAAGACAGGACGGAGAATCACAACTATCACGAGGAACAAAGCATATGAAACACAAAGAGACGCTCTTCAAACTCACATTTGTGCTTTTTGAGAGATTAGATAAATTGTAAACTATGTAAACCAGTTGTTTGGGTTATAGATTGATATCATGGTAATACGACCACGAACACATGGAATGACACTTCACAAAAGAAAAACTAATCCTTCTATCAAATGGCCTATAGAAGATTAGCGCCCGCAATCATCACCATCATGACATGCGTCACAATTAGATGCAAGGCGTCTGCCTGGCACGTGAACGCAAACTTCTAAATAACCATCCACAACCAAATTTCTCCTTCAGATAATCATCAGTAGACACATGTCTAGGAAAACCTAAACTCACTATAAAAGGCAAGGTATGCTCTTTAAAATGGGTATGTTCATTATTTTTCTTTCTGTTTCATTGATTAGCCGCATTTCCCTCTTGATCTTATCTAACTTGAGCGTCGGAGCAAGTTTCCCAGTCACCCTCGTTTGGCTCAAATTTGCTACTGATGGTCTTGAAGAGCCTCCATACTATGATTATTGGTGCGGTGATCCTGAAAGTATTAAACGAATTCAACCATTGCCCTGCTCAGTTGTTCTCAAATGAGTGGTATGAGTTGGTTGCGTTCAAGACCATATGTGAAAATCTCCATAGAACCTTCACTAGTGATGTGTTTAGAGATTGTTGGGTGCCCACTTTTGGAAAGGCGGAGGATCTCATTCAATGGGGCTACCGAGTAAAGCAATACTCCATTTTCCTCAAAGGGATGCCAAACTTCGTGACAAAAATTATTGTTTTAGACTAAGGTGCAAAGAGGGAGGAGTTGAATGCCTTCCATGTGGACCATGCATTTCCCACAACTTGGAAATGGTTCCCACATAACCATCCTCTTGGAAAGAGCCTCGGAAAGGGACGACCGAGGAGAACAAAATGCTTGAGGTTATGAAGAAATTCTCAGGGCGGTTTCAGTTACATGTGTTCATAGAATGGATGCTAGCAAAGAAGCTTCTTGTTATCATTGTTGTAGATGGAAGATTTTCTTGAACTAGACATGAAGACTTTGGATTTGTTGAATGTGAAGGTTTTAGTTTCTATCTTACCTTAGCAACTTCATTTATTTTTTGTGCAGGTAAGAAATGTCTAACATGAAAAAACGCTTCACAACTCTATTGTAGAAAGAGACGAAGAGCGTCGAGCAACTGATGTTGTCGTCGTCTTGACTCATGTGCTCGTGGCCACTCCTCAAATCGTGCCTATAATCATAACGGACTCAGAGACTGAGGATAACATGGTGAATTAGGAACAACGGGATCCATGATGACAAAAAAATGGAGAGTAGTGAGGAAGTGAGCAAGGTAAGGCAAGTGGTTAATGATCTCGTGGTTCTCGTGGGTGGTCGCCTTCCTAAAGATCTCGTGGTTCTCGCAAGTGCGAGGACAAGGGGGTCGTCATGCGCTTGGGTGAACTCATTTGATGCTGAAGCACATCAATGGAACACGTAGAGTATTGATGCGCATGTTGATCAGATATTAATGAACATCTTTAAAGTCGTACGCCGACTAGAGATAAGGGAGGGGGCCAATATTGTTTTTTACTTAGTAGTCACTTCCTCCAAGAAGACCCGAAAGAGGAGAAGGAGAAGGACAACCTTTGGAACTCGGGAGGAGCCTTTGCCCTCTTTCAAGGACCTTAATAATAAGAATTGGAAACTCTTGGGTTCGAGGTCGAGGATTTGAGGGAGAGCAAAGGGCAAAGAAAAGGGGGAGGGTAGACCGTATGCTCGGGAAGCTAATTGAGGAAGAGTTTGATCTCTTCGAGAAATATGATTGCCTAGGTAAAACTTTGTTGTGCTCTTCAGCTTATGTTTAGGATGTATTATGCTTGCGCTTTAATTGTGAACACAGTTGGTGCAGTTTTGGGAAAAATTACTCGAGAAGAAATCACAAATGAATAAGAATTTTGTCATCCATATCTGTTGTTGGCGAGGTTCGACAAGCAAATGGAGTACTTTCGTAGCCGGTGTGGGTATGATTTCTGCAACTTAGGCATGACGAAATTCGTGAAGGTATCTTTACTTTCCATCTTAATTTGGAATTTCCCTCAAGTTTGATTTGTGATTTCTGTCATAATGATTTGATTTTGTTGGTTATTTTTAGTTTACGACTTTCTTTTTTAAGAGAAAGTGACTGAAAGGGAGAAAGAGGTGGTTGATCTAACTGAAACGACAGAGGAGCTTAATCTTGATTATACCCAACTATTCGCTCGATGTCTTGATGCTGAGAATGCCAAGAGGAAGGATGTAAGAGAACTCCATACGACAATAAGAACACAATATATTCATTTGAAGTGGTAAATGTAAGAGTGGTAAATGTAAGAGTGCATCTGTGGTTTCTTAATTAATTTTAGTATTCTATTTATTAGAAATTACATAATTTGAAAATGAGTTTAAGCAATAGAAGATATTATTCATTTTGATATGGCTAAATAACCTTTTCTACCACACTGAATAACCTTTTACGCCATTTTAACCAATATGTACAATTTTCTTAATCTTAAGGTTAGAGACCAGGATAATAATTGTTGCATTTCAAGAATTATTCAAAACATGAAGTAAGCAAAAACTAGCTTCTTTTGATCTTCATTCCATCTAAGATCTCTTCTGAAGGAGATATATAAAGAGGGTCGTAGAGAAGACATAACAATTTAATGGCTCGTATAACTCATATGTAGTTACTCACTGCCAGATTCTCATTAATGTCAAACAAAATTGAGATGATGAGGATATACTTAATGTATTTCTTGGTTGAAACAGAAAAAAATTGTATGAATTGAAGGATGAAAGAGGTCACTTAGGGTTCCTTAATTAATTATAGTACCATACGTGTTATGTGTTTGTTGTTGCTTAATTTCAGGGTGAGCATAGGAAACATATGACCATATAGGAAATGACTGCCATTTCATAATCAGTCAATTCCTTGCTATGCAATGTTAGACGTTTAATAAGCTTTATTCCACAAACCACTGGCCAAAGTAACTTTTCCCGATCTTGATTCCTCTTTAGTTTTCTGGTATATAAAGAGGGTGATAGCAAAAGATCACAATTTAATGGCAAGTGTAGCTCATGTATGGTTATTTAATGCGATAAATACTCATGAATCTCAAATTGGTTTGAGACGAAGATATACTTATCTTTTTAAGATCACTTTGGGTTTGTCACTGAATCATAATACCATATTTGTTTGCGGTTACTTTATTTGAAGATGCACTTACGCAAAATATGATCATTTTGGAAGTGCATGTCTTTTGATAACCACTCAATCTGATTCTACACCATATTATTTGATGAATTAGCTTTTCTCGATCTTGATTCCTCTTGAGGCTTCTTTTGTGAACAAAGATATGTCCAGAGAGAATTACGAAAACTCTTAATGTACTAGCATCATATCGCATATAAGGTTATTCAATGTGGAAATTATTTTTGCTCGTAGAATGCGAGTGAAACGTGAGCACACTTCTAGGGATGATAAACATATGCTTATTACAAAAAATAAGGATAATACATAAGCAATATTGCTTCAACAGAAAGATCTCCAACGAATTTCGTTACGAGAAATGATCAAGCTAACTGTTCATTGGATAAGAAATTTTCTTTAATGTGAGAGACAACCCATACTTCACTCATATGTCTTCACTCATACAATAAAAGGCCTGAATTACATATAAAGTGGCATGTCAAACATAATAAATCATTCATTACATTGTTTTCATCAGGATGTCATATTAATGTTAGGTAAGGCTTCCAACTTGGAAATTTAAAGTTGGAATCTTGTTGTTGCATAATTGAAGGTCATGGGAGAGAGATAAAAGTACAATCTCACACCTTTTCGACCCTTATAAAGCACAAAATCATTTAGAAATGCAATTAATGACCAAGTTATAGCCAGAATTCATCTTGTTAAACCTTCGAACGCCTTCGTACACCGCCATTCCTTGATAACTTGTCGCACATATCATACTTTGTAAACATACCATATATTGCTTCAATAGCTATCGCATATTAACAAGCAAGTTATAGCCAACATCGTTCATGTTAAATCACCCAACTTCTCCGTGCATCAGTATTCCTTGATAACATGTTGTGCATGACCTCTGACATAGTTTTAAAACATACCATATATTGCTCCAATAGTTATCAGATTATTACCAATCAAAACATAGCCAATTTGCATCACATTAAATCTTCAAACTCTTCGTGCGACCTCCATTCCTTGATTACATGTTGCACTTGGCCTCTACCATAATCTAAAAACTTCCCATATATTGCCTCAGTAGTGGTTACATAACAATGACCAAGCTATTGCCAACATTCATCTTGTTAAATCTCCCAACATCTTCATGCATCATCATCATCCTTTGACAACATCTCGCGCATGGCCTCTACCGTAGTTCGTTAAACCTTTGAACTTTTGCATGCATTGACATTCCTTGAAAACATGATGTCGCACATGGCATCTACCACGGTTTAAAAACTACCGTATATATCTCCAGTAGCTAACAACCAAGCTATAACCAACATTCATCTTCTTGAATCTCCTAATGACTTCATGCATCACCGCTCCTCGATAACATGTCGTACATGCCTTCTACCATAGTTGAAAACATACCATATACTGCATATTATCGGCCCAGATAAAGCCAAAATTGGCCTTGTTAAATCTTCTAATGCACCTTCGTGCACTGCCATTCCTTGATAACATGTTGTACATGGCCTCTACCGTAGTTTGAAAAGTTACCATATATTGCTTTGTTAATTATGACATAACAACTGACAAGCCATAATTCATCTTGTTAAATCTTCTAGCATCTTTACTTCTTCTCCTGTGCAACGTCGTACAAAGCCGTCACCATAGCACATATGTCCTCATTGTTACCCAATGTGATATACATACAACATCCCTCCTTGATAGCACGCCGTATACGGATCTCCACATTATGTTTTATTATAGATTTATAAGGAGTTAGAATTTAAAACCAGAGGCCCCACCCGCACATTCATGGGTGCACCAACTGAATTAATTGGCACCCATGATAGTTTAATAGTATACTATATGTATTGCCTCAATAGTTTTTCAAGTCAATGAAATCGAGTAAATATATCTTGCTTAAATGATTAAGAAATAGTGGTCACACATTGTGAATAGTCAATTGTGTTAAGGTAGAATGTATGACTTAAAAACAATTGTAACCCGAGAAACCGAGTTTAGAAGATTAGCTTCTATCATATGAAGCATGCATCTTGTGCTCTTTGATAGGGTAAAGCAAAGTTTCACATTCGTATAGATGCAACTCAAATAGCAAAACCTAATTTTGAAAACCATATCAATAGTAATTACCATTGATATTGTGAAAATAGCTACGACAAGCAAAACGTCTACCAAGTACTAGTTACATTTTTCCCTTTCTTCTAATCAACCAATCAATCTTTCTTTTTTTTACAACATATCAATATTTGTTAATATTGAAGTGTTAGGTCAATTTTTTTTAAAAAAAAAAAACCAAAGAAACCCATGACCCCTAAGATTTTATTTTTATTTGAAATTTCCCTTTGCAGCTAGCATATATTTTAATGTAATATTTAATGGATCATTCCTTAGTTAAACTGTTATGCAAGTTGGCAAGAGATTGTTTCCCAAAAAAAAAAGAATGTAAAAACTCTAGTTCTAGAAATACTGTAAATTACGTTTGAATCGATAAAAAAAAAAAAAAAAACCCCTACCATGTGAGTATTATCCCTCCATCTTTTTTCAATCTAAATCAACAGGTTTAAATTTCTGGTTTTACTAATATTTGCATTTTCATTTATGTCTATAAATCGAAAGTTATTTAACTTGCAGACGTTGTTATTATTATTATTATTATTATTGTGATTTCATATTTTTATACTCAAGTATAACGGGAGTTGAATTTGTATCTAATTTTTGTTTTTTTCGTCAGATATTAACTTTAGTGTTGTGGGAAAAGATCCCCTCGTGGAATTTGGTTTTCTTTTTTATTTTTATTGAAGCATTGTTTACTTGAGGCTATTAAACAAAGTGGAAGAAATTGTGTGCCTAGATAAATTTGAATATTTTAAAAAAAATAATGAAGTTTGAAGAGAAAAATAATTTATTGCAAAATGTAAATGGATTATTGTTTGCATAAAAATGTATATTAATTTAAAGTTACAACAATATTATTGTACTAGGTACTGTTTCTTTCCCTCTAAAAAAGTACTGTTTACTTATGACATTGCAAGTGATTTATTTTGTTACCAAAACAAATTTATTTATTTCATTGAAATCTTTATTTTTTGAAGCAATTTATTTCATTGAAATTAAATAAATACAAATGTAAAAGTACATGACATCTGTGATTATTCAGCATTTTATTTATTTGAAATTTAAACTAATACAAAATATAATAAATTTTTGTTATTTTTTTTTGTCATGGAATAAAAAGGAAAAAAAAAAATTATTACAAAAATTAAGAACTTTTAGTAATTATTTTAATTCTATTGTTACGGATTTTGATTTTAACATATCCCTATCTATACTATGAATATATTCATTATTTGAATTGAATATTTATTCTTCTTAATTTTCACTTATTTATTTTCTAAAATTGGAATCCAAAAGTAAATTTGTTCAAGTGAAAGGGAAATAAGTTCATGGAATATATTAAGCGATAAGGGAAAAATAGTTTAAAATGTCATTTTATTATTTTTATCACTGCATTAAACTGAAAATAGAGGTTAGAATTAGTTCTGACCTTGAATTACTACAAAATTTAATTTATTTCTCATAGCTAATAATTAATGAAAGCAAAAAGTATATATTTAAAAGTTACTCAAGAAAAAAAATAAGTTTCTCAAAAATTAATTTCCAAAGACACAAATTTTTTTTCTCAAAAGAAATAAGAGTCTTCAGTTATTATCTGATTTATTTATCAAATTTTTTTTATAAACTGATTTATCATGTTTAATTGTATTAGCTACCCAAATAAAATCTTAAATCAAGCTCTATCCAAAAGAAAAAATAATAAGCTATAGCGAACAAAAAATAATCTTAAGCTTTTATAAAAACCAAAACAACCATCTCAATCCCCTACTCTAAACGGAATAAAACTTTATGATTCAAAAGCGTGAACTTATGCACATTGCATCACTAATGGATCAAGAGAAAACTGAGCATCTATTTATGAAACACTCATAGGATATAATAGTAATTCTTCACGGAGATATGATGATATATATACAACAACGAAGGTTTGTTCCAAATCATTATTCAGGTCGTTCAAAATGAACCGTTATAAGATCTACCTCTAGCATGTGATAAAAAATGCAAACCTAACATGACTGAATATACCATATCAGTTATCATATAGATTTAGGAGAAGATTAAGAAATAATACTGAATTAATAAAAGCTAGAATCGAAAAACAAAAGAATGAAATCGTGTACGTACCTATTGCTCGTGACATAGCGAGAATGCCTTCAACTCGAGGTGTATCCAGATAGACAACCCGTCCCCCAGCTGCTATAATCCTTTTATATTCATCAGGACGATCAGGCTGCAGCAACCAAACAACATTACAACCTCCCCATAAACTATTTGACTAAAAAAAAATAACTGTCAAAGACAAATTGAAAGTGAAAAATCCAAAAATTTCAAGGTAACTGATTTGACCTAGAAAGGAATGAATGAGAAAGCCAGGTAAAACAAAACCTGGCAGGCCAAACTAAAACCAGGTGGATAGATTGCATGCGTTTCACATTCACATGCATACATATATGGAGTCAACAACATTTATTATACCACTAAATTACATCCAATTTACAAAACTAACCTTCTGATCAACACTCATCGGAATTGCTTTTCCGCCACGGCTAAGGACGGCGCGAGAGTCGCCGCAGTTGGCCACAATAATGTGCTCAGCAGTCATAACAGCTACCACGGCGGTTGAACCGCCGTCCAGAATAACCTTAGTAGGACAGTTACATTTCATTCCGATTGAACCACAGGTGCATGTGGTGAGAGCTTCTTCATCTAGTTTGATGAAGCTGCTCTTCAGCGCCGCCGACCACATCGCTTTCCATTCTTCACTGCCTTCTGTTACGCCTGAGCTGCTACTGCCGCTGCCGCCAGCGTTGGCCCCAGTCTGGTTGTTGACAGTGTGGTCCCCACTGGTTAGTTCAGCCTCCAACAGCACGTGCATGCGCTCCCTGCACAACGCCGCCACCTGGAAAAAGAAATCCTCTTCCAAATTACAAAACTACCCTTTTTGTCACCTATATGTGTGGCAAACGGATAACGTAGTATGACAAGTTTATAATTTGTAAACCCATAGCACTCTAACCGATAACAATTTATAATAATTAATTTTTATATAAAATATTACACTCTAAAATATATATAAAAATTTGATATACAAATGACGAGTTATGTGTTACGTGTCATGAATATTCTAAAATTTCTCCACAACCAAATCTTAGAGGATACCATTTTAAAATTACCTGAGCTCCGCCATGACCATCATAAACACCGAAGAAGTGCACCGGCTTGTTCCCATTAATCGCCGGACAACAGAGAGTCGTCTGAACAGAAATCGCATCCTCCATATCACGTGACCTTCCGATCACAGTCATTGTCCCAAACCCAGGAACATCAACAGGGGGGCGTGGTCTAGCGAATTGCATCACAATCTGCTCCTGCATTTGACTCTCAAGTTCCGGCAGCACCTGGACAGCTTTACCTCTACGATTAGCATTCACAGGTAGAGGAACCGCAGCCGTAGCAGCTTTTGCGGCTGCTACAGCCTGCTCAGCAAGTTGCCTGGCTCTGATACGGATCCTTCTGCGGCGTCGTTCTCGGCATTGGTCAGGCGACTCCTTTTCGAAACCGTTCTTCCTCATTAGTTGAAATAACAAATCACGCATTGTAAAAAACTTGAGGAATGAAATTTGAGGGGATTAAAAAGAGGGGATGAGGAGAGGGATATTCTCCTTAACCAGATGAAGAAAATAAACCAGAGAAGGGTTAGAAAAGAGGAGGAGGAGGTTGGTTTTCTAACGTTGCGCTTTTGTCTAATTCTCTCGTGTAACCCTCTTTGGTGGCCAGCTACTTAAGTGTAGTGTAGCACAGTAGTCCGTCTTTTAGACTACTAGCCCGCCACATTTCTCCACCTTATGACACGTATCGCTCGTACCATTCATCTTCCGACTGCATTGTGTATCTATGTTTTCTACAGTTGGATACCAAATTTTCTAAAAACTCCCTCCATTTTATCTTATTTCAGTAAAATCGCTTTTGTTTTCACAAAATAGTTCAAAATCCGTTTTTACCCCTGCGCATCACAGCTACAAAACTAAACAAAATAAATTACTACATGTTAAAATAATTTTGGTAAACCAAAATTACTAGCTTCAGTCAAGGGCTATGAAGTCGAGCTGCTCATAAAATTGAGGCTTATTTTTGAAAACAATTTTATTTATTGGATACTGAAATTTTACTCATTTTTAAAATATAATAGTCATCTTTAACATAAAAGTCAATCGATCTAACATTTTTATATCTTAATCAATTTTAATAGTTGAACTGAATCGGTTGAGATCATTTAAGTGTTGGTTAGTCAAGAGATAGACTGAATATTAAGGAAAGAAATTTCTGAAAAAATCCATCGATCTTACCATAGTTCTTACACTTACCAATATATAAATAGGGAGTTTAGAGTTCGAAGCTTATTCTTTATAATTTAAGAAAAAAAAAACCTAAAATTAATAATAATTTTTGGAAATAAAAAATGTGGTTGTCTGTTAATGCAATATTTTGAACAATGGTCGCCTATAATTCATTAGGGACCTATTGGACTACTTAAAGCTGTTTAGACACTCAAAATACGACTTACTCTTAACTAGTTCTCAAAGGTTTTCCAAACACTTGACTAGCATCTCGGCTCTTGCTACACTAAATAAGTATATATAGTTCTGAACAAGTTTAGCTATTTTATTTTATTTTCAAAATTGTTAATGTGTGCGTAATTAGTGAAGTTTATGCCATGTGTTTTTATGACTATACTGAACTGTAATGAAGAAAAATTATTTAAACTGAAATAGATTACTAATAATAAAGAACAAGATCTTAGTAATTATAATTTTTATGAAGTGTAAAGTTCAGTGGCTTTTAACACATAGTTTCTAATTACTAAGATTTAAACTGAACGAAATTCTACTCAACTGAAGTGCATTTATTGAAAGAAAATTACTGAATAATATTGAACTTAGCAGAAGTAAAATTAATTATTGATAAGTTGATTTTTTTTTTTTTACGCTGAGGGACTATATGAATAATGTTGAATAGGATTGATGTAATTTACTCTTTATTTCCATGACCAATGCTGCAATTTACCATTTTCATATCAATTGAAGCTCATCTCTTTGTCTCTCTATTCTAATACAAAAAATTCTTATCGCGCTATATTGATATTTCGGCGATATAATAGATGAGACGCGTCACGGTGAAGCAGCCAGGTGGTGACCCAGACAGTCACCTGAGTACAATTGGGCCGATGACATTATGCCACGTGGAATTGATGTTACAGTTCGTCTTCGAAGTCAAGCTAAACTGAAATTTTTTCTCTGCTCACAAAGCCACTTCAGTGGACACGTGTGGAGACGAGAGAGCACCAGAGCAACGCCAGTGGCGTTAGATGTCTGAAAATCAAACTACATTGAAAGAAGGAAAAGCTAACGTCACAGCTCTTTAAAACAGCAGTCGTCATGATGTGGAAGCCGTAACTAATGTGCACATGGGTTGGGTTTGTATCTTGGCTCGGCTCGGCTCACACACGCTGATAATTCCAACTGAACAATTCCATTAAACTACCGGCTGCATGTCATAAAAATTCTTGATAAACTCAGGTCATTTAGCTAATCATATAAATACACGTCATAGAACTCTAAAATTACATCTTAAAGCATGTTTTACTATACAATAAATGTTTGTAATCCAGGAAAATCTAGAGCAAATCTCACATGCTATCCTTACTTGATTTTTTTTAATAGCTCTGATCTTGCTTTTCAGAAACTTTCCATAAATATAAAATCTGGAAAAAAGTATTGATTTCTTACAAATTGCTTAGAGAGAAATTGGATATGGTTTCATTTGAACATACCATAAATAGAGACGAGTCATTATGTATCGAATATTAAGTTTCGTTAATATAAAATAAATAAAAATTCCACATGGTAGCTGAGTTTTGGTCACTGTTCCAATATTATTTTGAAAAGAAATTTTATTAGCAATCCCAAATTGGGCAACAGCATAACAAATATTGTAGAATTAAGAAAACTCGGAAAATGAGAAAAAAATATGAGACAATAGGAAAAAATAATAAATGGGATAACCGAGCAACACATTAGCCATCTCATTAGCTTGTTGTTTGAAAAAACTAAATTGAGCAAGATTCGTGATGATGAAAAATATTTCGACAGAAATTACTCAAATCACCAAACACTGAAATATCTTCATTAGATGAATTAATAGCATTAACAACCACCTTAGAGTTGGTTTCAAAAATTAAACTAAACATCAAAATACGATGATGATAATAAGAGTAGTAAGTTTATTTCAGACCGTTCTAAAAAAAGTATTATTTTAGACGAGAAAGGATCAAGTGTGACAATGAGCTTATGGTGTGACAACCCACTTATGGTGTGATAAAGGAAAAAGGTGGGGTAATTTTGTAATTGAACATGGGAAGGTGGCAAACTTGTAATTAAGAGAAAAAGTCTTATACGTGTAAAATGGAGGGAAGGAAGAGGGGGTGATGCCAGCGCTGATGTCACCCCCTGGAGAGAGAAAAAGTTTTAATTATTTTCTTTAAAATGCATTTTCCCGCTCTTCCTGAACTTGTTTTTCAAAAAAAATTATACCACTGAACTCGTATTAATTAGGCCGTCATTTTGAGATCCATTTTTGTTATTTATAAACGATTTTTAATTTTTTTAATTTTTCTATAGTTGTTTCAAATTAATATTCGGTTGTTTCAAATTAATATTGTGTTGTTTCAAAATAATATTCTGTTGTTTCGAATGAAATATAATTAACACTTTGGATTGAATGGAGCTCTGCTGATGGAACAAGTGTAATATTCTGCTGAAACAAATGTAGTAGTCTGGTGGAACAAGTGTAGTATTCTGCTGAAACAAATGTAGTAGTCTGGTGAAACAAATGTAGTAGTCTGGTGGAACAAGTGTAGTATTCTGCTGAAACAAATGTAGTAGTCTGGTGAAACAAATGTAGTAGTCTGGTGGAACAAATGTAGTATTCTGCTGAAACAAATGTAGTAGTCTGGTGGAACAAGTGTAGTATTCTGCTGAAACAAATGTAGTAGTCTGGTGGAACAAGTGTAGTATTCTGCTGAAACAAATGTAGTAATCTAGTGGAACAAGTGTAGTATTCTGCTGGAACAAGTTGTTCCGAAATAATACTCGATTGTTTCGAAATAATAATCGATTGTTCCAGGAACACAGTTGTTTCAAATTAATAAATAACATAATTTTGATAAATTTGAAGATGAAAACAAGTATAAGTTTGGCAATTTTGTTAATTTCCATGGCTGTTTTGAGCCTGCATATTGAGGTTGAGGCAGGAAGTATTTTACAACAAGGGAAAGATTGGATTGGAATGACTAACTATTTTTTTCTGTTGAATTTAACCATTGCTTTAGTAAACCAGGGTTAAACTCAGAGCATGATTTCACCGACCCATCATTTTAGAAATTCCACAACTTTTGTCCATCATCTTCTTCTCTTTAATGTACTGCCCTTCTTCTCTTTAAGCTACAAATTTAATTCATCTCTTTCTTCCTCCATATCCTATCTATCAAATCTTACAAAATTTTCAAATCACCTACAAAATGAACCATATCTTCATCAGATCGGCTGAAGGAAGGAGGTGAGGTTGCCGGCGATTGTCTGTGATCGGGAAGCATCTGATTCAAGAAAAACCCCTAACCGAATACATCTGATTCCAAACACAATCTGTATCTTTTCGATAATCGAGATTTGATTTCCGCAATTTAATTCGTATGATTAACATACAATCTAACAAGTAAATCAGAATCGAAATTACCTAGAAGGGGTGAAGGAGAAGCGGCGGGAGTGGAGGTGGGGGGGGGGGGGGGCAGTGGCGGCGGGAGGAGGACGGACGCCAGGGAGAAGCGGAGAGGGCGGCGCTCGTAGTCGAGTTTTTTGGCAGTGATGGTGAGTGTTTCTTGGAGAGCCCAGTTGCCTTTTCTGTATCCACGGTGGTCGGAGGTGGCGGAGATGGGGAGGGCGGTGGTGGTTGGGAGGAGGGGGAAGGAGGATAAGGGAACGACGGAGGAGAGGGGGCGGTGGAGGCAAAAAAGCGCTTTTGAAAAGAAAATTGGAAAATTGTGTTTAGAGACCTAATAAATTACACAATTGGTACCTGTCTCATCATAAGAGGCTGTCACACTATAAGGAGATGTCTCACCTGAACTTGACTCTATTTTAGACTAGAAGTAAATGATTATTCAAATGTCTGCATAGTGCCGATATAATGATGTGAAAAGTTATCCCATGTGGCAATTGATTAGAAAATAACATTTAACAGGATATATGTCTAAGATGCAGTTTTTAGTTTTATATATAGTGAAAATGTGCCTAACATATGATATAATTATCTTACATGACACATATTTGTTATTAGGTTTATTTGGTAATGTTTCACTAATGTTATGAAAATCGAATCAGATCGGCTGGTTCGACCGGTCGAACTACGAACCACTTGGGTGTCCGATCTGGTTGAACTACCGATTAAACCAGTTTGACCTATTAAATTTTTGAATCTTTTGTTACGCTGGTTCAACGTCCGGTTCAATTTTTAAAACATTGGTGTAGACACAAACAGTTATTGAAACTTTATAGTGGCATTAGCAAAACTAAGCTTTGTTGTCTAAATGTTCATTGAGACTTTAATTGTGATGATATTATAAAACATCGGTGTCTAAATGTTCATTGTTAGTATATATTTCATGTTTAGCTAATTATTGTATATTTAATTATATTAGCCTTTTTCCAGTTTAGTTAGAAACCCTAAGTTTACATTCACATATAATTCAAGTGTAATATTATTCAAAAAGTTTCATTTATTTTTCACATAAAAAATTGTAATTTATTTTTATAAATACTTTTTCCATTAACAACATTAAAATCACTCTTGACAACTTTAAAAATGAAATATTCCAAGAAAGAAAGGTTAGTTTGGTCTTTTTGCAAGAGTAAAAAGAGTTAGTTTGGTCTTTTTGCATAGGATGTCTAATGTAGTCAACGAAAAATAAGTCAAACTTGCATTGACTATCGTTGACCATGTGTTGACCGGTTATAACAGGTAGCTAAGTACTAGTTTGGGAGAGTATGAATAGTTTGAGTACTCCTATGGGCAAAAATTCTTTTTAAGTACCAGTTTGGAAAACATCTATAGTTGGAATGTCAATGATGTAATTACCCTCAATGACTCTTCAATGGGATCATTTTGCTCTAACTCCTCAAGGCGCTCCATAGATTTAGAGGGTGCAACTTCTCTAATGGGGTCTTTCTTCAAATTTGGACTCATAGGTCGAAGAATTGAGCCCAAAACCTTAGGCTCATGTTCAGCCAAATTTGTATATTTTCAGAAATAGATCATAAAGTAAAGGCTTAATACCTATGGAGCCTCCTAAACTTGTCAATTTTTTTCACTTTGCCACCTGAACTTAACGGACACCCTATTGGCCACCTAAACTTGTAATTTTTTTCCACTTAGCCACCTGAACTTGTAATTTCTTTCCACTTGGCCTCCTGAACTTGTCAATTATGACATATTTGCCCCTTTTATGCTGATGTGGCATGATTTTTTTATAACCACTTATATTATGCCACGTCAGCACAAAGAGGCAAAATGGGTCATATTTGACAAGTTGAGGAGGCAAAGTGGAACAAAATTACAAGTTCAGGTGGCTAAGAGGTTGTCATCTAAGTTGGGGTGGCAAAGTGAAAAAAATTGACAAGTTTAGGGGGCTCGATAGGTATTAAGCCTAAAGTAAAATAGGTAGATGAAATGCGATTGTTATCAAATAGTGTGAAAAGCAAAAAGCAATCTTTTGGATAGGTAAATGGCATCAACTTGATCTTCGGCAAGCAGCGAACATTGGGCATAGAAGGTTAAGACAATGAGCCCAACTCAAAAGATCCATATTGGTCCAAATAGATATTTTTGATCCGCCACAAAGGGTCAAGTAATCCTTCAATCCGCCTAAACCGCCATCAAGGAGCACGCTGACGATTCGCCATAAGGGTGGGCTACAAAAGGTGGACCATCTGACCATTACTTAAAGGCCCACCTTGAGGAATGGAATGGTTCACCTCAGAGTATGCTTAGATCGTCCTTATCGATATGAGACTAACATGTCGATATAGTGTTAGTGTGCTATATGTACCACAAGATCCTTCAAACGGTTATTTTCTTATTCGTCAAGCTAATATGATTAATCTCCATTTGCGTAATATATTGGATCACTATATAAACCCAAAGAGAAAAGGAAAAAGGTACAATCACTATTCACCTCAATATTGTTCTTCTTCTACATCATCCTTCATATGTCCATATTTTATTACTTTTCATTCTAACTTTATTGTCGGAACTGAATTAGGTGACCCATTGTCGACCGTTTCACAGGTTTTCTAGTGATCTTTCCTAGTAACTTGAAATCCAATTCGTCAGTAAATGAATAAATCGTGTTTTGATTCATAGCATTCGGGTAGAAATTATCCAGTAAATTAAAGGCAAATTGTTTGTGTTATTCTTATTAAGTGTATAAGTAGGTGTTGGCTTTCTTTCCTCGTCTTTTTTTATTAGATTTTTTGTGTCATGTGTTTTTACTTTCAAACATATGTTTTAATTTCATTTTATGTAATGCAATTTTTTTAAATTTTTTTTGTCTGAATTAATACTGTGATAGATTAGGCTTGTAGACTGAAGTGGAAGACTATTTTGCTTTTGAGTGGGCTTTCAAAGTATGGGCCTGGTTGATGATCATCGAGTAAGATAGATATGTTTGGGCTCATGGCTCGTATGGGCCTCAATCGGATATAGATATGCCACATCAGAAATCCTCCAACCAATCAGTAGTAAAACAGAAGCAGTCATGTGAGAGTCACGTGCTACTGTTAACAGTTGGGGTTTTAGAGAAACCAAAAGTATATATATGAAAAATTGTCACAATGAACTAGAAATATAGCTTATAACTTCCTGAAAACTCCGGTGACGTTCCGATGAATCTTGATCAGTCTTTGCGCTTTGCTGAGGTCAGTTCCTCTGCACTTTCTTCTTCCATTTCAATGTGTTTACATTTGCGTTATTTCGCACAGTATTCGAGTCTTTTTTGTTTTGAATTTCCTTTCTGAAATCACTGTGGAGGACGCCAGTTGGAGACTCTGGTGAACATCGTCTCGCGGAATATACAACATTTAAATACTTGTGCAAATGATTTCTCCGGATATTTGCAGTCTTTAATTCCAGATGGCATTTGCTTTTGGAAATGTTTCAATTCTTAAAGTTGAATGCTTATGATACTTGCAGCTTGAGTGCACATTAGAGATAGCTGGAAGATGAAACTGAGCTTTGATTTAACTTGAATGCATGATCAACATAAACAGGAGACGATACCGAGTTAATTTTATGAAGAGGCAGTTGATTCATCCTCAATTCTAATGGTTGAACTTACAACTCTGTGAATATCTTGCATAGTCAAGGAATTCATGGTTTTGCTATGTTTTTGTTGCTAAATAGTCAGATAAAATGCAACTTTAGAACTATGATGAATGAATCCGGGACTAAATCTAGATCACAAGAAAGTTTCAAAATTAGGCGACCGACTTGATTTTTTAGCTGTGCTATTTTGCTGAAAACCTCGTAACAAATTACAGCTAGAAAATTAACAGAGAAAGACACTACATTGCATATAACGGAAATGATCGAGCTACGCTCCCTTGGCTCTTGAGCATATAAGTTGATTATTGTGGAACAATAATGTACCATACATTGGAACATTCATATAGGTACCAGCCAAGTGATGGTAATGGGGCTTCTCACTTTATGAGCTCCATCCTTCCACACCAATCCCCCAAACTCGGGCATCGTTTGACGAGACTTTGTTGTAAAGGTGATCTTGTAAGATAGTTTCTGGTTCTTAGCTGTAAAATTCAAAGTTTCTGGCTCAACCTTGACATTTACACCTTTAAATCTAGAGACTACAACATGGTATTTTGATACTGCAGGACCAACATTAGTAACTGTTCTATGAAGGGTCAAAACTGAAACGGATAAATCATCGGGAAAAACAGCTGAAATAGCCGGATAATTCAAGTCTCCCGGATTTGCTAGCCTCTTGTGACAGCTTCGGTTTGCGAATTTGCCGAACACTTTGATTTGCATTGGTGATAATCTTTGTGTGCATAGAAATTCAAAGTAATCTTGTGCTTGAATGTCATAAACTAGACCTGGATCTATAGCTTTCAATGGATTTATATGGCCTGCACCGTAATCGTACGAGTTTGAAGAAGTATCTGTAGAAGCATCTTCTATCGGGTTTTTGCTGTTATCATGAACATAAGCTGTTGTCATGAGAGCTGATTTAACTGCTGCTGGACTCCATTCTGGATGCCTTGCTTTGAGCAATGCTGCAACTCCACTCACATGTGGACATGACATTGAAGTTCCAGAGAGTATGTTGAACTTCACACGTCGGTGATCAGTCGGTAAACTTGATGGACCTGTCTCACCAGTCCAAGCAGCAAGGATGTTCACACCCGGGGCAACAAAATCAGGCTTCAGAATCTCAAGACTCAAGAAATTTGGTCCTCTGGATGAAAATGCTGCCACCACCGGAGAAGGCTTTATTCCCAACTTGGTACCGAGAAAACTCATAGTTGCGGTTGCATTTCGGGTTAAAGCATATTGTTTAATCAATTTCCCTTCTTTTTCCCCAACTGCAACTGCTGGAATTAGGTGACAATCTGCAACTAGCTCTTCTCCATTTACTGCTGTGTTTGATAAAATCATGCCTACTGCTCCAGCATTCTTTGCAACTTGACCCTTTTGTACTCTAGGACTAATACCCCTGTCACAGACTACGATCTTCCCAGCGACAACGTGGGGGTTCAACGTTCCTTCCAAGCATAAAGAGCTCGGATCAGGGCTACTGGAGTTACTCCCCATGTAAACTACAGGATACTGTTTCTTTGTAGAAAGATTTCTCCTGCCTTTATAGAGTGAAACACCAGTAAGAGTTCTTCCAGTTCCGAGATGAACCGTTGCAGGAAAATCTCTATCCATGGTACTAGCACCGACAGTTGCAATCCATGGAGACACATTTGTCAATGTAGCAGGGTCAGGACCTCCGTTTCCCGCGGAACACGAGACAAAAATCCCCATCTCCATGGCTCCAAAAGCAGCAATCGACAAGCTATCTCGGTAGTATGATGAAATCCCACCTCCTAAAGAGATTGATAGCACATTGACTCCATCAGAAACTGCCTTATCAACCGCGGAGAGAATATCCGAGCTGAAACACCCCCCGGTCCAGCAAACTTTATAAGCAGCAATCCTCGCACCTGGTGACATTCCTCTTGCTGAGCCATAAGCATAGCCAAGAAGGTTAGCTCCATGTACTAAAGAACCAGCAACAGTAGCTGCTGTATGAGTTCCATGACCATCTTGATCTCTTGGTGATTTATACTCAAGTTGCTCATTAATCTTCCCACTAGCAGCTTCATACCCTTTGTAGAACACTCTAGCCCCAACTATTTTTCGATTACAATGGCGTTTTTGGAATCCCCGGCCGGTCTCACAACCTCCTTTCCAGTGAAGAGGAACTGGGGTCATGCCAGTGTCATTGAAGCTTTCACTCTCAGGCCAAATTCCAGTGTCTAAAACTCCTACTATAACATCATGATCTGCAGTTTTATCAGAAAACACACTAGTGGTGTCCTGTGGTTGAAGTCCAAGGAATGTGGGGCTTCTTGTGGTGTGTAATTCATATCTAGTTTCTGGAAAAACAGCCAAAACCCCATCTGATTGTTCCAACTTTTCAGCTTCTTCTTCACTTAACATAGCTGCAACTCCATGAAAAGCAGTTTCATAGCTGTAAATGATCCTCTCTTCAGGTTGAGACAAGACTGATTCTACTTTGGAAGAGTACCATTGGACATGGTTAGAGAAATGTTGTGGCTTTGCAAACTTATCCATCTGAATGATGTAAGTTTTTGTGGTCAATGAATAGGGTAGAAAGGTGGTTAAAATGAGAAGAAGAAGCCATTTTACTGGGCTTGAAAACATTATGGATTAGCAGAAGAATGAAGTTTGTGTGTGATGGTGTTTTTTGAGGCAGGAAATATGAGAGCTAAGGAAGTGTTTGGTTTGCATGTAATAATGAGGGTTGGTTTGTTCAATGAATGCCAAGTTGAAGAAATGAGAGCTTGGCTGGTGACAGAAGTTAATATGGAAATGGTCCTTCACAGACAACTCTGTTTCCTCTTTATATCTATGTTAATGATTTTCAGAGCTTGACCAAAATATTAATGAATAGGGCGGTATAGCAAGCCATTCTTTAAAGCTATAGCCCTCTTAAATTGTGAAAGAGCTGTGGTCTTTTATTGGGGTCTTTGTCACGCTGGGAATTTTACCATCCGGTCCCTTCAATGATTTTTTAACGGTGATCCTTGGTTGATATCCGATCAATGAAAAAGAGATGCATTTTACTTCATATAAAATTATCAATGTTAAGAAATAAAGGTATACCAAGAGTTTCAATTAAAAAATCGGATGTATTATTCCAAAGTATTGTAAAATTTCCCTAGCTAGTGATGTGTGAAAGATATTCGTGATATTATGCATGTCGGATAAATTTTACAATGTTCCTAGAGTTATACATCAACTTGTCTTATGCAACGCAGATGAGTTGGATCTATTACTATGAGAATACAACATAGATGTTATTTTTGGACTAGGTTAATTTTTTGAACAGGTGCCTTTAAATGTTACATAGATGTTGCCATGTGTAGAAAAGTTAAAGTGAAAGTCTCGTACAATGTACACAATAATGGAGCATCTTTTTTTCATATTGAAGAGACCCAGGATTCAGAGAGAGATTCTTATTCTTTCTTTCAAATGTTTATATATTCAGAAAATGAAACACACTTTTAGTTTGGCAAAAGAAATTGGTGTAACTAGTTCTTTGATTAGTTTATAGAGAAATGGTAATTTGGGGACTCAAATAGATGGTTTTGTGCACCAGTCCAAAATTAATCTTGTCAATGTTAATGCATTTTACTCGCATTGTTTAATCCTCCGTAAAGGTCCGTAGAATGATTAATTAGAATACCTTAGGCTTTTTCACCGTGATTTTTTTTTCTAGTTTGTTTTCCGTACGAATGTTAAAGAGATTGAGCATTGTACTCATGATTCTACCTTCAGTTGTGAAAATGTATGGATTGAGCTGTATTCAATTACTTATCTGACTTTTATTCATTGGAGAAGGAAGATGCCTTCCTAATAGGAGTACTTACAAAATTTTGATCTTGTTAAATTTTCTTCTAATAGCGCCATTCTATTTGTATGCAACTAGACATTTAATCATTGATAAGTGTTTGGTTAACTTGTGTACCTGCCAGAGAGAGGACCATCCCAAATGTTGAAGGAAAACTAGCTGTCAAATTGTAGCCAAGAATGGAGGCTACACACATGGATTCTTAATTTCTTTCTTAAGATTTGTTCAACTCTTGTGAATGAAAATTAATGTACATTAATTGGGTATTTAGTAGCTTTGTTTGGTGAAAGCCAAGCAAATTTACTTCACTCATGTGCTATAGGGTAGTCAATATGCATGTTTCCATAATTAAGAAGAGACCCTATAGAGTGAAATTACTGAAGCTGTGATTATCTTGTCTTAATCTAACTGATAAGTATTAGTGATTGATAGTAATGAATTAATTAAAATTTGAGAAGAAATAGAAAAAGTTGAATGAGATGGGACCATACCAATTACCAAGAGGTTGGGTTGGGTTGATTGAGAAAACAAGTCCCAACAAATTGACTCACAAAAGCTAGCCAGCTAATTTCAAAAAGCAGTGCACCGCTTATGGCCACCACCAGCCACCATTTGTGTCACTCCACTCGGCAACATGCAAGCATAAGCTAAACACTGATGGATCTTCATTCATTTTGGGTCTTCCGGTTATAACCATATCAGCCCAAAAAATAATCGAAAAGAACGACAAAAACTAGTCATTTTCTAAATATCGTTTTAAATTAAAAAAGCTGTTTTTAGCAGTTGAAAAAACAATGTCAAACATAACATTATTATTTTTTTAAAAAAATAAAATTAATACGGAATACTTAAATCTCTAGATAAACTGAAAATCGAACAAGGTAATTTTGAAGTCTGTATGGCCAGTTTTTTTAAGAGAGGTTTCGTCGTTATTCACTATCGTATTTTAGGGTACAACAAAATTCATAAGCAACTCTATTTCTGTGAGGAAGCTATCACCGGAACAAGAACTAGACAAACATGAGTCTTCTAATAGAAATACAAAAAGAAATTTTTGTTTCCCTTTTGGAAAAGCTTCATCCTTGTGAAAAACTTAACATAAAATTAGAAACATTGTGTTGAGCAATTATTGTTTAGGATGCATCTATCTAAGTCCATATAAGAACAGAAGGCAGTGAAAACGATAGGGATAAATTAACCCATGAATATACGTATAAACCTTGTATATGAAATTAGAAGAATTAAAGCTAATTTTTATTCAATTTTTCCATATCACATGGCATGAGATTTCTCTCTCCAAAGAAGAAAGAAAAGAAAATGTAAATTGGTTTAGGACAGTCCCTTCAATTCAATTCAACCCCTCAATTAAATATGGGCATTCAAAGCTGATCTGCCAATGGCTTTTAAGACTGCGTACACTTTAATAAAGATGAGCCACCACCTCCACCTCCTCTCTTCTTTCTTGTTCCCCCTCCGCTAGGTTTCCGTTTAAGATTTTGGCCCCTTTTTTAACTCCCTTTCTTAATTTCAATTTGTCTTAACATAGTACTCCAAACATAGCATTGACATGATTGTTATATCGAGAATAAAAATTAATTTTAACCAACATGTAGCAACTACTAAATGTCATGTTGTTGTACACATCCCACACTCCTTCGGAGCTACACACAAAACTTTATTCTTCTTAGCATGTTATGTTGAGTAGCTGACATATGATGACACTTCCAACCGTGAATAACTAAAACATGCATAGAATAGTCTCGAAGAGATATGGAGCAAAATGTCGCATAGTACTGCAGCAAACTATACATGCAAGACAATTTCGGGAAGGATACCTAGTCTACTGTAATACGATTGCTTCTCAATTTTGACTATGAAAAATGAAAAGGCATCAACAATTAATAAAAAGCAATGGCACATGACTTTTAGTTGTTTGACATGTGGCTGTTAATCATTGAAGTTAATTTCTACTGATGAGACCGTCATAGTAACATTTTTAGTGTCTAATTTCTCTTTAAGAGCATCTCCAACCATCCTCACTTTCTTTTCTGAAAATTGAAAAGTAGGAAATTTATCTCCAATTATCTTCATTTCCTTACCCACAAGTGGGGATTCCTCACTTAATTCCCTACTAGTGAGGAAGAAAAATGGTCTTCCTCACTTTCTATAAAGTATTATTTTAATAGATTGTTTTTCTAGTAACTATTTTTTAATTTTTTCTATTAGTTTTATTGTAGAAAATATTATTATATTGTAGGAAGAAAATAATAAAGGAGACATGAGGAATAATTGAAACTTATGACCGGAGAAAAAAATAGAAAATGAGGATAAAAATGTAAGAAATGGAGAGAAAAGTGGAATTTATAGTTAGAGATGCCCTAATTCACTGGAGTGATTTTATCAAAACTTCAACTACTAATAGCTATACAACCTAAAATAAAATATAGTTAATGAATTGATTGATGATTTATTGTTTGTTGGTTGTTTGTCAATTAATTAACTGACTTCAAGAAGTTGCTTTTGGAGTATTTGCCCTCTTTGGGTGTGGAATTAGTGTATACACACCAACTTCTATATATTGGGGTTAACGTATTGCTTTTATGAGTTTTAGAATATGAAAAGAATAGTCTTTAAACTTTTAGAATATGACTTTTTAGTTTTAAGTTTTGTTTGATGATTTAATGTTTAATTATTAGTAACAGGTTTTATTTAATTTTTTAAATAAATTAACAAAACCGTATATAGTTATGGAGTTAATTTAACCATACAATTAATTTAGTATTACAATTCCTTTGAGAAGCTAAACTCATATTAATTACATGGTGGGAGTGAATTTTCATAAAAATTAACAAAACCGTATATAGTTATGGAGTTTAATACTAGTATTTTTATTCCAAACATAAGAGATAGTAGTAAATAGCACTAGTGTCTTTTTTATTGAAACAAGGAACATTTTCCAAAAAATTAACATAAAGTTTAGCTTTAATAGTAGCTCATCAAATATATATATATAAAGCACCATGAATGTGCGTATGTATTTATAGTTTGCTGTCCCTTCGGTTCTTGGTGAAAACAATGTCTATTAATTCTCATATTCTTTTGCTTCCTTTGGTTTTGATTTTGTGAAACCAATCTGATTGAGGACTGAGTGCTCCTTTGCCATTGGATATGTTAGGCGGGAATTGTAATTTAATTTTTGTACATAGCAAATTTTCTAACTTTATATAACCATCTTCTACTTAATGATAAGATTAAAATTAAACTACATTTTTAAAATGGAGTCAACATCAACTTGTATTGTACGAAAGGGGAAAAATAGCCCCATTTTCCTATTTTCAAACTCTAACAGTTGTTCCAAAGTAAAGAACACTATAATGAACGTCACATGGAATAATGCCCTAATTAGTAGTCTCTTTTTCCATGCGGTGATTCGGCACATTGATATTGCAGTTAAGGTTTTCTAGCCTTGTGGTGCTTCACAAGATTTGGCTTGGGTTTGATTTGTTGTGGTGATCAATATTGCAAGACTAAAACATGGTTGTGTTCAACATGGTAAAGTAGACGAATAACATCTCACCAATTTCTAGGAGCCACACAAGTGTCTCACCAACATGGTATAGAAGACGAATAAGCATTGAACACATTGAACATGGCCTTTATATTTGGTGGTTTAGAGCCACATGACCCGAAACATGTACTTTATGTATCAGTAGCAATAGGTGTAGCCTCCTCGTCAATGAGTTTAACAGCCCCCTACATCTTTTTGAAAATTTGCACAGGATTCAAGTATCAGACCTTCCCTGCAACAGATCACGTAAATACTTTATATAGCATCAGACAGCAAGTTATAGAAAAAATAATGCAAGGATACTTCAGAAAAATATAAACATCAAATCACTGTCCTAGGCTTGTTCCAAGGAATTGTAGTTTAGGTATCACATATTCCCTAACTAATGTCAATCCAATATATGCACGTGGACATGGACATATTCATCCCCCAGTGGCTTTAACCGACTAAAGTAATCAGTAGCTAACGGTTCGCTTTAACACAAAGGTCTGTATCTACTTCTGCAGCTTTGAAATTATCATTAATTTTCCAGTAGCAAATAAGAAATGCAGAATTTTCTAAATATCGAGCATATGATGTGACACCTTTGGCAAGCTCCATACATCATATTACTGGTTTCTGGGGGTGTATGGTGCCATGAACTCACTCTAATTGTTACAAGAAAGCAAGGCATATATCAGGAATGGTAATTCCAGTCAGTAGTAACACGACCAATGAAGGATTTTCGTGAGGGTGCAAGCAAAAGATGTATATACTTCTGGACTGGTCATAGATATGATATTGAGTATCCATGGTGGACTAAAGAGTTTTGGTATTTCTTGCTTTCATGTCTAGAAGAACTTGATAAAGAACCAGAAACAACTAGGAAGAATCATTCTGATTTCATAATAAAACTGCAAACAACGAAAATAAGAAAAAAATTTCTTCAGAATAATCTATACAATCAACTCTTTTATGTAGAAAGGAATTTGCTTTGCTAGCAAATGTAAAATTGCTCTTGTTAACTATGACAACAACAAAATCTATCAAACAAAACAAACATCCAGCTTAGTCCCATGATGAATTAATGAGTTGGCACCGAGCAACATGCTCTGTAGAGGGCCTCATACAAAACCGGGAAAGCTGTCCCAAGCTGTTCCGTTTTGATGGAGCTGAGATCTATCAAAATATATCAAAAGTCTCTCGAAATATATCGTTAAATCATAAATGAGCTCTCAACATTTTTCTAACCATAATATTTATTCATAATTATAATTTTGTCACATCTCTAAAACCTAATCATCAAAGCAAGAGAGCTAAACCACATCACTTTTTAACAAACAAGTTTTCATTGAAAATACATTGAGCCAAAAGTTTCACAAAATCAGTTTCAAGATAAAAAATTAATATACCAGGCATCAGCGATGCCTATGTTTAAAGATTAAGCAAGTAATGCATAATATTTTGACTCATATGCATCAACAATATAGTGAGTCGCAACAAAAATGGATAGCAAATTGATGAAAAGCTTACATTCAGTAAAAGTTATAAGCACCATATTTTTTTCTTAAGTAAATCAAGCTACACTTCGAACCACACATATAAAAGAAAAAGGTAACAAGACTTCAAAATGAAAAAGTAGAGATAGATTACAGCCACCTACAAATTATCAATATACCAACTTCTATACAAACTCATGGTTAATATCACATTGAAGTCTTCGATTTATTGTACAAGCTGAGAATTTGAGGACTATGAATCATTAGAAACAGCAAAAAAGAAAAACATGGCAAATCATAAATTTAAATAATCATCTCCAAAATCATAACAGTAAGTAATGATTGTTATAATGGAGATTCTAATGCCTCTCCTCTCAAGTTAAAAGAGCAATTCCTTAAATAAACATCTTAATAAAAAGCTAACAAGATGGATATTTACATTCGTCAGACCTCAGAGAAACATAGTCAGTTGTGAAGGTAATAAAAAAAACAGCTTAAACATGCGGAGAAGGATGCAAAACTAACCTGATAAGCATAGCCATCCGGGAAATCAAACAGTTGTAAAAGGCAGACACTTAAGTAACATCTAGTTTACATAGATAATGTCTTCATCCGGGTCATCACTCTCCCAAGCTTTATCATTTTGAGGTGAATCAGACAACTGGGAGAGATCATCATCTTCATCAACTTGATTCTCTTCCTCAGCTTTAATTTTATCCAAAATTGCAATGACCTGAAAGAGATGATTAAACATAAAAAGCATGAGATGAGAACCCAATATCCAATGAAGTAAAACAGTAAAGAAAGGATTACTCACCCTGCTTCCTCTCTCTAAAGATTCATCTTCTAGAAAACGTATCTCAGGAGTGAGGCGCAGCTTCATACGCCTCCCTAATTGAGTCCTAACATACTTAGCTTTGGCCTTTAAACCAGCAATTGCAACATCCTTTCCTCTATCGTCTCCAAAAACAGAAACATATACTTTAACAACCTGCAAATCCGAGGAGACCTCAACGTCGCTGATGGTAGTGAGCGACGACAAGTATCTATCAGCACCAAGAGCAGCTTCAGGCAAAACAGCATACTGTATCACCTTATCTGTTAGAAGCATATCAGAGAGTTCTCTTTGTATCTGTTTAGCTACCATTTTGACTCTTCTAGGGTTAGCCATGCATTTGATGGTGTTGTTTGCTCGAGGAGGAGAAGCTGATGATGATGATCTTGGGCTCCAAATTGAGAACAAGTTGGAGTTAGGGCGCTGACAAACATGGAGAAGCTCAACATGATGATGAAATTGAAGGACCATTGCTACTAAAAAGATTTCAAGTACTAGTAAGCTCTTCTCTAAAAATTGCTAGGCGTACAAATGATCATATGTATCGTTTATATCATGACTGTCAAAACAGAAAAGAGAGTTCACACGTTCTATCTCTACAAGGAGTATTATGAGCAAGTCTTTATGTGTGAATGCGGTCACAAACATGGATGGACAGTAAAAATCAATGGATAAGTTCACATACTGTTGGAAGCGTAACAAAGAAAAACATCAATCACAGTGAATAGCAGAAAACGTAGCAGTCTAACTAGTACTGTAGCGATTATTCCACCATTCGGGGTATTGAAGCAGCAGGAAAGGATTAGAGCACTAACGCAAAAAAAAAAACAGAAAAGAAATCATACGAACAGGAACCACATCAACCAATTCGATAGTAGATTCAACAATCAATAATGTGAAAAATAATAAGTCAGATAAGAGAGAATAAAACTCAATCCATTAAGGCACTGTTCTTTATTGAATGCACTTTAGTTCAGTTCAATGATTGATTTCAATTCAGTAGTAAATGCACTTTAGTTCAGTTCAATTTAGTTCAATAGTTTTCAGTTCAGTTCAGTCATAAAGAACAGGGCCTAACAATCATTTGTCTGTAGATTTTCCCAAGCAAGGCTATCTTATCTAGCTAACCTTGAATTATTTAATGTCCATTAACACTAAATTAAAGTCAATCGAAGCAAACAAAGTATGAATTAGAAACACTAAATTAAAGTCAATCGAAGCAAACGAAGTATGAATTTAGAAATGCATAGTAAAAAGAAGTGGTTAAATATTTTGAGGAAGATGTATGTATGTACCGTGAGAAACGAGAAAGCTGAAACACGAGCGACCTAAGAAAAAGAGAGAATAAAAGCTAGTAAGAAATTGGATTTCATATTTTTCTTATCATCTTCAACAAAAGATAAACAATTTATAATCTCAAAAGAAATTACCAGAGGTAAGCTGCCGTATGCTCCAGTCGGCGACGGCGTCATTGTGGAAGAGATGAAGAGCAGACAAAATACTTCCTCACCACCCAAAACTTTAAGCCCCCTAGACTAGACTTTGATGTTGCTTAGTAAAAATGGAGGAGTTGTGGGCTTTGTTTTGTGCCTCTACATTTTTTACCACTACAATGAATCTTCTACCGATAGTTGGTCGGTACAGCGGTAGTATAGCATGTGACTGGGTGAAGGTGGTCTGATTGATTCTCACAATGACGATTGAGATGGGTTAAATTATCATAATTTTTGGATCCGCCTCGAATTCGAATTAGTCGGCTCTGTGTGTTTGGATACCGAATGAGAAATCAAAAAAAGTAATTATAACTTTAAACTGGTATCTAAATATGTTTCGATCTATGAGTATGACATCCCTCCTCTACTAGTGCAATATTGCTATTGCTAAAAATAAATCATGTAGTTTCGGACATTTTCGAATATAATTCTGATGATTTAAATTTTTTGCAAATAGGTACATTGTGATTTCTAATGTTAGCAATAAAAGTCAAATCAGATAACAATGTCAATTTCCAATCACAAATAATAGTCTTTTTTAGGCTCATGAGCTCGTTTTAAATCTAATATGGTCCTCCAACTATTAGAAATAAACAATGTCACAAAACTTCAATTTATAACACAAAAACCATCCAACGTTGATTAACATTTCATTCATAGTCCTTTTGGCCGGAATCCGACAAATAAACTTACAGGAAATGTTATGTGACATCCATATCATGTAATATTTCACATATAGTGTTTTATTAGTGTGTTGATAAACTATGAAAGTGAGGAGTCGACAAATATATTGATAAATGGATGAATATTTGGGTTAAAAAACTAATTTTGGAACATATTATTTTTAAAATTTATTTTTTTAACGGTGAAAAAGTCATGTGATTTGGCTGCCACGTGAAAAAAATTATGTGATTTGGCTACCATATTCATTTTTTCGGTAAATTTATTTGTCGAATACCAGTCAAATTGACTATGGATGTAATGTTATTCAAAATGTTGGATGATTTTTGTGCTAAAAATTGAAGTTTTATGATACTGTTGTTCCATTTCTGATTGTTGGAGGACAATTAACGTAATTAACCCTTATTTTTGTACTTTTCCCCACATTTTATGTATGTTTTATTTGAAGTGGTAAGTCACTTCATCTTCCGTTTGAAAGGTTTGCGATTCGAGTCTCCACTTTGTTAAAATTTAGCTCTTATCGATAGACAATCTGTAAATAACATTGTACCCTCATCGAGATCTGTGGTGTATCCTAATCTTGTGAATAAGTAAGCATATCCTTAGTTAAACTTTTTTAACCAAAAAAAATATTTATAGTTTCCTTAAAATCTTGAAGCAATATTCCTCTCAAAAAAAATAAAAAATCTTAAAGCAATATTCAGTCGATTTTTTTAATTAAGGTGAGATCAATTAAATTTGCTAGTATGGGAAGATAGTGCACCTCATAATCAAGTGTCAACTTTGGGCTTTATGAAATTTCTTTATACACCATATTCATTCGAATGATCTGACCATATTATGTTTATTTAAACGTATGCAATTGATTAGTAATGCTATAAATAACCTTATATAGTTTTCATTAAAAGTTTCAACAAATTTATTTGTGTTTACAGATCTTGATTTAGTTTGGCAATGCCACAGTGGAACAATTTAGAGCTGAAATTTCACTCTAGGGATGTTCTCTTTTAAGTGTTGGCATAAGGTGAATTCCAAACAGAAACTTTTCTTCAAATTTCACTTAATTGACATAAGGCAAATTGCTCGACACAAAGTTATATTCTGAAACATAAACATAATTCAATTAATGGTTTTCATTCAATAAAACACATAAATGGATTTCAAATCAAGTCGCAATTCATCAATATATCACTAAAACTCACCCCAACCCATTAATAGTGCTAGCTAGAATTCAAACACAAAATGGTGTTATAAAATTAGTTTGTAGTTTTGCAATGGAATGGAATGGAAGGATGGTGTTATGAGAACAATAGTACCTTGAGCCCTTGGTCCATCTTTTTTTCAATCTAATTTGGTTGCGTATTGTCAAAAAATCTGGATGAAATTAATTTATTTTTTTGGTAATAGATGAAATTAATATTTGTAATAACAAATACGAGTTGTGCTCACATGGTCAATGATTGACCAAAATTTGGTCAATCATTGACCATGTGAGCACCACTCAATACAAATACTTAGATGCCCATTGTCATAAAAACTCAACTGAATTGTCGATAAAAGTTAAATGAATATTTATGAATTTAAGTAAAAAAATAGGCCCAAATATTTATTTTTTTCTCCAATTAGAAATGATATAATTAGACTAGATTTGGTTTATCCAATCAGAAATGACATAATTATAGATTTGGTAAGATAAAAAAATCAGCAAATGGTAAAGTGAGTCAGACATACATATACATTCACCTGCAATTTCTTTAAAAGAAAAAGAATCACCCGTGAATATAAATAAAACAACCACAGAAAACCAAAACAATCATATGTCAAATACAAAAAAGTGCCACTCACTTTCACCCTTTTGTCCCAAGAATCTTCTTCTCCACCCTCTTTTCTTATTGCCTTTGTCCTTCATTTTAGCTGTTCATCATTAACTTCAAAACACTCAAATTATGGGCTCTCACCACCATTTCCTTATCATCATAATCCCATTATTAATATTACTTCATCTTTCTACACTAACTATTTCCAAAAGGCAACAAGTTCCAACACCACCTCTACCAATTCTACCACTCCCATCTTTCTCCCAACTGAAATGGCACCAAAGGGAGCTCATAATGTTCCTTCATTTCGGAGTCAACACGTTCACTGACTCCGAATGGGGTACCGGAAAAGAGAACCCCGCGATATTTAACCCGGTTGGATTAGACGCGAGCCAGTGGGTGAACACAGCAGCTGAAGCAGGAGTGTCTCTGGTTATACTAACAGCGAAACACCACGATGGGTTCTGCTTGTGGCCGTCGAAATATACGGATCATTCGGTGGTTGGTAGTCCGTGGAAAAATGGCACCGGAGATGTGGTTGAAGAGTTTGTTAATGCAGCTAAAGGTCGGGAGGGGATTGATGTGGGACTTTATTTATCTCCTTGGGATCGACATGATAGGAGATATGGTCATGATTTGGTTTATAATGAGTACTACTTGGCCCAATTGCAAGAGCTCCTTAAGAGGTATGAAAAAAAAATCGAGCTTTTAATAAAATTGACTATTTTCTTAATTTTATAAAAATATTTCACGACTATTATTCTGCTCAAAAATTAATCACAAGGATTTATCTTTAAAAAAAGTGAAATTACTTTTTGCGCTCCAAATAATTAAATGATTCCGGCATTTTTTAGTCCAAAATCAATATCTTGGAAATGTTAAGCACAATGATTTTATCATTTTTTCAAGATAGAAGTATATATGCATCTTTAAGAAAAACAGATAAATTTAGACGTTATCGATCAACTTCAGTTACTAGTGGGATCCATATTATTTGATTAATGTTTTATAGATATGGAAGCGTAAGAGAGATATGGTTTGATGGAGCAAAAGGTGAAAATGCACCAAACATGTCATACTATTTCTCAGAATGGTTTGGAATGGTGAAAGAATTGCAGAGTTCAATAAATATATTTTCAGACGCTGGTCCAGATGTAAGATGGGTCGGAAATGAAAATGGATTTGCCGGAACTACTTGCTGGTCGCTTATTAACCGGACTTCTCTTCATATCGGAGATGGTAGCATTGTTGAGTAAGTTCACTTCATCCTTTTTCTATCAAGTATTTATTATTTACTATTTTTGTCTTGAATTGTTAGGCAACACCTTTCTATGTTACCTTTCTTGTTTTGTGCAAATTGCCATTCGATGATTGTATTTAGAGGTACGTCAGTTAATGAGTTATCCCAAAATATCGAGGTACATAGTCAGTTAAAGGGTGTTTTATCATTATTTTTGCCTTTGATTTAAACATATGAAACAAACTCCTTATCTCAAATAGGAATTCAATAATTCAGGTGGTTTAATTTGCATGTTTTAAGATTCGAGTAATGTACCAGTTTTCCATTATCAACTATATTGTATAAATTACAGTTAATATTAAAAAAAGAATTAAACAATTGCCTTTTTTAAAAAAAAAAAAAAAATAAAATCGATGTGTTAAGTTTTTGCTAATGTGACCTGTTAAAAAGAATTTATTCATTGAAGAGATATCTTAATTTTCGATGATTTTGACGATTTGCATTAACTTAATTTTACTAATATATGTCCAGTTTTATTTTTATTTCACCATTTGATTCATAATATAGTTAAAATGTTGTTACTTATGGATATTGAACTATTATATGAATTGAAGTGCATTTACCGAAAAAAAAAAATTATTAAAATTATCGATAAGCCATATAAAAATGAAGTTTTAGTCTCTTAAAATTTATCTGTTTAAGTTATGTGACAAATGTTACTACACAATAGTTCACAAAATAAAAATGAACATTTTAAATATATTAAGGTGCAAATATTACGGAATAAAATAGGTTACTTAGTCTGACATTAGGATGGATTAAGCATAGAATATTGCTCTAATTTTTATAATACCATAGTATATTTAGGACAGTGAGGTGTGATTTCACAATCTTTATACACCCACATATGAGATAATACATATTAATTTTTCTAAATTTGTCTCCAAACTTTAATTGCACCGGTCTCAATTTATTTATAAAGAACTCCTAAATTATTCAAGAAATATAATAACATTATATTTTTATCTACAATTACAAAAAATTCATTATTCTTATTTTGATACCATCAATTTAAAATTAAAAGATTATTAAAAGAGATTGGACAAACATAGAGTGCTATTCATAATCTTTCAAAGCTGATAGGCAATGAAATTCCAAGATAGCTTACGAGATAATTTGTAGGGCAATATATATTAAACCATTTAAAAGATTCAGTCATAATTAGTTGTATTGTAGCACCCCTCTTTCACGTGGATTTATTTACATGTATATTTCTGGAAAAATGAGCTAAATTAATTCATTGATACGTGATAAGTTAGCTGTGCAGCACCCAAACCAATAAAATTATTTGGTTTTGCATGTGCTATGATTTCCCTAAATTCTAAGAAATGATTTTTATTATTTTTTTAAATGCAGTTATCTAAACACAGGAGATCCAAAAGGAACAGATTGGGTACCAGCAGAATGTGATGTTTCAATCCGAGAAGGATGGTTCTGGCATAAATCTCAATCCCCTAAAAAACTAAGTACACTCCTTGAAATTTATTATAATTCCGTTGGAAGAAATTGTGTACTACTATTAAATGTGCCACCCAATTCAACTGGACTCATTTCTCAAAACGACGTCGTTCGATTAAAGGAATTTAGAAATGCAATCGACACCATATTTTCGACCAATTTAGCTGAAAAATGCTTAATTAAAGTTAGTAGCCAAAGAGGGGGTAAAGATGGAGGCTTTGGGGCAGAAAATTTGGTAGATAATGACCACTTATGGACATATTGGGTTCCTAGAGATCATGTGGAGAAAAAGGGTAGTTGGGTTGAGATTAGATGTGATGGAGGGCTGAGATTTAATGTGATTAGGATTCAAGAAGCCATCGGGCTCGGTCAACGGGTCAAACGGCATGAAATTTATGTAGATGGGAAGAAAATTGCACAAGGAAGTACAGTAGGGTATAAGAGGCTTCATAGACTTGATGAAGGGGTTGTTTATGGTGAAAATATAAGGGTTAATTTTTTGGAGTCAAGAGGAGTGCCTTTGATTTCTTCTTTGGGTTTGCATTTTGATCCTTTTTGGAAACCAAAATTGTAATTAATTAACTAATTTGGGTTTTTAATAAAAGATTCTCTTTTTAATTGGGGATGTTGTAATGGTTGGGAGTAGGGCAAAAGCCATAGGAACATACAATTTGTAAGATTTTAATGAATCAAAGCAATAGAATTTGTCCTATTTCTTAGTTTCTTGCAAATGTTTGTTGAATGTGTTATGCTATGAGCATAATTTTGAAAAAATAATCATAGTAGTAGTGATAAAAGAACAATTTCCTAAAAAGAAATTGTGTACCAAACAATACAACTTCAAACTTCTTTGGATAAATTGGGGTAAATTACACCAGAGGTACCCAAACTATACCCCTTTTCTCAAACAGGTATCCAAAAACTATTTTTTCCCAAATAAGTACTCAAACTATCGATGACCTCCCAAATTGGTACCTGGTGACCTCCTATAGCAGGTTTCTCTCAAGTCAACGCCGGTCAACGCGAGTCAACCTAAATTTTATTGACTTTTTTCACTCCCTTAAAAAAATTGTCTAAACTACCCCTCCTTCTTCCACCTCCATTTTACCTTCTCACTCCTCTTTCTCTCTTTTCACCATAAACAACTCTCATTTTCTTTTATTTTTAATCTTTCTTCTTCTTCTTCTCCCCACTCCATTCTAAATACATTAAAACAAAAAGCCGATCTTCCAAAAAAAATAAAAAATGTTTTCAAAAAAAAAAAACGATCTCTCCAGATTCCGGCCGAAATCTGGAAGCCATTTCTGGTCCCAGATTCCGGCCGGAATCTGGAATCCAGATCCGGCAGCCATCAAGGATCTGGATTCCAGATCCCGCGGCTGCCGGAGATCTGGATTCCAGTTCCCTGAGGCGACGGGAACTGGAATTTCCAGATCCCGTCGCCGCCGGGGAACTGGAAATCCAGTTCCCTGAGGCGCCGGGAACTGGATTTCCAGGTCCCAGACGGCGACGGGATCTCGAAATCCAGATCCCGGCAGCAACGGGAACTGGAAATTTCAGTTCCCGCCGCCTTTAAGCTCCTTCCAGATTCCGGTGGGTTTGACCCACCGGATTTTAGATTTGTTTTTTTTTTTTTTTGAAAAAAAGAGAAGAAAAAGAAGGAAAGAAAAGGTGGGAGAGTGTTAGTGAGAAAAAAGAGAGAGAAAGTTGAAGGGAGGAAGATGATGAATAAGGAGAGAGAAAGTTGAATGAAAGGAGAAGATGGAGGTAGAAGATGAAGGAGGAGAGAGGAGGAATAAAATAATGGAGGGCAAATTAGTCTTTTCAATAATTCGGTCAACTGAGTCAACTAAAAAATTGGTCAAAATTGGTTTGACTCGCGTTGACCAGCGTTGACTTGAGAGAAACCTGCTATAGGAGGTCACCAGGTACCAATTTGGGAGGTCATCGATAGTTTGGGTACTTATTTGGGAAAAAATAGTTTTTGGGTACCTGTTTGGGAAAAGGGGTATAGTTTAGGTACCTCTGGTGTAATTTACCCGGATAAATTGATAGGAGATGACATTTCGAGATGAGCTTTCTTAAAAAACAGGAAAAAATGACTATGGTAATGTGTGATGATAATATTGAGAATTTGACTCAAGCCCATGTGCTAAACCCACTAAGGAGGCCCATTCAAGAGCTAGGATCCTCAACCCATCACCTCTCCCGACAATATCGGGCGCGCCTCAACCATTCAGACATTGTTCTCAACAGATTATACATATCTTAGAGTCCGGCCTCCTCAGAAACCTTGACCAACTGATTCGGACATCGAATTAGTGGCCTAATATGTTGGCTAGGCAAATCACTACCTACATAAACCCCACCATCATAAATGCTAGTTACTTTTTTTGGAATTCTCCCCCTCTCCCATGGTACTATTTATTTATAACTTCTCTCCTAAGCTGAAACTAACTTGATCGTCAAAGTATCCTCAGGCTCGTGCCTGCCATTTTCACAAGAGAAGCACAAGATTTCGGCATCCCCACCAATCAAACTCAGATCTAAAGCTTAGTTCAATTCAATTTGTTATCGATAGGTAAAATAGAATTTCAATATAAGTGTATGAGCATTAACTACTCTGTTAGACTTTGGTCCACATTGCCCCTAAACAAAATGATTGGATTGGAATAATGTTGGTGGTTGTACATCTCAATCTAACAAGGCCGAAATAATGGACAAATGCATTTGGACGGTCCCTTGTAAATTCTTGTCATATCCTTCACACTTTTGCATTTGTTTACTTCTACTAATTCCAAAGTCGCTCCATATAGACAGGCTTTTATGGATAATGAACTGAAATGGACTTGAATGTAATTTCTTCATGTTCAATCCCAAACCCACTCAATGCACATTTTGACTCTCTTTTTTTCGAACTTGTCAAGTTGACTACTTGTCCATTTTGGACCTCCCGACATCCTTATTTTCTGATTTAGTGCGCACGCACGCACAAAATGTTACAATGTTTAAATTACATTTCATTGACAAGTTCCGGTATGCGATACAAGTACAGAATGCACAGACACAAAAATTTACAAGTTTAGATGTGTAATTATGTATTAAGTCAAACAAATGTTTGCAAGTTGTCGATCAATGATGACCTGAAATGCAGTGAATTTAAATGCACTTTGTGGTTAAAAGACTCCATTGTCCAGCCATCGGTCTGGTCTTGTGCATCCTCTCCCCAGATATAAGTCATTTTTCCCATGGCGTAAGTCGGGTGGTTTAAACCATCTCCCTTATTTAATCTGAATCCATCAGGTAAAATGCCGTCTTCTGCTGCACTTTTTCCATCCTGCAATAACAAGGATGAGTCCTCAACTTCTGAATAATAAAATGAGCTTTGCACAAAAATTTATTGTGCTCAGAAATCAGTCATGAACTTATTGTTTATCTTGCAACATACGGCATTTCAATTTGTGGGAAAATATACAATGCATCAGAGCGGATAGATTACACCACTGGCCCCTCAACTCTGGCTTCAAAACTCTATATACGAAATCCCTAAACTCTGCTCTTCGTCACATAAACGTCCCACAGTCTTTGTTTGACCATTTCAATAAGGTAACCTGCTATTGTAGAGCTGATAGAAATGATATTCTAACCAACTGTAATTGCTGAACGTTTTGGTTTTCTTTTCATGTTAGTTAGGTGTTTGGTTAAGAGAGTTGATAGAAATGATATTTTAACCAACTGTAATTGCTGAACTGCTTCCAAAGTCATCTGAACCAGATAGAGAATTCAGATCAACCCGAAATTCCACATTAAATATTGAATCTAATGTTGATTTCATCAGCATATCCTGATAAATAATAAAAAGAAAAAATAAAACAAGTCAAAATTTAAGAATTTGTACATCATAGTTTCATTAAATCATACTTTACGCTCCTTTTTTTCTGGTCTGCTGATATTTAGGAGAAAAGAGGAAAATTCCTAGGCATGCTTGTAACATTCATGATCAAACTTCGTATTGCCCCAAAAGAGCAGAAAGCACCAGGATTTTCATATTATCTCAATTAAATTCTAACTGTAAGTTTTTCTACAGAGTTCACTACTAGTTAGATGCTATGGTAACATTCATTAATGGTCTCCATTGACCTGTAACTGCAACGAACCAAGTCCTGAGAAGGTGGCCCTAGGTAGAAAACCTAAGCAGGGAGCGGTCGTAAAGGATGGCAGTGGGAAAAATGGAGAGGAAATGATTGGGGTACATATCTAAGGTTTGTTTTCAATACATATAGACGTGATTGAGCCAGAGAGGACAATATGTTTTTATCTTACCACTCATTTCATTTCCAATGTAATATCATGGCTCCATCTTCATCCTTTCGGACTGTCCTTGCATAGGCCTTCCATCCCGGTACCACCCTCTGAGGACTAGGTCACTAGTATATATACAAACCTTTTTAAAGGCGTCATTATCAACATGAACTGCCTACCTGCAAATCTATTATCCACAACGTTGTTGCTCCTGCAGTAACCTCTAAAACTAATTCTGTGACTAGCTAGAAAAACAGCAGAATTGAAATCTCTAAGAAGTTTTGTAGAGAATTCATATTGCAAGTTTCCTCTGGTGGCGCCATTTATCCCCCATCTACAGAAAAAATTCCATCACCAAACAGGTCACTTATAGTTCCAAAACTATCAGGTCCCTGCAACCAACAACATGTAAGCATAACTGCATATTTATTGCTCACAAATTGAAACATTTAGATGGGACTATAATATAATACCTTGCCATAATTACAAAAGTTGGTTTGCAGCATATATTCAACAATAATTGGATCAGCTGTGTAAATCTCGTTATAACCCTGTGCATACAGACGGTATGTCCTGTGTTTCTGAACCAGAGATGTATGCTAATCAAAGAGTCAGTTGAAGTGTTTGAGTTCATTTCGCATGTAAACAAAAATTGGAAAGTGTGGATCCTTAGTGAGTGTTATTTTTTGTAAAAGAATATGTATTTGGATGCAAATATGGTTGCAATTAAATAAATATGCCAACCAAGGCTAGAATAAAAGATATAACAATAATGCATCTTCAAAGAAAAAGGTGCAGTGGAGAAGAAAAGCGAAGAGCAGCCATCGTGAAAGAAAGATGTTGATTCCAATCAACAACTGTAATTACTATATAATTTGAAGTCAACTATTTGTTGCACTTTTCTGGTTCAGGAGAAGAGCCCAAATAAGTTGACCCGTATATGTACATTCAACAACTTGATTTACTAGCAATGCTAAATAAACATATACAATACTGAAAATGTCTGAGGTTTAAAGTTATCTTCATCATAGTCTCCAGTCCATCCCTACCACAAAAGCCAAAGAAGCCTTGACGAGCATTAAATCATTTCAGCAAACAGTTTTAAGAGTTGAGCTTTTATTGCTGCCTTGGAATTGCATATAAATGTAGTCCTTGATCCATGTGAAGGGTGAACATGGTTCGATAAGTGGCTTCTTTCTCTTCATCTACAAGTTTGAATCTGAAGAAAAACAGGAGTGATGCTGCCAAGATTTTCATTTGCCTGTAAGCAAATTCCTTGCCTAGGCAAATCCGAGGACCAGCCTAAAAATACATCAGAAAAAACAGAATCAAATTAACACAATTAACCAACTGCTACCAGCTAAAACGAAACAAGTGTGTCACGGATCAATGATAACCTGAAATGCAGTGAATTTAAAAGCACTTTGGGGTTGAAAGACTCCATTTTCCAGCCATCGATCTGGTCTGAACTCTTCCGCATCCTCTCCCCATATATAAGTCATCCTTCCCATGGCATAAGGGGTGTAGTTTAAACCATCTCCCTTTTTCACTCTGAGCCCATCAGGGAGAACGTCATCTTCTGCTGCACTTTTCCCATCCTGCAATTGGAAAAATAACAAACTTCTGATTGATATACAAGAGTTATGTGACACAAGACATACAAGAGTTAGAGGCCTCTTCTATAACTAGAGTTTTGCTGATCGACGATTTCAATTCCTTTTTAGCTTCATAAATGAGAAACCCAAAGGGAATATAGAACAATATATTGTAACAATCTGGTCCAGTAACATAAAATGTACATATTGTTCATTTTGGATCAAGTTCCATTCATTGAGCCTCATGGCTCCAATACCATGCAGATATTGTCAGTTTTGACTCCAAGTTCCATTTTTAAGGCCTCACAGCCTTAAAACACGCCTATCTGTTCTGGAAATATACCTTATTGATACTATTCAACCAAGCCTCCATTTTAGATATGGAATACAAGTCACTCCTACCCCCCACCCCATCCTATAGGGCCACTCTTTGCTCAGGCTTTTTACCCCAGCACCACCTCCAACGGACCAGATTGTTATATGCCCACCAGCTGTTGCCTGGTTTGTCTTTGAACCAACACATCATACATGAAAAGCCAGCTCTAATAGCAATTGTAATAGTGTTGTTCATAGCCTATGCATATTGTTCGCTTTGGTTCAAGTCCTATGCCTTGGTCCTCACGGCTTCATAATGCATCTACATGCATTGGAGATACACCTTACAAATAATACACCAATCACTCTGTTTCCAATACAGGATTCAGTTCTTTCCTACTCTATTAGCATCCTTTAAGACTGTTCCTTACTCAAACCTTCCACCCTTGCACCATCCCCCAAGACTGGGCCATTACATATATTCCTCTATTTCTAATAAGAGGGGAGTACTTACGAACGTAAATTACCAACTACCACAGTCCAAAAAAGGACTATGGGGATTGTGGTTTCAATCCCCACAATCTGGAATCTTCACGACATGCTCCTAATTTATTGAAAAAGGAATAAAATTTACCACTGGAACTGCTGGATAGAGCCTGAGAGTTTCAGTAAGAGCGGCATGAAGGTACTGCATTTTCTCCAATGATTCTTCAGTAAGCAAATCTGAGAATTCAGTGCTAGATAATTTCCTTCCCTGATCCACTTGAGTCACTTCCCTCACTTCCAGTGCAGCCTTTTCTTGAAGTGTAGGATATTTACAGAGCATATAAAAGAACCAAGTGAGTGAATTTGCAGATGTATCTCTGCCAGCAATTATAAAATTTAGAGTTATATCTCTCAGATATTGATCAGTCATGTTCTCTGGATCCTTCTCACTTTCCATCAGAAACCTTGATAGTATATCGCCTTTCCCTCCCTGTGAACCACCTCAAATTATATCAGTAAAATGAGAACTTCAAGTATACTTCTGGATTAATGAGAAAAGGAACACTAATATGACAATAAGATTTACTAACATCCAGTTTTTCTTCATTTCCCATCTGCTCCCTTTTCAACCGGATCAATTTATATATGAAATCATTGATTATTTTGATGTTTTTCTTGAGGGAGGCTTCTAAGCCAACATTAAGGAATCTTTTAATTTTCCATATAAGATCAACATATCGCCAGTAAACAATAACATTTGAATCATCAAATGCTTTGGCAAAACTGCTTCCAAAGTTATCTGTGCCGGATAGAGAATTCAGATCAACCCCAAATCCCACCTTAAATATTGAGTCTAATGTTGATTTCATCAGCATATCCTGATAAACAAAAACAGTCATAATTTGAGAATTTGCATGTTGCTGACAATAGGCATGCTGGTAACATCCAAGATTGAACTTCCTGTTTCTCCAGAAGAGCAAAAAGCACTCGCATTTCTAAGAATTGCAGTAGAAATTAGATGTTAACGTTTATTAATTATAACGACCCGGTACTAAGAGGGTGGCACGGGGGTGGAGCACGTGAGTAAAGATGCCCTAAAGGATGGCAATGAGAGCACGATTGAACTAAATGTAGAAATTGAGTAGGAATGACCGAGTTATATTAGTAGAACATGTTTTTCATTCATGTGAACACGTTTTGAAGCACTAAGATCCCAGGAGGGAGACTTGTGGCAAAGTAGACAACATCGACTTGGTACTGGACCAGGTTTTATAATTGGTATAAGAGTCTGATGTCCCAGGTTGAGCGAGGAATTGGCATCAGTTCAGGGTCTCCATTTACGATGAGTTAGTTCAGGAACAAGGTTTGAGAACGAAGCATGCGAAAGCTGATGACCTAGTCTGAGCAAGGAGCAGCCAGAGTCCCACTCCTTGGACCTCACGGTTTTAAGGAAACAAGGTTGTTACAAGCCCACCAGCTTCCGCCTAGTTTGTCCCAAAACCAACACATGGTATGTGGAAAGCGTTTATACATTCATTAGGAATACACTCTACTAATATACCTCAATCACTTGCTCTTTATTTTCAACATGGGCTTCAGTTTATTCGTGTCTCGGTTATCATCCTTTTAGGCGTCGCTCCTTGTTCAGACCTTCCATCCCAGCCCAGCTTCAATCCTGGGACCGGGTCGTTATCTTAATCAATTAATGGTCCCTATTGACCTCAAATGTCAAAAGACTTTTTGAAAGATATCACCCTCAACATGATCTACCTACCTGCAAATCTATTATCTGTGTCACTCCTGCAGTAAGCTCTGAAACTAATTTTGAGGCATTATCATGAAAAACAGCAGAACTGAAATCCCTGAGAACTTTTGTCGAGAACTCATAGCTTGCAAGCCTCCTCTGGTGCCGCCATTTATCCCCATCTACTGCAAAAATGCCATCACCAAAGAGGTCTCTCATAATTCCACAATTATAGGGGCCCTGCAATAACATAAAAGCAGAACTTCATATACATTGCTCACAAATAGATACAGTTATCAAATGTGATTATAATACAAGACCTTGCCGTAGTTAGGAAAGTTGGTTTTGAGAATATATTCAACATTAACTGGATCAGCTGTGTAAATCTCACTATGACCCGGTGCAATCAGACGGTACGTACTATGCTTCTGAGCAACAGATGTTTGGTAATCAAAGAGTCTGTTGAAGTGTTTAAGTTGAATTAGTATTGGACCAGCAATTGGAGGGCGTTGGTCCTCATTGAGTGTTATTTCTTTGATGTAAAAGAATAGATATTTAGATGCAGACACGACCACAAAAAGAATAATTATGCCAATCAAAGCTAGAACCAGAGACATAACTATAAAACATCCCAACAGAAAAAGGTGCAGTGCAGAAGAAAAGAAGAGAGCAACCATTGTGAAAAGATGTTGAACCTAGAATTCAGAAATGAAGTTGACTTTTATTTGGGTATGTTCTTTCATTTGGGTAGCTTTCAGCGTAGCGTTTAAGATTAAATTGATGCATACTTATTTGATTCTGATCTTATCGCCAACCATTTGTTTTTCTTGGACTTATTGATGGAAATGTGGCATGATAGTCTTTAATTAGAATTATTTTATTGCCTACTGTTCCGAGCTGGCAAGCATAATAAGGAACTCTCTTTTGTCCTCTTCTAGACATCAAAGCCTGTAGGTGTGGACATAACATATCTGCTTCAATGTACTCCAACACTCAAGTTCACTTCTACTATATACATCAAATTTTAAATTGGTTGAGGGATAATTGTGGTTGATCAACCAAGAAACGATTAATTAGATCCACATGGGGGGAAAAAAATGGAGGCAATATGTTAACAGTAAATAAAAATAACATGGTTGGGATTCCTCCAAAATAAAGTGAACTTAAGATCAAAGAATACCCATGAAATACAGCATTCTGGGTGACCATGAAGATAAAGCATTGACAAAATGAGCAGTACACAGATGAAAATGTTGAGATGGATGAGAGAGAACACATGGATGCTTAAGATGATCATTCTAACAACCACATAGTGCTAGTGATTTTCACTAATAAGTTTTAGCATACCTCGAGTATGCAGTTCCCTTTGCCTCAGTGTTGTACAATCTCTCAACCAGGCTCTTCCAACAATACATCAATTATGGCACTTGAAGATCGTAGAAATTCGAGCGATGACTTAGGCTCCGTAAGGCTGGTCTATGTCTCATTAGCAACCATAATGCATTTAGTTTTCATTTCCCTACTTAATGATGTCAATACCAAAACCAATTCCTCCATCATAACATTAGGCGAACCCATAACCGAGAACTCGAAAACAAATCCATTGATTTCAATCATGCTACAGCCTGGGACTTCCTTTTGAATCCCTAACTCTTTCATTGAAGTTCTAACTCTCTTTGCGTCGCTGTATCTACCTGCTTTTGCATATAGATCACATAAGTTAACATAAAAAGCATGGTTTGATGGCTCCAGATCGATTAAATACCAAGCTACTTTTTCCCCCAATTGAACATTTCCATGCATTTGACATCCGCCCAGTAAAGCACCCCAAACAAACACATCAGGCTTCACCGGCATGTTTCTAATAACTTCCTCTGCTTCTTCAAACAGTCCAGCCCTACCGAGTAAATCAACAAAGCAAGCATAGTGATGAACTTGAGGCTCAACCGAGTAAATCTCTTTGATTGCATAAAAACACCAGCGACCTAACTCGACAAATCCGGAATGAGCACAAGCTGATAACAACCCTACAAACGTTACATGGTTAGGCTTCACCCCTTCAGCTTGCATCTCTTTGAATACATCAAACGCCTCTTTACCATATCCATGAAGAGCAAGCACTGAAATCATAGCCGTCCATGCCAATGTATCTTTACGCGACATTCCACTGAAGATCTCATAAGCTCTTTCTAGACATCCGCATTTACCGTACATGTCTACTAATGCAGTCCCGATCACCATATCACATTCCAGCCCACTTCTCCGTAAATAACTATGAACCCACTTGCCATGATCAATGGCACCGAGTGAAGCACAAGCTGAAACAACACTAGCAATCGTAATTTTATCTGCTCTGATCACATTGTCATCGCCGAGAGACAGCATTTCGTGGAAAACCCCCAAAGCCTCCTTTGGTCGGCCACCCTGAACTAACCCTGTTATAATAGAATTCCAAGTAATTATATTCCTATCTTTCATTTCTCCAAATAAACCTAAAGCCTCATCAAAGTTTCCACTTCTCAAACACCCAATAATCATTGAATTCCACGAAACAACATCTCTGAAAAGCATTTCATCAAACACCTTCATCGCATCATTCACAACCCCACAACCCGAATAAAAACTTATCAACGAATTTCGAACAAAGAGATCGTTATGAAGCCCGATCTTAACAGCTTGCCCATGAATGCTACCACCAGTGCCTAAAGATTGCATCTTTGTGCATTCTTTAATAAGAAACGGAAATGTGAGGCAATCGGGTGAGATGCCATTAGAGAGCATTTGCTTGTAAAGTATCAAAGATTGAGACAAATGGTTAGCAGATGCATAAGCTCTGATCATGATGTTATAAATTGCGAGATTTGGGTACTTTATGCTTTCGAAAATATGTATAGCATAGGTAAGACAGCCTGAATTTGAAAGTGCGGTTTCAAAAAGAAGACGGGAAATCAAGAAATGGTAGTCCTTTCGGGGTAAGGGCGGAGAAGATGACAAGATTTGAGCATGAAGTTGTTTGAGTTGGGAGGTGTTCTTGCATTGCTGTAGCAACTGTGGAATTAGGTGTTTGATAGATAGCCGTTGAGATTCAAACATTTTCTCAATGGTAGAAAATTGGAAATGAAACTTCACCATTTAAGGCGGGAGATGATGTAATTTTAAAGGAAGTTCAAATCTTTTAATTCTGCTCGAAAGTTTAAAAAAGAAAATATTTACAAAAATGATTTAAATGTGTTTATCCTTTCATTTTAAAATTTCATTTAATCCCTTTTTCGAGTCTAATGAAAAAATTCACACCTACATATAAGAGCTATCGTCTCCTTAATCTGTAAATAACATAATGGAGAATGAATGTTGTAAGAATTTAGATAATTTTTCATAAATGAACTCTAAACTTATTGTTCCTAAGCAGGAGAGTTTTATCAAATGACATTGCAATGGTTTTAACAAAGGTACTGCTCGATTAGGTGTGCCATCAACATGGGAATTTCGTCGAATGACATTCATCTAACTGAGAGTGAGTTAACTTTGAACGTCCTGGACTTTTGTTCCACAACCCTACTTGGGCTCCATTCAGCTTAGGATAGGAGCTTTTGTAAAATTGTTGACAGGAGAAAGTAACTGCAATTTTTACATATTCTGAAATCTTATGAGCCATTTCGCCCTTCCACTAACATAACCAAGTCCCATCCATACCCTTCCAAAGGTAATAAGATTGATGATTGGATGGCAAACTTTACCATTGTTGATTGGATACCAAACTTACAGGGAGCCTTTGCAAGTGTTCCTAAGCCCCTTCCGCGCTCCTAGAATATTTCCTGGGTAGGTTATTGTGATTGTATGGCAAACTTACAGCGAGTCTTTGCAGGCGTGTCAAGACCCCTTTCAGGCTCCCAGGGTATTTTCTCAGTAGATTTTCTTTTTCTTCAGGCTTTCTAACCTTCCATTGTAAAACAAAAATAAAACATCATGGGGAATAGATTCTCCGAAAAAAATTCAAGAACACCATTGCTGCCATACGAGGCTATCCAGGGGGATGGCAACAGCCAAGGTTGCACCACCCTCACTGAGCTCCCTTCTAGATTCACCTTGCCTTAATCCCAAGTTCTTCCATTTTTCCCCTTCTCAACAGCCGTACAAAAAATTGTGCAAACCAAAAAAATTATGCTGAATAACTAACAAACTACAATATATATTCTCACATAACTTAGGATAACATTCTTACATTCAGTCGAGTTCAGCAAAAATGGGGGAGACAGACATCTCCCAGAAATTCAAATAAGCATTACATCAAATAAATTTAAGGAACAGGATCAAAACTAAACAAAAAAACCTTGAAAAGAAAAAGAAAGAAACATATCAGCATATAGACCGTAAGTTCTCCATTCTCTATACTAGCATATTTTCTTCATCGTCAAATGATGTTTCATCAATCATCATCTACTTGACCAATGGTGTACTATCTATTGGCAGAGATCATGACAACAAATATTGAGGTTTATATTTCACCATTTGCTCCCACCGCCGCCGAACCTATCATTTCTTCTATTAGATCCCCAGCCACCCCTGCCACCTCCGCCACCAAATCTACCGCCGCTGCTCCTACCTCTCCCTCCAAAGCCACCAAATCTTCCCTTTGATTGTTCTTTTTCTTGCAAAGGAGGCAAAGTTTCTACCACCTGTAAGCTCACATTAGCTGCATTTTCCTGACCTGCAGCCCAACGATGAATATAAAAATTTAAGTAATAATCAAATAAAAACCACGACCTCAAGCGAGATGTAGACATTCAAGGCACCCAATTGCAAAAAGAAAATGATCAAGACAATTTTCCTTCAGAAATGAACAACCATTTTGTCCTTGATATTAATATTACCAGCAAGGTATAAGTCCAGATCTGCTGCAGTGACATCAAAAACTGCACCATTCCCATCAGCTGTGAGGGCCATACCCTTTACAGCCTCGACCTTATCCTCTGGCATGAATCTCCTCAAGACGCCAAATGCAAATCTGAGAAATTTCATGAAATAGACACAAGTCAAAAACAAACATGCTAAGCAAACAGTGGCATTAATATTTGATAGCAATAAATGGCAGCATGCTAAATAGTAGTTTCAAGCACTCACGATGGTGAATAGATAGGTTTTCCCGCTTCAAGGAGTAATGTGACATGATTTTCCATGGATGTTAGAAGTGATCTTTTCTTTATCTCAGTGTAACCCTGCACATGTATTAATAGTATAATCACAGCGTTTCTTTTTAATTTAAGACAAGAAACAAAAGAAAACAAGCTTAAACATTTAAACTAATTTTAACAGATAAGATAAGATGGGGACTCACGGCTGTCTTGGCTAGTGCTTTTGAAAGTAAATCCACTACTGACAAACCCGAGTTATTCAACAATTCCTCTGCTGCAGATTTGAATGCTGGAAGCACACTGAAATATTTTCCACATATCAATATCTCCAGTAAAACTTTACAACACAAACTATGATGCATTAGCTAGTTCCACCATTAAGTATACCTGTCAGAAACCTGCATTATTTTTTGTGCTGCTGTAGCACCAACAGCTTTGGCAATATCAGCAGGCTGAGGTGCAGTGATGTGCTCAAATTTCATACCAGCCTCTCTCTCAATCTTAGCTACGTTGGATCTTCTCGGATCATAAAGCATTACAGCAACCCCAGTATTGCCTAGATAAAATAATAATAGTTCTCAGCATGCCAGCAAACCCACTACTCCAAGTATAGTACCTAAACAAACCATATTTACCTGCTCTTCCCGTGCGTCCGGATCGATGTATGTAAGCTTCAACATCACGTGGAGGTTCACACTAGAATATGCAACTTGTGTAAGAATACTTGCCAAGGAGAAAATTTGAAAAGGTTTTTGCCTTGTATATGAATGAAAACAGAATGAGATATACCTGGATGATTAATTGCACATCATTAATATCCAATCCCCTAGCAGCCACATTGGTGGCTACCAATGTCAAAAACTTGCCTGATCTGAACCCAGCAAGAGTAACCTGCAGGCATTTAGATCTCCACTTATTCAAGATAATCAATATGAATCAGCAGATATTATTTAAGTTCATCTTCTCCTCTTTGAATAAATTTGTTCTCCATATTTAAGGAAAATATACACAAGATACATTGAAAAAGTTATACAAGACTGCTTTCTAGTGTGGTTTCATAATGGATGGACTAGCAGCAAGGAAACAAATTCCTAATACTGATTATAACAAACGGCGATAAGAGGAAAAATTACTGACAATCAGATCCACTCTACCATATAAATAAAAGGAAACTATAAGAACATTCAGAATATACTATACCTCACGCTGAGACTGTTGTATATCACCATGTAAAGCCTTGGCTCCAGTCAACAAACCAGCAAGTTCATTTGCAGATTCCCTTTTCTCGGTGAAAATAATTGTACGGCCACCGCTGAATTTGAATCCAATACAAAGAAATGAGTCAGCAAATACCAACAAGACAAAACAAAGTGGAAAATGACATATAACTGAAAAGCCAAGATACACAAACTAACCTGCTATAGCACCGAATGATATCAGGAACCATCTGAGGAATTGCTGACATAGAACAGGGAATGACAATATGCCTAACATTGGTACTAGCCTTCATTTTCTCGTTACCAACAAGATCTATGGTTTTCTTAGCTGATTTAAGAAACCTAGTAGAAATCTGGCCAAGCAAATCAAAATTAAAAGTTAGATAGGTCACATGAAAAGGGAATTGCAACATATCCACAGACAAATCACTGTGACATAATTCAAAAACATTTAAAAGATCTATGAGCAACATTATTGCTAAGAGACGAACATTTTTCACCCAGGAAGGCAAGGTTGCACTGAAAAGAAGTGTCTGAACCTTGGTCACGTCCTGAACTTTTCCTGAAAAGGAAGCAAGAATAAATTCTTAAAACTCTGTATTCGAATTCCAGAAGAAAAATAATGCAAAAGACTAGAGCTTGGCCAACAATATTATTATTTAGTGGCAACTACATAACAAGATGTTTCACGATTATGAGGTTATCAACAGAGTGGAGCATAGAAAACAATATACAGAAATAGACTCAATGATAATTCTTTCAACAGCTCAATTAACCGGGCTAATGATTTGGGAAAAAAAATTAAATAACACATCTTTGGGTATCTGTAATTTGTCAGCCACCTGACTTTTTGTCTATACCCTGAATCCTATTAACATTATTCGAGATCCAGTAGTGACCATGACATTTCTAGAGCTACATACCGAGAATAAGTTCAACATCTTCAACAAAGCCCATTCTCAACATTTCATCAGCCTCGTCGAGGACCCGAAACTTCAGAAAGCTCAAGTCAATGTTGCCCCTCTCAATATGATCCTACAAGAGTTTACAAAGAGGTTTTCATAAGAATCAAACAAACATCAAACAACAAACAAACTAAAAGCAGTTCACAAATTTTAGCTGAACCCCTAGTAATATTACAACAAATCAACACCTTTATGCGGCCAGGTGTTCCAACAACTATATCCACCCCTCTCTTCAAACTATTCTCTTGAGGATGGTATGGAGCTCCTCCATACAATGCGCAAGCAGTTAATCCCAATGACTCGCCATAAACTTTGAAGTCATCAAACACCTGACATAGAAATTAACAAGCAATTAAACATGACCATTAAAGAATCCACTGAAAGACTAATGTTATTCAAGCTACACCGATACCATACCTGATTGGCTAATTCCCTGGTCGGTAGAAGAACCAAAACGCTTGGAGGCCTTCCATAACCTGTCTTCCTCGTTGCTTTCGCTGACCCATTTGTTAAAGACTCCAAAATAGGCAATACAAAAGCCAGCGTTTTACCCTGAAAAGCAATTTTTTATGATCATAATAATGCAAAATTGAAAATTGGACAATCAATTCATTAACCCTAACCCTAAATATTCATTCATCAAACTACATTACACAAAAATGAATCAATCATACCTGACCAGTCCTGGCCCGGCCAACGAGGTCACAACCATCAAGAATATCATTAAACGTCCCGGCTTGAATCGCAAACAACGACTCAATACCTTTCGATTTCAGCTTCGCCTTCAACAAATCCGAAATACGAAAATTCGAGACCGCGTAAGGATCATCAACAACCTTGGCAACCTCCTCCTCACTATTCTCCTCAACAACCTTAGCTTTCTTACTCTTCTTCTTACTCTTCTCAGAAACCATCCCGGGCTCGACTAGCTCAGAGCTCGTTTCGCTCTTTTCACCATCAGAATCTGCTTTCCGCTTCTTCTTGTCCTTCTTCTTCTGCTTCTCCTCAGACTCCGCCGCCGTCAGAATCTTCTTCTTGCTCGGAGTAATGGAATCTAGCTCTGTGGTTTCTAGAACAACCTTCTTCTTCATCTTCTTCTCTTTCTTTGAATCTGAGATATTGTTATCGATGGCTATTGATGGCATTGTGATGTAAATAATGGATGGTGAGATTGTAATGGGGGCTGTGCGGTGTTCTCCTGCTATTAAAAGTTGGGCAGTGCGTTGCGGAAGCAAGGAGAGAAAGAGGAGGACGAAGATGTTAGGGTTTGGGATTTTATGGTTTAGTGGTTGAATTGTGGCCGTTTGATTAGCAAGTTGTGTTTGTGTAGGTTTTGCGCCGTCTGATTGTAAGCCCTAGTTAAGGGCCGCATAAAGTATGCAAGATTCCGTACGGATTCTGTTTGAGAAAATAATAAAAAAATGTGAAAGCAAGAAATTACATGGTCTACCAAGCCCATAAGCCCAACATGCATGTGAGTGCCAAGTCTAATATACATGAGCCCATACACTAGTAGTTTAGTCCAGAAGAGAGATGAAGTAGGGATGACAATGGGTAGAGAACTTCATATTGTTTTAAGTATTTCTACCATTTTAAAGTTAGTGTCAAATGATATCAATTATCGAGTTAGTGTTATATGAGTAAACTTTAATTTAATCCGAAAATTTTTTGTGTTTATCTAATTAGTTTTTTTTATCAATTTCGTGTCGTGTTTTCATGTTATTATTAGCATAAACACATATTAAAGATAATAACTGTGTGTTTATGTTAATGGTGAGTTTTTTTCTTGTTTTTTTAATAACAAAATTGTCCTTTGATTAAATCATGGTCAAAATTTCATGTAAGCAAGTATAAATAGTGTTAGTTCACATACTTTTTGTCAATTTAATCAAGTTATAAATTCAAAAGTACGTCATAGGAGATTTCACTACAACTTCAAAATAACAAATCGTGATAGAGGAGTAATAGATAGTATGTTAATTGTTTTTAGCACATGTACAGGAAATACACTCCCCCAAAGTGACTTCATAGTTTTTGTCTCTAAGAATGAATTCATAATATTTCAACGAATCATATCTATGTGATGGTAGATAAATCTCTTTCGAATTTTCATGAATTAAAACTCAAAAATACCAATAAAGGGAGACGGAACACACTCTCCATACAAAGGAGAAACAATCACACCAAAAATAGAACAATTTTATTGACTTGTCTTCCGACTCCAAAATGGAGAGGCCCAAAATAAGTGCAGCAAACGTATGGGCTTTATCCATAAGAGTGATAAATGAGAGGGAGCGTGGTTGCCACAAGCTCCACACCCACTTTTCAAGCTTCAATCTACATACAGACTGACTTCCATTGTCGTTGTAATCTTCATCGCCACCTAATTTCTGAAGGTCGGAGCAACTGAATTGTGCGTGTTTTAAGGTAGAATTTTGAAATTATAATTAGAATGGCGGGAATTTCGAGTCCGTTTGTTGGTGGATTCTGTTTGGAGCGAGTGAATCTTAGGTCTGGTTTGAGTGTTAAAGCTAGACGTATGGTGGGTGTTAGAGCTGAAGGTGTAGCTATAAATCCCGATATTAGAAAGACTGAAGATAAGGTTGTGGATTCCGTCCCGGTTAATGAGCTTGCTAAACCACTCACTGCTTACTGCAGGTTCGTTTTTCTTTTGTATTGTGTTCGTTGCATCATCTACTGCTGTTATTGCTTCACTCATCTTTTGTATTGTGTTTGAAGATTCATGGTGAAGTTCGATTTTTATGGTAGTAAATGACAAAGTTAAAGACTTTATGTTTGTTTTGATGCTCAGGAATCATAAAGAAAGTAAGAAGAGAGTCTTAAGGACCTTGAGTGTGATTTTCCCTTGAATTTCCTCTATCCTAGTTCAGCATTTGGTTCATTTCACTTGTATTTTGAATCCTAATTTCCATATGTTACCATTCTTGGCATATTGCATTTCACTTTATCAAGTTATGATGTCCCTATAAAAAAGAGTGCATAAAATGAGATTTGACAACTTGCATTGTGTATTATAATAGGTGTTGGAGGTCAGGAACTTTCCCATTGTGCGATGGTTCACACGTCAAGCACAACAAAGCGACTGGCGACAATGTTGGCCCTTTGCTCCTGAAAAAGCCAAAAGAGTAAGTATGTCTTTTTGTATCTAGATTGTTGTTCTTCATTTAGAGCTTCAACTCTGAAATTTGTCTAGTGTTGTGTAATTTTATGAGCTCTCTCCCCAATGGATTTTCTAAGGCTAAGTTGTGTATGTTTTATCACCATATGTATGTTCTCATACTTCAAATTATGCTGTGAGATTATCACTTTTTGTTTATGGTAAACCATTTTGTGTCCTATAGCTATTTCTATTTCCTAGCTGTTCTTTATAGTCCATAGAAGGCATGGTTGAAAGAGTTTATAACCGCCTGATCCAAAACCATATAGATTTTGTCTCATTCTTTGAGCTTCATGGTTTCAGACCTCTGTTTACTTATATTGGAAACATATATTACCAACAATATTACAATCTCTCACTATGTTGAACTTGAGATTTAGTTTTATTCCTGCTTCCATCCTTATCCTCGATGGCTGCTCCTTACTTAGCACTTCCGTCTTGGTGCTACTACCCTTTCAGGACCGGGTTTTTACAGATTTCTTGGATTATGCTCACATTGAGTATGCAAGATATAACATATTGGAAATCTGTTGATTATTCACAGATGAACTTTTTTCATTTTGAGAGTAAAAACGGAAGTACTGGAGTTTAGAAAGTTTTATCAATTTGATTCCATGCTTTAAGTCTGTGTGTTTGAAAGAGAGATGACGACATAAATGTTCCTATCTTGGATATGGCTTTCTTTCTTCTTCTTTTTCTAGAATCTGTTTGCTATGTTTCTTAATATGGCCACACTTTTGATGGCTGTATGTTTATGCATATTATTGGCATAAGGTTACCTTTTAGTGGTATGGGTTTTAAGCTGTTTAAGTTAGGTTACAAGTCTGGTTAGTTGGGTACGCTTAATTGGGAAGGAAGCTATCTAAAGGGTCGATTAATCTAATTTGTGAGGAAAAAATGTAACTCTTACATATGGAATGAGAACCAGAGTGAAAGTGTTCTTTTCATTCTGTTGAACTAAGCATGGGAATACTAATAGTAATTAAAGAATTTGATGATGGCTAAATATTCAATTCCGCTCAAATTTGAAAATTCATCTCCATGAATTACGCCTATCAGATGAAAATAGTGAGCCTGCTAAAATGGACTTCCAATTCTGTCAAATGTCGTGGTCCTGGTCCATTTCTTGTGTTATCATAAGAATATTGTATAAAATTTATTTATTTGTTCATAATATAAAATATATTTGTGTTTTTATAATATTTTTTGATGGGGTTTATAATATTTTCAAAAGGAGACTATATAGTATGAAATTAAGAACATATATTTGTATTTCATCAAAAAAAGAAAAAAGAACATATATTTGTATCTTTCAATTGTTCTTAATAAGGGAAATGAAACTAGCAGATATGAGAACTTGGTATTTTCATTAAATTATTTTTTTTTGAAAGAAAGGCGAAAATTATAACCCAGAGAATAAAACATTACAGAGAAAAGGAGAAGGTTCATCAAACCAAACTCTTTGATCAGGCATAGAATCAACTGCTCTAACTAGCGAATGTGCAGAAAGGTTCGCTGATCTTCTACAATATAACTAAAAATATAGTTATTGAGAGAATCACAAGATAACGCTTGAACGAGCAGCTGTAAATCCGACTTCTTACAAATAATAATTGGTTTATTCAAAAAAGTAGTAATGATAATCGATTTTGGTACTGTTTATACTGGCTTCACAGTATGGGACAAATGAGTTCGGCCCATTTAGTAGCAAATTTTCTCCTTCTCTTTTCCCGTTTGGTTGGGCTGGGCTTCTTTACTTACTGTGCTAGAAAATTTTACTAAAGATTTTACAAGTTTGGTTTAATGCTATTTTTTTCTATTCTCTTTCATTTTTTATTTTAATCTTTTTAGAGTTTTACATTTGTCAATTCTGAGAGTATAATAACCACTAAATCATTGCTTAATGGGTGTATTCTCTTTCATTTTAACTCCCCTATCCATCAAACACATACATGGGGTAAACGCAGTAAAAATAAATAAATGTGTTAAACTAATTGTGTTATAAGTTCTGTATGATTATATTTTTTGGTTTTCTATCCGGTTTTCGGACCACATTGGGCCGACTAATCCGGATTCGGGGCGGGTCCAAGGATTATGGTATTTAAACTCCTTCCAGTCGCGGTTGTGGGGGATCGATCCGCAAACCTCCCTACCAAGGGTATCCCCATACTACCACTGCGCTAACCATCGATTGGTGTTCTGTATGATTATATATATATATATATACTAAACATAATAATTGTGTCAAACATATCATTTCACTGAATTGTCTTTATAAATTGTGTTACATAGATTAATCATCATAAAGATCATTTTTGTTTAAAATTAATCAAAACATAGAAATGCAATGCCAAAATCAATAAATTTAATCACATAGTAGCAAGCTTTATTTATATCAAAATGCACCTCCAAAGTTCTATTTTATGTTAAAAACAAGATGCTGAATGATGATATAATTTCTTTTGTTGTCTTGCTCTTGGAATATTTCTTTCCCAATAATAGCAGTAATTATAGAGAAGGTGATTAAGCTTAAGCAGCTGAAATTAGGTAGGTATCTTTAATAAGTATACCCTTGATTAGTTTTATATTTGCAACCTTGTACTAATTCGCAATTAATTAATTTGGTTGGCCGTTTTGCATCACTTCCTTTTCTCATTGTTTATTTGTTTGTATCCCAAAACAAGAAATTAACGATTTTTTATTTGATGAAAAAGTTGCATATTAGTGCAGAAATTATGAGAATTCGATTAGTAAAGTTAAAAGAAAGAATCCACAATGATGAAAGCGATAAAAAGATTCTAACCAAGTACAAAATATATAAAATGTTGAAAAAGGAGAGCAACAAAAACTTTCTTTTGTCCTATAGGGTGTTTAATTAAAATTATCACCTACCAATTAAGCCATCATCTAAAGCTAGTTGGTGGATTAGAATTGTTACAGATTAAAAATTAATCTACAAAAATGAATGGTCTTTTTAAGGCTGATTCAAACAAAGTTTGAAAATGGAAAAAGCTAGCCAGCTAGTGCTTGCTGAAATTTCAAAGATTTGAACATAAATGAAGTCTCAATACAAGGTCTTGTGGAATGTGAATTTCTTTTTTAAGAGTGAATATTCTTTGATGACTCAATGTATAGATGGGCATGACCATAAGTATAACTCACTTAAAAAGTCAATATGATGGGGTTTAATTGTCAATGATGTGAGCCATCTCTTATTACTTGGCTGAATTAATATTGACACCTAAATTTTATAGATATGTATGTCATTTTATAGGATTTTGAAATTACGAAAAGAATAAAGATAAACCTTTGTATATAAATTGGAAATTGAAGATGAACATACAAACATATGTTATTGGTGAAATTATGATTTTGTTTCCACCAAAATGAACATTTAAAAAAATGTCTAAAATGATAGACGCTCACACCTTAGTAAGAAAAATCTTCTGCCTCCAAATATAATTAGTTTAATTCAATTGAATTTTGTATAAATTCAATCTTTATGTTATCAATATTCAGTAAACTACTCTATTCTTTTTTTCAGAGACTACTCTAAATTTTATAAAGTTACAATATTTTAAGTGATTGTACTCAAATTAATATAACAAATAGTACAAACTTAAAAACCTAATTTATACCTGCATTTTGCTTCGAATTGAAGTACTCTTTACTTAAAAACTAACTTTAAGACCCAAATTTAAACTTAATTGAGTTTTGAAGTCAAAAAAATAAAGAAATCAAAGTGGTTGAACTTCGTGAGATGCACTAGAGAAACAATGTGTTAGAAGAAGATGAATATCCTAAGATATTTTTAGCATCTAACACATGTTACATTTCATTTCATTAAGAGAAAATTACGGTTACACATCTCAACACTATTGCTTATTTATTTGATTTCATTCTATACGTGTCAGTTTGGCCATTTTTTAATTGAACTAGTTGCCAACAAAATTCCAATTGTTTTTAAAATATAATAAAGCTAAACTTTGTGCTATCTCATCCGTATTGGTTCTTGGTTATTACATTCCACCTAAGTTGTATGAGATAATAGTTCAAATTCCATGATTGCAATAAAAAAACAAATTTTCTACTATCTTTAGATTTTCTATTTTAGAATTGGAGTAAATTACATTATTGGTACCCAAACTAGTATCTGAATTTTTTTGTTTGCCCAAACAAATAACTAAACTATAAGTGGTTTTCAAGCTAGTACCTAGTGATCAGTCAACACAGATTTAACCAAGTTTGACTATATTTTTAATTGATTTCATTAACCATTCTATGTAAAAAGACAAATATATTCATTTATCTTCTTCTTCTTCATCCTCCCTCTTTCACCATTCTCCTTCTTTCTCCATCCTTCACCTCCCTCTTCTCTCCTCCTCCTCCTCCTCCTCCTCCTTCTTCTTCTTCTTCTTCTTCTTCTCTCCTATTTTTTCTTTCTTTTTTCTTCATTTTCCAAATCCAATGGGTTTTCAGAAGGAATCTGGAATTTTCCAAATTTCAGCAGGTAAACAGACAAAATGTGGAAAATTCCAAATTATGTCCCTTTACACGCTGAAATTTGGAAAATTCCAGATTCCGACAGGTAGCGCCCTCCGCTGGGATCTGAAAAATTTCAAACCCTCGTTGACCGGTCAACATAAGATCAATAAGTACTAGTTTGGGAGGTCATCGATAGTTTGGGTATCCAGTTGGGCAAAAAAAATTTAGGTACCAGTTTGGGTACCAATAGTGCAATTTACCCTTTAGGAATTTCTTAAGAATTTTTTTGTTAATATTAGTAATTTTATTATTTTAAGAATTTTACATTTGTCAATTTTGGAATTCGAACTCAGGGACTCATGTGTTTCTTTTGAAGTGTAATAACTATTAAATCATTGCTCAGTGGGTGTCTTAATAAAGTCGTTTCTAATACGATCCAGAAAATGGAAATGAAAAATAAAATCCCTAAAACAAATATTGAGCTAATTATGAAATAAGTATTTATGCTAATACAAAAAGGCAATTTCAATTTCACAATCATGTATTGGTAATTAGTTGTTTAACACAAACTTTATATAAAAAGAGTTAGCAGAAAGAACATCGATAAGAAAAGGTGGCGGACGAGCCCACTCACCATGAATAGACTTAGAATTAACCGCTCTACCTAAGCAATGAGCAGATAAATTTGTTGAACGTTTAACAAACGAAATTGAAAAACATATTCAATGTCTCGAACAAAAACAATACATTCGGACATAAGATAATTGAACACTTGGGCTACAAATAGCTTACACCACAGGTTTGAGGTTGTACTTGACAGTTTCATCGCAAAATCAAACTTACTTGTCAAATCCGTTAAAATATGAGTTGTATATCTTATTACTCAAAATGAAAATCACAAACGTTAAATAGTCACGAAAGTCGTAAAATCTCCCCGCCATATAGAAATTTGAGAGAAGAATAAACTGAAAATTCACTAGGAAAGGTGTCAATTACAACCATGTAGCATTATCTACACTCCACACAAGTTGTATGGAACTGTGAGCAAAAAGCACTACTTGGCCACTGAACGATGCAAAATTTGTGTATTAGGCCTTAGTCCTTTTATTTAGTATCATTTAGTCACTCACCTTTATAATTTAGTTATATTTGACCCACTGATCAATTTGGTGAAATCTCACATTTATTGAATTAAAATTAAACGGAGATAAAAGTGTTAAACATCAAAATTTCGTCTATTTCAAATAAGTAAAACTAAAAATTGTTAAATAATACAAATATAAGAATGTCAATTGACATAATAAGGGTGAGATTTCACCAAATTATATTAACGAGTGACCATATGTGAGCAAATAAAAAGTCAATGATCAAATGCACAAATTTTAGAAAGATCAACGCCAAAATAATGATTTTTGCTCTTCAATTTAAGCACAATTAATATGAGTTCCAATTAAGTAAAATAATATTAATATTTTGCTCGTATAAATGGCAATCCAGCTAGCATAACTTAATTTTCCTTTTTCCCGTCAATAATAGCTAAGAAATGGCTAAACAGGTCAATATATAATTGCCCCAACACAAAATACATCTTGGATGTTTCCAATCAAATACTGTACTATTAAGTGGTAAAAAATTTCATGCCCAGTTTGTCGGCAACAATTATACAAAACTACATGTCGTTTCTTTGGAACATCGTAATTGTGGACCCATTAATCCCTACTTTAGCTAAACTTCCTCTTTCAATACAGCTAATTAAACTCCACCGCATCGCCCGCCACCAAACAGTGCAGCTTCCATATGCATTATGTAAAACGACACAGTTTCGTCAATGATGACAAAATCTAACAGGTGTCTGAGGTCTTCCTTCTGGGTCCACTTTACAAACTACGTGGCTCAGTCTGCGTCATTGGTCAACTTTGTTTAATTCATGACTGCATAATTTTTGTTAATTAGCGATTAATTAACTAGCATACTTTTTTATTCATACTTAAGCAATAAATAATCAATTTGGCCAGTCTATAAGATTTGATGAGCTATTGAGTGTGGTATTTATATTTTAGAAATTCTGTTCAAGTTTACCCACCTCAAAAACTAAGGTATAAGCACATATTATCGACTAAAATTCAGTTTGATATTGTTTTTTCAACTGCTTTTCGAGCTTTTCCATGTAAAAATAATATTTGCTAAATGTCAAATTGTTTTCTGAAAAGCAGAAAAAGCTGATTTCAGCAAAAGCTGGAATTTATAACTTTTGAAAAAAAAAACTGTTAAAAGTTTTGGAGAAAACTAATATTGATATTATTTTACTAAAATTGGCTTAAAATTCAATATATTTTAATAAAAATATTTTTTTTATTTTTCTTTTTACTTTTAGAACTTTTAAAATGTATTTACCAAACACTTCACAGCTAGTCTGCTTCCTCCGACATCAACTTCTTTTCACAACACTTTTTTCAACAACAACTGTTTCTCCCCACAACAATACCAAAATGGCCCCAAAAGCATGTCAAATAGATAGATAGCTCCATAAAAACTATCTCCATATCTAATATTCTATTTCTATGTCATATTTCTCTGCTTTTTCTCCTCCAAAAAACAATCCTATTTTTCACTTCAAACAAAATAAAGTGGTTTGGCAAGAGAAGGGATGCACGGCTGTAATTTTGGTCCAACGGGCTTCGTGTTATCTCAAGGCGTGGTCGAAGGCGAGAGAGAGAGGGGGGGCTAGTGCGATGCAGCCTGCTGGTTTTCTGTCAGCAGAGTGGCCTGCTCCTCCGTTAGGCTTTTTAAAGCTTAATATCGATGTTGCACTTTTTAATGATCAAGAGCAAGCTGGATTTGGTTGTGTTCTTAGGGGTGCCGATGGTTGTTTTCTTGCTGCTTGTAACGGATTGGTGGAGTTTGCTTCGAATCCGTCATTAGTTGAAGCTCTTTCGATTCGTGAAGCTTTGAGTTGGATTAAGGACCGTGAATGGACTCATGTTTTGATAGAATCTGATTTCGTTGAATGTAGTGCAGCCGATAGCTCAACTATTAGAGAACACTTCTCTTTATAATGTCATAGTTAGAGATTGTAGTTTTCTGAGCTAAGTTTTTGCTCTATTTCTTTTGTTTGTCGTTCGGCGAACGAGGTTGCTCATGTTCTTGCTAGGAATGTGTTATTTTCTTTGTGTTGGGGAGAGTGGCTTTCCGTCCCTCCCGATTTTATTTGTAATGTATTAGCCGTTGCTTCTTAATATATCTTCATAGTTAGTCGAAAAAAAAAAGAAATTGTAAAAATTTAAAGTTGTATTTAGCTTTATTGAAGACGGTTTAAAAAAACACTAAATTTTAACTAACGAATTACCACGTAAAAAAACTTTTGTTAGAAAAATGTATTTTAAAATCTTATTAAAATCTTGTGTATTTTATATGTACATTCTTTTTCTATATCGTTCGAACTCATACTAAACTGAATGTATACTCTTTTGGAAATTAATAATTTATTTATTACTAAAAACAAATGGATACAATTTTTTCTTTCCTAATTATATACCAATAAATAAAATCATAAATGCTTTTTAATGAAGACTCCATATTTATTTTCTCCTCAAACAGCATTTTGACTTTTTAATTTCTTTTTTAAAAAATATAGCATATTTTAAGTTAAACATCATTATAACCAGTAATTTTGGAAATTCAATTTGATTACTGTCAAAATTCTGAAGTAATATTGTCCTTTTCTCTTTTATAGTAGTAGTAAAAAATTTTATCGCATTAAAATCTAAGAAGAATTGGAAGTAATCATCCTAATTTCCCATTAAAAGCTTCCAAAAACGTAGCCATAAATTGATGAATTTTCACCAGTATTCACATACTCTTTAAAAAAAAAAAAAAAAAAAAAAACTAACAGCAGGTAAACAGAGGACAACCCAACTGGCACGTACCAGTTGTTAATATGTGTAACTCCTGTCGGTTGTCAAAGTATCCGGTAATCAAACCGTACACGTGTCATCCTCCTATATCTAGCTAACTTTTTCAATAACCACCGAAAAGAAAACCCACTGCCACCAAAACCTCGAAAGATAAAAAGAACTCTTCTCTATAAACAAAAAACGCCCACTTTGCATTCAACCAATCACCGACAATTTTCCGGTGCAATTATCGCCGGAAAAATCAATTTTACACTCTGATGCTTACCATTTCCAGGTCGACTTCGCCGGAACCCTACATTAGAAAACCGAAAACCCCGCCGGACCACCCTCTTTCGTACAAAAACTCCAGCACACAGCTCAATTCCGTTCTGTCCTATTCATACTTTAATCAGTCATGTGCATGGGTAATTCTGTCACTTCTCTCACTCCAGATCATCCTCGTCCTAGCTCTTCGCTCTTTCCCTCTTTCTTTCCATCACTTTCCCGCGAAACATGACGAAATTGCCCCTCCCGTCATACCCGCCACCAATTCCGGCGAGGATGAATGTAATTCCGGTAAAGTCTTCGTCTATGATCTCCCCAACACATTCAACACCGAGCTGATTCGCAATTGCGACGAGTTAAATCCATGGAGTTCGAGATGCGATGCTTTAGAAAATGACGGTTTTGGACAGAAGGCTACCGGATTGTCCGGTATTATACCGGAGAATCTAGCTCCGGCATGGTACTGGACCGATCAATTCGTGTCGGAGATCATATTTCATAACCGGATATTAAAGCATAAGTGCCGGACGACGGAACCGCTTAATGCTACGGCGTTTTATATTCCGTTTTATGCGGGGCTTGCGGTGGGGAAATTTTTGTGGTTCAATTATACTTCTAAGGATCGTGATCATCACTGCCGGATGATGTTAAAGTGGGTCCATGATCAACCGTCGTTTAAAGAATCAAACGGCTGGAATCATTTTCTTACAATGGGACGTATCTCATGGGATTTCCGCCGGTCTAAGGATGAAGATTGGGGTTCAAGCTGCATTTACTTGCCAGGTATGAGAAACATTACTCGCTTATTGATTGAGCGAAACCCGTGGGACTATTTCGATATCGGTATACCTTACCCCACCGGATTCCACCCGAGATCGGATTCCGATATCATCCAATGGCAGGAGTTTGTCCGGTCCCGTAAACGGTCGAAGCTGTTCTGTTTTGCTGGCGCTAAACGTGCCACCATCAGAAATGATTTTAGAGGGCTTTTACTGAATCATTGTCGTAACGAGTCCGATGCGTGTAAAGTCGTGGATTGTTCCGGTAGCCGGTGTGCTAACGGGACATCCGCGATTTTGGAGACGTTTTTGGATTCTGATTTCTGTTTGCAGCCGCGGGGTGATAGTTTTACTCGGCGGTCGATATTTGATTGTATGTTGGCTGGTTCAATTCCGGTTTTGTTCTGGAGGCGAACGGCTTATTATCAGTATGAGTGGTTCTTGCCCGGGGAGAAGAGTAGCTACTCGGTTTTTATTCACCGGGATGAAGTGAAAAACGGGACTTCAATCAGGAAAGTTCTTGAGAGTTATAGCAGGGAAGATGTGAGGAAAATGAGGGAGAAAGTGATTGAATTTATACCCAAATTTGTGTATGCTAGACCTGATGAAGGATTAAAGAGTGTTAAAGATGCATTTGATGTTGCTATAGATGGTGTTTTGAGAAGATTCAAGGAGCAAGAGGAGTATTACAAGTGGTAATTTATAGGATTAAGATGATCAGATCAATAAATTAAATGATTAGAAGTAGTAAATCATGAATCAATTTGCATTCAGGAGATTATATTAGGCAATTGAATTATATTCTTGATTTACTGAAGCAGAGAAAAGGTTTTTTCTCACCATTGTTGTGTGTATAATAGCTATGATTCTTTTGGTTGAGGAGCATTATCAGGCTACGATGGAGATGTAGATGGACATTGATGAATTTCTGGACCACAGAAGCACCAATTTGTGGTCCTTGATTTCTGGTTATGGAGAGGTTTGTAGTCTATTGGATACCCTTTAGAGGGCAAATTTGGGAGCCCGTTACAGGCATCCTGATCGGTATCGAACATACATGTTGATGTACAAAAATAAATTTATTTATGCATCATTCATATTGATTGATAGGTTCTTTTTTATTGAATCTTTTAGTTGTTTTCTTTGGAGTGTTCTCTTTTAATTGTTTTGTTTCTCATTTCTATAATTTATTGTTTTTGGATATGCATATAATTGAGCTAAAGTGGTATGCCAATCTTAAAGTGGAAGGCAAGCTTGATAATTGCTCATTTGCTAGTGCCTTGAATAAGTGTTTTTTTTTAATCCCATTTGCTATGTTTAGTTATTGTAGTGAACTTATTTGGGATTGGTTGTTCATAGATATTTTGAGAGGAAAAACAGCCAACATGAAAATTACATGATTTGTTTAGATTGATTTGGTGGGTTGTTTGTAAATATGGAAACTAAATTTTCCATGTGACTTGTTCTTTTGCTTGGGAAATTGCTAATATAATATAGTAGTGGATAGTGAGAGGGGGGGTTTTGCTTTCAGTAGATGACTTGATAGAGGAAAAAAAACAGAGGAGTGTGAAGGAATCCTAGTTTGTTTTCTGTATTATTTTTTATTTAGGACAAAGGAACAACATACGAGATAAGGGAATGGGGTGTGTTTGGATTTTTCAAATGACAAAAAATCAGATTGAATTTGAATGGGAAACTAACGGCAACGGTAGAGTAAAATACAGATTAGGTGATTTTGTTGAAGACCCGTTATACATTCTTGGAAGTTGCAAACTATTATAAAATTCAGCTCAACAGAAACTCTCTAGTATCGGTTAAAATATATTGGCAAGACGACAACGTATTGGATTGTTGTATCAGAAAGCAAAACAGAAGGAAACAGAACTGACACAATGTATCTACTCTCTGATGTACAAGTTATTCTAAAGTTAACTGCATAGTCCGTATACTTTTAGCACTTCCATATGCAATAATTCGAGTTTATCTGTTTTCTTTTTCTTCGTTCTGTGCTTGAAATTCCTCCCTCTTTTTGGCGAATAAACTTGGTTCGGTTGTGAATTATACGTGGTTCTGAAGATCATAGTTTATTTGTATCGAACTAGAACTAGTGGTGCTTTTGATGTTGAGTTAGTGGATTGTTTTTGGGGTTAAACACACTGTTAGATTTAGGTGGTATTTCATAAAAGTGCTAAAAGAATAAGCAAAGAGTAATTATATATGCTGAATGTATTAAATAGTGATAATATTTGATAAATACTACAAATTGGGCATTGGTATATTTGGTTACTTGAGGGAATAATACGCTTTTCTGTTTTACTAGATGTTGTTATGTAGAATTTAGATAACGGTCAAATCATTTTGATTAACAATAGCATGAGAGTTGACTTTAACTGTGTAATGTTTAAGCTTACTACGGTCTAACCTTAAAACATAACAACGGTTGGGCTTGGTGGAGTCGTCCGACGAGCCTCCTCTCCATGTTTAAGTTGGTTTAAGATGATTGGATTAGTCGGATTCGAGGATAGTAAATACTTAAGAACAATTAGTATTTGAATTGATTAAGCATATCTTGAATGTATGAGACTATAATTTATTTATATTTTTATAAACAGTTAGCATGTCTTGGTAGGATTCACTAATTAGGAACTTTAGACTAAATAAGATTTTTATTTATTAGAAATCATGGATGAATAAGCAGAGTTACATGGATGCATGCTAATAGTTTGACGTCTTAGTCAAATTTGATCATGATCATTTTTCTTAATTAGCATTTTTTTCAAAACATTAATTTAAGAGAATATTCGGCAAAATAACGTGATGATCTTAATTTTTAAGAGAATGAATAGAATCAAGCCACGTGTTGTAGTCAATTTAGGTAGACATTAATTAATTCTTATTCTTTATGGTTTAAGTTTAACAAAATTCAGTTCAGTTTTAGCAAAGTTTATTAAACAATTTAATAAATTAACTTTAACAATGATCAATTCAGTTTATTGATTAAAAAAACAAAATATTACAAAGTATTAGCTTTCACCTTGTCACTGTGAATTATGTAACACAGTAATTACATTTTCTCTCATGCTTTCACACCTCTAACCAAATCTTCTCATTAGATAATATACGTGTTTTAAATATATATGATTATCATTAATTCATTATTTAGTATACTGTATATTTGGTTTGGGTTGGCTTAATTTTTCGGGATATTCTATGGTCAGGGACGAATCTACAGTGGGGGCACTGGGGGCACGTGCCCCCACTGATTTCTGGGAAGTTTTTGACCCCTATGTAGTATTATTTCAAATTTGTAGGTTTGCCCCCCAAACCCCATTGACGGCGCCATGGAAATGGTGGTTCTGCAAACCCTTTTCTAAAGGTTGAAGATGCATAATATTAAATCATATAATTAAATTTTTTTTTTCCTGTTTCTTCATGAAACGGCACCGTGCTATTTAAATACTACGGCATCGTTTTGTAATTGAATGAAACAATAAATAAAAAACCATTAACCTAAAAATCAGTTGATAATGATGTCATATTGCTAAAATAAAAACTTTTGATTTGAAAGTCCCAACTCCAAATTCCCCCTAATAAGGCCAAATTATTCTACAACACGAGATAATATTGTCCTTCAATTTAATATTTGTTTAGCTTTGTTTATATTAGTCTTGAAAAAAAAAAATTCCTATTTCTTTAGATATCTTAAATATGTACTAATTCTTTTGGTTTTGTTGATTATAGTCCTGAAAAAACACAGCAAAATATGTGTGTAATATATTGATTATTTAAATTTAATTAATTGTATTTACAAAGAAGATCAAAACTAGAACTATACTTGAATAAAAACATCATGATTTAAAACAACATTTGATGGGTGCACTGAAAATAGTTTATTAAATGGGTGCACTGAAAATAATAATTTTATGACATATTATATATTTTAAAATTTATAAGTTATAGAGTGTGAAATTTACTTTTCGAGTTTATACATTTTATTTTAGTATATAAATTAATTAAGAAATAGATAGATTATTCTGGCAAAAAAAGAAATAAATAGATTATCAATTATACAAGGTCGTTATTTTGTTGACAAAGATATAATATGACATTATATTATCGGTTCAATGCACCATGTTGTTCGTAACATGAATATAATAAAAATTTTGTATTAAATATGTATTTAGTTTGCCCCCACTAGTGGAAAATTCTGGATTCGTCCCTGTCTATGGTCACTTTGTTTTTCACAAAGTAACCATTACTTTGTTTTGTCAACCATTAGATCATGGGTTAAAAATTAATCCAATGGTGAAAAACACAAAGTATGGACAAAGTAAGGAAAAAACAAAGTGACCATAGCCTACACCTAATTTTTTGTTTCCTCCATGTACCAAGTTTAAGTGCACTATCATAATGTTTTGATAAGGGGAAAGAAATAAAGTTGTTGGAGGGTCATCAATTATGAAATGGTTCAATCGTCTACCCCACTATTTCTACATGCAAAAACTCATAGCCTTATAATTCCAAAGGACATTATCTATATCATTGATAATTGTTTCTTATGCATATACAGTGCAGCTGGGACATCACTTCCTAATAATTAAATATACACATTGCTTCAGAAAAATAGTATGGGAAACTCAAATCAATTTTATTTTTTTTCTTTCGTGACGGCTCTATTGTTCATACTTATCAATAGTTTAATTTAGTTTAGTAAATGTACTTCAGTTCAGCATATTTCAGGACTAAGTATAAAATCATAATAGTCAGTATAATCATTTTAGTATTTGAATTATCATATATACATGACTAATGTCTTATACTTTTTGGACTTGTACTAAAATATAAATTAAATCTTAATTAGACTTTGTTTTTTATGCTTTATTAATACTTTCAAATAGTTCATTTAAGTAAGTTCAGTTCAATAATTTTCAGTAATTTTCTGTTATAAAAAACAAAGTTTTATTAAGAAACAATCTTAATATTTTCAGAGCCATTACTAATATGTGAATGTATAATGAATTAATGAATTAATGACAATTTCAGATATTTGTTTGCAAAGAAATACTTAGAATGGTGTGATTACAAAAGAGTTTAATTTTAAATCACATATCATATATCTAAAAAATGAATTGTATGATAAAATTATGAACCCCTTTAAATTTAACGGTGCCGTGTGATTCAACACTTTATACTTCTTACACCCCTAAATATACATATATATGAACACACCGATTAAATAATTACATGGAGATAATATATTCAACTAATTTGATTGTTGTAATTATTCATATGGTTGATTACTATTAATTGGAATTGGGTCCATTAGTTATTTTAATAATATCACTATTCATGTGGTGAAGGTGTTAGCCTAGTGGTTAAACACTCTACCTATGATCAGGGAGGACATGGGTTCGAATCACACCGGAGACATGGATTTTCCTTTGTTATTTAATGTAAGTGCAATTGCACAAATTTAAAAAAAGAATAAAATTATTTTAAGAATACCATTTCCGAAGTACAGGTAAGAATTTTTATCACGGTCAAGTGTGTTTTTTTTCAACTATAATGCTCAAAGGGGGCCAAGGCTCACCTCAACAAAACATGTGAGGCTTCTAACAAAACTTGCTTTCTACATTCTGTCTATATTTTATGAGTTTATTTGACTTCTTTCGCTAACTTGAGTATTTTTCCAAGCTGATGGAATCCTAATATTGTTGTTAGAGTATGTATTAGGCAAAATTAGATAATTAATAAAGCACAATATTGCCAGTTCAAAGTAGACTTTAGTTTGGCTTAATGCGAGATTTGAAAGGAAACAGGGCCAATTTCTTTATGGCCCAATACTCATGACCATTAAATTCTTGTGGACAAGTGGTCAGTGTGACTGGAAACAATTTACTTTGGGCTTATATAAGAGTATTTTAATGATTGAAAGAATGTTTGATGATATGGCCATGTTTTTGGCAATTATACTACTATCTATTAGAGTGATGAGGGTGCTTAAAAATTGTTGAGATCATTTTAAGGCTCAAACCATATTAAGGTTCAATACACTTGTTCAAAAAAGTCATTTTACTCTTTCAACTTTGGAGATGATCTATTAAGTCCCTCAACTTTCAAAAAGTAAACCCAACTTCCCTCAAATAATGTCAAACACTAAGCTTTCAACAATCCATCTTCCTTTAACAAAATTTATAATTTAGTTCGAGTTGTAATACATCGTTATTAAAATGTTAGCTGTGCATTCTAGATATTGGCCTTGTTATTCAAGTAATAAAAGGAATTTAAAATCTCCAAGATTATCTAATATAACTCGCAGAGTATAATTTAGTTTGTAATTTTTTTGGCAAATCAACCTAATTCTAAATCTTATACTCGGACTGATTATATAAGCGTATGAGTTCTCAATGGTTAGGAAGGGAAGAATTTAGATGGGCATATAGAAACTTTTGTTTGAGAGGGATGATTATATAAGAGTATGAGTTCTTAATGGTTTAAAAAGGCTTTAAAAAAGTTAAAATTTTATTCCATTCATAACCCCTCCAAACCCCTTCCTAATAAAAGCTTTGCATTTCTTTTGTACATTGTAAGCTTGGTGGGCTTTGGGCCTGTGTCCAGTACTGGTCTCTGTTTGGGAGGCTACCTATTTAATATGGGCTTACCACTCCTTTAGTTTTTCTTCAATTCTAAAACGAGCGAGTAAAGTCAAACCTCAAACAAAAACAAACACTACAAATTTATTATAGAAAATAAAATTATATAGTATGAATATTAAACTTAGAGGATAAGTAAGGAAGGTTTCTATCAAAAATAAAAATAAAATAAAAGGAAGGTCCAGAAATTTGTAGTGATATAAATAAATGAGTGTTTGTTTTGATAAATAGTAGAGTGACCCCAGTCCATCCACCCGTGTTCATCGTCCATCAAAATGATCAACGCCGTTTGTTTGTTTCTTGGGTTGCTGTTTAATCTATCAGAAGCCGAACCGATCCCTATCCATCCTCAACCTCTAGAAAATCTCAATCTCACATTAATCCAGGTAGGTACTCTTCTTCCTTGTATTTATCGTAATTTTCATCTGCTTAATTTAGTCTTATTATTATTATTTTTTCCATGTTTTGAAGAATGTTGGGAGCTGTAGCTACCAGGTGAGCATCTCAACGAGCTGTTCTTCACCTGTATACACCCGCGATCAAATTAGTCTTTCTTTCGGTGATGCTTATGGCAATCAGGTTTCGATTTCCTTCCCTAATTTTTCTTACTTATGATTTTCTGTTAATTTTATAATCTTAACCTTTGATTATGTTGCTGATGGTAATGAGTACTGACGTGTCCTGTTCCGAGCCCTTCGCTATTTGCGTATAACAAAACCTGAAACACACGCAACGCAATTTCAAATGGTGTCTTCATCGTGGGATTCATATTGAGATCAACAACTTATAATAATTACTAGATTGAAGTCAAATTGTGTGTTTTAGTTATCATTAATGGCGCGCCTATGGCACACCAGGCGCAGCCCATGGCAACTGCAAACAGCTTTTGATAACCTCAATGGAACAGGAAAAACAAAGGAAGAAGAATGCATGACACCCAACTAATGCAAAAATTAATTAAGCCAAACTTTCCAGCTCCTCCTATAGGACTTGTATAGGTCTCTAGCATTTGTGTTTGTGCGCCATGTGTCGCTATGACGCACGCCATGGAGTGTGCCATGCACCATGGCTCCAGGACCCCCCTTGTGCCATGGTGTGCCCGCGAGCCTTACCTCATGTTACTCAAATTATATGGTTTTCAATTTGTAGCATTATGCATATAAAATTGTGCTTTCTATAGTTCAAAACAAGTTACTATGTTGACCGAGTTTTATGTTCAAAGCTAGCTTGTCCGAAAACAGTTGAAAGTCATTAGAATGCCGTTGTGTCAAAAATCATACCCATTTCGTGTTGTGGCTGATTATTTTACCACTGATATTTTGTGATAAATTAGTGAGTGAGAAAATTGTCAAGATAGTTTTGTTAAAATATGATTCTGAAAGGCGTATTTAATCAGGTTTATGCACCGAGACTGGATGATCTACCGAGCAGGACATTCGAACAATGTTCCACAGATACATTCAAGATAAGAGGACCCTGTGCATATCAGATATGCTATGTGTATGTGTACAGGAGTGGACCAGATGGGTGGAAGCCAACAACAGTGCAGATTTCTGGTTCTAATCAATACCCTGTTAGGTTTAATTACAACGTTTTCATTCCCCGCGATATTTGGTATGGGTTTAATTTGTGCGAGAGTGTTTCTTCTGCAAAACTACAGCCATCTCACGGATGGTTTGTATCCGCTGTTATTGCAGTCTTATCATTCTTCTCTTGTAAATCTTCTACCTAGATGATCAAATTTTGATGTTTAAGTGTACCACATGTGATTTTCTGTTATTTGTAATAGTTGTGGATGAATATCAATTGCTTCTTTCTAGTTTCAGCACAATAATTTGCTGTAGACTGAGATGTCTCTCCTTCTACATCAGCTTATGGTGCCTGTAGCTATTTGCTATATAGATTTGTGATCTGCAAAACTTTTGCTCTTCGATGTGACGATGGATTCAAGTTGGCTCTTGAGAGTTAGACTTTATTCGAAATGGGTTCAGACCTTTTTGTTAAAGTTGTTGAAAGCATGGTGCTTGAATATGCATAAAGTTTTGACTAATTGAACAAAATTTACCACGATTAATATTTCTTTATCTCGCTAAACGTTGAGTACCACATGATTAACATAAATGGGGAGTGGGAAGCTCAATAAAAAGAAATTGGGAAAAAAAGTCTTAAAAACATTTAATGAGAAAGTAGAGGCTATTGTGTTATGCTATTTTTCCAACTAATGATAGTAACATATCACCCAATTCACTACTTTTATTTGTATTTCTCGTCCACATATTAATCACATTCTTGCTAATAATGGTTACTAAATAATTTTGGTTTAACCTGTTCAAGTGATTTTGTCGAGTTTTAGTCTACTTAACGGACTTTGATTTGAAAAATGATCTACTTCAAATTGTTTAAGCAATTTTGAATTGAGTAATCGAAATTAATGATTATCAAAATATTAATTATGATTAAGTACTCATGAAGTATTTTCAACAAGAGAAATTAAATTGTTTTTAATGTGTTGTCCCTGGTTATTTCTCCATTTTCGTTTCCGAGTATTGTTTACACCCCGATGTGAACTGAAACTACATTGTTTCGGTGTCCCTTTAGCTTAATTATTTTTTTTACATGCAATTTAATTATTGATTTCCAGATTCAGCTATATTTTACTTCATTCTATTTCTGTAGTTATATAATCCTTTGGCTAATATTCTAATAGAACACAATCATTATCCACCGTGTTGAAATAAAATTGAAAATTTTACAAATAAAGCAAAAAAGGCAAAGAAAGAAAACACAAGAATAACCATAGAGATAGAGCTACGTATTAAAAATAAAAATAAAATTGACCATGTTAAAGTCTGGGAAACGTCAAAGTGATGACAAAATCTCATAAACATACATACATACGTAAACAAATAAAGAAAAGATCCCGCTTCTTCAAGTAGTTGAAATCTCCATCCATTATTCCAAAAGTGAAATTCCATAAAGGAGCTTTTAAAGCCTCCTTCGATCTTCATCTTCATTTTTTCTCCTTGTTCGAATTTTAAATTGGTTGCGTACTGGAGAAATATATTGCCATAATACATTATGGCAATCCTTAAATTGTGGTGTTGGTTCCTGCTGCTGTTGATTTACTCGGGGATATGTTTCTCCGCCAGATCTGATAAGGAAATCAGGGCGCGGTTTTATGGGAATTTGCTGAATTCGTCTGCACCTGATAATGATGATGGTAGTATTGCTCAAATGTTCGATCGTGTTTTGCAGAAAGAGTTCTCTGAAAATGATCAGCCTGAAGGTTTTTATACCTCATTTCTTTCTTTCTTTCTGCATTTTATTTGCTCTTTCATTGTTTTGTATTGAATGTTTTTTAACAGTCTCCTAAATTCGCTTTCGGATGGTATTGCTGTAAAATGTTGTTTGATTTGCATTTAGTGTTAGCTAGGGTTCTATGAAATAGCAACGAGGAAGTTTCTTCGAGATCATGGAACAGATAGGATGCTGCTTGTTGTAGCTAGTGCGGTTAACGGACTACGAGAGTGCCATTCATTACTTTGCAATGCTATTTAGATCTACGGGAAGTTCAAAGTACGGATTTGAGATTAATGTTGTTGGACTTTTTTGAATAAATGGCTGGTTAACGAGCAAGGATAACTTGCGCTAATCCTAACTAGCTTGGCACTAGCAATAGAGAACTCCAAAACACCCGAACCAGAGAATAGTATTTAAAGAAAAGGAAAGTTACATAAAAAAAGAAACCGAACAACAAACCAGACAAAAGCTAAGTAATGTGAAAGCATTCAGTTCTAGAGCTACCCCTAAAACACATGGAGCCAAAAATTGGGAAAACTGTCCCACCATTTATCTTCGGAGCAAGATGACACATACTTGGCAAGGCAATCCAGAGTGCTATTCCCTCCTCGGAAAATATGAGTGAACTAGGCATTTGTACTTTGCTGACCTCTCAATGTCTTTGTTTTGAAATATATGAATTGTTTGGGTAGATTTATTGAGGTTTGGTGTGAAATAAATTTGTAAAAAAAATCAACTTTGTTATGGTGTGCCACATATGGGTTTTATCATGCGTTACATTTTGTATTACCTTTCTTTGAATTTAAGGAAGATGATGAATTTGAATTATATGTTGCAGTACAAACATCCCATTATCCTTAGAAATCTTCTTATAATGCTAAACAATTTAGTAGCCTTCTCTTGGATCCAAAACTCCAAATTTCATTATTGATGATCATTGAGGAGCTTGATCAAGTAGCACTGGACTGGATTTTGAAACAAGGAGTTAGTGGAAAGAGGTGGCAGTAGTTTTCTTGCTTCAACTCTTCAAGTTTAGCTCTGCAGCGACTCGGACTACAAAAAGATAGTTCTTAGGAGTAATAGAGTATATAGTTTAGCGAAGATGAAATACTATTATTTGATGCCTGCGAGAAGATTGGTAGCTTATGCACCAAAAGATTAAAAGAAGATCACATGGTTCTTCCCTATCTATCTTCCTGGCACACATTTTTATTTTTCCAGTATTTTATGTTCATTCATTCAGTGAAACAGATGCAAGCATGCATCCAGGGATAACCTGGACTATGGCTAAGGGGTCCAGTAGTCGCCTTTATTTTTCAAGCCCAGCAAATTTATTAGTTTTTTTTTTTCTGTTTTTTTCTTGTTTCCTCATTAAGTTGTTTTTTCTCCATTAGTTTGTACTTTTTATGTCCCTTATTAACCTGCTCTACCCCTGCAATGCTGTCCTCCCTTCTCAAATTCCAATTTTTTTTTTGTCAGTGTATTGATAAATAAGTTTCAAGCATCATGAAAGATGAATGTCTCCCAAATTGTTTAATGCTGTATATTTAGAAAGAAGTTGCGAGTAATTTTTGTATAGATTCAATTCTAGATGATCTGATGACTTAAAAGAGCGATGATCTCTGTTTTGATGTACTATCATAATATAATAAATTTTAAGATCTTTATTTTATGTGCTAAAAGTATATTAAAAATTTGCCCCCCTCATGACTTTATCCTGTGTCTGCCCCTTCAGGCACCAGCTGCATTAATAGCTTGTTGAAGTCTAAAATATCTCATATAGCTTGCTACCTGTTTAGATTATATAACCAATGGGACTAAGAATAAAATGTTTATGCAGTTGAGTCAATTCATAATTTATGTTATTTGGGAACCTTTTCCCTTCAACAACGACAAAGATAACTGTCTAGACTTTCGAGCTCCCAAAAGTTTCTAGGTGGGCTTTTTTAGAAAATTTATCATGACTTTTCAACTTATCGTCAAATTGCAGTAGAGTTTTAGGTGTGGATATTGAGGTGTTTTATTTTCTTTATTTTATATTCATATTCTCCAAGGCAATATATATTTTATGGGTTTAAGGTTGATTGCTGATGATTAACACAAACCTTGTGTTTCGGTTCCATTTTGATGTTCTTTAACTATGCCCTGTTTGTACCATCTTATCTACTTCTTTCCTTGCTAGTCAGTAGTTTGGTTTCTGGAATGCTCTTTGCATGATATGTATATTTGTTCTCTTCCTTTTACAGGTTCTGATAGAAGCAGCTTCAACAATAGTGTAGCTGACCAAGAGGTAGATTTGATTTTTATTTATAAAATATAATGAGTTTGAAGTTAATGCATATCATTTTTCTGATCATCAATACAGAGTTGCATTTAGTATATGGTATGGATTGGTTAGACAAAGCAAATATATTTCATTACGAATTTTTCAGTATAATAGCACTGCGTTTTACTATGCCCTGTTAGCATTTACTTTCGTGTTATTTTATTGCAATATTTATTCTTTTGCAGGCTGTATTGGAGACTGTAGCAAAAATTACTAATCATGAGAAGTCTAAGAACAATGAGACACAAGTGGTTAAGTAAGGGAATAAAATTATATTTTTGTGGTGCATAGTTTTCAGATTATGATGTGTCCTATATTTTTCTCTTGTTTCTGTCAGAGCTGAGAGTTTGATTTTGACGTCTTTCTTTCTCTTTCATGTTACTATCAGTGGAACAAAAGCATTCCAGTTTCAAGATGTATTTTCACTGGAAAACAAAGATTCTGAGGAGACAACTACCCTTATTGACAAAAAGGTAAAATTTTACTATTTGCTCTTTTTGCAGAGGAATTCTCAGAGTTATATGATATGCGTCTCTTCCTATTTGTAGGACAACGTATTTGTTATGTCAAACAAGAAATCCAAGTACCCAATACTGCAAGTAGATTTGAGGTTAGCATCTTTTTGCTTTCTTTTTTACTGTACAGTAGCGTAAATAAATTTATTTCTGAAAATGACTGTTTTTAACCTAACTTCAGCCTGTGTGCCTTTCTTTTCAAATTAATTTATTATGCGTTATACTGCATAAGCTTTTATGCTTTTGATATGTTTGACATTCCACAGATTAATTTCAGATTTGGTAGTTGTCATAGTTTCTGCTGCTATTGGTGGGATTGTCTTCTCTTGTATGGGACAGCCGGTTAGTAACTCGAAAGATATCTGTTTAAGTTTCATTTTAATTGCTTGTGTTTGGTGCTTTTTGGCCTCTCTTTTTTCTCCAGCTAAGGTAAATATGCTGGTTGCTTTTGTGATTTAGGTTTTGTGCTACTTTTAAGGCTTTTTATTTATTAGTTTTGTATTATTAAGATAAAATGTTTTGGATGTGGATGTTAGGTAATCGTTGGCTATCTTCTTGCTGGTTCGGTTATTGGACCAGGAGGGTTGAAATTCATCAGTGAGATGGTGCAGGTATATCATTCTCCTTTTTTTTCCCTCAGAGGGATTGGGAGAGAATTTTTGTGTTTGATTAAAGTAAAAGATACTATATATTTTTGCATATACGAGGTTAAGATGAATTCCTTTTCTTCAGTCTTATTGCATTCTTCATCACCGCTTGTCCTGATAGGTTTCTCTTCTGTCTGCCTTTGACTGCAAATATTATGATCTCACTTAATCTATATTCTGGGAAACTCCAACTTTTGAGATTACCGAATTGGAAATATGCTACCTTGTCAAAAGGCCATAAAACATAATATCATTTGTGAATAAGTTTTCTAAGTGTCACAACTCACAGGGACAGCATTTGCACTGGATAAGTTATTAGTTAGTGGTATGGTCCAGGGATCTGGCTGTAGGACAGTATTGGCACTGTGTTAAATTTTATTTTATTTTCTACCGATGACTGCTACAACTAGAGCTCATTAGAGAGAACCTGAATCTCTGGACAATCCCTTGGTGAAAATACTTGTCTTCCTGTTTCTTTATTCTTGCATAAATATTACACATAATAAGGTAGTGACCGCCCATAACTATAAACTAGATAATACACTTGACTGTTTTTGTTACATAAATTCACTAGAAATTGTAGGAGTTGGATAAGGAAGACGTCAATAGATAGAATCTATCAGTTTTTTATCAAGTTGCCCATGACTGTAACATTACATTTCAGAATTATGCTATTCTATAGCAGCACACCTTAGTTGAAATGGGTCTGACTGACAAAATAGATGATTAAGCTATATTTACTGTTGTCCTCAGTTGTGAGCTTCTCTACTTTAATACATCTTTTTTGCACATGAGAATCTTTTCATGTGTATAAGTCACCTTTCTCTATTGATGTTTTGTGATTTGTGGTTCTGACCAAATATTACCATGCTTCCCAGATGCAGAATTTCCATTATGGCTGTTTTAGGTTTTTCTTTCCCCTCATGTAAAAATGATTGTGTACTAGGAGATAGTAGGACAAGTATATATCTCAGAGTTGAGAATAATCATCATAACAATTTTATCTGCAGCACAGTATCACCCAGTCCTGTAGTCGGCTTCTCTTCGTATCTTATTCTTGACTTATATCCGAAGTATATAGAAAAGTGTGGCTCAGTTTTGGTGTTCTCTACATGATGACAATTTCATGTTTCTGTTTTCTGTACAGGTTGAGACTGTAGCTCAGTTTGGTGTTGTGTTTCTTCTTTTTGCTTTAGGACTGGAGTTCTCTTTGACGAAGGTAATCAACAATTTGCTTTGGGAAAAATCTTATTTACTACATTTCGTACTCTAGCTATATTTATTGGCTAAGGTAGTATGCGAATTTCTCACAATTTCTTAATAAACTGCTCAACTTATTCTATCTATGCAGTTAAAAGTTGTGGGACCTGTTGCTATTCTTGGAGGGCTACTTCAAATTTTTATATTTATGTCCTTGTGTGGCGTAACAGCTATTGTATGTTGCTTCAGCATCTGATCCATTTATTGCTAGTTCATATTTCTATCAAAATGCTCAAGCTTGGACATTTATCACCTATGCAGTTCTGTGGAGCCAAGTTGTCTGAGGGAATATTTGTGGGTTCCTTCCTGTCAATGTCCTCAACAGCAGTCGTATGCTTCTTGATCCTCAGGCATTAATTCTTATAATTTTTGGCTTCTTACTAATCTTTGAATTCATGCTTTTTTACCCTCTACTAGGTGGTGAAGTTTTTAGTTGAGCGAAACAGTACTAATGTCCTTCATGGTCAAGTCACAATTGGGACGCTTATATTCCAGGTTCCTCATTCTTATTCACTTTCTTTTACATTCTGCCCCTCAAATATCAATCATGTTCTCTAAGATGTTTTTATTTAATGTGCCCTGTCATCGGCAAAAGTGAACTACTACCACTCTTTAAATTGTTAGAGTAATATATAAATGTGTTAGTATATGCAAACTAGTTTACAAATTTAGTACACTTCATGTTTCGGAATATATACCATTTCCATTTTTTTGGTATGTCTAAAAAATAAAAGTAAGACTATCTAGTCAGGATGGAGAATATTTGGTAATAAATTTTAATTCGTGACATTTTGAGTAAGAAGATTGATGCTTGACATGTTGTTAGTCTTTCAGGACTGTGCTGTCGGTTTGCTGTTTGCTTTGCTTCCAGTCTTAGGTGGCAGCAGTGGCCTGCTACATGGAATGGTTTCAATGGGGAAGCTGTGAGTTTCCTTTTTTTTTTTGTCAGCTTTTCCTCCCTTTTCCCCCCTTCTATCCGCGGGGCGGGGGGAGAGATTTCTTCCTCTATCTATGGCAAGGGAAGTTGTATCATTCACTTGTTAAATGCTCTGAATCAATTCTTATTTCTATAATTATCATTTTCAGTTTGTTGGTGTTGTCGATATTCCTCACTGTTACATCTCTACTGTCATGGTCATTTGTTCCTCGATTTCTCAAGTTAATGATACAGCTATCATCTCAAGTGAGTTGATGACATTTTCTTATAGAATGACTTTAATACCAGTGCTTCTTGTGATTTATCTTGGACACTTGCCTGGATTAAGCTCACCATTTGTCTCCATATATGTGATCCAGACAAATGAACTTTATCAGCTTGCAGCTGTGGCATTCTGCTTATTATCTGCTTGGGTAAGTGTGAAATAATATATACTATTTTTGCTGAGAATAGCTGTACACTTGTCATAATTTCTATGCTGTTGATTATTATCATTTTTTTCCCGATGAAGAGTTATAAATAGTTTTATAGATCGTTCAGTTGTTTGCTAGACTACATAAGAATCCCAAGTACGAATGGGACATAAAATATGAATAAAAGCCCAATATGAATCAAGGACTTGATCATACGCTATCATGATTATTGTTGAGATGGAAAAATCTCATTCTGATACGAAATTCTTGCTCAGTGGAGTTACTGACGTGGATCAGGACATGGAAAACTATGTCCTTTACTTTTTACATACTAATGGCTAGACATTTGCTATAATTTGAGCTATACAGCTATAGCATTCAACAGCAAATTAACTTCCTCTATGCTAAGATGTTGAGATGCCTTATGAGAAATTAACATTTCTGATGTGCTTTTGCCTAATAATTTCAGTGCAGTGACAAGCTCGGCCTTAGTCTTGAGTTAGGTTCATTTGTGGCCGGAGTAATGATATCTACAACTGATTTTGCTCAACATACACTGGACCAGGTATTTTCTTGGCAAAGATAGTTTCCTCTACTATCCAAACCTTTCATATCTGTCTCAAAGCACTGAATGGATTCTGTAACTTTTACCCATTTATATCTCAAAGCTCTTAATGCATTTTCAATCTTCTATTGTAGAGTACAGACTTCATTTAACTAGCTTTCAACATTCATATCCTATTCATGCATGCCTTGGAATCCAACATGCACTGATAGCCTTTTCAAGAATTTGGCGCATGCTTGTCCTTTTTAGAGTCTGATACCATGAAATTGAAGTCTGCTCAGCATTTTTATTCAACCCATGTCATATTTTTAGATTTAGACTGATCTTTATGTTGGTGTTTATGTTATTAAGATCCCAAAATATGCTTATTTGTGAATTTCATTCTTGGAACTTGCCAGTTTCTTTTTGAATGCTGTTTAACCTGTACCTAGATTGCTCAAGTGAAATTTAATTTATTATAGTATATGCACTAACTTCTGACTATTGGCTGGAAGTTTGAGATTTGGCAACTGCTTGTTTGACTGGTGAAATTCGTAGTAACAATGTTTTGTAATGTGAATATAATGATCAGTAGCTTTATAGTTTGCTGCTTCTTTATCCTGCAGGTTGAACCAATCCGTAACCTGTTTGCTGCTCTCTTTCTATCTAGTATTGGGATGCTTATACATGTGCATTTTCTGTGGAACCACGTCGACATATTACTAGCATCTGTAATTTTGGTTATAGTAGTTAAGACCACTGTTGCTGCTGCGGTAGTTAAAGCCTTTGGATATAATATTAGGACATCATTCCATGTGAGTTGTCTTACTAAAATTTGTTATTATACTTTACAAATACACCTCGAATTTCTTTTCAAGAGGATTGTTTTGTTTTGTTTTGGTTAAGGTTGGAGTGTTGCTTGCACAAATTGGAGAGTTTGCTTTTGTTCTCTTGAGTCGTGCCTCAAATCTTAACCTTGTTGAGGTGACCTCTCTCAATCCTTTTCCTAATGGGTTTTAATGATGGAAATAAGTGTACTGTTATTAGATAAAACTTTCTTAATGGTTCAACCTGGTTCGTGATTATTGCAGGGAAAGATGTATCTACTTCTTCTTGGAACCACAGCTCTTAGTCTGGTTTGTATTTTTATTCTTAGAATCCGATGGAAGCTTTATACTTTACGCTTTGTTAGCTGTAGTATTTACCTTAATATATGTTCATTCAGGTAACCACTCCTCTTTTGTTCAAACTGATACCAAATGTCATGAATCTGGGGGTGCTATTGCATTGGTTTCCACCAGAAAACAACACGCAGAACGAGGTTCTCTCTCTCTCATGAATCTTGGGATCCTATTTACCATTTATTTTCCATGTTTCTGTTTGACCATTGAAAAAATGGTCAAAAAATGCTTACAACAAACCTTTTTTTCTCCCGTCTTAAATACAGGAGAGAACTTCCATGATTGAAGCACATAATAGATTGTTGTGATGATGAAGGCATTATAATCTGGTGAAGTCAGGGTGTAGGATACAGAGCTCAGTAACAGTAATGTGTGTATATATACAAGTGCATGCGTTGGGAACTGATGAGACGGGAGGATATCAGTTCCAGTAACAGTTGAGCTTGAATAGTATGATTAGAGCTACGTATGATTCTTGTATTCTTTGAATAGGTATTGTATATATGTAAATTTTGTTTCGGGCCCTAGTCATGGCGATCGGGTTATACGTTATAGTCGTGCATGTGTATCAACGACCCATATTCTTTTGACCAAGATGAGACACCATGACTGCTTTTACAGGAAAATGAGAATGGTAGAAGACTGACGATAGATTTCAGGAAGTAATTATTATTCTATAACTAGAGAAAGATTCTTGAGCATACTTAACGGATAAAAAAATGTACTTTTTATTACTATTTTAAGGCATATAGTAATCCAAGTTAAAGAAAAATTATTAGTCTGTTTATGTAGCTAAAACAGATTTTACTAACTTTGATGGGTGGAGTGACGTTTTTGAGATAATTTATATGTAAAATTAATTGTTTTTGTTTTTTGTTTTTAACTTGCTTTCGGGTGGTGACCTCTGCTTGTAAACTTAAATTTAAGAGTAAAGTATTGTGTTTAACCTTTTAACCCATTTGTAATAAGATGGTTTAAAAAGGGGGTTTGTATAATATGATGATCTTTTTTTATTATTATTATTGAAACATTGTATTATATGATGATCTGTTTCCATAATTGTATCAGTATCATATAAATAGGATGAACGTTCAATGAATGATGTTGCAAATTTGATGACGGTTCTGATTAAGCACTATGTTGACTCATTTTGATGGATGTCAGTACTAAATTTTTTTACCCGACATTGCTAATAGTTGCTGATATTGGAGATAAATTTGCTCCTAGTAAATCTATGGTCCATGATGAGGGGTTATTTACAAAACTGTTTAACATATTTAGACTACTTCGTTTATATCTTATTAAATTAGATACTTTCATGTCATTTTTTCAAAAATACCTTTCTCTCTGAGATCATGATCTCTCCCTTTCTCTGTCTACTTTGTGATCTTTCCTTCTCCACCTTCCTCCTTTGTTTCATATCTCTATATCTTGCTCTGACTTGAGTATGAATAATTTGTTATTGAAGATGGCTCACAACATTCATGGGTATGAGAGATTTATCCACAAAATTAATAAATGTTGAATCCAAGGAACTGGGGAAGAGGATTTCTGCAATTAATTCAATGTTCACGGCTTGAGGGAGGGTTTCCATAATTTTATTATGTTTTGTCACTATCTATCGGATTCTATTATGTTTTGCCTCATTCTATAGCGTTTTCCCGCATTTTTGTAACATTTTGTAACGTTTTCTTGCACTTTATAACATTTTATTGAGTTTTGCCGCGTTTGGTCAATATTTATGAATATATGCAATCCATTTCTTGAAATTTAACCCAAATTCACTATGAATTGAACAAATAGCAATTTTTTCGACTTGTTTCTTTTTCTAGCCATGTCAAACATAAATCGACTTTAGAGAATGATATTATGGATAAAATAACATGAAAGTGTCTAGTTTAGTAAAATAAGCACGTAGAATTCAAAAATATTAATATTTTCAACCTCAAAATGAAAATGTTTCACAAATTTTTCGTAAAAATAATACGCACAAGAATACCTTATTTGTAATTACATACACTTAATATATACTAAGATATAAAAGCTTAACAACTTAACTTGTAACATGAATATATATATTTATTTCAAACATGTTAACTAAATATCATTTCGGTTTATGATATTGTCTAGTATGATCAATTTAGTTCAAATTCAAGTTTAGATGTCGACTTCGTTTCGAAAGTCAAATCATACCAAAATAACATATGCCAACATATAATTGATAATTTTTTAACACGTGTCACTTTCTCATGTTGACATATCTCATTTTTAACTAATTTAATTTCAAATAAAAAAGTTCAAATTGATATCTTTACTTAGTTACGGACTAAATTGATCCTACTATCCAACTTCAATGGTCAAATTGATCCTTAATTTCCCAATATATAGCATACTTCTTTATTTTGGTTAAAGAAGCGACCGGATGGACCATCATTAGGAAGGAGCGCTAACATTACAGGATATTCAGAAGCTTCTTTGATGCTCAATTTCCCATATTGAAAGTCAAATCCGTTTTGACATGACCAGGACATACACAATTTATCCGAAAATTTTGAAATTTCTTTGCCTGGATCCGTGTATAAGCATTCAAAGTTGCTTTTGATAGTCTATATGATGTAGGCCATCCTTTGTTTACTAGTGAACATTCCTTGAAATCGTTTAAGTACTGATTTAGAACCTCATCAATTTTCTCTTCTGAAAGCTTCTCGTAATCGGTTAACACTTTTTTAGCCCATTCGTTTGATACATTCTAAAACAAGACATAAAAAAAATATCATGAGCTATAAATTGCAATCATACGAGTAACTCCAATTTTCATTTCTTACATTTTATTTAAAAATTCCAAGACGTTAAAATATAAGAGTGAAGAGTCAAGTTCAAATGAGACAAAGGTTTAGGATGAGACTAGTTTTTATGGTGAGACAATGAGTATTTTTGTAATTCAATAGGGGAAGGTGGCAAACTTGTAATTAAAGAAACACCCCTCATACGTGAATTGAAGGAAATGAAGAGGAGGTGATGTCACCGTTGATGTCACATCTGGAGAGAGAAAGAGTTTTAATTATTTTCTTTAAAATGTATTTTCCCGCTCTTTCCGAACTCATTTTTCAAAAAAAATTATACCAGTGAACTCGTATTAATTAGGCGGTCATTTTGAGATCCATTTTTGTTATTTATAGACGATTATTTTTATATTTATTTTTTTATGGTTGTTCCAGCAGAATACTATATTTGTTCCGCCGGATTACTCCAATTGTTCCACCAGAATACTACATTTTTTTACACTCCCAGAGTGCATTTAAAAAAAAATAATGAAAATATTCTGCTGGAACAAATGTAGTAGTCTGGTGGAACAATTGTAGTATTCTGTTGGAACAACCGAGTATCCAATTTGGAACAAAAATAAAAAAAAATAAAAATCGTCTATAAATAACAACAATGGATCTCAAAATGATCGTCTAATTAATACGAGTTCAGTGGTATAATTTTTTTTGAAAAATGAGTTCGGAAAGAGCGGGAAAATGCATTTTAAATAAAATAATAAAAACTTTTTCTCTCTCCAGATGTGACATCAGCGCTGACATCACTTCCTCTACCCTTCAATAATGCCCCTCCATGTTTTTAAAATTTCAAAAATGCCACCACTTTTTAATTGTCTCACACTAAAAAAAGTCTCTCTATAATGACCTTATCTCACCTGATCCTATTTCTAGGTGCGAAAATACGAAGTAATTGTAAATTTACATGCGCTTAAGCTTAAATTCCTCAAGATATACTTGTTAAGGCCCATACCATGCCACTTAAATAGGGCTTTTTATAACCAGATTCAATTCAAGATTATCAATCCTTTTCTTTCTTTTTTTGTTGAAGAGAGGTCATGAGACCCGAAAGTAAAAAGAAAGAAAGAAAGAAAGAAAAGAACAAAAACAAATAAACTAGCTTCGAACTCTTCGCAAAAAACTCGTACCATTCAAGTTTACAAAGAAAATATTATGAATATATGTAGGCATATCATACTCGTGATGACCCAAAGAAACAGTCCCTAAGATTTACCATGGGAACCCGAATACAAATATATAGTTTCATAACTTTCAAGTAGTAAAGAAAAAGCATGTGCTTCATAGAGTTAATAGATAATTCCATGTTATTAAACAAATATACCACACCATCAAATCAATATGTATATCACACCATTAAGTTAATATAAAAGTTGGTAAAAGTTAATATGATATTGAGTTGCAGATTCATAGGGAAAAAAGGTCATTGGTTACTATCACATAGTAATTGATATTATCTCAATCAATTTTTTTAAACTTCTACTATTTATTTTACTCTATTTTTTAAGACGATTTTCATATGCAATCTACATAGCTTAGTTGAATAGGTGATTAGAGTTACGTCTAACTTGCCGGCAGAGGAGGAAATATTCACAATCGTAGGTGAATCAGATAATTTTAGTAGAGGATTAAGTGCTTCAACCATCCTCTTAACACCATAATAGTTTATCCTCACACATTCTTCAGCCAACTCATATGTTTCTGTCATTACTTCACCCCAATTGATTTGTATATCTTCCTGCATTAAACAAATAAAATTATTTTAATGGCTGCTTGATATTTTTATTAATTCTTTACACTTCACAAAATCAAAAGAAATAAAAGCTTAAGTTGATTTGGTAAGGTGAATAATGATTTTTATATTAACTTTTAACAAATTTTGTAACCAAAAGTGTTTTAGGAATGTATCCTTTTTACAGATTTATGTTATCGTTAATTTTAATTCCACCTATAAATGGAGTTGCAAAGCGGTTAGTGAGAGAGACTTCACAATAAGCAACTTTCCAAAAAATTAATATGATAATTAAAACCTAATACGGTAGAAGCTCTATATAGGAATATTCTATATAACAATAATCTCTCAATTGTTATACAAAAGTTCGGTCCCAAGTATTGAGAGTTTTTGTTGTACCAACCTCTATATAAGAATAACCTCTAATTGTTATACAAATAGTTCGATCTCAAGTGTATTTCTATATAGAGGTTCTACTGTAATAGCTTTTATATTCAACTATATAATTCAAAACGGGGAGGATGAAGGTATTACTACATATAATAGATTAATTTTGATAAAACTAAAAAAAACTAATTCTACTAGTTGGATTTCAAGTTTAGAAAACAATATACCCCTAAACTAGAATCTATTCATTCCAAGTCCCCAAGACAACTTTTGATCCAAATTGAGTGAAGATCTATGAATTAGGATAGTGAGACTCGAAACAAATTTATTTTAATTGTAAATTTCAGTGGATAATCAAGGTTACATTTAACTTACTTTCTGATCATACGTTCTTAAAGCATCAGCATCAACTCTAACTCCAAGCACTCCAACATTGTTTATCTGTACGAGGATTAGTCAAAGCACTCTATATTCTATTAATAAAAAAAAAAAAGATCATCAACAATTCATTTTAACTTCAAGGAAGACGAATTACGTACCAAGATATCAAGTTTTCCGAATTGAGTAGTGATGAAGTCAACAAGAGTCGAGATGCTAGCAGAATCTGTGACATCAAGTTGATGAAAAACCACATAATCAGAAAGACCTGAATCTTGAAGTCTTTGAACAGCTTCAAGACCTCTTTTTTCATCTCTTGCGGTTAAAATCACTACAATTCCTTTCGAAGCCAACTCCTCACAAATTCCAAATCCTATCCCCTTGTTAGCTCCCGTGGTGCGGCATACCTAAAACACGAATAAGATCAAGAAGAAGAAAACAAACATTAATTTTAATATGTATATACGCTACAAATTAATCAAAAAAAAAAAAACATTATATGTACCTTTTGTTGTTTTTTTCCATTGATGATTAACTTTAATTTCGAGCTGAAGATCAATATAGCTCTCTTAATTAGCTCTACACAAGTAAATTAAGCTGTGCGAGAGCTGTGGTTGTGGAGAATAAAGAGCTGCAAAAATTGTGTATAACGTGTTTTCTGAATTTTATATATATTATATTGTATTGGTCAACGATTCTAAAATATACATGCATGTGTCATGCGCCGATTCTTATTTCTAATTATATGGTTTCTTTTATTTTTATAACATTTCTTCTTTTTTTTAATTATTTTACATTAAGCAATCTAGAGATAGGTTTATGTGAGACAAAACCATTATGGAGAGACTTTTTTTAGTGTGAGACAATTAAAAAGTGGTGGCAATTTTGAAATTTTAAAAACATGGAGGGGCATTATTGAGGTGATGTCATCGCTGATGTCACATCTGGAGAGAGAAAAAGTTTTTATTATTTTATTTAAAATGCATTTTCCCGCTCTTTCCGAACTCATTTTTCAAAAAAAAATATACCACTGAACTCGTATTAATTAGGCTGTCATTTTGAGATCCATTGTTGTTATTTATAGACGATTTTTATTTTTTTTATTTTTGTTCCAAGTCGGATACTTGGTTGTTCCAACAGAATACTACATTTGTTCCACCAGACTAGGGTTGCAAATGGGGCGGGGAGGGGATGAGGACACCTCCTACCGTCCCCATCCCCATCTAGATGGGGAATCCCCATCCCCATTTTATAAATGGGGAAAATATTGTCCTCGTCCCCATACCCGTAGGGGTTAGGATATTCGTGGGGATCCCCATCCCCCATTTCTAAAATTTATAATATTAATATTTCGTAATTTTTTCATATAGCAAACTATACCAAATATAATATAAAATATTATTTTAATTATAGAAAAAATGCATCAATGAATAATGTATCAATCCATCAAATAGAAAATTGAAAATAAAGATCTCATTATTTTATTAGTCATAATGATCTTATATTTATTCATTTATATATTTTTTAGTATATAATTTGAAGAATCCCCATGGGAAAATAGCGGGGGTGGGGATGGGGATTACCGTGGGGTGGAGACAAAGGTCCCCGTCCCCGCCCCATCCCCATCTCTGGGGATTTTTTTTCCCCCATCCCCACTCCATGAAGAAAATTAATGGGGATTCCCCAGACCCACTGGGGCAAATCCCCTACGGGGATGGGGATTCTCCGTCCAAGTTGCAACCTTACACCAGACAACTCCAATTGTTCCAGCAAAATATTTTCATTATTTTTTTTTAAATGCACTCTGGGAGTGTAAAAAAATGTAGTATTTTGTTGGAACAATTAGAGTAGTCCGGTGGAACAATTAGAGTAGTTCGGTGGAACAATTATAAAAAATAAAAAAAAATAAAAATCGTCTATAAATAACAAAAATGGATCTCAGAATGACCACCTAATTAATACGAGTTCACTGGTATAATTTTTTTTGAAAAATGAGTTCGGAAAGAGCGGGAAAATGCATTTTAAATAAAATAATTAAAACTATTTCTCTCTCCAGAGGTGATATCAGCGCTGACATCACCTCATCTTCCTTCCCTTCAATTCACGCATGAGGGGTGTTCATTTAATTACAAGTTTGCCACCTTCCCCTATTGAATTACAAAAATACCCCTTGTCTCATCATAAAAACTAGTCTCATCCTAAACCCTTGTCTCATTTGAACTTGACTCAAGCAATCTATTGCTTAAATTCTACATGGTTAATTGTTTTTTTTTTCTTTACAATAAAAAGAAAAAGTTTTAAGAGCATTACAAGATATTGATTTAGTCATAATATGCGTCGTTATACGAATAGATCTCTTAACATAAACTAAAAGATAAAGTAAAGGTTTTATGCTTTCATGAAGACGTCCAATGATCAACTTTATGAAACTTTCAAACTTCATGCAAAGAGGTTGGGCTATTGATAATAGAAGTTAAATGTAATATTCCTACCCCACGATATCACATTTTTTTGAGCCCAAAAACTATTATTGTTTGTGGTTTGCAACTTTTTAATAAAGGTTTGTGGTTTCAATTTGCAGTTAAAGATATGATGTTTCGTTCTATTAGCAAAAAAGGGTTTTTCCATTAACATAGTTTATTATTGCTGACGTGTCACTTTGATCACAATTTGATCAAAGAACAATTTTATCTTTAAAAAAATAAAAAATAAAAGAAAAAGTAAAAAAAAATATTTGTAATTTGAATTCTTTTACAAATAACAACTTGTTGTTTAACATTTTATTAAAGAAAATGTATGAGATTTGATTTAACTATTTTTACAAACCAAAAGTGTTTCATATATAATTAACCCAAACCAAAAGGTGTGTTTTCTTTAGTTCCGGATTTTAAAAAATTGACTCCACCTAGAATGGAGTATGAAACGACGCAGTTTCATGCATTGTAGTGGTGGAGTCTTTCGTAAGTCGTCAAATCCTGCTAGTCGAGAAAGTAGAGAGAGATGGATGAGAAGCTCCGGTGCCAGCGGATCGGGTGCAACGCCACTTTCACCATAGATGATAATCCAGAAGGTTCATGTCACTTCCATGAATCGGTACTTACCTTTTCTTACTCTCATCTTCTTTTAATTTCCTCAATAACATTACTTTTTATTAGTGCTACTGCTTTTAATTAAGCTAATCTACAGTTGCTTTTCGCAAACATAAGTTGCAAAACCAATCGAATTAGTTTCCGCTACCTAGATTGATTTTTCAGTGCTTCGTCTCGACTAGTAGTGTTTCAGGAAGATAGATTTTGTTTGTTTCAATCAGTGTTTTCTGCTTCCTGATTCAAACTGCGTATCCGAGGCAGTTTTCTTGCTTAGTAACTCCAGAATTTGTGAAATTCATGTTAGGTTAGATGTATTTTTGTGTGCAGAAGCTTAAATCTAATGTACTCTCATTACTAAGAGTCGAATTCTGGAATATTAACATAAAATCAGCTGAGGTTTCCGACGTACACAAATTGTACTGTATACTACTGTGTTATTCTTTCAACTCTGTTGACAATTTTTCATGTTTTCTGGAGCTTCACATATATATCGTTTTATTTCTTGCAAACTTTATTTTCGTTTGTTATTGTTAATGCTGTTGGTCATGAAATGTTTTTCTTGAATTTCCGTGTTCTTTATATAGTTCTCTGTATTGATATACTAATTCACTTTACCTTGTGGCTGTGCTGGATATCCCAATGTTTGTTCATAATATCAGGGGGTAAGTCAAACCTTTCTTCTGTTTCACTATATTCTCTTGACAAAGATTTCCATTGCCTTTTCCTCTTAATTTTTTTTCCATAACTTTGATAATCTGCTGTCGTCTTTGCCTCAAATGTGTTCTTCAGCCTTTATTTCATGATGGAATGAAAGAGTGGAGTTGTTGCAAGAAAAGAAGTCATGATTTCTCCCTATTCTTAGAAATTCCAGGGTACGTTTGTGCATCTTTTCTCTCTATTTTGTGCATTGTGTGTGTGTTGCATTAAGAGTTGATTAATGTTGGTGCAGATTCCTGATATTATATTTCATATCTGTTCTTAAACTAATATATTTTCAGATATATGGTTGTCCTAGTCCCAGTATGATTCTTTTTTGGATATATTACACAAAAGAGAATGGATGTGAAACTTATGTTTGCATATTTGATAACAATTTAAGCCACCCAACTACTTTAAATTGGCTATATGGATTCTTCTTCATTTCCAAGCTGTCCTTTTGAAAGAGCGCTCCCTTGGGGGACCTCTTGGAGATCTAATAATTACAAGCCAGTTTAAGGTCACCTTCTTGACAGCAGTTACTGATTGACCTTATGCATTGGAATGTCGATGAGCTAGTACAGGATATGTTTAAACTGCATTGAAAATGTTGTTTTGTTTTGTCCCAAATAGGTGCGGACCTTAGCTTTTCTCAGATAAGTCATTTTGTAATTTTCTTTATCCTTGTGGATCCAGTGATCCATATCAATATCCTCATGTCAATTGCACTCATTGTATGATATTCTTACTGCCTAACGCTCAATTCCCGAGCATAGCTGGCAGAATATGTTCCGACAGTTTCTTACTTTAACTTTCTCAAGTTTATATTTGTATTCAAATTGTCTCAGTTGTCTAAAAGATGTTCTTACTATGTAATCTTCAACATACAACGGAAAATGGAAAACAAAAATTAGATTATGAGCAGCTAAGCAAGATCTGGTTCTGTTAGTAACTAGTTCTAATGATCTGAGAGAGAGTTGAAAAGGGGAAACGGTAACAATTTCAGACTGTGCCCTAGTAATTGATGAGGGGAATAAGATAAGGATGAAAATAATAAGGAAAAGACAGAAATAAATTGTACAGAATCGTCATGATAGAGTTCAAAAACATAAATGTTAGTTGCATGTTGCAAACTTGCAATGTCATTGAAATCTGTGGATACATACAGCAGTAGGTAGTAGTTACTAATATGTTAAATTCGTTGCATGGGAATTCTATTGGTTGTTCGGTTAAAATAGTGACTTCACTGAAACACTAAATTCCATTCAGTAGACATCTACTAGATTGGAACTAAGGTTGAATCCAGTTGAATTAGATCGCTGTGGGCTAACAACTTTTTCTTTATAGAACTATGTTTTCTTAAGTACTTATATTTATTAGATAATGCTTTTTGTTAGTAGTCCCTCAAAAGATTCTTCTGTGTGAAGTTGTAAGACAGGTAAACACACAACTGAGAAACCCGTGCAGAACAAGCCTAAACCAAGTCCAAAGCCTTCAGTTCTTCCTCCCTCGACAGCTACCACAACAAACTCGAACTCTAAAGATTCTTGTCCTAGGTGCAAGCAGGGTTTCTTTTGTTCAGATCATGGTAATTTTTATTTGCATATTATTTTTTTCATTAGGAAGGTTAACTACTATTGACATCTAAGTTGAAAATGCTGACATTGCAACATTATTTACGAAAAGCATTAGGTATTTGGGAACATTTTAATTATTTATACGTTTTAGGAAACAATATGAATCTTCATCATTTTTTCCTTTTTTGTTTCTCTTTGATTGTTTTGTTTAATAGTTGAAAATATTGTTGCTTATCTTTTAAATGTGATGTGGAGGAAGGAAATTTAAAAGCTAAATGTTTGAAGGTGGTGGATTCTCATGCATGCCAAAATAAACAAGGTTTTTGTTGTTTGAACCTGAGAGAGATGAGGAGTTGAATAATATCAGGTAGTTGGGTAAAAAAAAATTCCCTTGCTTTGTGGCTAAGGTTTTAGTGACTCTGACAATGAGGGCAAATGTAAGTCTTTAAGCTTAGGCTTTAGTGAGAATGACAACGAGGGAAAACCTATCCAGAAACCTTTCATGTCTTTCATCTCCTCAATATGCAAAGCAAACCCAAACTGCTCGCTGGATGTTTCTTCCATTAAGGCTGTCCTTCCACCCTCTACCAGTCCCAATCCTAAGACTCCACTCTTGTTGAAAAGATGCTCGGTTCTGGATGAACCATTTCACAATGTTACTATCCTTCCTTCAAATAACCTTTACGGAACAATCTCAGAAAAGAGCTGAATTCTAAAACCAAATTCCTCTTTTTTTAGTTGGTCTTGTGGGTTGGTAGACCTCCGGACACAATCAAAGTGGTGAAACTTCTGGGAGCTTGAAATTAAAGGTCGGGCCAAACCAAGCTGACCACAGAGGGGACTCAAGCCACCATGAAAGAATTCAAGGCATATATGGGGAGCTGAATGGCAATATAGAAGCTCTTTTTAGCGTGTGGTTGGCTAGTGGATTCCAGTTTGACAGTTCAGTTTGGATTTGTTGTGGGTCCTATGTACGTGGCTGGGTTTCATTCCCCGGGTTATGTAGTTGCTAGTTTCTTGGCTTCCTCTGCCTCCTTTGGCCTTTGAAAAGAAGAAAGTAAGAAAATTTCACTAGGTTGTAGTTCAAAATTGAAGCAAAAGAAGAAAGTTCCTTAGAATTGCTCGGCCAATCAGTCTTTACCACAGCCCCTATTTTTCATCTGTTCTATTTTTTTGTTTGGTTTATTTGGAGTCCTGTTCTTTGTGAGTTGCTAATTTTAGTTGTATTGCTTTGAAAACTTCAATAACATAGTTTCCGTTTTTAGGTTCGCAAGCGAAGCCAGCAGCTCCAAGCAATACAGATATAAAAAAGATTTCACCTGCGCAACCGAAGAAGGTAGTTGATATAAACCAGCCCCAGACATGCAAAAACAAAGGATGTGGTCTAACTTTTAAAGAAAAGGATAATCATGAAACTGCCTGTAGTCACCATCCAGGGCCTGCAGTATTTCACGATCGACTAAGAGGGGTTCGTACTGTTGTTTTTGCAGCATTTTACTTCTGTTCTGTTTTCTTTGAAGTTGCCATTAATGATATCATCTTTACATATTATGTTCCAGTGGAAGTGCTGTGACGTTCATGTAAAAGAGTTCGATGAATTTATGACGATTCCACCTTGCACCAAGGGTTGGCACAATGCCGATCCAGTGTCGTAAACTTCAAAAGGATGAACCTTTTTTCTGCTTCTTCTCATGCTGATGATATTCTTAGTGGCTGTTCTACTGGAGGTTAAACTTTCATTGGGATATCTTCATTTTCCCTATTATGGGTTACGATACTGGAGTGGTCCTTCTGAAGGGCCCCGTGCTTCTTAAATACTTGATAATGAAGATACTGGAGTCTGAAAAAATTAAAAATCTCTAGCATTTGATACCATTGCAATATGATGTTGTGTTTTGGGATTATGTTTCATATTCTTCATTCTCATCAATATGTGCTGGCTTTATGGTTCTTCCCATTTTATATGCAGTAGCAAATCCTTGCCACCCCGAGATGGCCAAAATTTCAATATTACTAGATACACCATAATATAAATAATGGCATCTACTCGCTTAAAATCTTTTGTTTAGCAATGAATATTAAGGATGCTTATGAACCAACACGTGTGGTTGCAAGTGAGCCTAGTTGCTCATGAGTGGCTTAGCATTCAGCCCGGTAGAAGTTTGACTATGTTTGGCTTGAATTATAAATAAGCCGGACTTGAGAACAAAATAAGCAGAGCTTGAACATGACGAAATTTTTTATTTTTTATTTTTATTCTGAAATGATTTGTTTTGATCTACTAGATTGCTCTATTATTTGGATTTCTTACTTGTTTTGTTATTGGTTGGAAAAGGTGGTTCGATTGATGGATGTTTTGTGATACAATATGTGATCAATATTCAAAAGTTTCCAGAACATAGGTAGTGTTAGGAGCCCTTCTGTGCGAAAACAAAAAGGTGCGAGGCTGAAAGGGGTTTGATTTTAGGTTCATAAACTAGATTGTTAACAAGTTCGATTATAATATTAATGAACATGCTTGTGAGCAAGCTCGTTCAACTGTTCTTTTACTCTGCTCTACTTGTAACCCTACCAACCGTACATTAGGTCTATGTGGAACACTTTGCATCTTTGTGCCAAATATAAGAAATGGGTACTTAATATTGTAAAAAATATACAAGGGTTGAATATTCTAATAAAACAATTATATTTCAAAGATAATTTCGTATGGGTAACATGATTTCTGAAGCAGTATTTGGAGACTATTGGAGAAGCAGGAAGAAGAAAAAGTTTATAATGGCTTGAACTACCTCTAAATGTTGGGGTCCTATGCAGTAGATGGAGAAGGAAGTTTGGACCATAACCTCACAAATAACACCTTTGAGCAAGGACCACTTATAAATAAAGTACCAAGAAATGAAAGGAATGGGACAAAGAAATCAAGAGAGAATTTGGGCAGGAGTACATACTAAAGAGGACTAACTTCAATGCAAAAATCTCTTTTTATTTGCTCGTCGATTTAAATGTTAGGGTCTAAAAAACCTTTATTATCTATCCGTTTCATGTCACATGTCTTCGCATAGCAATTTTTTTATTTTTACATGTCATTTTAGTTCAAGAATAGTGCTCACTTAATCAATAAATAACCTAATATAATTTGGTCAAGTATGGAGATTAAAACTTAATGAAATCACTTTAAAGACGACGGGTTATCTAGGGTATAATAGAAAAATAAGAGACATTATTTATAATTAAAATAAAACAAGTAATTTCATTAGGTTTTAATTTTCATTCTTATATTCTAATTTAATGATGATGGACCAATTTGAACACCACTCCAATAATATTAAATGGAGACATTTGTTATGTTATTAGAAAGAAGGAAAATTCTAAAGTTATTTTGTCTTTCATAAAGTAACCATTACTGGTTACTTTATTTGTCAACCATTGAATCATATGTTAAAAACTAATATAATGGTAAATAAGATAAAGTATAAACAAAATAATAGATAAACAAAATAACTATAGCCTATATCTAAGTTTTCTATATAAAAAAAATTTATAGCAAAACATGGTAGATGAAGGGAATCAGTTTGATTGACACGAGGTGGGAGGGGAATGGCCCATTCCACTAATTATGAGAATCACATTTTCATTTATAATTTGACTTAATTAAAGGAAAAATACATTAATAAATCATGTTTCAGTTTTTAAATATAATTTTCATAATTTAAATTTTAATGAATATATATTATATGGATTCGATAATTAGCGAGAGACTAGTTAAATAACAATGTTAACTTTTGTTGGCATATGATAAGTTTTAGAGTAAAAAATCACTATTTTTATCAACTTTGAACCGAAATATAATTGAAGTGATACATATTATTTAGTAACTACAAAATAACTTTTAACAAATAGAAAAATAATTTAACAAAAAAATCAATCAACAGTAACTGCTAGCATTATTACTGCAACTCTGTCTAAGATTTCGATCATAGTAGCATATTAGATTTAAAATAAGCTCGTGAGACTAAATGAGACTGTTATTTGTGAGCAAAAATCAACATCATTGTCTCATTAGTCTCTAACTGCTAACATTCAAAATCACAAGGTACATGTTTGCAAAATTTTAAACCATTTATATGAAAATAAACGAAACTAGTTTCCTTTTAATTAGTCAAACATTCGGAATGAGAATAGTTGATTCTTATAATAATGGAGTAATTTTTATTATAACCAAACACTCTTTAAATCTAAAAGATTAAACGCGGATCTGGGTGGACCGGATGTGGTTGAGTTGAAGAGTGGGCCGAAGTTGTTAACTTAATTCAGATCCAAGTGGGAGATAGTTCCATTGGGTTAGGACTATACATATGTATAGGGGGCAAACCTAGTAGTATAGCCTCAACGGCTACTTTCATAAATTTAATTTGACCGTATGCCCTGCCCTGCCTATTCCATAGTTTCCAGTTTCAACTTACATAATTCCACATCAATCAACTTCCTTCTTTATTATGTTACACGTAAAACATTTAATTATAAATAATAAACATAACAAGACAAACACATTATACTATATTTTATTTTGGATAGTCATCACGGGTCTTATGTTGCCTGTAATTAATTCTCTTATTTATTTCTTTACCAATATAATGTGGCCCTACATTAATACTATATTATCCCCCTTGTAATCATTATTGAGTGAATTGTCGCACATTTTAATTTTAAAATGCTTAAAATATCATCCTCTAATCAAAAAAAAATTGGAAGTTAAGGGAAAAAATTCAAGAACCTTGAATTATTCTATATTTTTATGTGCTGATAGGGAATACATGCAACACGACCGCCCAATACGAATACAAATTTTCTCATATTTATATAAACGGTAATGTGTCAATTTTAGTTCAATACAAATTGACACTTTAATTTTTCGTGTCATGTTGGAATTTAATAAAAATATAATTTTACTTTTAACCATATTGGCTTTTGCATTTGTGTGATGAATTTTGTTAATTATTTTTTTAATTTGACTAATTCTGTGGAAATTGAGTGAACATTTTATAGGCTAAAAAAGTTATTTAGTCATTGTTTTATCTTAAATTTGTGCATTTGGTCACTGACCTTTTATTTGGTCACATTTGGCCACTCATATTTTGTAATTCCGTCATATTCGGTCATTCATCTACCAATTCAGTAATTTCTCACTATTTTTCGATCAAAATTAAAAGTAGAGTAAAATGTTAAAAATTAACATTCCTCCATTTCAAATAAGTAAATGATAATAAAACGAGAATTGTCAATTAATACAAATGCAAGATGTTATAACGGACTGTGGTTTGTATTATTTGCAAAATTAAGGAAGTGGTCAATTATGTTGACGTAAACAAGGACATTGTTTGTCCATGAAAAATTTCTGACCTTTGATCATCGTAACTTATCGGTTAAAGGTTTGAAAAAATATTTGGACGTGCACGTGTATGTTCTTGCTCCCAAATTCACAAGGCCTCCCTTTTCTCGATCTTTAACTTGACATGTGTGGCCGTCAACAGGATTCACCGAACATCTTAGAGATTTCTTTACGCGTCTGGTAAGTTTTGCCTCAGCCCATTGAGACAAAACCTCATCGCGCTCGCTTGTAACTTCAAACAAATTGTTTGATAAAATAAAATGATACAATAAGCTTATAATTAATTTTAAACAATTTGTACTTACTTTCATTCGTCTGTCATGAGACCACTATTAAGCATTGCCCTTATAAACTAAAGCAACATCGTGATCGGTAATAATCTTGCTCTTCCCAAAGCAACATGTAATGAATTGAATTTGTTTTTGATCATGATGTTGCCCGACTTGTTGAAAAATAGGCTCTTGACTATTTTTGTATACCGGCCTCATGCATATATGTACCGACATAAATGATAAAGTTTATCGAATCGCTCATCAAAATCAAAAACTTGGTATGCTTTTGCAACCTTCAAAAACACCTTGTGAATATTTTTCACTCCCTTGTATTTCGCCTCCACATTTTGTTGCAAATGAAACGCACAAATGTCATGCACCGAATTTGGAAATATCTTATCCAATCCATGTTCAATGTTTTTGTGTTTGTTTGAGATGATTGCTAGATCCTCAACTACGCCAATACATTCCTTCAATCTCTCCATAAACTAAGTTCATGTTTCATTATTTTTCGTATGACAAATTGAAAAAGCTATTGGAAAAAAATTGATTGTTACCGTCTTTAACAATAACTGCCAACAATGTGCCGTTATATTTACCTTTCAAAAATGTCTCGTCAATGGTAAGATTTGGATGGAGATGTTCTTTAAAAGTTCCAATTGAAGCAACGAGAGCTAAGAATAAACATTTCAAGTGATCATCATCATCTGTTTCAACGTGTACCATCGTAGCCGGGTTCTTAGTCTTCAATGTCTCATGATAATCCGAAAAAAAATAGATATGAATCTTCCAGTGAACCACTTTGTGATTGTATGACCCATTGTTTTGCTCTCCAAGCTAGTACATATGATATATGGATTTCGTGATCCACTCCAAAATTAAAAGCAATTTTGGATGGTCGGTCTACGTCATCGCCCATTTGAAAGTTGTCTCTAATTAGTGAGCATGCAACTCGTTTTTCGGTCTGTCTATGATGTGGTAAAACTATCGCTTTTGGACATTTGTGTAGATATAAACTGTAGATTCTTTGAAGCACGAACATGTCTGAATCCTCGATACAAGTACCTTTAGCTAGCCACTTGCATTTTGCGGTATTTCAAACAGGGTCTTGTTAGATTTGTGCACTTCCCATTGTTAATGATTTAAGATTGCATGTTTTTCAAGTGCATCTTGTAATTCTGTTTAGTTTGTAAATATGTCGCTCACAAATAAAGAACATGCACTCTAGTCTTAACCATTCTTAATAGCCAACACGGGCGCCGCAGGGACCTCAGGAATCCAACTTTACAAATGATTCATTATGCTTTTTTTTTTCACCTCTTAATATGTCAACTCAGGGACATCATTGGATCGTTGCTCTTTTTCCATAACACATTTACAGCTTAATACATTATTTCGAAGAAACGGATACTTCATTTTCAACTTCTACGTAAGCATGATTTTCACCTTCTACATGAGCATCATCACAGTCAACATCAACATCATCATCATCATCATCATCATCATCATCATCATCATCGTCGTCGTCGTAGAAATCACTAAGGTCAAAATAATGCTTCTCTTGAGCAACAAGAATGTTATGAAATTGGTTTTCCGATAGATTATCTGATTAAGGAACAAGAACATAGTCTACACTTACACTATCGACATATTTCGATGTCGAAAAAGTATATGATTGTAAAGAAACAACTTCATAAACAAAATTTCAGATCTCAAGATGTATTGCGATTGACAATGTTTCGGTTCTTAGATAGAGTTGTAGTTTTGATTCTTAACTTATGTGCGGTGGCGTGGCCGCTATGGAGGAGTGAGCATCATTAAAACTATGTGGATATCTTTTGGGTTGAAGTACTCATGATAAGTATATTTTTATCCAGTATGCTAGCATGAGTTTTAGAAAACATAATAAATATGTTAATGAATTTCTGAAGGACAATTAAATTCTATACAAACTCATTTAAATAATAAATTAATCTCAACTTTTTACTATTTACCATGCATTAATTAATTAGTAATTTTGTAGAAAAATGAACGCCAAAATCACATCAATCCCAACTTTGATATTTACTAAAATATAAAATGTACATACACCATATCCTTTGGGACCCACCACGTACCAGTAAGGATCCGATCAAGGTGTCACACCGGAAGTACAATTTTACGGCCACCACCGGCGGAGAGCTCGCCGGTCACTTACATATATAGACTAGAGAGGTCAAGTGAGGTGTCCCTTTCCATTGGGTAATAAGTGGACTGACAGACTGCCACGTGTGCTAATAATGCCACGTAGATCCCTAAAATGGACTACTAGTACTGTAGGCTAGGCTTCCTTTGTCCTCTGCTTTTCTCCAATTCAATTTAATTCAATGCCATTTCTCTGTTATTTTCTACTTTATTTCTTGTACCCATTAATTCAACTTATGAATCCAAAACATTATTTTGATATTTTTTCCTCTCAAAGTACTTACCATTTAACAAATTTCACTTATTGACTTGCATAATTCTTGTAAAACATAATAGTTAATAGGACACAAGTTATTTTTCTCACCTAAAACCATTATGGCTATTAATTTCACTTTTGTTTAATACTACTCTCAAATATGTAGATTGGGGTTTATTCTAAGTAAAAGCTTTTTTTAAATGAAAAACAAATGATTTTATCCACGGGATATCTTTCAAAACATAGTATTTTAGCATTTGATATTGTGATATGTTGTGTTGTTTTCTTTAACATGTGATATGTTTGTTTTATGTTAATTTTATGTAATACTAACACTTATTTAAAATTAACCTTAGTATAAAATATCAAATTTATCTTTTTCCAAAAAATAATACTACTAAATTTAGCCTAAATTTAATTTGAAAAATAAATAGGATGGCAGCAAAATTCATTGCAAAGTGGAGAATATAAAGCCAAAGAATCAATATCTAGATATAGAAATGAAAAAAGGTAATAATGAAGATAAAGAAAACAACATCACAAAACAAATCATGAAAATAGAAAAACACTGTATAGCTTACAAGGTAGCAGATCAGGCATCAAGATAAATAATCGGACGGCTAGGGTTAGCTTAAAACCAAGGATAAGTAAAAGTGGGACCAACAAAATTTCCAAAAATAATAATTAAAAAAAGAGGATGCACAGAGACAGCTTTATACGAAGAGACCTGTTTATTGCTTACGGGCTGATATTTGCAGGCTATGCTTCTGAAATTGCCGCTTTTTTCTCTGTTTTGATATTTTTTTTGCCTTCAATAATTTAATTTTGCCCTTCAATAATCGCCCTACGATCTTTGTAAAGCTGTTTTGCTTTTCAAAAGCTTTATTCTCATGGATTGATTAATTAATTAATTGATTAATTAATTAATTGATTAATTAAAGCTTCTATGTTCTTATTTTTATTTATTGGCTTTATCTTCTTTTAACAACATTATCACTTTTCATCAATAACCATAAATACACACCCTCCTTCCTCAGTCCTTTCTTCACACCAATCCCTCCATTACTAGATAAGGTTTCTTTTCTTGGATATAGCAGAAAAAAGTCCTTAAACATATCTTGGCATTCATAGGTCAACTACATATCGAATTAGCTAGAAAGAAAGAACTTAGGTGTTTTATAATTTGAGAATGGGCTTAAAGATAGTAACACTTTCAAGTTTGATAAAAATGTTTGAGTGTTTGTTTTTTCCTAACACGGACATAACATTGATATACATTTTATGTACATTTGATGTGTTACTAATTTGGTAATATGACGTACTACTTGTATAGTAATTGTATGAAAAAGAAAATTCAACGTTAGAAAGAGACAAACTGTTGTTGAAAACTTTAATTTTAAGTCTATTTATACATAATTTTATAATATTCCTTTTAAAATGAAATGGATTACGAGTACACGACCCTCATTTCAACTAGGTAGGCACCATGGAAAGAAATCACGAGAACAAAATTCAAACTTTATTAAAGCAAATGAAAAATACAAAGTGAAAAAGGCAAAGAGACAAATTTAAAACTTATTATATGAATCGCTTAAAATTATTCTACAAGCATCTAAATAAACAAAATGCAAAAAGGATGGGAAATAATGTCATCGATGCGATGAAAATGCACACGTAGCAGATGTTGCAAGAGATGTGAGAAACAAACCACATTGCTATGAGTGAGCTGAAGACCGTCCTCCCATTCATGTATGAGGTCCCAATAAACATCACATGAACATGATCCACATTGAAGGAGAGAAACCACGTACATTGAATCGCATTCAATTCAGAGGGGGGCGAGTTATACTCTGCTACCATTTTAAGAGCATAAATGACCGTTTTAATAAAGAACTGTAAATTACATTATTTGCAGAATTTAGGAAATAATAGATTTTGTTGACTTGAACAAGGACATATTTTGTCCAAATATTTTTTCCAAAACCATTGACCAGTTAAGTTAGAGTTAAAATTCAAAGGTTGGAAAGTTTTTTTTTGACAAAAAATGTCATTGTTCACATTAATGAAATTCAATAATTTTCCAAACCACAATTTTTGATTTTTGTTAAAAACAAAATACAATCATTTTTATTGCGGAAAGACGCAAAATTATTGTATTGACTCTATATTTTAAGTATTTCTTTTCTTTATTTTGGTGTATGAATTTATTTTTGATGTCAACTAAGCCCTTGAGTGAGAAAAAACCCCACTGGATAGACCAAAACTACAGTAAATGGGCAAAGACTATTGAAAAATTGACCGGAATCTTATAGTAATTGAATTGAAGTAGCAAAATAAAGAACATATGTTAATAACTGTTGAAAATTGGTTACAAATAATAATTTGATCATTGAATAGAATCACAAGAGAATTAAGAAGCAGCAACAGAGTGGGCAGGCCAGTGACGTACTAGTTCTATACTCCCACGCTCTCCATGCAGCGCGTGGGGGAAGAAATCATCCCAAGAAGATAGCTGTCGAAAATTGTAACAACTTTGGGAAACGTTACTCCGAATGACGGCCGCGTTTCATTTCTCTCTCCTCTCTTTTTTCCACTGTAAAATCACACACTCTATCTCTCTCTCTCTCTAGTAACCATTAACGTCTCTTCACCGCCGTTTAACACTGTCCTTTTCAACTTTCTCTCACTACAGTCACTCTCTCTCTCCTCTCATAAAAGCTTCTGTTTTAACTTCTTCCTTACAGTTCACGCCAATCGCCTGCTCTCTCTACCATTGCAGCAGCATACTAAACATGCTCTCTTCTTCTACTCTGTTTTAGCTTCTCCGTTACACTCACATTTCACCTCCGTTTTGTTGTTTGCTTTTGCGTTTCCGTCGTCGATAATGGCGGAGGAACGGAATTTCGCGAGGTATCTCCGGCTGAGGTGTTTGATAGTGTTCGTGTTTTTGCTGTTTTGTTGTGCTCCTGCTTCTTCTACTTTGAATAATGAAGGTTTTTTTTTCATCCTATCTCATTTTTTTGACTACTTTTTTCTTCGGTGTCGTTTTGCTTTTATTATGCTGTAGTTTTAGTTTTTGATTCGTTCTATATTTGGTTAATTCTCTCTGCTTTTACTTTTTTTTTCTTTTGAAATGTGAGAATAGTTTTTCACACTGTAGCATTTTTTTTTTTTTTGCTACTTTTTATAAATGCTCTCACAGATTTGAGGAAGAAGACACTCTGTAGTCTTCGAAGCTCGTAAACGGCGTTTTCCTCGCTCTGTTTTATTTTTTAGGCATGTCTTTGCTATATTTAACGGATATATCTGTGATAGCTAGCCTAGCTTTTCAGCTAAATTTTATTTTCGAGTTCTGGTTTTTAGTGAAGCTGATGTAGATTGAAATGATGAATTTAGGAAAAGCTTTGATGTCGATCAAGGCGGCGTTTAGCAATGTAGCTAATGTGCTTCTAGACTGGGATGATGTGCACAACGATGATTTCTGCTCCTGGCGAGGAGTTTTTTGTGACACTGTCAGCCTCACCGTCGTTTCTCTGTGAGTCTTGTTCGTACATTTTCGCCTTAGGTTAAATTATTTTTACCTCAGGTTAATTTTTTTCTCCCTCTCCTAATTCTGGCTTGTGATTCGACGTCTCGTTTTGAAGGAATTTGTCAAACTTAAATTTGGGAGGGGAAATTGCTACAGCAATTGGAGATTTGACGAATTTGCAGTCCATGTATGCGTTTCTTCAATATATAATTTTTTATTACTGTTTACTTTCTCTTTGTTAAATTCAAGTGATGATTAAAACTTATTTATGTCTGCCATTCTCAATTGCCAGAGATTTACAGGGGAATAAGTTAACCGGTCAAATTCCCGATGAGATCGGCAACTGTGCATCACTCTTTCATCTGTAATAGTCTTCCATCCCTTATTTATTTAAGGTTAATGTGTTTTTATGTCCGTAATATTCACGAGTGTTGAATCTGAAATGCAGGGATTTATCGAATAACCTGCTCTATGGGGATATTCCTTTCTCTATTTCCAAGCTCAAGCAATTGGAGTTCTTGTTAGTATTACTTCCTTGTTGCGGGTGTATTACTTGTTTTTTTTTTTTTTTTAGTTGTATCTCAAGTGTTTGCTTATGTAATATATATTGCATTCAGGGACTTTAAAAGCAATCAGCTCACGGGTCCTATTCCTGCTACCTTAACCCAGATTCCAAACCTGAAGACACTGTGAGTACTTGATTTTGGAATTCCATTGTGCATGGTCAAGATTATGTACATCATTCTAACTGTTTGATTCTTTCAGTGACCTTGCTTGGAACCAGCTCATTGGCGAGATCCCCAGATTACTCTATTGGAATGAAGTTTTACAGTATCTGTGGGTATTCCGCATTATGTATCATTGATTGTTAGCCTTATGAGTTTTTCTATGTTGTCTTATAGATTGCGATAATTTTTTACAGTGGTTTGAGGGGAAATTCATTGACTGGGACACTATCCCCAGACATGTGTCAGTTGACGGGTTTGTGGTATTTGTAAGTAGTCAATTGGTTTCCGTTGTCCCAAATGGAAGAATGTTTTTTTTACATTATGTTCCTTTTCCTGTAAATTTACTGTCACTTTTAATTATGGGTGTTTGCTTTTACAGCGATGTGAGAGGCAATAACCTAACTGGCGTAATCCCAAGTAGCATTGGCAATTGTACAAGCTTTGAGATATTGTATGTTCTGTGCCATGGATGAAATCTTTACGATTTTCAATTCTAACGTCGTCTAATTATTGATGCTTTTTTACCTTGTCATCCGTAGGGACCTATCATACAATCAGATAACTGGGGAGATACCATACAACATCGGCTTTTTGCAAGTAGCTACACTGTGAGTGTTGGTTTCCTTAATAGCAAACAAGCTGAGACTAAATTTTGGTCAATTAAATTTGGGTGAAATATTTATGTAGGTCACTGCAAGCAAACAAGCTGACTGGGAAGATTCCTGAGGTGATTGGGTTGATGCAGGCCCTTGCTGTTTTGTAAGTTCTTTTCCTAAATACCTTAACAGGAGTTTTATTGTTCTTGTGAGGGTTTGTTTATCTGTTGCTCGGCTTGCATTCAGGGATCTGAGTGAGAATGAACTTGTTGGGCCCATCCCTCCAATACTTGGAAATCTTTCTTACACTGGAAAACTGTAAGTAGTTAACTATTGAACAAATGTTATATTATATATGAGTTCTTTATGTTTGGGTGGTTAAGTTTTTGTGCACTTCAGGTATCTCCATGGCAACATGCTTACTGGACCAATTCCTCCAGAACTTGGCAACATGTCAAGACTTAGTTACTTGTAAGATTTTCATGTCCGGAAAGGATATTTTGTCTTATTTTTGAATTTAGATTTGTGATTTTTTTTTCCTAAACTTGAAGCCTTTTGCAGGCAATTGAATGACAATGAACTAGTTGGAACTATTCCATCAGAACTTGGGAAGCTAGACCAATTGTTTGAATTGTGAGAGCCTTTGCAGCCCTGTTTCTTAATTCTATTTATCTGTTATGCTTGCTTATTGGTAATTTATGATGCAGGAATCTTGCTAACAACAAACTTGAAGGACCCATTCCACATAACATCAGCTCCTGCAAAGCTTTAAACCAGTTGTAGGGATTTTAATATCCAAGTTGTTTTTCTAGATTTACTATATTATTTGTTTAGTCTTGATTGAAAACTCTATATCTAGAATCTAATCTTGTATTTTTTTTGTTGTGTTCAAGTAATGTGCATGGAAATCGTTTAAATGGCACCATCCCTTCAGGCTTCAGGAATTTAGAGAGTTTGACTTACCTGTAAGTTATACTGGTTTAACTTGAGTTTAGAGATGCATGTTTCCTTGAATTAATTTACTAACTATGCTGTTTGACTGTCTTAACCTGCAGCAACCTTTCGTCAAATTACTTTAAAGGCAAGATTCCTCCTGAGCTTGGGCATATTATCAACCTCGATACACTGTAAGTGTTTGACACCCATACACTGTACGAGGTAACATTTCTTGAGTGAAATACTAAGTACTGTTGTGGTTTCAGGGATCTGTCCGGAAATAGCTTCTCAGGGTCTGTTCCTCCTTCTATCGGTGATCTAGAGCATCTTCTTACCTTGTAAGTTCTTCTGGTATACTTAGTGTATTTTTTTTTGAACGCGAGAATGATAACTTATGTTTGCTTAGGAATCTAAGCTGGAATCATCTCAACGGTTCCTTGCCAGCTGAATTTGGGAATCTCAGAAATATCCAGATTATGTAAGCTACCTTGAGTTAACCACTTTCATCCTCTTATGATAACTTAGTGCATTTCATGCCTTTAAACATTAATAAACATTGCAGAGATATCTCATTCAACAATGTGACTGGTGGCATTCCAAGAGAACTTGGTCAATTACAAAATGTTGTTTCTCTGTAAGTTTATCCCTCCATCTATGGTCTGATGATATTTCATCAACAATAATCATCATTTGATAGACTAAATTGTGTACAGGATACTGAACAACAATGACTTGCAAGGAGAAATCCCCGTACAACTTAATAATTGTTTCAGTCTCGCTAACCTGTATGTTCTTTCTATCTGTACTTTCTCAATTATATTCACTCGAATCTGTGTTTCTGTGAACAATGAAACTCTTCTAACACTTGGATTCTATGATGCAGAAATTTCTCAAACAACAATTTATCAGGAGTTGTACCCCCTCTCAGAAATATCTCCCAGTTTCCACCTGAAAGGTACTCGTATTCATAACGTTATCCTTTATTCTTTATTAACTATATATTTTATTTATCTAATAATATTGTTGTGCCAGCTTCATTGGGAATCCACTGTTGCGTGGAAGCTGGTTGGGATCACCTTGTTGCCCCTGTGAACCCAAATCCAGAGGTAAGAACTAGACTGTCCCATTACTTCAAATTAATTGTTTAATTTAAATAGCAGTAGTTTTTCAGTTGTGAGATGAAATATGTAGTGATTTTAATTTGGTTTCTTAATATTTGGTTTTCTTATAGCAGTGTTTTCTAGAGTGGCTGTTGTCTGCATGGTGTTGGGCTTCATCTCTTTATTGTCCATGATTATAGCTGCAATATACAAATCCAAGTCCAACCATAAGAAGCAATTGACAAAGAGATCGCCAAAAACTGTTCAAGGTTTTATATATGTATATTCAGAATTTCTCTTTTCTGATCTTTTTATTCCCCTATCTTGAGTCTAATTTGAAATTTCTCTCCATTCAGGTCCACCGAAGCTTGTGGTTCTTCATATGGATATGGCTATTCATACCTTTGATGACTTGATGTCCAATACAGACAATTTAAATGAGAAGTACATCATAGGTTATGGTGCTTCAAGCACAGTTTACAAGTGCACACTGAAAAATTCCCGACCACTTGCAATTAAGCGACTCTATAATCAGTATCCATACAACTTGCGAGAATTCGAGACTGAACTTGAGACAATTGGGAGCATAAGGCATAGGAATATCGTCAGTTTACATGGCTATGCCTTATCTCCTCGTGGAAACCTTCTGTTCTATGACTACATGGAAAATGGCTCGCTCTGGGATTTGCTTCATGGTTAGTGAAGCTCTCTTCTGCTCTCTGTGAAATTATATGATTCAACTGTGTTTAACAGATAGTAACTATACAGTTGTCACATTTTTGTTGGATAACTTGTGTAACAGGACCGTCGAAAAAGGTAAAGCTTGACTGGGAAACACGGTTGAAGATTGCTGTTGGAGCAGCTCAAGGACTTGCCTATCTTCATCATGACTGCAATCCACGGATAATCCACAGGGATGTAAAGTCTTCAAACATCCTACTTGATGAGAATTTTGATCCTCATTTGTCTGATTTTGGAATTGCCAAATGCATTCCAGCATCAAAAACTCATGCCTCCACTGTTGTTCTTGGGACGATTGGCTACATTGATCCAGAATATGCCCGGACATCTAAGCTGAATGAGAAATCAGATGTTTATAGCTTCGGGATTGTTCTTTTGGAGCTTCTTACTGGGAAAAAGGCTGTAGATAATGAGGCTAATTTGCATCAACTGGTAATCATCTTACTGTCCTCTCTTAGTAATGTACCCAATTTGTGACCATAAATTATCTAATGACTCTCTATTAATATAGATATTGGCAAAGGCTGATGATAATACTGTCATGGAGATTCTTGATCAAGAAGTGTCGGTTACATGCATGAATTTAGTCCATGTCAAGAAGACTTTTCAACTTGCTCTGCTGTGCACAAAGAGAAACCCTTCCGAACGGCCAACCATGCATGAAGTAGTTCGTGTTCTGGTTTCCTTTCTTTCAGTACCTTCTACTAAGTCGCCTTCAACTCCGGTGAAACCCATTGACTATGCTAAGTTCATCATTGACAAGGGACAGCAGCAGCCACCACCAACACAAAAGCCCCAACAACCTCAACCGGAAAATAACTCAACAGATGCTCAATGGTTTGTTCGGTTCCGTGAAGTTATATCTAAGAACACTCTTTAATTTAGGAAATCGTAATTTTGGCTCGCATGCTTTTTTTGAAAACAGCTGGTTGATATCTAAGATAGCTAATTTGCTGATGTAGGTAAAATACCATTTCCCAGCTGGAAATTTTTATTTTGAAAATCTTCATGTGAGCGAAGCTATTTAAGTTGTACAAAACAAAACATATTATGCTAATTATAAAATGCACATTTTGCGACTAACAACCTCATTTCCTGTAATTTTACATGATCCGACTGGGATTATCCGTTGGCATCATCCATTTAAAGTGTTAAAAATTAGTTGGATGTTAAGAATATTTTAGTGCATTAGTGGCCATCTTTGTGAAATTTGGGATTTTCTTTCTATTATTCCTCTAAAAACCTGCTTACATTAGATGAAAAAGAAAAGATTTACAATTCTCTCCAATGACTAATCTACATCTCCCGCATCACGAATAAGAAGGGAAAAGAGGTGAATGAAAAGCTAAGGACAACAGATACAAATAATTGAAACATAAATATGCCTGCCTCTATGATTAGCCTCCTTAAATAATCTATTGAACATGAACTAGCCTTTGTACAACGATCTCTTCAAATATTTTCCTATTTTGGTATGGGATGGCACCTACATCATTTGTATGAACATTTCCACAATGGAAGTCTCTACTAAGATCTACAAAACCATTCACATTCTCAGCGAATGTCCAAGCTCCTGGCGTTTTAAAGAAAAAGAAAATATTAAAAGCAGGTAAGTTTTCTGTATGCAAGCAATACATATAGGTATGATGAATGCATCTTTAGCCTCTAAACTTGGTGGGTTCTACTGTTAACTCCCCATGCTTTTAGTATTATCAAGGTTTAATACATTTATAGATGGCCATGTAGCTATCCAGAAAAGTTCTCCCTATACTTTGGAAACATACTACTTACTTACCATTGAACTTGCTTAGAATGATATATTAACTGCTTGAATTTTCTTAAAGTAAGCTAGTTGCTCCCTAGCACTTAATTATTGAGCTATTTAAGTTATACATTCTTTAATTTGTCTAAGGTCTCCTTTTGCTTCTGTAAGTTAATACAGCTTTTTAAGAAAATTCTGGGTAAATATAAGATGTTTCAAAGTATGAGGGGAAGTTGAATTTTCTGAATTAGTACACGGTGCAAGAAATTATATGTATTTTAGTAGGAAAAGATAATTAATTTGGATGAATTGTACCTGTTGGCTTTCGGTACGATGAAAGACATCTTCTGATTGCCCCCACACTGAAATTGGTTGGGCCATTGTGATCTGGGGACATGCTTTATCTGTACAAATGGGTGTTCTGTGAATTGATATAAGCACAAAGAATAGCAACCTATTTCAACACATTACTGGCTGTAACCATCATACCTCATTTTCTTGTTGGGGCGAAGTTGGTGCATTCTCCTTTAAGCCCTTAATTCAGAGAATGAAAGTTCTTTCAGGTTAACAAGACAACAACAACGTGAATGAGGACTAATTAAAAATCATTGAGCTCTACAAACAACTGAAAATCTTATGCAACCTTGGAATATATTGCCTTTTTTGACCGAGATTTTGCTGTGGAATGGACTTCCGATGTTAAAGAGAGCTGAATTTAAGAAAGCAACATAATGAATAAAAGATTGTTCACACTAGTAACCAGAAAGAGAGAGTAAAGGAATTGATCAAACCTTACTAAACATGTCTACTGGTGGCTCCTTGGGGAAGCTCTTTTCAGTTGGGAAGTTGCATTCCTAGGAAGAAGTAAGAACATGATTAAAACGTCAATGCAATCGAATAACGATACAACCAAAAACCATAGCTAGGAAAACTAATGTTAGGTGAGCAATATGCAGTTACATCGCATTACATCTTAGCAAACGTAACCTTACATTCTCATTCTAAAAACTAGATAACATGTTTCTCACCTTCTTATTAAGACAACGAGCTTTTATTCTATCAAGTGCTTCCAATTTCTCCTTCAAGGCAGCAACAGAATTCACTCTGTGTAAAGAATAGCAACCTCTTTCAAAAAAGAAATCATATTTATGTCAAATGAGAGTTAGTTCCCTATAGAAAGCAAGCAGAGTGCAGAACTTTCACATCCTCGTGAACAGAATGTACAATGAGGTGGAGAAGCCAAGTTCTACCAGTTCATTGACATACAGACACGCATACAAAATTTGATTAGGATTTATTTATCTTTAACAAAGTCAGAGGGCACCGATCCTAGTAGCTGGTACCTTCTAGAGCTAGTAGTTTCATTCTGTGAAATAGAGCTGGAAATGGATACATTTGATGCCTGAAAATATAAAAAGTTATCAGCCTTACTAATTTAGCAGAACTCAATTATAAAGATGACAACTTTGTTTTTTGATGACTTACATTACTAGATGCGTGTTGCCTAGCTCTTTCGGATGTTCTGAGATGAAATAACTGAAAAACCATGGAAGAGAAATAATGAGAAGAGAAGAAGCTAGTATTCAATCCACCCCCACATAAAAAGGGGGAAACTAGCACATTAAAAGATGTTTAGTAATACTTGAAATGCCGGAGGTTGTGGAGTGCTCTTTTTAGGGAGGGGAAGTGAAGGACTTTCAAAAATCTGTCAAGTACAAAAGAGATTTAGAATTTTTTTATGAAGAACGTGCATATGTTTAAGGTGAATTGTTTGAAACAAATGAAAAAAGAAGAAGACAGATAATAAAAAGTTCAATGCCAACTGAAACTACTGACTTTTCTATTCAAAGGTCTAGCTCGGAAGGTACATGAAACCGATTTTTTAGTATCATCCGACTCCGGATTAACCTTAGACCTGAAAATCCCAACACATTACAGAAAGCAGTGTTACAAGAGTTAGGCATCCTGAATAAAGTATGCCAAGAATAGTTCATAGATATAGCATAAAGAGAGAGGCTTTGTTAAACATCACCTGTGTTTTTTTGCCCTATAATTCGTTTCGAGATTTGGTTCTTTGGCAACTGTAACTTTAGGTTTAGTATTTTCTACTTGCATATCAGTATCTCCGACCTGTCATTAAACCATAATTCTCTAAGATATTTATAGAAGTACTGCCACAAAAATATTTCCTAACTGAACAAAGTTGATGAGTAGTAAATTTGGAAATATTAACACTATTAAGAAATAAATCAAAATCTAGCCACCAAGTCATAAGTTGCATTTTGAGAAATAGAACCGACCTTCTTAGGTGCCTTGTGTACAAAAACGTTTTGATGCTTCAGCTGCGAAACCTGCACAACGAAATTGATTGTTGGCTTTCAAGGTGGAAATGGAGAATGTGGCTATTATATTTTACAACACAACAATAGAAGACAAGGAAAAAGGGAAAGAAGCTGCTAGCAAACTCAGATATCTTACCAATAAACGGATGACCTGCAAAAGCAAAAAAGAAACCATAAAAAGTGTAGCTCCAATGTCATATGTGCATATTATGTCATACATTTGCAGCAAATAGCAATAATATCCCAACTCATATTATCTTCACCTCAAGTAACTCGTTCGTTTTTTAAATCAGTAAGCAAAATAGCTCACAAAACCAATCTACCTCCTTGAATCATCAAAAGCAAATGCTCGAGTATGTTCACTGTTATTGTGTTATTCAAACTTCTTATTCTTATGATCTGGCTCATGATTGTGAGAGAGAGTTTAGGAAAATCAACACTACCATCATGCATGCTAACATATATAGGACTAAAACTGCACCTTGGATAAATAGCCAGCCTCGAGCTTTTGCCTCTTGGTGGCCTGTGTTCCGTTCCCAGACTGATTCTGAGAACTCTTCTCCTCCGCCTTGACCGTCTTCTGACACCTATATAGTTAAGAATATCCAAGCAAGTAACTAGATGAACATGAAGATGACAAGTATCATAGCCACGAAATCTAATACTTTTAAAAAAATAGTAGAACCTACCTTCTAATTAATCTCTCACAACGAACTTGTGAAATCTGATTTTGCTTGGCCAATTGACTTGCTGTTGGATTCATGAAATTTGAATGTTTTAACGAAAGTGACTTTGTTAGGCATTTCACTTGGCTATATGATTCTGATCCTGCAGAAAATGATGTCTTACTTTACGAAATTCTAAAAAGATTGCAAAAATGCACGAAATAGGTACGCGGCTCAAGTCATGGAATTTACCTGATGAAGTGACAACAGAGTCTACACTGGTTCTGAGGTTTAAGCGGATGCGATTTGTGTTTTCAACAGGAGGATGACTGAATGAAATTGTACGTTTTAATTTCATTGGAGTCCTTGGCTTGCTCACCATAGCTAAATTTGAAAAACAGTCAGTTATCTCACAACTTTCATCAAACAGAATGAACAAAAAATCTTGAGGAATCGCGTATCAGAAATCTAATATACAACTCCTAAGAAGAATATAAACAACTTAAAATTCAATTCTCCTTATGAAAATCAATATAATAACACATAAACAAGCAAAAACGCAATTAAAATATCCGATCAGAGATGCATTTAAAAAAATATAAATGAAAAACTTACGAGAAGGAGAATGAGATGCTGCGGTTTGAAACCAGCACTGAGCACCATCAATATCACAATCAGTTTCAGGCCTGGTAAAATCGAAATACTTAGGAGCATCAAACTCATAATCGAGATCAAAACCTTGAGGCATAGGCTCGAAACAGAAATCCTCCATTTCGAAATCCATATCGCCTTGAAAATAATCCTGTTTTAATTTGGAGGAAGAATAGAATGATTTTACTTAAATATTTGATCTCCGTCCGTGAAGCTTAAGATAGGTTCATCCTGCAAAAGAATATTATGAAAGAAAGGATGAATCACACTCACCCCTCTCCCTTCCAAAGATGAAGAGGAAGATGAGGGAAAAAGGTGCAATGATGAGGATCACTAATTCTGAATATATTTGTGAATAAAGTTTTTCCGGTGAAGTAGGAGACAGGGATACAGAGATGAGAGGAAGAAAAACAAGCTAAAAAATGGGAGTGAGAAGGGCGAGAATTGCGGGGGGAATGGAGGATGACAACAGAATCAAAACAGAAGTGAGCAGTGAACGTTTTATTTATATAATAAGTTCGGTATACGTTTTTTAAAATGGCGGGTCCATCTATCACTATCACCCAATTCTGTTTTTTTCCTTTTTCTCCTTCGGACTCAGATGGAACCTTTTTTTCGTTCATGGAACTTTATTTTCTCCCTCATGGTAGTAAATTAAAATAGTCGGGTCTTACTATAAATATAATTAAATCAATAATTATCTCAATTATATTTATTATTATCCAATATGCATCATGGTAAAAAAAAATAGTATTCCATGGTAAAAAAAATCACATGAAAATACTTGCTAGTTTGCTTTTAGAAATTTGTTATTTTATCGATTGTGAAATTCGAATGCATAAAATTCTACACTTCCTTTTGGATTATAGTACACTAGTTGTTAAATTATTGCTTCACAATTTTTGCTAGTTTGTTTTGGAAATAAGCATAAAATATAACTTGACCTTAGATGAATTGGAAATTGATGATATAATTACAAAGATATTTAGAAATATAAATTAATTTAATGGAATAATAAAGGTGAAGTTGATTAAATCTTTTCATTTATATTGGTTTTGATTTCATCAATTTTGATAACATTTCAGTAAATATTACTCTCAACTTAAAAACATAGGTCATTTTATTATATATACAATGTTTTAGACTATTATAGAATTTTTTTTATTATTTCATAGTTCTACGTTTTTATATAAATAGTTAATTATGAAAAGAAAAGAATGAAAATATCATAGCCAATTGATATCATAGAACAAATATATTTGTACTGTAACATGAAATTGTATTTTACTTAATCAATATTATTGTAGAAAAACTCAAGTGTATTTTTGTATTTATAAAACCTAATAATGTTTTTGTTAATTTAGAGGCAAAAAAACTATGGAGAAATATGGATAAGTTAGGGATGATGAGTAGTGATTCAAGACACAATTTCACTAGTAAGGAACCCATTGAAAATTTGAAATTGAGTTGTGAAATAAGAAAGGAAGCCATTTCTAGTAGTCTATACAAAGAAAGAGCTGACTTAATTTGGTGGATCAATAAATGATGACAGTATAAATGGCACCTGAACAAGGCAAGTATACTTCAAATTTAAAATTAAATTTGGCAATGTATTTGTCATTTTGTTAGCAATTTTTCTTTTTATCTTTTACAATATCTGAAACTTAATGGGAAGCAAAGCCTAGGACAAGGAAACGGCTGAAATAGAGTGTTAAAATGTGCAGATCCTGAGCTGTTGTTTTCCATAAAATAAAGAAGAAGTTGCCTGTCTTTTGTCTTTTCATGAAGGCAGGCAGGCTCCTACAAATTCAAAATCCTTAAGTAACAGCGCCAAATGTGCCTATTTCTTTTCTTCTCTATTTTTGTTCTAGTAATAAGTTTAATTAGAAAATAAACTAATACTATCATTTAATAATTAGGACTATTTTATTAGCCAAGTATGGTTGGTGTACATGGTTATGGTTTGAGGGTATAGGCATCGAGAATAAATGCACCTTGGTTATTCAATTTTGATACTTATTTCAAAATTATTATTCTAACTTTTAATTATCTCAATAGAATTATTTCATTCATTTTGATATTTTATCTCAACTTTAAACACCGTAAAAATGACGTGATTGTCACATCATCAAAAGTCAACTTTAAGCATTGACTATGATCGACACGTGACTGTCACCTATGCGACTTTTATGTATCTGCCACATGACATCAAAATTGTTATAGTTGCCACTTGAGTCAATACTTTGACATTTCAATAAATTTTGGGCAAAACACACTATTTAGCCATTGATTTATTCGAAATTTGTGCATTTAGCCACTGACATTTTATTTGGTCATATTTAGCCACTCACCTTTGTAAATTTGATAAAATCTCATCCTGGGAGAGGATCCGGTGAGAACCCTCCCACTTATGTGAGAACCAATTTTATGGTGAGAACCCTTCCAAAACTATGTAGTTTCAATAAGGATTAAATGACATTTTTCCCCTTTATTTAAGTGACATACGCAGGAGAGAGAAATGAGGGTAGTGATGAGTCATCTTTTGTTTTTTCTTTATTAAAAAATGTTTTTCCGCTTATTCCGAACTCCGATTTCGAATATTTTTATATGAATGAACTCGTGTTGACGAGACGCTCATTTTAAGATCCCTGAAGCCTGGGTAAAAACGACGTTTTCAATTTTAGAACATACAGCTTTAATTTAGAACATGCGGTCTGGTTTCGTCTTTTTTTAATTCCGTTGTTTTAAATAATGTTATAAACCTTCTAAACCTATACTGTATTCTAAGAGTTCAACATCTTGTATTTTTAAAAAATAGTATTATCTAAAGCTAATGAACATGTTTTTGTTAATAATAATAATAATAACAATAATAATATGAACTCAATACACGTAATTAAAATGTAAATTATAATTTTAATATTGTTTAGGGTTGGGGTTCGAGTTGACATTCAGAATGAGGTTTAAGAAAGGAGGGAGAAGATATGCATGTTCTAAAATAGTAACAGTATGTTCTGTAATACTAACAGTGTGTTCCAAAATACTAACAGTGTGTTCTATAATACTAATAATGTGTTCTATAATATTGTTAGTGTGTTCTATAATACTAACAGTATGTTCCAAAATAACTAACATTTGCATTGTCAATAATAATCTTTTTTTTTTACATTATGTTGAGTCGCAAGTTCGATAAATTATAAAATAAGAATGCAAATATGTTGCGGATATCAACCAATATTTTTGAAAACATTATGTTGAACTTGTAGAATACAAAATATAAGATTTAGAAGGTTTATTGCATCATTTAAAACACTGTATTAAAAAAAAGATGAAACCAGACCCATGTTCTAAAATTGAACTGTATGTTCTAAATTTAAAAACGTCGTTTTTACCTGGGCATCATGGATCTTAAAATGAAGGTCTCGTCAATACGAGTCCATCGATATAAAAATATTCGAAATCGGAGTTCAAAATAACCGGGAAAACATTTTTTAAGAAAAATGAATTAAATGATGAAGTAGAATGAATAACATTTATATATAACCCAACATAAGAATAATCACAAAGAGCAAGGCAGCCCAGCGGTAAGGCAGATGCCCTGCTACCTTGAAGACTGCGGTTTGAATCCTAGGGGGAGCAGTTCCGCGTTTTTTCTCCTTTTCTTCATATTTTACACTCAAAACTACGTAGTTTTGGGAGAGTTCTCACCATAAAAATGGTTCTTACATAAGGGGTGGGTTCTCATTGGATCCCTCCCCATCTCATCCTTATCATGTTAATTGACATTCCTACATTTGTATTATTTAGTAAATTTTCGGTTTTAGTTGCAATTTCTTATTTGAAATAGAAGAATTTTAATGTTTAACATTTTAATCTCCATTTATTTTTTATCCATAAATGGTGAGACTTCACTAAATTAATTGATCAATGGTCAAATATAACCTAATTTACAAAGGTGAGTGACCAATTTTGACAAAATAAAAAGTTAGTGGCAAAATCAACAAATTTGAAATAAATCGGTAACCAAATAGTGTATTTTGTCTAAATTTTGACTATTAAGATGGACTATGCGATCATAATGATACTTTTATACGGTTTGCATATATTAAGGACAATGCATGATTTAATCCAATCATTTGAGCTATGATGTTGCGTTTCTCCTACTAATTCTAATTCCACAATAATTAGGGTTATGTTATATTTTACTATTGCTAATATATCCCCAATAATTAGGGCTATGTTTTTTTCCCTAATAAAGCCCCAATAACCAGGATTATGCCCCCCAGCCCCAACCCAAAATTAATTGGACTATTCTAATTGGTGTTAATCATTTTCATTTGGGCTTGTAAGCCCATTTAAATATGAGTTGATAGGCTGTAATGCGTGAAAGATAATAATTTGAGGAATGGTTTCATTATTTTGAAATTCTTAAATAATGCAATAAGTTGTCATAGTTGAATTGTCAAAATAAATTATTAAACTCTGCCATCTGAATTAACAATCTTTAGAATAAACAAACAATATTTTTCTCTTTTATGAAAAACAAACAATATACTTTTAAATAATTGAAGATTAAAACTCTCCTAGCAATTGTTAGATGAGGAAGATAAAAAAAATCAACCCAACAAAATATCTATTTTTTATTGAAGAAAACATATAATATCTATTAATTATGGAATCAATTACAATTTTTATTGAAGTTAAAAGAACAAAAATTGTAACGAAAATTATATTACCAACTGAATACAGTGTTGGAAATAAAAATTAAAATTGAATCTGAGATTTGAAATCAGTTTCCTTAAAGTAGAATCATCAGAATATGTAATCACCTTCCAATATATAACACTCTCCAAAGATGAAGTCGAACCGTGCGTAAAGGCATCACCGAAAGTAAGATAAACTTAGTAGATAAATTAAAAGAGTATGCTTTGAACATGTATTTGATGTGATTAACCTCTTATTGCCAAAATCTCGGATCGTGACATTGTTGTCAAGCACATAATAACACGATCGGTCAAAACACGACCTACCAAGTAAACTCATGGAAACTCTCAAATTCTTTAATTAGCTCTTACTCCAAGATTAACTCTCCGTCTTCTTCAAAGCTCAAAAATAAATTTGTCATACCCTCTCTTTAATAGTAACAACTAATTTAAGGTTTAGAAAAACTCAGTAACATCGTAAAGATTTGTCAATCCTTCTATAAATGCCAACAATAATATTGAAATTAAAACTATTATTTAATAATTTTTTTAAAAAACTTAAGTTTTAATTTACATAGTTTAAGTAGTATTTTTTTGGTGCTAAATTAATTTTTCTACCAAAAATGAATTTAAAAAAAAAAGGAAAAGTTCCAAAGGTATCCAATCTTCCGGCTGTCTTTCTCTATCCCTCAAGGAAGGGATCTAAACACTCCCAAACAAACACACTCTATCTTCCTCTCCCTCACTCTTTTTTTTATCACCCTACACACATAACCAAACTTCCGGCGGTTCAATCCATGACCCCAACCCGAACCGAAACTGAAAACCAAGCCACCCGTAAACCCGCCGGAGCAACCGGAATGAGGCTCATTGTACCACTTCAAGGTGTGGTTCAAGGTAGAGGCGGTCTGATATTAGGTTCTCTTATCCCTTGCGCTCTCTTTTACTTTTTCCAGCTCTACCTTAAACGACATCGTTCTCCTAATCGCTCTTCTAATCCTCCCTCGCCTTCTTCTTCATCTCCCAACCTGACGGACATTCCGAGGACGTCTTCCAGGTCTAATTTGTTGAGTCGGGTTTCTATTGGACCCGTTCGGGTCTCCAACCGGGCTTTGGTTATAGCCAAACCGAATGAGTCGCCGTATTATGTTGGGTTGGATAAGGTTTCTGAGGACCCTTTTGATAGGATTACTAATCCTGATGGGATTATTCAACTTGGATTGTCTGAGAACAGAGTGAGTTTTTTTTTTTTTTTTTTTTTTTTTTATAGTTTTTTTGTTTGGATTTTCGGTAATTTAGTTTCTGTTTTTTTGGTTGTTTTAGTTGTGTTTTGATTTGATTGAGAAATGGATGGATGAGAATATGGGTGCTTCGATGAGTGGAGCAGACGGGGGCGGTCTGAATTTGAATGGCATTGCAACGTATCAGCCGTTTGATGGATTGATGGAGTTGAAAATGGTAAAATGAATTCTCGGTTACTTCCACTATGATTCTGATTGTTTATACTGTTCGTCTTTGAGTTAGCTCTCCGCGTTCTTTGAATTCTAAATGGGAAAAATTCATTGAGCATTGGCTATTTGATGTGGTGTTCTTCGAGTGTAAGTTGCTGTTGTTACAATGTGGATTACTAAGTAATTTGGTAACTAAAATGATCCAGTATAGTGATTACAATTCTGAATTGCGGTGATTTTCTTTTGATGAAAATACGATTAAAGGCAAATGCGGCTTCAGTAGGGAAGGGGAGGAATGGCAATTTCATTGGTTCGTACTTTGAGAAAATAAACTTTAGGGTCTCCGTGATATCTACGGCATAAAATGCTTCTCAAAATAATATTATAATATAAACAATTTTAATCAAGCTTCATATTTTTAATGTGGTGACTGCACAGAAACATCTGCAATCTTGGAACTCTCGTGTCAATGACTGTGTAACGGATAATGGTCTATTTGGGCAAGTTGTAACTCAATATCTATTAATTCCTTCTGGATCTAATTTTTTTAAATTGTGTAGTGCTATGGATTGACGTATTTTGTTTCTGTAGTGCTAGATTAAAATTAGAGTAAGAATCCATAGTAGCTGGTATCATCTGTAGTTTATTATTTGATACTCTGGACTTGCGTTTAGTTATGTAACTTACAGTTTAGATAAAGATGTTTTATAAGAATAGAATTTGAGGTTATATCTCTGATGCTTATGGTTTCTGGAAAAACAAAGAGCATTTTATGCTGAGACAAGGTACATTTATTCAAGGAGAATTTTTCCTTTTTTTTATGGAAGAGGATATCTGTACTTCTAGTGGTAGGGCTGGATGTATGCTAGGTCCTTTGAGTTCTGAATTTCCTTCATGCTTTTTGTTTGCTAATCATTCAAATGACTTCAGTACTTCAAAAGCTATATGGAATTTTTGTATGCACGTCATTCGTGTGAATATATTTTCTATTGGAAATGAGTATGTGCATTATTATTTTAGTCCTTTAATATTTCCATTCTGGATTTGCAGGCTATGGCAGATTACATGTCTCAGGTTATGAGGAGTGAAGTCTCGTTTAATCCATCACAGATAGTGTTAACTGCTGGAGCTACTCCTGCAGTCGAAATTTTATGCTTCTGCTTGGCAGACCAAGGAAATGCCTTTCTTGTTCCAACTCCATATTACCCCGGGTAATTTATACTTCATTAGTGCATTAACATTTTGCTACAAAATAGATTCTCAGTATTGAATAAGAAAACCATTTGCAGATTTGATAGAGATATGAGATGGCGGACTGGAGTAGAGCTAATACCTGTCCACTGCCGCAGCACTGACAATTTTTTATTAAGTATTACCGCACTTGAACAAGCATACAATCAGGCCAGGAAACGAGGGATAAAAGTTCGGGGGATATTGATTTCTAACCCTTCAAATCCTGTTGGAAATCTACTTCCACGAGAAACTCTCTATGAGCTACTAGACTTTGCGCGAGAGAAAAACATCCACATTATTTCTGATGAAATATTTGCTGGTTCTGTATATGGTAATGATGAATTTGTGAGCATGGCCCAAATCGTCGAGGAAGATGAGTTGGACAAGAACAGGGTTCATATAATCTATGGGCTCTCTAAGGATCTTTCTCTTCCAGGATTTAGGGTTGGGGTTATATATTCATATAATGAAAGTGTCTTGACAGCTGCTAAAAAGTTAACTAGATTTTCTTCTATATCTCTTCCGACTCAGAGGCTAGTAGTTTCAATGCTTTCAGATAAGAGATTCATTCAGGAGTATATTGAGTCTAATAAGAAGAGGATTCGGAAAGTACAAGAATTATTTACTGAAGGTCTCAGGCAAATCGATATTAACTGTGCTGAAAGTAGTGCTGGGTTATACTGTTGGGCTGATATGAGTTCACTGATCCCCTCTTATGGTGAAAAAGGTGAACTTGACTTATGGGATAAACTATTGAATATTGCTAAAATCAACGTAACTCCCGGATCAGCATGTCACTGCATAGAACCAGGATGGTTTCGATGTTGTTTTACAAGTTTAACCGAAGAAGATATTCCTTTAGTTATGGAACGGATTCGCAAAGTTGCAGAAATTTGTAAATCTCCTAGTTGAAGCAATAGGAAACTTGTTTCATTCAGATTGCATATGAGGCGGAATCTTAAGATGATACATTTTCAACTAACTATTGGTGGAGATGTTCAAAAGAAACTACAGACTTTCATTTATGGAATTGTATCAGATAATTCAAAAGCATTCACACTGGAAGTTGTAAAATGTTTACATCCCCATGTACTGGATGTTGAAAGCGAAAAGAAGTTGGTGAAGAAGTGGCTTGGTGACTGAGGTGCCGACTTACAACAGTTTCAGCAGATGGTGCCTCTTCCTCTGCAATCCTTCTAGCAAGTTGATACCAGCTCCAAAGATGTTGCAGCCGAAAGCCTTCTGGTTCATGAATTCCTGCAACAGATTATGGAGAATAGCAAATGATTAATGTGTGGTTTCTATTAGTCAAGATGATCGATTGGTTTTCAGTGCGTTTGGTCATGGCTTTAGTGGCTTCTATGTATAGATTTACCATTGATAGATTCCGTTTTGCCATTTGGACAGCTTTTCTTTGGCAGCTCTTCCGTCGGCTCATCATTATCAGCTCTCCAAGAGTTGCTGGTCTCCTTGGATTGAAATCATCGTCATCTTTTCCTAGATTAGAACTACGGCTGTTTTGCTCAGTTGGAGATAGGTAGTAGCTTTCTTCAGGGCAAGATTCATTCCTCGGAAAAGAATGTGTTGCATATAATGGAAAGAGGCATTCCAAGATAGAAGACCCTGCAAGGCTTGAAATTCCAGTTGCATAGCTGCTTGTGCTGGTATCAGTTTCAGAAGCAGGCGACGAAGGGGTTTCCGACTGTGCATTGTTTTTTACTGTTCCAGAAGTTTCTAACACTGGAACTGCTGCAGAAAGAGCTAATGTTGATACCAGGCAATTTGCCGAGAGAGAATGTGCTGAGTTGAATGAATCATCTGTTTCGAAACTGAATGATTGGAGATCCAAGTTGAATATTCCGTCCTCATGACTGCCGTGCCAATCTTCACCGGTGAACATGTGTCCATTATGCCACAGAGAGTCCATAGGAGGTGAAGGTAAAGATACGTGGTTCTCCGGCAGAATCATAAGTGATAATTCTGTATCATAGTTTTCATCATCGGGCCCACCTTCTTCATTGTTGAACATGTGTTCATTATGCCACTGAGAGTACATGGGAGGCGAAGGTAAAGATACGAGGTTTACCAACGGAGTCATAGGTGGTGATTCCATCGAGAAACAGGACAGCGGCTTGCCGGGCTTTTCCTCCCAGACGAACGGAACCGAGGCAATAAGCTTGACCGGAGATGGTAGAGCTGGAATAGTAGTTACTGAAGAAACCATTGGCCTCCAGTCTTTTTTAGCTACTCCTGGTTTATCTTCCCAGAGAAACGGAACTGATGGTGGTTCCCTGATCTGTTTTCGCCTCGAGGATCCGTACTCTGCCATTGTGGGAACAAAATTGTGATAAGTTATGATTGCTTTGATGGATTATCAATCATATATATATTGATGGAAACCTTGTAGTAGAGAAGTGTTAAGTTGTCATCTAAAACACTCAGTTTTTGCAGTGAGATTAGGAGAACTGCTCCATCTACTTACGTGGAGGCTTCTTGTAGGATTTGGTTGCCAAAAAGTATTCTTGCATGAAATAAGCTTGATTGGTGGACCTTGCTATTTTGTTATGGTTGGGGCCTCAAAGCCCATATACACTTTCCTTTGTACTTGATTGTTTAAGGTTGTAAAAAGAAACTTAAGGGTGTTTTTTCATGACCAAAGAAACTACAGTTCTGTTGCATGGAAGTCCAGAGTTTTCAGAAGTGAATTGGCGCGCCTATGAATCTAAAAAGATAGTAGAAGGGTTCATGGGCTCGAATTGGCATCTTTTTTTTGTAAAAATTAAAATAAAATATGAATGATACTCATTCCATATTCCAAATATGATTATGAATTTTAAGTTTAGACATAAGTTTATTCCTTGCTACAATTATTGGGATATAATACAACATAATCATTTCACCACAATTAAGTTCTTTTTTGTACCCACTAAGTACTTAACTTAGTTGTATTATGCTCCAAAAGGAAGTGTGAGATCCTGAGTTTGAATCTCAAGATTGATAAATATAAAATTCTAAACAAAAAAGTTCTTTCTTTGTTTTGAAGTGCTAGAATTGAACTGAAGATGAAAGCCAAAGCAGCCAAGATTTCCAGCCTTTTTGTATTGTTAAATATTTAGATGTGTTTTTCTTTACTTAAATAATATCAATATATCAGTTCCACTTTGCTACTCTTACTTTTTCCATGTCTTGGTTAGCTTCAAGTCTTAGCTTTTCCGATTTATCTTTTATCCGGTGTAAATTCATGTATAGCCGAATCCATTGGTTTAACAAGTTCGAGTTGCCTCTTCTTTTTTTCCATTTGTTAAACAAGTATGAGTTACATACTAGTATCAGAATATTTACTTAATATCTCTTTCCCTTATTCCATTTCTTTCAGGGTGGACAACCAATAGACATTTAAAATGGACAGGATCATGTTATGATTGTTGTTGTCCCATTGCAATTGCTTGGATCAGCCAAACTCCTTCACACCTGTGAGATTTCCATGATACAAAATCGGCTGCTAAAGTAAGGAGAAGCAACAATACAAGGAGCCAAATTAACTATTGCTATAATCAATGTTTACATTGCTAAACTAGCTAGATGTTTGATCAAATACATTGTAAAAAGTGATAAAAAAAATATAACACATTATAAAGACTAAAGAGTCACTAGCAAGCTGTTGATTAGACTGTTCGAAGCCGCCTTTTCTTCTTAGACAATAATAACAATATCTTATATTTTATCAACTGATGGAAGAGCTTGTTCCTCTTAGATAATATCAAGTTCCTGATTTACACTTGTATCTCAAAATTCCAAATTATTCTCATCAGGCTGACCACTAGAATCATCCTCGAGTCGTGCCAGAGTTGGACTTGCACTTAATCTGCATAAAAGCAACATCCAGACTACCATAAATATATTACAACTTGTGAAAATGAGACTCCAAAACGATAAGTAACTTATATAGCTATATTTTCACAATCAAAAGGTACCAATTTCAAATGTAGTATTGGATATAGGCTAACCTTCTTGCTGTTCTTGCAAGTTTTAGATTGACCAAATGGAGAAAAACCAGCTTCATCAACATTTTCCTGAAGAACATATTCAAATTAAAAAGTGTACAGACCAGTTGTATCAACTAAATAGCAATGAGTATTCCTCATCACTTGTATTGCTTGGATCAGGATACAATCACATTTGAGATTTACAAATTCATAAATGCACATTGCTGATTCAAATTTCCATTCTATTACACATGTTTCTTTTACCATACTTTATATCAGCAAGTGTTTCATGAACTAGTTCAAATTAATGTGCATATGAGTGAAGAATTAGAAATAGATTACAAGCTAAATACACAACAATGACTCAAACTGGACAAATACTTAAACTTCACATATTAAGCCTAAATAATGAAAACAAAATTCACTTACGGGATGCTCATAAATGTCCGAGAAAGCCAAAAAGCACATAAGAGAAGAATCATCAAACAAGCAAAGAAACCAAAGCCAATTTTGCAGAAAAGATATAATTAAGGATAACACAAGTTAAGAGAGTTAGTGGACAAAAATAAGTTTCCAGAATTCAAATTCTAACCTCTACTCATCATCATGACCACCTGCTTTGACATCAATACTGAAGCCATATTCCTGATCACAGCCCAAATAAGAATCACACTTAAAATACAAAGTATACGACTTCTTTCCGGGGTCCAAAGGGGCAGCAAACTCCAGCTTCACTATTGACTTCCTCTGCAGAGAAACCCTCTTGATTGCAAGTAACTGATTGCTCTTTGTGTTCCCAACCATAAGCCACCAACCCTTCTTCTTTAGCCTTGGGGTACCTCAAAGCATCAACCGGGCCCACCTCTGTCCTCCTCTCGAGATCCCGTTTGAGTGTGACTACCAAGGTGATGTCTTCTCCCACCCTCACATGCTTGTCATCCACTACCTCGTATGACATGTCTATGTTCGGAAAACGGTTGCAGAATCTCACAATGTCTATCAACTGTGGATCCGACATCTGGAGAAGCTCCCCCATCTCGTCATCCTCCATCTCTAGCAAATCAAACACTGTCTCTATGTTTTTTTCTGGGATTCTCTTGGCATTTCTTGGCTAATTCCCGGTTGAAGTGTGGAAGCTGTAGAAGTATGGAATCCTGCTCCCACATTCCTTGTGTCACCATTTGGCTAATTTCCATAGCGATAAGAGCGAGGTTTAACCAACCGTTGCTTGAAATAACATCCACCATTGCTTGAAGCAACCTACTGGCAGAAAGGAGCACCTCCCGCTGGTCCAACGCTAATCTCCCACCGACGGATTGCAGAGAGAAATGGGCTTCAAGCAGAACATTTGCCTTCACATGTGGATCAGTGAGCCTTGGGTTTTCAAATGAGAATCTCTGATGATTGATAAGCCTTCGAATCTTCTCTTCCTCTCCCGGCCTGATTGGAATCTGTGCATACTCTGAAGCTGAGGCCAGAATATCCAAGAGACCCTTCATCTTAGTCTTGGGAGTCAAAGAAGAACTAAAATGCTCAATTGTAGTATAACTAATGTAGTAGTAGGACGCAATCATGCCGAGATTTAACGGAGAGAAGTCCATGTCTTCCTCGATAGAAACACATTTGCTAGCTTCTAGCTCACTCCAAGTGTTCTCCACCAGCTTTGAAAGGTGATCCGAGAGATGTCTGTGACTAACTCCCTGGAGATTGTAGTAGTTTGGGTTTTGAGTGAGTCGCCTATACATGAAAGTCCACGTAAGATAATCCACTGCATTCTGCTTGTTCTCCACAACACCCGCAACAATTTCTGCATTGAAATTGTCGTGAAGGAAATGGTGCAAATGACTTTCAACGGGGAATGCTTCGTAGAATTTCTTGTAATATTCCTTCCGGGGAGCGTGGCAGAGGATGACACACTTCCCAGAGTTATCCAGAAGAGGCCGACTAGCACGACCCATCATCTGTAAGAGATCTGTAACAGGGTAATCCGTGTGAGCGTTTTCACGACCATCGTAATATTGCGTTCCCATCACAACCACCAAATGTGCCGATAAGGGCACTCCCCAACACATTGAACTGCTCATAACACATACCTGAATCCATCCCAGCCTCGAAAAGCTGGGACACAACTTCTTGATCCAAACTACTCAAGCCCTCATGCAAGTAACCGACCCCGCCAAGTAAAGTAGCTCTTAACATTTCATCCTGAATTTTCTACACAAAAGGCTCCAGTTCTTCGTGAGGACGCAATAGGAAAACTGGTTTATCTCCACTGTCCATACTCAGAGTAAGTCATCAAATCCGCAGCAGTAAGTCGAACGTGTTTTCGTGCAGGAACAAAAACCATAGCAGGCTTCACATTTTTGGTGTGTTGGACTATAGCACTGTATGTTGGTTTTGTCATGGCCTGCATTCTTGCTTCAAAATTGGCAATATCCACTCCCTGAATGTGGATCTCCAAGGGGACAGGACGGACACCCGGAGGGAAATTAAAAAGGCCATGGGAAGAGGCTCCGATCCATTCTCCAAGATCTTTAGCATTAGCAAGGGAAGAAGATAGAGCCACAATTCGAATCTTGTTCTCAGTCCGACTCACAATATACCTCATCCGAGAAACAATCACTTCTAATATAGGACCACCTTCACCCCCAATCAAGTGGAGTTCAATTCATAACCCTTGCTTTGATTCCTGTAAGAACGAACTGGAAGATTACACTTCTTACTTTCCATGAAAAGACCACCCTGATCAAAAGCAATGGTTTCTAGATCAAGCAACTGGGGCTGGCCTGTCCCCCACCCACTGCCTGTGTCTCTATCAACAAGTGCATTCCTTTCTCCCCCATCTCATCCTTGAGCCGGCGAGCCTCTTCTCTTATACTCCTCTCCAAATTCTTCTGTCTCTCTTTTGCAGTAGCCCTTGTAGCGTGCAACTGCTCTAAAATTGCCACCAACTCCGGACCCTTCATCATTTCCTCCTCAATTTCTTGCCTCTCTTGTTGGTCTTTAGCCCTTGCCAAACGGGTACACCACACAATCTTTAGCCTATTTCGGAAAAGAAGGTTAATGAGGTTGAACTTTTCAAGCCCCAATAGAACAGTCAAAGTATTTTCAACATCCATATCTCCTTTCAATGCAAGACCCTTTAGCACCTCCGCCGCAAGTTGCTGGGACTGCTGTGGATCAATCTGTTGGTCATAAGCTTGTGAGATCTTCCTTTGAAGCCAATAAGCATCAATGTCCTGTACATTAAGGCACATGCCTTGATCAGCCTCCATCATGTCTTCATCATCAAGTCCACTGCCCATTTGCATAGCCCCAGAACAATTTGGTTCTACCACATCACCCTCCTCATCTTCGTCATCATCCCGGACAACGTCAAGATCAGTGTCATCTTCCTGATCCTCATTATCTTCATCAAATTCAACAGCCACACCAACATAATCGTCAAGGGCATCATCACCATTAGCATTAGCAGGATCACCTCCTCCATCTTGGTAATCCGTTATGAGCATGCCAATATGAACAATTTGATCAAACACATTATCAGGAATTGGATTCAACATCATCCTCTCAATCTCCTTCGTCTTATCACGCGTCTTAACAGTCTCGTTCTTAAGCACAGCCAAAATCTCATCGGCCAGCACTAACTATACTCAAAGGTTGACCACCCAACTGTTGCTGAATAACATTCAGCATTTCCTCATACACAGCCCGAGTTTCCTTAGTTTTAGGCTGGTAAACACCTTGTTCCTCAGTACAAGTAAGAACACTCTCATCCCGCAACAACCTTGTTCATACTCATACTGCTTCAATCGAGCGTGAGCCTCCGCACCGCCTCCTACATTCGCCATTGGTATCTCCTTGTTCAAATAATGAAAAATGTATTCGTTTAGGTTTATATAGTATTCGGAGAAATCACCGCCTAGAAAATAACATGTATGTTTCCGCATTAATTAATCCTTTTGAATGTAGAAGTCAATTTGTCCGCGTTACAATAGGAAATTACAACCGCCATCAAAAGATACTTATTATTCTACACGGATTTCCTTTTCCAACAATAATTAATTTAGACTGCAGTCCCATAATACTATATATATACACACGTCTATGTTCATTATATTCACAAATTCATAACCTAGATCAACAGAATTACTCTCAAGATTTGCAAAGAATTACGAAAAACACAATGGACTCTCAATCTATGTTGTGTGTAAAGGGATGTGGATTCCATGGTTCATCAGAGAATTGTAATATGTGCTCAAAGTGCTACAAAGATTATCTGAAACAAGAGCTTATTTCTATATCTGAAACTCTGAAATCCGTATCAATCAATGAGCCTGAGATGGAAGAAAAGAGTGAGATGAAGAGAATTGAAAAGAATAGATGCGAATGTTGCAGGAAGAAGGTGGGATTGATTGGATTCAACTGCCGATGTGGGAAGCTTCTATGCGGGATGCATCGTTATCCTCAAGAGCATGCTTGTGTGTTCGATTTTAAGGAGTTGGATCGACGAGTTTTGGCTAAACAGAATGTGCTTGTCAAGGCTGATAAATTGGATACCAGAATTTGATCTCTCTTTTTGTTTTTATTTTTTGTAGCTTTGATTACTGATTTTTACTTTCATCTTTCTATTCTTCAAATTCAATACTAATGAAATATACTTTATTTTAATTTTCATCAGGAGTTGTGTCTTCTCTTATTGAGTTTTGTTGTGAATTCTGATGGTTGGTGCACTCACTCTATATTACAATTACAAATACAAACTCTATTTGTAGAGTATTAAACTAATTTTTGCCACAAAAACCATTCAATAATTCTAGCCATAAATGAGGCCTAAATTAAAACCAATTTCACTTTAATCTATTTTGCTCCACTTGTTCAAATACAACCAAATCTGAAATTGACTTTCAACTTGTCTTTCTATGACACCTTTATCTCCATCACAATTTAATCACATACATCCAGTAACTTGTCTCCCCATTTAGTCATATAACAATATTGAACATTTAAAGCCTATGTTTCAATTCAAACAAACCATGCACTTGTACATACCACGACTCCCAACTGAACTAACTAAACATATCATATATGTGAAAATATCTGCAAGATGATCTTGACTTTTTATGTATAGCTTCACCTCCTTTTGCTCAATGCACTCGCGAATAAAATGATACCTCGTGTCTATGTGTTTACTCCGGTCATGAAACATTGAATTTTTCATTAAAGCCAGTGCGCAGACTTGTTATCAATAAAAAATCTCCGTCGGATCATCTTGAGTCATCTTAAATTCTTTTAGTAATTTTCATAGCCAAATCGCATAATACACACATGATGTTGTAGCAACTTATCCGCTTCACATGTTGACAACGTCACAGTCGCCTCTTTCTTCGAACTCCACATAAATGCAATCCAATTCTCCTATACATACACACATCTATATTCATTATATTCACAAAGCCCAATTTAACAATATCACCCCGTTAAGCTTGATCAATGGATTGTGTATTTCTTTACGAGCATCTCCAAGGCTTCTCTCTATTACACTCCCTAAAATATTATTAAATAAATAAAATTTTAAGTTTAATTGTCTCAATTTTCATGTATGCTCCAACCATGCTTCCTATCCCACTTCCTATTTCATTATTCTATTAATAAAAATTAGTAAATTTAATTTTCAACCAAAAAAGTCACATAGAAAGAAGAAAGAGAAAGAGTAAATAATATTATTATATGAATTATGGAGCCTCTCATCCTCTTCAAATTTGAGGAGCCAAAATTAACTCCCTACAATTTTAGGGAGCCACCTCACATGGTTGGAGAAGCATTCTCCCTATCTCACTCCCTAATTTAACTAAATAATAATATAGAGAGTCCCATTGGACATGCTCTTAGGCCGCAAAGCTCAATTTAACTTTCAGAGAGTAAGTGGATTTTTTATTGTTCTAATAAATTAGAATAAAATAAACTTTCTCTACTCTCAAAACCATGTCCATAATGTGTTAATGCACTCTTTTAATAGTGTTTTAACGCATTTTAACTTGCTTTTTAATTTAATTATTGATTTACAAGTTTAATATAATGTGTTAAAACACTCTTGGATAAGTCCATAACCACATGGTGATTCAAAGCTGCGTCCAACGGGAGGTGACATAGGCGGTCGCCTAGAACCTCCTATTTAGGTTTTCAACAAAAATGAAACTACACTAGTTGAAAAAAAGGCATCCAATTTTGAAGTTACGAGATTTATATTTGTAAAAAAGGCCAAATTACATGAATTTATGTATTTAATTCTACCAATAAAATAGTTGATAACTATTTCATTTCTACAAATTGTCTAAAAACTTTGATTTTATTTGATATTTTTTGTTCTGTGCCTAGGACTTCTAAAATATTAAAGTCGACTTCGTGAGCTACCACAAGCTTAAGTTTGAGGCCCGATTCATAAACGATCCAAAATTGAGCAAGCCAAGACTCAACTCGATTAGAATATTGTGTTATAGGTCAAACTTAAAAGTATATAATTTTGTATTAGTATGCATTGATAATATTTTATTTGCTCTCATATAAATGAGCAATATCTGCATGTTTTTGGTTTATTTGATCACAAACATAATTATAAGATATTAGCAAGTAAAATTAATTAACATAATTGACGACTCGATAACAAATAGTTCACATTAAATAAAAAAAATAGTAAATGAAGTTCATACAAAACTTAGAACTCGATTTCATTAATTTTCTAATGAGTTAAGTTGAACCGAGCATGAGCATACCAAAGTTCGGCTCATTTGGAGCCCTAATTATATAATTACACTTATTTAAATTATCAAATTTCTTTAATTTTTTTATTAACACAATTTGAAATTATAGAATTCAAAATAAATCAAAAAACTCAAAAAAACTCAATTTCGTTAAATTTCTATTCTAATTAAACGTATAATAGAAACAAATTGGAAAACGTACGGAGCCGCCTTTCAAAGGAACATTCTAGAAAGATTTCATTCTCCAACAATGATTTGGACTGCAATTCTCCTCTATATATATCTCTCCATCGAAAATTCTCTATATTATAACTACTACTATCATAAGAAGTACTATATAGGTTCGCTGAATCAGCACGCAAAAATATTTGCAGAGAAGAAAAGAAAAGAAGAAATCACAATGAACTCTTCCTCCGAAAACAACATGAGTTCAACCACACAACCTCTGTGTGTTAAAGGATGCGGTTTCTATGGTTCATCGGAGAATCGCAATATGTGCTCAAAGTGCTACAAAGATTATCTCAAACAAGAGCTTATTTCTATATCTGAAACTCTGAAATCTGTATCAATCAATGAGCCTGAGGTTGAAGAAAAGAGTGAGATGAAGAAAATTCAAAAGAATAGATGCGATTGTTGCAGTAAGAAGGTGGGATTAACTGGATTCAACTGCCGATGTGGCAAACTTCTCTGCGGGATGCATCGTTATCCTCAAGAGCATGCTTGTCCGTTCGATTTTAAGGAGTTGGATCGACGAGTTTTGTCTAAGCAGAATGTGCTTGTCAAGGCCGATAAACTGGATGCCAGAATTTGAATAACTCTCTTTTTTATTCAATGCTTGTTTCTTTGTTTGTTTTCACATTATATAACTTTTTTGGTTACATATGTAATTCTTTTTTTTTTTTTAAAGACATAGCTAATTGAGTTCAGTTCATTCAATATTTTTCACTTCAGTTTATCCAAAAAAAATAGAATCTTACTCTCCAAGAATTAATATAGTTAGTGATGGGTGTAAATTGATTTTATTAACCATTTCTGCTCGTCAAGTAATTAGGGTAATTAGGGATTCTCCGTACCCGTCCCCACAAGGATTTCTCTAAATAAGAAATTTTAAAACATAGAATTAAGCTGAATTGAAAGGTCAACTAGTTTTTTCAAGAGTGGCTATATGAATTTTTGAAAGAAACATATTCATCCTATGGGATTACAAGTGGGCTGATCTCAAAATTCAGCATGGATCATTGAACAGTACTGGGTTTAAACTGGGCCTTTCAGTTACCTATTTGATACTTTTAAACAATTTCTTTTTTCTTGTTATTAAGGATTGAATATAAATAATCATTGATTTCACAAAAGTGAAATCTAAAAATTCTAAAAAAATGATAATAAATAAAGCTTTTCCTTTTTTTGTTTTTTTTCTTTTGTCTATAAGGTATCTACGGTCAATAATAGCGACTATTCCCATTTTAGAAAATAAGTGGAGTTGTAGAACTGTAAAAACACCTAAAACTGTTTTGATGTATATATAAAATTTAGGTTTGGTTTGGGTCTAATCAATTTTTTGCTTTGCATACATTGAATAATAATAAATTTTTTTTATAGTACAAAAACCGAACCTAACCAAAAATATTAGGGTGTGTTGAGATAGATAGACAGGTTGTAAACGGATCGTGTCGACCTACTCTGGTGATCCATTTAGATCAATCCTAACCGACCCATTTAGTAAATGAGTTGTGTCGTGTCGACCCATTTAAGAAACGAGTTGATACGGGTTGAACCGGTTACCCCATTTAATTTTATAAAATAACAAATGGTTAAATGATACGATCCATTAACCCATATTGAGACCCACTAACCCTTTTAATCTTTCAAATTATAAATTAAAACACATGCTCTAACTACAATAAAATCATAACCTTGCAATTCAAAAAAACATCAAACAATCTAAATTCAAATTCACAAACAACCAATCCAAACTCACCAAAAAAACATTAAGCAATACAATTCAAATTTACCAAGATTTGTCTCAGAAGGTTTAAGAGGGCGGCAAAATTTGAGATGTGATTTGCATAACCTAGAATTAGAAGATTACATAGTTATATATGATGTATCAAAGTTACTAAAATACCCCCAATAACATATAATATTTACATGTAAACGGGTTATAACGAATTCACGAGTCAACCCGCAATCCATCCCGTTTACTAAACGGGTTAAACGAATTGACCCATTTATGACCCAGGATCTATGTGGCTCAACCGTAACCCGCTTAATTTACGGGTTATGCGAATCGTGTCATGACCCATGCTGACAGGCCTACAAAATATATAGCTGAACAAAACGGATCTTCTATCATTTCTATCATTGCAATGATAGAAGATCCGTTTTGTTCAGCTATATATTTTGTAGCCAATTGGTTATGATGGAATATGGGCCCAAAACTCCTGCATTAAGGCCCACAATGCAAACTGGTTGATCCTTTCCTTGGGAGTCCTAGGAGAAGACCAAACCATCAGGACGTTCTTGGAGGAAACACAACTCGACGTTTAGTAGGTTGGAGCACTATTTACAACCCAAAAATAGCGGTATTCTTGAAATTTTTTATGAGCTCCATTCCGTATAAAAACTGGACATATTTCCCCCACAAAAGATAGGTTCTCTCCAGCTCACTCTCTCTTAACTCGTTTAGTTATCTCTCCACTGTATCTCGTTATTTCACTGGATTCAACTGACTTCAACATAAGAGTATTAACATGGAAAGAAAACTCTAGATTCCAAAACACATCCACGTGGGTCGTCCAACAATAGGGTTACATGGTAGAATTCACTATCTCATTCGGTTATATCCAAAAATTTCATAACATTTATGATTTCCGCGATAAAAAAAATTCAGGTTTTTATAGGTCCTTTACCACAAAACCTATACAAAAAGGTAATGTGATTAAAGTTATAATTACACATATGCACAGGTAAAATAAAGCAGAAAACAAGTAGAATGAATGAAGTCAAGATCTGAGGGGTTGGGATTCAGCTTTTGGGAGTTAGGATCGCACACCATTCGATTTGTTTGTCTGAATCAGGTCCATACAATCACGACACTACACAACATTATAATGAGATAAAAGTCTGTCATTTTACCCATTTTGTCTACAGTTTTTTCATGTCCGATAATGGTCCACTAATACTCTAATATAGGACTGCCCGTCCAGACAGTAAACAATCAATCAAATGCTCTCTTCATTATATTAGTGTGTGGTCCTGAAATTAATCTGACTATAATCTCTTTCATCTAATCATCACCTCTTGCAGTTTATAAACCAGACATTTTGTGGTTTAATTAATGAAAAGTGTGGGGCTTTTTAGGAATTAATGTGTAACATTCAAAAGTATAGTACTTAAGGTGGGGGCAAAATGGATAATCAGATGGTGGGGTGGGGAGCAATATATATTGGGAGAAGAAAGTCTCGAGAGTGTACTATATTTTTGAAGCAATTAGCTGTATTAAACTTATAAACAAATGAAAAAGTGTATTGTGGATGATAATTATAGGGTCCAATTAATTGTCCTTTCAATTTAAATTCCTTGAAGATATATTAAACAATCAGTTTGTACCGTAGTAGTCCGTATAGCTACACACTCCATTCTACTTAAATAATTGTCTTAAAACATATGGAGTATTTGGTACCTGATGTTTTAAAACCTGTTAATAATTTGTTCTTTCACAAATTATTTGATTCATGTTGTGTCAATTTTTTTAATCATTTAAATTCACATCTATATTTGATCACATTTAACTGAAGATTTATTTTCAATTGGTGAATTCACTCAATTTGAAGAAAGACTCGCTATTCTTCATATGACACTGAAAGTATTTGACACCTTAAGTGACATAGTACATGACACGATTTATAGTTATTTTGACACCCAAATTTTCTTGTACTTGTTGAATTAAAAAGAAGAATCTAAAATGTGTTAAGTTTAAACGTCAAAATATTGTCAATTGTTAGAAGAATATATAATAATTTTATCAATTGAATGTAATTTCACCAATTGAAATGAATTAAATATCAAATATAATTAAATTATAAATTATTTTTTTTTGGCAAATAATAGATAATAAACCAAATAACAAAAATCTTTCATATGTTAAGTCAAATAATGCTTTAAGCCTAAATGATTAAAATAGATGAATGAAATTGATATGAATGGAAAATAATCAAACAATTAAGTAAATGGTTTGTTGTTGTTGTTTCTAGTGGAAGAAAGCATCCTCAAGGCTTCATTATTTTGATTTTGATGAATTAGATATCTTTCAATTCAATATATCATCAACTTTATAATCCATTATTTTCCATTCGCATTAAAGATTTAATTATTCAAAACGTTACAAATATAAAACTTGTTTAACAATATGCATTGTTCATTTCACCAGGTTGAACATTTATACAAGTCCAAACATAGATAAAATGTAACATTAATGTACTTTACTAGTTCACGACGAAGCAAAGACTTAACAAGATATAAAGAAATGAATTTAAATGTGTTAAAAAGTAAAATAAAATTAGAGATTCCATTAGTGAAGGATCTAAAACCTATCGACAACAAGTGTTTTGATATTAATTTATATATTCTTTTTGGTGTATTTGCATAACAACTAATTTATATATAATTTTAACTCTTGCTAGGTCTCCCTAGCTAAATGTATCCCTGGATTCAATCCATCAAAATGGATTTGATAGGTGTTACTTAAAATGTTTTTGCATTTGCCTTGCTTAATAATTGAAGCTCATCCATTAAATTCCAAATGAACGTCTTATCTCTGATCACATGCATGCCTAAATAAAAAAATGTCTCCTTTGTTTTCATATCAATAGTAGATATATAGTCTATCTTCATATTACTTTTCATATTATGATACTTTGGTTGTTAAAGATTCCATTATATTTGCAATCTAGCTGCTTCTTTGTGTAATTTAGTTTATGTCGCATATATATGATCACAAACAAATCACATCAATAGAAATTAATTATTTTTAATCAAACAAACCAAGCAAAGCAATAATGAACTTCAAACAGAATCTTCATACATGTTCCATTATGTCAATAATATTATCAAAAAACTCTTTTCACATGGCTGGAAATAATTAGTAAGACTGAAAATTGCTTGAACATGGAAGAAATTCAATTCTTTCTCAAATCATGATATCATGTACATTCATATTACAAAACTAAAATCATCAGAAAGTTCAATCTAATTTAAGATCAAACATGATCATGAAACTAAAAACCAGATCAAAAAGAAACAAATTTATCTAAGAATTGTGAGAATTCATGAAATTTGCACATTCAAACAAGGCTTTAGCAGTCATCTCCCTTTCAAACCTCCAAATATAATTCAACCCTACTAAAAGTTCAGTAATGGCAGCTTCACTCTTCTGCTTATTAGCAAAAAATAAAGTTTGTAACAAAAGAACATTAGTCTTTGCTACCAAATTTTGCTGCTCAAAGCTCCTTTCATTTTGCCATTTAATCATATTATGTGCTAAAGGCGATAACCACCCGAGTATCCGCCCCAACGCAGCCCTCCATTCCCCGGCCAGCACCGGATCAGACGCGGTAAACCCTACTCCTTTCAACCTACTCCGAAGCGCTGACCTTATACTGTTTGGCAACATCGAATAAAGATCATCCCTTGCATCAACACCAACTAATTGAGGCGACTTTATCATTTTCTCCATGACTATGATCAAATTCGCGTAATGTAGGGCTAACGCTGCCGCGCCTAGGGTGGTTTCTGGGGGCTTTAGTAGCTTCGAATTCGAGTCGAAAAAACGACTAGTCGAATCTTTGATACTCCCGCTTTGTATCAATACAAAGTTAGAATTGCTAGAGTGTGAGTGTTCAGTTGGATGTACGGCTGCAGACGTGGATAAGCTCCGGGATAGTGTAGTCGGATATCCATGCCCCGGCCCGACTCCAAAAACCTGCTTGATCCTAGCTAAAACAGTGAAGATTGACCTGACCAACATTGAAACGACGCCGTCGTAGCTCCGGTGCCAAAAAGATCTTTCTTTTAAATACTTAACTTCTTGTTTTTGCCAGAATATCTTCTGCTGAAAATCGATAACCTTCTGTTCTTTCGCCGGAGATCCGTTATCGGCGTTCTGTAAGACCTTCTTTAACCCGTTTTCTAACGCCGTTAACTCCTCCATCTCTTTATACAGTGTGGCTGTTACGGTGACGTATCGATCCATCTTTTTATTCTTAACTTCCATATCTTTACCACACAACACCCATGAATTCGGATCGCGGCCTAAGTTAGCAAACTCATCGAAGAGAACTTCAAACCGGCGTAAGTTAGCATCGTCACACCGTTTGCTGAGCCGAGAAACTGATTTCGCGAGGAGTCTGAGATTCTCAGCCATCTCGGCGCAAGCCAAGCCGATGAGAAACGACTCGTCGTTTGAGACAATTTTTCGAACTCCTTCGAGTGAGATTGATTCGTTTCGTAGACGGACTATGTTCTTGTCGGATAGAGATTGCCATAGATGAAAAAGCTTGGACATGAGACCGGCGATCTCGAAAGATAAAACGCCGACGGAAGATTTGCGAGAGGACTTTGGGATAGGAACTGAATCGAAGCTATGTGAAATTACTGATTTGACCTTAATAAGCCAAGTTTCAAGAGCCATGATGATGTGTAAATGGGGATGGAGTTGTGGAATGATTTTTGAGTATGGAAATGGAAGGAATGAAGAGAGGAGAAGAGGGAATAGAAATAGCAAATCGCGAAAAGCATAATCACTTTGGACACGATTTTTCAGTTTTCTTATACACACGCGCACTTATGGAGCGTGCTTCTGTTGCTATGTTTTGTTTCTTTTGTCTTTTTGTTGGTCTTTATTGTTAATTGATTATCAGCGCGTGGGCGTGCTTTTCTGATTTAATCATGATTCGCAGATTTTAAAATAAAAAGCCTTATTTGTATGAATCTTATATTTTATAATTAAACTAATCCAAGTTTTATAACTTAGTTTAAACAAGGCTTGTTTTTTTTAAAAAAAAGTTTAAACAAGCCTTAAAGTATACGTAGCTCTCTTTACTCGGCTAAAATGGTTACTTTGCCTCCTCAATTTTTAGAACGTCCTATTAGCTCTTTCAACTTATGCAAAATAATGCATTTAGCCTCATTTTCATCCATATTCACTCTCATTAGGAGAGTGAACTACACTCTCCTACAAATTACAAAATTAATCTTTACAAAATTTCAAAACTGATCCTTTATTTTTCTTTTTTGCATTTCATTTTTCTTCTTTCTTTTTCTTCTTCTTCCATCTGAAATTTTGGAATATGACCGCTGAAAATCTAGAATCCGGCGGCTGGATTTTGTAATTCCAGAATTTGGCGGCCAGATTTCGGTGACTAAAATTTGAAATTCTAGAATCCGACAGCCAAATTTTAAAATTTCCAGCGACTGTAGTCTGGAATTTCAGAATCCGACTGCATGAATGCTCTTTGAAAGAAAATGGAGATAGCAAATTAAAGAAAATAAAATTTTTGGGGTTCTTTTGATATTTTTTTATTCTTTTGAACATTCTCTCTTTAATTTTAATATTTTTGCCACATCATCGCCACACAGGACATGAGGGGCTAAGTGCATCATTTTATACAAGTTGAGGGAGTTAAGTGTATCACTTTTCACAAATTGAGGGGGCTAATAGGACGTCCCAGAAGTTGGGGGGGCAAAGTGACTTTTTTGACCAAGTTTAGGGGGTTGCATATGGTTTAAGCCTTTAAACTATGTGTAAGTTCCTAAAGTTGTTCAAAAAGATTATCTTAAACTTTCAACTTTGGAACGACTTGTTGAGTCTCTCAACTATCAAAATATGATCTATTGAATTATTCGACTATCTAAATGTGGATTTATTGTGTTCTTATTCAATGATATGGTACTGAGTTGACAAATGTGAAGAAAAGTAATTTTAATACCAACTCAGAGTCATGTCAATAAGGAATCAATAGATTCACATTTTGATAGTTGAGAGACTTAATAGTCATTCCCAAAGTTGAGGGACTAAAATGATTTTTTTGGACAACTTTAAGGACATGCATATGATTTAAGCCTTACTTTTTTTTATATAAACAAATATACAAACTAAAGACCTGTTTGGTGCAACGGTTAACTAATAGTTGTTGATGTTGTTTGTTATTTGTTACATGGACATATAATTATTGGTATCGATAAATTTATGATTAACCGTTAATGTTAATATGTAAAATGTAGATTTAAAATATTGTTCTAAATTGATCAATATATAAATTTTAAAAATAAGTAGAAAAATATAAATTTAGATTTCGTAATTTTACCTGTTTTCAAATTCAACCTACATTTTTTTTTCTAAAACCGTCATTGTTTAATTATGTGTTTTGTTTCGGCGTGAATTATGAATCCCCCAGCATGGACTCGTTTCAACATGAAAGCAGAAAAAGGGACACAAATTAATAATTAGTCTATCTCAAAGATTTGGCATCAATATCTCAAAATTATTTAACTTACATAATATATTATGGATTAATGAAAGCTTCAGAAAAGCCTACATTAATCTATAAATCCTTCAATCAGTACCGAAATTAGAATTTTAATGAAATGATTCATTTAATTTTTTTTTATGTACTTGATTAATTTAATGAAGACTAGATCTTGAATTGATCATATGATGTATTTTCTTAGATTTTGAATCATACATCTTAATAAGTACTAAAAGTACTTGAAAAGTTCATTATATGGAGTTGAAATTATGCTTTTAAATGTCAACTTATTAATTTTACTCCGACTGCTCTTGTTTTGATATTTCCATCGAATTAGATGCGAAAAATACTGAATGATGCCATCCATACTCAGAGTAGAATGTTCTTTTAATCTGCGCTCGATCATGTTCCTTCATGACGAGGTCTTGGAGTTAATTTGTAGCTTTAGGTCCTCTTCGTTTTCTTAATTTTGTCAAAAAGGAAGGGAAACGTAGTTCCATAGTTTAGCTTCTTGAGCTGCTAATTTATCTTCTACTATCTATATGAGGGAGCATTTGAGTGATTCTAATTAAATAATAGAATAATATATGCCTAAAAATACAGTTATATTCAACATTTATTATAAATGTTAAAATGGGATATAGAGCAAACTGGTATTTTTTAAATAATATAATAATATGTGCCTAAAATTACAGTGATATTATTAGGCACATTTCTTGGTACCATTGTTCAATTTATTAACCAAGAAAATGTCAAAATGGTACATAGAGCAAACTTTCATGCACGTGGCCTGCCAAAAATAAAAATAGAAGCTTATATATAGTTACAATGTACCTAGCTTGCTGCTCAACAATGCATCTAGCTAGACCATATACAAACACAATCAATTTGTCTATCTCTATCTTTTTTTTTAATAAAAATAATAGGGTATTTCAGATTGTGTTACAGCTTACAAGTTTATTCACTGTGTTCTTTTTAATCAAAAGATGAGGTTGTCGGGATTCATAGGCATGTTTTGGTCGCAGAAGATTTGATACTCATGCTAATAGTAGTTTCAAGATATATATTTATATCAATTTCTCTGACACCTTTCATAATACTCTTTAAGTTAGAAGCATCCATAACAAAGGCTCAATTCAACATGTATTTTTAATTCACCATATAATGGGTTGTTCATATGACTCGCACTCAGAAGATTTTGATTACAAAGGCTCTAATACCATATCAAGGAACCTTTTGAATTAAAAGCTCTATGTTGGTAATGTTCAACGACAATCTTTATATTAAGCTCTGACAATATGTAATTTTAGTTAATTAAGGTCATGTTTTTATGCTTAAATTCAAAAACATTCAATTCAGTTCAGTTTAGTCAATTTTAATTCAGTTGAGTTCAATAATTTAACTTTTGAAAATGCAATTCAATTCTGTTGATCAGTTCAATAAATTCAATTCAATTCAATTACGTTTTTCTCTAACACAAAGAACATTGCCTAACGCCTAACTAGATAATAAAATTCAAATCTAAAAAGTATATATGATCAATAGCCATCTGAAATGGAAATAGGGCATGCACTAGACAATTAATCAAGTTGGATAAAAATGAATATCAAGTATCGAAATGAAGAAGTTGGATCCAGATTTGGGAAAAGGTTGGAAGCTAGTGGTGTGCTTTAAAATGAGCAAGAATTATTAGGGTTGACTAATTAAGGGGACATGAGCCGTACTACATGGCTCTACACTAATTAATATGATGGTAACATTCTATATATGCACTTTAAATTAAATCTGAGTGTAAATTAATATTAGTAGAATTTTCTAACACAAATTACATGTTAATGAAAAAAAAAACTATTATGAAACTTATTAAGATAACAAATTTTCTAACACAAAATTGAAACGATCAACACTTTATCAATCAAGTTTTACATTGGAAACTTATTTCAAGGACATCAAAAGCTTAAAAATGAAAATCATGAATTTAGTGTATTGAGAAAAAATAAATAATAGTCATCTATGAATATGAGAATAATAAGATGATCTTCTTGCCATAATATTACAACTATAGTACATGAAGAAATGGGTTATTCTTGGAAGTATGAAGAACAACCCCACTTACTCATTCGTATCACATGGAGTTTTTGTTTGAAGATTAATTAGTGAAATAAGAATCTTGAGTGCTTAATTGGATTAATTAAAGTAATATATGAATAGAAAAGTTACTTCTTTTTTACCTTTTGTTTGCCTACCAATGGAAGGGCATTGAAGCATAGTCTTGTTTAATTGTCGGCCCATGAAATGGCAAAACTAGCTATGCTGTTTATTTATTTATTTATATTCTTGATTTTTGTTAAATGTGCCTTCCCAAATAAATTGAGTATGCTAATTAATTCATTTCCTTTGTGTTTACTTCTTTTATTTGTTTAATTTCATTCTATGTTATTATGGTATTTCTTTTTCTTATTTTGAGCAAAATTCTAGATCAGTTCAATCCAATTTTAACAAAAAAATTTCAATTATTCATCTAATTCAGTTCATTTCAACTATAAAAAATGCCATCTAAACCTTTTCTTTTTATGTTTTATTCTTTTTTTTTACTCACGTCATAAAGGTAAACATGCTAAGTTTGCCAAATTTATTATCTATAATAAGAAGTAAAAATACTCATATAGTTGCAAGTGAGGAATAAATTTACTTCTAAATATTTAAACGATTAAATTCTATTCACAATGTTGGTAACTAGAAGCAATTTACCGCTACTTACTATCGAGTCATTGACATACTGTGTTAGTTTAACAAATAATTCATCAAACTTTTTTCTTAATTGTGAAACTTTCGTTGTGCATTATTTTATCACTCATCAATAACATAGACGACATATGTATATAAGAAAAGCAATGTTCTATACGAGTTTGAATCTCTTTTTTATATATATACCATTCTCTAACTTCATGATGAATTTTTTTAAAAAATTATAAAAAATAAAATCAAAACTAGTGGAGATTATTGAGACAAAATATTCATATATTTTTTATAAACTGTAAAGAGCAAGATTCGAATTTTAAACTTTCCTCTAATACATCGATAAACATCAGTTGATATATAACTAATTGGTAAATATTCATTTTTTTAGTGACTTCTAAAATAATGACTCCAAGTTATAAGAATTCTTGTCACTCCATTTTTTTTTTTTTCTTAAAAAGCTAGTCAACTAATTCTGTGTGCACTTCTAAACCACATTCTACTTCTATGTTTTTGTAGCATTATTTAATTTTGTATATATTTAAAAAACTATATGTAAATGTCCGTATGCACAGGGATTTGTAGTGATTTAAATAAGAGAAAATGAACAATTACCAATTAATATGTTGGTTTTGTTCACAATTTCGAGATAATCTTTGGTAAAAGAAGCCTCCCTAGTTGTATATATTTAGTAGTTGTTATAAAAATATGGACATGTGTCGCCCTAAGGGTGGTTGTTCATGCTCTTAATTAGATTCTGTGGTTGAATTTTATGTAAAAATCATGATCCATTTCGTTAATCTAAATAGGATTCTTTTTCCTTATTGATCTACTCCAAGTCAAAGCTTTGTAGGCTACATAAATTAAGAAAGGGCATCATAAATAATTAAATTTTAATTGATTATAATTTAGAAGGTATGTCTTTTCCTACAAGTACATTGTACCATCTAACTTAATATCCAAACTTTCTAAGATTATTCTTGATTACCTATAGTTAACAATTTTTTGATAGCCTATTTTTGTCCTATTCGTATAGTTATCTATAGTACTATCAATTTTTTTTGGTGAATATAGTACTATTTAATTGGTGGGTTAGGCTAATATTCTATCTAAGTAATAGAAAAGTTATAGATTTTCTTTTTATCATATCAGACCTCTTGTACATGTCCTCTATAGTTCACAATTTTTAAAATTTTAAATAAATATGGTTGAAATTGTTATTTTGTATATATAAAAAATTGTCACTTAAAATCATGAACTAGATACTAGTTGCTAGCTTTACATTTTCTTTGAACTATTAAAAAGTGAATTTGGGGTTATGAAACGAATACTTCCTTACTAATGATTAGTGTGTAATGATTAAGTAACATACATATATGATAATACGAATGTATAAAGGCAAATGCCGTCGAACTGAGAGAAGACGAGATGGTAGCAGCGACTGTGGCAAAAGAAGGTATCAGGACCGATGGTCATGATGATAGTGAAAGAAAAATATCAAACTCGGCGAAGAAGAAGAGAGAAAAGAAAAATTTGAAGTCGTTTGGTTAATTTATTACTCTTGTAACAATTTGGTACCATGTAAGTATCAGTAATTGACTTGAATATTATTAGAAACGGATGACCAAGCAATCCTAGCTATATAGGTATTCCAATGTTGTGTAGAGTTCTAAACAATACATAATTACATTTAAACCAAATCTAAAACCTTCCTATACTAAATGTATTTTGTCTCCTATGTTAAATGTCTCATATAGCTAATTTGAGAAGCTAAATAGCTCTTTAAATATAGCAATCAATAATATCATTGTAAGGTGTTTTTTGAAGTTAGTGTTTTGCTAAGAGTCTATCAATCCATACTTCTAAAGAAGTTGGTCTTGCAATAAGTTGGATATCGAATTTCAGAGTAAATTAAAAATTATCAATGTGTTGTGTTTTCTATAACAACTATGATATTTTAATTTATAATCACCTTGGGATTACATAAAAAAAGATATGCCGAAACAATGAAAATTTTAGTAAATGTAAAATTGTATTAGCATTCTCAAGTGACAGCGTTATATTTGGCCTAAAATTTGTCGCAACCTCTTCAAAGTGGAGTTAGACAATCCACCAATTAACATTTACCACTCAAAATACATAAAATCATGAGATATGATGATTAAAGAGTATTGAATCTGTGGTCAGAGTGTCATCTATGACAATTTTAAAGAAGAAGAAGAAATTAAAATCATTCATATAATTAATGGGTTGTGATGTAATCCCTCCACATATATACGTGGTTGATATGATGCCACAAATTAGACTAATTTGCATTCTATTACACACTCTTCCACTTTAACCCTATTTATATATTGTACTCATTAATTTTGAACACAAATTTAAGTTTGATAATTGATGATTTCACATGTATGTAGTGTAGTTGGAGCATCATATATCCTCCATGTTAATTATGGACAATGTGTTCAATTATATGGACCATTTCGAACCATAATTTTGGGTCAAACCAATTCTCTCCCATGAATATGTCTCCCATGCTAACTATATATATTTATATAGTATTAATTACTTGAAGTCAACCCAATCTTTAATTAGAAGCTAGAAGCACAATTATTGGCTAAAGATTTATGCCCTATAAAAAAATTTAGGAGCTTTTTCTAAAAAACAGTTGGTTAACGAGTAAGGAGAACTTGTGCTAAACCCAACTAAGTTAGTACTAACAACAGAGAACCTTAAAACACCCGAACCAGAGAATATATTAAAAGAAAAATTAAAGTCACGTACAACGAAAAACCAAACAACAAACAAGTGGATCAAACTTGGTCAAATTAGCATTTATCAGCGTTTAGCAGTCACCAGTCAGTGGCTAGGTATTAGGTTGGGAGGTCATCTATAGTTTGGACACTCAAAAAATTCTTCTTAAGTACCAGTTTGGGAAACAATCTATAATTTGGATATCAATAGTGTAATTTACCCCTAAAAAATCAATAAGTTGAGTTGGCTTCTAGGATTGATGTTCTATCTGAAGTAAACAATCATTTTATCCAATTCCAGCTCAGCAGCACAACATTGGTCCAGCTCACCTGAACTGCCTGTCCAGCTCAGCTAACCGTTTATGTTATAAGCAAGAATTTGTTATAACAGATTCTTGACAGTTATCTTCTCAAGTCAACAGCTTTGACTTCTCTTCTCCTGTCTGTTTTCTTCTTTGAATCTTTGTATATAAACCAGTCATCTCTTACAGTTGTAATGAATCAATTTGATTAATAAGATTCTGATTCCTTGAGTTTTGTTCCAAGTTAGTTCGATACTATTGAGTCTTGGAACAAACTCACCAAATTATGCTCGAACTCTCCATCGACAACCCGGATCGATCAGCTGCAAGGAATCTTGCAGGGCTCTGATAACATATCTGCCTATATGCTCAAGGTCTGCAGTATCCACAACCAACTTGCTTTGTACACATATTCTTCCATATGAAGATTTTTTTTCATGCTTTGTTAAATGGTTTGGATGAGAAATATTATCCTGTGGTTCAATCTAACTCTATTGCCTTCGATCATTTATTTGGGATGCTATGATGAGCGTTAATGAAATTGCCTTAATCGATCCTTCGCGATTGAACACACTGCTTTATATGTTGTGCGTCCAACAAATAGCACCCATGCACGTCTGAGACGAGGCCGTAACTTCAATTTGTTAAATACAATACTTTATAGACATTGTCTAATTTTGTTTGTGTTTCATTTATTGGGTTTCACTAGTTTAAAATGCATTTATAAAATTGAAACATATGTCTTACTAATATATTTATTTTTCATTACTCGTCTCTTTTTTTTATGTGGGTTTTCAATTTATTTTGGATTACTCAACAGTATTTTCTGAATTCACTATTTGCTCAAATCTTTTATCACTACATCATTTCTCAAGACCATGTTATTATATGCTGATGTGGAAAATGGATTCCACGCGAAGGATCCCATCTATGCTAATTAAGTCTTGAACTAAGCCATAAGCCACGACCAAGAAACTAATCAACAATTCAGGCTTAACTGTAATTGCTAGATATAAACAAAAGTATAATAGTCTTTGCATATTGGTCCGAGACCTATCCTGCAAAGGGGATCAAATTCTCTTCTCTCACTAAAATTGAACTAGAATACTCTCTGAATATATATGTAGTGTCTTCCTCAACAGACTCGATAAACTCATTGCATTACACGAATTATCGACCACCGCAACATGCATGTGTCGGAATTTAGTATAGCTATAATTAAATTCTAACTATATCTACTTAAAATTTTAATTTATAATAGTTACTTTATAAATTGATATTTTTAAGCACACATAATATAATATAAATGGGAGAATTTATTTCACGAGTATACAAAAGCCTAAGTACCGTCACAATTTCATGAATGTGATATGAATGCATGCATGTTTTTTTCTTTTCTCTAGTGTACACACACTTGACTTGCTTTGTAAAAGCTTATAAACAAAGAATGTCGGCATGATATTGACCATGTCTCTCCTTTAACCCACCCCACCTCCAAAAATTTTCTATATTATTGATTTAAAACTTGCTGGAGGACAACTCATCTTCTAACTGCGGTATATAATAAGACTATGAATCAAATATATTGTTAGCTTAAAGTAGAAAAATTATATAATACTCTCACTATATCATGTTCCTTAATAATATAAACACCTAACGATAATGTAAAGAGTTTTAGTGTATGATAAAGAAAATATAAACCAATTTTATAACTACATATTTGTCTTAGTGTATCGTACAATCTCTCGCTTTACCATTCCAAAGTTTTAACTTATGTTACAAACAATGAGAAATGCTATTTCTAAAGCATAAGTTTCATAAAATAGCCTTATAATAAAATGACAACAAGCACCTACATATGACACACACGGATGCAAAAAGCGAAAAAAAAATGCTAGTAAAAGGAGACTAGTATTAAGGTAAAATATACAATTTGAAGTATTATGGCTTAAATTCACTAGCATTTGGTATTTTGGCTTAAATTCTTCTGACTCCTTAATACTCAATCAAATCTTCTTTTCTGAGAATTGAATGGAGCCCTATAGCCTCATATTTAGTAGTTCATGAACTCTCTCTCTCTCTCTCTCTCTCTCTCTCTCTCTCTCTCTCTCTCTCTCTCTCTTCGGTATTGCGGATCTTCGAAGTAGGAAAAAACACTAGCCTTAAACCATTGGAATCAAACTTAATCATAGGACCAAAAAACAATATGTTACATTTGGTTTTGGGGAAAAAGAAGAGATTAATTAGAAATTGGAGTAGGATATGGATATGGTGGGAGTGGACCAACTTATTGGGAAGAATGGAATCCGAAAATCACTCTGCTCAGACATTTAACTGAAAATTAATAGTTGACTCGAAACTCCATTTTGATTGCCATCGCCGACCCCATTTTATGATTAAAGGCTTTCTTTTCAAAGAGAGAGCCACCCAAGTGAGCATTACTAAGATCCCACTATCACTATCACTATCTGCTTAATTTGGACCTTAAATTGTTCTTGTCTATATTCATCTTCTTGAAAACAATAACCAAAGTAAAGTAACTTTAGACTTAGAACTGAGGGTGTTCTATATGTAGCAAAATTCTAATTGACCACGTACATATTTTGAATATGTTTCATCCTCAAAACTTGTTTAAAGTGATATTTTGAATATGTTTCATCCTCAGAACTTGTTTAAAGTGATATTTTGAATATGTTTCATCCTCAGAACTTGTTTAAAGTGATATTATCATAGATTAATATAAAAAATATTGTTGGCCTTAATTATCAACTCGATTTTTTAGCTCAATCGGTTAAGCAATATGACATCAGAGCCTCTATAACTGAAATGTTCAGACGTGCATTTGTGTGAAAGAAGTGTCAGAGAAACTAATACAAAATATATCGTTGGCTTAACTACCAGCTCAAACTTTTAGTTCAGTCTATTAAATAATACATATTTATATATCAAACTATACGGAAAAAAACAAAGTGAAAATGTAAACAAATTGATTTAAACAAGTTAATGTTCAAAATGTCAATGTCTTTAAAGTTGAAGATACTATAACATGTGATACCACTTAAAATAAAATTTGGGAGTCAATAAATTTATGAAAATAAATTGAATAGGTTAATAAGATAATTTTAATGTGTAGAAGGGATGAATGGGACTAATTGACACATAAGGCGCATGAGAGGAGGGGACAAAATGTGGCCTCACATTGATCAGAAATGAAGGGATAGTGTCCCACTTTTGTTAGACATTCCATTCCGTTCCATTGAGAAAAAGGAAAAAAGAAAAACACTTTAGAAACAAACATCTCTTAATTAAATTGATGAGTTTATGCCCACGTGTGGGTGCCATCATCATACTTATCGTACATGGTAGACCAAATAATTTTATCACTTTCACGTGCTTTAGGCCCAGGCCCATCCTTTTATTTCTCCAAAATAAAACTATTAAGAAAGTGGAAATCTTTCTAAAAAAAAAAGTGGAATCTAGAAATAGTTTTTCCTTTTGCGAGTGATAGCACAAATAGGAGGGTGGGGAGTAAACATCCCAAATTTGAAATGATAAAAGAAGATCAAAGCAAGTGGTGAATCTTGTGCATAAAGGCCTGGGTTAAGATAGTTTTTAAATGTATCTAATTTTGATACATTTAAAAATGTCATTTGATCACCACTTTAACACTTTCTGGAGAATTTATAGAAATACACCTGGTGTACCACGTTATTCGTACACTGGATCAATAATTTAGCGACATGTCATAACTATTAAGGTTTATAATTTAGGGTTTCGGGTTCATTTTCTAGGGGTCCATGGTTTTTATTTTATCATTTAAAATTTTATATAAATAATTAACTAAAAAATATATTGTTACTTATTTACACAGTGTAAAAATTTGATTGATCAAAATCATATATGTCAATCACTTATTGGCTTGTGTACCACGTCACTGTACACCAGGTGTATTCTAGAATTTCTCCACTTTTCGTTATTTTTTAATTTGTTTTTGTAAATTGAGCTCTAATTTATTTATTTTTCCTTTTTACAAGTGCTCTTTGATATTCTAATTTAACTTATAAAGTGTCAATTATAATCAAAACATTAAATTTGTATTTATTAAGTTAATCAGTTGTCAACGTCATATTTAAAAAGCATTATTTGATGTTTTGAATTTAGTATTTAATGATAAAGTGGATACAAACAAGTTTTTCGATGAGTTCTTTGGTGGCTCGAGATGCGGCCACATCACTTTTGCGACTAGGCAAGCTTTTAGAACACTGTAACGATCAACTCAGTAGAGAGAGAGAGAGAGAGAGAGAGAGAGAGAGAGAGAGAGAGAGAGAGAGAAAGAAAAGTACAGAAGTATGAATGTATAGATGAGACGTGATCAGATTGTTAAATATGGAATTGGGGACCAATGTCCAAGGTGGTGGCAGACGCGAGTGTACGCGCACTTGTCCTATCTCGATTAGGTATAATTGAGATATGCCCAGTTGTCCAATGGGACCGGGCTGGCTCTTGAGATGGTGAGATTGGCTTCACCATTGAGCTTTTCAGAAGAGTCTGTTTGGGTCAGCCTACTGTGTCTGATGAGATTGGTCACCCTATTTGACGATGTTGCCATAATTTAACCATTTTATTAAAGATAATGCTCAGATTGAACCTCATGAGCTCAGCCTAAATATCATTCAGCATTTATTTATTTTATTTTATTAGAAACTGGTGTCAATATATGTATGGGAATTGTAATTAAAGTATTTCTGAATTTAATTGTAAGTTTTTAATTCAAATTTTTCTTTTTTAAATAACAAAAACATTTTATTTTATAGTAGCTATTGAATCAATACATAAGGCGCCATGAATAAAAGACGAAATAGAAAAAGAGTAATATGAGTTATCATTGTGTCAATTCATTTTAATTGTTAGATGGATGTTATTTCAATTGAATTATTTAAATCAAACTACTATTAATTCATAATCAAGTGTTAGGTTAACCACTCTAGTCCGTATATACGTGGTAGGAAATAGTAATACAATGATGCTTGGAATATGACCTTTGCCTAAATAAATGGGAAGTTGATCATGTGAGGTTTGAAGTCCTACATGGACTCATCAGGGAATACCCCACTTTCATTCCAGATTCGTAAGTCTTAACAAATCAAATACCCCATTTTGATGATTGCATTACCAATTTAACTCAAAATTCAACATTTTGATACCATACCTAACGATGACATATCATGGTTATCGAGAGTGGACTGTACCTTACAAAGCTTAATTAGTAGCTAACTGGTTCTTAATTAGTTCAAAATGTAATTCCAAATATCTCGAGATTTTTTGGGTTTGGTGGTTGATTAGGTGCCACTTATGAGTTGTGAAATAGCTCATAGTCATTTCTATTTTGACCTTTGTAGTTTAGAATAATACATGTATTATAAACACATTTTACTGATAAAGTATAATCATCGTTTCTCTCTTTATCGGCGTATTTTAATAGTAATATTCAATTTATTTAGACATTCTACCCACTTAAGTTTGGCGTGTCACAAAAATATTGTTAATTAGAAATAAACCACCTCAACACCACTCACTCCGCACCAAATTATAACATAGGTATTGTTAACTAAATTATTAAAACAAAATGCATAATTAGTAGCGAGTTAGAAAAAGAATTGAAATTTGACTAGCATCATGCATGTTGATTTGACCAAATGTAACTCCCTGAACAACCTCAAAGATGACATGATGATGATAATAAATGATTTTAGTAGGAGTTGTCATTAGTCAACACCCCCATCTAGTAAGTAAAGAGAAAATCTTCAACGTGAATTAAGGTGTAGTTAAAGCAAACTAATTTTACTCCTTTTTCTTTTATTAGCATTCTGAGTAGAGATGAGTGTCTCCCACCCTTGAGTTGTAAAAAGGATGTTTGGTAGGTCCTAATGTGTTGCAATTTCACTTCTTTACCAGATTGTTTTCTTTCCTATTCAAAAACTAATTGAGATTTGTTAGACTCAGATATCTGACCCTGGACCAAGTGATTAGATCATGGAAAGTTAACCCACCACCTTAAACCTCAGCATCAGCCACTAAGTTTTACACACGAACTGCAATACAGCATCTTGGCCATGATTCAAATTTTGTAGATCCTACTTGTTTAAACATAAACAGGAAAAACGTAATCATTTGACATCTAAAGCTTGTACTTTGAACTACAATACATCTAAAGTTGTCAACTCGGATATCTGATAGACTTTAAATTTTGCAAAGCATGACCAATTTTATCTAAACACATTCACCATCATATTAGTATTAGAACGTCCAAAGTATAAAATTAACAAGTTTAAATTGTCCGAGTATAAGTCCAGGAAAAAATCAGGTATTAGAATACATTAGGAGATGATTGATTTACAAGCAATAACATTTCTTCAAGGAAAATCATAAAATAAGTGTCATTTTTGCCAGCCAAAGTAATATGATTAAACAAACTTATAAACCTAGTTAAGCAAAAGACCAGGACATGAAATACATTATGATCAGGAGGAATCATCAGTGTCGCTGCAGTTGATACATAAAGAGATATAATCTACTTCTAGCAGGGCATACAAAAAAAATCCGGTTGGCATATTCATCACATTGATTTAATTTAATTTTCCATGAAAGCTGTGAATATGCCTTCTCAATCATGTACTTGACGTGAACTACATCAAGGCAGCTTTTCTTTTTTTTCTTCTTTAGTCTTTCCAAAGCTACAGCTCTCAACCAGGATCATTCTTGATGATTTAGCCAGTCAACATTCGGCTCAATAAGTGTAATTCAGTGCTTGTAATCCTGGAGCATTGTTCACCTGGCAGTACGAGAGCATCAAATGAGGATCCTCGTGACTCGATAATGATTTTAGCAATGAGTTGTTGGATCTAGGCCAGGCCAAATGAGATCACAAGAAACTTGTTCCCAGAGAGAGATCATTTAAATTTGATAAGATTTGTGCACGGGTTGTTCCTATCTGCTGAGCGATTTCAAGTTGTTCCTCCAAAGGAAGCATCTCATAACTGCAAGCAACAACTCATTAATCCTATTAGCATTCACAATCAACAGAATTGAACTATTTATTTCTCAAAAATCGAACCAATCATAGAATTGAAAATGGCATTTTTATCTGACACTGAAGGCTTTGCAATTGGCAAAATATTTCCATATTAAGATTAAAATGTTAGAATGCCAGCTATAGCATTTAGTTTGGATTTCAACACTCATGCCGGCTGAGTTTTCTTTCTGAAATTCGCTTAAACAAATTTTGTAACCAAAAAGTCGTTCCATGCTTTTATTAACAAACATAAATTAGGCTGCAAGTCATACAAATTTGTCAAGAACTTAGTCAGCAACTCTTGTAAGTTTCAGGTACAAGGTCGACTACAAACTCATCCAACTTCATGCAAGTCTTTTTTTTCTAGGCCTTACTTTTATAGTTTCAAGCAGAAACAAACGAGAATACCAAAGAAAAATTACTAGAAAGGCCTGTACTTGTAATCGTTTTTACAAAATCTGGGTTTGACTAGCATTTTAAAGACGCAACAACACCTAAAGTTCAAGGGTTTAATCACTCCTAAAACAACGCAACATTTATCGACATTGAGAACAAGTAACGAAAAGATAACAAATCAGTATAGTCACAAACAACAGAAATTTTTATTTATCTTTAAATATGAAAAATCAGCAATTTTCTATCCATGTATGATGTGAAAGTTCAATGAGATTTAACCAAGCTACTACTAAAGTATAGAGTAAACTGCTCGGGAGAAGAACTTACTCAGAAAGAAGCTCACAATCCACAATGCTTTCAGGGCCAGGTCGGTGAACCTTCCCCCCAGACTGGAACTGACGGAATGATCTTGGGTTTAAGCCACCTACATGCGGAACACCATCCACAAGTTTTTTCTGAAGAGACTGCAACCTACGAAATGTGAGCTCATCAAGAGGTGCAATACACCCGACACTCCCATCGAGAGTTCCAAACAACAAAGCAAAACGGTTGGTCTTATCAGAGCCTGGGGTAGCACCACTTCGATCAGATGTGGAAAGCATCGATAATCGTATGAACTTAGTCACATGGGAACCAACGTGAAATTCACCCCTTGAAAGCAGTTTTTGCCCTTTCCAGCTTTCAGACATCTTTGGAGCATAATAGAATATCTGTTTTACAATCAGCAAAAAGCAAATTACTAATGAACTTGAGAAGAACTTTTTAGGAGACAAAAATTAATGAGTAAAGCATTCTGCACGAATCTGTAACTTTGACTACAAAAGTCACGGTTTAGTTATGAACATTGTCTTCAAGCTCCCATATTATGCAATGGAAACAAACTGAGATCAGCAAGATGGACTGAGGCATCTAGAAGCAAATGTTTTCTAAATGAAATTGGTTAACAGAAGAGCACTGAATTTGTTTGCTAAAAGTTCAGTGTTAATTTTATGGACATCAGCGTCAAAAGCAAAGCAAAAGATCAACAAATAAAGGAGAACAAATAATCTCAGACGATTTTAATCAAGTGCATATAAGAAAATAGATGGAGCTTTCTAGATAATGCTCGGATCATTAATCTTAACTTGAAAATATGATCTTTGTTATACACACACCTGAACATTCCTTTGTTCATCTGACACCACAAGACTTAATGTGCTTCCATCAATCAGAAACTCGGTTGCGGAACAGTCAAGGGAGCCAAAATCTTTAGCCAATAAACTAAGCTGAGCACCCTGCTCCTTCCAACTAAGAAAGTATATGCTTTTGTGAACATCACCCAAAAGAATAAAATTCTTGACCTGCAAGACATTAATAGAATAAAAATAATGCATCAATGCAAATTATAATTTTATCATATATACTGTGATTGCATACAAATATTTGTATATATACACACCCAGATAACAACAGACTAAACTTCAGATTAGATATCTCAAGCCAATTCATCTAAAGAACTCTTAAGCAAACACTTACGATATTCAAGCTAGCAACATATAATGGAGGAGCATCATAAAATGCAACACCATTCAACTCTGTGCCAGTCCACTTGTGTAAAATTATTTTTGGACCGGATGCTATTAACAGATGACCTTGAAGTGAAGCTAATGCAGATATAGCACCTTTCAATTCCTTGCAATAAACTTCTGAAACCTGGAAAGATGAGCGAAAGAATTTTTTGAAGCACATGGCTACAAGCAATAATGCAAAAGAATTTAAAGGGCATGTTCAAAACTTCTATAGTACTCGACTTTAAGCGTAAAATAAGAATCTGAAAGACACGAAAAAAACATCTGAAGTTTGAACAATACTTGAACTTGAGAAGTCTCTGTGTTTTTCACAACAGAATAAAGAAGCACACGTCCTCTTGCCGCAACATCCTCCCCTTGCACATAAGCAGTCCCAACAGCTAAAAGTGTATCATTTTCCTTTGTGGTTGTATTCTGCGATTAAGAGATGACATAAATAAGAAGAAAATTTAACCACAAAGAACCATACATGCACGGAACACGGGAACAGAGCCCATGATGCACTAAACTGGAACTACCAAGGAGATATGCTTCCACTATCCCATATGAGTTGTCCTTTCTATTGAGGTTCCTTCCATAAAAATAACATGCAATAACAAGTATTACATTTCCCAAAAAATTAAATGAAAAGCAAATGCAGCTATGTTGCAATGTCCAACAGCATCAATTTACTCCAAGAAAGAAATTGCATTATAATCCACCACTCACCCATCTAACCTCCAAGATCACAGTAACAATTTAATTGAAATTATAGAAGTGCATACTTACTAACAGCGTAACCACTCGCACAGTTAGCGCATTTTCAGAACTTTGCATTGGGATAGTAGCCTTGGTTTGCCAAAATCCACCTTCTGGATCTAAAATCCGAACTTCAAATTCTTCTACACTATAAGTTCGATGCATATCATCAGGACTTAAATTATGATTCTCAATCTGATGGCCTGCTTCTTGATCAACCAGTGATGAAAGAACTTGATTGACTGGTTTGTAAACCTACAGAAAATACATAGAGCCACACATTAGTATAGCTTTAGGGTATGTTTCAAACAGAAGTGTAAGTAAGACTACCTAGATCCTTTTCATAAGAAAGAAGAAACGCTAAGTAAATGCTAATGCCAAAGCATTTACATTGTTGAAGGTATATCTTAACAAAGAATCACAACTTTTTGAGGTGATAAAAAAACTTGTTTTCAGTTTTTGAAGAGTTAAAGACCGAAGAAATTGAGGTATCATGTCACGTACAAAAGGCATGATAAGTAGAGGATTAGTTTGTAATTTTCCATTTTCAAGTTAGTTATTCTGTTATGTTTAATATGCTTTATTTCTTTCCTCAAAGCTCTAGGAGCAAAACGGTGCGTAGCTAGGTAAGGCTGGTGATAGTTATCCAGCTGTACCTTTGTGGTCCAGCTTTGTAACTAATTTTATCCTCTTCACTATTAAAGGGAATATTGCTGTACTAGATATCTGATGAATTAATGAAATAACTCTTTCTCTCTCATTGCTCTCTTCTTCCTCCTTACCTCACTCCTTTTCTCTTCTACCTACTCTATATCTCTCCAGTCAGCTTATGCCTGACATATCACCAGGATGACAAATGATAAGCAGCCAACTTGATAGTCCAAGTTAACTGAAACAAATTCAAGAAATGAACAAGCTCATACAAATTCGAGCATCTGAAGCAACACACGCTGAAAGTATCAGACATTAGTTAAAAATAAATGTAAAACACACATGAAGTGCGCAGTAACACAGTTATAAGGATAAATGACTATAAGTTGATGAGTGACGGAGAGGCATATGCATATCAGAAAGAATACTTCAAGTCCAATTAGTAACATATTTTTACTTTTTTTGTAATCCTCTCTCTTTCAGGCCAGCACCCAGCAGAGATGTGTGAAACTACTAACAAATAATTCAGACAAGGCAGTAATGCATGGGACTATGCCAGATCAACATTAAAAACTTATTCCATAAATAAATATATCTTATGTACAAGTAAACTAACCAACATAAGAGTGGAAGAAAGAGAAAACACTCACAGGAACTGAAACTATGAGTGGGTACAAATTCTTCTCAGAAAAATACGTCACTTGATGTGGAGTTCCCTTCAACGGAATCTAATTCACAAATGGAATTTTTACAATAAGTAAATATCAGTCATTAAAATAAACAGCACGAAGGTACAGTGGGAAAAGGGGAGTAAGGGCGAACCTTTTGCACTGGCCAGTAATTGTCGTAAGTTGAAACAGATGGAAGCTGGCAAATCTTTAAATTTCCCTATAAGATGGGATGAGAAAATGACCATCCACCACCCAAAGCATATGAGTAAACTCTTAAAAGAGAAAGGTTAAACAACAGGACAGAGAAGAAAGTCATGTCATTTCCAAACCTGGGACGTTACATAAATGAGCCCCTGATTGCAATTCACATTGTGAAGAACAGTAAAGGCAACAATAGATCCATCACAGAACTGCAAAAGTGAATATTGTGGACACATGATTAAAATTGCACAACACGAAAAGGCATTTAATTTTTTTTATTAAGCAGCATTCTAGATCATTGAATACTCCATAAATATTAAAATAGTTAATATAAACTGACCTGTGGATGAACTCGTATCCGTTCTCTAAATACCATAAACCAATATGGTCTTGATCCAGAAAGGAAAAACCCTTGATAGCCACTAATATTCTTGAAAATGGTAATCCTTTTGCTCGAGATGTCACCTGATGTTTCTTCTCTTGTATAGCCATCCAACGAGACACGAGCAAATCGCAAATTTCTAAGCCTTGACGCACTAATGCCACCTTGGCTAACAGAATTTTGTGCAGAAATAGAATAGTCTGCACCTTCAAACAGATAACCGTGGTAACAAAGGATTGTCCCATCAGTCAGTATTGCAAGAAGAAAAGGACGACTATGAGGTCCAGACCATCTCTGCATAGCTAACTCAACAACCTTCATGTTGTGACTATTTTCTTTCCTGCCTAGGTCAGATGGTTCTTCGGAATTTTTATTCAACATTTCCTGTGTATCTTTGGTAGCTTCAGAAATGTAGGTATCAACTAGCTGAGCTTTTCCAGACACAAATTTATCCACAGAGAAAACAAGATTGAAATTTGGAACATCAAATATTTCAAGTGCACCGTTATCATAACAAACAATACAATATATGTCCCCCTGATCTTGAAGTCCACCATCCACGCCATCTATGCCATCACTAATGCCAGTAGACAGCCATGCATCTGTGCTCGCCTTTCGAAGCCAAGGCTCTGGTCCCTTGTCATGATACAGTGTGCAGGCAGATACCAATTTCTTGGAATTATCGAAGGGGCATGGAGTGTTGACAGAAACCATGCAAGATGAAGGATCTGTGTAGCCAAGTTAACATATGCCAAATTAAGTTCCATGATGAGAAAATGAAAAGCAAACAGAAAATAAAAACACGATGACATCTATGATGACAGCAAGATTCAAATTGGAGAGCTATGAGCCGTGCATAAAAAACAAATGCAGAGCAGAAAAAAGACACCTCGGCGAGCAGTCGAGCACCAATTACCTAAAGTAACAATGGAACTAAGAATATAATTTGAATTTGTTCTTGTACCCTTCTTTTTTCTTGAAAAAAGTTGTCGCATAAAAGGCTTTTCTTTGAGAAAATGATACATTTTCTAATGTATACAAGAATACCTACATGATTCCACGGGCCTGGCAACAAGGATGGTCTTTGCTCGTCTCATAGGAGTGAAGCCCAAATTCTACAGGTCAAAATCTACTGAAATTTTGGTTTTCCCTAAGCAACAAGCTTACCAGGACCATATTATCATTCTAAAGGTTCATACACCAGCAAGTAGAGCTTTAAAAAGATAATGGTATGATAAGAATAATGGAACATACAAAATGCATATGGGAATTTACTCATTAAAACATACCACCAATAAGAAGCCGAACACTTCCATCATTCATTCGTACTAAAGCAAATGGATCAGCAATGGAAACAGATGAGACGATGGGACTCTCAGAACCAGGACCAGATTCAGAGTTTGGAGCTCCAAAGTTTAAATCCTGAGTCATAAAGGCACCATCTAAAATACGAGCACCGCGTTCAAAGACCTGGACAACTCGACGCCTGAAGAAAGAATAGGAAAAAGTGAATGAGCAGAAGATTACCTTACATTAAGCAGCAAGCATATATTTGCATGTAAAACCATAATTGATTTTCTCAGTTCAACAAATACAGCGACAAATGATGAGAACAAATGAAAAGCAACCAAAATGCCAAAAAAGAATAATCAAACGCCATAAAATAAACAAAGAAACTGAGATTAGGTAGTTAAACCTTCCAAACAGATTGCCTGCAGCAATTGTCTTTCCTTGTACATAGTAATCCACACTTTCAGTGACTTCTGTCAAATGATCAGCAGTTTCAAGTACCTATTCATCATTGGGGAGTAGCAAAAGAAGTAAATTACATGACACCAACCATACAGTATAAAAGTATAGAATAATAGAAAATTCCGTGTTCAAGAAATATCTAAAGGGCAAGCCTTCACATGGACGAAACTACCGTATCCTTCTCAAAGATAATTATACTACATAATCATTCGATTATAATATTCCTTAAACAATAAGAAATAAAAGGAATGAATAACAAATACTAAAACACCAATGTGGACAGAAGAACATATAAAATGAGGTAACTAGAACTATTAAGATTATTTTAGTGATGCTTGATAATTACCTTAAAGCGCCAAAAAAGAATAATCCATTTCTAACTAAATCACCAAAAGCACCATATTACAACCCCACCTCTGCCTTTAACTCACCAAAAAAAAAAAAAAAAAAAAACACAATCATAAAAGCCAAGCTGCCACTAAATTGCTACTGCCACAAGCTACACAAGGCTGTTATTAAATTGTGGCCACTCGAAATATAATCCTAAATTGTAGCACAGAAACATTAGCTTCATACAAAAAGAAAAAAAAAAACACTTCCCACATGATAAAATATGTGAAACAAAATGCAATTCTAGTTTATTACAAATTGTTTCATTTCATTAAATTAGAATAACAATACGATCAAGGAGAGTTCCAGTTCCTACTGACACTTCCCATGTGTTGCATCCCACTTTGCCATGACAAACACTTTGCCTTTGTTCTAATAAATTTTAATACACAAGCTTAAAGCTTACAAATAGTAATTCAATAAAATTGTTAACTCAAGGCTGAATGATAACATTTACCGGCCAACAACAAGAGGACCAGAAAAAAGGACAGCAATAAAAACATGTTGAGGATTCATCTGACTATGATGAATTTAACTAAAGAACTTTTTACAAGATCATCCAAATAGATGATAAAATACAAGAAAGAAAAAAGTACTTCAGAATTATTGTCATTTATTCTTCATGCCTTTTGCACAACAATTTTATAGCAAGGAAAAAAACACTGCATGAACAGCTGAAGAGGAAGGAATTATAAAAAAACAAATTGCAAATAACCACTGCTGTTAAGTAACTGAGACTGTACCATAGTGCTAGCCTCCATACTTATGATCAAGTATGCATGATACTCATCGGCGGCAGCTGCAATTCTTGATGAATCAGCATTATGAACACGTGCATTTTTATGGTAAACTGTCCAAATTCCTGTACAACCAGGAAGATTGACCTGCAGATTGAAGCATATGTAAAAGAAAAGGTGCAGTTAGAATAAAAAGGGACCTCACTTCTTCCAGCATTTACCAGATGAACAATAAAGAAAATGCATGCATAATAGTGCACCAAGAACATTACTGTCAGTGAAGTTGGGACCTATGTAACCAAGAAAATGCAGAGAAAATAAGTGGAAGAAACGCCAATTCAAGAATAGAAAACTGTTAGGTGCATGCAAAGAACAATAGTCAAAGTATCTGAAGATATTATGAATTTTTAAAACAATAACTTTATCTTTTATGATGATTCTGACACTAACATAGGATATATTTTGTGCAATACAATAATCGGTATCATGAGGAAGCACATTGATATTTACAAGCACAAAATCACAAGGTAGTCTCCTTGAAATTGGAAAACAAAGAGTGAAGGAAGACCTCTGTAATTATTTCAGGGCGAATTGATTGCCGAAGAACACAAAGAGACCCATTTTTTCCATGACCAGAACAGCATACCTGAATGCAGTAACAAGCAGCATTAGAGCTATGAGGTTCAGAAACTATAAAAATTATTGATAAAAATCAATCTGTAATTCTGAGCTTCATGTTTCTCCCCTTAAAGAGAGCTTCAATATTTGGCTTCCTAATGCAATTCAATACAGGCCCTAAAATATCAAACTGGGCAAAGATCAGAAAGATCAAAGCAAAAGTGTGGTCTCATGCAATTAGACACAGAGAAAAACACAAGCAAACCACATCCAAACCAAAACCCATTTACGACCAATTTTCATTTTCGTCTCCTACAATGATCTTTCAACATCACATGTAAAACTACACCAAACAGCAACATACCAGTTCATAGTTGCTTTGTTTGGCGATTCCAGTTGCATTTGCATCGGCATTCATTCTTAAACCATATGAGAAGTCCTTCAGAGGACCAATATTGATCAAGGAATCCCTCACCGCAAATGAGAAAACTTTCTGCATCCATAAAGGCAAACCCAATAAAAAAAAGTGATAATCCAATAATGTACAAAACCTTCTAAAACATCAGAATATGTATAAAACAACAGATTAATCTCGTGTACAAGCTATGGCAGGATTTTTTTCATAAATATATGATTTTGGAAAGAAAATAACAGAAAACTCAGGAAAATTGATTCAACTAGGGCATCAAAATAGCACAATGCAAATACAGATACAAATACAAAAACAGGAAACATATAGAATGTTAATCGACAAAATAAGGGCCTTTCAATCTCCCTCTCTCGAAGGGCTTTCCAAGTTAGAAGATGCTTATCTCCTCAAACTGGTTCCCACCAGCTTCCAGATTCTAACCATAGTCCTACTCATGAAACAGCTACTTCTAGAACCTATCCAGCTAGCCCCATCTACTCTGGACATAATTTAATTCACCAGCTCATAAGAAAACTCAAAAAAATAAAATTCAAGTAAATTCGCAACTTCCAGTCATGTGTGTGCCTCATAGACAAATTATTGTTATCACTCTACCTAACCAATAATGATTTATGTCTTTTAGGAGGCACGAAATACCAACACCATTGCCAAAACAGAAGCAAATGTTTCATTATCTAAATCAAGATAAACCCACAGGCTGAGCTTTATAGTCATAAATAGTTAGTTTCCTCCTTTGATGGGAAAATCTTTAGGGAGCAATTTGTTCATATTCCTCTCAACTTCTATGAGATTCATACAAATAGAAATTTGAAGGAAAAACCACCTGTGACGATTCTGTACTATTTGCAGTTGAACCAAGCAAAGAAAGTTCCTCCCCACTAACTATATCTTGCAAACCATCAGAAGGTGACCTCTTCAGTCGCTTTGTTGAGGGAACATCACCTTCAATATCTCCAACCTGTAAACAAATACATACTCAGAATATTGTTGAAGTTCTTTTAAAAAAAGCACTGAATAATTGCTACCAATGAATTCTAGAACATAATAACAAAACTGAAAAAGGTTTTTTTTTTTTTTTTTTTTTTTTGCTTATCACTGTTACTTAATTGGAAGAAAAATATTCTTAGCACACATCAAAAGAGAACTTGTACACAACACTGTAGTTTCTGCTAAAACACAGCCTCTCTCTCTAAATATAGATATAGACATAAACCCGTGCACACACACAGTTATCTTTTGTGTGTGTGTGTGAGTGCGCGTGTGTGAAACCCTTATATAGCTCTTAATAATAAGCATGTAAATTTCCAAGTTCAAAAGAATGAAATTAACTTTGACATCCATTATGAATTAAGTATCCTTTTAATTTTTTCAATTACATATGCACAACCTATAACTTTGGTGTCAATTATTGCAAAAACAAGGTATTTGCCGAAACTCAAACTGCTATGATTGAATAAATTTTATTTCAAAGAAAGAACCCTACAAGGTAATACTATTGGAAGACCCAGAAAATACAAACTAAATCTTTTTCAAAATTTATTATATAACACAAACACAAACAACCAAAAAAATTCTCAATTCATAATAAGAATTTTTTCATCAATTATCTCCATAAGTTCTCTCCATCACTTGTGTATTTTATTTTTTATCAATACTGTGTATATGCTCCTTCACCACTTTGGGAGTTTTACTTTACTTCATCAATATTTAGTTATGATTAACACCAATACAAAAGGATTAGTATAAAATCTCGTGATGAAATATCAGCCATGATTCCAAATAAGATGACAAGTTTGTGTTTTTTTTTCTCTACATAATCCAAAAGGAACATCTAGTTCAGAAGATGAAAATACTATACAAGCTTTCTCACTTAAAATACAGATAAGTAGATGGTTTTAATTAAGTACCTCTTCTTTCAAACCAGATGGCACATTAGAAGATCCCAATCCATACGTAAACTGAACAAGCAAACTGTCCCCCAAACGGCTGCTCAGAAAAAATAATGAACTCCCAATCGTTGTAATGTCCTATAGAAGAGCATGTTAGCAGATTATGGTTATATTTTAAAGTGATGGAATACAAAGCGAAAAGTAAATAAACCCAAAATCTGACAGTAGTAGTCACTAACCGAAGCAAGTACTGAAGCTTTAGACTTGGCAAGATCAAGCCTTTGCACAACCCTTCAAAAAAGGAGAGTAACAACAATAATATGTAAGCCATCCATGATGGAAGGGTCTCAGTTCCTTGTCCACTACACTAATACTCACCATAAGACTATCACATAGCAATGAAGATGTGGCTGTAATAAAATATTTTTCCAACTACACTTTGGTAATTGATAACAGTCACTTTCCCAGATTCTAATTTCATAAGACCCCTTAACCATGAAAATGTGGCAGTCACCCAATACTAATTCTAATCACCCCATATTTTACCTACAAACAATTTCTTTGGCCAGTGGCCTCCCCTACTTAACATCACCTTCTGGAGTGAAACTTAGAGCTTCTGTAAATTTTACGATGGCCTAGCCTCAAAAAATCTTGCACTATCTTTGGGTTTATATAGATGTCAAAATTCTGACCTTCAATTTAAAAATAAATAGAATCTTTATATAATTATATCAAACACTAGAAGCACCCACCTTCCATCATAAACAAGGGTCAGCAACAAAAGTTCCCCATTCTTAGTTGACAACAAGGCTACATCATTTGATAACCAAGTAGCCTTAGCAGCATCAAGTTCCACGCTAAAATTTGCTCTTGGTAGCTCTTGACTGGCAATAAGAGCATAGGAGAGGGTTACATAAAACTAAATTAGGCAGCACACATACAAAAAAGCAGATTTGCAACACAAAATGAGTGAAGATATAATATTAGGGAACTCAAACTATATTGACAAACAAGATCCATTTGATCCAAGCAGAGGCATGTGCAACAAGTATGTGAGGAAGTGCTAGACCTGCTATCAATAGAAACTGCATAGTTGTTCAAGGCCAATGCACAAGTGGCTGACTGCAGAAACAAGCTATTAAAATGTTATTGCATAAAGATTAACTAAGAAAAATATAAGTCCACAAATGATGCAAAATGCTACATGAATTAAAGAACCAAATGCTGAAATTTCCACCTCACTGTGATAATGAATAGTGTTTGCACAAATCACTAGAACACCACCAATTGGCGATGGCACTGCAAGAAGCTTGTAAGCATCATGTCGAAGATTCTGATAAGAAAGAGAAACACAAACTGGATATAAGATCAACTTTGCAAACCATACGTATAAACTGATTCTGTTCACTCTATGAAGCACCGACTAGGATGCGGGTACAGGTACGGCATTTTAAAAAAATATAAGAGACGGGTCAGGACACGGCGAATTTAGATATAATAAGTTGTATATCACAAAAAATATATATGTCCTAGAAACATTTCATAGTCGTAATAAATTACAAATAACATCTATACCAAGTCATTAATTCATAAGAAACAAACATCTAAGACTCCAAATCAAACTACTTAAACTTTGAGCACTTCACACCTTCTTCATCTACAAACGCTATTGACTCAAATTCTCCGTTTTATGACAATACAATAATAACAACACTCAGATGTTGGATTTCACTTTCTAATAGTTTTCTAATGAAGCCCCTATCTTTAAAAACTTATAAAAGCCCCCCAAACTTTACAGCTGTGTCCCGTCGAGTCGAAAATTTCAAATTAAAATACAGTGACTCGTTCTCGCCAAGTCGGGTGTGAGTCCAACTCTGGTGCCGACCTACTGGAAGAGTCGGTACTTCATAGCTTTCACTCTATTCGATAGGACATTTGTTCATGCAAATTTTTTATACCAAAACATGAGTGAATTCAGAAATTTTATTCCATAGCTAAAGGTCATGCAATTATAACCAAATAAAAGGACTCCACACATATACATTCACCATCATGAACTAACTGCATGATAATATCCTACAATATCCATTTTAACCAACCTTTAACTGATATAATAAATAGATAGTTAACATCCTATGAAAATATATTTTTTCTGAAAGAACTTCAATAGTATTATTCAGGTATATTCCTTTCAGTTATCAACATACCGCAACTGACCATATGAGCGTAGGCTGCTTCAAAGATGTGCTGATACTAAATGCGGAAATCATGCAAGTATGATGCTTCCATGCGACGCGCCCAGCCCAAGTAAGCTCCCGTTCATGAAGGATAATCACCACAGGTTCAATATAATCTACACTTGCAACATGAGAAAGCTATGATAAGACCAAACCACATCCAAAAATTACACACCAACAATTTCTAGAAGAAAATAAAAAATGACATATTTCAAATGCTCGTTGCTTAGACAACATTGTAGTGATTAAAGGCACTAAGGGGCCCTAGAGCGCAATGCACAACGCAAGGGGTGCGCCTGATGAACAAGAGGCGCACAATATAAAAATAAAAATACAAAATCTATATATCAACTTTTGATACTAATGTCTCTATACTATATTGCTAGTTAAAGCATAAGTCAGTATGAAAGACACTTATGGTTAAACAAACAAGACAAAACCACATAAAAACATAATATTATTAGCCAAAAACACTAACTAAGTTAAGTTTGTAGAGACATACACTTAACCTAAATGATCCTAATAAACTAATAACATTTATTGTCCAAAGAAAAAACAAAACTAATAACCATCATCAAGATCATTGTTGGTTTCTTGTGTCATACCGGATAATGAACGAATTCTTTTACATCTAATGTCTCTTCATATAATTTTACACTTTTACTTAGATTTAGATTAAGAGTTAAATTTAAGTTTACTTAGATAGCATTAGCGGTTGTGATTAATGAACAGTTTTTATAGAAAACATAAAAAAAAATCAAAATCAAAAGCTAATGTGAATAATGCACACCCAAGGGAAGCCCAGCCGAGATGCACAAGGCGCGCACTTTTTAAACTGAGCCTCACCTAGGGGTATTAAGCCTTAGTCCCCTAAGCCTTGCGTAAGGCGCGTCTCTTTAACAATTATGTCAAATCCGCAAGAAGACATACTACAGGTAAATATTTAGGAGCAAACAATGATTAGGAAATACACAAATAAACACCACAGCCTAATTAGGACAAAGGAAAAGGAGATCCACCAGAGAACCATCTAACAGTTCTAACATTTATATCCTCATGCATTAAACATACACTAGCAGACTAGCTACGTTGTAGATCTTTTAAGCAGATAAGAAGTATCACATGATGGTCAGACGTACCATGGACAAATATAAAATCTTTGACATGCTTCATGTCCAATTCTCGTAGATTAATAATGTAAGACGATTGGATACGAGCAGAGATAGCAGCTCCAGGACCAAGAGCATCTTCTTCTCCAGCCAAACCTGAACCAGCCTAACAACCAAAATGTTGATGTCAAAATGTTATGCAAAAAGTAGGAAAAAAATTGAATGTTATAAAAAACGTCATCTGATTTGTACGCCAAGTCCTAAAAGTCCATCACGCACCTTTTGTAATTCACAATATATCACTGACCTCATTAGCTTTAGAAAGTGATATGTTTTTCATAGTATTTTCATTTCTACATCAGGATTTTAAGCAGGGGGGTCCAGTGGTGTAACTGAATAGAGCACAAGCACCAACTCTGTATAAATTATGCATGCATGTATGCCGATCTAATTTAATGGAAGACTCTGTTTTTTTTTTCTTTTTTTTTTCTTTTTGCATCAAGGTAGGGGATTCAATGCCAAGTTTGATGGGGATCAAATGGCTGTTCGTGTAACTTTATTGTGGGAGGACTTACGATTTACTGGAGATCCCAGTTTCATACCAACTTGAGATACAAATACTGTGCTCCATGTAATTTCAAGCAGAAACCATCAAGCTACTTGTGAAAATAGGTATAATTATTGTAACTGCAGAAATTATCAAAATGAAACAATTGCTGATAACAACAATAGCGTTATAAACTAACTCTTTTTTCTAATTTACGTAATGTAACCAGCGGTTATCGACAGACAATAATCAATTAAGATAGTTCATTCTGACCCCATGGGAATCAGATAAGCACGGTTATTTCAACAGAAATTCTATTTATATGTGGTCATTCTGTCACATAGAGTCAGTTGAATAGGAAACGCCTTAACATTACCAGAATTACTTTAGACACTTGCTTGAGGAACATGAAAAGATGTTTTCTTTTACATGAAGTCCAATTAAACAAAAACAGGCAGGTTTAGTTGAATAGAGCACAAGATTGACCTGAGCAGCCTTTAGTATTATCATCTGCTGATCATAAACAAGAACGCCACCACATCTTCCTTGAGGATCAACCTTTACCAATGGCCCCCTCGGAAAAGATTCTCTACCTCTTTTCAAATGAAGCCATTCAGGACCTTCAAAACAGTGCATAGAGCTGAAAAGAAACATCCAAAATTAAGAAAAAAATTTGAACATAACAAGAAGAAGAAAACATAATCCATGAATTAAATATACACAAGAGAAACATAATCATGCCTAACCTTGTCCGAAGTCCATGTATTGAATCATCAAACTCAAGAACAGAAATCTTTGCATCTTTGAACGCCAATATAATAGAATCTCTTCTTCTAGAACTATCACGACCTTCCATAGGCAGTACCTTCATGGACTCTACATTACCGTGCAACCTACAGAGCAAATTAGAAAGCCACTCATAAGCTTTATTCAACGCTGCACATCCAAAACAGAAGGCGCCAAAACCTCAATCAACTCCGTTCTAACTAAGAAAGTACATCAATTCTAATAGCAAGTAAAAGTAAGCAAATGCAGCTTAAATTCCAAAGAAATTCAATCAAAAATTATAAACATGCGTCAGTTAAATCAAATTTACGCTCCAAATTCATGAATTATACATTCATTGAGCAAACCTGTAGTAACAAGCAAGGTCAAGCGAAACCCCGGAGACGCCATCCATAACCCCACCGCGCCTAGGTTCAGCGGAATTTCTGGCCTCTCGGGAGGTCTCTTCTAGAACTCTAACAACATAAACTTCGAGAACATTACCAGCAGTGATAATGAGGTTAGGAACGGGACCAATCCCGCGCTTGGCAGGCCATTCAGAGTCGAGATCATCGGGTTGGATAGGAGTAATTTGAGAAGCGGCGTCGGAGCAGGAATGAGTGACGTAGCCGGAAGAGCAGCACTCCACGCCGGTGGGCCAGTGCATCATCTTGAAGGCTGCGTAACTCATTTTAGGGTTTCAAAGTCGTGGTTTGGCGGGAGGCTCCTCCTCTGCACTCTACTTCACTTGAGCTAAGACTGTCAGCTCAAAGTGAAACAAATATTTCTTATTCACTGTGTATACCTAAGTTTTAAATTTGTCTTAAATCATGTGCATCCTCTACACTTAGTCAAAAAAAATCACATTTGCCTCTCAATTTGTTAAACGTCCATTTAGCTTCTTTAACTTGTAAAAATTAAATATATACATTTAGATCCATATTCATAACATGAATTATATAATTCAAGAAAAGTTTGAGTATATTAGTGATCTAAGGTCATATAATTTAATTACTTGAGTGCGGGAATATAAAAACGAACTGACAATATAAAGTATGAGAATTGTTGTGTGTTCCTTTAAAATGGATGTTAATTTGAATATACATTTAAGTACTATTTAATTTATGTTAGATATTTGTGTGAAAGGGTTAATTAGATTTTATTGCATACACATAGAGTTGCACATTGAAAATTATAAGTTCATTATTTTTGTTTGTTCTGAATATTTTGTGTGTAATTTGATGTATATATTTTGGGTTTTTCAATGTACACCTGGACTTGGTCAACTCTAGAAGGTTAAACTGGCTGCTATTCAAAAGCCTATCCTACTATCAGAAGTTCCGAACAACTATTTTATTTTACAGTCATGTTTACTTTCCATCTAAAAAAATGGCTTTGTCCATAGACAATTTACTTTGCAATGTTAAACTCTAATACTTTATTCAAACAACTTTGCTTATTTTTTATACCTGCTTTTACACCATTGTACTAATTTGTCTATTCCGTTCCGTTATTGAGCACCCGAAGCGGTAATTTGTCCATTCCGCTATTGAATGCCCGAAGCAGAGTTTTGATTATTCAGTACAATGTGATTATCCATTCATTCGTCTTTGATGTTATGAATTGTTTGTTTTGAATATATCCAAATTGTGAAACTGATTAATCCTTTTTGTTGGAAACAAGTTACTTGTCAGGAAAGTTGTCAGAATGACAGTGTTGAAAACGTACAAATTGAGGATGTTTATATTATCTGAATGTAGAATCAATTTCTGGTTGGCGTGTCATGATCGTGTTATATTATCTGTACATTCCATGCCATTTTATATGGTATAAACATACCAAAAATGATAGTTGTGTTAAACAGATCCTGTCAATCAAGTTGTCTCTGTTAACTGCATTAAGCCAACTGATTATAATCTCCATAAGTTAGTGTTTCAGTTTCTCTCTTCTGGGCATTTGCTGCTCCACTGTCTCCAACTTCAAGAACACAGATTTGGTAATTTCTTCATCAACTGTGGAGTGACCGGAATTTTCTGAAATGCAACACAGTCTACTGGAAAGTGCTTCAAAATAGTCGTTCACCGGGTACAGCCTTTCTTTCGGATAACAATATTTCAAAAAATTACTCTTTTATTTCCAGCAAGAAATGCACATAATACATATTTATTGAAACAAAACAACAAATTACGAACATTTTTTTCTCTAGAAACTCTTGTTTGCAGGTTTATTCAGAATATTTCCTCTTCAAGCATCAGGATTCGAGAGAACGTAGGCTTCAAAAGCTTTGAACATTCCCAAGGCTTTTTCTTTTCCAGCCTTAAGTTCATCAACACTGATTACCGAATCATCAACGGTATAGTATTTGCTGGTTTCTGTTATGGTGCACCCTCCATTAGATGATTCCTCGAACTTAATATCATACGTTATTTTTTCAAGACCATTCAACAAATCACCTTCTATGACACTGTGGCTAAATGTCAACTTGTCTTGGTCTATTGCTTCAATCTTGTCCTTCATATACTTGAATTTGCTTCCTGCATATATAATACCAATTCAAGTTTAGAGTATAATCAAGAGTCGTGGTAAAAGAAAATCAGATAAAGAGTCAATTTGGCCTGTAAAACCAGTTTATATCTTCAAAGCAATGTTTGTCGAAGTGTGTTTGGCACAAGGAATAAAGTGAAGGGAAGGAAATTAGAATTCCGCCCTCGAAAGTCTAATTTCCTTGGTTCTTATTCTTGCTTCGTTCTTCTATTATGTTAAGGGCCACCTAAAATTAGAGTCCGGTAAATGCAAAGTTTCTTTTTATTGAAACTGCGAAAGTTGAGAAAGTTGAAAGCATTGTTTGACAATGTAATGTTGTTTTTATAAGCCGGGGAAACGGTAAAAGCAGCTTTTTGGATAAGCTAGTATTTGTAACTTTTAGGAAAGCAGCTTTCCTGGCTTATAAGTGGTTGTCAGAGCTGCTACGGACAATATAGTGTTTGGTTAAGTTTTATAAAGTTAAGAAGTGTTACCTTGGCCAAAAGTAACTTTTTTAACGGTTCCAGGCCCGCCATTTCCTTGTACGATCTCGACGCTCTCGAAGGCTTGAGGCATGATCTTTGGTAGAATAACATCAGCATCAAGAACCATGGCCTTGTAGAGCTTAGCAGCAGGGAGAGAAGAGGTCAGTTCAAGTTCATAACTAGTAACACCCATTTTAATATACTTCAAAAAGACTTAGAAAATGAGATGATTAAAATCAAGAAATTAAAATGGATTTAATTTGTTTTGATTTTCTGGGTTGTGAAGTTTATGCTACTTATAAGCCTGTTCTGTAGCCAATTTTTATGAAATTCATGTCTGTTTTCTTTTGATTTTGGAATTTGATTAGTTAAAATGATGCTTAAGTTAGGATTATACAAAATGGACAAAGCTAGATTAGAACAAATTTCTGGATAAAGATTGCCAGGAATTTAAAAATTCCAATTAAGAACTTTAATTGTAGCATAGATTTGTGTATTTTAGCAGGTTAATCTTACTAGGATTGCCGACATAATCAAGTTGCTGACAAATTGTAGAATCTATTGGTCTCAAAATCAATAACTCAAAACACTTTGAAAAAATAAAGTAAAACACTCTGTAAAGTTTATCCAATCACTCGGTTCGACTGTTAGTGTTTTCCGTTATGGCTTAAATTTGCTTCTTTTTTTCTAGTTTGTGTCCAGACTTGAGAAGCAGAGAAGATGTACAAACTCGACACTGTCAAAGTAGAACAAAGATTTTGCCGAAGCATTGAAATATTGGAACCAATATCTAGCGAATGTTGCATTTATAGAGTTCCCCCATACCTCCGAAAGCTGAACAACGAACTGTGTACACCCGTCAAGTTGTTTCGATTGGACCATTACATCATGGAAACAAAGAGTTTGAACTGATGGAAGTACACAAGCGAAGATATCTATGTGCATTTCTTGATCGAGTAAAGATAGGAATCGAAGACTACCTCCAAGGACTTAAAGAACATCAGATACGTCTGCGCCAACATCAATGGCTTTACAAGAGAAGAATTTGTTGAAATGATGGCAATAGATGGTTTTTGTGATCGAGTACTTGCTTAAGTGCTCGAATAAATCGTTTGTCTCGTAATCGAGTACTCGATTTGAAAGAAGATGTGAAAATGGACCTGTTGTTGCTAGAAAACCAACTCCCTTTCTTTTACATCAAGTACTTGTACCGCATAGGAGTGTCCTTTTGATCAAGTCAAAACAACAATCAATGGAAAAAGGGTACACCATCTACTCCACATTTTAATACTTTGTTTGGTGCAATCACAAGCAACAGAGATGATGGAATATAAGACTATTTGGGAGCTCCATCCAGCAAGAGTGACATTCAAACCGAGTAGTGCAACCTCTTGTTTATCCACCATCAATTTCAGTAGAAGAATTCTGAAAGTTCCGAAGATACTCATAACAATCGAAATGGAAATTTATTGAATCGGTTAAGTAACTGGTATCCTGACAACCTCAATATCTCTTGAACTAAAAACACATGGTTTGCCGACTTTTACTATGATTCTTGGGCGACAAATTGGTAATTGACTTGAGCAATCTTTGAACGATGAGACCTTGTTTGTTTGTGTTAGCATTCTCATTTTTTATCGGTGTCTTGTACAAAAAGCAACCTTGAAGGCCTTGTAAATTATGTTCTAGATTCAGGTCCAGGTCCCTTAATGATGTGTATCTCTCTGTTTGCAGTTTTAGGATACCCATATGCATTTTCCTACTAGCATTTCCAAATTAAGGAATGCCAAATTAAGATAGTTGTCCCCTGAAATCATATACATGGTTTTGGTAGTTGAGATCAACAATAAAGGATTAGGAGATTATTCATGCCTCTTTTATGTTCTCGTTCTCAATAAAGCATATGAAAATATGGTCTTACTTTGTAAAGAACTTGCTTTTGATTGATTGTATTATTTTTCCTATTTAAAGGTTTCAGTTTCCATGGCACCAACTATTATCGTACTAACATCTGATGAAAATGCAGATCGGGTTATTTAGCCTTCTTTAGCAGTGAGTTGGGTCTAGACCTAGTTTAGTATGGGCTTGGAGGGAGGAGATTTTGATTTTAAGAGTCATTATCACGGTGCAAATTTAGATTTTAAGATAGATTTTAAGTCATTATCATGGTGCAAATTTGTCATCCTTACCCAAATACATCATTTATATTAAGAGAGCTCGATTAGCTGAACTATACATAAATAACACATGAACTTTGATAGTGATTTTGTTAAAAGAAAATCCATAAACACATAAATACATCATTACTAGTTTGCTACCAAAATCCATCATTGCAGCTCACTTTTTGGGAGTGCAAATTTTACTTGTACAAAAAGATTCGAATTTCAATATCCCCATATGGAATGTATTTTGCTTAAGAATCCCCAAAAATTGGAACACAAATTGGCTCCGCCGAGAAAGTGTAGTGACCATATCCTACTTCTACTTAGAGCTCAATACGACATCTTCATTCATCTGCAAACATGAACAACAATATCAGTAGGATTGCTGAATGACCAAGCTAAAGCTCACTCTAAGGGTTTTAACTTACAGATTCTGCAAGCTCTTTGGCTTTTTCATCATTAAACCCTAGAGTTTCCAAAATTTTGTAACCTGCAGATTCTTTTTCCGACCAAAGCCCTAGAATTATGTGACCGGTGCTTATTTCTCCATCATCACCTGCAAGTGGCACAAGAACACGGTAACATACAAAGGTGTCAACAGAAGGAGCAGATGTTGTTCTAGTTGAGTAGCCATACAACTAAACCCATGGGCACATCTAAAATCTCATTCCATATAACACAAAGTAACATTGTTAAACACAGAGCAAAAACATTGAGTAATCAATAATTTAGCAAAAGGAAATTTGAATGACTCTCCAATGCTTACGAGAGTCGAAAACCAACTTTAGTTCATAACACGAAAACTCAACCAATATAAAGCATACAAGCTCAGCAACCATAATCTCAGGCTACGAAAATTAAACAATTAGCAACTCGAATTGTAAATATGCCTAAAACTCTCCCATGCTTGGAAATATTAGAAAATATTGCGAACTTTTATTGAAATATAAACTGAATGATTAGGTGCAACTAGTGCATACTGCTCCTTGTTCAATTATTTACATGTCATTGGATTTATTTCCTCGTTCGAGAAGTTCCAAGGATCTCATGGTATATCAGCTGATTCTAGTGAATTCAAGCAAAATTCCTAAGTAATAAGTTCATAGAAAAGTCAAGATCATTTTCTGCTAAGATACTACCAAAATCCCAAGATTTCAAAACAATTAGATAACGACAAATTGTACGTGCAAAGATATCCTCTGGTTTGGTTTATTATTGAATCCACAGTCAATAGAATTAGATACATAAAAGTAAAACCGTTTATAGATTCAGAAGATGAAAAAGCGCACCTGATTTTAATTTCTCATCGACAGCCTTGTCAAGAGCTCTTTGAGCCTGCTCAGTCAATGGGGGATGCTCAGGGCTGAAAAAGTACAAGTCAGATTTCCCGAGTAAGTTAACAGTTTCATCTCGCACCTTGAAAAAGGTGATGCCATTAGCCCTTAGGAATTTTGCAGCTGGACTTGTTCCTGCAAGCAAACATAAAAAGTTCAGTAAGAACCTAACGGATTAAGAAACGGCGAAGAAATGCATATGATTATCTAGCATACCACAAATACCATTTACAGTTGAACTTATGCATTTCGAAAAACACTTCACAAAGAAATAAAAACAATGGCATAATCCTTACGAGTATATTTACGAATAGGTAGAGTCATCTAATGCTTTCCTGTATACAATTCCACTTGACAGTGGCCATTTTTCCTCTAACTTGGGAGCTGAGACCTTTTTTATGTTATACAATTAGCTTACAAAATAACAATTTTCAAGGAATCCGCTTTCCAAACTAGATCATTTTGCATCATAGTCAATGGAGCAAACAAAACAATGCTTGTCAAGATTACTTTCATTAATAATGACATTCATCATCTCAATGATATCCATATTTTAGCATTTGAAAATTTTAAGCCAAAGTATTTGCAATCACAGGGCAATGAAAAGATTAATAACCCGAAAATTTACTAACCCTCAATCAAAATTCCCATGAGAAGAGCTTCAGTTCCAGTATTAGGATACTTGAGCTTCCTAGCTTCCAATTCCCCCAAACCAAAGGACCTTATTGCCCTCGCAGACCATCTACAAAAATTAGCTTAATCAACACAGTCACCACAAATATACATACATAACTCAATCACAAATCTTCTTACTTTGGGATCTTCTCTGAAGCATGTTTCCTGCAAACCCATATAAAATCAAATTAATCAAACCTCAAATTCAAATTGAAATTGAAAACAAAATAAAAATGAAAGCTTTTACTTAGTAGGGAGACTGGATAAGATTGGGGTAACCGTAGAGGCATGGGATTTGAAGACCAAATTGGTGAAATTGGGTTCTCTAATTTGGAGCTGGTTGCCATGGAATGAAGTGAGGGGGATAAATATGGAAGAAAGATGGGATTTTTGGGAGTTGGGAAGTGAAGAAATTGGGAGAAATGAGAAAGTGCGAGCTGCCATTGAAGTAGAAACTAAATACTAATAGCCAATAGGGTGGGTTTGGTTTTCAAGGGAGGGGTTTTATGGGCATGGGTCTACTTTCATGGACGCTGCTGCTCTTCCCTTGTTAACCCACACGCTAACACCAACGCCCACGATAAAACAAACTGCAAGTCTCACACTGCAACTAAATCCTTAACTTTCGATCCTAACAAATTTATAATTTTGTAAAGTTTTTACCAATTAATCCCTTCAACTCGTCAAATGTAACCCATTTTAGTCTTTTGTGTTGACATAACATATTATAAGTGGTAACAAAAGATTCATGTCACATTAGCATAAAATGGCAAAATGGTTCACATTTGACAAGTTGAGAAGGCCAAGTGGAAAAGAAATTACAAGTTCATGTGATTAATAATTTGTCCCTCAAGTTAAAGAGACTAAGGCTTTGATCTTTAGAACTGAAAAAAACTGAACAAAATTGAATTGAATGTTGTTGAACTAAATTAAATTGAATTTAATGTTTTAAACTTATCTTTTATCTAATTATATAGTAACTCAATTTGGTCATATTTAGCTGTTTAGTCCATTTGTTTAATCTAAACGAACAAAATAGTTCCTATATTATAATAGGTAAATAATTTAATAGTCTGTATACTATTCTAAAACACATTGTTTAGTCCTAGTATTTTCGATAATACATCATAAAGTCTATATTTGCTATATTCAATAGTTTAGCCTATTCATCCATTTAAATTATTGATTTTACCTTTACATGTTAAGTCAACGTTACATTTTTGCTATATGAATGCATGTTTACACTTTGATACCTGAAAACTATATTTACACTTGCAATTATTAGTCTAATTAAAATTATACTTTTTTATTTTTTATATTCATAGAGAGACAAAAAAAAATCATGAACTACCTATGATGCATCAAATTGTAAACATGTTAAAGTTCAAGTATCAAAAAGTAACTTACTCTTAAGAAATAAAGGGTAAATCGATAATTCAAATTGATTGAGAGACTAAAATGTTGAATGCAACAAAAGTTAAAGGATGATAATGTATTATTAAAAATATGAGCACTAAACAGGTTATTTTGATATAATATAGACACTATTAAATTATTTACTAAATATTGTTGAATTGAATTGAACTGAATGTTGCTGAATTGAACTTAACGAAACTAAATGATGCTGAACTGAACTGTACTAAATGATATTGAACTGAACTGAATAAAACTGAAAATAAGTAACGATAATCTCAAAACAACATGAATCCAAGTAAAAAAATTGTATAAATTTAGAGAACTACAAAGCCATTATTTTCCAAAAGATGGAGGTTTTTTTTCGAAAATTTATAGTCTTGTTATCTAAAAAAGATAAAATTTATCAAAAAATTCTGTATCACTAATTAAATTAAAAAAGAAAATTAATGTGTAAAATTTTGGATACACAGTAACCAAAATTGGATCCATAGAAGGAAAGACAGGACAGATCCCATATTTGTTGAGCGGCGGTGCATCACACTGTAAGAATTCATTTACAAAAAGTCAGAAAATAGAGGGCATTCTAGTAATTAAGAGTGCTGAAGCTTTCTATATTTTGGGTCTCTCTCTTCTTCGCTGGGTGGAGAAAGAAAGAAGAAAACACAAAGCAGAAGAGCAAAGAGTGATTGAAAATCCGAATTCCCCGCATCACATTTTAAAATTCCGATCCAACTTCTTCTTTCTCTCCTCCACAGATTTATCATTCTCAGGTCCCTATTCTTCTTTTTTTCTTAATTGCGAATATAATGCTTACTCAATTAAATCTTGGATTTTTTTATTTTTTTGGTTTATGGGATTTTTCTACAAATGGTTGTTTGTGGTTCATAGAATAATTTACCAATCTTGAAGATTTTTCAAGCTCAATTTAATGGATTTTCTTTCTAATTACACATAGATTCATTAATTGATGCTTAAGTTATTATATCTATCTTCTTTATTCATCTTTAGTTCTTTCTATTTAAGGATGTGTTTCAATTCACTTAATTTCCTTTTACTCTCTTCCTTAAATTCTTCTTTCAATTTCCATTTCAGGTCATCATTCGAGACCCTTCGTTTTCGCCCTTGAATCCAATATTTGTTAGCCTATAATCTCAATTCAATTATACCCTGTTGGGGTTTGGGACTCTCCGGTCCATTTTCTTAAATTGGATGCAGATATGGAAATCCGATTAGTTTTGGAGGTCAATTAGTTTATCTTGATTTCCTATGATTCGTATGTGTCGATTTTGCTGATAAAGTTGCTTCATTTAGAAAGAAATGACAATAGATTCACCAAAATCCCATCATGGATTGCTCGCGTTACCCCGGTCTCTTTCTTCGATCGTTGTCTCAGTAGGAGGCCTTGCCATTTTCTTAGTTTTTGCTTCTTTACTTCTGGTTTCTTTCCCCAATATACATGGCTATTTTTACGGTGTTGTTCCTACAGTCGAGAATCGCGTTGATAGTAATGTAGATGTATTAAATAGGAATGTTACTTCTGGATCAAGTTTAGAAGAACCCGTTACTTCTTCTAGCGGTGTAAATGAAAGTGTAAATGCCGTTGATAAAAGTTCTTTGCCGTCTAAACCTAATTTACTAATTACGTCATCTGATGCAAACCAAAATGAGGGTGTCAAGGAGAAGGGTAATTCAGTAATTGAAGGAAATGAAGGTAAAGGAGTAGATGAGAATAGTCCAGTTATTTCTTCTCCAGATCCTGTCGCAGAGGGTAATCCAGCTATATCAGCTCTGAGCAATGCAACAAAGATCGGTTCAGATGATAATGGTATGTTATTTGTTAGTTCATTGATTCATATGTTCACTTACATTATGGAGTTTGCATTTGCTGATTTTATTAGTTTTTTTAAATGAAATCTCCTCTAATCGTTTAGAGCAGAATTAGTTTTTTTGTTGTTTCAAATAGATTTTTAAGAGATTTACTTCCACTTTTAATCTTACTACTAAATTCTTTTTAGCAGTTACCATTTATACATCAGCACACACACACACACACAAAACAAATGAGAAATGGGAACTCTTTTCAACTTGCTGCATGTAAAATAGTTTTGGAAAGATCTGTTATCGTGGAGCATAACTCCTTGATCAGAGATTTGCTCTCAATTTTTTAATCTTATACCTGACTTTTACAGTATTATTAGCATACAAAAACATAATCTCTTAACAATACAATAGGGGTGAAACCCAATTGGCTTTGAGGCCTACTGGTTTCAATGCCCTTGCAAGATCAAGATTCAAAATGTTTCCCAAATCCTGGAATCAATCTTGACTAGGGCATGGGAACCCTTAGAAGATGAGTAGCCTCAACCTTAACAAGGTAGACTGTTCAACTACTTGCCTAAATCTTTTGGGGTACCCAAAGAAGCAATGTTTATGATACCATGTCTTCTTTGGTATACCTGGTCTGTTCTATTCAATGAATCTCATGTGACTTAGTCCCGGAGTTCTCAATCAAAACTTTATTAAGGACCCTATAGTTGTATGCAGTCTGCTCTTTATAGTGTAGACTGCATACAACTATACAATAAATCTATTACTGTTGGTTTTGTTTACGTTCTTCATATGTTTCTACTTTTAATGGGAATATTGCTTCAGTGTTGGTGCAAAAGAATGTGCTCATGATAGTCATTCTGAAACCCTTTCGTGCAAAAAGTTAGGGGCTTTCATTATTTTAGCTCCCTCTTTCATGATCTGGACAGATTCTAATTTATGATTTTTATTTGTAAATCAATAGGTTGTGATCTGTACCATGGAAGTTGGTTTTATGATTCACTGGGACCTCTATATACAAACAATACGTGTCCTGTTGTGACGCAGATGCAGAACTGCCAGGGGAATGGAAGACCCGACAGCGAATATGAGAATTGGCGTTGGAAACCTGCCGAATGTGAACTTCCACGGTTTGACGCCAAGAAGTTTCTGCAATTGATGAGAGGGAAGACTCTGGCTTTCATTGGTGACTCAGTTGCTAGGAACCAGATGGAGTCAATGTTATGCCTTCTCTGGCAGGCAAGTATACTTGATGCTTATTACTTTTTTGCTCCTTGAGAAATTTTGGGCTTCATATTGTGGCAGGACCTACAGATACATCTTATTCTAAGGATACTTATAATCTTAGATTTAGAATATCTCTGGCAAACATTTCTCTTAGTTTCCTTTACAAGCGTGGTGCGTATATATGTATGAAAACCGAAAAGGTTACACACTAATGTCATTTAGAGGTTTATATGCTTTCACGTGTCTTCCCATTTCATTGAATTGTTTGATTCCTTATTTTGTTTTGAAATGGTTCCTACTGAACATGCAGTTTTGTTATTTTAGATCATGTTCTCTTGCTTTTACTGTATACGGCCCGTGATCATTATATTTTGGTAAAACTCATTGGAACTTGTCTGATACGTGTTCAGGTGGAAGTTCCAAAAAACAGGGGAAACAAAAGAATGCAGCGATATTACTTCAGGTCTACTAATACGATGATAGTTCGTATATGGTCCTCTTGGCTTGTTCATAAAACGGGAGATCCAGTTGAGATTGCTCCTCAGAGTGTTGTGAAGCTACACCTTGATGCTCCAGATGAGGATTTCATGCAATATATCACGGGTTTCGATGTGGTTGTACTTTCCTCTGGTCATTGGTTCGCTAAGCAATCAGTATATATGTTGAACAATGAAGTTGTGGGAGGACAGTTGTGGTGGCCGGACAAGAATCGTCCAATGAAGGTTCATAATGTCGAAGCATTTGGTATATCGACAGAGACAATTCTTACATCTCTTGTTACCCATCCAAATTACACTGGCCTGACCATTTTGAGGTCCTATTCACCGGATCATTACGAAGGTGGAGCCTGGAATACTGGGGGATCATGTACTGGAAAGGTAAAACCTCTTGGGCCAGGGCAATTGGTTGAGAATGGGTTTACGGAGACAATGCACAAACAACAGGTAGTAGCTTTTGATCGTGCAATTAAAAAGGCAACAAACAAGTCGAAGTTGAAATTGATGGATATCACAGAACCATTTGGTTACCGGCATGATGGGCATCCTGGTCCATATCGAAGCCCTGACCCAACCAAACAAACGAAACGTGGGCCTGATGGAAGGCCTCCACCACAGGATTGTTTGCACTGGTGCATGCCAGGTCCGGTGGATACATGGAATGAATTTGTGCTTGAATATATAAGGAGAGAATTCGAGGGTAAAGAGGATGAGTCAACAGTATGAGATTGTATCTTTCCGTTGCCACGGCATATATAGTTTTTGTTTATGCTGTTACTTGCAGAGATAGCTTGTTCAGCGAGATTAAATTTGTTGTAAGATCAAAGGCTAATATAAATTTAGAAGCGGGACAAAAATATTGTTGAGATATATCATCTGAGGCAAAAAAAGTTCCAAGTTTTGCTTAAATATCAGGATAAAATTATTTGAACTTGTAGAGAGATCTGAGACTTGATAATGGGATTATTGTTTCTGTATATGAATAATAAAGCTTTCATGAATCTCGTCTCTCCTGGGTTTCGTTTCGTCTGTAATTGTTGTTCAAATGCAGTTTATTGAACACCTAATTGATAGTTTAGTTATATCATGTGTATGTTGCAAATTATATTACGTGCTCTCAGTGTCATATAGATGGTCACGTTTTTAGGAGTAGACCGTTTGCTTAAAACATTGTATTTAGTATTTACCATTTGAATTTGGTTAAAGTGTCAATTGACTCCTTAAATTCAATGTAGAACATTGCGGAGATATAATCACTTAAACAAAAATCGTGAGTAAATTAAGTACTTAAACAAAAATCGTGAGTAAATTAAGTACAAGAAACAATCGAGTTTTTTTGAACTAAGACCAACAAAAAATATACTAAACCTATTCTAAAATAGTATCACTTTTGTGGTTCAATGTGTTAAAAAATAATAATTATGTGACAAAATTATAAAGTTAATTAACAAAAATTTAAAAATCAGTACAGTGAAATTTCATAAAAACGTTACGACAGTTCTAAAAAAACAAGAAATAAAAAGTTATATTTATTACTATATATTAGAAGTTATGACTATTTTAATTAAAATTATCAATATAAATTAAATAAGTTGTAACGATCATTATTTAAAACCTACAAATTGTCGTTTTTTTTTAGAAATTTCTTTTTCATGTTTTTCTAACTTCTTAAAAAACAGTTGTTCAATTACTAAATCATGCTTTTAGTTGAAAAAAACTTAAAAAATTTACTTTTAGGCTTTGAGAATACAGTAGCAGAACTATTTTGTGGTTTAGTTCCCTTCAAATTGACGCAAATAGACCTGGGTCTACAGTAGTCACATGGTCAGATTTGACTAACTGGCTCTTTTGTTTTTGATATCTAAACATTCCACTTTAAATGACTCAACACAAGACCTCACATGTATATCACTCCCCTACTGTGTATTAAATAATTTTAAAAAGTAATTTTATTTGCAAATATTCTCATACTTGGTTTATTAAAAAAAAAAATCTCAGTTTGAAATAATTAAAATAAATATTAAATTGGCAGAAATCTACAAAAGTTGTTTTAGCAAAAGATATTTTATATATAATTTTCCAAAGATATCTTTATATAGTTGAAAAAAATATCAAACCTACATTATTATTTATATTTTCAAGCTTTATACTTTTATACGTAAAATAGTCCAAATTTTAATGGATGTTTGATTTAAATATAGCTACTACAAATTATAAAAACATAATATTTGCAGTGTGTAATGTTATAGCGCAACAAGTTTAGCAATCACGCAAGGACGTTTCTCGAGAAAGTTCACCTAGATGTCTGCCTAGAACCTCGCCTTTTTTAGAGCTTAATTTTTTTTAATATATACCAATAATAGTTATATTTAATTTTATTTTTTAAATAAAGTCTAATATGTAATTATAAATTATAGCTAATAACGTATTCATTTTGTTATTGTTGTTAAATTTAGATGTAAAATTTTTACAAGAATAATTTCTTCTCGGACCTCCAATGCTGGAGACGGCCTTAGAATCATGATAATCGAAGGATGAAGATGCTAATGATAATGGAATTCAAATACATGAATGAAAAAAATTAAAATAAAATAAAATGTGGTAGAGACAATTAAGTTTGTGGAGTAAAAAACCAACACATTTTGATATTAATATTTATTTACATCACGATTTGTAAATAAACTGCACCCAGTAATTATAAGTATAATAAATAATAACAAATTACATCTCGACAATTATAATAATAAATAAATAAATAAAAATAATGCGTTGTTCATAATAATAAGCATAATTTTAAGGTGTAGGCTATGGTCACTTTGTTTTTCCTCTACTTTGTTTGTACTTTGTCCTATCCACCATTAGATTAGGTTTTAACCCATGATCTAATGGTGGACAAAACAAAGTAATGGTTACTTTGTGAAAAACAAAGTGACCATAGAATTTCCCTAATTTTAATTAAGTTTAACTAAAATTACGATATTAAAAATAAGTAAAAAATAAAATAGCCTCACTACAATACCAATTTTTCAATCATTTATTCTAAAAAGAAATTTCACTCTAACAAATAACTTATATTTATTATTATATTATAATCGATGGTTGGCGTATTGGTAGTATGAGGCTGCGCTTGGTAGGGAGGTCTGTGGATCGATCCCGCACAACTACGACTAGGAGGGGTTTAAATACCATAATCCTTGGACCCGCCTCGAATCCGAATTATTCGGTTCAATGTAATTCGGAAACCAGATGAAAAACCAAAAAACAGTCTAAGATGTATTAAAATACGATATTTAATTGAAAATAAAAGTAATGTTGCCTTACTTTTGCAATAAAGTATTTGATATGCAAAATATAAAACTAGCATGGATTTCAATGACAAATTCACAATTCATAAATAGAAGATACCTATAAATATCAAGTTTATAGTTTTTAGGCAATTTTCCATAAAAACCAAAATTGGGAACACGATTTCCGTTGATTTTCTATCGTTTTCGAGTGACCAATGGATGCTCAAGCTTTACTGTAAACCCTTATTAAAGTCTGTGGTTTGTCCTGACCTTACGAATGGGTAGACATACCCTCAGCTAAACTTTTTGTTACCAAAAATGGATGCTCAAGCTCCTAGAAATTCTACTTAACCATCTGGAAAGTGTCTTGTTATAATAGTGAATGGAGTTGCAATAAGCCAATAACCAACACAACTATAGTTACAATAACATTGGATATCTACTTGTACAAAATAGTTTGCCAAATACCATCCAAGTGCATCCAATAACTTTTGAAGTTGGTATACATCATCAATTTAATCCAAATTAAATTTTGGATATCAATTCAGAAAAAGTTGATGGCATTTGATAAAATTACTCAAAATTTGACCAATTAAAATGGATTATACAATTAATTAAAGTTAAATTTGAATTAAATAAATCTATGCATGTTAATTTGAAGGACTGTTTTAACTTGTAATTCCTCAAACCTCACAAGCTAAGTGTTAACCTCGTGTGTGGCAATAAACCCTTCCAGTTGGATTAAAGCTCTCCATGAAACTAGAAGACCTTGCTTTAAAAACACTCAACTCACAAGATTTATTTCATTTTTATTTCTCAATCCATCTCATCATTTTGTAAAATAAATAAATGTATAAGTAACCTAAAAAACAGTGAGCTTTTTTTAAAAAACGAAGCTTTATCAACAAATCTTAGAAGAAAGCACTCAACAATAAAATCTAAATTTAGGATCATAACATGTTAAATAGTGGAAAAAGAAGATAAAGAAAATGACCGAACTGAGAGCGATCAATGCATTAGCTTATTCGAAAATAAACCTAATCGAAGAATAGTTGACTCGGTACATGAGAGTGATACGTCGAACAATTAGATCCTAAACAACGACTAATGAACCGTGTTTGAATGAATGGCACCAATGATAACCTTAATATCCTACTCAAAATTCTGAAGCCCTTGAACCACAACCCCAAAACAGTGAGGTTAGGGAGTCTTTGTCGTTGGTAATATTACTATTAACAGTACATTATCCTAAATAAGAGGGCAATTAGTCCTAAGATTTTTTATAGTCAAATTTTAATTCAACTCAAGTTGTCAATATTCACTACTTAGTGGTTGGAAAATGGGATATTACCTTTCTTTACAGTTTAATATTAATTTTTAAATTTTAATTTTAATCAACTAAAGCAGATTTTTTTAATACATGAAAAATATCAAAAAGCTTTTTTTTTCTTTATAAATATTTACTAGCTCTGCCATTAATTAATAAATTAATAAATCATTTTCTTATTAAATTTCCAAGACGGACTTGAACCATTTTCTTAACCAAAATTTATACTTTCATTTTTACAATTAAAATATTAATTATAAACTAATTTCACAATATAATATCACATATTACCTTTTCATTTTAATTTAATTTTCACAATTTTCCTACTTTATTTATTTCTCCTCCTTTTCCTACAAAACCCTAATTTCATTTCATTTCAAGAAATTCTGCAATCTTAATAATTTTTCCGTATTTTTTGTAATTTTCCTAGATTTTTTTTTTGTATATTTATGAAAATTTTCTGATAATCTCCATTGAAGCTCTGTGCATTCTCTGCAATGGCGGAGATTCCAGGCACAGAAATCACCCAACTGTTGTAATCTGTACTTTATGATTCTGATCTTGGAATCTCAAACCTTAAGTGTTAGATTTTGTAACATCTAGACTAGTTTAAGTTCATTTTGAACATGTTTTGTCTGATTTGCTAGAGTAAATTAAGGTTTGACTGTTGTAATTCTTGCATTTGAAGTTCATAGATTGTTAATCTGAAATTAGTTAATTTTAATTAGGGTTTTAATAGGGTTTTAGAGTGATGGAAGCAAAAGGGGAACTTAATTCAGGAGTTACGGTGAAGGGTCATGAAGCTCCGGAGACTTACCGGCTAGCTCCCAGAACGGAAAATTCTTTTCCTAACCCTAACCCTAATCATGATCCTAATCCTAATCCCATTTCTAACCTCAATCCGTATCCGAATTCGAACACTAATCCTAATCCTAACCCAAACCCTAACCCAAATGTGAATTCTAACAACACAAAGTTAGGTGAGCCCACGGTAACAGCATCGCCGGCGGGTCTGGGCGCGGATGGCAAGAAGAAAAGAGGGAGGCCAAGGAAGTACGCACCTGACGGCAGCTTGAATACTGCATTGTCTCCGATGCCAATATCTGCGTCTATTCCGTTAGCTGGAGCAGAGTTCTCCACTTGGAAACGGGGTAAGGCGCGGTCTTCGGAGGCGGTTAAGAAGCAGCATAAGTATGATTATGAGAGCAGAGGTAACTTTCCCCGATCCGGGTTCTCGAAGTTAGTTGCATCACATATAGTCAAAGGTTAATGGGGTTTGATTGAAAATGGTTATGTTGTTAATTCTGGAGTTAAATGTTGTTTTTAAACAGTTGATAATGGTGGGTCTAGAATATAAAGATTGGATCTTTTGGGGTTTTTGACAGTAGAGTTATGGAGTAGATATGTTGGGGTTTGATGTGAGAGTGAGAGTGGGACCATAAGCTTCTGATTTTTCTGTTCCCCATATCTGGAATTAATGGTATCTATCGCTGAGCTGAATAAGATGATGACTCTCATAGAATCTTTTTTTCTTCTTGATGGAATAATACTGTACTTTTCTTGCTTTTCTCAGAGGATAAATCTCTATTCTGCAAGAAAACCAGGGGAATATTTTTAAGGTAAAAATATTCCCTTGAGTAGATCTGGGTCTGTAATTGTCCGTAAAAACGAGCTATTTGCAGCCCGGAAGGTAAATTGTGAAACTGACTTTAGGGCTATTAACTGACACCCGTCTTTGACACAGAATCTAGCTGATTGCACTCTAGGCGGGATGGTTTCTGGAAAATTGTTACGGTTCTAATCCATTTACTAGAGTATCCTCCAGCATAATGGAATAGCTTTTGCTAAATAATTTTGTGCAACTTTTATTTGGTTGGTTCATTTATGGGCTGAGTTAAATAATTTGTATGCTACTGTAAGCTTTCAGGGTCATCTTGTGATTCATCATATGCTGAGTTTGTTAACTGTTGTAGGGGACAGAGTGGCGTACTTTGTTGGTGCAAATTTTACGCCCCATGTGCTCACAGTCCATGCTGGTGAGGTATGCATTTGTAGTTTCACTGGGTGATTTGTTTGTTGCGCATGAAGATTCATTTGGCAACATGCTCGAGGTTTAAAAAAATGCGTAAACATATGTTTGACAATTAAGTAAGCCTGGTTATCCATGTGGCCTGTATTTGCAATTAAATACTTTTGCTTAGTTATGTAGTAAGTGAAAATTTGCCATTTAAAAAGAGCCCCTGCATCACAATTCGATTTCTTTTTCTTGTTCTCCGTATATATTAGTATATTACATCTGATGCTTGGATAGAACCCTGATTTGTAAAAGCAGATAACTTAGTTCGATGTCTCAATTTTCTGTATTTTCCTTTTCTGGGTTCTCTGTTTTTTTATGCTTTCTTCTGCTGTAGGATGTTACAATGAAGGTCATGTCCTTTTCTCAGCAAGGATCTCGGGCTATTTGCATTCTCTGTGCAAATGGTACAATCTCAAATGTCACACTTCGCCAACCTACTTCTTCTGGTGGTACACTAACATATGAGGTATTCCATCAATAAATTTTAGTGTGCCTATGTAGGATCAAAGATTTCTTTTCATGGCAAATACAGTTGTCTACTAGAGCAGTTTATGAAATGACTTTTTTTAAGTAATATGCAGAAGGCCTAGATTTGCATGTACAGTTACACTAATTCTCACAAAAACATAGTGCAAAAGATTTATTTAATCTTGAATTGTATTTTGTATGCTAGCCAATTGAAATTTAGAAACGTATTGGGAGGCCAGTCGGTTTAAGAAGATGGATATCTGCATATAATGTGCTTCATGCTTGTTTCATGTTTTGAATTTGTCATTTTTAGAAGAAATATGCATTATTCTCTTAGCATAAACAACTTGTGGATATCAATCCATCTCCTAATCTTAAAAGTGAAGACATGGCTATATTTTATTTAGTTTAGGCTTTTAAGATTCTGATACTAATATGCCTCTCCAGAGCAAAATATTCTCTGCAATATCCTTTTCCTTGTTTCGTGATCATTTCTCAAGCATATTCATATGACTGCCAAGATCTTAACAGGTATTATTGATAATCATAAACCCTTAATCCCATTTTTAATTCCTTTCGCCTAGGGTCGTTTTGAGATACTTTCCTTATCTGGATCCTTTATGCCAACTGATAGTGGAGGAACAAAGAGCAGATCTGGTGGGATGAGCATCTCGTTGGCAGGTCCAGATGGTCGTGTTGTGGGTGGCGGCCTTGCTGGTTTCTTGGTTGCTGCTGGCCCTGTGCAGGTACATTGTTTTATTATAAATTAATAGGAACGAAAGGAAATGAAGATTCTTCATTTTTGTTAAGCGTTGATTCCTGGTATCACACTTTAAGTGCATTTTTTTATGAGTTGTTTTAAATCCATCAGGTTGTCGTGGGCACTTTTCTGCCAGGTCACCAGCAAGAACAGAAACATAAGAAACAGAGAATTGAGCTTCCTCCAGCTATCGCTCCTATAAATGCTCCTTCCGTGGAAGAAATGAGAGGGGTATACGGTGGAGTGAAACCAGTTCTCGTAGCGCCTTCCTCTTTCCATGGAGGGAATTCAGTTCCTACTAACAACACTATGGAGGCCACTAGGAACTCAAATTCTGACAATAAAACATCTTCTCCAGAAGATGAATCCGACGGCCCCGACCTATCCAACTATGAGGAATCTAGCTGATGACTATTTGTACAATCAAGTTGTTGTATGTTATTACTCAAGAGTGAATCAACTTTGTTAGAGAGTTGACATAAAGATATGGCTATTAGTGAAAACTGATTAGGGTTTTAACACCGTATGGATTTTAACCCATGAGTGTACTCTTTGTGTTAGCTTTAGGTAGGATTTAAAGTTTTTACTTAGGATTAATGGTGGCAGTGGCTGTCATAATCGTGTATTTGGTAGTGTTAGTGTTTGTGATGTTGTTGTTGTGTACGAAACTGGATTTGGTATTCTTCCGATATGAGTACCTTGTAGTTGAACAATGTGAAGTGATATGTTTTGGTTGATTTTTAAGTGGACTTGCATCTTGTTCTTTTTAATGAGAATTTATTAATCTTGTATCATTTTTTGTACTTGTAAGGTTTTAGATTTCATGTTCTTTTTTCTTGTTCAATTGCTTAAAATTGATTTCTAATTGAGTTTATGTTTTTGCACATTGTTATATGAGAAACAAATTATTTGGAAGTGGAGTTTGAAAGACTGAAATTGGATTACTTTTGAAATTTTCTCTCTTTAAATGAAGACTCGAACATTTTAATGGAGAAGTAATCTGATGATATTTAAAATCTTAATAGTGAGCAGTTTTTTTTTGAGATTTTACTTTCTACAATCATGGAATTTGAATCCATAACCTTACACTCTCCAGTGAAATGAATAACCACCAAGACATTGCTTGGTGGGTCTTAATAGTTAGCCGTTAGGATGAGAAGCGAGGGAGGTTTGAATTAACGAACTCAACATTAGTCATTTTTTCTTCCTAATAAGAAAAAAACATTAGCCATTTTTGTTTGACCTACATGGGTCCAGTGGGCCTCTTCTTTTGACTGTTATTTAAATGACTTGTATTCAAATCTTTAGTAGGGGTACTAGGGCCAAGGCAACACTATCCCTTCTCAGGTTTGGTTGTATTTCGAACTCGGTTTGCGCAACTTACAATTTGTCAAAATTTAATTATATTTTAACATATGATTTTAAATAGTTAATTATGTTCTTTTAAACAAATTTAAAAATTAATGATATACTTTGTAAGTTTAGGGAGTCAACATATCTTTTGACCAAGTTCACAACACTTCAAAATATTAAACTATTTTCTGATGTTACGTGTATGAAATTTTGTTCTGAACTTGTAAGAGTCAAAAGTAAATAAAATAAAATGAAAGATTATAGAGTAGGTTGGTGAAAATCAAAATTATAAAGTAATATTAGTTGGATTCAACGATGATGATCTAGATGGAAGAAATTTGTCAAGAAAGAACAAACAATTATTTAAATGGAGTGAGGATTGACGACTCCAATCCGACGATCGAGTCGGAAGAGAAAATGTGCGAGACATGACTCAAAGATGAAAATGGAAAATTGAATAATAAAAAAATTATCTTATTAAGAGATTATTTCTTACCTTGAAGTCATGTGTATGCTCTACGCACACGGTGACATTTATGAAAAGTTTCCTAAAAGCTTCGGTCCATACACACCTTGCTTTGCTTCTAATTGGTCCACGTGTGCTACATGGCTAATCTTTACAAGTAAATGACGATAAGATGACACACAACACTGAAAAAGTCTTTTTTCGTTGCATCTCGCCACGTTTTCCCTTGATATCTTTTATAATATCTAAAACAATCTCGAGATTTTGGCATTAATTAAAGAGGAATATCAAAATCTATTGAAGAGATTTGAAGTTGATGTGAATATACTTGGTGCGCCCATTGTGTAATAATTTAATAAATTAGTCATTTTACTTACCAAATCTCGTATATACCGCATATCCCCCGTGATCCCCACGAAAAGTAAATAACTTTACCAAATCAACGGCCATTATTCACTTCCCCCTGCTTTCCATCTTCCTTTTATATATTTCACAAAACTAAAAAGACATCAACTGAGCTTAACTCAGAAAAAAAACATAACCACATTACTTATTACAACTAAGAAATCGACAATGGCTACCATTAAGACCGTGAAGGCTCGCCAAATATTCGATAGCCGTGGTAATCCTACCGTTGAAGTAAGTAGTTGTATTCCATTTTAATCAATCTAATCTCATTTTTAAATATGCACTCTTAGTAGTCTAAAAATTAGTATAGATGATCGTTTTCTCCTAAAATATATTTACTCTAATATAGTTAGATTTATGAGAATGTAGATTATATTTGTGTTTTACTGATATTTTCAATGCAGGTCGATATTGTTCTTTCTGATGGAACCTTAGCTAGAGCTGCTGTGCCTAGCGGCGCGTCTACTGGTACATATCGTGTTTTTGAACTGATTCGATGATGAATGAAAATGTAATTACATTTTTCTAGGTTGTTTTGGTAAATGTTTTACTTATAACTATATGAAAAGGTATTTACGAGGCTCTGGAGTTGAGAGATGGAGGATCAGATTACCTTGGGAAGGGTGTTTCTAAGGTATTTTTTTTATGGATTCTTTATCATGTTTGCTGCTAATCTGTTGTTTGTTTTCGTGAAATTTTTAAGTGCTTGTCTTCGGTGATTTATAGGCTGTGGAGAATGTGAACTCGATCATTGGACCTGCTCTGATTGGCAAGGTATTGTATGAAGTTGCAGTGATGTGTATGATGTAGAACTTTTAACAAGTGATTGCTTGGTGATTGAGACGCTTAATATGTTTTACAGGATCCAGCAGAGCAAGTCCAGATTGATAATTTTATGGCGCAGCAACTGGACGGAACGGTGAATGAATGGGGTTGGTGCAAACAAAAGGTGCTTTGAGTTTGTGTGCTTGAATCGGTATTTCGTTTTGTTTATGTGTGACATTTTTTTGTTGCTAAGCGCTTACTAATTACAGCTTGGAGCGAATGCTATATTAGCCGTCTCCCTTGCTGTTTGCAAGGCAGGTGCTTCAGTAAAGAAGATCCCTCTTTACCAGGTATGTAATATGTTCTGCTTGTGGATGCTCTTCAGATGTGTCATTTGGGTTTCCAAGAGGTCAATTGTTCGTTTTGTCTGTTTTGTTGCAGCACATAGCAAACCTTGCTGGGAACAAGACCTTGGTTTTGCCTGTACCGGCATTCAATGTTATCAACGGAGGTTCTCATGCTGGTAATAAACTAGCTATGCAGGTATTATTAATGGCAAGATGCTGACGTCAAGTGATTTCAATGCTTCTATGTTTCTCTTTTGATTTATTGCAAGGTATTTTTTATGTAGGAATTTATGATTCTCCCTGTTGGGGCATCATCTTTCAAGGAAGCCATGAAGATGGGTGTGGAAGTTTATCACAACCTCAAGGTTCTTTATCTGATCTTTTTGTGTTTTCATCTTTTCAATTTTTGTCCTATTGGGTTCACATGTGATTTGGTAATTGAATGTTAAACCATTTGTACTTTCAGTCTGTGATTAAGAAGAAGTATGGACAAGATGCTACTAATGTGGGAGATGAAGGAGGTTTTGCTCCTAATATTCAGGTTCTAACTTTGTTTAGCATCACTTGTACAGAAATAGTTAACTTCACTCAAAATGTTATATCATTGTGACTTTTGTCAGTGGAGGAATGTTCTTGATCTTGAATAACCAAATAATTTTATTTGCAGGAAAACAAAGAAGGCCTCGAATTGCTGAAGACAGCCATAGCTAAAGCTGGATACACTGGAAAGGTAAGAGCTATTTGGTGACTTGTGTCTTGTTAATTTATATGATTTCCTGATATAATATTTTATTAATTTCTTGATCTCATATCAGGTTGTTATTGGGATGGATGTTGCTGCTTCAGAGTTCTATGAGAACAAAGATAAAACCTATGACCTCAATTTTAAGGAAGAGGTACTGAAGATATTTATTCCTGTTGTTCCAATTCCAAATGGCTAAGTCATCTTATAAGTCTAACCCTCCTGGAGCAGAACAATGATGGATCCCAGAAGATATCGGGAGATAGCCTAAAGAACGTGTACAAGTCATTTGTGAGTGATTATCCAATTGTATCGATTGAGGATCCCTTTGATCAGGATGATTGGGAACACTATGCAAAGATGACAACCGAAATTGGTGAGCAAGTGCAGATTGTTGGTGATGATCTCCTTGTCACAAACCCAAAGGTAAGTGAAATGGATGATTCAAAGCTTGAGATGAAAGTCCGTTTAAGTATAAATGTCCAGTTGTTCTCCTTTTGTGATATGCCTTGCCCTTGTTTATGGCAGCGTGTAGAGAAGGCTATTAAAGAAAAGACCTGCAATGCTCTTCTGCTGAAGGTACTCTTCACTTACCACTTGGCATTAAAGAGGGATTTTCCCAGTAATTAAAGTATAGTTCAAAATGAAAAGGAAGTCCCTTTGAGTAGCTAAAATCACAATGTGGCAGGTGAATCAAATTGGTTCTGTAACTGAAAGTATAGAAGCTGTGAAAATGTCAAAGCGTGCTGGGTGGGGTGTGATGGCAAGCCACAGAAGGTCGGTCCCTCATCATTTCTTCTATTTTTGTTTTGTAAATTTTTGGGAAATGAAATTATTGACTCTGGTTATCCATATTCTTTGCAGTGGAGAGACAGAAGATACTTTCATCGCTGACCTTTCTGTTGGGTTGTCCACTGTGAGTATAGACACCTTCTTTTGATTTTGAACACATGAGTCACTTATTGATGGTTAGCTGATGAATCATCGGTATGTCTCCTTTGTAAAACAGGGGCAGATCAAGACCGGAGCTCCATGTAGATCAGAGCGTCTTGCCAAATACAACCAGGTAAATAATGAACGAATACTAGGGACTCTCTCTCTCTCTCTCTCTCTCTCTCTGTGTGTGTGTGTGTGTGTGTCTCTGTCTTCTTTTTACGTGTGGATTATGAATTGAGTATGTTTATGTGTTCTGAAATGCAGCTTCTTAGGATAGAAGAAGAGTTGGGAGCTGGTGCAGTGTATGCCGGAGCAAAGTTCAGAGCTCCAGTTGAACCTTACTAAGCAAGGCACTACTGCCTCGTAGACTCTTTATGTTTTAAATTCCTAAAAACAGAGTTTTCTCTTAGAAAGAGTTTACATTCAGTGATTGCAAAAATTTCTATTTATGGCTATTAGACATGTTTTTGTTGATTTGCTGGTCCATCATATGCCTGATCATCTCTTCTTTTTTTCTATCATTTCCTTAACCCTTCTTTTATTTGAGGTATAAATCTTACTTTGCACCTAAAGTTATTGGGGAAGTGCAACTATATACCCAAATTGTAAAATTTTATCCTCAACGCTTCCAACACCTTGAATAGATTAAGGTGATAGCCTCATATTTAAAATAATATATTGCTTATACACAGGCACAGGATTTACTAGCTAGTATACAGTAAAAAAGGGATTTACAAGTACTACTAGACAAAACTCTAGAGGTAAAAAATTTCAAAAAAAAAAGGAAAAAAATAGTTGCAGAAGTCATAAAATGGAGTATAAAATGAAGTCTTAATACATTTATAGCCCTTAAACTTCTCCCAAAATTTTAACCGTTCTCCTGAACGTTCAAAGCTTACAAATAACCAATAGTCCCATGTCGAGAATTAACAAATCACTCCCTAGTTTCAAAATTGATGTATCAAAACGTGCAAATTGTAGATAGTTATATAGAGTCAGAAATTTTGTTAAAAATATCATTTATCTTTTCCACATTTTGATACGGACGATTTAACAATGAGGTTACTAGACAAGAATAAGGAGTCAATTGCAACTTTCGGACAAACATAATGGGTTATTTGTAATAGTTGAAAAAGAATATGACAAGTATAATGAGTTTGTAACATTTGATTGTCATAGATCCGTTGAAGTTTTTGGATAAGTTGAAGAGACCAAATATGCATATCCTAAAATAAATAAGAAACCAACGTAATGAATTCCTTAACAAGGCAAGGAGTGACGATGTACGTACGATTATGGGGCAAAATGCAATTTCAGTATTATATATATAAACCCAGGTTCTAATATAGGAGTAATTAATTACGTTAATGGTTGTGTGGGATAATTATGCATTGAAAAAAAGGTAAGTAAACGTCAAATGCAGCTGATTAAGCATTTAAAAAAGCTAAGATACAGAAATCAAGCAATTAATTTTACACTGATCCAGCATTCTTTCCTATTTATTACTATAACTCATTGCTATATATTTTCTCATTCTCCTTCTGAATTATTCATAATTAAATTATAAGCTTCTATAAACAATAAGACAATATGATGATGCATTCCTATGAGGAAAAGTGTTGGTGCAATGAGAAAGGATCCGAGTTACCTACGAATCCAATCTCTCAACAAAAAGAGATTAGTCACTGTAGTCGACGGTTCACATCCAAAGTATCCGAGGTACCTTCGAGTCCAACCTCGAAATCCAACTCTTTGTCATCATTGGATGATGACATGTTATTTTGCGGAAAAGTTAACGTACGGCCTTCATTATCTTCTTCTAGAGTTATTCCATGCAACTGTGAATATGAATGCGTGTTGAGTCCACCTGAGTCGTGGTTTCCGATACCTCCTGCGTTTTGGGTGACTCCTCCGCCTTCTTCTCCGGCGAAGAAAACGAAATCTAGCAACGGAAATTGGTGCCGGAAGAAGTGGCGGGGTTTTGCCAAGGGCTTTTTTAATGCTTTCCATTTGGCGGAAAAGCCTAAATGTCACAAATAGATCTTACTACTATTTTGTCACTGTTTTTTTAAGTACAATGTTAGAAATTAATTTGATTGTCGAGTGTATATTACATTAATAGAAGGAAGAAATAATGAATACTATTGTTTTCAATACTTGAATGGATTGAGATAAATTTGATTCCCAGCTCTTAAGTCATTTAATTCAATTCAGAAAACCAATAAACCTCAGTTACATATATAAGGCCCCTAATTTAGAGGGACTCATTTAGAAAAGGCTTAATACATAAAAAAACCCCTTAAACTTAGTCAAATGTTGCAACTGTCTCCCCGAACTTTCAATTGTAACAAATTACCCCATGAACTTGGCAAATCGTAACAAATTACATTTTCTGAAAACAGAAAAACTTATACATTAGTTGTAGTAGATATGTCTAATGAAAAAAGGACATAACCACCTCACTAAAAACGATTTGTGTTTTTACAATTGCTAAATTTCTTTCATTTTAGTGATCTTTGATACAAAAACTTTTAAAATATAAAGTCGATAAATACCGCCCATAAATTACTAGGTACTGCTCAAATAATGCCCTTTTGGCTTTTATATAACCAAACTTTAAAAATTCTCACAAACTTCATTCATCCAAATCTCAATTATTGAAACATTCATAGAGTGAAAATGAAAAGACAGTTAAAACCTTTATCTTTATTGCCATAAAAAAAGAAAAAACCTTCATCGTTATTAAATAATTTATTTTTCTAATCTGAATTATATTAATTCTAACCATATAAAAATAAGAATATTGTCAAATAAGATAGAAATGAAAATCGACCATAATAACATACGGGATGTCTATTTTTCTGGCACAATATGTGAACAATAATGGCACAAGAGACCCTCTCAATTTTAGTACACATGTCCTTTCTTAACAATAAAGGTAATGTACAAAACAATTTGTGATTTGTCCAATTTATAAACATATTTGTGCAAGTATAAAAATTTACAAACACGAGTATTGGTTTGTGCAACTTACAGTTAAATAGCGGATCAACTTGCTCATAATTATTTAAGTTAATTTTTTTTGAGAGATATTTAAGTTAATTTGAAGAGCCAAACAATGCTATTATTTGTGGATATTTATTTTGATTGATACTCCACTGATTATAGATCAAATTTTAAAAAGTAAAGAAGATTTTTCATGGTTATCAATAATGCGTGCATTGTGTATCCTATTATTCTATCAAATCAACCTCCCACTATTTCTTATTAAAAATAAATAAATAAAACTTGCTTTGAGCAACTAAAGCTTCGAGCTATTAGTAGTCAAACTTGCTCAATAGAAATGCAACTCAAGCCACAAAAAATGAATAAAATGTTTAATCTATAGCTCAAAAGTAAAGTTGATTGAAAGAAAAACATCCATAATCCAAATTTATAGTCTTCTGGGAAATACATTACAGGTATTAATTCCCTTCAATGATGGATTCATAAGACTATATTCTCATTCAACCCACAAAAAAAATCTGCTAATTGACAACTTCTAATCACCCCTCAGTATAACAAACTTGCCATCAAAATCACTGCTACAGTATCCACTTCTAACCGCATTTTATCAAAGTTTCAAGGCTGTTTCTTACTTAACATTCACCAACTCAACATCAAACACGAGCCATGCATTAGGCGGTATCTTCCCACCTGCTCCTGTAGCTCCATAACTGCATCAAAACGAACATAGTAAGCATATTGAGGTTCAAGTGCACAACGAAAGAAACTCGTGTATTAAGGGTCAAAATTGCCCCTGAAGTGTTGATTTTCAGGATCCATTTTATCCCAAATTTAATTAACTAGACCCACAAGTTAGTAAATTTTGACATATTAACCAACATTCTACAAATTTTAAGTATAGAAAACAGATTAATTTTGACCAATTTGTCAAAACTGGCAAACTTGAGGACTGAGTAGATACCTAAGGTTCAATTTAAATAAATAAAGAATAGCAGTTGCCTTACCCCATTGCTGGTGGAATAGTGAGCCTTCTCTTGTCCCCAACTCTCATGCCTGAAAATTCAATATGAATAGAACGTGTAAATAAATGCTTAAGTTGTTCAAATTTAAAAGTGAAGTTCAACTAGGTAAGATAATTACCATTCACTCCAACATCCCAACCCTTAATTACTTGTCCGACACCTGCAGAATCAGAAGTAAACAATTAAATCACTAATTCAAACAAGTTCCTGTAAATAGTAAACCCACTAATCTGCAGTCAAATATCTGTAATACCTAGGCGGAATTTGAAGGGTGCTTTTCCCACATTAGAATCGAAAATTTTCCCATTCTTTTGAAGCTTGCCAATGTAGCGCACACCAACCTGAAACCCATATACAATCCTCTCAATCCAGTAGTTCAAGTACAATTTACTAACAACTTGAATACGAGTTGACCTACTGCCAGCAGATTTAAAAAAACAAAAACAAATAAAAACTTAATAACAATGCTTTACGGGTTGGCTACGAAATGGCCAAGTGACTTGCCTGACTCCCAGGAGAAGCTTTTTTGCCATCTGGCTTGCCCATTGCTATCTCCTCAATAACCAACCCATTGGGGAAAGTTCGAACTTGAGAAGACTTGGTTCCAGATGGCTTATCTTCAGACCCCACAGGAGACTTGCTTTCATCTGCCACAGCTGAAACAGCTTTATTCTTACTTGCATCTTCGCCATTATCCTGAGTTTTCTTGTTCTTCTTTTTCTTCTTCTTTTTCTTGTCAGAGGCGCTTTCACCCGGCTCATTGTTTGCATCAGTAACAAGTCCCCTGCAATTTGAGTCAGCAACATGTTCAGCGAGCAAATTTAGCATAATGCATAAGGGAGATTTGCAAGGTCGAAGTTCTCACCTCTGCTTATTCTCATTTTGAAATTCCTCTCCCTTCACCTCCTCCTGTTGGATTCCATCACTGTTAATATCATTCTCATTATCATCGCCAATTAATCCACCAGTGCTTACCTTATCACTATTTTCTTTGAGCTTTTCCTTCTTTTTCCTGACATTAAAAACAACACACATTTCATAAGTTAACAGATGGCAGACTTCCCACCTTGTTGGAAGTGTAAACTGATTCTACAATTGACATATTCCCAAAGTTTTGATGACTATGAAGCAAGAAAAACAAGAAAATAAAAAATGGCTCGGAGAGTTGGGTGGGGGTCAAAAGTGCAACTACAGCATTAGATAATTCTGCCAATGAGCATCATACTTGATCTGTTGACCTTCCTCAGCACTTTTAGCTTTTCTCTTTTTTCCTGTATCATCATCACTTTCGGCTCCTTGTCTCTTCTTCGTTTTTGTGGTTCTCTTCTTCTTTTCTACATCTTCTACTTTGGGTTCCTCAACTACAGCTTTGTTTTTTTGCGAGGAAGCAATTGGAAAACCATCTTCATCTTCACTTTCCAAAACCGATCCACCAGTTCCACTCTTAACAATTTGCCTTTGGGAGTTATTTTGGTCTTCGTGCTCACTTGGTTGGCTGTTCTTCTTCTTAGAGCGTTTAGCTCGATCATTACCATGTGTTGGTTTCTCATCATCTACTATCTCCTCAATTACAACTATAAGAAGGGAAAAATTGACAAGAAAATTAATTTACAGTCAACTATAGTTATAAGTCAACATAAAATACCACCCCATCTCACAGTTAAAAAAGTCTTACTCCAGGTATGGACAAGAAACTGTTGGTAAATCTTGTACTTTAGCTTGAATTAAAAATAAAGTTCAGTAAATTTTTGAAACGTTTGAAAGGCTACAGATGTATTTCTCACTTCAAAAGTTAGAAACCTGAAATATAACAGTGCCTACATAGCTTTAGCAAATTTTCAACATGCTGATGCATTCCCCATACCATGTCTACATTTTTAAATCTAGGAGCTAGGTGTCGATTTTCATCACACACTCCATGAGTTGAGTTCCAAAACCATTAAAGAAAACATCATTAAAAAAACTGTAACCGCAAAGTGATAAACAACCAAAAGATAATGATTCCAAATTTTGATTATTTGTACAATACCTCCACTATTGGGAACAGGAGAAGGAGAAAACATTTCAAAATCATCATCCTCGTCATCGTCATCATCATCAGTAAAGGCCTCAACATAATCAAATTCACTGGAACCTTCCGAGTCTGTAGACATGCTAACTCCAGAATCACTAAAGATAGTAGTAAGGAACACAATTATATCATTTTCTCTCAACACCATAACACCAAATGGATACAGAGAATATGAGGCAAAAAATCATGAGCGAAAATCGAAATTAAAACAATGTGAAAAGGATACGAGCCATATTCATCACGGAGATGATCCCCTTCTTCAGACAGAAAGTAGCCGGATAGATAGATGCTACGCGGGCCAATGACTGAAAAGGCTACTAGCTCATCCTTGAATTCAAGATTCAAGGAGCAAGATTCGGTTTTATCAGGTAACAAGGAACATAAGAAAATAGGATTTTTATGCCCAACAGAACACTGGAGTATGCACCTCTCCGACGATTTTCCAAGGCCTAGAGTTGCCTAAATCATTAAAGAAACATTACATGCTGAAAACATAAAATATACATTGATATAATCCAACAGAGTAGCACTAAAAGCATTTCAGCAAGTCTATGAAGATTAATGAAGCAACAAATGATTCAAGAGTGCATTTCAAAAGAGCATTCAAGGCAAACAAAGATACATGAAAAAAGCATAATGCTAATGCATAAACTAACTTTTTCCACAACAGCTTTCAAGGTTTCAGCTAATCAAATATTATAAGAAAACCTAGAAAATTGTTAAGAGCAGAGGTTTGTACAAATACTAAGAAAAGAAAAGAAAAAATTCCATTGTCCACAATAAACTAAATATATTCATGATTACACTGAATAAAATGGATGATTAACATGTCAACAAAGATGCAAAACTGCCTAATCTTTTACATGATAAATAGTGAAGAAACGAAGCAAACATATAAAATACAGAAGAGTTATGTGGGAATCCAAATTGCCTCTTAATTCTTATAATATAACTGACATACAACAACAATAAAGCCTTAATCCCGAAATAGTCCGGGGTCAGCTAACATGATCTATCATAAAGAACCGTAAAGCTCATAAATTCTCTCCTGTCACTCCGTCCTATCTACCACCGTATCTTTCCTGAATCCCTAGTAAACTCATATCACTCTCTTCCAAGTTTGCTTAGGCCTTCCCCTATCCCTCACTGTCACTTTTCAATCATTCTATGGCTAAACCACCTTAGTCGATTTTCTCTCATCATACATGTAACTACTACTTTTGTCCTAACAATTTCATTCCTCACCTGACATTTTCTACTTCCTGTGAACGTGGTATTATTTCACTGCCCAACATTCTGTTCCATCAAAATTGAAATTAAGACTCCAATACAGTTCAAAATTATAGAAAAATCCTAAACGACACTCGAGTCATCTCCGAACTTATCAATAAGACGGGTAAAAATCGGGGGTACCTGAGTTACATAGAGACTTCCTTGAACATTATCAGAATGATAGGGATGTGGTTTTCCCGGTTTGACTTCAATACCTAATCAAAAACCAAACAGAATGTTAGAATTCAAAATGCAAAATCAAACACATGGCATCATCATATTGGCTAAATGGTCTTTAATTGACGGAGGTGCTTACCCCAGAAACCCATTTCTTCTTCTCCGCCACAACAGAGGAGGATTTTCTTAAACCCTAGTACCTTCTTTCTTTCTTTAAAACCCTAACGCTGCCTCCAGTTTTTGCCAACTGGACCACGGTGCACACAAGTTTTGTCAACCTTCCACGACAGAAGGCCACGTGTATGAAAGCCCTACTAATTGATGAGGAAATACCAAAATGACCTCTATTTTTGTGCATACAGAGTAATTTTAAGCTAATATTCGGAAAGCACTGATTCCCTTCGTTATAAATAAACTTTTATTAGTTTTATTATATTCTAACTAGCTTTCGTATTTCATAGTTTAACAAATATTGTACTCTGAATACTCTAGACTTTTTTCCTATTTGAGAGCTCTTTTACACTTTTTAAACTCATTACAACTTATCCTATAAAATTATAATTACTTTATTGTTTATAATATTGGATAAAATGTATAAATGAAATAATGATAACTAGTACAAAGTGTAAGATTTCACTTCTCATCTTTTGCTCAATTACTCTAAGATCTAAAATATTCTCAAACTCGTTCCCAAATCTTCTCAAACTCTTTTAGTACGTATTTTATGTAATTTATATCACTTTGCAAATTTGATAGATGAAAATTTTGGATATTTTTATCAGTTTATCATTCTATTTAATTCTTTTAAGGTAATGGTTTAATTTCATTTGGATTTTAGTTGTCACGAGAACTTTACGATGTGATTTGAACTATTTTATTTTATAAAGAAAAGAAAAAAAACTATACAACATAGTTTGTTTTTAAAATTTTAACGGATCTTTATTTACAAAGTAGGTGAAAATAACTTTTTTTTAGAAAAAAGATAATATTCTTTATTGATATTTTTATCATCATAAACGTAAATAATAGGTTACAATATATTCATTTTGGTGGAATTTTTTGTAATGTCTTAAATTAGTTGCATAGTTAAAAAAAAAAAGGGAGAAAAATAAAACAAAAATGTACAAGTTGAAGTCTTAGAAGATTTGCAATGTGTTAGATGCGGCTCTAAAAGTTGGATTCCACCATACCCACCCATAAACACACAATATGAATACCAATACAAAAACCTCCCAATTAATTGAGCACATGCACAAATACATAAATATATATTCATTTTTTTGTTTATCTGTCATAATAATTGGTAATTAATGATTAATGATGCAACCCATTGCCCCCACACCATTAAAAAATAGTAGTAATTATATTACTTTGAATTTGTACGATTGATTATACTTTTTCTTTTTTGTTTATTCAAAGATCATGTATGTACAAAATTAAAATGATCTACTTAGTTAGCAAAATATTGAATATGTATAATAAAATAACTATAACATTTGAAGGTCTTGCCACGTTAATATATTGACGCAGCCCGTAAGTCGGATCTAAGAAACATGGTTTAGGAGGTGTTACACGAGATTATATTAATTCGTTTATGTGTGTCATGTGTTTCTTTTGATTGACAATCTTACTCTAAAATTAGTAAATTACACTATTGGTATCTAAATTATAGTATATTTCTCAAAATGGTATCTAAACTCTTTTTTTGTCCATCCGAGTACCCAAACTATAGATGGCTTTCCAAGTTAGTATTTAGTTACATGTTATAACCAGTCAACACTCAGTCAACGCAAATTTGACCAATTTTTTTAACTTCATTGATTCCCCTATGTAAAAAGATCAAATTAGCCCTCTTTATTCATTCTTCTTCATAATCTTTATATTCTCCCTCTTCCATCATAACCACTTCTCTCTTCTCATTTTTTTTTTCTCTTCTCATAATGTTGGTATGCTAAAGAATGTTGAGATAATGAAGGTATTCTTCGTCTAGGTGAGGAATGTGAGTATGTTGAAGATTGGCTCCTAAACTCGTATGAAAATGCTAATGAAGAGGTTGTTTCTGCTTCGGTTAGTATTATATGGACGATATGGCATTAGAGAAATGTTATGGTGTGGGATGGACAATGTAAACCGGCAACAACAATAGTTGGGAATTCTCGACACTTAATTGTAACTCAGTGGAAAACTCATAATAGGCATGTCCCCTAGTCCCAACCTCTTCTTCTTTGGTCTGTACTCAGCCTGTTTGTTGGGTGAAACTAAGCCAAAATTTCCTCAAATGTAATATTGACACGTCTTTATTTCTCTCTTCCAGCCAGTTTGGTGCAAGGGCTGTAATACATGATCATGAGGGCAATTTTGTTTTGTGTCGGAGTTCTTGTGATTTAGGGTTGATTTTTCGAAAGATAGTCGAGGCATTTGCTCTTCGCGATAGTATCTTGTGGATTTTCTCTAATAATCTCCAAAACATTTGCTTTGAAGTTGATGTGAAGTCTATTGTTTCTAGTTTATCTTCTTCTTAGCCAGACCTTTCCGACTATGGTGAAGTTATCCAAGATATTAAAAAGCCCTTAACTAAAAGTATTGTTTAGTTGTGTTCATTTCGCGATTGGCAAATGGTGTTGCCCATGTGTTTGCTTGCAATGGTGGTTCTCATGTTAATCCTTATGTATTTTTTATTATTCTCCTTCATTTTTATTTAATTCATTATGTAAAAGCAATCGTTGATTCCTTAATGAATTATTCCTTTCTCGTAACGAAAAATAGCTTTAAGTTTCTATATTATTCAATAATTTTATATTTTTATTTTTCAATTCTTAATTTTTAAGATTTTTGTAATATAGTTATGAAACATTGCTCTACTTTTTTCTGTTTTAGCCCACATCCTTTTCTCTCATAACGACTCGATACAACAACGTCAAACTGGGTTTAAGTATAAAAAATGTTTGTCATCATATATATTGTGAAATGAGACCTAATTAATGAAATTAGAAATCAAACAAAATAAATAAATAAATAAAATGAAAAGGACAATGTATAATTAGGATGGAGTAGAGTAGGGCCAAGAAAGTGAAAATAAAAATAAGTTAAGCATAGAGAAAGACATGTGAATTTATGCTTTAGGTTGAAATGTCACTTCTTAATGTCTAAACAATGTATACTTTTTGACTTTTAGGACGTTCATAAATACCTGCCCTATGCCTTATTTGTGTAATCTTGACGTTTTCTTATGAATTTTTTAGGTTTGTTTGTTTCGATCTTTAAGTAGTTTTGTTTTTTAATTATAATTATCATATAACCAAATCATTAACTTGTAATCATCAAAATACCAAAGGATCCAAGAAACCCTTCGCAATGTACTATTATTCTCCTATCATTAATTACATTTTTCAATTCTCTTTGCACTTGGGATATTTGTTTAAATGAGGATAATAATTTGTCATTCTAATTCATCAATTATGTGATAGAAATAATTGAAATTGCACACTTAAAGTTTTCTTATGGTAAGAAGCATTATACGGCCAAATGCTTTTTTTTCAACATTTTTAGTCTCTCCTTATCAAAAGCGCTTACATCTAAATGCAATTAAAACAAATTAACTCATGAACTTATTTATGTCTAAAATTGTAGTTTACATTTCGAAATAATTCTTTTTCAATTATTATATAACCATATCACACATAAAAAAATTAAATTAATATATCTAAGCTTAAAATATAAATTTCAAACGCATAGGAAAATAGATAACTTCTATTACATTACATGTACACATAGGCATAAATTTGTTCTCTGTGTTTTTTAAATATAGGCATAATATTTCTCATTTAATAATTTTTATTTTATCTCTTTTTACATTTCATTTTACTATCCCAAAACAATACATTAGAAATTCTTTGAACTTGAAATTTTTTTTTGACTTAGAATGTTTCTCGTTAGCTCATTAAACTTGTTTAAAGTGATAAAAGAAGCTCCTTGATTCACATGGCGGAACAAGAGTGGATGTCAATGTATATCACCATTTACAAGTTCAAGGAGCGAATATACCGGTTTAAACAAATTTGGTTGCCGTTAGATCATTTTAAAAAGAAAAGTGGCAAATAGATCACTTTCAACAAATTCAAAGAACTAACGAGACACTTTGTAAGTTTAATAAGCTAATTTATTATTTTTGGCCAAATTTAAAGACCTTGTCATGTATAACCTTATATTTAATAATGTATTAACTTGAAGTGTCACAAAATGATTTCAAAACTGATATTTTTACTGGTGCTCCTACCAATTTTTTTGTAGCAAGTGGCTACAATTTTCGAAAAACAAGAAAAGAGAAAACATTGAACGATACATTTTAAGAGGCTAAGTTATCAGATGTGAAAATAGTTTAGGAAATGTCCCTGTATTTGGTGACATAGATATAAGAATTATTTTATTTGAATTTTCAAGATGATAGTGGAAGTAGGAGCCTAAGTAACAAGGACAGGTCTTTAATTGTGTTTATTCTTTATAATCATTGAAAGAAAACACATCATTCTCTTCATTTTACTGGTTTTACGAATTAATTTTGGCTGGTGAGAATCCATTTTAATTTAATAATAGTAGATTATTTAGAAAGAAAACTTATAAACAAGTAACAGGACCAGATTCAAACTGTAAATAATAGTAGTATTTAAGTATTGTTGCTTGTGAAGTAACAGTCGATCTTCTTGTTGTGCTATGCATTTTTAAAATAAAGAAAAAAGACCTACGCCATTATAAATCACGGCTGACCAAACAGTCTAATAATAACATTATTATTATTATTATTTTATTTCTAAAAACAAAAAATCATAGTAAGGCTTTTTTTCAAAAGGAAATGAAATTATGAGCCTCAAGCAAGCAAGCAAAAGCTTAACAAGACATGAGAAATAAAGTTCGGCAAAGTTTTAAAGCAAGTGAGATTAGTGAAAAACATAGAAATGTCTGACCAAATATATGGTCAAATCGTTAGCTAATCATCGAATAAAGTGAATCGAAATTCCGCTATTCAGAAGGACTTTACACTCTTAAACAAATCACTGAGTTCCTTATTATTCGGTGAAGACATATTGAGGGTGTTATTAACTGTCAAAGAGTCCATCTCGAGCACCGCTTCTGTAATCCCAATCGAGAACAACTATCGTTATACTCAACATGCAAAACCCTGGATATGGAAAAAATACATCCTTGCAAAAATTGCCCCGTCTCGGATTGTATAACCGATGTAAAATCAGTTCGATTTTCTTCCACAAAGAATGTTGCATGAACTCTATAAGAAACTGAACCAACTGGAGGGAAGTGCAATCTATCACTACGCCACTGTAAAACCCCAATTGAACCAACCTCCTTTATGAGATTACAAGCTAACAACCAATCACAGAGACTCGTCAGGCCTTGATAAATAATCTTGATAAACAATTTGGTACACTGGTGTAACCACATTTTGAAAATATTTGCGTTTTTTTACTTCCACCAACTCCATGCTACCGCAAGATATTCGCCACCTAAATCCTTGGAGTGCACAAAACGCATTGAAAAGAAAAAGAAGTAAAACTATCAACCTTAGCGGTCGAAGCATCCATTGCTGGAAGAAGTCCAACATGGGGGCACACAATAAATAAGTGCCACATATCCTCATAATTCGAATTACAAGCAACACATGTAGTAGAAACTTGATCCCATGAGATAATAAATCACCCCGGGTTGGTAAACAATTCTTGGCCATACTCCAACCAAAATAACGAAGTTTATGAGGCATTTCCATTTGCTATAATTTACCATATATATTCTCCTTCTACACACAAATGATCATGATTTTCCACCCTTTTCGTAGTAAGTCGATACACAATCTTCACTGTATAATCTCCGTTCCAAAAATCATTCGAAATAATAATATCTAGATCTCTTAGTCATTACATAGGGATTTTTTAAAATTGAAGCCACATCCCTCGATGTAAAAGGCTCTTGAATCGCATCAACATCCCATTCGAACAAATTGGAAAACAAATCGCAATCTTTTAAGTTCTACAAACTAGTAATTGGAGCAATTTGAACCCGCCTACTATCCTTCTCCCGTAACCATGGATCTGTCCAAACTTTTATTGACGCCCTATCTCCAATCTTCCAACAATAGCTTTCCTTCAACACTAATTGAGAACTCCATATACTCTTTTATACATAACTAGGTGAGCTGTCAAGCTTCACACTCGAGAAATTCGTTGTTTGACAATATTTAAGTTTGACAACTTTAATGACAAAAGAATTTGGAGAGGATAAAAAAATTCCACTCCTACTTACCCAACATGGTCAAGTTAAAAACTTTGAACTCTTTAAAACTCAGACCCTTCAAAAAGCTTAGGAAACTAAGCTTTTACTACTTATGTTAATTTGTTTTCTTTTAGAAAAAAAAGTTCAGTCCATTTCGATAAAATAATTAAGAAAACCTAATCTATCCTTTCAAAAAAAAAAAAAAAAAAACTAATCCAACAAAATACATACAGAAAGTCTGAGTTTGTTTCTGTGAAACTATAGATATAGAGAGAGGGATAGTCTTTAACTATTTTTATATAGTGTCCCAAAATGCGTCCAGTACTTAGTCATATCATTTCTTCTGCTCTTTTTCCTCTTCTCTTTCTTCTTCTGTTGTTTCTTATTTTAGTCATTTCTAGATATATCATCATTCTTTTCCTAATCACTATGTTTCGCCGTCGTCTATCAATGAACTCACAGCCGTTGTTATCGTTGATGTCGATGTTGTTTGCTTGTCGTCGTCGCTATTTGCTTACGGTCGATCGATTTAACGCCGCTATTTGCTTACGGTCGATCGATTTAACACCCAGTTGATGTTGTTGTAGTTATTGTTCTTCTCACCTAGCTATTTGTTGTTACCGTCCTTACTTTTCGTCGTTGCTCTGTGCTTGTCGTCGATTATGGATGAAAAAATGGAAACAATGGAGTAATAGTAAAGGTGGAAGAAGTTACAGGAACGTGAAAGCAAGAAAGAAAGAAGGAAGAAAAAAAGAGTGAAGTGAAGGGTGTGAGAAGCTTGTGTGATGTTTTCAAATGAAGGGTATTTTTGTTTCAAAACCTTAAAAATGTCTAGTTATATAAATATAAAGCAAAATAGCCTAAATGCTTAACTATCATGCAAATCTCTAAAGTTGACAACTTTTTCACTTTAACCTTTTATGTTCTTTGCTTTCCACTTTTAGGGGGTATTTGGTTACTCAAAAATCTACTCCGGAATGGGAATGAAAGTGGTCGATTCCCTTATTTGATGTTTGATTCACTAATGACGATACCGGAATAAGAATCTCATTCCGAAAAGTATGGGAATCATGATTCCCCCTCTCCCCCCATTAATCAACTTTCATTCCCTTTTCTATAGCAGGAGTGATATTTTTTTAACTAATCTATTAATTTTTATAATAATTTGCACAATGTTTTTTACATTATTTTCTTTTTTTATTTACGCAATATTATTTATTTATATATATTTATACATATATATAAATAGGAAATTATATTTCGGTAGAGTTATATTCGTTTAAATTAATATTGATTTAACTACCTTGAAAAATAATATAAAATATTTAATTCCGATTACAGACTAAACCAAACAAAATTATTAGAAAGTGATTCCGATTCTGATTCAGTATCATTTCGTTTTCGATTCCGAAGTTTGAACAAAATGCCCCCTAACATCTGAACTAAACAAAAGTTTATTTTAACCCTTTTAAGCAAATGACCAGTTGCACTCAAGGAGAGTGTAATACGCTTTTCGATAAACTATCATTTTGATTCTTAATTTTTATTTTTTTCTTCGATCTTTTCTTCTTCTTCTTCTCTTTCCTTTTTTTTGTTGGAAATTTGGAATTCCAGTTAATTCTGTAAATTTTCAGAATTTCTAAAATTTCCAAATTTCTGAAACTGAAAAATTTTCAGAATGTCTGGAGTTCTGGAAAATTTCCTAATTTCTTGAAATTTCCTTACATTCTAGAAAATTTCTAGTTTTGGAAATTTCTAAAAATTCTGGAAAATCTTTAGTTCTGAAAATTTCTGTAAATTCTGAAAATTTGAATTCCGAATTTCCAAAAGTTGGAATTCTGAAAAAAGAAAAAGAAAAGAGAAGAAGAAGAAGAAGAATAATGAAAGTAAGAAAGAAGGAAGAAGAAGGAAAAGAAAGAAAAAAAATTATGTATTTTTTTGCAATTTCTAGAAGTAAAAAATTTCCAAATTTTCCTCATCTACTCTACTATTTTTGCCTTGTAAAATTGAGAGGTTAAACTAATCTATTTTTTCGAGATAAGAGATTAAAGTGGAAAACGAAAAACATAAGAACTTAAAAAATCATTAGAAATTAAAGTGAAAAAAAAATTCCCCAAAAAATTACGCTGCAGGGTAAGTATATTACAAAGCTATAAAAACTAGTCTAGTATTTATCCCTTATTATTATAGCAAAAACAATTACGTATATTTTTGTTTTTAGAAAGAGAGAATAAATATTGGTCGTTTAGAAGGAGAAAACGACAATATATAATTTTCATCCTTAAACTGGAACATAAATGTCTGAAATGGCATGAGTCAAACAAATTACAGTCATCAAACTGAAGCTCAAGTTCAACCTCCATCTTGTCAGAATATATAAATACTCCTTCATAGCTTCTCCCTATCATCACCATACCATACCATCCCATCCCATCCCATACATATATACTCATCACTTCTTTTCACTCACTTTCACCCACTTTCACCTTACTTTCACTCTTTCAATGATATTCCGGCAACCCTCCATTCTCTTCCTGTAAATGCTCCTATTAACGGCGTCATCCGCCACCGTTAATGGCGTCCACGAGCTGTTCAACCCCAACAGACCCATCTTCTTCAATCCCAGAAGACCCATCAACAAAAGCCGTTAACAAACGGTACGAAGGTCTACTAACCATTCGAACCAAGGCTATAAAGGGTAAAGGAGCTTGGTACTGGCAACATTTAGAGCCATTTCTCGTCAGAAACTCCGACACAAATCTACCCAAATGCGTCAAACTCAGATGTTCACTATGCGACACCGTTTTCTCAGCTTCAAACCCATCAAGAACTGCTTCAGAACATCTCAAAAGAGGCAATTGCCCCAATTTTAACTCCGTTTTGAGACCCGTTTCTTCCCCTTTGCCTATCTCTTCCTTACCTTCTCCTAATCACCGAAAAAGAAGCTCCCAAATGGTTATCACGCCGTTAAAGTCTCTACCTTTAGTCGAGTCAACGAGGTTCTGTAACGAATTTGGGTACTCTGATCATGGGTTGACTCACCGGAATGTCATGTTATCCGGTGGAAAGGATGATTTGGGTGCTTTAGCAATGTTGGAAGATAGTGTTAAAAAGCTTAAGAGCCCGAAAATTTCGAATGGTCCTTCATTGAGTAAGGATCAAAGTGATTCTGCTATTGAATTGTTAGCTGATTGGTTCTATGAAGCTTCGGGTTCTGTATCGTGTTCCAGCCTCGAACACCCGAAGTTTCGAGCTTTCTTGCATCAGTTGGGCTTGCCTGGTTTATCCAGGAGGGACTTGTTTGGTACTAGGCTGGAACAGAGATTCCACGAGGCGAAATCAGAGGTGGATGCTCGGATTCGGGATGCTGTGTTCTTTCAAATCGCGTGTAATGCCTGGAAGAACACGAATTGCTGCAATGGGGAAGATGGTTTGGTGAATTTCAGCATTAGTCTTCCTAATGGTACTAGTTTGTATCAGAAAACCGTGTTGACCGGAGCGTCTACAGATGAGGTTATGTGGGAGGCAGTGATGAGCATATGTGGGAACAATTTGCAAAGATGTGTAGGGGTAGTTTCAGATAAGTACAATGCTAAAGCACTGCGGAATTTGGAGATTCAGTATCCCGGTATGGTGAATCTTCCATGTCAGGTTCGCGGTTTGCTTAGTTTGATCAAGGATTTCACTAAAGAGCTTCAACTTTTCAGAAATGTGAAAGATAATTGCTTCAAGCTTGCTAATTTTGTAAATAATAAATCTCAAGTTAGGTGTATTTTTCACAAGTACAGGATGCAAGAGCTCGGTTGTGCAGGGTTGCTCCGAGTTGCATCGAGTAAATGCGAATGCAGAATGGATTTCATGCCATTCTATGTAATGCTGGAGGATATATTGAGTTCGGCTCGTGTTCTCCATATGGTTGTGTTGGATGATTCATATAAGGTGCTTTGTGTAGAGGACTCGATCGGTATGGAAGTTGCTGGTTTGATTCAAAATGAGGGGTTTTGGAATGAAGTTGAGGCGGTTTATTCTCTCATGAAGCTTATAAGAGGAATGGCTCATGAAATCGAGGTAGAACGTCCGTTGATAGGACAATGCCTTCCTCTTTGGGAGGATTTGAAGGCGAAAGTGAAGGATTGGTCTGCGAGATTCAACATTGTTGATGGACATGTTGAGAAAATAGTAGAGAAGAGATTCAAAAAGAACTACCACCCGGCGTGGTCTGCTGCATTCGTTCTCGATCCGCTTTTTTCGATGAGGGACACGAGTGGAAAATATCTTCCTCCCTTCAAGTGTTTAACACACGAGCAGGAGAAAGATGTGGATAAACTGATAACAAGGCTTGTTTCCAAGGAAGAAGCTCATGTGGCCTTAATGGAACTTATGAAATGGAGAACGGAAGGGCTTGACCCGTTGTATGCTCAAGCTGTTCAGGTCAAACAGAGAGACCCTTTGACCGGGAAGATGAAGATCGCGAATCCTCAGGGGGGAAGAATAGTGTGGGAAACTTGTTTGAGCGAGTATAAAACACTAGGCAAGGTTGCGATCCGGCTTATCTTCCTTCACGCGACGGCTTGTGGGTTCAAGTGCAATTGGTCTTCTATGAAATGGATTTGTATGCATAGACATTCAAAGGAGGGACTCGAGAGGGCTCAAAAGATGGTATTCGTTGCAGCTTATTCCAAGCTCGAAAGAAGGGATTACTTGAGTGAAGAAGAGAAAGATGGAGAGCTCTTCTGCTACGGTGGCGAGGACGAAATGATGAACGAGGTCTTCGCTGATGCACCATCAGTGTAATGTAATGTCTTTTTTTTTCTCTTTTTAACTCCTGTAGAATTTTTTAGTGTAGGATTTTATTGAATTCTTTTTGGGGTTATAATTTTTTTGTTCATTGTTGAAGTTGTGAGAGGTATGATTATGACAACACAAACAATCTATGTTGGGAGGGAAAATTAAACAATGTAACATTGCAGCTGTTTGATTTGAATGAATGAACAACTCCTCTCTTCCCAGGCGTCCGGATATAGTTGAAAGTTTTTAACTTTTTCTCTTGACATTACTTACATAGAGAAGTAACAGATGAATGTAATTTTCCAAATAGCAATGTGTAATGTTGACGTTAGATTGTTCACAGTTATGAACCTTCTTTTTTTTTTTTTTTCTGCTTCATCGCAGTATCACAATACCAACGAAAAATGGCTACTGATTGACTCTATGATATTATGCATTCAGTTAGAGTTTAGTTGAACAAAGAGCATTTTCAACAAATTTGCAGTGGATGAATGTACTATACTTACAATGAAATTGCTCGAGTAAATGGACCACCTATAAGGAACCTCAAGAAATCTAATTTGATTAATTGCCATATTCCGGCTTGTGCTTTACACATGAAAAGTGAGATGATTTTGACATATATGTATGACCTGCTTTGATTATGCATTTTGGAATTGAACAAAAGCTATGCCAGATGGATCCATGATACCAAACAATGCTCATTGATACTGATGAGTAACTCAAATGTGTACTTATGGAGCGGTTAGAAGATAAAACCCGAGTAAAATCTCTAATCATTGTAAGAGTCAAATTCTTTTTATTAAATCGGGTTTTGATACCAGTACTAGATGGCTGTGATCACAATGGTCTGCGTCCAATTGCAGGTTGTTACCTTACTTGACATTTTTATCTGTCACTTCTCAGCCACGTTAATGGTATTAGTTTGGAGAATTAGCCATGCATAAATACTTCGTACCCTGATTATTTTCCGGGACATGCGGGAGTTATATGAGTGTGCATTGCCTGAGATAAAAATGGAGGATTGAAATGGGTGGAAGAGTCAAAGAAGAAGGCAGAATCTTTGTTAAAACAGCACAAGTGAGTGATGTAAGTCTGGCAAATCACCTGGATTGATGGTCTGTTTTGAAAAACAAAGCAGAGCCCCACCTTGAAGAGTGGATGTCAAAGTCAAGCAAAAGTAAGCCATCTCTGATTGACCCTTCTTTCTTTCTTTCTTTCCCATCATTTCTCTCTTTATTAATTTCTTGATTATTAATTACCAAAAATTTTCTCTTGATTATTAAACTTAAGCTTATGTCCAAATCTAATCACGGTTGTTAACTTGGTTTTTCAGACATTATGTTGTCTCTTGACAAAATATATTCTTACTTTGAAGCTGTTTTTTCCAAACATTTCATGTCCAGGTTGAAAGTTGAAGTTTTTTCTTACTGTAGGGCAATGAGTTAGGGTACATATGATTGCTCACAAAAGCCTTGAGCAAAGGTGAAGCAAAAGAGGTTGTTGGCCTCCACAATAAGAGCTTTGGTTAACTGTTCATATATTCATATTTTTGCTATTAGCTGTTGACGGTTAATGGTAATTGATAGAAGTGAGCTGATTTTTATTCTAAAGTTACTAAAAGCAGTCGTTACTCAACTAAGTTAGACCGAATGTGAACGAATGAGATATCACAACCGATTTCGTGTCATTTCACTTCTCCTTTTCGTATTTCCTTTTTGCATTTTCATTTAAAACAACATAATATTACAACTGTGAAACAATTGTTGATAGTTGTTTCGTATGGTAAATCATCCTTTTTCCGAACATTTGATGTCCAAGTTGATAGCTGATTTTTTTTTTCGGTTGTAGTGTGCCGTAAGGCAATGTGTACGGTCCATATGATTGCTGAGAAAGCCTTGAGAAAGGGCGAACCAAAGGAGGTTCTCGGCCCACACGGTAAGACTTTGTCTGATGAACGGTTTTTATACACATTTTACTCTTTGTTGTTGTTATTTACTCTTTCTTCATTTATACTTAGTTGACCTTCGTGTGTTTTGCAATTCTAAATCTAACCAACACATATTCAATTGTTTTAAGTGAAAAGCAAAAAAGAGATACAAAAAGGAGAACCAAACAGACACTAAGTAAGACACAAAATGAGTGAATAAGATAACACAACTGATTGAAATGTTGTGACAGCGAAAACCTTGAAAGTAAAATCAGTTAATTCCAACCAACTACAAACGGTAGATATAAACAACCGAACCACATAGAACTTTTCTAGGCCATTTGAGCAAATATAGTTGAGTAAACAAGTAAGCAATTAAGAAGCTAAATCATTCAAAAGTATTCATTTTGAATACTAGCAAGCATGCAAGATTCTACAAACACATAGACATAGATACGTGAATAATAAATAGAAGATAGAGAGAGCTGATAGTGGAGAAACAGTGTACTAGTTATGGTATAATAACACACTTTATGATACACCTTTATATGGCAAAATCTTTCAGTAGCATTACATGTTGTGATAACAAAGCAAAGCAAAGCAAAGCTGATTGAATTTTGGACCACTTCTCATCTGATTTTTTAGGAAATCAAAATTAGATAATAGAATTAGGAAAGTGGGTTTCCGCGTAGTGTTAATAAAAGTTAAGATGTAAGAGAGTAAAGTGAGCAGCAGTTAGATTAGATTGAACATAACATAAAATATGCTAATACTGGTTTTTGTCTTTGTTGCAGACAAAGCTGACATCTTACCTTACCAACTGGAAAGTGATTACTTTTTATATTTCTGGGTATGAATATGGTGTGTTGGATGAATGCAATCACATTCTTCTTTAAACTATTACTACCCTATAATCATTATTTCAAGGACACTCCCTTTTTTTTTTCCTCTACAAGAATCTTCATACTTTCAAGGTTTTCCTCATCATTAATCTTCTTTTTCCTTTTCTATTTTTCAAAAATATAAACATAAAATGAATTAATGTTTAAATTTATTTATATGGTTATTTGAAGACAGTATGTTTAGGATTCATGTTTATAACCTTATAATGTAATTAAGCACTAACGTTGAGCAATTTCATAATTCATTATCGGCAAATCTATATGATTTTGGGTGTGTAATTGTTTACGGAAAAGAAAAAAAAGAAAAAAAAAACGAAAAAAAAACTTCATATATTAATGTAGATATTTGCTCAAAACAATTTTCTCCGGAGCACACGATGAGTACATGCACAAGTTAATGCTTGGTTGACTAGGATGAAGTCACACGCAACTTCATCCATTAATAGGTATAAATTATACATAGGTCTTTAAAGTTGTTCAAAAAAAGTCATTTTAATCACTCAACTTCGGAGATGACTATTGGGTCTTTCAATTATTAAAATGTGGACCTATTGAGTCCTTAATCAATGACATGACACTGAGTTGACATTAAATTAATATTATTTCACATTTGTCAACTCAGTGTCACATCATCGAATAAAGACTCAATATGTCCACATTTTGATAGTTGAGAGACTTAATAGATCACGTATTGATAGTTAATGGACTAAAATGACCTTTTTGAATAGCTGTAGTAACTTGCACATGATTTAAGTCCATATCAATATATATAGCATCATTTGAATTTAAAATATTTGTATCTTGTTTGCTAAAGGCAAAGATCCTTGTCACAAACATTTATTTATACTATTTTACACCACTTGATGCTACGTATAAATAGCACACAACACATTGTTATCTTCTCTACTCTACTTTTATCTATATATGAAAAAAAAAACTTTAAGTTAAAGCATATGTCTCGTCTAATCACAAAGAAACAGAAGATAATCAATTGAGGTTGGCGCAATAGTACGTAGCATGAGGCTGCGCTTGGTAAGAAGGTCTGGGAATCGATCCTCTATAACCGCGATTGGAAGGAGTTTAAATACCATAATCCTTGGACCCGTTCCGAATCCAGATTAGTCGATCCAATGTAATTCGAAAACCGGATGAAAAAAAAAAAAAAAAAACAAAACAAAAGATGAAAGCTATCAATAGCTCCGTCAATCCTCGAATTTGATCTCTATTATAAGAAAGAATGATGATTTATACCAATCAAAAAGCCTAATTATACTCTTGTTTCCTTATTGTAAATCCATCATTACCTTATTACGGCCCAACAGATGTCCACAAAACATATCGGGAAAAAATTAGTATATCTTTTCAAACTTCTAGATGAAATTCTTAATTATTTTACTTCTTATATTCAAGAGTCTATCTAATTCAGCTACTTACAGAATTGTTTAACATACAATGAAAAAATGAGCGTAAAAAAATAATTAACCAGATGGCAATATCAAATTTAGTTAAAATACGTTGTTGGTTTCATTTGTAAAATTTTATTTCAACACTTAAATTTTATTTTATAATTTATCAAGCAATGATTTGTTGGTTATTACATTCCACTTAGAGTGTGAGGTCATAAGTTCAAATTCCATAATTGTAGAAAGTAAATGTTTAAAAAAAAATAATTTTATTTTTTTTGTTTATGTCTAATGTCACAGCAAGAAATAAAAAGTTCAGTAAATTTTTTAAGATTAATATATACAATAGTAATCAATCGAATATCTAATGTGTTAAATCAAAATATCAATAAGTACTTAAATAATAATAATAAGAAAATCAAATAGTTTTTTATTTTTCAAACATTATGTTATCTAACAGCAAAAATAGTGACTAGAACAATTTTCCTCATTACCTCACTTCCAAAGTGACTGATAGACTTTTTTATTTTAATCAAATTTATGTGGGAATATATTATTAGCACATGAATCCAATAGTGCATTCACCTGTAAGTAGTGATGGTTAATTATTACTTTTTTATGTAAATATAAAAATTAGCATCATTTAGGTGGGTATTAGACTTGAGTAACTCCAAATTAAATTGGATCACTTGATTGATATTTTTTTAAAAAATTTCATAAGGAATTAAAAGAGAGGGAAATGAATCACTTTTTTTTTTGGAATGATATATGCTTGAGATGAATGGGTGCATGATTAGATGTTGGTCCACTAAATTAGAGTTATTCACAAAAAGATAAGTTTAGAAACTGAATTCATAAGTAATAAAACTTGATGTCCATTTATTTTTATTAGGTCCTTTTTCACCTTCATTTTTAGCTTTCATGCATGCAGTATTCTAGTTTCAAGAATTTACTTAAAATGGTAAGATGAAACCTCTCTGTCTCCGTGAGAGAGCAAAAAATAATTTGAACAAACAAAAACATAATTGATTGTACTCAGTGGCGAATTCAGGTTGAATTGTCGATGAGCCGATTTTACACCCAAATTTAAAGAGAAACTTTTCTTTTGAGCTCATATATTTTGTTAAAAAAAGGAAAAAGTACGGGTTTTTTTTTTGACAGAACTTGCATATTTTCAGCAAAAAATAAAATAAAATAGATTTCTAAAATAATTTAACATATTTCAAATATTATTTTACAAATTTTTAATAAATTTCTCAAATTGGGAGACACCTAAACTAATTGGTACTCCAACTAATATGTGGATGGAGAAGTTTCGAGGGCCGAAGTGAGCGTGCCACTCCAGAACCCTCAAATATGCCTAATTGGTACTCCAACTAATATGTGGATGGAGAGTCTGAGATTCAAATCTGGCTTTTTATAGAAAAATTAAAAAAATTGCTTTGAATATTTTCATCAACCATATCAAGTAACGCGGTTAAAAAAAGCACCGAAGGTAAGCAAAACCATTAGCTTTTATTTTATTTTATGCAAAAAATGTACTTTCATTTTTGGCAAGTGTCATCAATGAACTTACGATGTATATTGGTAGATTCGGTGACTTTCATTATGACAAAAAGGACATTCTATTTCAATAGTAATACAATGTAATGATCTAATTATTCAATAATTCATTGCATTTCCATTGCAAATATTATAAAACTAAAATGTTTAATAAGAATTGAAAATAATTGCTTTCATTAAAAAAAATCAACTGGTAAAATCTAAAAATCCATAATATTAACAGCAAAGAGTTAACAACAAACAATAACAATAAATAACAAGTACCGCTAGATCAATAAGTCCTATTATACTAAAAATACAATCAGAAATTTTTAATATGTAAACTAGCTTTTGGAGGTATCTATACCAGTTGTGCTATTAATATCAATTGAAACATTTGTTTAATTGCAAAAGAATAACGAGGACGTCATATATCTACATTGATCTAAACTTTCAACAATTAACATGATATATTTGTTTTTTGTTCTTGTTGTGTAATGAAATGTTGATTTGATGAAGTATAAATTTTAGAATATTGTGAAGTTGTCTCTTTTCAGACACCAATAGCAATGTGAAATGCACATAATAAAAATTCTGGTTGAAGCTAGTCATAACATTGAATACTTGCATTTGTTGACTGACAAATTCATAGATACTTTTAATGTTCATAAAATATGAATCTTGGATCAAAAGTAAAGACTAAACTTAAAGTCCTATTCAGCCTTAATTCTATACGAAACCATTAAAGCCCATAAATATAATTTGGATTGAATGTGGTTTTAAAGCCCATAAATATACTCATTTTCCATTGCTTAGAATAGTTCCGGACTCTTTCAGAAAAAAACAAGAAAAAATAGTTCCAGATCCTTTCCTTTCAAAAAAATAAAATAAAATAAATAGTTCCAGATAATTCATAATTTAATTGCTTATAAGTTGGACCACTATTTCTATTGAAATATTGTTATTTTTTAAAAGTAATTCTTTCTTCTAGCTTCCTTTGATAACAAGTTCATGAGGTAACATGTATTGTTTATTTATTTTTTAACTCCAGATTATAATAGTCTTACCTATAAAACAATTTTAAGAAAATTATAATTATAATTTAAAAAAGGAAAGACAACCCAAAAATTTAGATGATCTGCATTCTTCATACACTCCTAAATGGTGATATAATCTAAAACTGAAGAGGGGGCTAAACAGTTGACAAATACAAAACTTAAGGATCAGAAACTATTCATAAAAAGTAAATATAGAGACTAATACCTTAATTACTCTTAGCATTTAACCAATTACAAGTTTTAAGATCTTAATAAATATTTTGGATAGTCCATTATAGCTTGTGCCCATAGCATGGATCAGTCATTAGCTGCATTTCTAGTATCTAGAGCAAGAATCTTTTATTGAAGCACATAGTTTAATTTTATGAAATTACAAGCATAGATCCTAAACTAAATCACTGAAATATATAATATTACAAGACACAGCTAGTCTTCAAACATAAACACTAATATCATGGAAAACATGATAAAAGACATGGCTGCTGAGAAAAACACATCAGAATCAAACAGGTATTGTGGTGGGAAGTTTATAATGTACATCTTTCCATTTCTCAGTATCAACATATATCTTCCATATAATATTCCTCCAACACGAGCAACGTGCAAAGTTAATTTGAAGTACTAACCACAAAACACACCCGAAACAGGGGCAAGGTTTAATCACTACTAACCTGGGCACTGGCTGCTTCCATCATACCATTGCGTATCTGATTACCAATATCTCGAACATGACCAGGGCCATGGGGAATAAACACAGTTGTATTCTTAGAGGAGTTTCCTAGGTCTTTCAATGTATCAAAGTATTGAGTCACCATTATCAGATCCATGACTTCCTTAGCGGTGGTCCCCTCCACCTTGTGAGAGAAATTCAAGATGTTCTCTCTCAACCCATCTGTGATTGCCTGCCTCTGCCTGGCTACCCCTACTCCCCCCAGGTATTTGGCTTCTGCCTCGGCTTCTGCCCTCTTCACTTGGAGTATCTTCTCTGCTTCTCCTTTGTATACACTTGCAAGCTGAAGCCTTTGAGCTGCCAAATAAAATCAATATTCCGTGTTTTACATTTTGAAATCAAATGGAAGTTATAGGCCAAAAATGGTATTATGCTCTTTGCTCATAATCAAAGTAAATAACATAGATTATTCGTCAGCTAACAAGAAACGTAGCTCCTAGTCCTCGCCGTCTACTTTATTTATAATGCATTTACGTGAATTCTGAAATGTTATGCACAGAGAGAACTGTGATATTTCTCAATGGAATTGATAGGAGAAGCTATATCTATACAGGTCTCACGGTCATAAGTTGCTAAGCTCTACATGCATAGATAAATTTGGGAACAAGACCATCACACAAGTAGATCATAACATATTTTCAAGTAATTATGACCACCATTCAATACTCTCATAATCAAGATGAGTAAAACTTATTGGTAGGGAGTAAAAGAGTCAGGGCTTAAAAAAATAAAGTGAAATTTACCTGCATTAATCTCATTCATTGCCTTGCGTACAGAGGGATCAGGTATAATATCAACCATCAGGATGTGTTCGATGCTATATCCATAAGCTCCCATCACCTGATACATAATTGACGATTCTAATATTATAGGATATGAGATGCTACCACAATCATTTTAAGAAAATAAATGTGATTTTTCCACAGTATGAATTATGAAAGAAAGAATGCACAAAACCAGCAACACTAGTACAAAAGAAACACAAGTACAAATGTAAATACTCATGACTCATAAGAAAATATCATAAACCTAATACTTCAAAAGAACAAGCAAAATCTAGTTCAAGTGAAACTGAAGTTGAAGTTTCATGTATCATTGACATAATATGGAATCGAGTCCTTGCATTCATAATCCAACAACTATAGCATATCCCTCAATCAAGCACTGCTTTTTAAGTAGCATTGTCAATCCAATATTCTTACTCATAATGCAACATTCTTCACTCAAATTTTTGTAGATTATTATTCACCGATGAAGCATAAAATCAGAAATTATCGAGAGCCACAATTAAAAAAAGTAGCAAAAGAGAATCAACATTTCTATTGAAAATTAGCATTTTAGCAGTCCTTATAGAACAGAAAATATCAGAGTAAACTTGCATCACATATGCAACTATCCAGTGTCAAGCATCAAATACGCAAGTATCTATAATGTAGAAGTAAAAGCAGATGAACTGAAGTTCCCTTTTTTTCGCTTGCTCAAGCTATTTTTCTAAAACACAAATTCCTATTTTAGTAGCAGGAGTGTAGAAAGTATGCAATAAGGCCGTTTCAGAAAAGCAGAAAATGGTTTTCAAGGAAAACGAAAAACTCTCTAGAGTATTTCATTCTTCTCTCTTTATCAAGTATGATTTTTGAATTACATATGCTCATAGTTGTTTAAGGTACACTAAGGCGAAAAGGGGATCCTGGAGCCTTGGCGCATGTTAAGGAGGTGCATCAAAGATACATAATAAAAAATTATAAATGACGACTAACAACATTTCTAAAATACAACAAATAGCATATAACAACAATATTAATCATAAAATATATCAAATACATTTCAAATTAACAACTAATTTGTGTTTCCTTCTAAAAAAGAAAAGGCTAACCTCGTTAAAACGACATTTATTCAAAGAACGGAGGGAGCACTATTTAGTTCCTTGTAATTTATATTCTTTACTTTTTTTGGTTTCTTTCTTTAATATTCTAATTGATTTTCTTTCCTTTTCCAATTTTGTCTTTTAATATTTTAAACGATATTATTTCCTATTTCAATTTCGTCATTCAATGTTCTGATTGATGTTTTGGCCTAATGCAGCAAAGGCGCACCCTCAAGGAACGCCTTTAACAACTATGCATGTGCTTGATGAACACAAATTATTGCAACAGAGTTTACAAAGTGGAATACACATGTGATTTTGGAAAGAAGAAAAATACCTTCTCGAGTTCCTCCAAAACAGCTTTAGCAACCTCACCCTTCTGCTCGAAAAGCTCATCCAACGCCATTCTTGGAACAAGAGCTCGAACCACATCAAAGACATAAGCCTGAATTTGCTCTTGAGGGTTTGCCAACTCATAAAAAGCATCATCAGCATTTTGCCTAATTACTCGGTACTGAATTGAGCACACCAATTGCACAAACACATTATCCTGCATAACAACACAACAATTTCTACCGTCTTGAAAATATTCAACAATAAGGTACAAACGATAACGTGTTAAATGTCCCACATTGCTAAATTAACTTGGAAAGCTAAATAGGTCCTTAAATTTAAATATAACAAACAATCGTATCCCGTTACAGAGTATTCTCAATTCCATAACCCTAGGATTTGAAGTTGGTTAATTGAGAAGGAAAAGAGGGGAAAAGAAGGAACCTTGGTTTTGGTTTCGATTTTAACATCGAGGGAGCAGATACGAGTGGAGAGAACGCCGGCGAGAAATTGACCGGCGAAAGGATTGTAAAATTGGAAACCAGGTTCGGCCAGTTTCTCGAATCGACCCCATCGTTCAATGACCCCAATACTGGCCTGATCGATGCACCCGAACATAAAACAACACGAATTACCCATTTTTTATTTTGATCCAAATGTCTCCGTTCCGTTTATGTTAAGAAGGAGGGAAATGAAAGACGCGGCATAACCGCTTCCAAAGATTGCATTTCTCAGTCAACCACATTGACTCCTTCAGTCGGTTTAATTGGGCCTAACTAACTTTATTCCTAAGGCCCAATATTTATTCAATTTAATTTCAAAGTTTAACTAACCACCTTAGCCTTAACGTGACTCAACCCACCAGAAAGCCTTACTTGCGGATCCATTTTCTTGCAATTTCATTTCATCATAAACTTTACCCCTTGATGTTGATGTGGATGTGGTGGAGAGAATTCTGGTAGAACAAGGTGTGCTAAAAGAGCTCTACCAATTGATTTTAGCTCAATCGGCACACTTATTAATGTATGAGTAGGGTGTTGAGAATTCGAATTATAAAAAGAAATAATAATGGAGCTGTCTATAGAATTTTGTTGGACCTGTTTAGTCATGTTAGAGATTGTAGTGCTAAAGTCATTCCATGTAGAGATGTTAATAGTAAGTCTTAAAGTTGTTCAAATGTAGGGATTAACTTTTTAGATCTCTTAATCTAGAGATTTTTTTAGAGATTGTTGAAGAGTGAAAAAATAGAGATTTTGGTCTGAATTTAAGCAAATTTGAGATAGTTATGAGTGGTCCTTAATTATCTTGTTAATCTGCAACATATTCACATCCGGGTTCCGATTTTCATAGTCTTGACTACAATTTTGATTTAAATATCGTTATTGTCTCCTTGCTCGACTTTGTCGGTATGTTGACGGAGCGATGAAATCGTATGACGAAGAGGTAGAGAATGATTGAGTTTTCAATTCGTAACTGCCAATAATGGGAATTATGGATGAAATCCTTTTTTTTGATTGAAACTCTTCCCATTAGGGAAGCTCTGAGCTGGATAAAGACGCATGATATTGGAGCAAAGTTTTTATCTAATTCTTTGGTTGTTGTTCCATCGTTGGCCCAACCGTTAGAGGTGTTATCGCCTTTTAACGCTATAGTTAAAGATTGTAGGTTGTCAAACTTTGCGGTTGTTATTATTCAATCGTCGGCCCGCCCGTTAGAGGTGTCATCACCTTTTAACGCTATAAACAAATATTGTCGACCTCTTTGGTTGTTATTCAATCATTGATCCTTTATGTTTCTCTCTTTATTTGATTTGGTTCAATGTGTGTGGAGGTGTTAAAAAAGGACTTGATTAGTAAATGATTAAATGATCAAAAGCTTAATGTGGAAAAATAAATAATCATAGATCATATCCTTAAAACGGATAAAGTTCAGGGCTGAAATCATGACCGTATTTGGAATGATTTCACCGGATTGTTCCTTACTCCAAGAGAACGACAAAATATCTCAACAAACCACTTGGTGCTAGTTCTTCCGGAGCTAGTAAAGGAAAGAAGACTTTGGAAATAGAGGTTGAGAACGAAGATGATGATGGCGATTCAAGTGAGGAAGATGAGGAACCGGGTTGGAAGCAAGTTTTGGGGTATTTAAAGAAGAACAATCGGCGACTTGAAGGGAAGCTAGATTCGCTCATTCAAGAGAATGCCTCCACCAATTCCATTGTTGAGTCCATGGAAGATGATATCAAGGCTATCCGGGCACGGCTAAAGCGGGATGGTGGACGTTTGCGACGTTTGATGCGCGCAAGAGGTGAAGAAGTTTCCGATTCATCGCCGGATTCTCCTCAAACATCGGGTTCTTTTACCTTTTAGCTTGTTTATTTGTTGTTTTTTTTTTCCTACTTTTTATTGTTCTGATGTACTTTTCTTTCTTATTATTAATATTATGGTATTTTTAACAACTTTCTTTTAGTTTTTGTTTGTTTGTTTTCTTTGTTGGTTTTCTTATGAATGTTTATAGTTCTCGAACAATGAGGACATTGTTCCCACTAAGTGTGGGAAGGGTCGGTATGTTATCCCTCTCGTTATCTTTCAAGAATGTTTGTTTTATCCATTTTGCATTTCATTTAGAGTTTTGCATTAAGTAATTCACCAAAATGGACAAGTTTAAGTTGAGAAAAATAGAATGCCTAATCATAATTGCTAAATATCATGCATTTGGCACAAACTTTTCGATAATGAAAAGTTGGATATTAATCTCATGTCCCGACTTAAGGTTTAAGATCCTCAAATCCTAACTAAGATCTTTATTATGTTCTTTTCTTTATGTTCAAACCAAGGTTTTTATGCAATTTCATATGGAACGTCATATTATCTAAAAGGTATGCAAATATCTTGACTTGAAATCCATCTCGAGATTAAATAAAAATGTGGTAAATAGGGAAACTATAGCCATAATACATGTTGATTCAAAGTTAATATAGGTTGAGGGTATCTAAAAGTTTCTTGCTCAAATGCTTTAGGAAGTGTCAAGTTACGTACTTTTGGCTACGTTTGAGTCCACCCATGGCTCGAGCGAAGTATGAAAGGAACGTTGAAATAGAGTCTAGTGGTATAAATTAATGACATAATTGAAGCTTAATGTCACGGTCTAGTCCACCCATGTCAAGGACGTGACCTCTTAAGTGGAAAACATGGTTCTCAAGTCGGTATTTTAACTCATAAGTCACGGTCTCGACCACCCTTATCAAGGACGTGACTAGGGAAGATTTACGTGAGAAATTTATGCAAGAAGAAAATAAAGATACCTAGATATACCTTGAGACAATAAGAATCAGAACATGCGTGCTTACTTTGTCCCGAAAGCCTTATATAAAATACGTCAAGAATGGATGATAGTCGTAAAGGTTCTATAATCGTATGGCTTCATTATGAACACATATTAACTTTCACGATTCAGGTTTGCTTGATCGAAGTTAATTGATTTCTATATAAAGTTAGGTTAACATAATCACTATCTTGGGAAGTCGATAGAGGATTCTTAAAAGTTTTACCTTACAATTTGCTTGAGGACAAGCAAAAGATAAAGTGTGGGAACTTGATAAGTCCAAAATGTACTTATATTTCAAGGCATTTAATCGATGTATTTACGAGAAATTGATCCATTTAGCTTAGATTTACATAGGTTAGGGGCAACTTTACCTTTGTATTTGTGTTTCCATGTGTAGGGATCAAGTTTTGTGAAATCAATCGATTTGGTGCTAAAAACGGGCTTTTCTCAAGCATGCGAGGCAGTTTTGACACCTTGCAGTATTTCGGCCATAACTCCCTCATACGAACGTATTTTTGGGCGTTTCAAGTTGCATTGGAAAGCTAAGACATAGACAAACAACTTTCATGTTTTAAGTTTTTCCAAATTCGGAGCAGAAAGTGGTCAAAACAGGGTTTGAAGTTGGACTCGATCGAGGCACTCTTCTCACTCGATCGAGTGGCCTTCTCTTTATGGCTCACTCGATCGAGTGAAATGCCCACTCGATCGAGTGAGGCATTCTGCCTGCCCTGAATGGCTCACTCGATCGAGTGAAAAGCCCACTCGATCGAGTGACACTTCGACCAACCTTTCCCTTCATCAAATGTTGTGTTTTATCGCCCAAACGACACCCCGTATCACCCAATAGCTTTATCCTTTCATCAAGCAATGTAATCCTTGAGTTTTTGGCTATAAATACACCATTCTCCAGCGAAATAAAGATCAATCAATCCATCGATAAAAGAATCACGCATCATAGAGATCACATTCGTGGTTATTCCCATTTGTTCCACCGAATTCCCTTCGGGGAATTCGTAAACACCATACACCTTACCATTCATTCCAGATTCCATGGCATTGTAGTTCTGATCGAGAGATAGACTTCTTTCATCGATTCATCGAGGAGAAGACGAGCAAGAACGCCCTGAGGATTGACAAACCTCGCGATCAAGAGTAAAAAGGATTGACAACCCTCTTTCCCTTTATCGATTACAGTTCTTACATTTCTCTGAATTTCCGTTGTATTTCTATGAATGTTTGACAATTGCAATACTTATAATAAAAGTTATATTCATATATGTTCATGTGTTTGAATGTTCAAATCTTATTTCTTGGTAAATTTACTTTGTTTCTATCAAGTAAAATCTATAGAACATTCATCACTTACGCTTTATTAATCTAGGATAGGTCCAGTTAGTAAGTCGTAATCAATCTAACTTATGTAATAATCATTAATCTAATAAGGTTGTCTAGGATAGGTCCAGTAATCTTGTTAAGTTAAGTCACGTAAGGATAACTTAATCGCAAGAATCGAGAGATCGGGTTAAGTTATGTTCTAGAATTGGTTGAGTATATATGAATAAATTGTCATGGTGATCATTGTGCTTAAATGAATCGTTGTCTTTGCTTGGATGATGAATGTTGGTTAAGATGTTAGTGTAGGAATAAATGTTAGTTTAGGAATTAGTTTAGTTTAGTCACCAATATCCAAACTATCGCTTTTCTATAAACCTCGAGAAAACGAATAAAGTAAACGATGGAAGTAAATGAGTAATTAGCGTTTCCCTGTGGGATCGATATTTTATTACTACATGAGTGACTCCGTACACTTGCGGAAATCGCCCAACAAGTTTTTGTGGCTAGTGGTGATATAGCAAGGCAGTTGCCATGGATTGCATCTCCATTCTATAATCTGGTGAATGTAATAAATTAAGTGATATGATATGCGAGGACAACTCTCACCCATTCTTCCCAACTCATGTTCTATCCAATTTGCTCCGGATTTAGCGATGATGTATGCACTTTGTTTATGACAAAGTAATTACAGATAAATCTGATCATTTGCAATATGTTTTATTTGGTGGTTATATACTTTTCTATGCATTACCAATGTTAATTGTTTAATGAAAACCAAATGATTACTTAAAAAACCTATGAGAATAAAATCTTGTGCCTTCTCTGGAAATCCCTCACAATTAATCACCAAATTAGTAATCTAATTCTAGATTTGCTTTTACTAATCATCGTATTTATGTTTTCCGCACCATGTGTACAAAAGGCGAATCAAGTACACAATCACAAAATACAAAAACAAGTATACATGCACACACACAAAAGGCCAAAGAAAAAAACAGACCCGAAAGAAAAAAAGCAATTATCATTCCAAATCAAGAAAAAAGAAGATGTATCTACAAAAATCTAGATTTGCATGTGCACATGCAAATAAAATTAATTCAATTTCATCTAACTAAACTATACCCATATTGCATACTATAATTTAAACATTGCACACATCACATAAAATGAAAATAAAATTAACTAGGAGGATGTTGACCCATATGCAGATTGCAGACTTGTCCCCTCCAAAAGATGCATTACTATTTTAAACCCACAACTTGTTTATTTTTATATACACTCTCCACATTCTACTCAATTACCTTCTGACTCTCATTCACGTTACCCATACTATTTATCTATTTTTTGAATGCGATTATGTTGCAGCAAAAGCCAAAATTGATAATAAAAAACAAAATAAAAAAAAATTGTAGACAAGAATGAGATTGTGTTGGGCCAATTAGAATTAACAGCCACAAATGGATAATTAAAATGGAGACAGATAAGAGAGCTCTTATAATTCAAAGGGACCAAAAGACAATCAAATTTATTGATGGGGTTGGCTTTGTAATTTGGTAGGGAGCAAAACGATTGATGTGGATCTAGATCTTTTAGGGGCTTAATTTTTAATTAATTAACATGATTCTTCTTAGTGTGTGTCCACCCAATTTTTGCTATAAATCATGTTCTTAATTAATTATATATCATGTTTTATTTTATTTTATTGTCTTCTGATTTATTGAAATAAAGCAGGTTTTTGTCTCTATTTTGTTTAATTATTGGGGTAAGTTTAGCCACTGAACTCTAATCAATTACCTCATCGTTTTTATTTTAGACCACACATGTACAAGATAATCTTGATTGGAATTTAAATATAACTTTCTCACCCATAGTCTAAATTAATGTATTTAGTAGAAAATAGAACTTGATCGAGATCTCCTCCACAAATTAGATCAGTTGCCAATTTTAACTACCTGAATGATAGGGAAATCACATCATGGAGAGGTAACTTTGTTTTTCGAGAAGTATATGGAGAGGTAATTAACTCTAGTCCGGAACTAGAGAAAGACTAATTAGTATAAAAAACTTACAAAATTCCTTACATATCGCTTCATATATTTATAGAAACTCTAGCTAACAAACGACATCGAGATTCAAATTTAGATGGAGAGTCCATAAGTGGGGGTCGGGGGTCGACTTCCTTCCTTACCTCGAGAAAAATGAAAAAAAAAAGATATATATTTAAAAAAAAAGAGTTAAAATTTGCCTATATTAAAATACGTTCATAAATAAATAAAAAGAAATGGTAGAATTGGTGGATGATGGAGTAGTTTTTCATATTTATGCTATAAAAGCTAATATGTTCAAGTTTCTTCGCTGGCATTATTTAAGCTTTGTTCTTTTTTACTTAATAAATTCAATAGAATTCAGTTCAGTACTATTTAATTCAGTTCAGTAAATTCACTAAAATATATTTAACATTCAATCAATAATTCAGTTTAATAAAAAAAAATAAAGTCTTTTCATCTTTCTTTTTCAAATTTGAACTTTTTTCATTTTATATTTGTGTTTTCATGTCGGTTGATTTTGGTGTTCCTAATGAAAATTAAAATTACGCGTGGTTGATTTTAATAAATTTGGTGGAGACCAAAGTTGCATGTAAAAAAAAAACATTCACATGACAATTTGCTCTTCAAAATTCGCCGTTGTCCATAAGAGTTGTTTCCTTAATCTACCATGATATACTATCTAATTATAAGAACTTTAAATCTTTTGTTTAAAAAAAGATAATATATTTTGTAATTGAACTAAGGTTAAAATGTTAATTTGAGGTTTAATAACATTATATATATATATATATATATATATATATATATATATATATTACTTTCCAACACATTTGATCAATGTGATCTCATGAGCTTGAAATGTATACAACAACCTCAGTTTATTATATATTGTTAATTTTATCGATAAATTAAGTTAACATAAGTTGAAAAAAAGGGGTCCCGAGACCTTGGTTAGAATTCAAACACTCGACCACTTGGTTGAAAAGGTTTTGATTTTATATGTCAAACAAATCAGTTGAACTAAAAACTTAAGTTAATTGTTAAAATTCAACAACATTTTTTCTATTAATATTCAACATTATTTAGGTGTTGTTTGATTAGGAGATGAGAATGAATGTTTAAAGAGAGAAAATAACGTTTTTAAAAAATTGAAAGAAATAGATACATTAATAAATATGGTACTAAATAATTTTAATTTTTAATTTTTTTTATTTTGATCATTTTGAACCACTTATAACTAACATTAAGAAAAGTAAAATTGGGTCATTTTATATGTTTCAAAGTTTGATAATCATCGAAGATTGAAGGTTTGTAATCATGGATGTAATTAGTTCTTTAACGTTCATAGTAATGATATGATACTTATTTCGTGTGGTTTAGCTTTTTGGCATTAGAATGAATGAAGGTACATATAGTTTTTTGTTTTTTTTTTTTTGGTGAAATGCATGCATATGCATGGAAAAAAGAGACAAGAAAAACAATACATTCCAACATTTTGCTAGTGTCACCTACAATAATGCATTTCTTCGTGATCTTTTGTATATTGAATAAGGGACAACTTTTCAATGCAAAATTTGTATAATTTGATTATTACTGATTATCGACCAAAAAACAGATTAGTACTAATTAATTATCCTTGTAATTGATTTTTAGCTACAACATATAATAATCTCACAAGAAGAAAGCGAAAGCAGACCAAATAAACGAAAAGGGAAAACCATAGGTGATAATATTAGCATAATTAATTCAAGTGATATTTCAAATCTCATTATTATTGTTATTTTAGCCAAAAAAAAACATCATATTTTTTTCACGGTTTTTACTTGGTACTATTAGTTCAAAAGTAGTGTTTTTTCTCAAAAAATATAAGCCCGGTTATATAATTCAGAATAACGTAGGATATATATGAAACCCTAAATTATATAGTTACATAATTAGTAGCACCTCATATTCTATTAGTTATGATATGTCAGAAAAGTCTCAAAATAAATGATTTTTCTTACACTGGTGATATTAATGGAAATATAGTTAGGCCATGTATAAACATCTCGTTATGAGGAATCCCTCTTCATCTATGTGGCGTCATTTTGATTATTGTATCAATTATAAGAATTTCGTCTCGAACACATCTCCCAATCACACATAGAGATGTGTGCCAAGCACGTAAATTGAACATTCTTAAGGAATTTCTTGTAACTGTCATTATTCCAAGCATCAATCACAAGTTGACTCGTGTTAGGTACCAAAATCTCCTATATGACAAATAATTTTTCCTTAGAAATATAAGCTTGGTTGTATTATTCAGAATAAGTGGGATAAATGTGAAACCATAAATTATATAGTTACATAACTAGCAGCACCTCTTATTCTATCAGTTTTGATATGTGTAAACATCTCGTACGAGGAATCCCTCTTCATCCATGTGGTGTCATTCTGATGACTATCAATAAGAATCTTGTCTCGAACACGTCTCCTAATCACACATATATAGAGATCCGTGTCAAGCACGTAAATTAAACATTCTTAGGGAATTTCTTCTAACTATCATAATCTCAAGCATCAATCACAAGTTGACCCATGTTAGGACATACCACAATCTCCTATATATGGCAATGAAAATAATCTCCTAACATATTCAATTACACCATAATGACCAAACACTATGCGGTCATTCATCATAGGATTAATGGTCTTTCACCGTTGAATTAATTAATCCAACTAATCCCACATAGTACTTGGTCATTAAAGTGTAACTTGAACGTCGCATGTAGGATTTGTAACCTCATGATATACCCATGGATTGGACATTTCTTATTTGGTTGGCACTGGCCTCATTTCACCAATTGTTCATGTTTTGAGGTCTATTCCTGTTCAAGTTATCTACCAGAACCACGCAATCATCAATTGTTAAATCTAATTCTAATCAAGTACTACTCCAAGTTAATTTTTACTAGACTAGGATATAATAATAGGTGAAGGCTATATGATGATTTTGTCTTTTTGTTACTTTATCTCATCCACCATTAAATCAACTTTTATCCCACTAATTTAATGGTAATACAAAGTAATTAGTGGATTACTTTGTTAAAAACAAAGTAACAATAGAAAAACCTATAATAATAATAATAATAATAATAATAATAATAATAATAATAATAATAATAATTCTAATCCAGATATTATAGATTTGATCTAATTAATCTTTATATTAATTCAATAAACAGCCCGTACACAAGAGGACTGCTAACGACTGCACGTTATTTTGTTCAATATATTCTGATGATATATTATACAAACATAAAATTAATAATATACGAAAAAGAAAAAAAAAACCCTCAAAGGATACTAATTAATGTATTTTAATAACAGGAAATTTGTTGGCATGCATGCTACCAGGAGTGGATTAATTCACAAATGGAGCTCTGTTTGATTTGTCTCTAAGAAAATGCTAACTTGCTGCCACAGATTTGCGTTATTGATTTGATTAATCAATATGAATGAATTGTCTCCCTATATAAAACATTTACAGCTAATCAAGAGTTTAATTTAATCATAGAGAATGGAGTGATTACGAGGCTTTAGTTTAATTATTTCCCAACGGAGCTATCCTGGAAGCTACCCTAAGATTCCCTTTTTGTTTTTCGGTTAACCACAATCAAATTTAATATATAGCCCTTCACTTAGATATTCAAATATTGGCTTACGCAAAATTTTGCCTTATTTTGACGGAAAATTATACACAAGAACATTAAACCCTTCATCATTTTTCGATTTTACAGCGAATTTAAGGTCTTAACTGTTATTTAACACAACAAATTTTATTACGAACTGGGACCAGTTCAATATGAAAAGTTGGTACGGCTCATTCCAGAAATTTTATCTGATTCAACAAAAAATAAGAGCATTGGTTTGTATTAGCTGGTGTTTGAAATTATGTTGGTAACTGGTTTGAAATAATTTTTGTACAATTACTAAAAAGGTAATTTTCTGAAAAAAAAAAAAACCCATGTGTTTACGAATTTTGTCGAAATGGTGTCTTTGTTTATTTTTCAGACAAAACAAGGATTGTGTTTATGTCCGTTACTCAAAAGGCGGAAAACTCATTAACGATGTTAAATGTGATGACGTGTCAATGGGTATTTTGGTCTTAATTTATTGATTATTTTACAAAAAGCTCATTTCCCACGCTTTAAAGTTGTAAACACGTGAATGTTGTAGGAATTTACCGATAAATTAACACCGAGAATCCCTTGCCACATCATCATTAACACCGTTAGTTGATTTTCCGTTTTTTGGGTAACGGTGATAAACACAATCCTCTTTTTGTCAAAAAGATAAACACATACACCATTTTGACAAAATTAATAAACACATTACACACTACACCAATCAGAGAAAAAAACATACTAACTTAAACACTAACTAGATGCTAAATAGAGATGCAATTAATAGCACACCTTATTTAACGAAATTTTATGTGATTACTTTGAAGACAATAATTACAATATTATTTACAAAATGCATAACAGAGTTTCAGAATCGGACCTCAAATTTGACAAAATACATACGAGTAACGAATAATCAAACTTTAAACCTAGATATATTCAATTGTGTACTATTGGGTCAAGGTGTAATTAGAGAGATTCACTCTAGGTGTTATATCCTCCTATTAAGTTAGCCAGCTAGGCAGACAACCAGGCCCCAACCTTCCCTTATATAAGTCAACCTCTCCTAAACTAAACCATTCATTCATTCATCATACACTCAATTTCACATTCCAAAACCTCATCAACTTTGCTCTCAAACTCAAACATAACAAAAACATGGGTTGCTGGTCTGCCGAGAATGCTACAAATGCATACCTAGCCTCCATCAAATGCGACCTCCACGGCCAAAAAACCAAAGAACCCGACACCGCAGAGTTCATCTCAGCCTTAGCCGCCGGCAACAATGCCCAACTCATGGTCGTAGTATGTGCCACCTCAGCCAACTCCACACTCCTAGCCCTAGTAGCTGCGGCACACCAAACAGGTGGCCGCGTTGTCTGCATCCTTAACCATCATGACGAGCTTGAATTATCCACGCAAATGCTCGGTTTCGATGCTCATAATGTCGAGTTCGTCGTTGGAGACCCTCAAAATATGCTTCTAACACATTACTCAGAAGCTGATTTTGTTGTTATTGATTGTAACATTGATAACCACGAAGGTGTTTTGAGTGTTGTCGAAAGAAGCAGGAAACAAAACGGTGCCGTAGTAGTGGGATACAATGCGTTTTGTAGAGGGTCTTGGTGGTCCAGTGGGTCTAAAACTCAGCTTTTGCCTATTGGAAATGGGTTGTTAGTGACGAGGATTGGGGTGAATGGTCAGAGATGTGCACGTGGTGGGGGTCACGTGAGGAATAGAAGTAGTAGTGGAAGTCATTGGGTTGTTAAGGTTGATAAATGTACTGGTGAAGAACATGTTTTTAGAGTTAGGATTCCACATGACAAACAGATTCAAGCTTGAATCTATATATGTTTATCTCAATTTTGTTGCTGGGGGCAGCCAAAGTAATTAAGCATCTAGCTATAGAGAGATTGTTAATTTCATCTCTTATATTAATTGTATATAACCCATTTTTATGGTTTCTATTATTCCAAAATATATATGTGAATCAGAAATTATATCAAGGATTCATCATTGTACTAGATTTTATCTTTTTTTTAATAGACGTCAAATTATGTAATTAGATTTCATGGAAGCATTTGACCAAAATTTTGTAACATCTTATCATATCCTCTAATTAGATCAAGGTTATGACTGAAAGTTTAAATCTTGCAGGACTGATATTGCGATTTTGAAGCTTCATGAGTGAGTAGTAAACCAGAACTCAATACATAAACGCTAGAAAGTTAATTTAGTAAACCTTGAATCCAACTTTAATGTCGATGTAATGCGTTAATATTTTTCAATAATATTCTCATTTTACTTAAAAACAGCCCTAACGTTTAAAAAAATATATATCAAAATAGGTTAAAATAGGCTTAACGTATATAAAATGTGGTACCAAATTAAAATCAACTTTTGGAAAATGGTACCAATTTAAGACATGTTAACAGAATTTGACGCTCTGGCTTACACTGTCAATTATATTACTTCAAGAATATATTTACCGTGCAAAAACAGAATAATCATCTTCGTCAAATGTGCAAATATGATGAGTCAAATTTTGTTACCAAAGCCTAAAATGGTACTCCCTCCGTTCCATAATATAAGGCTTTTTTGCCATTTAGAGTAAAAATAAGAATGTCACTGCAAATACTAATTTACCCTTAATTAATGTGCTGAAAATATCTCCATCATTCTCTCTATAATATATTATTCCTTAAATGAAAAGGGTAGTGATGTAAATTCCTCAAATAATTATTCTCTTTATGGCCAAAAGGCCTTATATTTTGGAAAAAATAGAATTGTCAAAAAGGCCTTATATTATGGAACGGAGGGAGTACTTTTCAGTAAATGTTGAGTCTAAATTGGTATCATTCTCTAAATGTTAAGCTTAATTTGTTACCATTTTATTCGTTAGTTCTTATTTTGATACTTTTCTGCACGTTAAGCCTATTTTGGTACCTTATCTCATAAATATATAATATAATAAGTGGGTAGGACCGACAAGGATATTTTAGGATATACATTGAACCAAACTTCTTTCTATGTATGGGTTTAGACGGGACCGAGCCAAATATATATATGTATCCAAACTCATCTTGTAAAGAAAGTGTTATACGAATCAGTCGGCTCATAAACTAATCTATTTAGAAGAAATGAAAAAATTTCGGAGAGTAAATGTATCATGAGTCCTTAACTTACGACTTTATGAAGACAACCAATTTAACTGTTTTCGTTTGATATGATTTTCATTTTAATTACATTTATATCACTACTGCATAATCATGTCAAAAATATACATATCACATGTGGCCAAAACGTAACTACAATTTTGGAGGGACAAGTTTACTCATGGAAAAAAAAAATAAGCTAGGGAAGTGTAAAACCTCCTAATTATCAAGACGCGGAGATAAACAGACTTACAATTGACATAGATGATTTTGACAGTCGATGATGATGAGGTTTGTAGGTCTCTTCTTAACTCCGTTCTACATATCACTTACAAGATTATCACACAATAACTCATTTTCACATTCTACTTAAGCCATAAAGGTCATGATTGTTGGCCATTAAGGGTTTCATGAGCTAGAAACTGTAACACATAAAAAATATATGTCCATAACGACAAATCATGAGCTAATTCTAACATTACATCTATTACAAAATGGATATATACCAATTCTAATTTATAAATAGAGAAATTCCTATCGTACTTTTCCTGATTACTTGATTATGTTCATGGATTAATCCATGCTCAAACCTAATAGAATTTGATAGTTTACTCTCTTATTTTAATTGTTTTGATTTTTCTCTACACACTATATTCACATGGGCTCGAATCAATTTGGGTCAATAAGAGAAGTAATATAAAGCCCTTCATATGATGCATGTATTTATGTTAAAAAAATCATTACGAACTATGAAAATGCACCATGCCAAAACTTTATATGGGCCTGCTCTGGATAAAATGTCAGCGGACCCATCAATGGACCATATCTGCTTCTGGTTTTTAAGTATTATTTTATTTTACTTTTGCAAAAAATGTGGAAATGAATTTGGTTTAGGGTAAAATATGAGTAACAAATCCTTTTTCTGAGTCATGTAAATCACAAATTGCATTTTATAGTTAACACAAATAACAGACTCAGATCCACTGACATGATTATATATCCATAATGGAATCTTATGATGAATAATTATATCACAATATAACATCATCAGCTAATAAAATTCGATCTTATTCATAACTAACTCCATGTGCATCAATCATCAAACTCTGTTTTCAGTTTCACCCAGTCCTAATCCTCCCTCCACCTAATCTATTTCCATATCCACCCAATGTTCTGAGACATTTTTGTAACTTTTAAATCGACACGGGCAATATGGAGTTACAAAAAACGAGTTCAGAACTCCTTCCCCGAAACTTCATCCCCGTTTATAAAATAGAAATTCTAAATATTTTCCAAATTAACTCAAATTTGGAAATTTATTAGTTACTGAAACTGATAGTATTTGAACTAATTGGCCAAATATTAACTAAGTGACTTCAAGACTGAATTGATACCTTGGACTAAATTGATCATACTTGCAAACTTGAGACACCATTTTCACCCTTAAGTCATAAAATATTAGTATAGTTAACATTAAAAAAGCGATAATCCCATCCCGTTTGAGAAATAAACGAGTATTCATCATCCCTGATGAGGTAAATCCCATCAAGGATGGATATCTCCCCCCGTTTGAAACCTTACAACGCAATATTCTACATAGAGAATAATGTTAAATTAATCGAGTTGATTACAATCTTCCACAAGAACTGCAGGAAAACATTCATCAAAATTACAACAAAAGCGTAGTCCTCAGCAAGAGGACAACATTGGTACAACAACTGTTAAGTCTATAAATCCTACAAGTTCAGTTAGTACATACCCTCCATTTCATCCAAGGTCTGAATAAAACATTCTTGATAATTACAAACAGCTACTACAGTTACCAAGTTCTTGAACTACACCTTCCATTGTAGGTCTTTCTATCGGCGACTCATGAGTGCAAAGCCACGCTATTCTTGCAAGCTTTGTTGCTTCATACTCAAAGAACCGACCGTTCAGATTTGGATCGATGTAGTCCTGAAATCTGCAAGCATCCGTGCCTAGTCGTATCAAGTTGGTTACTTTTCGCTTTCCTGAGAGAACTTGAAGTACTATTACCCCAAATGCATAAACATCGCTTTTATCAGTGAATCGGCCAGTTGTTGAGTATTCAGGAGCTAAGTAACCCATGGCAGCACTGGCCTTGAGTGCCGAGAATACTACGTCATTTGTTAGAAGATTTTGTAAACCAGAATCTGCTAGTAACGGGTTGAATCTGGGGTCGACCAAAACCTTTTCGGCCGTAATATTTTGGTGGACAAGTGCCGGTTTGCTCACTTTGTGGGAATGCAAAAATGCAATACCTGGCGAGAAAATGAACAAAAAAAAACCCGTCATAATCATATCGAAAACAAAATTCGATTTTTACATTTACAAAATAGAGCAAAACAAACCTTTGGCAATGCCTTTGACAATAGAAACCCGGGTGGACCATTCAAGAACATGAGCATCACCCTCCTTCAAATCTAAGTACTTCAATAAATTACCACACGGGACAAAATCATAGACAAGAAAACACTCTCCGCGTCCCCGTGAACAGCAAAAACCTCTCAATCTCACCAAATTCTCGTGCCTCAACGAAGTTAAAATATTCAACCCCTTCAAGAACACAGCTTCCTCGGACCTGCAGCTACTTTTACTAATGCTTTTTATAGCAACAACTGACCCGTCTCTTAGGATTCCTTTATAAGTTGCCGAGAAGTTACTCTTTCCCAATAAGTTCGCCTCTGAGAAGTATTGTGTCGCAGTCTCGACTTCGTCCAAGTTAAAACGAAAGCTCTGGAAAACATCCTGCTCTTGTCCACACAAATTTCTACCATCGGCTAAAGGATCCCATCCGTTAGAGTATTCAAGACTGATAAGCGGGGAACCGTTCTTTCTGTAAACACCCTTAGCTGAAATGGTAGTTAGACGGGTATCAGACGTTTCAGACGAGCCACCAAGTCTCTGTTTCCGTCGACGATACTGAGTGAATGCCAGGATCCCAATGACACACAAGGCGATAGTTATGACAACTGTACCCGCAATAACTGAAGCTGGTCGGGATTTTCCGGAACTTGGGCAGCGAGTTTGGTTGCAAGGTAACTGTAAATTTGCTGTTTCAGGGATTTCTCGGGTTGGTAGATGAGAAGATTCCGATGCAAATGGTTCGGGCCGGTTTGCATTAGGATTAACAGAAGCATTGCAGGCCTTCAAGTACATAAACCCAGACCCGCATAATCCGAAGTTGTTTCCATATATGAATCCTTCATTTAATCTCTTAAGAGCTACATACATGAGACGAAGAAAACAGAATATTGAATCAACCTCGGTAAAATATATTGACGACAAAAAACGAATGATGGATGTAAAAAACAATTCATTACCGAGGGGTACATTGCCGGAGAGAGAGTTATTCCGGACATCTAGAACTTCAAGAATAGGAGCATCTGCCAGTTTTGTGGGAATTGACCCGAAGAATCTATTAAAACCTAAGTCTAGTCTCATTAGCATGGCTAAATTGCCTAAGCTTGCTGGGATTGCACCGGTGAGCTGATTGGATTGGAGAGCAAGAACATTAAGTTTCTTCAAAGACCCTAGCTGTGTAGGTATGCTACCCGTGAACTGGTTATAACACAGCTGCAAAACTATAAAACAAACAGAAAACCTAGATAATCAAACTTCAACCCATAACGACAATGCAATGCAATGCATAAGAAAACAATAATGGTGAATTCCAAGCCTTTAGGTGAAAACCCAAATAAACGAAAATGTGACAATCCAATCCAAAAAGCGATGGCAAAACGATAATGCAATGCAAACGAAAATGATAATGGTGAATCTCAAGCACTTAGGTGAAAAATCGAATGAACGAAAATATATCAGCATAATGCAGTAAAGATTTGATCTAATCACAAAAGTGAAAAGTTTCAAGCTTTCCAGTGACTAAACAACAATGCAAATGCATAAGAAAATGATACTAGTGAATTTCAAGCCTTTAGGCGAAAACCCAAATGTATCAAAGCATAATGCATAAAAGATTCAATCCAATTCCAAAAGTGAAAAATCTCAACTTTTTCGCCTTTTTTATTAGAACCCATATAAAAATACTTGTGGGTTTGACTGAAAATAGAACTAAGTTTGTGTTAACCCTTACTTTTGTTCCCTTCTCTCTTAAACCCTTTCATCCAATCAAAGTTTAAATATGAAATTTCTCCATTTAATCTAAGAACTAAGCAACAGAAGGGCTACAAAAAAGCCCTGTTATATCATAAGCAGACTTAATCACAACACAGCAAATTAATAAAATAACCAATCACACTATAAGCATACTAATAACACAGATTTGGACCTATTTAAGCATGAACATGGTAAAAAAGTTAAAAAAAATTTCCAGAAACTAAGCAACTAACCTTGCAAACTCCCCATATTTCCGATCTCAGGAGGTATTTCCCCAGAGAAATTATTGACATTCAAGTACAAATCACTAAGCTCCGTCAAATTCCCCAACTCCTTAGGTATCCCTCCATGAAGAGAGTTATAATGCAAGTAAAGACCAGTCAAGTTCTTCAACTCAGAAATTGCAGGAGAAAGTTTCCCATTTAGCCCCTTCCCCTGCAATGAAATATTAGCAACTTGACCCTTCTCATTACAAGCTAAACCTTCAAATAAACCCCCACAAGGGTCACCCTTAATGTCCCATGAAGATAGGTACTTCTCTTCTGGGTCTAAAGCTGCTTTCACCTCCATAAGTGCTCTTATTTCAGAGCTTGCACACACCTCTGTGTTTTTTACCATGAAAATGAAGATTGTGAAGAAAAAAATAGCAAAACCCATCTTTTATTTCAGCTCAAAAATGGTAAAGTAGTGGTCTTTCTAACTTTCTCTCTCTACTGTGAGGAAGTTAGTTTGGTTTTAAGAAGATGATGGATGGGGAAGAAGAGACAAGTTTGGGAGGGGTGTTGATAGTGTTTTAGTGGAGAAGGTACTATAGTAGGGGAATTTATAAAGTGGAGGAAAATGGGGGGGAATTTTGTTTTTAAGCCGTTGGATTGGTTGACTATTGATGAAGGAAGATTGATGTTGAATAAGTTTTGGATGCAGGGTGTAATTTTGCTAGAGCTGATGTGGTGGAAGTTCTCAAGACTTTGATTTGACCATGATGTGCTTTTATTAGTTTTGTTTCAAGGGAATCTAACCGTCTTCTAAGCATAAGGGTAGTAGTACAGTCTTTTGAAAGTACTGAAAAGTATTCAAAATTTGATTTTATTCTTGATGTAAATTATATGCAAGTCGGTAAAGTTGTTTAAAAAGATTGTTTTACTCTTTTAACTTTAGAGACATCTTATTAAGTCTTTCAACTATTAAAATGTAACTTATTAACTCTTTCAATTATCAAAATGTGGACTTATTAAGTCTTTGTTTGACGACGTGGCACTCAGTTGGCAAATGTGAAGAATGTTAATTTTAATGTCAACTCAGTGTCACGTCTTGAATAAGGACTCAATATGTCCACATTTTGATAGTTGAAGGACCTAATAGGTCTTCTCCAAAGTTGACGGACTAAAATGACTTTTTTAGACAAATTTAAGAACCTACGTAAAGTTATGTCATTGTAGAAAGAAAAAAGTTTTAATTATTTTCTTTAATAAATTTTTCCGATCTTCTCGAAATTATTTATCGAAAAAATTTATACCATTGGACTTGCATTAATTAGACGGTCAGTTTGAGATTCATTGTTGTTAGGTAAAAATGATTTTTCAAATTAGTGTTATAATGTTTATCGTGTTCCAAAAACATCCTTATTTGTTCTAACACAATGTTTATTTGTTCACGCAAAATATTTGTTTGTTCTAACACAATTACATTAAAAGAATAGAGTGACCCTGCTAGAATAATATGGAAGACTTTTAGAAGAACAAACTCTGTTCGTTCCGTTTGAAGAAAGGAAGGATTTTGGAGGTTCGTTGATCAGGGATTAACTGAAGAGTTTTCTAAGTTTCCAAAAATTGAAGATATAACACAAGAATTCAACAACAAATAACATTGGAAGAATAGAGTAACCCTATTAGAATACTAGGGAAGACTTTTGGGAGAACATAAGAATTTTGTTAGAATATCACAAGGATTCAATAACAAATAACCTGTTGGAACCAGTTTTGTTGGACCAAATAAGTTTTTTCTGGAACAAACAAGTATTCTATTGAAACAAATAAATATTCTGTCAGAACAAATAAGCATTTTGTTGGAATAAATGAGTATTCTTTTGGAACAAGAGAATAATTAGAGCACTAATTTGAAAAATTGTTTTTACCTAACAACACTAGATCTCAAAATGACCGTCTAATTAATACGAGTTCAATAGTATAAAATATTTCAAAAATGAGTTCAGAAAGATTTGAAAAATGTATTTAACAAAAATAAAATTAAAACTAATTTTTATTTCGAGCGTTAACATCACCCTCCTCCTCATTCTTTCTGTTCCATGCGTATTACCATGTTCCATTTATTTACAAGTTCATCACCTTCTCTAACTAATTATCAAATTGTCCATGTCTCACCACAAAAAACTTGTCACACCTCATCCTTTTCTTGTATTCCTATCCTATGTATTTTGAATTCTATTGATCATAGTAAAATACATGGCAAAAATATTGAATAACAAATTGTGTAAACAATTTTTACATATTTTATTTATTTTTCGTTATCGAAATTAAAATTACAACTTAAGAGAGGAGATTTTGAAAGCTTAAGGCAAAATCAGTTTTATTATATTTAATTTTGTGATAAGGTGAGAAAAACATTTAGTAAAAAGTTAGAGTGAAGTAAAGTAGAAATTATGTAGCATTGCAATAAAAATAGAAATAGAATTGAATGAAAACCGCAAGTACTATTTTATCCTAAATATAAATTACTTTGATTTTGTAGTGTCAATGTCTGACACAGCACAAAGTGAGAGGCACTATTCCATACCCCAAACACTATCCTTTCCCTTTCCTTTATTTGCCATTGGCCCACCCTTTTTCCTTATATACTTTTCAATTTTCTTATTATCCCCTACATTGCGGCCTATGCGAAGAACTTATACCAACCGTTAAATACTTATACCATTTTATCTTGACGAATTAACACCTCTTTCTAGTGTGGTTTACTCTGTCTTTGTTTCCACAAGATTGCTCCCTTTTTTGAATTTTGAAAATGGACCAACACTGTACGCATCATTTAATACCCTGACTGACAACCTATATTGCTACCACGTGGCACAGTTGTTCCTCCTATTACTGTTTGCAGACCCCTTCAAGAATTTGAACATTACATTTATCATTCCCCATTCTTACTTGTCATATGTCTACAAATTCTATAACCTTAAAATGATTTCATAAAATAATTTAAATTATGTCAACCCCAAATTGCAAAATGGCTTTATATTGAACTAACTTGGAAATAAGACTCCAAATGACTCGGATCTGCTCTATGACTAGTTTGGTGATCGTCTCGTGAAAAGCACATATTGACTTATTGTCTCGTTAAAAGCTCATCTTGACATATAAATAAGCCGATTTATTTATGAGTAAGCTTGACATATAAATAAGCCGCTTGTGAGCGTAATTCTGGGGCTCGATAGAGAAATGAATAGAGTTAGAATAATAGTTAAAATGGTAGTTTAAAAAGAGAGACTTATGGTGTGTTCATATTAATAAGGTAAAAAGTATTATTTAGTCACTCACTTATTTAAATTTGTGCATTTTGTCACATTTAGCTATTAACCTTTTGTAATTTGGTCATATTTGACCATTAACCTATCAAATTAGTGAAATTTCACCATTCTATATTAAAATTACTCTATTTCAAATTAATAAGAATTAAGAATAAAACCGAAAAAATGCTAAATAATACAAACGTAGGAATGTCAATAAACACAATAAGGGTGAGAGTTCATTAAATTACAAAGGTGAGTGACCAAGTGCGATTAAATAAAACATTTGTAGCCAAATGCGCAAATTTTGAATAGATGAGTGGCTAAACAATGTTTTTTACCTATAATAATAATAATAATAATAATAATAATAATAATAATAAAAAGAGTTAAATCAAACATAACATATATCACACTGAAACTTTGTTACGAACAAAAAATAAAGACTATAAAAGTCCAACTAAACAGTGAATGAAGCACGATATCCTTTATTGAGAAGGGTATTTAGGTTGGGCTAGGGTCCGTTTTCTCGAAACTCCAACTATATTTGCAATTATTTTAATATAGTGGCCTTAAGAGCTTTCTTGAGCTCGGCTTGATGAGTATTAACACAGTGTCAGAGTTAGAGTTTTTTTTTTTTTACGAGGTCAGAGTTAGAGTAAAAGTTAATCATTGTTGGCATTTTCTGCTAAATTAACGTCAGACATCAAACGAATTAGGCGTGAGGATGACGTGCTAAATTGTCAAACATTATTTACTTGAGAAGCTATGTGACTTCTTAACTCACAAGATAATCTTATCCTTTTAAAATATTTTTTGGTTAAGCCTAATTACTAGCAACTTAGCACATTATTCTCCCCTTGAATTTGTTAAAAAGAATATGCATGGCTCCTTGAACTTTCTAAATGCTTAAATATCCTCCTAAATTAATTAAAAATATCCTAATACTTCCACAATGTACTTGCATAAAACGTTCTTAGCCGATCCTTTTAGCTAAAAAAAACGTACTGTGTCATAAGGATTAATACACACGGCAAAAGAAATTAAACTAACAAGTGTTTGAATGCATTCCATTAGAAATAGTGATTGATCTATTAGCACATTAGCAAAGTAAATATAATAATCAAACAAACAAACAATATAATATTTTAAATAAATGTATACCATAGAGGCTTATATGGCTTATATTAGCCCTTAGAAGTGGTATGCGAGGGGATGGTGCTTTTTGCTTTCAGTAGCCTTCATAAAGATAGAAGAAGGTATGGAATAAGATTCTTCCTTCAACTAAGTGAAGTGAAGAGAAGGTAGTAATTTAAAAGAAACCCATTATTAATTTGACAGCAACATAACATTCAGGACGAAAAGCCACTTCCAAAAGCTGATCGTAAAGATCACTTTTTTTTCCAGAAAAAAATAAATAAAAACTCTTTTAGGTGTTACTAAGAAAAATAAAATTGCCAAGTTAGATTGGGAATTTAGGAGTAGGACCACAATTTGCTATTTTACACTTAGCCATTGGAAATTAGTTCATGGCACTACATATGGACATTCTGGGTCCGCAATTGGACCACTATTTGCTATTTTTAGTATATGTCAGGAATACCATGTCATCTCGTATGCCATCTTTATAATACGATGACACGTTATATATGTTAATATCTAGGGTTCATGATTTAGAGTCTAGAATTTTGTTTCTAAGGTCTAAATTTTTTATTTTAAGGTCTAAAATTTTATATAAATTATTAACTAAAATATTAATTATCAATTAATTAAACAATGTTAAATTGTTATTGTTTGAGATGACACGTGTCAACAAATTATAGGTTTGACATATCACGTCATCCGTATGCCATGCATACGGTAAAATTTCTCTTGCTATTCATCACACGCTACAACCACCACACAATAAGGATATGGTAATTCACTTGTTTGTTTATTTTACCTAGTTCAACATATTTTCGAACAAGATCAATTCTACTCGTATTTTTGACTGAAAATTTGAACATTTGGTTTGATCAATATTTGACTTTCAAATCGAAACCTTTTAAATAATTTATTAACAAATTTAAGAAACGTGGTACATTTTTAAAATTTGTTGCAATGGTATTTATAACATAGTAAATAATTTAGGCAGTATTTGTTTGGGTTTAATTGTTAACATTTTAACATGTTTATTGATATTTGAAACATCTCAAAATCACAATTCAAATAATGTAATCAGATTTTATGTCTAAAATTGATCTTAATTAAACTTTAAAATATTAGAATCAAAGTTTTATTGGTTCACACCTCACTCGATCCAGTGAGATGGAGAGAAATTGAAATTGCAGAGTCTTCTTCATCATCTGAATTGATATCTCCATACTGGTTCAATTTTACATTACCTCAAATAAGAAACTTTTACAATACACCAAATGTACTAAATAGTGTAAATAAATAAATAATAATATAGGTAAAATAACGTTTTTTTTAACACTCCTATAGAATTGGGGTAGTTTAAAATTAAAAGATGGTCAAAATTTGACATTTTAGATAATTCTTTTAAATTATTTTGCCGTTTAACTTGTAGTGAATTTATATATAATCGATTCTCTTCATTTACTTTTGTTCAATTTTATAAGTTATCCTTTGAATTTTATATGAGCATTTTTTTCAATTAAGAATAAAGCTAGCTGGTATATCGATGATCCATGGATGCATACAAAGTAGAAACTGACAAATTAAGTTGTTTACAATAGAGAGATTAAAGAGTATTGTATACATAGGAAGAATATCTAGGGCTCCCAAATTACAAAGTCCACATGAATTTAATTGCAAAAACTTATACTATAAATTAATTTACTTTTTGTCTCTTTCTCATGTGCACCTTCAAAGTTCAACTTAATTATACTGTAATGTTTGATTAAGTAATCAAACCATCACATTTGCCCATAAAAAAAAGAAGTTTAATTTAAATTTGTAGCTTTTTAGGCACGAGTGAGTGAATCTAGGTCTCTTAAACACACATACTATCTTTTCTTGTTTACCAATAAAGCAAATATATGTGCTTACTATTAGATTATTACATACAAGATGTATCAAAATAAGTCCTTTTAGATTTTGATACTTCCCAAGTATCTTTTGGTGAGGAACAAGGCATTGTTTGTCTGGAAAATGCCATGATCTAACTTTTCCAGATCTCAACAATCAAAGCAAGCAGACATACTTAAGAACCAAATCATATACATTTAATACAACATCAATTTGCCTCCCACTTTTCATTTCGATGGACAATTTGATGATGAATTTCTTTTGTGTTAATTGCATTGTGTTTATTTTACTCCTTTTGATTACTTTTGCTATTGCAATATTCACACTTCAACTTCTATCAAAAGCAACCCTATAAACATCTTATGCCCTGCCACTTTCATATTTTAATGTATCAAGTGTCCTATTTTTCATTTATACTCTAAACTGAATACTATTAAGCGGAACAATAATTATTATATTAGACTTGAATAAATAGAAATAATAACAATAAATAAGGTTATATTATTTATTATTATTATTATCATTATTATTATTATATGGTGAATTTGAAATATTTAAATACTCTTGGATATTTGTTCTTCTTAATTAAAAACCCGTACTTAGATGTCACTTAAATTTGGCAAAATATATTATTTTATCATCGTGTTTGTTATAAAAAAACTACAATTGAAAATTTATTGTAATAAGGTCTTTACATTTATTCTTTAGTCATACTACATATGGCAATATAACATTAGAATACAAATTTCGAACCTAGTTAAAAAGAAATAGCACCATGTTAATCGAGTTTTATACTCAATGCTTTTTGTATTTTTTAATCATGAATGAACTTAATGTGATAAACTGTCAAAGTAAATTGAAATAATCAAATGTCTTAATGTGTCTAAATAAAAACCTTTTGGAGATTTGATGTATGGATGCTATGCACACATAGCCATCTAAAACTGCCTCCACACATGTTCATCTTCACTAAACTATCCATTGCAACCTTAGTAAAATAATAATTATGCATCTTTAACTTTCTTACTCCAAATAAAAAAAGACATCGTTTTGGTCTATTGTTAGTAATTTTTTTTGTTAAGTCCGATCATTACATTATAATTTTATTTTGAACCCCAAAGAGCTAAATAAGGCATGTTCTTTTTTACTTAAATTCATTAATTTCAGTTCAATTCAAGAATTTTCAGTTTAGTCGAGTAAATTTATTTCATTTAGTTTAATAGTTTTCAGTTTAGTTAATTTGTTTCAGTAAAAAAGAACATGATCTAAATGAGCGAAAGAGTGACTCAACAATTGCTTGAATCTACAATACCTCTACATTAGAAACACTTATAACAAAAATTTATTAGTTTTTACGTTAACACACACGGATAATTTTGTTTTGTTGGTTGGGAGTTTGGAACTTGCCATTGAAGGAAGGAATTTATGCTTCTAATAGCCTACCCCAATACATTTTGTTCTATTCCTTCCTTTATGGGTAGGGGAAAGATAGCTTTTTGAAAGCCATTTTTTCTAACACTCTGCACCTATTTATATGAAATAAGCATCTTATCTTCAATAAAGCTTAGTTTACATCTTTCTACTAATTTAGAGTTGGGCCCATAAGGTTAACTGGACTTTAGCCTTTGGACTATCTCTATAAATTACATTTTTTTTTTTGCACATACTTATAAATTTAAGATACTTTCCAATTACTGAAAGTGATATATTATTTTTTTTCTGGTTACATTCAATCTTTTTCCATTAGTGATAGGGATGTAATTGAAATTGAATTTTGAAATACAAGATTGGTTAAGCTAAGTTCCATCAAAGTTATGAAGTGAAAGAGATTGGTTTTAAGTGGACGTGGAAGAGTATTAATAAATTCTTAATATCTTAGGACCCATTTCATAAAGAAGGAAGGTTTGTTATGGGTAGCACGTAAGTCCTTTAATTCATATCAATTATTTCCACGAAAAGCAATTAAAATAGTAACCAACAACACCATAATAAAGCATTGTGGCTTTTGGTAAATGCTCTCTAAAATGTAGCATGTTTAATAAATTTTATGTCAACTAAGTAAATATTGAAACGCTTAGTTTAAATTGTTATCACGAGATATTGTATGCATTCAAAATCGAACCTCCAATCCTAAGAAACCATCCATTTATCTATTTGCAGCTTAAATAAAACTGCAAATGAGACTTGCATCTTTGCAACAATGACCTTCATGCTTTATATTTAAAGTATGAAGTTCCTTGCTCTATCGTTTACAGTAAAACCTCTTTATCTTTAGGCGATGGCAATACTAAGAACGTATTTTGCACCATTGATATAAAGGAGAAATATTTTAACATAATATGCACTGTTTTTGTTTTTTTCTCCCCATATCAAAACGGTTTTGTTTTAACCCACGTCGAACTATATAAACTATACGTAGCTTGAAAAATGTGCACTATTGAGTTACAACTCTCTCACTATATTGCTCTCAATTGATTAAAAAAGCGTTATCACAATTTTCAAGTGCAATATCATCAGAAGATAAAAGCTTACTATGCGGATTATTGATGATAAAGGAACATATGATTTTTCAATAAAAAAAGGTTATAATTTTTCTTTTTTGATTCAAACTTTTTCTTACAAAATTAAACTATTGTTAAAATCTATATATATATATATATATATATATAAAAGGGGAACCAAATCCCCTTCACCACAATAAGCCACCTCATCAAAATATGAGGTGTCAAATTTATAGATTTTTCACAATTTTTTATTTTTTTTCAACACAATTTAATTCTTGAAAAGTAACTCTTCTAATTCCTTTAAATTTTTATGTTACAAATTACAAAAAACTCTTCCAATTCCCTCAATTAGTAAATCATCATCTCCTAATTACAAATTGATGTTACAAACAATAATAATAACAATCATAATAACCTACCCATCCTTCTAACTATAAATCTATATCTAGCTAAGACAAAATGGACAAAAAAAATCTGAAAAACCAAATTGGATTTTCATGTTGTAAGAAAAAAAAAAAAACGAATTGGGGGGAAGAAACTTTTTTTTATTGAATGGTGTTTTAGTTTGACTACGTTACTTGATCATATTATCATCATATTTTATTATACCAACAAAGTTTCTCTTTCCCACTTCGACTACCTTCAAGATTTGCCTCCAGTTCCAACACGTTTTGAAATAGTTAAGAGGTTTGTTTTCCCTTTTAGTCTAACTCTACAACCTTTTACTACTTTTATTTTTTATGCATATTTCTTGGAACAATTCATCGGCTACTTATATTTATATGTTTATTTCTGTCATATTTAGATTTCTTATTTAATAACGTTACTGATTTCCTTTCCTTAATGATTGAACTCAAGGAGTTTCATGTAAGTTTGAATTTGACTAAGATTTAACATGAGTTTCAAGGACAAAAAAGTAACAAATGAAACCATATGGATACCGTTGAATTTTCTTGCTTTTCATTTTTCGGTTTCTTTAATCTTTAATCTTTAACTATCATCCTTAGTTTTTTGGATAATTGGGGTTTTGTTTTATATTAACTTAATCTTAGGGTCTTCAATGTTGTTTTATATGTAGGACTTGCAGCAACGGGAATGCAAAAATTATCAATGGTCTCAAGCTTATTTGAAGTCTAAAAAGGTTTATTTGCAAATTACTGATGTCAAGTTGAGTTTGGTTTAAATTCAATAGTAAGATTCTAAGTTTTTATATGCAACATATGAAATTTGCAGAATGAATTATGATTGGTTAATTGTTGTCGTCGTTATGATTAGTAACAATTGTACGCTCATGGTAGTCTATGGAGATCTTGCCTGCTAAATTAGTAGTATCCATTGTGTTATATGATTTAAGTTTGTTGTAGTGACTCTTTTGTCTTATAAGCAGTAAATGATATTTGAGTTTTATATGTCATTTATCTAAACAAATTCCAGATAGGAATGAGGTAAAAGTATATGCTTTGTAAATATTGAAGATTTCACATAAGTAAAGAAAATAAAAATGTTCAAATAATCCCGCGTATCGCGCGGGTCTTCGACTAGTTCAAACAATATAACACAATTATTTTTTTTTGACAGCATACAATTACTTAATTACCCAGTTTCAAAGACCCATGACAGATCAAATTATTTGGCCCAAATTTAAGAGTCTGTCCATATTCTAGTGGACCATAAAATACCACCCATCAAATTTCTAGTTGGGCTCCCATGAGTCCATTAAAATTGATATGGGCCGTTAACCCAGGCCATAAAGTCAGACCAGAAAGGCCCATTTGGTTGGATGTGAAAAGTATATTTATTAAACCCTAGAAATGCATTCTCGAATCTAGGGTTTGCGGCTCATCACACAGAAGAAGAAGAAGGTAAAGCAGATAGAGTTGCATCTTCGCCGCCGTCACCATGGGTCGAATGCACAGTCGCGGGTATCTTATCTTCTTCTTCTTGTTCGTTGTATGTATACCTTTCTGATATTGATTCATGGTTTATAATCATCTCCTTCCCTATATGCAGTAAGGGTATTTCAGCCTCAGCTTTGCCCTACAAGAGAACTCCTCCTAGCTGGCTTAAGATTTCTTCTCAGGATGTAAGCCATTCAATCATTTTTATACTCTTTTAGCTCATTCATTATAGGATTCGATTGGATTGTAATGTATAGCTTATGGATGTTGTTTTGGTTGATTTTAGGATTTTATTAAATCTAGACTCTTTTAGATGATGCACGTGTGGGTTTCTTTATAGATTCTAGAGCTTGAATAGTAAGCTGTGTGTGTGTTTTCAGGTTGAGGAGAACATCTGCAAATTTGCAAAGAAGGGTCTTACTCCTTCTCAGATAGGTGTCATTTTGAGGGATTCTCATGGTATTGCTCAGGTTAAGAGTGTTACCGGAAGCAAGATTTTGCGTATCCTTAAGGCTCACGGTATGACTCTTCGGCATTTCCCGTTGTTTTGTCACTGTATTTGATTAATATGTAATCTATACTGCAATTTGCTGACTAATGAAAGCAATGTAGAAAATTTAACATATGGAATTAGCTTTTGTTCTGTTGTCTGCTAAATGTTTTTGCAAATCATAATTTCAAATGTAACATGCTTACCTGATTTTTGAAAGGAATTGGACTTAAGTCTCTGTTATCCTGAATAGCGAACATAGTTATAGGCATAGTATAGCTGAACCTAGTTGTTTTTATTGGTATTGTTATTCAAAAAGGATGTGCTGTAATAGTGGTTTTTTTTTTGTTAGGTCTTGCCCCTGAGATTCCTGAGGATTTGTATCATCTCATCAAGAAGGCTGTAGCAATTAGGAAGCATTTGGAGAGAAACAGGAAGGATAAGGATTCCAAGTTCAGGTTGATCCTGGTTGAGAGCAGGATCCATAGGCTTGCACGTTACTACAAGAAGACAAAGAAGCTTCCTCCAGTTTGGAAATAGTAAGAATATTTGCTTTACCATGACTTCTATTATTAACATGTTGCAAATGAAAATGCTACTTCTGTTCATTGATCGCGCATTGTTCGTAGCTGCTTTTGGTTTTTGTCTTGGTTAACCTTTAGATTTCTCATATGGATATGCCTGATTAAGCTTTGTATGAATATGGTAGCTGCTATTTGGTTTGTCTTTGCACGAAAATATACTGTCAATTTGTTTGTAATGGTAACAGGGAAACTCAGTCGTGGTTATGTACTTCAATAATTTGTGGCTGTTCTCCGGCTTTATATGTGTATACACGAAGTGTTTTTTTCTGTATATGTGATACTAATTTGACTTGGTTTTTCCCTATTCATTAAACTTCAGTAATTCATAATTTTGTTTCAGCAGTTAGAAATGAGATAGCATTGTTGTCATGTTAATTTGTTATGAAATAGAAAGTTATTGCTAACATTTCATGTTAAATTGTTATAGAAGCTTTATTCATACACGATGGTCTTGTTCATTTGTCGTATATTTCACATGAATTCATTGCTATTGATCCTTATTATTTAGTCTGATTCAACTGTTCTTTCATTGCAGCGAGTCGACCACTGCCAGCACACTTGTTGCATAGGCTAATTATGTGGCTGCAGCAAATTTTTTTGGATATCCCAAGTAGATGTGCTCTTCTAAGATGTTTGGCTTGTAAGGTTTAGACAGAAACTGAGTTATTTTATCTTCCAAGACAGTGGAGTGTAGCCAAGAACATGTACTAAATTGTTTACCTGGTTTTGATCTTAATTTTTGTTAAAACATTATGAGCATATTGTGTTTCGACTTTTTGAGTTATAGAATTTCCAGTTTTTGCTATAATATGTTTTGTTTTTAATATTTTGTTACGACTGAATTAAATCTTCTGCAATGCTTGCATCTATTTTATAAATTACAGACAACAGGTTTGAAAGCAATTGATAAGAAGTGTTGATTTCCGAAGCAGGGATTATATGTACAACGTTTGCTGCTCTAAAGTTTTCATTTGCATGCAATGTTTTCTTGTACTACAGTTTGAATTCTTAAGATAAGTAAATGTCTCAGTTTTTGTTGTCATTAATTATCATCATAATTGTTTAGGGACTAGGTAATTTGAAGTCAGCATTTGTTGCATGTAGTTTTCACAAGATTCTACTAATATGATCCCTTTAAACCAAATGATACTCTGATCTAACCGAAGAGCAAATGGATTTCGATATTTCCCCTTTCGAACACCTTGTTCACATTGAAATCTAACCCTTGACCAAATGACTATATTATTTTCAATATAGTTGACCAGTTAAACATTATCTTGATAGGGAAGTCCCCTCAGATCTAGATACTGAATGTGTCAATTTCATCTGATGGAGATGCCATTAACAAAGATTTTGCTCTCTATAGACATGAGCAAGTTTCATGGAGATACCATTAACAAAGTACTGTTGGATTGAGTTTATAAAATTTCTAGCTGGATGAGTGACCAGGAAACAACTTGTAATACGTGAGGCAGCCTCTTACAATCGCTTTCAATGATAAGGTTATGAATGCCGCATAGTCTAGCTAGAACAATTCCTAAATGGATGCCCCAAAGCTCAGCAATAAAACAATTTTGAGACATCTACTTTCTAAAGTAAACCTTTGATCCAAAAGATCTTTGTCATCTCTAATGATGCTAGCAGTCCTAAGATATTCTTAGTTTTATCAACAGAACCATCGGAGTTGGGCTTGAACCAACCTTCACGCTGCTGATTCTACACCAAAGCAAAACTTCTATTTTCTTATTGAAGAGGGTTTTATATCACAATGCGCATATTGTTATTAGCAAATTCAGCTATGTGAAGTGAAAGGGAAAAGCATTTGTATTGAGATTTAATCTAGCTATAGCATGGCTTTAGAGAATCTAACGTTTCATAAAATTAGGTGATTGTAATTTAGGAAAAAGAAATCTATTGTAATATGAATTTTTGTATCATATCGCTGGTCATTTAAATTTGCTTAAAGTAATCTATTTAATTATTTAAAGTACTAAAGAAATGAATATTTTTGTTATTTTAATTTGTTTATAGCAACATACATTTGAATTTTGTTCATACTATCTCTTGTTCGGACAAGTGAAGTTTGAGATTAATCATATGTAACTTTTAAAAAGTATTAAAAGTAATTAACTAGAAACTTTATAGAACTTCAATAGGTTTTTTGAGTAAAATTTAGGGAGTAATACAGTATTAAGCCAATAATGTAATGTTTTATTTTTTGCAGAAACTAAGCTTGTCAAATTACGGCATCTCTGAATGTATGCAGGCATGGTCCTTAGCAAAAATTAATGTTCTATTTTTGTTCTTGACAATACGCGCTAATTGAGGGAGCATTAAAAGATGCAGGAAGGAATACAAATTAACAGATCCCATAAATTATTGTTAAATGAAATAAACCATTGGTTATAACGTTCATGTATATTTAATTTCCGTATACCTCAACAAATCAGAGTGGCGCAGCGGAAGCGTGGTGGGCCCATAACCCACAGGTCCCAGGATCGAAACCTGGCTCTGATATGAGTGGCTTCCGTAATTTTTTTTCCAATTTTTCCCTTCTTTTGTAATTTCCAAGTTTACCCCTCATACAACAAATAATTACAATAAAACCATAGCCACTAACCAGAGCTCCAAACCCCAAAACCAAACCAGAAAAACCCTAGACTCCGAAAAGCAGAGCAGAAAAATGGTAGCAGGGCTCCGAGAATTGTCAGAAAGGGGCGGAGATGGACCTGTCCTGGATACTTTGAATGGCGAGGAATTGATGCACGTGCAGGCCAACGTGGCAATCGTTCTGGGCAATGGGTCTCCGGATTCAGCTGGGACTCTTTATATATCCTCCAAGTAAATTTGACTTGTCTTTTTTTCTGTTAGCTTTTATTTCCCCGGCAGGCAGTTTGTTGATGGATTTTGTGTGGCAGGAAGGTTGTCTGGTTGAGTGATTTGGATATAAACAAAGGTTATGCTGTTGATTTCTTATCTGTCTCGTTGCACGCCATATCCCGCGATCCTGACTCCTTTCCTTCTCCTTGCATTTATTGTCAGGTTTGTCTTTGCTTTCATGCTTCAACAATTTGACTTTTTATTCAGACTGCACTCCTTGGAATTTGACTTATTTGCTTCTTTTAGAGTCAGCTAAACAAGTTGGTTGATGTGAATGGTTAGGCACTCGAGAGGTTGTCTAGGTTCGATCCCACTCTCACCATTTGGCCAGAACTTATATCACCTATAGGAGCCTTACTGGTGTGAGCGCAGATTACCACATGGTCAGACAAAAAAAGAAAGTTAAATGTCGGTCCTTTTCGAATTTTACAATATAGGATTGTTATCAGTCTGTCCAAACTTTTCATCTTTGCTGATGGAATGTTTTCTCGTTGATTTTAGTATACGAGATATGGGAGTATGTTATTCTTATTGCCCTACTTATATGTTCTTCTAGAGTTGAATGTCTGGTTTATAATTGTGGATAGAATTGTTGTTAGTCTAGGAGAACTTTTCCTCCGCGAGGATGGGGTGTTTTTTCTTCGACTTAGTATATGAGCCTATGAAGTTTTTCTATTTTCGTTTCACCTTGACAATTTGTTAGGCGATTCATACATATGCCTGATGCGAACTCTTTTAGTTCAACAATTCTTTTGTCGAGTGAATTGCCATATGGGCCTGTGTTTGCTCTTCTGTTTTTTAGTCGAATAACCTTTGATGGAATTTTTCTCAAGAAGTTCTGAAGCAAATTTTGACATCTTTGTTTCGACACATTGTTTGTTTGAAGATTGATACAGGATTTGAAGATGGGTATGATCTTAACTCAGAAGATTCAGATCCAGAAAGTATTGAAAGTGGGGACATATCACATGTAAAGGAGATGAGGCTTATCCCCTCAGACTCTAACCAATGTAAAACTCGCTTTCGTCATTTAACGTCCATTTTTATGCTTTCATGTCAAGTTCTAAGCCTTCTTTCTCCTGCTCCTCCTTATGTTTGTTGTTGTTTATATGACAGTGGATACTCTGTTTCAGATTTTCTGCGAGTGTGCTGAACTAAATCCTGAACCTATTGATGGTATAAACCCTTTTAATTGTTCGACTTAATTACTCATTATTTGACTTCTTGATCTTACTGATCCATGTTTTTTCTGTCGGTATCCCATAGACTTTGGCAACACAGCGGAAGAAGAGCACAATTGGATATTCAGTGCTGATCAGATGGCTGATACTGCTGCAGGTACGAGATTGGTCAATGAAGATAACAACTGATTACATTATGAACTAAACAGTTATATTTTGATTGATTTTGTTGCACGTTATTCTTATTCGTAGAGGATGAAGATTCTGAATGGCTTCTCTCTCAAAATCTTACAAACTCTATTGGTCGTTCAAATGGGGTTCAAGAAGTAACTGGTGGAGTGCTTGAGGTATGAGTATATCCGTGAAAAGTATTTTTAATATTAATTGATGCCGGATACCAGTGCTGTATAGCATACGAGCTTAATTGTGATCTGCAAGTGCAATGCTATTGTGCTGTATACTTTTTCGTTCTTCTCCGTATAACATCTTATGTATATGGGAATTTGTAGTCGTATATGAGCATGTATCATTTTTCTATTAAGATTTTTGAATAGTTGATTTGACAACTGCAGCTTCATATTGATGATCAACGGTTTGAAGATCCAGAAGAGATGGAACATGATAAGCCTGGTGACCAGCAATGAGCTTCCATCAAATGTCTTTTAACCATCAATGCCCCTTTTCTTGTTTGAACAAAACCTTGGTGCATATGTAGAAACTTTTCTTTACACTAAATGGGTTATTAGATAGTTGTGTTAATGTGTAAAACATATAAACGTTGTTAGATGATCGTACCAAATCGCATGTGAATTAAGAATTATTCAGCATTTGTTTTGAGCATCACATCAATTTACACTTACCTAGCTGATCAGTATATGAATGTTTTAGCATATGATGTTATCTTTCTATTTCCCTAACTGTAACAGGTTTATTTTACTTTTAATACCTTAAAAGCTCTTTGAATTTGGCTCAAAAAGCTTCCCAGCGAATTGAGTTTCTAAAATCTGATCTATTGGTCTTTTATAAGTTCAGGATGTTATTTTGTCACTTGTAGTTAAAGAAGCTAATTATTTCACATTCCAAGAGGCAACATACTTTACAGTCAAGTTTAAGTATCTTTTACATATAATGAGTGATATGTTTTACAATTTCTCAAAATTCAATCGTTTTTGTGCCACCTTTTTTTGCCACTTGAACTTTATTTCACTTTATGTAAGTTTAAGGAATTGAAATGAGACACTTTATAAGTTAGAGAGTCAATCTAATTTTTCAGATATGTTCGGGTAATATCTAACGTATTAAGCATTTATTTTATATTAATTTATTGCATATTATATGTTATTATCTAACAATTACATCAAGAGATTTACCAATCTATAGATCAAAATAAACTACGGAAAGAAGCTTCTTAGTTCTTAACTTCTTAGATCTTTTCTATTTTTATTTTCTATCTCAGATCTTTCAAGGTTGTGGTGGTTTAAAATGGTATAAACGAGAACATATGTTATTGATTTTTAGGAATTAAGGTCTAAAATGGTTAACGGTGCTAAAAAAGATGATGTTTTAGTCAAAACTAAATAGTTAATGAAATATATTTTATCCGTCAGTTTTAAACATAAAACTCGATTGACAGAGCATATTCTTAATCAATTTCATATGTATTCAAAATTCAAAATTTGTGTTCTTTCAAAATTAGTTTTTGTCGAGATTTTCTTAGATTCTTAATGTGGGAATAAAAGTGATCATTTAATGTTTTCAATAACAGACAAGAAACTTATTTTATCAAATGACAAAAAACTTATTTCATCAAATGAAAGGGTAAAAGTGATCATTTAACTTGTCTTGTTTCACCATAAACCTTTTGAAACCTTATTTACTAAAATGGTATCACAAACCATTATTTATACTATTTTAGACTATATAACTTTGTTTATAAATGACGTAAACTACAAAGTCTTTTTTAATACTTCAAATAATAATTTAGTTGATTCATGCATTATTAAGGGTATTAAATTAGTAGATTTTTCGCCATTAAAAGTAGTTGATTCATTCATTCATTCATGTCGTATTCATGCCATTCAATATTGCAAGTATGTATAAAGTTGAATTGTATGATAAACCTAATTAAATATATATTTTAATTATGACACAAAACCCATTCGGCCCCTATTTAAAGGTGTGGGTTTTGTGTCTTAAGCAGCTCCAAAGGTTTAATTAGTTAGTTGATTTGTGTCATTTCAATGTTGACTCATCAGACTAACCTCACGCTCTCGCTATACCTACCTATCCTCCATGATTTTGGCAATATTATAGGGTATATCGAGAGAGTACGAGCTTAGTCTGTGAGTTAATGTTGTAGTTTCAAAGGGTATATCGCAAATATCATTGGTGCTATAATAAAGGGTTAAGGAGCAGTTAGGAGCAACAAAAGCTCCTAATGTTAGAATTGGTACAATTAAGGGCCCAGCCATTTTTAGTTAACACTGCTAGCTTTTCAAGTGTAAAATTTCCATTAACCTCATAAAATTACTTCTTCTTCTTCTTCCATGGAAACAGAATAACAAGTTTATTCCAATTAGAAATAGCTAATTGTTGTTGAATATCTTTAACCACATTAACTTGTACAAACTCGTGAAAGTCTTGGTTTAGTGGTTAAAAGACTCTGCCTATGATCAGGGAAGTTATGAGGTTTGAATCACACTAGGGAGATGGGAGTTTTATTTGGTCTAATTTTCTGCTCCTCCCTCTCGTAGCTTCTCTTATTCTAAAATAGATCTTGTTGATTCATGGAGTTTTTTGGTGATTTATATAAAAATTTTGTTGATTCATATACTTTTGTGATGCTTTGATTCAATCCCCTTTTTTGCTCATCTAATTCAGACGAGCCATTTTTTGAGTTGTTAAATACTAATCAAGAACGGGTAAGTTGGTGTTGAACAAATATGGAAAAGATTTTACATAATTTGAGTTATTTATTGATTCATTTTATGATGATGCCAGGTGCAAGCTCGCAACGTAATCGGAAGTTGCTGCTTGGTGGGGATAGGATGATGCTTGCTGCTTTCGAATTGGTTTAATTTTTATGGTTCCTCAGTAATTATGTTTGGAATATTGATTAGTTAAATTAAATTTACTTGTGAAGAGTTGTTGTAACCAGTTATTAAATTTTGCTTATTGAATACATGATTAAATTGATTATTATTTGTATTCCATAAGATTTTTTAGTATGAAAAATGAAGCAATTACATAATTATAAGTTTTTGGCTTAAAAATAAAGATGATGATATATTTAAATCAGAAACTGGAAAATTTTCCAACATTGTAAATAAACACCGGAATATATTTTGAACGGATGTAGTCATACACAGTAAAATAATGCACAATATTTTTCTGCAAACAAACAAACATGAACTAGGTTTCATTGTTTTTTCCAATCAAGTAACAACCATGAGATTGTCCACATAACTGACCAAGATTTGGTAAATCATCGAGGTTTATTTCGAATCATAGGTGAAGATTAGATTTTAAAACCAAATCTAAATAAGGGAAGATAAGATTTTAAAACTAATTAAACTAAACGAAATCTAAAAATGATTGATCAAATTCACATGGTTAGTCGATCACATACACTATGTGAACACCACTAGTTAATGATAACATAAGAGATTCTTAGAGGAGTGAAACCAGATTGTTGAGAGAACTGTCTGTATCCAATATATATATTCTTAGAGAAGCAAAGCATAGGTTTTCTGCATAGCTCCATTGTAATATCAAACCATTCTATAACTCATGAATCTACAGATGGTGTTCACAGGTAGGCTCTAAGGCTAAAACAACACAGCATATCGCAGCTTCAATTCACATGCCGAACTACTCTTATAAACATAACACAAGCTCTTGAAGAAGAATACAGTATGCATTGCACTCCAAGCATAAATTTAATACTAATTATATCACTCTACGATTGATGCTTTAATTCACACAAACATTCACCACTTAGGAGTCATTACAGCGGTAATGAAAACGCATTTATAGTTAGTAACCAATGATAAGCATACCTTTGGTTCATACAATAAGAATAACAGAGGAATGAACTTCCATAAGCTCATGATCTCATAATATAGAACAGCAACCAAATAATGATTATGTGGACATCTGAAGTTCCAAAATGAGATAGTGAATCCAAAATATTACAAGTATGAAACCAAAAGTAAAACATTCAATAAATGTTGACAGACGATCATTATATTGTAGTTCATCAAAGACAATGCCTAAAAATAGCAATAATCTAATGAAAAAATTAAGAATCAAACAAAGGAAAAGCTAGAATTAAAGCCCTAAAATCATGCAAATCAAGAATACTATACTTCCTAATCACATTTGCCACAGAACTTTATAGACACCAAACAATGTATCCATCACAAGAATCAAATGAATATGAAACTACCATTCATCCACGAGCAAAAGCTGCTGCAGCCGTTACACATCACTCTTCTTCCCAGACGGCATATAATAATCAAGATACCATCTCACAAACTTCTTCAACCCGGTTTGCAAATCAGTATTCGGCTTATACCCAAGTTCCCTCTGAGCCAAACTAATATTAGCATGAGTAAACAAAACATCCCCATTTCCCGGCATAGGAAGCACAACTTTCTTAGCCTTAACCTTCAAAAGCTTCTCCAAAATACTCACAAGCTTACTAACAGGAACCGGCGACGTATTCCCCAAATTATAAATCCTCAATTGAGCATTCCCTTTTTTAACCCCACCACTCCCAGTACTCCTCTTAGCAGTATCCAAAGCACCCAAACAACCCTTAACAACATCATCAATGTAAGTAAAATCTCTAGCAACCGAAAAATGATTAGGCCCTTCAAATATAGTAATCGGCTTTCGCTTCAAAATCGCCTTAGTGAAAAAGAAGTAAGCCATATCAGGCCTACCCCAAGGACCATAAACAGTGAAAAATCGCAAACCCGTTATAGACAAACCATAGATACTATTATAAGTATGAGCAATTCCCTCACCGGCTTTCTTCGTGGCAGCGTATAAACTCGATGGCTGATCGGTCCGATGCTTCTCCGAAAACGGAACCTTAGTATTCAATCCATAAACAGAACTCGAAGACGCCCATACAATCGACGGCTGAGGATTCACAGATTTACAAACCTCAAGCAAATTAACCCACCCAGCAATATTACTATGAATATACGATTTAGGGTTTTGCATCGCGTATCGAACCCCAGCTTGCGCCGCCAAATGCATCACATGAGTAAATCGAACCAATTGAAAAAGCTTCCTCAACAAAACGGCGTCGTTTATATCACCTTCCACGATAAAAACGTCGGCGCGTTCCAGAAGGGTTCGGCGCGCTTGTTTTAGGCTTGGATCGTAGTAGGAATTGAAGTTATCGAGACCCACAACGCCGTCACCGCGCCGGCGTAAGGCGGCGCTGACATGGGTACCGACGAATCCAGCTGCGCCGGTGACTAGAACTCGGAGGCCGCCAGCTCGTGATCTGGGGTGGCCGGATTTGATGACGCGATGCTCCCAATCGGCGCCGCGGAGGAAGCGGCGGCGGCCGGGATCGGAGGAGGGCGGGGAGTTTGTAGAGTGGAAGAAGAAGAGGAGGATGAGACCCAGGAAAATGCAGGTCCAGAAAATTGACTTTGTGATTGAAAAATTGTAGCGGAAACGATTGACGTAAAAGGGTTTATCCATGGCGGATTTGAAATCTGGGAAGAAGAAGATGATGGAAGGAGATATTGTTTGATTTGATCTTATCTTTTTTAATTGATGCTATCTCATTATATGAGTATTGGAATTTTCAGATAGAGACAATGGAGGGAAAAAAGGGGTAAAAGAGAAGGAAGAGTTTAATACTAATCTAAATTAATGTTTGTGTTTGTGTTGATTAAATATTGATGATGGGATGGAAGATTTAATTTAAGGTGAAGAAGAAGATGTTTAGTGGTGATCTATTCCAAGAATGATTCAACTTCATTGTGTTCACTGTTAGTTGTTAATTAGTATTGTTGTTCCTTTTTTTTATTATATTTTGAAAAGTTAGTAATGTTGTTCCTAGTAGATAACAAGTTACCCGTCCTTTTTGTTTTTTATCATCTAATTATTAATCATGGTTTTCTAAATCTGAGTTAAATCTTCAAATTATTTTTGATTATAAATTTTTGGGTAAATTCTAAATAAAACTCTATAATTTTATTAAATCAATGATTGTAGTAATAAGTTTTGGTGACAATAAAATGATTGGTCGTGTTACTGAATTTTTCTAAACTAAAATTTATTATAGGTGTATTTTCTTTTCTTTTTTTCAAAATATTATTTTTTGTAATAACCTGATTTCAATTCCACATTTCCAAAATAAACTACTGTAGTTGAATAACACTATTCCTCACCGACCTGTATATTAAAGTAATAGAATTTTTTTTTATTTTTTTACAAGAGAATTATTTTATTTCGGTTATTATTAAATTCTTTATTTTTCAGACTTTAAAATAAGTAACATTACATCATCATGTTAACTAAATTGGAGTTGTTGATTTTATGATCTCCATGTGAAACTTATCATATGTTCATGTTTGGTTTAGTAACATAATTTTATAATAAATAAAATTAGGTATAATATATATGTAGCTCCGAACTTGTCCAAAAATTTCAACTGTCTTTCTGAACTTTCGCACGTTACAAATAACCTCCTATACTTGTTTAAATGTAACATAACCCCCTATTCTTGTTCAATTATTACAAATAACCTATTAATCTTGTTAACTGTAAATGACTCATGGATCTTGTCCAATTGCTTTTAGTAACACCCTAATTTAAAATGATTCGTATTAAAATGTGGAAACGATTGATAATATCATTTACAAAATTTCCGTCTTTATGTATCATAATCTTACACCTATAATATGTATCACCTAAAAATTGTATGTTTTGATACACCAATTTTGAAACTAGGAATTTATTTGTTACATTGTGACAAGTATAAGAGATTATTTATAACTTTTTAAAGTTTAGAGGGACAATTTCAGTTTCGAAACAAGTTTAAAGGCCTATATATGTATTAAGTCGGATTGATTTTATGCATAAAATCAATCCTAAATAGAAAACTAATATTCACTTACAGCTTCGAGTGATAAAACAAGCAAGGAATAAGCAGGTCTTCCATTCTGGCCATGTGGTCTAGTAGGCTATGTTTAGTATTTTCTTTTGGGAGAGAACTATGTTTAGAATTTATTAACTTAGAATATGGAATAGTAAACTGTGCGTAATCTAAGTTGTGGTGTTATTGAATTAGTCCATAAATTTTTCTATTGAATTTAGTGTCAATAACTCAACTCTTATTTCAAATAAAACTTTTCATAATCGTTGGCCACATTTTTTCAATTGAGTTCACCGCAACACATTGTATGATTTTATTATTTATATGTGTCATTGTAATAATAAAACTAAATATTATATACTACATATTTTCGAACGAAAAGGTCAATTTGACTTTATCTAAAATTTTAATCTAATACCTCTTACTTTCAATAGATTGATACTTGTGGAAGTCTTTGTTGACAAAAATGTGGATGCCAAACCTAGTGTCACTATATAGAGAGTGATGGCTAGTGTTGCAAGTATGTGTATTAATACTATATCTAACTGCATTAAGGCAGTACATGAAGGAGATATCCCAACAAAAAGGGGTAAAAAGTGAGGCATATATGTGTAATCAAACTCTAAAACATTAGAAAAAGATAAAGGTTTAAATGAAGATGCATATGGATATGATTATCTGCAGTTTGAAGACACTGATGATGGCAATGAGTTGTTTTCAAATGAAGATTTAAATGAGCATGTAGATCTACATATGATAGAATAAGATAGGGCCTTTCTCAATTACGATACATGAATTTTGGTTCATTGTTCTTTCAACACAAATTTAATACGATGGGATGCTAGTGGTTTTTTTAAACGAAACCAGAATGGCTCCATTGCATGTTACCAGGCATGGTTAATTGTTAAATGAAGCAATGGCTCCATTTTTAGTTCTGTAGCTTTGTAAAGGAAGTAATGATAAATATGAATTATTGATTAAATAGGATTGTTATTATTGTATGAATATGATTCTTTGCTAGTGTAACATTCTATTTATATTATTTCTAGTTAGGTACAAAGACTTGTGCCTGTATATATGATTGTAATGGTTCATCGTTCATTGTGAGAGAATGTAAAGATGTGAGACTTCTATAAGTCCAATCATTAAACCGGCGACCATTTGACTATTATTAACTCTTGTTATTTCTCTTGATTGAGACATTGTTCAACTTGGTATATCTCTAATTCCTTTCTTAATGAGGAACTTAGAAGTTGTGTACGTTGAGAAATCTCTCGACTTTTTTTTGATCATGGTCATCCTAACTACATATGCTAACTCAAAAAATCACTTGTTGGGCTTAAACAAGTACGTTCTATGTGTCATGAATGCCTAATAGATCTTTTGCGAGCTATGGGGTTCTCGAGTTTCAAGTCTAATACGTCTTTATTTTTTGTCGCTCCCTCAGAATTGTATTCTGCCTCATTTATGTGGATGATATAGTCTTAAAATGAGCTCTGACTATTCGGTTTTACAGTCTATTATTGCTCAATTGAAGAGAAACTTTGCACCTTTGCTCTCTATGACCTTGACCAGTAATCATATTTTCTTGATGTTGAGACGCACTGGACATTTAATGGGTTACTTCTCAACCGGACCAAATATATTTTGGAGTTGTTGAAAAAGGCTTGTGTGAACTCCAAATGAATTTTTTCACATGTGTGTCAAGGTGCGGTTACAGCTTTAAGTAGAGTGATTCTTATTATGATTTTATGCAATACAAGGTATTGCAGAAAAGCGTACAGTATTTGTCTTTCACATGGGTGGATGTTTCCTTTTCTATTAATAAACCTTCTCAATTTAAACATGCTTCTACTCATATCCATTGGCAGGGTGTTAAGCAAATTCTTTGTCACTTATCACCCATTAAGGATTATGGCATTAACTTCCTATCTTCTTGTATGGTTTTACTAATGCTAATTGGGATGGAAACAATATTGATGACTGAAAATTCACCACTAGATATGCTCTTTACTTAGGCCAATCTCTTGTTTTGCGGACTTCCAAGAAGCAACACTCTTTATTTCAGTGAAGCATAATATCGTGGTTTGCCACATGTATCTAACTTCAAATCATTCATGGAAAAATGGGCTTCTCCTTGTCCTAACCTCTTAGCCATTATATGACAATCTATTTGCAATGTATTTAACAATGAATCTGAACTTCGATCACCACAATAAGCACATTCATGTGATTCTTCTTACTCGTGACTGAGTGTGTGTCTAAACACTTGCTTTTAGTTCAATACATTCTACCTTGACCACACGGTTGATATCATGAACAAACTTTTGACGAAGTTTTAAGTTGAGTATATGCTCTAGTTCAAATTGTAGGAAGGTTATATTAATACTAATTAAAATATAATGTAATTATCTAAGTGTATAAATTAGAATTTGAGTTAGCCTTGTGTATATGTATTCACTGTCATGATTAATACAAAATTACATTGCCTCATTTGTGTTACTTCTTAACTTACTTTATTGAATATCAATCATTGGTTGACGCAGTGGTAGGCTGCGTTTGGTAGGAAGGTCTGCAGATCAAGCTCTCACAACGGTGTCTGGGAGAAGTTTATCATAATCCTTGGATCCGCCCCGAATCCGGATTAGTCGGCCCAATGTGGTTCGGAAACCGGGTGGAAAACCCAAAGAAAAAAAAGTAAAAAGAAAAAAGAATTTGATTGCATTTAAAATTCTTGTGACCTTGTTATGTTCATTTCTGATCCTAAAAATTATTAATTTTCTTCTAATGCAGTAAAATAATAGTAATAAATTTTGGTAAAATAAAGTTAAATTGAGTTTTAGGTATTGATGAATCCTGAACTTGAAAATTATATGTTAAAATCCAATTAAGCGACTAGTTAAGTTGGTGGTCCCTTGTTCATCTAATTTCTTTCTTTTCGTCTTTATTTGAGAAAGAAGGATTTTGATGGATGAGAATACAAGTATTGAATGATACCTAACTTTGTTACAATAAGTAGTATATTGATTACTTCACAATAATCATCCCAAATTGGTATTTCAATATATTCATGGTTAGGTTAGGTTAGGTTAGGTGTATTAACGAGCCGAATCAAGCCTTAGGACAGCTTGCTGTTAGCTTATTACCATTTTGATTTAAGCCGAACCAAACCTTGGGTAGACTACCATTGGGTCCTTACCATTTTGATTTCAGACTTCTCGGACTCAACTTTCATCAAATTCTTATCCATTTTTCTTTTACCTTTTTCATCAATCATCATACATAAACTTAAGTATTATAAACCCATAAATTTTAATATAATATTGTATATGAGTTTAAAATATTTGTTAAAAACAATAATCACATAGCTGAATTCGAGAATAGCAGTTGTTATTGTCTTTTTGTATTATAAACTAAACACAAACAATAGGAAAAATAAAATTGGCTTAACGGTATTATATATTGCATATTTTATTCAGGAATAAGATGTAAAATATAAAATTAATTCATTTATAATATAAAAAATAAAAATAAATAACATATACATAGCAATCAAAAATTAGTCGAACCTATTTAAGAATTCACAAGCCAAATTTAAAGAAGTTCAGATTTGGTATGGCTCGAGTCGATGTTGAACTCGAGCGAAATCCTATCAAGATAATCAAACTTTAGCCGAGCCGAGTTCACACTATTCATGAACTACCCCGACTAATTAACATTCATATTTCATGATTTCTTAATTACAATGAAAAGCCATTTCAAATCATTAAAGAATCTAAGCAAAAAAAATTTTGGTAACAGTCTAAGCAAATTTTAATATCATGTTTTATTTATGAGTAATAGATAATAAATAATTTATTTTATTTATTGAAGTTGATTTAATTTGCTAAAAATAAATAACAATTTTTTATGGAAAAGGAAATTTAAAACCTCAACAAACATTATATTTGTCAACGGAGATGAAACTAGCTAAAAAAGGAGGATAGCTTGCAACCAAGGTAATCGGTTGTGAGAGCGAATTTCCCAAAGAAGGTTTGAAGACTTTATTTCTCAAATTCAGATTAGATGGAATACCATTTCGATTATGATTTTAATTTGAATTTTGAAACCTTAATCCTCTATTGCACGTTAGTCTGGGTTCTTCTTTAGATTCTAGAAGGGAAAAGATTGATGGGCTTCATAGCCCATATCTAAAGTTGGGGCATATCTTGTGTAACTCTCAAACAAAATAATATAAAAAAAAAATCAAGCCCACGATCTCTATTTTCAGCTAAAATTTCTAGCCAAGAGAGTTATTTTTATTTTTTTTTGCTTTACGAGATTTTATGTGATTACTTTGTCCACTATCACCATTAGATGAGGCTAGTGGATTTTGACCCAATGGTGATGAAGTCAAAGTAATGGTTACTTCAAAATAACCATAACCTACACCTTACTTTAGCATTTTCAATTTAAGATAAATAATTTGATATCTTCTTAACTTTCTATTAATCACAGTAGTCAATTTTCGTACTAGTGAAACACATATTTTATAAGCTTATCAAATTTTGCTTTCAGCTACGGTGTAATTTATTACACTAAGAACCATTCTTCAATTTAATTTGTCCCGTCAATCGGGTTATAATTATGGTCTAATCTCAAAGACTAACAAGTATTATTATTCTATTTCAATAATAAAATAAAGACAGAGTTTGAAAGCATAATCTGAATAAAGAAATACATTAAGTTAGTAACGATTCTTCAAATTTGGATAGTTTATTGTGTAGAATGTAACTATATGACCATCCACTCTAGACTTCAAATTAAAGAGCCAATCCAACATTGATTTCATGCAAACTTACTGATCTACCTTAGTAACATGTTGGCTCCTTTTATTCCTCATCTTGGATTCGAAATTTGATGTGTGACATAATCTATGTTACACTAATATTTTTTGTTTACTAATGTATCCGTACACGTATTTGTCTAGGTGTTTGTATATATTTTACATTTTGAAGTTATTTCATAAAAATTATGTTTTAAAAATAACGTTTTTTTTTATCCTTTCAATTGCATCCAAGTGCGATGTTATTTTTCAATAATCTTATCAGTCGAAACTGTCAAACAACTGATACCTCAGTGCAAGAGAAGTTGCAGGTCAGTCCATCCATGGAATCCAACATTAATATTGCAAAGAATTAATGTTATACAGGTCAACTAATTATATAAATAGGGCAAAAAGCATCTTGAGACCCCTAATCTTTCATTGTTCGGTGCATTAAATCTTTGATCTTTCATTTAAACACATTAAGCCCTTGATCTTTTATTTTTGGTTCTATCAAGTCCCCATCTAATAAAATTGGATAATTTGTTAACTTTGACAAATTAATAAGATTAGAATATTGTAGCATAATTACAAATCTAACCCGTTTAGGAGGGTTCATTAATATATGTAATTCACTTTGTTTTTTACTTACATTTCTAGAAAATATTGTCTTTTTAAATTTGACAATTATTTTTGCCGTCTATTGGAATGTAGTAACGTCGCACCTTCTTTCTCAAACGTTTCTCTTTATCTCTCTCTAATTAGTACCATTTATCTCTCAAGTTCATTTTTGTAATCGTTTCTTCTTCTTCATCATCTTTGATCTTCTTTTCTTTTTCATCTTAGTTCTTCTCTTCAATTCTGACCCCACAAATTGAGGCCAAATTCTTGATGACTGAAAATTACTGAAGCACATTTACTGAAAAGAAATACTGAACTGAAATGAACAACCGATAAGTACTAATAAGGCATAAAGAACATGGTCAAACATCACTCGTTAAATTTCATCTATGTTTTCTTTTCCTCAATTTTCACTTTCAAAATGACTAGAGAATGAGCAAAACAACAACAATAACTACTGAATTTTTGTTCATTTTTTAAAAATTTGTTGAATAATTTATTGAATATTCAATCAATTGTAATTAATTAGGTGTCGCAATATCTCAATTGGTCTTATTAATTTGTGAAAGTTAACAAATCATCCAATTTTGTTAGATGAAGACTTGATAACCAAATATAAAAGATCAAGGGTCTAATATATCCAAATAAAAAATCAGAGGCTTAATGCACCGAAAATGAAAATATCATGGGTCTCAGAATGCTTTTTGCCTATAAATAGTGCTCCTATTTTATATTTCCATAAAATAGCATATGTAACGACTCAAGCAGAAATTGTCTAGAAAATAAACGATGCTGAAATTTTATTATAAGAGCACCTCCAATAGTGTCGATTAAAGTGTAAAAAGAAAAAATAGTTAACAACTATTTTGTGAAATTCATAATGGGAGTTGTGAAGAGAGAGTGTGAAAAAAAGAGGTGGACTGATTTCATTGGTTATATTAGACAAGTGTGTTGGACAATGAGACAAGTGAAAGCCTACAATTTTAATAAAAACAACACAAAATGGCGAGTCATGTTTCAATTGAATTTGTGAAAAATGTTAAATAAATATAAGTATGTAAATTTGTTTATGACATGTGAGTCCTATCAATTTTGTTTTTAACACCCTTAATAACACACTTCTACAATCAGTAACAACAAAGTAAAAAAAAATTTGAATTTTAAGAGTCTTAATTCACAATTAGTATGAACTCCCTTGAAGTTGCTCTAAGAAGAAAATTAACAAATTAACAAACATTATTATTTCCAATCACATCACAAAGAGAGATTTTAGTCCACAAAAGTGTTGATTCCGAATTATTTGTTGAATTATTAATGCATTCTCATATATAAAGTGTGCTAAAGCAAGCAACATCATTTTGACACCACTTTTGTACGTATACATGATGATTTTTATTGTCTTCTTTCGGTTATTTTTCTGTACAATATGAATATATAAAATGTAGTCTCTTCAATCAGTTCATGTAAAAAAATTATATTGCCTTTTGTATGAAATTATCTCAACTCTCTTATTATCTCCATTAATTTGCTCAAAACAGTTAGTTTGTCATTTGAATTTGTAAAAAAACAATTTGTTGGTCATCTAAAACTTATATAAATTGAAATTTGATGTACTTTATCATTTTTCAAAATCTACTTTTGTTTCGCCACTAAGACTTGAAAAACCAATTACGTCATTGTAAGTAAGTTTAAAGAGAAGACGAAAATTTTATAAATTCTAAGAGTCAATCTACATTTTCGACCAAATTTGAGGAGATTCTAACATATTAAGCCTTAGTTTTTGTTTTTTTATAGAAGAGAATATAAATTTGAGTTATACTTAGAGATCTTCCTATTCCTTTAGGATAATTATCCAAAATTTGTAATTGAATATATCCATGTCATCAAATCCACCAAAAACTTTATTTGATAATATGAAATTCCTTCAAATTTTATTCATTATTCTCCTTCACGTTGATCTTCTCACTATAAATCTCTAACTTAACCGATTTGGAGTCTTCCAATGAGGAGCATGTACTCTTTTAATTATAAATAGAGATTCATTTACTTTTTCACTACATCCAAACTTATAACAACCTTTTTCCACATATTTTAAAGGGAGCACTATATTCCCTGTATAATATATTTCATTTGCTTAAGTTAACTACAAATTTTGGTAACAGTCTAAGCAAATTTTAATATCATGTTTTATTTATGAGTAATAGATAATAAATAATTTATTTTATTTATTGAAGTTGATTTAATTTGCTAAAAATAAATAACAATTTTTTATGGACAAGGAAATTTAAAACCTCAACAAACATTATATTTGTCAACGGAGATGAAACTAGCTAAAAAAGGAGGATAGCTTGCAACCAAGGTAATCGGTTGTGAGAGCGAATTTCCCAAAGAAGGTTTGAAGACTTTATTTCTCAAATTCAGATTAGATGGAATACCATTTCGATTATGATTTTAATTTGAATTTTGAAACCTTAATCCTCTATTGCACGTTAGTCTGGGTTCTTCTTTAGATTCTAGAAGGGAAAAGATTGATGGGCTTCATAGCCCATATCTAAAGTTGGGGCATATCTTGTGTAACTCTCAAACAAAATAATATAAAAAAAAAAATCAAGCCCACGATCTCTATTTTCCAGTGTTCTAAAAATCGGCCGAGTTGTCCGATTCATCGGCGATTAATCGGTAAAATCTAGTATACCCTACCGATTTTAGTAAATAGATCGTTTCAAATCGGTCAACCGATTTATGACCGATTTAGAACCGATTTTTGACCGATTCAGAAAAAATTAGCCCAATTAAGAAAATTTTGACCCAAATAAAAACGGTCAATACAATTTTAATTAAATAATTAATTTTTAAAAATAACAAAATAAACAAAAATCCCTAAAATACTCCGACCACATACATTTTAACTAGCAGCAAATTGAAAATTATGAATTTCGTGAATAAGATATGGTTGAATAAGAGCATCTAAATATGCTACGTTAATTTGTTGGTAATTGTTTTTTTTAGAATATTAATGTAATAAATATCGAAATATTTATATTTGTCGATATTTTGGTATATTTATTATTATCATTTTGGACAAAAATAGTTATTATTTTTAGGTAGTTTGGTCATTTTTTTTTTCTAACATGGGTTTTTATGTTTTTCTAAAAAATATTATATAATTTTCTAGCTAAAAAGAAAATAAAAAATTATATAATTTATTTAAAATAATTAAAAAATAAAAAAATGAAAACCGATTAATTTCCGGTTCATCCCCGATTAATCCCCGATTCATCGTTTGGGTCACTGACCGCGCCGCGGCCGCATAACGATTTTTAGAACACTGCTATTTTCAGCTAAAATTTCTAGCCAAGAGAGTTATTTTTATTTTTATTTTGCTTTAGGAGATTTTTTATGATTACTTTATCCTTTACAAAGTAACCATTACTTTGACCACTATCATCATTAGATGAGGCTAGTGGATTTTGATCCAATAGTGATGAAGTCTAAGTAATGGTTACTTCAAAATAACCATAGCCTACACCTTACTTTAGTATTTTCAATTTAAGATAAATAATTTGATATCCTCTTAACTTTTTATTAATCACAGTAGTCAATTTTCGTACTAGTGAAACATATATTTTATAAGCTTATCAAATTTTGCTTTCAGCTACGGTTTAATTTATTACACTAAGAACCATTCTTCGATTTAATTTGTCCCGTCAATCGGGTTATAATTTTGGTCTAATCTCAAAGACTAACGAGTATTGTTATTCTATATCAAAATTTAAAAAAGAAAAGAGTTTGAAAGCATAATCTGAATAAAGAAATACATTACTACAATAAGTTAGTAATGATTCTTCAAATTTGGATGGTTGATTGTGTAGAATGTAACTATATGACCATCCACTCTAGACTTCAAATTAAAGAGCCAATCCAACATTAATTTTGCAAACTTACTGATCTACCTTAGTAACATGTTGGCTCCTTTTATTCCTCATCTTGGATTCGAAATTTGATTTGTGACATAATCTATGTTACACTAATATTTTTGTTTACTAATGTATCCGTACACGTATTTGTCTAGGTGTTTGTCTATATTTTACATTTTGAAGTTATTTCATAAAAATTATGTTTTAAAAATGACGTTTTTTTTTTTATTATTCTTTCAATTGCATCCAAGCGCGATGTTATTTTTTCATAATCTTATCAGTCTGAAACTGTCAAACAACTGATATCTCAGTGCAAGAGAAGTTGCAGGTCAGTCCATCCATGGAATCCAACATTAATATTGCAAAGAATTAATGTTATACAGGTCAACTAATTATATAAATAGGGTAAAAAACATCTTGAGACCCTTGATCTTTCATTGTTTGGTGCATTAAGTCCTTGATCTTTCATTTAAACACATTAAGCCTTTGATCTTTTATTTTTGGTTCTATCAAGCCCCCATCTAATAAAATTGGATAATTTGTTAACTTTGACAAATTAATAAGATTAAAATATTGTAGCATAATTACAAATCTAACCCGTTTAATATATGTAATTCACTTTGTTTTTTACTTACATTTCTAGACAATATTGTCTTTTTAAATTTGACAATTATTTTTGCCGTCTATTGGAATGTAGTAACGTCGCATCTTCTTTCTCAAACGTTTCTCTTTATCTCTCTCTAATTAGTACCATTTGTCTCTCAAGTTCATTTTTGTAATCGTTTCTTCATCATCATCATCTTTGCTCTTCTTTTCTTTTTCATCTTAGTTCTTCTCTTCAATTCTGACCCCTCAAATTAAGGCCAAATTCTTGATGACTGAAAATTACTGAAGCACATTTACTGAAAAGAAATACTGAACTGAAATTAACAACCGATAAGTACTAATAAGGCATAACATGGTCAATTAAAGTATAATAATAATTTATGAAAGTTAACAAATCATCCAATTTTGTTAGATGAGGACTTGATAACCAAATATAAAAGATCAAGGGTCTTATGTATCCAAATAAAAGATCAGAGGCTTAATGACCGAAAATGAAAAGATCATGAGTCTCAGAATGCTTTTTGCCTATAAATAGTGCTCCTATTTTATATTCCCATAAAATAGCATATGTAACGACTCAAGCAGAAATTGTCTAGAAAATAAACAACGCTTGAAATTTAACTATAAGAGCACCTCCAATAGTGTCAATTAAAGTGTAATTAAAATGTTTGTAAAAAAAAAAAAAGTGAAATTAAAATAGTTAACAATTATTTTGTGAAATTCATAATGGGAGTTGTGAAGAGAGAGTGTGAAAAAGGGAGGTGGACTAATTTCATTGGTTATATTAGACAAGTGTGTTGCACAATGAGACAAGTGAAAGCCTACAATTCTAATAAAAACAACACAAAATGGCGAGTCATGTTTCGATTTAATTTCTGAAAAATGTTAAATAAATATAAGTATGTAAAATTGTTTATGACATGCGAGTCCTATCAATTTTGTTTTTAACACCCTTAATAACACACTTCTACAATCAGTAACAACAAAAACATGTGAAGTAAAAAATAATTTGAATTTTAAGAGTCTTAATTCACAATTAGTATGAACTCCCTTCAAGTTGCTCTAAGAAGAAAATTAACAAATTAACAAACATTATTATTTCCAATCACATCACAAAGAGAGATTTTAGTCCACAAAAGTGTTGATTCCGAATTATTTGTTGAATTATTAATGCATTCTCATATATAAAGTGTGCTAAAGCAAGCAACATCATTTTGACACCACTTTTGTACGTATACATGATGATTTTTATTGTCTTCTTTCGGTTATTTTTCCTTGCAGTATAATATGAATATATAAAATGTAGTCTCTTCAATCAGTTCATGTAAAAAAATTATATTGCCTTTTGCATGAAATTATCTCAACTCTCTTATTATCTCCATAAATTTGCTCAAAACAGTTAGTTTGTCATTTGAATTTGTAAAAAAACAATTTATTAGTCATCTAAAACTTGTATAAATTGAAATTTGATGTACTTTACCATTTTTCAAAATCTACTTTTGTTTTGCCATTAAGACTTGAAAAACCAATTACGTCATGGTAAGTAAGTTTAAAGAGATGATGAAAATTTTATAAGTTCTGAGAGTCAATCTACATTTTCGATTAAATTTGAGGAGATTCTGATATATTAAGCCTTAGTTTTTGTTTTTTTGTGGAAGGGAATATAAATTTGAGTTATACTTAGAAATCTCCCTATTCCTTTAGGATAATTATCCAAAATTTGTAATTGAATATATCCATGTCATCAAATCCACCAAAAACTTTATTTGATAATATGAAATTCCTTCAAATTTTATTCATTATTCTCCTTCACGTTGATCTTCTCACTATAAATCTCTAACTTAACCGATTTGGAGTCTTCCAATGAGGAGCATGTACTCTTTTAATTATAAATAGAGATTCATTTACTTTTTCACTACATCCAAACTTATAACAACCTTTTTCCACATATTTTAAAGGGAGCACTATATTCCCTGTATAATATATTTCATTTGCTTAAGTTAACTACAAATTTTAATTTATATGAACAAGTTGGAAAGAAGTTATATGTAATTTTCATAACAATGGAATTAAAATAAAGAATTTAATGCTGCTTTATAACATTTCAATTCTGATTTTAATTACTCTGAAACTTAAATCATGTGGGTGCTTTCTTCATGGGATTCTAGAAGGGGGAAAGAATGATGGGCTTTTATAGCCCACATTTAAAGTTGGGCCATCACAAACCTACTTCCTCACTTTCACCAAGCTCGGCCTTCTCGCCTTCCGCCCAAGATCCTTGTTTTGACTTTATATAATTTAGGATAAATATAAATTAGCCCTTAATTTTATTTTTCTTTTTATAAAATTTTCCCTTAACTTTTTAATTGTTAACTAGCATTAGTAGAAAGTACAAATACAGTTTATAAGTTTTGTTCCAACCAAAACTATAGTTTTTCTCATTGAAACTCCTTTCATAAGCTTAGTATCTCTCGTTAACGATGCACCCAATAATAGGTCTAGTATCAAAACCGGAGAGAAAAAAAAGCAATCATATCCACTCTATAGTTTAATTTAAAGAGTCAATTTCAATAGTTTTTTTTTTCCGACAAAAAGTATATATCACCAACCGCCGTCGCCGCAACTACTATTTCGTTTCTTAGATGATTTGTTCTTTGAGAGTGTGGAAATATTTGCTACGGAAATTCTTTCCATATAACCAGCTGTCAATACAACATTGATTTCATGACAAACGAATTGATCAATTAGAGCTAATTAAAATGGATCCCGAATCTAATCAACTATTCAATTGCGTCTCCACTAGGAAGTTTAAAAGCAAAGTATTTTGATCAACTAATTAATCACTCTCAGTCTCAACTCAAACAAACAGCTGACATATTATTCTCAGCCCTAGAAAAAAAATTCAGGAAACGAATTAATGTCAGTCCAACCATACAAAATATTGATGTGATTATATAAATATTTTTGTCCCCTTGATTAATTATTTTTCTATGAGCCTGTGTATATAATTTATTACTGGAATTGCAGACAGAAGCTAGTGTGAATATATATACTTATACAGTATGATTATGTTTTTTTCTCAAGTAAACTTGGCAGTTAGGTAATACGTACCACAGTCGACAGTTGAGTGCATACAGAAGAAATTTTAGCTCCATATTTCACAAAAAGTCCAACTTCTTGATCAGTCCCTCTCTTAATTTGACTTTCCCTTTGACTTTCTGCTACTTCTGATCACTTCACTTATCAATCTCAATTTTCTTTTTATTAATTAAAGGCACACTTTATTAGCGGAGATATTTTACATTTATTTTCTGTAATATAAATCTAATTCGCCCTCATTGATACCTTAAGGGATAAGGTCGAGCTTTACTCTATAAGTACATCCACGAATATGTCGATGGTAAAATTCTTGGTTCAAATCTTGATCAATTTATTAAGATACAATACTTCAAGACTAATGAAGTAATTTGATATAATTTTTTACATACTTAACTTATGTTAGACTTGTTCTTTATGCGTTATCAGTAATTTATTTCAATTCAGTGTTCAGTTCAGTTATTTTCCTTTATTAAATGCATTTCAATTCGGTTAAGTTCAGTACATAGTATTCAGTTCAATTATAAAGAATAGGGTCTTAGAGCAATTTAGAATGTTAAACAAATATCCTTATAGAATATAGTGCATCAAACAATTTGACATAACATAGTGGCAAGCTTACTGCGCTTGTAACAAGAACGTATTAACATTTTGTTGTTTTCTTTAATAAAGAACATTTTGTTTTCTTATTTTGAAGAGATGACAACTAAATGAAAATTATGGGGTTTTCTTTTATATATATATAGATTAGATTTTGAAAGGTCATTATGTAATTATAAGATGATTAGATGATATGATTACACATTTCGCTAATAAATCAATGTATGACTACACGAGTTGGACTGATTATAAAATAATTAAGAAATGTTGAAATACTTTTGCGTCCATTAAACATACCTAAAATGTTAGCATTTAGCTCATGGTATATTATTTGATCATATCTTAGCTTATATATTATCCCAATTCGTCATATTTGGCCTTTCAATAGGTAAAAGAAAATACAAAACTATTATATCTTTTATAATTGAGTAGTTATATGTTGAAACGTGAAAAGAACAAATTATATAATACATGTATTGATTAAATAATACCATATAGACCATATTTCAATACCATAATCCAAATATTGTTTAATTCATTCAGAAATTAACAAACATCACTTTCCAAATCTTGTCATAAAAGTGTTGATTATGGTTATAAAAAAAGTGTTGATTATGAATATTTGTTGAATTATTAATGCATCATCATAAGCATGCATATATATGCCAAACCAAAGCAAGCAAGTAACATCATTTTGACACCACTTTTGTTTTTATATATCATGATTTTATTGGCTTCCACCCTTCCGGTTATTTTTTCTTCTTCGTTGTGAATATCATGTAGTCTCTTCAATCAGTTCTCTGTCAAAGAAATTAGTATATACATGTCTTCCATTCAACTCCTTTTCCTATACATATGAACAACCATGTCCTTGAACAAATTGACAAACAAATTAATGTTATGTTCACTTTTGACATCCTTTATTATTTACTCTCCTGATTACTTGTAATGCAATTTTACTTAGGGTTAATTTCATTTTAGTTGCACGCGGTTTCACTTTTTTCGCAAATGAATCACTGTGGCGTATTTTTGAGCAAAAAGGAAAAAAAACCCGTGAAATGCATTATTTGTATAATTAAGTAAATGACCAATTCTGCTAATATGGATGAAGATATTTTTTTTCCGAACAAAGTTTATGACCTTTGATCCTATAACCGGTCAAACGTCTAGAAAAAAATTGGACAAAAATGTCAGTCATGTCAGCATAATTGACCATTAACTTAATCTTTAAACAATGTATTTCAAATTCATGCTCTTGCAGGAAAACAACTAAAATGATTCATCTGGAAAAAAAAAAGAAATTGAATGATACAAATATAAAATGAACATTTTTTTTTAAATGAATGTGTTGTTGTCCAGTGCACATCTAGATCGTTCATCAACATGAATGTTTCAATGGCAGTTATCCAACGATGATTAAAATAATGGGAGATTCTATGGTTACTTTGTTTTTCACAAAGTAACCATTACTTTGTTTTGTCCACCATTAGATCATGGGTTAAAACCTAATCTAATGGTAAATAAGACAAAGTACAAACAAAGTATAGGAAAAACAAAGTAACCATAGCCTACACCTAAAATAATATGATTTTAAATAATTTTAATTCTTAATTTATTTATTTATTTTGAGTTGATTAATTCATTATTTATTATTTAGGCTATGGTGACTTTGTTTTTGAGTTACTTTGTTTGTACTTTGTTTTATTCACCATTAGATCACTTTTCACCCCATGATTTAATGGTGGACAAAACAAAGTAATGGTTACTTTGTCAAAAACAAAGTGACCCTAGAATTTCCCTTAATTTTAAGCATTACAATGTTTGTTTAGAGAAACAAAATTCCAAAGCAATAGTTACTTAAATAAATTGGTTCTAAAGAATTTTAATACTTTTTTGACACAAAGAATTTTAATACTTAAACATAGCATTTGATATTGTTACGCTATGTTTGATATTATTTTTGGTCATTTTAATGTTATCTACCATAATTTATGTCGGTAAAAAACAAAATCTAAGGTTTTTAGTAGTTAGTTTTAAATAAATTTTACTATACTCTCCGAACAATATATTCAAATAATTTTTTTAAAAAAAACACATGTTAGAATAAATTACGGACTTGTATGTCACATTCACATATATAGTACATATTGGTGGGCTTTGTAAATACAAGACGGACAAATTTCTCTATTAATTATTTTTTCCACCTTAAGGTTAATATATTTGCAATAACGTACCTTTTGATGTGTATGCCCATAAACATCATAAAAAATTTCAACCACCGTGCCATTGCTCATTATTCAGTATTTGACTAATTTCATTAATTTTTTCTGTTTTTTATTGGACGTATAATTAATACATTCTGAGTTTTTCTTGTATTATATCTATAAAAAATCATACATACTTCATGCTATATTTTAAAATATATACAAGTAACTTCTAATTAATGTTTTTATCATTGAAAGGTTCATGTCAACAAAAGTTTTCAATTAAGGGCATAATATATACCGAATTTAATCTCTGAACTTCTCCGATCAAGTGATCTTTAAAACTCTCAAAATATTAATTAATCTTTTCAAATAAGTTCATGCCTCCGTTTTAAATAAGATGAAAGGAATATCCGGATAATATAAAGTTCATGAGGCTGATCAAACGTTTTGAACAAGTTTAATTACGTTTTAAGCGAGTTTAAAAAGATTATCAAGACATTATAAAAACAGGACGGAGCGCAGAAGGCACGGACCGAAGCAAAGGTGAATAGAGAGGCAGAAAAAGAGTAATTTGGGAGTGTTGGGGTAAAGCAAGGCAGGAGTAAGGTGATTCCCCCGCAAGACCACCAAAGTTTTCGCATGATTGTCGCAGGCACAGTTTACTCGATGCGCGCGTGACTTTTGTATTCTGATTTCATAATAAATTAATATATGAATCAACAAAAGTCACCTCACTTTCGACCCCATTGGATTGGACCCCACTCTCTCTTATTCTCTTTTTGGGTTCCCGAGCCAATCAAATGCTATTTAAATTATTTTCAACTAACAATTTCTTTTGTTTTCAATAAATATGCTTTTAGTTAAAAATATATAACGGGGAGTTCTTTCAAGCATAATTTTAGGAAAACACAGTTCACTTTAACAATGTTGAAAAAAAAATAATGTTGCTTTTGTTATAATTAAATTTGTTTTAACAATAAAAAATGAATTTTTAATTTTCTCTTATCTAGGAAAAACATTTTTTCAAATTATTAATTTAAAATTTGAAAAATGATAATTTTGAGGACGCCAAATAATCCAGATAAACAATCGATAAAACTATTTGAAAAAAAAATTAATTTAAGTTTTTGCCTAATCAGTTTTCAAAATTGTTTCTACTATGGGAGAATTAGTCAGTTGGGCAAAGAAATCAGAAAAAGTGTAAGCTTTTGTTTTTGCCCAGTTGATTTTGAAACCGATTCGACAAAAAAGATATTTTACCAAAAAAACAAAAGAGTAATTAAAATTATCAAAAATTATTAAAAATGGGTTGTGTTTTCTAAAAAGTGTCATACAATTAAGGTTTAACTTACTAAAAGAGACCTCAATTATTTTAAAATTGCATAATTGTACTTACAGTTAATACAAAGAAAAATTTCTCTCACTTCGAGTGTGGTTCAAACTCATGGTCTCTCTAGTTATAGGAAGAGTCTCAACCACTAGGCTAAGAAGTTTTCCACAGAAAAACCTTAATTGTGAGATATGTAATCTACAAAATGTTTTGAATTGAAACTGATTATTATATAAAAGTAAGGGTAAGTGATTTTGAACTCTCCAAATTTTTTGCATAACACATTATTAAGTCTCCTTATTTTAAAAAACATTTATGACGTTTCTATGGCTTGTCATAATTAAATTTTGGTTCTTTTTGTTTATATTTGTAACTGTTAGCGATATTTTTGAGAAACAAAAATATTTCCGTTCAACCTTGGCTCGTGTGGAAATAAATGCGGGCGTGCCAGAGAATTTGGTTCTCAACCTACGCTCTAGGAAGCGGTTTAAAATGTGAAGGGTTGCGCCTATTCCTAATGGATACTTAACTAATAACTAAACGATTGGACGGGAAAAACAAGGATTGAGAAAACGTTTCCCTTGGGTTCCTAGTCGGGGTCAGCACAACTTTGACTAGAAAATGGACCAATTAAATGCTTTGTAAACTTTAAAATAAGAAATCAATAAACAAAACCAAACTTTAGAAAATTTAATTTTATTGATTAATATAAAGTCAAGTTACAAATGAAAGAGATGATTACAAACCAAAAAATCCAACAAAAGTATTAATGTGATCAATGTTAATTAACAAAAGATAACAAATAACTAAAAATTGGAAATAACAAAAATGTGAAATTGAACCGAATTGGTGAGCCTTAACTTCTTGCTTCGATTGACAATGGTGTTGGATGGCTGGAAATGATTGTCGGGTTTAAAAGGGTCGAGTAAGAGACAAATTGGGATTGTAAATTGACAAGAACGGAGTTGGAATTGAAGAACTAAGGACCGAAGTTTAGAGAGCTTTAGAAAGAAAAATTAAGATTGATTTTGATATGTTTTGTATTGATTTGATTGTCTGATTTGTTGGGCCTTAAAATGAGAGATGGGAGGGGGTATTTATAGGCAAAATTGACTTGGAGGGCACTCATATTTCCACCCACTAGCCACACATTTACCCACTAACTTCATGCACCACTTTGTTGAAGGAAAATGTGAATGTGCTTGCTCAAATGTAGGCCTCAACTTGATGTAGAAAATTCCTGCATTTGTCCTTTTCGTGCTTCTTCAAACGACTTCAAAAATTCATTCATCGATGCTCGCTCCGCCCGTGAGAAATCCGTGAATACCGTTGAAAAGATGGGAAAGTCTAGTTTCCGAATATATAAATTTCATCACGTGTCTTCGAGATTTGACCCGTCAATGAATTTAATCAAAAAGACGCTTCATGTGACAAGTTAGTATATAAAAAAGATGAATTAAAAAGGAAAAAATGAATTTCCATTTAATCAACCCATTATCTCCACTAACCCACCTACATAATTGACAAAGACTAAGTCAAAAGCTCAAATCTTCTCCTAATATTCTCTCTTTTGTCAATTTCTTTTTCCCTCAAATCTTACTTTCTTCTCTCATATTTTCCATAACAAATAAAGACTATAGGCTATAAGAATAAGCTATAGTTTACACGTGAATAAATGTAAAAATTACATTTACCCCCAACAGTAACATATTTTAAATTTCTAAACCTTTATATAGATATACAAAATGATTCCGTAATTTTGTTATTCATGTTTGCACATTCATGTCGAAATACAACGGTTAGAACTCCAAAAAAAATAGACAAAAGAATCAAATGGTTAATTCTGACAAAAGATAAAAACTTTATAACTTGTTTTCCAAAATAAGAGGACTAGACATCGTATTATGCAAAAAATTATCTTCCTAAAACTAATGTGTAATCTATTTAGTTTATATTGAAAATAACATTTCACATTTTAAAACAAAAATATGAATTATTTGTGGAAAATAAAATTAAAATGATCAACTATGGTTATTATTATACTTTAAAACAAACTGATCTGACTCCTAAAATTAATAAAATTAATTTTCAAGTGATAAAATACTCCATCTTCTGCTTGAAAGGTTTGTGATTCGAATTTTCATCGTTAAAATTTAGCTCTTAACTGGTAGTCAATCTATAAATTTCATTATAACTCTAATCGAGGTTTGTGGTTTGTCATGACCTTGCAAAAGGGTAAAATTAGCCTTAGCTAAAATTTTGAATAAAAACCGGATAGGAGACAAGGAAGAGGACTCGACATCCCAACTAGATTGACACCCTGAGAACCCCCTCCACCTTTAGCTAAATTTTTTGTTATCAACAAAAATAAAACGTAATCTCAAAAACAAAATAAAATATATATGTAAAATGCTGGATTCGATTTATGAGTTATATGAGTGGTGCTCACATGGTCAATGATTGACCAAATACAATTTGGTCAATCACCGTTAGATCAAAATCTAAGGGTGGAGATTAGATAATAATGAAACCACTAAACTAATCTCAACCCTTAGATTTTGATCTAACGGTGATTGACCAAATTATATTTGGTCCATCATTGACCATGTGAGCGCAACTGTGAGTTATATATATATATATATATATATATATATATATATATATATATATATATATAGGGGAGGGATCCAGTGTGACAAGGTCATTTGGAGCGACAGATTTTTATGGTGTGACAAAAGGCCCAACTAACAAGCCTCACAAAAAGCCTACCTAGCAAACTTGCGCTCTTCAACTAAAACCACTACCTCAAACCCAGCCTCCACCTCCGGCGACTCCGCCACCAGCCTCCACCTCCATCTCCGGCGACTCCGCCATTTCTGCACACCAAACTGAACCCCACTTTCTTCTCCTCTGCCTTTACCGCGACATCAGCTTAATTTTTCAATCTGCCTTTCAACTTGAAATTCAATAGAAGAAATTAGGATAATTCATGAAAGGCTGTGTTTTTTTATTTGCTGTGTGATATTTGTTTTGTTTATTTTGGTTTCTTGATTTCGGAATATTGATGAAGTTAGGTAATGAACTTTGTTTTTATGTCTAAATGAGCAAAAATCTAATGGAGTTCCATCCGCACGACAATAATTTTATTTGCTCTATGGCATGCATGCTTCATTTTGGAATTCCATCTATTACAGTTTATATTTTCTCCTAAATTGTCACCATTGAAAGCTAAGCTAAGCTTAATCCTAAGATAAAGCTAAGTGCTTTCCTTGTCCATACCTAACCCAACTCAACTCTTTAAATCTTCATCAGTTCACTCAACTTTACTCATTTTTAACCACATCTAATAACAAATGGCACCCACCTATTTCAGCTAACTTTTCTAAATTTGAATCCAGAAAATGCCAAACATCAAGCAACCGAAATAATTGAGCAAATAGTAAAACTCTTTACTTTTTGATGCTCAAAAAACTACCCCATTAATATTGTTCATGTGTTTTCTCAGAAGAGGAAAATTGTCAGCAAATTTGAGTCTCTCCTTAAGTCCTTTCTCAATGATTATACTCTTTATTTTTGATTAAATTTTGTACTCATTAGTTTTGGAATATCGTTGTATAGTTTTGGAATATCGTTAATAAGTTTTGGAATATTGTACTATGCATTTTGGAATATTCTGGTCTGTATTTTGGAATATTCCAAAATGAAAAAAAATTGTTTTTATTTGACCACAATGGATCTCAAATCGTCTTTGTTTGTGTTTTTTGTTTTTTTTATTATACCCTAGGTAGTCTCGTATCAACCCGTCGTGTTTAGAAATGTTTTTTGTTTTTCTATTATACCCTAGGTAGTATCGTATCAACCCGTCGTGTTTAGGAATATTCCAAAACTGTTCAAAGATATTCCAAAACTATACATTGAATATTCCAAAACTATACACTGAAATTTTGATAAAAAATTCAAAAATTACCCAGAAAATTCTGGAAAAATTCCAGAAAATGTATATTGTAATTCTAAGAAACTTTAATTCTTGGACTAAGGCCAAATTCCGCATAGTTTAGTCCCAATAAATTATGAAAGTGATTAAATGGATAAAAAATTCACAAAAAATTCTGGACAAATTTCAGAATATGTATATTTTAATTCTAAGAAACTTTAATTCTCGGACTAAGCCCAAATTCCGCACAGTTTAGTCCCAATAAATTATGAAAGTGATTAAATGGATAAAAAAATTCAAAAATTGCCCAGAAAATTCTGGAAAAATTTCAGAAAATGTATATTATAGTTTTAAGAAACTTTAATTCTCGGACTAAGTCCAAATTCCGCACAGTTTAGTCCCAATAAATTATGAAAGTGATTAAATGGATAAATTATGTGTGGAATACTGTAGTATGCGTTTTGGAATATTGTACTATGCATTTTGGAATATTCTGGTATATATTTTGGAATATTCCAAAAAAAAATAAAATCGTTTTTATTAACTACTAGTTTTATTAATAAGAGAGGGTTAAAAGGGTAATTTGCCATTTTTTTAAATTGACACGTATTGAATGGTAAGAACATGAGAGAGAAACTAGTACTTTTTTAATTATTGTTTATTTCATTTTGTTTAAATAATTTTTCCCGACTTTCCCGAACTCCGATTTGAAATTTTTTTATACCGTTGAATTTGTTTTGACGAGACGTTTATTTTGAGTACCATTGTTGTTAGGAAAAGTTGACGTTTTAACATTTTGAAAATATCAGTTATAATTTTGAACATTGTATTAATTTCAATATAAAAATTATATAACAACTGTAACAGATAACATGTTTAAAAATTCAAAACGTATGTTCAAAAATATACCTTACAATTTCATAAACTTAAATCTTATGTTCATAACAGCAGTAGAACAAAAACTTAAATTTTATGCTCAGAGGAGCAACAAAATAACATGTTAAAAACTCATGTTCAAAAAAATATCTCACGTGTTTAGAATTTTTTAAAAATCGTTTTTACCTAAGCATCATGGATCTCAAAATGAACATCTAGTCGACACGAGTCCAACAATATAAAAATCGTTAAAATCGGAGTTCGAGAAAGCCGAGAAAATGATTTTGAATTAAAAAAATTAAATGACAACTCATCAGTACCATATTCTCTCTTCCTCTCTCTTGCGCAAATATAATCTAAATGGAGAAATTTCCCTTTTAGTCCTCTCCTATTAATAAAACTACGTAATTTTGAGGGTTTTTTTACATATAAAAGTGTTCTCACTTAATCCTTCCCATATATATATATATAAATTTATTGTAATTTATGCTTTCTTGAAATAAAATTATATCGATGGTATCTAAAATTTAGAGTAGATTTCGAAAAGAAGCTTTATATTATATTGTTTCTCAAAATAGTACTTGTAATTTATTTTTTCCAAAATTTCAACTTGTGATTATATATGAATTCTCAAATTAAAGACTTTTTCTGTGTTAACATCATCAAAATGACCGTTAATAAATCTCAAACACTAAACAATTTTAAGATTTGATGATATTCTAAACAAGTTTAATTATTTTTTTTTACTTTTGAGGTCATTTAAGTAATGTTAGTGAGAAGAGAGAAAATAGAGTTTAGAGAGATAAAATACTAAAATGGCGTTTTTGGAAAATGAAATTTGTTATCCCATAGTAAAATATGGTGCGGAACTACTTTAATTTTTAAAATAATTTGTATTCAGATTGGTAACGTTAATTGTTTTATGGGTTCCAATTGTAAAGGTACTTATTTTAATAATTCTTGTAATCACATCGAGATCCCTAAAAAATAAAATGCAAGCATCATTTGAAGAAAAAATTGTGAGCAGGTAATTCTTGTGTAAAATTTGTCTTAAAGTTTACTATTTTTATATTTTGATAGTTAAACTTTATGTTTATACGTAAAAATTCTTAAATGTACACTAATTTTTTTCAATCTTTTAAAGAACTAAAGAGTAATAAAGTACTCTATCTTCTACTTAAAAGATATGAAGTTTGAGTTCCTGCTTCATTAAATTTAACTTTTATTGATAACTAATCTGTAAATCTCACTGTTCAAAATTATATGGTTTATTCTACTTTGCGATTGGTTAGATGCTAAACATTTTTATTTAAAAAATAAATTTAGTTTTGTATAAATATATAGAAAGTGAGAAAGGGGGAAGTAGAAGAAAAGAGTGGGGTCGAGTAGAGAGGAATAATGGGGTAGTGTTGGGCGCAAATCACTCGGCCACCGAAAAATGTTAATCATCTCTTCTTAATCTTAACTAATGAATGCTGCTGCGACTAACTTACTTTACCTCCATTTTCGTCCAATTGCACCACCTTCTTCACCCAGTTACTCAGACTATCCAATTCTTCTTTCCATGTCATTTTACTCCATTTGCTATATATGCTTGCTTTAATAGTTGAATGAATGTTCACTTCTAATTATATTACACTTTCCTATTCACTATTCAACTTCCCTATTCACTTAAATGATAACCTATATGAAAAATATTAACCCTCAACATCTGCTGCTCCTTGAAGATCGGGCACTTTCATATATTCAGACAAATCAGATATTGGCCATATTCACTCTACCACCTCTGCATCATTTTTAATCTAATTAAAGTGAAACAACTAAATAATACAGTATTATTTACTAATGTTAAATAACTGGTTGAACTGAAAATTCAAGTTGATAATTAAATGTACAATAACATTTTTTATATTAATATATGGTATATTACTCTATCATGTTAATGTCCGTTTGAAACATTTCCAACATATGCTCATCATATCACTTGTGCTTTTAATCTCACCTATAAACAAAGTTGTCAGGATTTGAGCCTTTGATCATTAGGCTCAAGAGATTCTGATATTATTTCAAAAAATTGATTACAATAGAATGTTAAATTATAGTTAAAATTCAATTATTTATTTTATATTAATATTTAACAAAAACTAGTATTACACAAAAGTATTGTATATAAGAAATACTTTTATTTTTTAAGAGAGTGATGTCTAACATAATGAACTATGACGTGTGGCATGATCATAACGCTTGTGTAAAGTCATGTTATGAAGTCCGACCTCCTTCATATACAATCATATTCTACAAAATATTCCCAATTGCACTACAATTAAACAAGTGAATAATTAAGATTCGTTGTGTATCAACCAATTAGTATCATACCTCCATATAGATTTTCTTCATAAACTACGATTCTTGAATAAAAGGACTCTTAATTACTGTTATTCCTAGACATATTAGTCCTATTAGGAAAAGGTAATGGCCCTACATTCCTACATAAATAGGGGATCCATCATCATCATCATCATCATCATCATCATCATCATCATCATCAAAGATACGACTCCACTCAACATATTACCTACTATCTTTTTATTGCTTATTAATGACCAACATGATCTAATTGTTCGAAATCTACTAACATACTTAAACATCAGACATGGGTTGTCGATCAATGGCTCAGAGCCTAACTATTTATGGTTTTATACGATACGTGCATAGAATTTTGGGTGAAGCGTCATGTAATATTGATATTATAGAGAAGTATATATAGGTACAAGACGTGTGGTAACCCTAGCTAACATATTTACATAAATAGCACATTGGCTAACTATAGTACATATACTCTATCACCCTTCCTCAAGTTGAGTCAGGGAAGCACAAAGGCTCAACTTGGAACAAAACATGTTGAAAGGATCTTTGGACAAGGCTTGGTAAGTATGTCCACCACCTGCTCATCCGTTGGAACATATTGAACTTGAAGTAATCGTTTGGAAACCCGATCATGCACAAAGAAGAAGTAAACTTCTATGTGCTTGCTACGATGATGAAAAATAGGATTCGACGTGCGAGGTGGCTGAATTATCACACAAAATACGTGGTGGTTGCGGAAGCTGGAAACCAAGCTCACGAAGAAGAATGTGCAACAAGCCAATTTCAAATGCCCCAGTTGTCAGGGAGCTATACTCGGTCTCAGTAGAAGAACGAACCACCAATTGTTGCTTCTTAGAAATCCACAAAATCAAAGACCGACTAAGATAAATGGCTACCAGATGTGGAATTACGGTCATCGACGTTCTCGGTCCAATCGACATTAATATACCCATGTAGGAAGAAAGGCGAGTTAGCATGGAAAAGTAATCTTGTGGACTACACAAGGTCTTTTTCTCCACGAAACCAAGTACTACACATCTCTGTTGGAAAATTCGAAAATAACATATTGGAAGGTTGCGTTTAGTCCGAGAAATCCTTCTGATAAACTTGTTACGGTTGAAGGAGATATTCTCACTCATCCTAGTTTGAATCGCAGTATAGTTGGACTCTTCAGTATCTTACTTTCGCTCGTCCGGATATCTTTTTTGTTGTTAATAAAGTCTCCCAGTTTATGCATGCAGCTTGAGATCCTCATTAGCAAGCGAATAAGTGCATTTCTCGCTATCTTAATGGTGCCCGATCCTTTGGTCTTGTTATGCACAAGAGTGGTATGCATCCTGCTCGCCATTGTTACTCTGATGCCCATTGGGGGTAACGATAAGGATGATAAAAAATCCAGAAGTGGTTTTGCTATTTTTCTTGCTCTTATTTCCTGGTCAGCTCGAAATCAACGTATAATGTCACGTTTTTCTACTCAGACTGAGTATCTTACTTGCATCTGAAGTTAGTTAATTGGAATTTAAAACCAAGTGAATACGTGTTTAGGAGTAATCTAATATCTCTCCTCTTAAAAAATCTTTATATTTATTCTAACATATGATTTAGTAATATTATTCCGTATCACTTTATTAAAATTGATGAAATGTCAACTATAATGAAGAGTTATAATTTTGATACATTAAAAGATAAAAAATGTTGTTACCATAAAGAAAAATAGATAAAAAATGTTACAAAATAATAGACTATGGTACATACAAAGATCAATGTTTGGACATGAAAAGGCTTAAATATTACGAAATGAGATGGGCGAAGCAAAGAGGAATATTTTAAGGTACTTCACAAGCAAAATAGTGTTATCTATTTTATTTCTTTTACTTTTTGAATTGAGTAGTGCTTCAGCTTTTGTTAGCCGGAAAGTGAAAATTGAGAAAGCAATCATAATAATATTACAAAATCATAATAATTATAATTAATTAAGAATAAGAATAATACACTGGTGAGGTAAAGATAAAGAATATATTTGCTTATGAAAGGGTAGTTTAATCATGCTAATTAGTTTTTGAGATTTGAGATGGATATCATCATGTCACGTCTTTTAATCATTGCAATATTAGTATTACTATGGCAGATTTAGATATCTTTTTTATGAAGGCCTTGTTTGGGAACGAGCTGTTAGCGGTTAGCTGTTAGCTGTTTGAATTAGCTGTTAGCTGTTTACCTTTTTGAATTAGCTGTTTTGACTAGCTGTTTGTAAACACGTTTGGTAAAATTTAGCTGTTTGTAAATTAGCTGTTTGGGTAAAATGACAACTAAGGACATTGATATTATTGTATAATATATGTAGTTAAAAGCTTAACAAATATTATAAAGTCTTTAATAATATAGAAAAATAAAAGAAAAAATAGGAAATAAATTACCAATTCATATTAAATTACATAATTGTAGCTTACAAACCACATTTCAAATAATAATAAAGTTACATAATTATATCATTAATCCATAAACAAAATATTAAGATATGTTTTTTTTTTTAAAAAGTCATAAATAGAAGTTGCTAAAAAATATTAAATCTAGTAACTTCAAGAAATAGTGAAAATAGCTAATTTTCAAAAAATCTTAAATAGAGAAGTTGTAAAATAAAGTTGTAAAAAATATTAAATAGAGAAGTTGTAAAATATTAAATAGAGAAGTTGTAAAAAATATTAAATAGAGATGTAAAATTAAAAGGATAAATGAAGGTATTTTAGCCATTTATAAAAAGTAGGAGAAAAAGCTAATTCAAAAAGCTCCATTTAGGAGCTTTTTTAAAAAGAGCTTTTTGGGCTCAAAAAGCTCTCCCAAAAAGCTCTTTGCCAAACACCATAAAAATGGTTCAAAATGCTAATTGAGCTCAAAAAGCTCTTTTTAGGCCAAAAAGCTCTTTGCCAAACACCCCCGAAGTGTTAACATATGATCAAGTTGAAATACATTAGAGGCTGTAAATTTGATTAATATAAAATCAAATCAATCACAAAAGAAAAAAATAACTTGTAAAGAGATATGAAACCATTCATTTTCCTCCCCCCACCCTCATTAATCTCATATCATGTTTCTTTGCATTATTTACTACCATCAATGTGCTTAACTTCAATTATGATGTGATGTAAAGTATTTTTTGTTATATATAAACATAAACATTTTAATCAAAACTCAAGAACCGGCTACTTTGAACTACAAATGTAATTGAGATTAATGTATTGTATTGATGCAAACTTTTATTATGGTTACGGTCTAATTGTCTAATTTCATTGAACAAGTCTACTACATTCGGTCCATATTAGAAGTTTTTGGATGATGTTGTTACCTTTTGAAAAGATATGTAAAAAAAAACTTAATGAGCATAGTGTAATTTAGCAGTAGTATTATTTGGAGCTTAAAGAAACTTGAGATTCCAAAAGTAGCCAGCCAATGGTGGAGCATTTTCCCGCCCAAGACGATACAAAAATGTGGAAACACAAAATCAAGTTACATTATCACATCAAAAATTCATCCTTCTATAGTTTATTTTCCTTGACTCCTCTGGTCCCACCTTTTTCTACCTTCACTTTTCTTATTTTTAAAAAATCCACCTGTCCTCCATTACCCGCAAATCAATGCCCTTTCAAAAAATTTACTGTCTTCTTCCCCAATTTTCATTTTCCTCCCTATATATAAACCCCCAATTTCCCACACTCCACTCAGCTCCCCCCTCCCCACTCCCCTTAATGACGTCAGCACCACCACTCCCGGCGGTGCTCCTCCTCCTCATCTTCACCCTCCTCTCCGCCGCCCCCGTCTTCGGGTGGCGCCCATGGCCCCACCATACCCCCAACTCCTCCGATCTCCTCTTCGACGGCAACAAAAAATACGAAGGCTCATCGGAGTTCGTTAAAATGCGGTACCATATGGGCCCTGTCCTCACCGCCAACATAACCGTCCACACTATCTGGTACGGCACGTGGAAAAATACCCAGAAAAAAATCATCCGCGAGTTCATCACTTCAATCACCGGAGCTCCCACGCGCCAATCCTCCGTTTCCGGCTGGTGGAAAACCGTTCAGCTCTACACCGATCAGACCGGCAAGAATATCTCCTCGACGGTGTTACTCGGCGAGGAAAAAAACGATCGTTTTTACTCGCACGGAAAATCGCTGACGCGCCTTTCTATACAGTCCGTTATTAAAAGCGCCGTTACGGCGAAAACGAAGCCGTTACCAATAAATCCGAAAAGCGGTTTGTATCTGTTACTGACAGCCGATGACGTGTACGTTCAGGATTTCTGCGGGGAGGTATGTGGGTTCCACTATTTTACTTTCCCGTCGATCGTGGGGTACACGCTCCCGTACGCGTGGGTGGGGAACAGCGCGAAGTTATGCCCAGGCATCTGTGCGTATCCGTTCGCCGTGTCGGTATTTATGCCGGGGGTGAAAGCGAAGAAGGCACCAAACGACGACGTTGGAGTTGACGGAATGATAAGTGTGATCGGACATGAAATAGCTGAGCTGGCATCGAATCCGTTAGTGAATGCGTGGTATGCAGGAGGGGATCCGACGGCGCCGGTAGAGATAGCGGATTTGTGTGAGGGGATATATGGGACAGGTGGGGGAGGGTCTTATACGGGGCAGTTGATGGAGGGTGAGGATGGTGCCACGTATAATATGAAAGGAATCAGACGGAGGTACTTAGTTCAGTGGATATGGAACCATGTGGTTAGCTATTGTACTGGCCCTAATGCACTTGATATGTAATCTTAAATCTTGTTTTCTTGTAATCAACAAGTATTTTGGTTTGTTTAGTATAAGTAGTTGAGCTTCTGTAATATTTAGTTTTGTTTTTCGTACATTACTTGCTTTTTATGTATACTTTACATGCATCTAATTTTGCTTTTTCTTTTTCTTTTTAAAGAAATTTTTATTGGTTACATAAATACTACTTCTTAGAATGTTGTTGTGTCAAATTCTACCATGTTGAAATTTTTTTGTATGTTACCTTTGATTATTTAGGATAAATTGACTAGTGTTGTAAAACTCGTTAGTTGTTAATTGGACGGTAAAAAACGTACGAGGACTAATAGGAAATTAGGAAGAGAATTAGTCAGACGCAAATTGAATTTTGAGCACTTAGACGAATTTGAACTGTTCAATTGATTCAAATCAGCTTTTTTGAATTTGGTCGCTTAAGCGACCAAGCCGCTTTGTTTGCAACAACATAAGATTCATTAAAGTGAATGGCTGTTGAACTTATGAAGTCTTTTTAAACCCGTTTGGATTGTTATTTTTTTTTTCTAATTGGCAATTGATGTAATCAAACCTTAATTGTGTTGCGGTGGTTTAATTATCTCTACAAATTGTGTTTATATCATGATTTGTAGTTATCAGCATGATGATAGAATTGGAAGTGTAATTGAATTATTTAGAGATGAGAGAGCACATTTGTATTGTACGGAAGGAAATGAAATTGGTAGCTAGATGAAATGTTGGTTTTTGTATCCTTACATAAGGCCATATTATAATGCCATCTTTTTATTTATGGGGGTGTCAAAAATTAGATGAACGTGAAATAAATTCAATGTAATTTTGTAGAAACCAATTATTATATTCTGTACAAACAGTTCAATGTTTAAGGCAGTGGCACCAACTATATGTGCAATTAAAGAATGGTAGTGTATCATTTAATTTTTTTTTCTAAATAATCCTTTGACAAACAAGTTCCAAACTTGGTTAATTTTACTCTCTTTGCTTATTCAATGATGAAAATATACAAGTGATCCAAAATTTATATGTGGGGCACTGCAATTTGTACACTGGGTAATAATTCAATGCAATGTTAACACAAATGTAATTAGTAATTCCCTCCATTCTGAAAATAATATTTAGGCCACAATTTATAAACCTAGACCATAAAATATATTTTGTATATAGATAACAAGATACATCAGTCCTATAATTATATACAATTTCTCTATGTACCAAAAAAAAAATATACAATTTCTCTATACAGAAATATAAAATGCAAGATTAATCAATAAATATACTTAGTTAAGGGTTTCATATGCTTTAAATTTTGAATGCAATATCAAAAGTGTGTATATTTTTATTTTATTTTTACTTAAATTAGCTTTAATTAGTTATATGTTGCCTGGCTCTGCATGCAGAATCTCTGATTGAAACCTTTTTTAAATTATTTTTAATGAAAATGAAAAAGAATATTTAGGAGAAGTAAAATGAAAATGAAATGAGATCAATAATTGGAGGGTTGCATAAGAAGCCAAATGATTTTAATTGGGGTTGCAAGAAATGATGTTGACAGTGTAAATCGATATTGAAAAATATGACAAGATTATTAAAAATAGATAAACGATGAACTAAATAAAGTCCAACCAAGAAAGGAACACAAGTCTTCTTCATACAAGCTGTGTACAGTAATGAGTGAACTAACATTTGTACTAGCTTAGCTTAGGGGTTTTCATGTAACAAGGTGGCTCAATATATGTCGATATATAGTGCCTTTTAGTTTAAATCTAACACTTTGAGTTTTACATATCACTTAAAATATGTAAAAGATTTGAGTTTTAAAGCATGTCATGAATGTATTGAATATTCATATTAGACGCTCTCACGAAAGACATTAAAATTAGAAAGGAGAATCACATTAAGAGTGTTGTTAGAGATAATTGAAGCTCTCCATATTCCATAAGAGATCATGGTATATCCAAATTATTTTGAGTTCAACTCGCTTGTAATGATCTATAAAAAGGTCTAAGTTTGCCAAAATCAGTAACATGATCACAAAAATCCTTTTGTTCCATAGGAGATATAAGAATAGCTAGTTGATCAAATAAGATTTTAGCTCTTTGCGTTGAAATAAAATTGATTATGGATCACATTTAAGGGTGGAAATATGATGATTAATGTGTCATACTTTGGGAGAGTGCCTTTAAAAAATGCCACATGAAGTTTTTGATAAGCTTTCCGAGCTATGTTTGAACCAAGCAATTGAGGAAGTAAATTGTCCAAAACAGAAGAGAATAACTAAGATAATACTTGTAAGTCCTCATGTGCATAATTAAGATAGTCCAAGCTTGAATCAACCGATAGGTCTTTTACTCGAGTTTTTCACAAATGGTCGAGGCATATGATAATTTTATATTATTCGCTTCGGCTTCTAACCTATGGCTAAAGCATATGTATTTTATATATATATATATATATATATATATCTCAATCTTTGTCAAGGTAGAAGAAAAACGCACTATACTAATAAACATTTTTGTACTAGTGTAGGGTTTTTCGCCTTTTGTTGTAAGGAGTAAGTTGGTTGGGGATTCCAAAACTTGTTTGGTTTCTGTTTTTTTTATAGAAAAAATTGCAACAAAAAACACACTTAGACACTTACCAAGCCAAAATGAAAACCAAACTTAGACCATATTGAAATATTTATTCCACTCTCTAACGACTATAAAATTGCTGATTTAACCACGCCCGAGTGATGAGTTGAGTTTGAGCTAGTTTTAGCTTTCTTGACTTTGAGGCTTTTTGCACATTTTGGACCAGCAAAATACCTCTAGGTCTACCTCTATTAGAACCATGACGTTTGATATTTTCTTTATTTGAGATAGGTCCTTCATCCGGAAACGAGTAGGTTGCCTCAGACATACCATAGTGAATTTTATCGTTAAGAATAATGAAAATCAAGTGTCTTAATGGGTCAAAATTTCTTTGAGGAATTGGGTCCAGTGGATCCCTAGTAGACCTATTCAAACTCACTTCCTTACTACCACTTGGGTTAGAAGAGCTTTAACATTGAAGAGTGTCTACAATATGGGTCAATTTTGTTTTGACTTTTATTTTTGTATATTGTAAGTACTTTAAATTGCTTAAACTTAAAATAGATTTTAGAAAATGAGCCATATATTATAAAGTGTGTTTGACGTGAAACCGATCAAAGTAATATAATTTCTTATCGATCCATTTAACCAGAAGTAATTTAGTCGCATGTATGTAAGGAAATGTGAGAATGCATAAGAAAATAAAGGAGAGGGAGGCAAAAACAAAAAACAAAATAAAGACATTGAAACCCAAGGAAAAACAAACACAGTTTTAGAGGAGAATATATGTACTGTGAGGTTTGATTTTGAAGATGTGAACATGAGAAAATCGAGCCTTTTTTTAGCATATATATACTAGAGAGTGCAAAACTCAATATATATATATATATACATACATTAATTTGACAAGATTCAAGAGCTTCTTGATTGGACTTCCAAGTCTCATCCCATGCTCATGCCTGCAGGTTTTTCAACCTTGGGATCCATACCTAAACACCAACCCTTAAATTAGGCTTCAAATACTATTCATCACTTATCAATAACAAAAATAATAAACTAAAAAAAGCTTCTATAGTTGTAGGATTTTTTTTAAAATATCTATATATAGTTTTTTTATTCTAAATTAATCTTTATGCAATTTTTTTTTGAAATAAAGATCTTTTTTTTTTTTTATAATATCATCAAAATTAATATGATAATAGTTAAAATCAATTAGCCTTTCTACTACATTAAATCAGATTTTTTATATTAAAAAAAGAAATTAAACTATAAAATTCCATAATTAACAATGGTTACAATATGTTTCAATCCTAATAATTTTTTTTAAATGAATTTGGGAACCAGCTGGGTTGAGGCTCTCCCTATTAATTTTCTGGTACGAGTCAAGAATATAACAATCAATTTAAAAAGGGAAAAGAAATGAAAAAGTAGGCACAAATTGGGAAAACGTTACTTTGACTCATCATATATTATATGAATTGTTAATTTGTTGTTGTTATGGATATAGAGTAGGTGAGGTCTAAGGGGGTTTGATAAAATCATAAAATAATAACAAGAAATTGATTGATAGTTCCAATTTCCAAATAAAGAAACGAAAATTGTTAATTTATGGGAAGAGGAGATATAAATTTTAGTAATACAAACAAAACAAACCAACACTCTAATAATCTAATCTAATCTAATCTAGTGTTGAGTATGAATCAATCGGTGGAAAAGTAGGAGCGGCGCATCTTCTTCTAATTCTTCTCTTTCTTTATACTACTTCACTACCAAATCATATCTATTCTTTTCCTTGTTCCTTTGCTTTTCTTTTCTTTTTATTATTAGGGCTACATTCTAAACCAAATGGGTTGGTGTGGATTCTTGCAACATTTTCACTTTTTCATAAGCTTTCTTGGTATAAACAAGAATTGGTTTGGATGTAGTCTACCAGTTTAAAAGTGCATAGTATATTTGGAGTTTATCTAACATACCGCATGGTTTATAGATTATACTAGTAGTCAATAAAGTTTGGAGTCGGTTTTAAGATGTTACTTAACTTCAGTTTGTTAAAGTCATTTTGAACATTTGAGTTAAGATTTTATTTGCGGAATATTAGAACGACAATTACAAAAAGGGTTAATTCTTATGAACAACATATATGACACTCACATAAAAACGAAAAATATTTTATTTACTTAACTTGTCGGTTTGAAATAATAACATGACAAATGTATTTTCATATTTAGGTAACATATACGATTGCTGTTACTATCATGCTATACATAAATGTAGGACCTTGTAGCCAAAGACTAAATCTCCATGCACTTGCTTGTAGACAGCTTGAAGGATGAGGCATTTGGCCCATGGTTTTTAAAGAGCTCCAGTCTAAGGCCAGATTTAAACCCTAATCTTTAGTTAAGGATGAACTCCTATCACTCAACCGCACCTCTTAGGTTTCATGCATATTACCCTTTATCATAATCTTAGTGATTTCATTTCAACATTTTATGCATCTTGCTAATTCAAAAAAGCTTCCTTTCAATATAAAAGTCGATTAATATAAAAGTCAAATAATCGAGCATTATTCATTTTATGTGTTTTCAATTTTATAATTTTATTATTCAAAAATAGCTCTTTTATTTGATTTATTGACAAATTATATATGTAATTTTTTTTATTTTGAACCACAAAGAATTGCTTTCAAATGCAAATGAAATTAGTAACGGTATTTTAAATGAGTAAAATATTAACAAACACTTAATTTGACAAGTACGGCTTAAGCTTCTTTTTTTATGCGTTATCTGTAGTTTTAGTTCAAGTTAGTAATTTCAGTAATTTTTCTTCAATAAATAAACTTTAGTTTAGTAATTGTTAGTAAATTTCAGTTATAAAAAACATGACTTTGATGAAATAAAAATTAATTATGAAGGATAGATATGTAAAATAAAAGATGAGAAAGTCAATCCATCAAAGCATCTCATTTTTCTCTAGATTTTATTATTGTTATTATTATTATTATTATAAGCTAAAAGAAAACCCATAAAAAGTGTATTTTCGGTTTGTATGTGATGTATTTTTCTCACATACAAACAAGTAATGTATGAAATCACTATCTAATTATGTGCTGTAGCAAGCTAAGGTAAACTAAGCTAAGATGGTGCAAGTTGTTAGAAGGGTTTTGTCTTTTCTTTATACGTTTTCAAACTAACGAGAAAAACAAGAAGATGGTCCTTATCTATCATCACTCCCACTATAAAGAATTGAATGATGATCACGAAACATAGATAGGAATACATTTTATTAGGAATCCCAAATTGAGCACATCATACACTTATTGCCTGATTGCTCTCTCATTTCTCAATATTATGAGAGAGAATTACAAAAGAATAATAACAATATTAATAATAATAATAATAATTAAAGATTACAATGTTGATTAGCTTTGATGAGAAAAGGAAAGACATGGAAATGCAATAATTAGAGAAGAGGAAAAGGGGGACCTCTGCTATTGGTTATTTCTTTGTCATCTAATTTTCACACAACTTTTCATAGCATTGACACAAATGAAATCAATCACTAATTCTATTGATTTTGCAAATCCAAAATCCAACTGATTTGCTAGCTGTTTAATTCTATGATTCTGTGTGGTCCTAAAGTCATCTCCTAGGAGGGACACCATTGGTATATATATGACCTTATATAAATTTCTGAGGTAAGGATATACAAAGAAAAGAAAAGGCAATTAAAACATCAACATTAAGGTTAAATGGAAGCATTAACCAAAAGCAATCATTAAGTAGAAGGTGAAAACAACAGTGTTTTACCCTCAATCAGTTAAGACAGTGTGGAGTACTTGCAAATTTCATCATATGCACATTTGATCATACATAGGCATTATCAATGCATCATAGGACATGAGGGGCCTTAAATGCTCATCTCTATCTACCAACATATGTTGAATGTGCAAAACTAACTTCTACAATTCCTTTTTCCTCCTTGGCCTACAACTTCAACTCAAATACGTACCCTTGAATTTCAGTGTTATGCAACAATCAATATTTTGTTACAAAAATTCAGGTGAGGGGTTGGTCTACCCATACCTGATGTCTAGCAACCCGTTTCGAAACGGATGACACTAGGGTAATGCCCTTGAATGATGATAGCAGGATAATAGTGAACTAAATTCGCAATCGGAAATAAAGAGAGGAAAACTTGGGTTTATTAATTAAAGTCGTGTGGGCAAGATGTTGAATTTGGGTCAAAGCGGACAATGTCGGTATAATATTGGATACGAGTGCTTGCTTAATTTTGAGAAAGTGAAGACTTGAAACTCAAACTGTGTGCTTCTTCAGGAAAATAGGACCACTGGATGCTCAAACTCTCCTGATCCCCTTGGTTGAATTCATCATTGTGTTATATGAATCTTCACTGATAGAACAATCATCATGTACAGCACTAGCAATAAAATACTCTACCAGAAAAGGAGCAAGACATATTACTACACAATCAAGGACCATGTCCATTCATTGATAATTATTTGTCAGATTTCTCTTTTAATAATTGTCACTTAAAATCCAAAATGTACCTATAACCTATTCATTCACCTTCGGCAGTACCAGTGGCAGGGGTGCACAAATTTTTTAACCCAATCCGTGAGTTAATATTCTTCATCCCTAAAGTGCAACTGCAGCACCCCAGCAGACGTGGGTGCTGTGGCATACCATATACCCTGTCCATCCGACCCTGCCCTTCGTATTTGCTTTCGGTTACGCACATGGCCAACCAATATGAAAACTCAGCCCTCCCTTTCCTCGCCTTTTCGATGTCTTATCATTTGTAGGTTTAACAAACATATACATTTACTAATTTAGTACAAGCATTCTAGTGATGCAGTATGATGTCACCTGAGCCCGGCCCATGCATATATTACATAAACCATGTCTCTTCCTAGTACATTGCAACATTTTCAGCAACTCAAGCATGCCTTTTGTTCTTCTGCATAAAGAAATCTTCAAAAACTTTCTCATCCAATAAATAATTCCTTGTCAATAGTAAGTCAAAATACAGTTTGGAACGGAACGCTGAAAGATTTCATATACAAAGGGATACATCTAGTTATATTCATAAAATGTCATTTTAGGTCTTTAAGGTTCTCATTCTGCAGATACTTCAGCACTCCGTATGTAACAGATCCAGCAACAAACAAGAATACAGTAGGAGTGAAGGACGGGTACAAGTACTTCACAAATAATTTGTCCCACTCATCAGGTAGGAACCCTGTGGATGTAAGATAAAGAAAAAGTTAAATTCGTAATTTATGAAACAATGACCTAACATTGTGAAGGCACCCTATAATATATTCTAATTTCCATAGAAGCAGTAACAATGACATAATTGTGAAAATATTCGAGGATAGTATGTAAACTGAATTACGGACAAACATATCATTTAATCTTCAAGAACAATGGAAGTAATCACAAGAATTTTACAATAGCAAAAACTAGCAACACAAGTGATTCCCAAGATGCAAAAAAATCCAAGAAGGAATGTACAACTTGGAATATCAATATTCGATTCTAACACATTAGCTGCATAGCACTACCATTATTCAATAAAGAAGTTAAGTGAGAAACTCCCAATACAAATATGGAATATTGCTATATTAGTAGCCTTCTCCCTGGAACAGTCCATAACTGCAGGCGAATAGGTCTTATTTGGGTCTTTTGCGTTTTCTCCTTCTTCAGCCTTCTTAACCATAGGCTCATCAGGATATTCTAGAACCCACAGAATCAAGACTAAAAGGTGTATCAGAATCCACGGATTTTCAATCACTGGATTGACTTCATTGGGAGAATGAGTACGTTACTTTTGATGATTTTATCCTTGGATATCGATCAAGCATTCGGAGAAGTAAAATTTCCTGTTTATTTTTGCTATTGATGAACCATAAAACCTGAAGCAATTGTTTCACGGTAGCTTATCCTAAACACAGTTTTACTCTCTTAGTTTATTCCATAGATTCACACATATAAATGAGCCCTCCAAAACGAATTTGATTAGTCCTCAACTGAATCCGAATAAAGGTACTCAACGCAATCCAAAATAATTCTGATCTCAAAGAAATGTTGGAAAATTCAATGGATCGAATGATTCCACATTGTGGAAATTGAAGATGAAGATGATTATAGTTTAGCAGGGATGTACACTGGGATGAAAGGAGAAGCTAAATTGACAGCAGACATGAAACCGGGATAAAGCAAAGATTCTGGGGAAGGCACACAAAACTTTTCTTTTGAGCTTGAGCGAATGGTCTAGTTGGAAACGCGGACTCAGATTGTGGTGAAGATCGTTTGATGGGAAGGTCTTTGTCCTGCTACATCTTCACCCTCTACAGATGTGCTATCAGTAGGAAAGCAACACTAGAACGCTTGTTTTTTGTCTACTACCGCAACGGAAAACATGGCTATAACAAAAAGGGCTAAAGAAGGCATGTGGTTGGAAGGCCTTGTTGATAGCTTCGGAAAAGCTTATTCCCTATTTGAGCTTGGCTGGGAATCTAGTCTATCATGAAAAGATAAAAACACACTAATATCAGATCGAATGTTATTCGGAATGTGACAGAAGAGAAGTGCTCCTTTATTGAGAAGATTAACTCTGAAGATTGATGCTGATATGTTGGCTCAGTTGTTGCAACTGAAAAGTGCAAGCATAGCTTGAACTTGGTGAATGTTTGCATGAACAATCGGTAAGAATTGTTTTCCTGCCTGTGGACACAGATTACATCGATCCAATTCTTAATTGTTTTTCTTTTCACCTTATTATTTTTGTGTGCCAATTTGACAACAATCCAAAAATCACCCAACTTTCAACTTACAGCATTATTATTTCATTAAGATTGTTGCTATGGCTATAGGTAGACTTTTACTTCTTGTTTCATAGTCCTACTCAATGTGTTGATAAATCGTAATGGAAAGCCGCCAAATGTTGTCATAAAACACAAAGCTGTAATGTATAAATCAGATTAAAATGATACCTGAAGCAGAAAGCAAAAGGCCGTCGACGAGAATGACACCACCAAGGCCCAACCAGGTCAAAATAAAGGCACTTTCGATCTGACTCGGAGCCTGGTCCTGAGCTTTAGCCTGTTCCTGCTGGCTTACAAAAGCAGGCTTCTGAACAGGAGAGCGCCTGATAATAGAAGCTCTGTCTCTTTTACCCTTAATAGGTTTGTTAGTAGAGGAAGAAGTAGCATTGCTTGAAGATGATCCAAACCCTAGAGCAGAGGATTTGTTAGGCGGAGGTTGCTCATTGGAGGGTTCGGCGTCGGTTGTTGGATTTTGGGACTGGATTCTCAGATTAGGTTTTGATGGAGGGACGAGCTGAAGATGGTGATAAGATTTTTGAAAGAGAGAGCATGTTGACTGGATTTGTACCGCCATTTTTCGTTTAGTTCGTTACAAATCCTCCGTTATTTATTTCCTTATAGGCGCTCTTTCCATTTTTTTTTATACTTTTCGAAAATATAAATTTTTCAATATTGCGTTCACTTTTTTTTGTTCTGTTTACTTTTATTTGTATTTTATTTCATTAATCGAATTAGCAATGAATATAACAAAATAATTGTTAATTTTGTAAAAAATAAAATAACCATACAACTTTTTATTTCGAATATCAATGTTTTATTACTAAAACTTATAACTATAACTAATATTTTTATGATATTTTTTTAATTATTATTTTGTATTTTAATAATGAAAAAAACAGACAAATTATGTAAAGAATGGCTACATCTTTTTCACATTAGTGAATTGAAAAACAAGTTTTGAAATAATTTTTTCTTTTTCTTAATAAATTGTAGAAATAAGATACGAATGTGAACCATCCACTCACTCACCGATGAGTTTATATCAGTTAAGCTACAGTAAATTGGTAAATGTTGAAATGTTTAAAAATTGACACAAAAATATACTCCTAGTATTTTCTTTTTCAAAATGAAAACAACATTTAAAAAAAATAAAAACAACTTTCTAAATAAAACATGTGTTAAGGTGAAAAAAAGAACATCTGGATTAAAATTTGGAGCAATTCCCAAGTGAGATTGTGAGAGAGAAGGCAACAGAAATTGTCGTCCACAATTTGAGATTGAAAGATCAGTCTTGTTTCTCCTCCTCCAGAGTTTGATGGGCAGTGTATTATACACATCTCAAACCACCTTCCATGGCAGTCTTTATCTCTTCCGCTTTGATTTCATCTTGTGTTGTTCCCCTGAGAAGCACATGCTTTTGCTCTCTTTCTCCATACTCTTCCAAATCGGCATCTGCTACTTCTATTGTGTGGTTCAAGCAGGATCTTCGACTCCATGATCATCCTGGCCTTCTTCAAGCTTCCTCATATCCTTCCTTACTTCCTCTTTATGTTTTCGATCACCACATTCTCTCCCGTCAGTCTTACTCTTTCTCGCTTTCCTCTTTCATTCTACCTTCCTATACTGCTGCATTTACCATTTTGTACCTACATCACTGTTTCGCTACTCATATTGCTGCTTCATTTAGATTATTATACTCAGATAGCATCTATTAATTCATATGCCTGCATTTTTACCTAAGCAATTAGTTATATCAACTCACGCGGCTGCTAAATTTTGAGATTGTCATCCACATGTAGCATCGATTCTAGTTCATCTTTTATTAATGCTTGCATTTTCAGTTGGAAATCAGTTCAAGCGGCTCTTTTTGACGGCTTATGTAGGTTATTTTAATGTGATGCTGGAATTTATTTCTTTTGCACCGGACAATTTAGGGGAATTGTTAAAGTAACACGGAACTAATTTGAAATTCTGCTTGATTTTAGCTTTCTAGACTGTTGCATTTGATATTATGTAGTTATGTAACTGTTTCATTACTGATATGGCTGCTAATTTTTGAGATTATTGTCCTGAGATAGCATGAAATTCAAATGAAGATCTTATTGTTAGATCTTCAAGTTTTCTTTTGACTCTTTGTGTAGATTTTTTACTTATTCTGATGAAATGTTGGATATTATTCTTTATGCACCGGAGGATTTAAGGAAATCCATAGAGGAATAGGGATCTAATTTGAAAAATTCTGTTTGATTTTACGTTTCTAGACTGTTGCATTGGACATTGTATAGTTATATAACTGTTTCCTTACTGATGTATATGCTCATTTTTAGAGTATTGTTCTGAGATAACAATTGAAGTTCTGATCATTAATCCCTGCATTTTCCCTACAAAATCAGTTCATTTGGTTCTTTTGACTGTTTGTGTAGGTTATTCTGAAGAGACACTGGAAATTGTTCTTCTTGCGTTGGCTGATTTAAGGAAATCATTGAAGGGACAAGGATCTAATTTGATGATTAGAGTTGGGGGTGTGGAGAATGTCATAAGAGACCTTCTAGAAGAGGTGTTATTACTTTTTCTAGTCTCTTTTTGTGATGGTATCGTACTTAGTATCAGCCTGTTCCGCATGACTTCATCATTTTGAATTCTTATGGGGACAGGTAGAAGCTGCTGAGTTATTTGCTGAAGAGGAAGTAGAGTACCACCTTCGCACAACAATGAAAATTGTTGAAGAAGCCTTGACAAATTCAACTCTCTCATATAGGAATCCAAAGATTATACGCTGGCGCACTCCATTTTTTGACATTAAGGTTATCATCTTTACCTCCTGCCCTCCAAAGCTTTCTTTGATGAATGTTTTTATGGTTATTTTGATGCAAATTGTAAATACGATGTGGCAATGTACGTCTTGTAGAATCTCAAGGACTTGCCAGCATCTTATGTTGACTTCAAGAAACTTCCCGTGACTTCTCCTCTTCTTCCCCCTACCTTACCTAGGACACCAATGGAATTGAACTGGGGTAAATTTCCCATTTTTCAACTTTTACCTATTGTTGGTTCTCCCCATTAGTTTTTTTCAGTACTGTAGTGAAAACCGATTCGTGTTTTCATAATATATTTTAATACACAGTTTTATTACTTATAGGGAGAGTGATGATTAAACCATTCATCAGGTTCTATGCCCACATTGGATGAGTTGAAGAAATTTATGAATGAAAATCCATTCAAAGTGAAGGAGAGTTGGACTTCGATCAAGGAGATGTCACCTGAAACTATATTGCAGAACAAAAAGTCAAAGTTGAGGGGAGCTAATTCAAGTAATTGGAATTTCAAGCAACGTCAGAGGAGTAAAGTTGAAAATTCTGTTTTTGTTACCCAAAAGCAAACTGTTTTAGGAGGTGGGACAAGTAATATACTTAATGCATTGGCTGGATACTTTCGATATTTGGAGGGAACAGCTCGAGATGATTGGCAAGAGTATGTGGTGGTTGCTATTTGATTCTTTTATCAATTTTCATGACCGTGATTAAAAAATAGTTTTGGTGGTTGGTATATCAAATTAATTTTATCATTTGGGTGCATTCTACCATAAATCGCGAGCATATTTTTTTTTTGTTTACTCAAAAATCCTGTTTTTAGGTAGGATGAAAAACGCATCATGTGGTAAGAGATAACTTGTGCCGAGTGATTTTACAGCGTACATAGAACAAGGAACCGTGCTTAAATAGATGTTCTTTAGCCTTTTTCATTTTTTTCCTTTTTCTGATTGGGAACTTTGGGATCCTGACGCAACATATTTGGTCTTTAAATTCTATTCTACTTCATTAAGTCTCCACATGTCTTCTTACAAGGTGATTCTCCATCATATATTTTTGAAAGATGTGTTTTTTACACAGGCAATATTCTAAATCCAATATTTATCTCTCTGTCTCTCAATGCGTGCTATGTTTTGGTTGTTTATAATAAAGAAATTGATTGGATTTTTGGCCTTTAAAGGCTATATGCTGTAGTTTTTTGTTCTATACAATATATTTTGAAACTATCTTCTTTTTTTGGATAATTGCCAGACTATTTCATGAACTTCATGTTTCTTTTAAATAAATCAAACTACGGCCTGGCAGGGTACATGAGAGGCTGCGTAATGCTGAAAGTCGGGAAGGGGCTTCATTTTTTGCACTCTTTGGCCCCTCTCTTTGTCTCGGTATCATATCCAGAAGGAAGGTGTATTATGAAGCTATCAAATATGAGAAGGAACGAAATGCTGGATTTCTATCACCGTTTGGATATTCAGCAACTACTGTTGCTGCTGCTGTTGATGCTGTGAGCTCAATGGAGGTACTGTGGAGTTCAATATTGGTTACTTTGAAAATAATTTACACATCTTATATTTTTGGTTGTTCTGTTTGTTGCCTTACCATTATATCTATCTGAAGAGATGAACTTGATGACAGTGGTATTGGCTCATGGCTTTAAAAGGTCAAGTAAACAATGATGGAACATATTCTACTCGAATATGGCGATGGAATGGGTATTTAATTCAGGTATGCAGCTAAAAACTTTGAAAAGGTTTAGAAGTTTATTACTGAATATTGATCCTTGATGCCAACTCTGTTTATTTCGTGATATGGAACTTGTTCAAAAGTGCATATTTACATTACTATATTATAGGTTCATGTGGTAGATGAAGTGATAGTTCTTGTTTCAGTATACAGTTGTTGGTAAAAAAGGCCCTCCAATCCTGCTTGTTCATGGTTTTGGTGCATTTTTGGAGCACTATCGAGACAATATAAATCCTATATCTGAAGGTGGAAATCGTATTTGGGCCGTCACAGTTTTGGGATTTGGAAAATCAGAAAAGCCAAATGTTGTGTACACAGAACTCATGTGGGCTGAATTGCTGAGAGATTTTGTAGTTGATATTGTCGGTGAACCAGTGCATCTTGTTGGGAACTCTATTGGTGGTACTGTCCAAGTTCTATATACCCTTTATTTTGGGGTTACAGACAATACTTGGCTTTTATTATGTGTTAAAATTCAGTATGTTCGCTAAGATGTTGCTTCTCTCAAAGACTAAATCTTCGTTATCCAAATCCCAGGCTATTTTATATCTATTCTTGCATATTTTTGGCCTGCTCTGGTCAAGTCTGTTGTTCTTATCAACACTGCTGGGGATGTTATTCCAGGATACGGTGATCATCTGAATATAACCAAAGTAAGCCCAGCAACCTTATTTTTTCAGACTTTTCAGGAAGTTAATGAGCATCCTGACACATTTCACTGTCTGAAATTTTTCAGGAAAGGCAAACATCATTTCTTGCACGTCTTGGTGCTAAGCTTCTATTGCCTTACTTGAGGTTGAATATAAGAAATATAGTGAAACAATGCTACCCAGCTGTAAGTGCTCAGTTAATTCCCGGTTTCCTTTCTGTACCATCAATTTCATGTGGTTTTTATTCTTAACCCTGTTTTGCCTTCCAGAATCCTGAGAGAGCTGATGATTGGCTTATCAATGAAATGCTACGAGCCGTATCCTTTTTAATCTTGGAAAAAATGAGTTTCTGTTAGAAACAAAAACTTATTTTAGGATATTACTTCCTTAACATGCATGACAGTCTGAAGATCCCGGTGTAAATGTGGTTCTTGAAAGTATTTTCAGTTTTAATCTTTCATTACCACTTAATTATCTCTTGGAGGCTTTTGAAGGAAAGGTCATAGTTATACAGGTAATCTATAAGAAACATTCTTTTCTATTTTTACTTTATTTTCTTCATCAGCCTGAAATGTATGGTGTTGGTAATTTTCTTTGAACTCCAGGGAATGAAAGATCCGATATCTGATTCGAAGTCCAAAGTTGCGATGCTTAAGGAGCATTGTTGTGGAGTAGTGATCAGAGAGTTGGATGCGGGTAATTCATCAACCTTTACATCAAGTTGTAAGTTGCTAATTAATGTCTTAAATTATATAATAACTGTCATTTCATCTGAAAAAATTAGCAGGGCATTGCCCCCACGATGAGCGGCCTGAAGAAGTGAATGCAATCATTTGCGAATGGGTAGCGGCAGCAGAAGCCAAAATTTCAGCGGTGACCTTTGCATAGTCTAGGACAACAATATTTTGAGTATATATGTGTAATCATTTATTTCCAATTTGCTTCAAAAGAAAAATTATATTATGATTCGCGGCTTTAATCCTAGTTCATTGATTGTACAATTCTTTACACCATTCATTCCGAAGAAAGCTGTAAGCGTCTCGTTGTTCCTAAAAGTTCTTTTCTTTCATTTACAGTTAATTATTTTAGTTCTGACGACATTATTATGGATCTCTAGTCTTATTTAACACTTTCCATTTGTGCTTATTTTCCATCTGTGGTGGACTTTTTATTTAACACATGTACTAGGACAGCAAAATAGCTCTAATGTTTTTAGAAAAAGTATATCAGTTTCGGCCTATCATATAAAAAAGCACCAATTTAAGCCTGAGCACCACCAAATTAAGCTTGATGCAAAGTAAGACAACAAAATTTGCTGCTCCATAGTAAATGTTTAAGTAGAAACAAAAATCAAGTAGCTTGGTTCTACTTGTAAAATTGGATTATGCTCGCCCTAAATATAATTAATGTTATTCAGCTGCATAAATGGAAACAAAAAATGAGATTTCAAATATACATTTGTTTGGCATGTCCATTATTCAAAAAATAATTTGATACAACAGCTATAACTTATAGCTTATGACCGTAAACAATGCACAAGAATATAAATCTGATTGCTCTATGAAACTAAATACCTCTCTTGCTTTAAGTAGGAAATTTTTCTCAAATTCCGCAGCCTGTTAGAATAAAATCGCCCAGAGAAGTATGCATGCTTTGATGAGGAAACTATTTGGACCTGAAATTTCATAGTTTTCTAAACTTGGCTTGAATGCTCATCTTCTAAACCACATGCAACTCGTCAACAAAACTGGTCATGTCAGGAACTATCCCTCCATCGATATACCTCACAATCCCTTCTCCGACTAAATCATTTAACATTTCTGCTGGTTCTTTGGCTCCACCATGCTGCAGTACCTTTGTCCGAAGAGCATTTCCCGTGGTTATCGAAAGAGGATCTTCCTTGCATAACTTCTCCCATATTGTTGCAGCAAAGCATCGAGCGTATAAGTAGCTGTAGTAACCTATATATCACATCAACATAATATGATCAACACAAAGTACGAAAAAACTCTCTGCAAGTAGAATCAAATATCCTAAACGCACCTGCACCATAATTGATAAGATGATTAAACCTGTTCTGCCAGTGTGTACCTTCCACATGCTTCCAACTGGTATGCTGCATCTTAAGATCTGCAACTATACTACTTGTCTCTCTCGGTGTGGACGGTTGTTCACCAAAAAGTGTTTGGTCAACCATAGCATAAAAGACCTGATAAACGCCAACCGAGTAAACAAAAACTTGTTAATTCAATATCTTGTTTCTCATACAAAAGATGTGCCCAATTGTACCAGTAGCCAATGATCCAAGGCTGACGAAATATAAACCTGGCGTTGCAATTCTGTAGCTGCAAACATATCTTTAGCATCTTGCATCGACTTCACCAATTTCTCCGGTATTACTTCACCAGTCGAATAGTGCTTGGCAAATGTTTTTAGCACTCGGTAATCCCGGGAATAGTATCTACGGGATCAACCAAGGTCAAATATGAGATCATTTTACAATAAAACACGTATCCCTATAGGATCCCTTATTCAATATATACTGCTCTCTGTGAAAATGCACAGGTTTGAGGTTTTGATATAATAGAGTCTAATTAAAAAGCATTTAGCTATGGATATATGTTATTGATCCTAATAATGAAAAGGAAGATGATAATGTCAAAATTGCACTTTTGACACTCACTCAAAGAGGTTGGAAGGCATCTCAGCAAAGTCAAGAACCACCCTTGTACCTGAAAAATGTTGGTAATCCTACAGGAAGAATCGTGAGGCTGTGAACATAAATCATAAGAAATATGTTTCAGACTTTCCAAAGAGGTATAGACTTTCTCATACCGTTCTTGAAAGCAAGGAATGAAGAGCATGCCCAAACTCATGAAACAGAGTTTCCACTTCCCAATGATTGAGCTTCACAGCTGATGAACGATCAACTCTAGAAAAATTACAAACAAGGGCCACAACCTGCCATATGATGTGACCGAAGTAAGCTAATCAGAAAATACTGAATAAAAAACAAAAAGTTAATGGGTTCTAATTAATTGATGAAACAACATTTCTCTGGTAGCAGGTCACAGATCAAACACACAATTTAGAGTGGCACTAGATTAGGTTATACCTCTGAAGATCAAGGATATAGCTTTCATAGGCACTAGATTAGAATTACATGATATTATTGTACTAGATGAATTTCTCTAGTAGAAAGCCATTGCTAATGAACAAGTAGACTTTTGGATGACTCAAACTATTGGACAATTGGGTGCATTGTGATCGAAGGACTTCTCTGAAATCACATATAACGGTTACATACATTCATAATAGTCAGCTGTGGATCGTGGGATTAAAAATGTAGATCCTACACAGATAGCTCTGGTAAGAACTCTAGAACTAGAATAAGTCCAAACTACTCAAGCTTTATGTGTTTTGGAGTCCAAACTACTCGAGCTTTATGTGCTTTTGAGAGCATTTAAATCTATGTGCCTTCCACCGAATTGTCTGTGATGCAGTGTACAGCTGCTATATGACACATGGAGACACATTAAATTGTTCTAAAAGAATTGATAAGAAAATTGATAAGGGTTGGTAGAAATAATAATAACATACAGGAAGTTGGTATTCTGTTTCAGAAATTCGGCGGCCTCCTTTAATTGCAAAGTTAGCACAACTTGGATATTTGCCCTTCCTGGAATACAAATCAAGGTACAAGTACCCCAAGTCACCCTGGAAAAATAACAGTGCCTCAATCTAACGAAAACAATGTCAAAACACATTTGAGCAAGCATGTAATGCAATGGAAAAATGCAGCTAGTGAATTTTGAATTCATAAAGAAATTATCCACTTATGCAGTTTTTACACTTAGTGCAAGCATCAAATTTCCCCAAGTAGTACTATCTGTGAATCTTTTAAATCACTGATAATCATGGTGCAGCAAGGCTGGAATTACAGCTTGCATTCAAAAGATTTCTAGATGCTGAAAAGCACAGTCAGGGATGCATGTACCTCTAACTGGAACATGAATTTGTTATAAGAACAAATAATGAAAAATAAAGCTTCTCTTACAATGTCCTTGTAAACTGCTACCATTTTTATATGTATCCTCAATTGCCGTAACATTTGTATCCCCTCACCATAACAACAATTAGTTAGTGACAGTTAAGAGGCTTTTTTGCATCATATCAGGTGTCAATATCAAAAGAATTCATGGTGCAGAAGAAATGGACTGAATTCCGAAGCATAATAATCATTAGTTATTTACAAACTGAACATGAAGTTCTTAATTCTGAAATTGGAAATCAATATAACAAAGTTCAGGAAGATTCAAGACATTTTTTTAACAAAGATAGTAAATTTACCTATCGATGGAGCTACATGAATTTAACAAAATTGATGGTGTGTTCTACACTGACAAGGTTATGAATCATCTAAATTTTCAGAACATTATTAAGCTTCATCATAACAAAAATAGAATATCATGTACTTGCGATTCTACCTATCTGTAATTATACCTCTTCAGGATGATGAAGACACATTTTCAGGACATCCGAGTGCCATGTTTCACCAGGTGCCATTGGAACATTATGAAACGTTGCACCAAATAATTCTCTAACTAGCATTTTCAAACCTTCAATACACTGAGGCAGCGGGAAATATGATGCTACTATCTGCACTCATCAAGGGGAAAATCGCAAAAGTAAAACAAAATGCTAGCATTTCAAACTATTATGAAAAGCTGGAAAAGAGAAAATTCAAGTTTAGCTGCAATATAACTATGTATATATGAGCTATTAAGGGTTAAAAACAGTATATCCATTAGCGAAGAGAAAGAAGTTGCTCTATAAAAACGAAATAAAGAACAAAGGAAAATATAACCTACGGAAGGGTCCAAATCCTGAATAGAAGACTTCATCATCCCAGTATAATATGTCTCATCCCACGGCTCCAAATCAATACATTTTGTACCACATTTCTCTCTCTTAAAATTTCTAATTGTCTCAAACTCCTGCAGGCAATGATGTACATAAAATATATATCATCTCCAAGATTGAAAATAAGAAGAGTTTGTGCATCACATGTTCATGCTTGGAGACAATGATACCTTATCAGCTTTTGGCCTGATCATCTCACTCATTTCACGAAGAAAGGACATCACAACTGCAGTTGATGAAGCCAAGTTTGGTTCCACCATGAACTCAGCATAAGATCTATGCCCCATTATCTGCATTTCTCAAGGTATGAAATAAAAAATGAGAAGCAAATAGACTTCATATAGATCAAGAAATCTAGGAAAGTTCTGACTATTACAAAATATCTGACATCAAAATGGATATGAATTTAAGGCCATTCCCATGTTTCCTAAAAGCATGCATCACAAAATATCTGAATAAATATTTATGTTTTAATCGCTGCCAGAATTGTTTATGTTCATTGTCAATCTTCCTGCACTTAAATAAAAGCACAAAAGGCTCTCATTACAAGAAATCGGATACTTGACTTTGCTCATAGGAATGGAAGTCATTTATTTGATTCATCTGCATAAATACGATAATCATATGATAATTCACAACCTCAGCCAGTTCATGACGGACAGCAATAAGCTTATCAACCACTTCAATGTTTGCACGTGGGGAAGAGTTTCCTTCAATATAAGCCATCTTTCTAACCTGAAACATGAAAATAAAAACATAAGAAAGAAAACCTATTTTAATTTCAGATGACACAAATGAGTGAATAGTGAAGTGAAAAGTCAAGAGCTCAAAAAATTGAAGGTTTCATTATGCGTGTGGATTTTGTGTGTGTGTGTGTGCAACATAATATCTAACAACTACCATATCTATGAGTTGCACTCTCTAAAGGCAGAGGCAGGAGCATATATGCGCAACCAATCAAGTGAAAGTTACCTCTTCATCTGCTGTCCAATGCATAATGGATTGTAGAATTGATGGCTCTGTTGTTATCCGAAACCCTTTTTCTTTCATGTTGTTCCCTGACATAACTGATCCTCCAGAACTTCCAGATTTAAAGCGATGAATAGGAGTAAGGAGATGTCGTATGGCTTTTGGGATGCGGGTTTCTGGAAATATATCCACATGACCTTGATCAATGCTAATGTTCTCACTATATCTGACCATTGAGTACAGAAAACACAAATCAGGATGGATTAAGATAAGTTAGAATTAAAAATAAATAATGATAGATACCAAGGACATAGAAGAGAAATGAAAAATCAACAATAACGAAAACAATACTTACTTCCTAGAGAGTTGGAAAATGTCCATGTTTATTTGATTCAACCTATCTAATTTATCTGCATGGAAAACTGATTTCGTCATTTTCCATGAGAGCGCTAACAATCTTAGAAAATGGAATTTGCAATGATTTTCTTGTAACTGAAATCATGCTGTGGAAAAATAAACAGGACGTGTACCAGATGGCAGGTGAATTCCACCCTTCTCAAAATCATTGCGCAGGTAGCGGGCCGTCCTATGAGCTTCCTTTGTAAGCAAATGCCCATCTTGCTCGGCTCTTTTCACCGCAGCATATAAGGTGTGATTTGTATTTAGATACTGAATGCCAAAACAGAAGCAGACCACATAAGTTGAGTGAGAAACACAGCATAGTTTATCAAACTGAGCCACATAACATAACAGTAGATTAAGTTATGTGGAAAGTGCTAAAACCAATGAGGTAATTACACCACTGGTCACCTCACATGTAGATATTCATTGATCCTCATTGATGCCTTGATAGCCTCTTCAATGAATTCCCTGATCAACATTATAACAATAATATAAAAATAAGTTAAATTGACTAACGCATATTGCACGAAATAGAATTTAAATAAGATTTCAGACCTGTCTGGATGAGTTTGCCTACAAAGTTCAGCAGAATCAACAACAGAGCAGACCTATTAAATCAAAAATAAAGAAACCAGACTAATATAAATAAAACAACATACAAAAAATAGCAAAACATTGAAGCAAAACGACGATGGAACTAGAACCTACAGTGTCTGAAATTTCATCCATGGCTCGAATAATTTCAGGAGATGAAGGCATTGTGGAAATATGATCTACAAGTTCCCCAGACCTAGAACAACAAAATCAACTGTAAGAATTGAAACCAAGATATTGATAGAAACAAACAAACAACAACCCACAACAAAGCCTTAGTCCCAAAATAATTTGGAGTCGGCTAGCATGAACCATCACAGTGAACCGTGAAAATCTCATCGACATAAATTCTCTCCCTCCACTCTGTCCAAACTAACCACTACCATATTTTCCTCAATCCCAAATAGACTCGTATCACTCTCAATCACATTCTTCCAAGTTTGCTAAGGCCTTCCCAACCGTCACCATTTCCTCCCTTTCCCAAGCCTCTTTCACTCGGCTTTCAAACCACCAAAGTCCACTTTCAACTCATCTAATTCTGAATACACGTGACACCTACTTTTATCCTAACTATTTCATTCGTCACCCGATCTTTTCTCATCTAAACCGAAATTCGCGAACAAATTTATCAAGAAAATGCTCCAATGACTATTCTAGTGACTGTAAAATTTAAGCTTCTGGAAAATCGTAAAATGGAGTAATGATAGAAAAATACCTCTCGATTGCTTCCTCGGCGAAGCGTCCAAAACCTTTGGCGGTTTTTAAGTGGTCGAACCCGTAAAGGCCGGTGGAAGCTGCGCCCGTGCTAAAGCATCGGGCCTTGAGACGAACCGAATTGCGGAAGTGATGAACATAACTATGAGAGGCAGCTTGCCGGAGTACGGTGGACATGGCGGTGGTTGAGGTGGCGCCGCTGGTTTTTCCAGTTAGAATATCGGAGGAGCGCCTCTAATGAAATTCGCGGCAAAGGAGCGAAGCACGAATATATTTGTTTGGGCTGGCTGTTAACGGGCTTGAGAAAACTTCGTCTCGAGCTCAATCCAAGCACAGCTTATTGATTTTGGCATCGGGATGGACTGGGGTGGCTAAAAAACTAAGGGGTTACTATTTCCAGCCATCAATTACTAAAATTGACGTAGTAAAAGACCGATTTACCCTTTTTTTTTTTAAAATTCGAAAAAAAAAACATCGACTGACATGGTTCACGCCCCGCCGTGTGGCGGGGCGTGAACGGTTTCCGCTCCACCACATGGTGGGGCGGAAACCGTGTGAGACCCTGAAAAAAAAAAAAAAAAAAGCCTAACCCTAATCCTAACCCTAACCCTTATCCTAACCCTAACCCTAACCCTTACCCTAACCCTAATCCTAACCCTTTAACATTAAAATTAAATCAAATTAGATTAAACAACATAAATAACATATAAACATACATTAACATTGAATATTATATGACGAAATTGAAATCAAATTAGCAAATTAATTAAACAGTACCCCGAACGTGAAACTAGGAATTACACAGAAAATACAGTTAATGTCAGTGTAATAGTCGACTTCTCTTAAATAATCATCATGAAGGATCTTCCATGGAACATTAGATATGTTTCTCGTCATATCATTGTACTGACCAAAATTATTTACGAATGCACTATGCCTTCGAATGACATCAACATATATGAAATTATGTTCCCAAGTTTCCACAAGCGAGAATGGATTAGTACGAAATACCTCGTAAGAGGGATTTGATTATGAGGGATTTGATTCTGACCATTTGAAGAATATTACTGTGTTGAACATTTATCTAAAAATATTACCCCGCTGATTATCCTCAATTTGAGTAGATATGTGTGTAAAGTTTGAACTTTAGTAGCTTTATTTCATGTCAAAGAACAGTTATCTGACTTGATATTGACAAATTTCTCAGAAATATCGTAAAATAAATAAATTCAACAACATAAAATTCAACAACATAAAATTCCATAAAATTCCACAACATAATATTCCATAAAATTCCACAACATAAAATTTCATAACTACTTAATATTCAGTAATAACAAATATTCATAGAATCAACCAGACAAACGCCACTGTCTTACAACCGCTTCCAAATCCGCTATTAATGCTTGTCTACGTGGATCCGGCTCCGGCACAGCTGAAATCGCCCGATCAGCTATTCGCCCCATCTGATCCACCCACTAATAAACAAGTCGTTCAAAACAATTAGTTAGTATGATAATATGTAAAGAATTTAATATATTAATATGTAAAAAAATATAAAGACTTACATATGCAGTGTTATCACGGGTGATAACAGTCGGCATGTCAAGACTGGCACGCGACAGTATAGGGTGCGAATGAGATGTATACCAATCTATGTAATCGTCGGTACAAGCTCCAGGCTCCACTATCGTCGTCTTTCTTAGACTCCTCGGGTCAATGGCACTGTGGTTCCTCCTCCAATGATCATCAACTTGTACAAGATTCATATGTATCTTGTAACCCACCGATTTCCACGGTCTACAGGCCCGATTAGGCCTAAGGATATCACGAGGGACCGGCTGTACGTAGCCTATCTGACGAACTGCTCGGTCTGGCATGTATGGCTCACATATATCCCGGTACCGAATCCACCCAGCATACTGCACTCGGAGGCTCTGAGAAACCGACACATGCCCGTATGGTGTCCAACATACCTAAACGTTTTATATAAGTCAATAAATTAAATCTGAAAAAATAAAAATAAAAGTAGACAAAAAATATGTACCTCAAACGACGAAAGTCGATCCAAATGCACTCGTAGAGTCTCTAATCTGTCAAGCCTCTGTGATAACACCGGAACCCATCTGCTCGCCAGTGCCCCACTAGGATGCACAATATCCGAGGCCCGACCAGGACGCAAGGTCGGAAAGTACTCGTATATCCATGCCTGCAACAATGTCAGACAACCAGCAATAGTTCGAGTATCTCCTCTGCTAGCTATCCCCAATTGCCGGTAAAGGTATGCTAAAGTGGCAGATGCCCACGAGTACCCGCTTACTCCATCAGCGCCCTCCTGATCATCTCGAATCAACTCCTCTAATAGTGTACCCTTGACCCTATCTCCACTCTTGTCCACAACCAACGTGGACCCTATAGCAAGCCACATCCATGCTCTAGCTCGTAACGTGCTAGGCAACCTCTCATCGTCAACCATCGCTCTCAACTTGGCGTTCTTCACGCCTCCATGATAAGTCCAAAATGTACTTATATTTCAAGGCATTTAATCGATGTATTTACGAGAAATTGATCCATTTAGCTTAGATTTACATAGGTTAGGGGCAACTTTACCTTTGTATTTGTGTTTCCATGTGTAGGGATCAAGTTTTGTGAAATCAATCGATTTGGTGCTAAAAACGGGCTTTTCTCAAGCATACGAGGCAGTTTTGACACCTTGCAGTATTTCGGCCATAACTCCCTCATACGAACGTATTTTTGGGCGTTTCAAGTTGCGTTGGAAAGCTACGACATAGACAAACAACTTTCATGTTTTCAGTTTTTTCAACTTCGGAGCAGAAAGTGGTCAAAAAAGGGTTTGAAGTTGGACTCGATCGAGGCACTCTTCTCACTCGATCGAGTGGCCTTCTCTTTATGGCTCACTCGATCGAGTGAAATGCCCACTCGATCGAGTGAGGCATTCTGCCTGCCCTGAATGGCTCACTCGATCGAGTGAAAAGCCCACTCGATCGAGTGACACTTCGACCAACCTTTCCCTTCATCAAATGTTGTGTTTTATCGCCCAAACGACACCCCGTATCACCCAATAGCTTTATCCTTTCATCAAGCAATGTAATCCTTGAGTTTTTGGCTATAAATACACCATTCTCCAGCGAAATAAAAATCAATCAATCATCGATAAAAAGAATCACGAATCATAGAGATCACATTCGTGGTTATTCCCATTTGTTCCACCGAATTCCCTTCGGGGAATTCGTAAACACCATACACCTTACCATTCATTCCAGATTCCATGGCATTGTAGTTCTGATCGAGAGATAGACTTCTTTCATCGATTCATCGAGGAGAAGACGAGCAAGAACGCCCTGAGGATTGACAAACCTCGCGATCAAGAGTAAAAAGGATTGACAACCCTCTTTCCCTTTATCGATTACAGTTCTTACATTTCTCTGAATTTCCGTTGTATTTCTATGAATGTTTGACAATTGCAATACTTATAATAAAAGTTATATTCATATATGTTCATGTGTTTGAATGTTCAAATCTTATTTCTTGGTAAATTTACTTTGTTTCTATCAAGTAAAATCTATAGAACATTCATCACTTACGCTTTATTAATCTAGGATAGGTCCAGTTAGTAAGTCGTAATCAATCTAACTTATGTGATAATCATTAATCTAATAAGGTTGTCTAGGATAGGTCCAGTAATCTTGTTAAGTTAAGTCACGTAAGGATAACTTAATCGCAAGAATCGAGAGATCGGGTTAAGTTATGTTCTAGAATTGGTTGAGTATATATGAATAAATTGTCATGGTGATCATTGTGCTTAAATGAATCGTTGTCTCTGCTTGGATGATGAATGTTGGTTAAGATGTTAGTGTAGGAATAAATGTTAGTTTAGGAATTAGTTTAGTTTAGTCACCAATATCCAAACTATCGCTTTTCTATAAACCTCGAGAAAACGAATAAAGTAAACGATGGAAGTAAATGAGTAATTAGCGTTTCCCTGTGGGATCGATATTTTATTACTACATGAGTGACTCCGTACACTTGCGGAAATCGCCCAACACTCCACCCTGATAAAAACCATCCAAATCTCTCCTCCCACAGTCGAAGAATAACTGAAGTAAATCCTGCACCCTATCACTATCTGGAGCAGCACTAACCAACTCACCATCCACCGGAATGCGCAAAATCTGATACACATCGAACAATGTGATAGTCATCTCTCCGAATGGCATATGAAACGAATTCGTGTCCGGCTGCCATCGATCAACAAATGCAGATATCAACGGCTGGTCAATGTGATCAAAAGAAATAAATGGAAGGTGTGATAGGCCTGTCCTCAGCAACATTTGGCTCATCTGACATTTATAAAAATAAAATAAATATAAATAATAACAATTAAATTTAAATAATTTCTGAAAATTAATTAATTAAAAATACTAACATCAGGTGGAGCTTTTGCGAAAGAGACTTTCAAATAGTCACAAATCGACTTTCTTGTCCCAGTAGACAAAAGTCCCCGTCTCTCCGGCTGAACTGTCCACAATCTAGAAGCAACGTGTCCCAAAAAACTGGGAATAACAGTCCCGTCTACTGGGCCGCCCTCTACTGGACTAGTCACCAACCAACTCTCATCATCTGAAGCTCTAACCTTTCTCGAACCGACTGAAAAATATAAAAAAATATTAAAAAATAATAATATAATAATATAAAAAATATATTTAGTTAAAGTGTATATAATATTACCTGACTGAGCAACAAATCTACCAGTCACGCTCCTCCTAGCGTCATGTACAGTAGCATGGACTGGATCCGGGTCAATGTGATCTGTATCAGGCCCCATCTCACTCGCACCAACACCGAGATCCCTCCCTGACCTAGCCGGTCTCCGCCTACTCTGGCTAGAACCCTCCACTACACTACCATGCCTCGCACCAGTACCGACCTCCCTCTCCGGCCTAACTGGTCTCCGACTACCCTGACCAGAACCCTCCCCAATACCATATGCCCTACTACGAAAATCCATACCACGGGCAGAACCCTCCGCAGCACCAAAACCTACAGCGCTGTCAGATGCCAGAGTGAATCGTCTCTGGGAGAAATCAACGTCCTCGTACTGGCGATCCGGTGACATCACATACTCATCGGATGAACCATCATGATCAATCTCGAGCTCGTCGGACTCTGTATCTGATGCATCTGAACCAACCCCAGATACGCCCATATCAAACGGTGGATCTCTGTACATATCAAACTGGGTCTGCTGGGATGGGTGCAACTCTGGCATCTGACGGCCAGTCTGTCTAACAGGTAATGTCTGGCGTGAATCAAAGTCTATATGACGCCTCTTCGTATGTCGTGCAGTAGACATTTCCTGAACTATATCCGACATCGGGATCTCTATTCTGCTAGTCGGTTCGGAAAAATGCAACTGTCTAGCTAAATTCACGGATTTGCCTCCTACGGTCGGTCTAGGTTCACGAATCTAAATAAATTTAATTAATAATTCAGTTAAGTTAATGTCGTCAAGATTATACACCTCTAAACTATATATTAATATTTAATCCAAATTATTCCGTTTTAAAAAAAATTTAAAAAAAATATAAAAAAAAACTTCAAAAAAAACCCTGATTCATGGATTTTGAGCCCCACCGTGAGGTGGGGCTCAAGATTTTCACGCCCCGCCGCACGGCGGGGCGGAGGGTTTCCACGCCCCGCCGTGCGGCGGGGCGGATGGTTTTCCAGCCCCACCGTGAGGTGGGGCGTGAAAACCATCCGCCCCGCCCTTGTTTCCGCCGGATTTTGGTGTAAAATCCGGCTACATGGCCGGATTTTACACCAAAACTATATTAAATTCAATCAAAAACTAGTTTACCTCCGGCGCTTTTTCCCGATTTTGTCGTTTTTCTTTGTTTCGTCTTCCCGACATGATTTGAGCTCCGTAAATGTACTCGCCGGAAAATGTTTTCTGCCGGAATCGTTGGTGGTCGCCGGAATATATGGTGCTGCGCCGGAGACTCTTGCTCGCCGGATAATGTGTTATGGTTGGGTTAAACAAACTTTGGGTGGATGATGGTTTGGTTTAGTTTGGGTTTGAGAAATATGGGTACGGGTATTATAGACTTTTACTATGTCAAGTATAGTAAATCCATGGCTGGAAATAGCCTATCACAAAACTAATTGTCTAAGTGGATCTCAACTCGAACGGCCAGTTTGTAAGGGCATATTCCTTATGATTAAATTTACTGAATTAATTCGAAAAAAATTATTAAATTGAAGTGAATTTATTAAAGGAAAATTACTGAAATTACTGTACAGAACTTACTAAACTGAAAAACATGGCCTAAATGAGTTAACAAAACATAAAATTTATTGTTTTATAAGTTTTTTGTTTAATTCTTTTAACAGGATATGCAACTTATAATAACCGAATTTTCTTTATTCTTCGAATAAAACCTTATAAAAATGCCATGTGATTATAGAACACATTGATAGTGGATTAATGTCAACTTTGTTGTGAATACAAAAGATCTATTGGCTGACATTTTTACAAACCCATTGAGTTACAAACAAATGTGTCCTATGCTTGAAGAAATGGGAATGATATTTATAAACTTTATTTCGTAAAAAAGAATTATAACATGTGTGTATATTTATAAACTTTTAAATCATAAACCATTCTTTATAGATTTGATAAACCACAGTACTCTTTTTTTTTCTTAACCCTTAATTAAGATTCTCCTGTTGTTCAACAAATTCTGAGTAAGGTTGGCAAACTAAAAAAAATGGAATTAATATAATCATATAATATTAACATAAAAGGCAAGAAAGTAAAGGAAATGGAGAAACTAAGCTTCAAGAAGATTCCAGCAGTGGACAAAGAAACATTTTATCAATGGTTATGATTTATGTAACCAAATAAATAAATAAATAGATTAACTAAGGTCTAGCATATTAAAATCCATGTCACCAAAACACCCTAGTCCAAAATACTCATCTTCAATATTATTAACAACAGTCTTATTCTGGCCTAATATTGACCATGTAGACTCGGAATATTCCCCTTGTGAACATGATGACGATGATGATGATGAACAAGTACCAATGTCTTGTCTGTTATTGTCCGGAAAATTCCACATCGGATCTTGAAGAAACGTTGAGTACTCTGCAGATAATATGTAACTCAGTAGTGGATCACCGGCAAGGCTGCAGTTTGGATCCCATGAATTACATTGTTCATTCATCGGAGGAGTGAAACCGTTACAGTTATTATTGCCGGAGGAGGAAAGATCCCCATTGTTATTATTATTTGATATTAGCTGCTGATGATCATCTTGCTGATCATTATTGATCTTAGGCAGAGGCTGATGTGTAACAGGATCAATTCCCATTTTAACTAGCTTTTTCTTTATATGAGTATTCCAGTGATTCTTTATCTCGTTATCTGTTCGTCCCGGAAGTCTTGCTGCTATTTTCGACCACCTAACTTAGAATCACCAATATTAATAATAGTATATGATTGATATTATGAAACAAATATATGTGCAGTGACATGTAATGTGAAAGTTTATTTCTTGTGATGTGAAATTTCACCAACATTGTTTTCGGTTTTGTAATTATTATGAGTTTAAAGTGAATATTATCCAAATATATTATTTGGAGTATTAATTGTTTGGGAAATTCTATGGTCACTTTGTTTTTGACAAAGTAACCATTACTTTGTTTTGTCCACCATTAGATCATGGGGTGAAAAGTGATCTAATGGTGAATAAAGCAAAGTACAAACAAAGTAACTCAAAAACAAAGTCACCATAGCCTTCACCTAATTGTTTTATTTTATTTTTGTCATCACTACTACCTGCAGTAGCTTTTAAGTTTTGAAAATATATAAAAGTTGAAAATGATAGCAGCAGAGGATATATATATATATATTCCAGCTTTTTGTATTTTAGATTCTTTTTCTGCATGTCTATATTTACACTTTTTATTAGTGTTGATATAACTTTCAGTGTAATTAATAATACATATGTGCTAAATTCTAATGATTGTGTTTCAAGATAGATAAATAAATAAAAAAGACAATGACCTTTCAATTTAGAATAGCATCTAGTACTAGCTAGTAGAGTACTTCTATAATTTGCCAAATAACTGAAATTGAAGTGTAAATTAGCACAATAACAAAACATTATACTTGTTATACTTGTAATTCCAATGCTTAAGAACTGAAGCACCAATTTATCCATGTTCTAATAAGTCAATCTATTAATGGAACTTGGTACCTTAATCATCAAAGTTAGTACATCCAATTAATGAAATACATATTTTTTTTTAGTACGGAATGGATCACATTATGTCAAATTATTGATTTGAAGCAAAGATGCACCAAAATGATCTGCTAATAAAATTTCTCTAAACGGAATTATGAAAGATAAGATGACGATTGATAGTACCTATTGCCCAAATGGGCATGGAGATCAATGACAAGTTGCTCCTCGGCTTCATTAAGAAGACCTCTCTTCAAGTCAGGGCGGAGGTAATTAGTCCAACGGAGACGGCAGCTCTTGCCGCAGCGGCGGAGACCAGCGAGTTTGGGGACAGCACGCCAGCAGCATTGGCCGTGGGTGAGAATAAAATTGACAAGCATCTTGTCTTCCTCGGCGGTCCAAGGACCCTTCTTGACTCCAAGCTTGTCACAACAAGGCTGCCTGCCCATCTTTCTTTCTTTTTTAATTTTTCTTCACTTGTAACTTATAAACTCAACTTCATGGTCACCCACCTTTATATACAAGTACTTGCTTTTAAACTATTCAATTTCCACTCACCCTCTTCCGTCATCTACGTGTTTTGCACTTTCTCTTCCATTTTACCCCACATCACCTTCACTCAGAGTCATAAAAATAAATGTTATCTGATATATAAAAGAATTAAACATTTACATCTAATTATTTTGGCCAGCATAGGTTTATAAAACAAACTAAAAAGAAAAATACTCCTTAAAAGTTTGACTTTCAATTTTACAAGTGTAAAATTGTTATTTCAACTATTACTTATAAATTTTCTTTTAAGTTCAACCTCTCTATCCACGCATTGGTGGATATAGCAATTGAATTATAACAAGTTGGCCTATTAATATATTATTATTAGAAAGGTTATAACTATCAATATAACTTATTATTAAATGTATATTTTTTTTTTAGAAATTTTATTAAACATTTATAAGGTTTTCCTTATTTTTCCTATGATATCTTTTCCAACAAGACTTAATCCAAACAATAATTGCTCCTCTCCCATTGCGATACCAAACTAACCAAAAATTTTAATATATGAGTTATTATTTCCCGCATTTTTTATGGCATAGTTTCTCATGGATAACAAAATCATTTTATCACTGTTTAAAGTAGCTTAATTCTTGTGTATGTAGGTGGTAAATATTACTACAGTTGAAGATGGCGCAGTAAGAAAGGAGAGTGGGATTGACGCGCTGTGAGGATAGTAGGGATGAGAAGTTGGAGGGCAGCATTAAACTTGTGAAAGGAACAGAGGACCTGAAAATTGATATGAGCCCTCCCGTGTTGTGGGCTCCATAATATAAGATGGTGTCGAAACTGTTTCATCAAATACAAATTTGACACGTAAGCATACTTATTTACACTTGGAACAGTCTTAAGTTGCTTACTTTAGCATGTCATCATATGTGTCGTCACCAGTTTTACCAAATCCAAATCAAATCAGAATTTATGGACTCATTCACTCGTCAATTCAAACGTTACATTTTATAGTACCAAAACAAAACCGCGCGTCAAGATTCAATTCCAATTGACTTCAAATTAAAAGCAGTGATGTAAAATACCACATAAGTTAATGAGAGTTTGAGGTTGTGAGAATTAATAGTGGATTAGTCGATCCATTATTCACCTAAACACTTAAATCAGTTCAAATTAGATATTCGATTTGAACGTTTAAATTGTCATGTGACTTAAAAGAGATATAAGTGCTAACTTTTTTCTTTTTTTTTAGAGGATATAGATCCTAGTATGCATCCAAATTCAATATGATCAACTATGTCGATTTATGTGTTCTGAATGTCTTCTAGACTATATAAGTCCTAGCTATATGCAACCAATATAAAAAAAACAACAAAAACATCTACGTTTGATATAGGTGTTCAAAATTCAACTTGTTTCTAATCTTCGCGCATTTCTAACCGTCCGACTAGCGGTACCATACTTTAGCTACATTGTGATTGATTTATGGAATGTGCTATTAAGAAATTTATAGGAGTTTTCTATTTAATTTATAAGAGTATATAACCAAATATAATACTTAACATGATAAGTAATTTAAAATTTCTAAATTTTTACATAATATTATTTTGTCCTTCTATTTTGAAGAACACATTACCATATCTTCATCTTTTGTTATAACTAACTTTTTGATCCTTTTGTGTATTTTTTGAGATTTTTAATGCATCATATTTGAATTTTCAAGATATTTGTAATGTTATACGAAATGATTTTGTGATTATGTTATGTCTTATTTGGTTGTTGATGCCAAAAATAATTATAAATCTAAAACATGTAAACTTAAAAACTAAAGGATTAATTATGAAGAAATGTATGACCCTCATAACGTGTTTTTTAGAATAAAGTCACTAAACGACATTATGTAAAAATATGTACAATAACTATGCAAACAATTAGCAATCTAAAAAAAATAAAGGAAAAACTCATATATGTACAATGAATTTCATATAAGATCATTAAATTAAATATGTTTTTTTATGAGTTAGGTTTTATTCTTTTTGACTTGAATTCAATTCAGTTTATTAAATAAATTCATTAGGGAATTAGTCAATAATTCAGTTATATTCTGTTTAGTTTTTTTCACTTAAAAAAACAATGTTTAAGTAATATTTAGAACGTATAAATTGGACTTTTTTAAAAAAAATTGCACAATTATACTTATATGGATGCAAATTTTTAATTGGAACCATGACCTCCATATATATTTAGAACATAGAAGTTGACTTAACTAAATGGAATGTTAAGTTAATAATTTCGTAGTGGATAGTTTAATTGATGGGCTGAGCCGGATTGCAGTTCGCCAGATTCTTCTTCCTTTTTTCGAAAATATTTGATGAATTTACTTTTGAAATTTTGTTCTGCATAGATCTTTCAACAAATAAAATAAAATAAAATCCATAGTTTGACTAGGGTTGTATTTGGCAGTTACCAGTCAAAGTTGTTTCAGATTCACATTAGCTTTTGCTTTTCAACTGTGAAATATGTCTCCCCTCGATAAAAGAAATAATATGAGTCTATGGTCGATAACTAGGGGAAACCGTGTGGTAAATTCAGGAAATTTTTCATTTTGGAGGACCGGGTCTTAATTGTGTTTTATACTATAATCTTTAGATCCGTTTTTAATTCGAATTAATTGATCCAGTTTGGATTCAGATACTGGATGAAAAATAAAAAAAAAAGTAATCCAAATGAATGAATCGAAAGACTCAATTGGATGGATAGGTTTATAAAGGAGGAGTTTTGGATAATTTAATAAATAAAAATTCATATGTGGAGAGGTAGACTGAACGGTAAAAGGGTAGCGATAGTTTTTTTCTTACAAACGAAAAGAATATTAGTACGAAGAACTAGTCAGCTCATTACAAAAAAAGTCGGGAAGTAACCACTCACCTTGATAATTAGGAATATAAGAACTGCTAGAAACTAAATAAGCGACGATATTAATTGAGCGTTTAACAAACACAATATAGCAACTGGAAAGCTCGTTAATCAACAATCTTTGACTATGCCGTTAAAATGTGAGAAAAACTTTAACGGGCAGGCCATCAGTTGCACAACTATCAGAAAATCTGATTCAACTGCAACGTTCCTCTAATTACAGCCATCTAAGGGCTTCTTGAACATAATAAGCTTCAATCAAGTTCGGATCTGAACGAAACTGGAGGGGGAAACTAGGGTTGAAGGGTCATACCAATATCTTATCCATCGACCTCTCATCCAATTATAATTTTCGATCTAGCTAAGAGCTTCTGGCAGAGATAGTTGATTAGGAATTAAAGTTTCTTTGTTTCTTTTCTATTTTGAACTTACTGAATTGGAATAAAAAACTGAGGTCAATTCGGCTTATGGTTCAACCGCCGGTTTTTGATTCGACCCCGATTCGTTTTGGGTTGTCGAGAGTTCAAAAAACCAGTTATAAAAAATCGAATTTCAATCCAAATCCCGGTTCGGTCTGGATTTTAAAACATTGAGCAAAACTGATCTAAATAAGGGTATTTTATTATAGATGAATTCCAATCTTCAAAATTCGATCTCTAGTTTAATTATTAGGGTAATTTCCGAAAAAAAACCCATGTGTTTATCAATTTTGTCAAAAAGGTGTATGTGTTTATTTTTTTGACAAAATGAGGATTGTGTTTATCTCCGTTAACCAAAAAGCGGAAAATACATTAACAGTGTTAAATGTGATGATGTAACAAGGGGTATTTTGGTCTTAATTTATAGGTTATGATATGAAAAACTCATTTTTCGCACTTTAAAGTTGTAAACACATGAATATTTAAGAAATTTATCAATAAATAAAAACCAAAAACCCATTGCCACATCATCACATTTAACACCGTTAATGATTTTTCCGTCTTTTGAGTAACGGTGATAAACACAATCCTCATTTTGTCAAGAAAATAAACACAGACACTTTTTTGACAAAATCGGTAAACACATGATTTTTTTTTTTTGGAAATTACCCTAATTATTAAACTGATACAATAGCTTAACTACCCTAAACAAAACCAAACTTTAATTGGCATCATTATTTATGTTACGAGAGTTTGTGTATAGTAATTTAAGACATGTAATCCCCTGCCATGCATCGTGAATTTGGACTCTATTTATCCACTGAATTTGGATTTGGAAGGACAAGAATAACAACAAAGGATACCATATTAATGGTTTTGTTCCGATTATAAACTGAGAACTTATTGGTCCAACTATTGGAATTTATGCCCAAAGGGAGAATACTCCTACTCAATTATTGTGCTCATATGTCAAAATATAGTTTTTCCTTTATATTTTGTAATGTGACTAAAATTTAATTACTTATATGAATTCTGCCATTTAATAATTAGTTAATGATGTAATTTGTGAGTATGGATGTCGTCATAAACCATAGCTATCCTATATAAAAGAAAATAAAGGCCATTTAAGTTTTGGGTTTACCCAAAATCATTCTAAGCCCATTAGCTCCAACCCCCAACTATTATTCTCCCATTCCATTGTTAATTGTAGATATTACAAGATTGAAAATTGTCATGAAGCTTTCATTTAAATGGATTTGTTTCAATTAGAGATCCGAACTTGCAGCATCCATATTTCATTATATTTTTTTATTTGTTTCTTTGAATTGCAACGTGTACTATAATTTATTTATTTATTAGTTGTTAATTTTGCACATTACATATTGTGTTGAAGTTTTACCACCAAAATCACTTTAAGTTATATCCTCTTGAACCAAACAGTTATAAAAAGAATCATAAAATGGTACGTTTTCTCTTTTTGAAACATATACAAACCTATAAGTTGAGAACTAAAGGCGGATATATTAAATTTTAATATTATTATAATTTTGTTACTTGACAAGATTATTTCAAGGTATACAGTGAGCTATTAATTTAGCGAAGTTCTACTATAGACAAATTATAATAGATCAGATCAATAAAATATCAGATACATACATTTCATTAAAAAAAAAAAAAAAGCACGAAAGAAAAAAAGCAATGGGCAATTTTCGTGTTTTCATTGGATAACGAATCACAATAAAATTTGTTATGAATTTAGGAAGAAGGGCAAAGATGGTATTTAACTGATGATCCACATGGCGTTTTCCTGAGCAGGGCTTAGGCTAACGGCCTAACCATGTCACCTGCATCGCACGATTTGATCGTGAGCTGAAGATGGCACGTGAGTTGTTCGACGTTATGCTTCAGTTGCATTTTGGAAACTGAATTACTCAGAAAAAAAACCAGCAGAAAATCATGTGGAAGAGGACGGCTCCATTGATCTTCTCTTCTAAATCTGCATCACTCTACCAGGTTCATCTCCAATTTTATCTTCTAATAGCCTCTAATCATCATTTTGATTTTGCTAATCTGCTTTTTTTATGTTGATCGCAGCTTACTCATGCCACAAAGATCTGGACATCACTTATTTCTGCTCCGGTATTCCTTTCTTTCTTCCTTGAGCTTTATCCTGTTTAGCTGTTTGCTAATTTATGCTTTATATCAATTCGGAAATGTGTTGCTTAACCGATTCAACTAAAACCTCGGCCTTACAACATCTTTTATATTAAATAAATGTCCGATAAAATGTGACGATCCTTGTTCAAAATTTCACTAGTTGCCTATTTCTGATCCTTGTTTGTAAGCCCTGTGTTGATTGTTTTGAGTTTATGATATAGAAATGTGATTGGCAGGTGGATTGTGGTTATTAGAGTTTTTGTGAATAAGATTAAATGAGGAGACTGATTTTTAGATCGTGTTGATGTTTCAATTGTTGGATACTAACTTGAACAATTGCTCGGATGCTGGGATTAACATTCCTCTTTATTTGTTTCTTGTTCGTATACAGGTGAAATACTCCACTTCTGTTGAAGAGAAATCCCCTTTTATAACCTTTGTTTTAGGTAATACTTATACTATGGTCTTTTTTCTTATTATTTTGTTTGCATTTTCATTGCATTAGGAAAGTGTTACTTGCCAATCATAATCCTGCATACATGACTGTCCAAAAGAAAGCCAATGAGTTATATAGTTATGTGTGCAGATCTTAATTATTTTATATTCATTTGTCACAACAAAGTAAGATCTTTTATTTCTTATTAGGCGGTCCTGGTAGTGGAAAAGGTACCCAATGTTTGAAGATAGCTGAGACTTTTGGACTCACACATCTGAGTGCTGGGGATCTGCTGAGGAGGGAATTACTTTCTGACAGTGAATATGGGTAACAACTCATATTTTCATCAATAATTTTTCTCTCGATAAGAATGCCTTTTTAGTTCTATGTACCTTATCTGTTAGAAAAATTTCAGTGCCATGATTTTGAAGACCATTAAAGAGGGTAGAATTGTTCCTTCAGAAGTGACAGTCAAACTGATCAAGAAAGAGTTGGAGTCAAGTGATAGTAATAGATTTCTTATTGATGGTTTCCCAAGGAGCGATGAGAACCGCATAGCATTTGAAAAAATTGTAAGTTTCTATATCTACATCATGTTTGTAAGTAAATATTCTCTCTATGATATGTGTGTACATTATATATATCTTCTATGATACTGGTGTACAACAGTTTCTGTAATCATGTTAAAAAGCCATCTGGTACAGTACAACAATTACTGCAATGAAACGGTTTGACGGAGAAACAAAAACATTTCACGAAATGATTTTTGGATGTGTGGAGGAATTCTAAGCAGTATTTAGTTACTGGTATGAAGCCATATTATTTGCACACTGCTTGTAAAGATGATAATCATATTTTCTCAATGCAGGTTGGGGTAGAACCAAACATGGTGCTTTTTTTCGATTGCCCGGAAGAAGAGATGGTAAAAAGAGTTCTAAATCGTAATGAGGTGATAATGCAATCATAAATTCCAATCTAAATAACTAATGCTAAAGTGAAAACATTAATCAAAAGTTTGACATTCCATTCCATGTTGCAGGGCCGAGTTGATGATAACATAGACACATTCAAGAACCGTCTTGAAGTGTTTTCAGAAGTAAGTCTCCCTGTTATTGGCTACTACTCCAAGAAAGGAAAGCTGCGTAAGGTATGTAAAACCTGTATGTATTAAGTCTTAATAAACTAATGATGGATTTTTGGCTATGTAATTTTTGTTCACTAATGATGTATCCAATTGTATTATTATCGTTTTTTTAAATTCAATTGGGGAAGAGGTTCTTGGTGTTTATCCTCATTGCTAAACATGTTACTAAAAGAAGCTGCGCTTGCAGATCAATGCTGTAGGATCCGTGGATGACATTTTTGAACAAGTTCGCAGTGTTTTCACGGCATGTGAGGTATGCTGTCTTGTCATTTTCCTGTTCTCTGTGCTTCAAAATATTTCCTAGCCTTTAATCCTTGTTGTCTTTAATATCCATGTTTATTATTTGGATATACCTTGATCTTTACAATGCCAGTAGGATATGCAGTCGCGGATATACCATTTTCTATGTCCATGATGAGAATGTTAACTTTTTCTTTTTTGAATAGCATTTCACAAGTTCAGTAACTAAGCTATTGGTGTTTTGCTACAGGAATTGAAATGAAAGATCCTTTATTTCAAGGATGAAGCCAGTTAGATTTGTATGGTATCTAGTCTGAGTTGCTGAGTAATTTGCGCAAGTGTCCCTGCCGATTCTTCGACAAGACATGATTCTTTCCGAAAGGGGAAAACTTCCCAAGGGGTTTAATGTTGCTAAGTACCAAACAGTTCCCACCCAAGATGAAGAAACTTATATCCAATCTTCATTATTTCGATGGTGCATATATAGCTTAATGTGCAATGCCACTCAACTGTTCTTTACTTCTTTGTATTTGAGGGAGTTGCAAAGAAACAGAAAAAGTTGAACAACAATACTCGATATGCTAAAGCATATAGGGATCATCTTTTTTAGCATTTTGTTCGCATCGATTTCAGAACCAGTGGACTATTATTATAGAAATTTTCCTTTGAGTATTACACAAACTTTTGAGATGCAACTGGATAAATTTTGGTATGTATCTCGCTTTTTACTGTTGTGTTGTGCAATCACACAATTCTGATGTAACTGGAATCACCCATTTTCAACATTCATAGAACTCCAGGAACTGAAAATGGGCTGTATATTCTCACTATGGATGCCAAATTGAAGAGGATGTGGAGGCAATGGGCTTCATCTTGAGATAAATACCCTTGATAGCATCTTGCAAAAATTAAAATAAAATGGTGACAATTCTTCATCCACCAAGTTTCCAAACTCCCACAATTTATGCAGCAAGAAGCAAAAAAGGCAGGAAACAAAGACAAGAAGGAAAATTACAAAAACAACAACTCCATCTTCGTCGAAACAAACCTATCCTGTCTTTCCCCAAATCATCTCCTACCCCACTCCTAATTGACCATAAACCCTATACCCAAACCAAAATTGAAGCCTTAGATTCCATCCTTAAAGACCTCGAATCCTCCATTAAAAACCGCCTTAAAATCGACCCCCAAATCTTCTCTTCTCTTTTAGAAACATGCTATACCCTAAATGCAATCGGTCACGGTATCAGAATTCACCGGCTAATACCCCCTTCCCTTTTACGCCGAAATGCTGGAATTTCTGCTAAGTTGCTGAGATTGTATGCTTCAAATGGGCTAATTGAAGAAGCACAGCAGGTGTTTGATGAAATGTATAAGAGAGATGAATCTGCATTTGCTTGGAACTCACTTATTTCGGGTTATGCTGAACAGGGTTTTCATGAAGATGCGATCGCGCTTTATTTCCAAATGGAAGAAGAGGGAATTGAGCCTGATCAGTTCACATTTCCTCGCGTGTTGAAAGCTTGTGGAGGATTGGGGTTGATTCGAATTGGGGAAGCGGTTCATAGGGATGTAATTCGTTTCGGGTTTTCGGATGATGGGTTTGTGTTGAATTCGCTTGTTGATATGTATGCTAAATGTGGTGACATTGTTAAAGCTCGTAAGATATTTGATGACATCGGTTTGAAGGACCCGGTTTCGTGGAATTCAATGCTCTCTGGTTATATTCGTCATGAGCTCTTTGTAGAGGCGTTAGACATCTTCAATTGGATGATTCAAGATGGAGTTGAATTAGATTCTGTAGCAATTTCTTCAATTCTAGCAAATGTGTGTTCTTTGAAATTAGGAATTCAAATTCACGGATGGGTTGTTCAGAGAGGAATGATTTGGGATATATCCGTTGCTAATTCTTTGATTGTTATGTACTCGAGCAATGGTGAACTGGATCAAGCTTGTTCCGTCTTTGATCAAATGCCGGAGAGAGATGTTGTGTCATGGAACTCTATAATTTCTGCTAACAGCAAAGATTATAGAGCTTTGGCTTACTTTGAGAGAATGGAGGAAGATAATGTAACACCAGATAGTATCACATTTGTGTCAACATTATCTGCTTGTGCTCATTTGGGTTTAGTGGAGGAAGGAAAAAGGTTATTTTTATGCTTGAGAGAAAAGTATGAAATAGAACCTATAATGGAGCATTATGCTTGTATGGTAAATCTTTATGGAAGAGCGGGATTGATCAGAGAGGCATATGGTGTAATAGTGGAAAAGATGGAATTTGATGCGGGTGAAACTGTGTGGGGAGCTTTGTTATATGCTTGTTACCTCCATGGGGATGTAGAAGTAGGAGAAATTGCGGCACAAAATCTGTTTGAGTTGGAGCCGGATAATGAACATAATTTTGAGCTTTTGATGAAAATTTATGGAGATGCTGGAAGGTTGGAGGATATTGAGAGGGTAAGACAGATGATGGTTGATAGGGGACTGTGATTGTTAGTGTGTGCATGTAGTATATAATGGACATGAGTGCTCTTTAGGAGTGCTACATTGTTAATTTTGGGGTACTTTTACTGAAAAAGTTTACAGCTCTTTACACAGTTCCTCCTATGAAAATTTCTTGTGTTTTTGGACGGTTAAGTTTGGTACTCTAGCGGAAGCATGGTTGCGTTACTCAAACTCCAAAACACAGAGCAGCATCTTGCTGTGATATTCATGTAAATTCATGGGTTCTGGTTGAAGTTTGTTAATGATTTCATAAGCTCATTTGCATGGTGATTCCAATGTGGCAAAGGAAGTTATTGCGAAATGTTGAAATATGTAGTGGCTTTTAGTGGGAAATAGAATGCAGTATCCAGAGTTGTATATTCCTAGCTTGCTTGAAGAGTATTTGGTCTGAATGTTCTGTACATGTTCAAGAAGGAAAAATCATCCTTTCTAGTTATTTCTCAGGCACACAGTTGGGGTGTTAAGTTTACTTAATTGTTTTCTCTGGTATTTTTATTTCAACATAACAAATGACCTTAAATCCTGACTTAACTGGTTAAACGTTTGTTAAACTTTTTGGACAAAAATGCCCTCGTCCACATCAACATTCAGCAGAATTGATCGTTCATATACAATGGACATTTCGTTTGAAGGTTATTATTGTCAAGCTTAGTGCAATTTTTGCTTGCTGTATTGTTTGTTTTCTTTAAGAATGAAAACTTGTACAAATCACAATAAACAATATATCCCTCATAAAAAGATGAGCTGAAGAAGACTAAGACTAAAATATAGGTTTAGGCCAAAAGAACGAAATCTTAGTAAAACATCCTTATAATGTCCTTTTGTTCTAACAAAAAGTTTAAGTAAAGGTAGACTTAACGGTAAACTTACACACTCTTAAAATTATAGTTATAGATTGTCATTTGTACACTGCCGATTTTAAACCAAGAATTAACGGGTTACTCTAAAAGTTTTTAGGGTATAATAACAAAATAATTAATTTTATACCAAAAGTTAAAAGCCACATACTCTCAATTACCTTGCCTTAGCTACTAGTTACCTTGTCCAATTTGGAAATCTAGAGTACGAGTGTGAACCGAAACAGCCTGGCGTAAAATGTCTCAAAAATTAGTTTTAATTCAATAGTCAAAGGATACAATTTATAATCAAATTTATGTACTTTTGTTTTAAAGTATTTAAGCTAAAATCAATACTATTGATTTTTATACTCTCAGAAAAAGAAAAAGAAAAAAAAGAAAAAGAAAAATTAATATTAATGAGGTCGCGTAGGATATAAGGCGGTGTATGCAAAGGTTAAAAAGACAAAACAAAAGTAGGCTAATCCAACGGTTCCCAAAAGAAGAATAAAAGAGTATTTTAATCCAACGGGTCACCGACATCATAGTTTCCTTAATAAAAAGACCTAGTTAGTTCATGCCTTTTTTATTTGACGACAATCTTTTTGTTTTCGATAGCCGTTTCCCGGCAACTTTCAACGAAGTGATGTATCTAGGGTTACAGAATCCAATCTTCTGCGTTTGTAATCTCGTGGGGGAAATCTATCGTGCTTTTCATGGTACGTACTTACTGAGCATCGTATTTAGGGTTTGGATCGATTATTGTCGTATTGAATGAGTTCCGATTTCTGATTCTAGGGTTTGGATTTATGTGGGTTTCTGATATTTACTTTGTGAAATGATTGTCGGTCGGAAAATTTTCCACGGTTCCTGATAACATAGGACCTAAATCTTGGGGGGATTCATTTGTTGAATCCTAGGGTTTGTTTTGTTTTAAATTTGCCTGATTTGTTTTATTTTGAAGTATTCTGTGATCCTAATTTACTTGATGAAGGATTAGGATAATTTGAATTATTTCGGTCTATGAATACTGTTTCATGAACTATTCCGTGATTCTAGTTTGCTTGATGAAGGATGAGGACGAGTTCAATTGAAACTTGAAAACTGTCCCTCCTGAATGATGATGATTACTTTGGTTGAAAATTGAAAAGTGTCCCTCCCCCATATTTGAAATCGAAGGTTGATAACTTCGGTTGAAACTTGAAAAGTGTCCCTCCCCCATATCTGAAATCGAAAGTTGATAACTTCGGTTGAAACTTGAAAAGTGTCCCTCCCCTATATCGGAAAATTGTCCCTCCCCCATATCTGAAATTGAAAGTTGATAACTTCAGTTGAAACTTGAAAAGTGTCCCTCCTACTTCGGTTGAATCTTGAATAAGTGTCCCTCCCTTATATTGGAAAAGTGTCCCTCTCTCATATCTGAAACTGGAAGTTGATAACTTCAGTTGAAACTTGAAAAGTGTCCCTCCCTCATATCTGAAATTGAAATTGAAAGTTGATAACTTTTGTTGAAACTTTAAAAGTGTTCCTCCCCTATATCGGAAAAGTGTCCCTCCCCCATATCTGAAATTGAAAGTGGAGAACTTCGGTTGAAACTTGAAAAGTGTCCCTCCCCCATATCCGAAGTGTCCCTCCCTCATATCTGAAATTGAAAGTTGATAACTTTGGTTGAAAAGTGTCCCTCTTGAACAATGAGTATTACTTCGGTTGAAACTTGAAAAGTGTCCCTCCTGAACAATGAGTATTTCTTCGGTTGAAACTTGAAAAGTGTCCCTCCCCCGTATCTAAAATTCTCGTTGTTTTTTGAAGTATCCTGTGGCTTGATGAAAGATAAGGATAACTCCAATTGAAACTTGAAAAGAGTCCCTCCCCTAACACACAGAATATACTAAATTATATTTTGCCCCGTCCCTGAGTATCTGTTTCATGTTGAGCTGTGCCGCGATTCTAAGTTGCTTGATGAAAGATTAGGGTAATTTTGGTTGGAATTGAAAAGAGTCCCTCCCTAACACAGTGTATATATTGTTTGTCTCTGAATATCTATTTCATGTTGAACTATCCCATGATTCTAATTTACTTGATAGGGAGATGAGGATGAGTTGAATTAAAACATGAAAACTGTCCCTTCGTGTACTGAATATGCGATTCATGTTGAGCTGTTGGAACTGAAAAGAGTCCCTCCCTAACACAGTACATACTACAATATTATACAGTCCGTCTCTAAATACATGTTTCATGTTGAACTATCCCGTGATTCTAATTTACTTGATGGAGTGCTGGTTAAGTGCACTCTATATCCAAGTTTACCTGCATAAATTATTATCGATGGTGGATCTGATGGACTTTGATTATTTTTTCAAATGTCCTTTGTTGCTGATCTAGTTTTGCTTATCTTTTGTCCTTTAAATTGGTAAATTTAAGTAGGATACGGTCCAGAAGTGAGGCAAAACTTCTGAATTGACGCCTCTCTTACAACATTAAACTAAACATTCAGAGATTAGTTTCTGCTGAACTGTAGGATTTCCAGAATTGTAAATGTGTGGCCTCTGAGACCCTCTGATATATATTTACTGTGTTATTTCTTCTTTCATGAAGAATCTGAAAGATTTGTTTCATTTCGAAGTATCCCATCATTCTTACTTTCTTGATGGAAAAATGACGAACTTCAATTGAAACATGAAAAGAGCTAGTCCTAACCCCAATGATAAATATATAGCCCATTGCAGGAGATATGTTGAGATGAGTGTTGGATAAGTATGCAGCATGACCAATATCAATAGCTTGAGATATTGGTTTGGCTATTTTGAGATGTTCAATTGATTTTAAGAGGGAACCATGGCCTCCGATTTCAGATAGTGCTAAGAGTCTTGTTCGGCAGATGCTAGAGCCTGACCCCAAAAAGCGCTTAACTGCTCAGCAGCTGCTTGGTATGTCATTTGGTGCACCAAATTGTGTTGCATAATTAGTTGCTTTTTGGCATTTTATTTGTCTGTCTTGGAATTGCTAGCTTTTGATCATGTTGCCTAAGATATACAGCCCAACTAATGTTCAAGGAAACGCATTGGTTCTAGTAACCTCAGAGGCAGCGTTTTTTCACGGGTCTGGATGCGGAATAAACTGTGAAAAGATGGATAATTCAAATATCCATCTAATTCTGGGAAGATTTAACTTAATTAATGCCTTGCTGGGTTCAAGGCAAATTCACTGGGTCAAAAGACGGTTATGAAGTCACTAGTCTCTTGACCAAATTACGATGAAAACCTCCAGCATGTATTGGAATCCTGCATGTTCTCCAAGAGTTTGTGTCTATTGGGTTTTGCAGGAACCAGATTGATGAAAATGACAACTTTCTCCATCACCATTGTTTTAGTCTGCATTTAACATGATTATATCCTTAATTCTGAATGGTTGTTCGTTATTTGTTAGGCCTGTGCTAACGGAACTAATCTTCTTCTTAATCACATTCATGTGGTCTGTGTCTAATGCTGAAACTGTAGTCTTGAGGATATATATCTAAGTGGTTGTGAAGCATGAAATAAAGTACTTCTACTGTAAAAATCTATCATTTCCTACTGTTTTGAAATTTCTCTGCTTTTCTGATCAATTGATCTTGCAAAATGGTTCACATATGCGAAAGAGTAACACTAAAAGAACTTTTGTATTGCTTGGGGTAATAGATCATCCGTGGCTACAAAATGCAAAGTAAGCTCCAAATGTCCCATTGGGAGATATCGTGAGGACCAGGCTAAATCAATTTTCTATGATGAATAGATTTAAAAAGAAAGCATTGCGGGTCAAGTATCTTTATGTTTGTGTATTTTAATTAATTACGCTGGTCTTAAATGTTTTCATTTGGAAATCATAGATATGTTTACGTTGATGGATACAAACAATGATGGTAAAGTAAAATATGAGGAACTAAGAGCTGGTCTTCGAAAGGTTGGTTCACAACTAGCTGAACCAGAGATAGAGATGCTGATGGAAGTGGTAATCTTTTTATCTTTGTCCGATGTTTAAAATTTGTTCTTGGAAACTCTTCAGAGACCAAGGTGAGAAATTCAAGCAAAGAGATTCAGAATTAAAGCGAAATGTTGATATATTGATGCATCTTCACTAATCAACAGCTTACAACAATATGATATATGGAAAAAGAAATAGACAGAACAAAGATAACAATGGATTGAGCCTATGCCCCAATCCCAGAGGAGAAATCTCCCTCGCTACTAAGTAGAGCTCTACAATAGCAGCCAAAATGTTAAACAAAGACTCCCCTAACTTCTCTAACACTATCCTTAAATACTAATGAGACATGCCCTAAAAATGCCTTTTGCACTATACAGCTCACCCCCTTCTAGATTATTCCTCCCCATAGGCTAGCCATTTCTCTATCAGTATTGCATGTTTTCTGTGATGCCACTTTTACTAATTGTGAAATCTCTATGGCGTGCTGCGGCTTCATTTAAGCAGTGAACTGCCTCAGTTAAGGTGAATGTCTAATCATGACCATTTTGCAAGCTATGGTAGAATTGTTTTTGGAAATATATGTTGATGCCGAACTTCCCTGAAATATAATCACAGTGAATTTTTCATACTATTTCTTTGGTGATTCGAATCGCAAGAATTATTGTGTCCTCTTGCTGTTGTCACCTGATCAAAATCATGGTTCCTTGATTTTATGCATGAAGCGTGTAATAATGCTTTTCAAGTTTTTGAAGTCAAGTAATTATGTGCTCACTGGAACTTATTAAGATTTTTGTCACAATGTTTACTGGAACTGACGAGAATGCTTTAGCAGTTGTGGTTTTTGGAATTCTGAAGTTTGCTTTGACATTATTGTCATTATTAGACCTTTGGTATTATCAAGAAAAGGGCTGTGACTCTCTATTTAATGCCTATGTGATGTTAGAGTTTCATCTCCGGAAATCAAACAAAGGGTATAAGATCTTCCTGGCTCTGAAAACCTAATATGTTGCTGGTGTTCAGATAATATTGTAAATGACCACGTGAGGCACTAATATGCATTTTCAAGGTGGATTTTCCTTTTAACTAATTTGGCGATCATGCAGTTTGAATGATGTTATCAAATTCTGTTGGTATAGCCCTCTTTAAATAGAGACTAGTATTTTTACATTGGCATAGAGACTAGTATTTTTACATTGGCAAAGCTGGGAGAGATTGGTTATATAGCTTTCTTGGACAGGTTGCCCTTCAGCAGCCTCCTCAACTAGCATTTGGATGTCTATTTTTCCTATCTGAAGTTCTTGCAGTTGTGCATACTGGGTAAAATGCTAATCTGTATACTTGGTAAAAAAAGGTTTTCACTTAAAGAATTTTGTTTCTCATGCGCTTAATTCTTTGTATTTACGGAGCCATAGGCAGTGGTTTCCTGAATTTAAGTTCTATTCACTAATTTTTTCCTTTAGGACTAAGCACGAGATTCTAGAATGCTAGCTTTTTTGTATTGGGTTAGTCTGTGCTGTGGATTATTTGTCATGTGTGTTTGTGCATTCTCTTGGCATTTTCTATCTGACATAGAGAAATGATCTGACGCAGCAAGGCCTAAAGATTGCATCACATGGGAGCCTAAATCTATGGCTTCTTACTGACAAAGCGAAACAACTAATTTCATTTGTTCTCATGTTTTTAATGGTTCAGCTTGTTTTCCAGTCAGTGACAACTTTTTTTTCAACGATCTTATATTAAGAATACGTGTTATAGAAAATTATGGTGGCAATTTTTCTCTAAACTGCTTCAATTTTTTTAATATGGCTGCACAAAACACAGGTGGCTTGAGAATATTCGTGACTGGTGCACTTCACGGCAGCGTTGGTGGGGTCATCGTATTTCTGCATGGTATGTCGCACTTGAGGATGATGAATCAAAGGAACTTGGTGCATCCAATGACCATTTGGTAGTTGGTACAGATGAGAGGGCAGAGGTTAGCCTGAAATTTGCTGGAAAGCAATTTCAGATGAGCCAAGATCCTGATGTTCTTGATACATGGTTTTCTTCTGGTTTATTTCCATTGTCGGTGCTTGGTTGGCCAGACGATACTCATGATTTGAGAACATTTTATCCAACTTCAGTGCTTGAAACTGGCCATGACATCCTATTTTTGCACGCATGGTGATGTTGGGAATGAAACTAGGAGGTGATGTGTCGTTTAGGAAGGTCAGTAAATACCCTCCCTTCCTTTTTATAAGTCATGTTAGGGTGTTTCACACAAATTATGAAACAAAATCAGTATAGAATCAAATCACTAAGTTAACCTTAGTTTCATTTACTCTTCACCGACTAATTAACTGCGCTTTAGAACTCATGATTACAATTTTGTGGCCATGTTTAGGGAGTTAACAGAGCATTTCCACGAGGCTGATGATGTCATTAAGGTCCAAACACCAATTCTGGTTTACTTAGCAATTTAGTTGATAACATTATCTGCTAATTTGCTCATTTAGTTGCGTCCAAGCATGAAATTCCTAAATGCTAGCTTTTATGTCTTTGTTTACTGGCCGTCTAAAACCTATTGCCCGTGAAAGTGAGGTTGCAAATAAGAAATTTTGGATGCCTTCTGACGTGAGACAAGTTCCTTAAACTAGATTTATCTGTACATTGCTTGGCACCTCTAGTATCAATTTTTAGAGGATAACCCTCTTTTCTAAATGGATGGTAAGGAGATTTAGAGGCATTGGAATTCGCTTCTATCCCATACAAAAGAAAATTTGAGGGATTTTGGTTAGGGGAGGGGGACGGTCAACTGATATAGCTTATTATTCTTTCAATCTTCTTTTATGTATAATATTCATCTTGCATCAATGTTGGTTGCTTTTCTCAAAGCCTTACATAGCAATCCATGTGTTGTATTTTGTAGTTTGGTTGATTAGCTATATAACTAATTCCAAATTTTTGTCCGAAATGAAATTTTTTTCCAGTAAATCAGGGTGTAACCCTGGATGTTGTAGTTAGGAACAGATAGTCAGATATGATTGGCAAATTTTCTTTTGTCTGTCTGGTAGTTTTCAGTATCAGCGGTTTGTTAGTCATAGTACTTTCTTGACAGGTCAAGCCACTTTTGGTGAGCTATGGTCTAGTGATACCAGATCACAATAGTGAGGGAAGAATTGTGACAGCAGAATTTGATTCGTTTTACTGATATGTGCATATGTCCCCAACTCTGGAGATGGCTTGAGAAGACTGGTAATGGAGCATTGCTATCTTGCATCATTCTTCAATTGATTTGTTTCATAATAGCATCTAACTCGTCCAAAGGCTTTATTTCTTAAATGTAGTCATACAGGGTTATAGAATGGGATCTTTCTCCATGATTTAGTGGACATCCTACATGAAAGTATGTTTCATGAGGGATTAATGCAGTGCAACAATTTTGTAAGTCTCTCTGTAAAATTCATCAAATGCAAAATGAAACAGATAACTAAGAGTATGAACAGTTTTCAGTTCGTTAGACTCTCTCCGATGAGGACTGACTATTGCATGACATAAAACGTCATCAACTAATAAATTATTTGCCAAAAAATGTTAATTTACTATCTGTTTTTGGGAAGTTATAATAAATTCTATGTGGAACTCTAATATTGCAGGCTTCTTTCTCCAAGCTGGAGATAATGACTCTGAATGAAATTTGTGGCTTTTGATACAACCAATTCATAGCTGATGATTCATTTTCAAAATTGAAATCGTCGAGAATTCGTAGCTGCTCAAAGTTATCAGTCGTTTTTCCTTCAAATGTTTGTAGAAGATTCCAGAGATTACAAAAACTTTTTATAGGTAATTGCGGTGGAGCTGTAGAGATATATCAGTATGAAGGGGTAGAATTAGCATTTTCTTTACGAGGTTTAGAGATGTGGAAACTACTGTCATTGAAGCGTATATGGAGTGAGGATGTAATTGGAACTTCCACTTTCCAAAATCCGTGATCGGTTGATGTTTGTCACTGTGAGAATCTGAAATATGTATTTCGCCTTCTCCAACTTAACCGACTTGGTGTGAGAAAATATGGTGTGGAAATTATACTTGCAAAGGTAAAAAATGAATAATTAAAAGGTGCTCCTTCTGCTTTTAACTTTCCTCAGCTGACCTTACTACGACTTGTGAATTTAAAAGAAATGAGGAGTTTGTACGAAGGACCTCATACACTCGAGGGGTCAAAGTTGAAAAGTAAGGGTGTCGTGAAATTCTGAAATGTGGGTCCAAAATCTCTAGATATCAAGGAGAAGGTCTTCCAATTCCAGAACCGTTTTTTCTGATCCAAAGGTATGAACTAAGTAACTCATCCTGTCTGACTTTTATTTAATACATTCATTAAAACAATTTCTTTTATAAAACAACAAAATTAATCATAGGAAAACTTCTTTCTCACGTTCACTTTCCTAATTATAAGCGCTTACAATGTAGGAGTAAATGTTATAATAAGAAGAAGAGACATAAAATAAGGCAAAATAAAGTAAAATAAAATAAGGAAAGTGTAAATATATTGTTGTGCTATTATTTGGTTCTATATGACTTATTAAATAGCTTTGACTAATACATTTTTGTTTGGTTTTTATTTAACCAAAAGAATTAATGTTGACATGAACAAAATTTAAGGAATTTTTTATTTTATTTTTTGATTTAAGGAATTTTTATAATTTAAGTGCAAACTAATCTAACAGGCAATGGCATATAAGCGGGGGACCTGAGATAGTTCCAGCACCCCTATCGCAGCCAAAGGGCTCTTACAACATTCCAAATAATTTATAAATTAAAGTCTAGTCCAACCCAATCTTGCTATTGCAATATTTTACGTCTTTCAAAATAATAAAAGAGGCCCTGGTCCAGTTTAATTTTAATTGGACCCATTTCTCCTATAATACTCCTATAATTTTTGTTCAGAGCTCCTTTCTCCTAAATGCGATTTCCCCCAACAGTCACCTCCTTTTCAACCATAAATTCGTCGGAAAATTTGTAAAATACTGTCGAAATATGTTGAAGTTTGATGAAAATCTGAAAAGAGTTTTGCCACAAGTCTGTAATTTTTGTTTGAAATTTGCATTTTTTGTCATAAAAACTGTATTTATATCCTTCTGACAATATGCATTAACAACAATGGAAATTTTCACTCTAGGTAAAAAAAATAATTTTAGGTACAAAATTGTCGGTGAAAAGTTAAGCACTGAAATTATTTACCTCAACATATTTCTAGCTTAAATTTAAGGTAAATGATTTATTAGTCTAATCTAAGTTTTGTTTTTGTTAACAGTTTAGACCCTCTCGTTAAATGATTTATTAGTCTAACCTAAGTTTTGTTTCTGTTAACAGTTTATACCCTCTCGTTAAACAACTTCGAAGAAACTGTTAGTCAAAATTATTTAATAGTCAAACATGTAAGAAGATTGTATTAGTCCCGAACTGAGGCAAAACTTCTAAATTGATGCCTCTCTACAACGTTAAACTAAACATTCAGAGATTTGTAGGATTTCCAGAATTCTAAATACGTGGCCTCTGAAACCCTCTATTATATATATTTACTGTGTTATATTTTCTTTCATGAAGAATTTGAAAGATGTGTTTCATTTCGAAGTATCCCGTCATTCTTATGTTCTTGATGGAAAAATGACAAACTTCGATTGAAACAGGAAAAGAGCTAGTCCTAACCCCAGTGATAAATATATAGCCCATTGCAAGAGATGTGTTACATGTTAAAAGATCCGATAGTTCTAGTTTCCTTGATGAAAGACGAGGGCAATTAACTTCGATTTAAACATGAACTAGACATTCCCAAATATACTATAATACCTATGCTGAAAGATTTGTTGATGTTATCATGCATTAAGGAAAACACATGTCTGAAATTCTTGTTATAAAAGATGGCAACTTGTATGTAGTGTACCAAGTATTCTCGTAGGAAAGTAGGTCTTGAAAACAATGTCGCAACCCATTTAAATACATGTACAACGATTCTTAGGATATGTGTTTCATCTTGAAGTATTCGGTGATTCAATCTTTCTTGATGGAGGATCGGGATAATTTGGATTGAAACATGAAGTAACCGTTTCTCAACTTTATATAATACATATCTTAAAGGTTCTTTCCATTTTGAATAACCAATATTTGTAATTTTCTTTAGGAAAGATGAAGAAAACTTCAATGAGAAATTCATTCAAGTTTTATGGATCAAAGAGCTTGTGGATGGGTCGGAAATCACCAATCTCTAAAAGATGCTTGAGAAAAGAATCAAACTTTCTATATGGCAATACCCCTATATCTTCAGATAAAATTCACCTATGGTATACCAACTTAAGTTTAAATTACACTTTAGTGAACGAATTTCATTTTGTCTCACTAAAGTGTATGAACTTATGGTGACTTTTTGCATATGGTGTATAGCCGGAAAAATGATCGGTCAACGCGCAATTTTAAAAAAAATCAATTTTTAAAAGAACTCATAGTAATTAAAATTATTCTATCACCCTTTTTATCTCTTTCATTTTCTCTTGTTCTCTTTCTTTTCTTTCTTTCGTCCACTTTGTTTTTGTTTTTCTTTATTCTTCTATTTCCTCTTCTTTATTCTCCTCCTTCTTTTCTTCTTCCTTTTTCTTATTCTTTTCCTTCTATTTTTCTTTCTTCCTCTTCTCCTCCTCCTTCTTCTTCTCTTTTCTTCTTTTTCTTTTTTTAAAAAAAATCTAGAAATTCTCATAATTCTGACGGAAATCTGAAAATTCTGAAATTTCGGATTTCAGAAAAAAATGACCGGTCAACGCGTCATCGAAAAAAAATAATTCAATTTTTAAATTTTTAGATGGACTCATAGTAATTAAAATTACTCTATTACCCCTTTTATCTCATTTTCTCTTTTCTTTTTCTTTCTTCATCCACTTTGTTTTTCTTTATTCTTCTTCTTCTTATTTTTAAAAAAAAAAAAATAATTTAGAAGTTCTCAAAATTCTGGTGGAAATCTGGAAATTTTGGAATTCCGGATTTCAGAGAAAAAATAAAGAAAAAGGAAGAGTAAAAGAAGGAGTAGGAAAGAAAGAAGAAGAAATATAAAGAAGAAGAGGAAGGAGGTAAGAAAAAGAAGAGAAAATGAGAAGAAGAAGAAAAAGAAAAAATAGAAGGAAGAAGAAGAAAGAAAGAAATAAGTGGGGATAAGAAAGTAATTTTAAGTATATGGGTTACATTTTAAAAACGAAAAAAAAAGTGAAAATGATGAAGTGAAGCGTTCACTAATCGTTGACCGGTTATTTTTACTGGTTGTACCCCATAAGTGGGAGGTGACTTTAAGTTTATATACTTTGGTGAGACAAAATAAAGTTCGTATACTACAATGTGATTTGGATCTAAGTTTGTACACCATGAATGAATTTTATCCCTATATTTTCTATCAAAAAAATAAACTAATTAGTTGTGATCTTTTACTCTACATACAAAAAAAAAATATATTTTTGAAATTTTATAAGTGAGCATGTTCATGAATATTATAGTCAAGTTTGTTCACAAACCTACGACTAAGCCTGCTCGTGAGCTTCTAAAACGAATTTTCTCATCATCAAGCTTGACTCTTTGAGCCTCAAATTTTGTTAAGCTCATCTACAAATTATAATCGAAATGATAGGAATTGATTATAAAGAGAGGTAAAGAAAAACTTTTCATGGTGAGTATCTTTAACACTTAAATTTGAAGCGTTGAGGTTTAAAACAACTCGCAGTTGTGCTCACATGGTCAATGATTGACCAAATACAATTTGGTCAATCACTGCTAGATCAAAATCTAAGGGTTGAAATTAGTTTGGTGGTTTCATTAGTATCTAATCTACACCCTTAGATTTTGATCTAATGGTGATTGATCAAATTGTATTTAGTCAATCATTAATCATGTGAGCACCACTCAACAACTCGAATCATTTATATCCATTTATTGACATTAGTTTTCAACTTAAAACTATTTTATTAATTCAATTTAGAATTTGTACCCGATGATTACGGAGCAGTACCTTTCTCCATGAACTTTATTCACAAAAACTGTTACTAGTCTCCATGAATCTAATTGATTAAGAATCAAAAGCTGACATTAATTTGAAGAATCCTTATAAGGTGTCCTTAACAAAAATTAAAAAACGTTTTTATATAATCAGGATTTTGTAAGATCGCAGTCATGTCGGTAGGAAAGCGTTAAGTTTTTCCAATTCAGCAAATCAAGAAAGGACAAAGATATTATATTTTGCAAGTCGGTGCATTTCATTAATATTCAAGTTCAAATTATACTCTTATTAAGTTCCCATTTTATTAAATCAATCAGTCATACTGCACAAAGCGCAAGCCTGGCCGACGCATGAAATGATAATTCATAAAAATCCACGGATGCTACAGTCCTTTCAATTTTGGCTCTATTTTTCTTATATTATAGCTGCTCAATTTTAAATTGGAATCATTCAAGTTTATCATCAATAACATACAAAGTTCAAGTAACTATCAAATGTCTTCTTCTAAAATGACAAAATTGAAAGTAACCAAGTGATAAACTGGTTGGCGAATTTCGTATGATATTTAAAAATCAATCAAGCGAAATTCAGAACAACTAAGGAGTCTAGTTTAATATGGATCCGACAATAATCCTTGTTTCATGCTAGGGAAAAACCAAAATATGGATCCCAAATCTCAACGAGAAATGAAGTACAAATGTCAATATTAGTTACAAAACTATGGAGCCAAAACCATTATGATCTCTGAAGCATTGTGACCATAACTGTACAATCAAGGATAATGTAAGGGTGAGAAAAACGGAACCAAAATACGAAAATCAATAAAACCGATCTGAACCAAATAGAATCATTCTTTGTTTAGTGTGTTGATCGGATCATGTTTCCTAACTTATTTGATCAGTTTGATTTGAGTAAAACCGAACAAAAAACCGAATTAATTTCATTTATTAATTTTATTTTTAATATTTTCTTTAGATTTGTACTTTTGTTTATAATTTATTAATGAACAGCCCGCTTTAGTTTACATAGATTATTATAAATCTAATTGAATATTTTTCTCAAACTGAAATTGATGAAATTTATTTTATAATCAAACAGAAAAATATTAATAAAACAATAATTTGGTTTGATCCAAACCAAATTATTTTGGTTTGATCCAAACCAAATTATTTTGGTTTGGGTGCAGATTCGAATCAAATCACAATTTCGTTTGGTTTGTATAACACGAATACCTCGTGTTCAGTTTGGATTCGTTCAGTTTGTTTCGATTTTTGTTCCGAACAGAACCATGTGGTATTGGGGTGGTCAATAATTTATTTGTTTTAAAGTTGTAGGTCATAAACAAATAAGACCAAGTTGAAAGTTGACATATGTAATTTCCCCAAAATATTGGTCTATAAATACAAAGATTATTACTTCAAAACCTTATACCAACCCACTATACTAATCCTCTCCCAATCAACACAAACATGGCCATACCCAAATCTATCTTTCTCTTTCTACTTATCTCCACACTCTACCTTGCAACCCCATCAAGATCTACAAAAACAACCCCAAGAAACAACAACATAAACTACATAAAATCATCCTGCAAATCCACAACCTATCCCTCTCTATGCGTCCAATCTCTAGCCTCTTATGCCCCCTCAATCCAACAAAACCCCAGACAACTAACCGAAACCGCCTTATCAGTGAGTATTTCTAGAGCTCAATCCACCAAGACTTTCATCTACAAGCTCACCAAGTTTAACAACCTCAAGAAAAGAGAAGTTGCAGCAGTTAAGGATTGTTATGAGGAGATTAGCGACACGGTGGACAGATTAAGCAAGGCTTATAAGGAAATGAAGAGTGTTGGTCATGGTAATGCTAATGATTTTCAGTGGCATATGAGTAATGTTGAGACATGGGTTAGTGCTGCTTTGACTGATGAGAATACTTGTGTTGATGGCTTTGCTGGCAAGGCTTTGGATGGGAGGTTGAAGAATAGTATTAAGGTTAGGATTGTTAATGTTGCTCAGGTTACTAGTAATGCTCTTGCTTTGATTACTAAGTTTGCTAATTCTAAGCTTTGATTGTAATTAATTAGGCTTGCTTGTGTTTATATATATATGGTATGAAGTTTTGTAACATCCTACTTAGTTTGTATGAGTTTTGAATTTGTGAAATGTGAGATTACACCTATCCTTCTTGTTCTTTTTTCTTTTGGAAATTAAAGACTAATTGTTGAATTAGCTGTTTACTTATAGCATTAGTTATGAAATTTTTTTTAATACTAAAAAATTGAGTTTTTCTATGATTTCTTTGTTGTTATGAAAGTAACTAATTACTTTGTTTATTTTATTTTATTTTGGTAACTCAAGTACTTTGAGTGAAATGGAAGTTGATCTAATGATGGAGAATACAAAATAACTAAAAAAATAAATTAATCATAGCATTTATTTTAGACAAATAATATATAAAATTTTGTATGAGAACTAAAAAAATTCTCCTTTATATGTATGAATCCATTATCAAACACTATTTTAACGTCAAAAAAATAAGATAGAACAACAAAAAAAACCAAACAATATCACAAAAATAAAAATAAATAAAAGAACCAATGTCTTTTGGAAACTGAAAATACCAATTTATTAACTTCTAAGTATAATAACTACAGTAGTCAGTCGGAAAAGTTAGCAATGTCTTTTAGAAATATGAAATTCCAATGAAACTCTTCGAAAGATTTATGTTAAAAAGAAGAAGAATGATGGTGGACCTAATATTATTTAATTTTTCTGCCGCTATTATTGGAATGCGTTCGGCAAAAATCCCATAATTGATGGTAGTAGGAGGGCCCCGTTTTTTTGGATTTACATACTTCTTTTCATTTTCTACAATAGTGTTCTTAATGGACTTATTATATCTAAGTTTATATATTACTCTCTTCGTTTCAAATTGATAGGCAATTTTTCATTTGCACGGTAATTAAGAAAATTAGTTGAAACCATATATGTTTACTAATATACTCTTAATAAATTAATGGAATAAATTTAATGTTATTAATGATAATAGTCTTGATTCAAGTGTCGTGTTATTCTATTGGTTGAATGATATTGGAATCAATAAAAGTAACCTCGAAAATATGAAAAAAAAATTAATTAAAGTGACAAAATAAGGGTGTTTTGGACTATTTAACTCTTAACTACCACTTAAAAATAGAAAAATATCTATATTATGGAACAACCAAAATAGAAATATTGTCTATCAATTTGGGACGGAGGGAGTATTTATTAATCATAAATTATCTTATTTAACATTTACGGATTTTCTTAATTAAGCATGGTTACTTCTAGTTAAATTTTTTAAATTTAATGACATCATATAAATCGAAAATACAAGAACCCCGTACCCTTTATAGTTCATATGTCACAATCTATTATTGCAAGTATAAGATATAATCAATAATATATGTTTTCATGTTTCCCGTAGAACTAATATAATAATATTAATTCAACCATTTAGATTGTATTATACGTTGAAATTGATTCATAGATTTTCGGTTAGGATTTTCAACTTTAAGTGAATCAAAAAAACAAAGTCTAGATTTTTAACTACAAGATAGGAGAAATTTTAAAATATTCATGGAGTACGAATGACGTGGTATTCCAGACTAATAATTTGATGACACGTTACATATATTAGTATCTAGCAGTTGTGCTCACATGGTCAATAATTGACCAAATACAATTTGGTCAATCACCGTTAGATTAAAATCTAAGAGTTGAAATTAGTTTGGTGGTTTCATTAGTATCTAATCTCCACCTTTAAACTTTGATCTAATGGTGATTGACCAAATTGTATTTGGTCAATCATTGACCATGTGAGCACCACTCTCTAGCATCTAGAGTCGATGAGTTAAAGTCTAGAATTTAGTTTTGAGGGTCTAAAATCTTTATTTTAAAGTCTAAAATTTATATAAATTATTAACATCACGTTAAAATTTTATTGGTTAATTTAACATATACTAATCATTTATTAAATTGAAGTATGACGTCATATTGTTTCAGAAGTATACTAAAATTTAATGTGGGTCATGGTAGTGCTTGATTGGTTAGGTATTAAATTTGACTAAATAAAAGATAGTAATAGTGGTGTGGAACTGATTATATCATGAAAAGCAGGAAAAATAGCACTTAAATTTATTTACTTTTTTTAAAGCAAAAAAGGAAAAGGGATGTGAATTATAGGATTAAGATACAAAGAGCAGACAAGATAGACTTTTGAAGAGGGCCTTTCAGATCTCTTTATTAGCCAAGTGAGCATTATTTATTGTCCTAACTCCTAAGTACTAAGCACGTGACTAGCACCCACTGCTCCTTCAAATTTTAAAGAGATAAAAGCATTCAAATTAATATATGATAGCATTATATTTGAATATGATGGGAAGTCACATGGGAAACTAAAGTAGAAAATGTACATAAATGAAGGAGGATATCACGTTCAATTTTGAAAACAAATCTTGTAAACTGGCTATAGATTAACAGTTTTCACTTGATCATTTTGGAAACGAAAGTCTAGTAAGGTCCTGTTTTTTTTGACTGAATAAAATTAAACTGAATAAAGTTGAATTGAACTGAACTGAACTGAAATTGCAGAATAGAACTAAAATTACTGAACTGAACTGAAATTGTTGAACTGTACTGAATTTACTATTAAAGTTTCATTACCGATAAAAAAATAATAATTGTCATTTTGCTTTGGAAAATATAACTTATCATATTTTTTTTTAAAGAGAGAATCATCATCATATAGTAATTGGGTATCTAATTAAACTATAAATTCTTATGCAATTATTATTTTAATTTTCTAAAATGTATGCACCAGTAAATTCTAGATTATAAAACCAAATAAATAATTATTTTTTTTAAATAAAAATAAATAAATATTTGTTGTCAAACAAAACAAATATTTAATTTACTAAATCAAATGTACTTGGTAAGTTAATCAGTAGCAAAAAAATTTCGCGTTTATGTCAGCAAAATCGACAATTTTCCTAATTCTACAAACAATGGAAACCACATTCATTTATTTGCTCAAAGGTAAACCAGAGTCCTTTATTTGTAAAAACGTGAAACCACAAGACACTTATTTGAAATTAACTCTTTTAGTTAATAATAAATGATGCACCCATCTTCAAATTTAAAAATTACAATTGATATTTAATTATTTATAATTAAAAATTTCATTTTAAATTAAATTAATTTTGTCAATATTTCTAATTTAAAAATACTGTTATTAAATTGAAATTGCTGAAAAAAATTGAAATTGCTGAACTGAACTGGATATATTGCTGAATAGAATTGAAATTGCTGAAATAAGCTAAAATGTGCTGAAAATAAGTAAAAAAGAACAAAGCCTAAGTTTAACCTCGCTTTTAACCCATGAACTACTTATAACTAAAATGAATTTTTTTTATATTGTCAGGACCAGTATTGATCATTTCCAATGAAAAATGTCAGCATATTGTTAACTCGACAACATCTAATTAGACGAGACCAATACTGATTTGGTTCATGGTAGAATAACTTTATAAAACGCATTTTTAAGATAAAAGAACATTACCAACTAATGTTGTTCTTCACGAATAAAAATCTATTTATTAATTTTGTAACAATTGAACTTTTTAACAATCACGTGACAATAGTTGTTATCATCACAAACAAATAATGTGATTCCTCTTGCTTGTAGCTATTAGTAACATTTTGTGCGCCATGTCATTGCATGCATAGTAACAGAATACATACATGTGAAATTCCAGAACTTAGAACATGTTTAACTGTTTTCACATTACAGCCAATTAACATTAACGAAAGAGATTACTAATTAATTACTAATTAGTAATAACTAAGTTTGTTAACAAGTGCTAAAGCATTAGTAGTAAGACTATGAAAATTCAAAATACTTTTCTTCATCTTATTCTTCACTGATTCACTCACATCCATCTCTTCAATCTCATCTGTACACGTCGTTTCATCTGTAATCGCAGCACTCATCCATGTCTTTATATTAGAAATCTCATATTCTTTACTATAATAATTAGTGCTGCTTGTTCCATTACTATTATAATTCATTATAGTCTCCAAAGATTCCAAAGACTGTTTGATCTCCTCAATGCTATCTCCAACTTCTTCAGCACAATCCTTCAGAACTGATGCATCAATTTTGGTCAAATATTTCTTTTTTGAGATGCTTTTGAGAAGAGAATATGTTTTTTTCGCGGAATTTAGGGCTACGGTTAATGCTGAGTTGAAGAGGTTTAGATTGTTGGTTTGGATTTTGGAGACGTAGGGTGAGAGAGATGAGTAACAAAGTTTTGGAAATGAGGTGGTGTTGCAGGCGGTTTTTAGATAGGTTTTGTAGATGGTTTTTGATGATTTGGCGGCGGTGTCATCCGCGGCGATGGTGGTGGATGTGAATACCAGAAAAGAAAGAAGACAAATGATGATCAGAATGGTATTTTGAGTTCCCATCTTTGATTAATTTGTATGTTTAATTGTGAGATTGAAAAGGTTGTTTCAATGTCTGGATTATTTATAGGAAAAAGTGGTCTCATGTGTTGATATCTTAAATTAATAATTTGTTAATACATGGAAATTAAAAAGGGAAGCAAAGTACAATAAATAATAATAAAGATAGAAATGGAAAATGGTAGTGAGGAGATGGGCACATGAAGATATGCTTTGGCAGGTATAAAAAACGCACGTATAAACAGTTAATGATAATTGTATGAGTTTGACAGGTACGATTTGCAATCATGTCTCATGTGTTTTGATGTCAACACAAGTTTATACAAGTCATATTTTTCATTATAATATTTAATCTAATCAATCTGTAAAGAAGGAGGAGGATTACTGGATTATAATTAGTATGATCTAACTGTAGGGGGATATATATTTAGCTCCACATGCATGCATCGATTATTCAATATTTCATAAGTATATTTGACAATATCTAACTAACTTTATTGTATCCGGAAAAAAAAGGTTAACTTTATTGTATGTCAAAAGAAGTAATGCACTACCAATAAGAGTTGGTTCAAGTGGTAAGACGCTCCATCTTCTACTTGAAAGGTTTGAGGTTCGAGTTCCCGCTTCGTCAAAATTTAGCTCTTATTGGTAGGCGATCTGTAAACTCCACTGTAATCCCTCATCGAGGTCTATGGTTTGCCCTGGCCTTATGAGTGGGTAGGCCTACCCTTAGCTAAACTTTTTGTTAAAAAAAAAAAAAAAAGAAGTAATGCACTTGACTTGACCAATAGGACACATAAATGTATACATGTGATAACAATTAACGAATGAATTAAACTAATACTTAGCTCTCTTAATTAATCCAAAATGTTAATTTCTCCATTTTCAAATTATTGTCTGTTCCGTCAAAAAAAAAAAATCATTGTCTATCATTATTTAAATAAATATATTTCACATTATTTGTAATGTTTAGTTGGATTTATTTCACTTTTAATATCTAATGTCATGGAAATATTATTCGCTTTGATCAAAATCTATTGGACATGATGAAATTGAGACTTGTTACGCATAAGTTTGTATGAGTTTTACATCTATTTATAATCTCAAGTTCGGTCCGCTCTATTTCTGATGAGAGTAAGTTAATGTTTGTTCTCATTGCCATCATAAAACTGCTTTTTATATAGAGCTTTTCACTCCACCGTCATTCACTCCGGACCGCGTCATTACAATATTAGTATAAAAAAATAGTTTATTAAAAAAAATTATTATGTAAAAGTCAAAGGGCTATGACATAAGTAGGGGGGAATGAGAAAGTCAAAATGGTGGAACATAACATAGCATATAACATGGTCGCATGTGGTATAGGCTACAGAATGCAGCGTGAAATTCTGCAGAAGAGAAGGCGGTGGTGGTGGTGGTAGATCAAGAACTATAATACCTTATCTATCTTATGCTTCATTGCTTATCAAACATTATTAGTTAATTAATTCAAGGATTATCTATCTCCGCCGCTAGCTTACACTCTGCTTTTCATTTATTTATCAAACCCTTGTGGCTGTCTATTAAATATAAAATCATTAAAACTAATAACAGACTCATTTTCAAAGGTTCACTCAAAATCTAAGAATCAGAATTAACTTTTATCTTGTTCCAAATATCTGTTATTCCAATGTTGATTAATTGGGAGGGGATCATGAATATTTATAGAAAATGGACAAGTGCTTTTAGGCTCCAATTTGGTAGCTTGGTCATCTCGCAAGTAACGAAACGTGTCTCGGTCCGCTGCCGAAGCCCAATACAAGGACTTGAGCACGTCTGAACTTAGTAGAGTACAAATGTTGCTTCGCGAACCTGGGTTTCCTCTCCATTCAGCGCACATGTCTTATAGTGTGATAATTCAAGTGTCATTTATTTGTTTCATAATCCGGTCTTCCACGATTAGAGTAAACATCTCGAGATTGATTTCTATTTTGCTCGGGTAAATTATTATTGAAAGCTCTCCTGGTTCATTACATGTCTACCCGAGGATCAAACGGTGGACATCTTTACAAAGGCCAAGCATCGTTTTCAACTATTGTGCTCCAAGTTGACGGTTCGTACACAACCGTCCCATTCAAGTTGCGGGGGAGTAATAACTCAGTAGGATTTGAAAAGCTAGGTTTTAACTAGTTAGTCTCACCAGGGCTGGCTCAAGATCAAGGGTTTGATACATACATGTATTCATATGATGCCCACTCTTTAATTTAATGAAAAGACTACCTTATATACTTTTACAGATACATTTAATTGAAAAATATAAAGGGTTAATTTCAAATAGGTGTCTTGTAGTTTAGTTTCTCTTTCTTGCAAATAAATGACTGATTTGCTTTTGAGCAAATAAAGGACTGTGGTTTGCATTTTTTACAGTAAGGAAATAGTCAATTTTGCTAACTTGAACAAACGCCGTTTTTGTCCAAAAACATTTTCTGACATTTGACCTTAACTCTTACATAACCGACTAAACGTTTGAAAAAAATATTTAGCCAAAAATATCCTCGTTTACGTCACAAAATCGACCATTTCCTTATTTCTGAAATCAATGCAAACCAGTCTTTTATTTACAAAATTGCAAAACTACAGGATATTTATTTGAAATTAATCCAAAAACAAATATATTCATATAGAAATAAGTACAATTAATAAATATCTAAAAGTCGGTCATAACTTTTTTACGTATAAGTAAAGCGGGCCCTGAGTCTTACCTTGTCTAACAAGTTTGTTGATTCCTAAGAACGAGATGCATATGTTTAATTCCTAGTTAGTCACAACCTCTTCTGCTATATACAGTAGGCTTGCAATCATATTTATTCAGTGGCTACAATATATGTAAGTATTATTTGTTACAATCTCTACGACTTATTTTGGGAGCCGGGTGGGGATTCCTACGATTTCGGATAGTAACCCTTGCCCCTGCCCACATTCAACTCTTAGAGGTGACATTTCCTCGAATTCATCAGGCCCGTAGATTGGGTTGTGCAAACAGCCCAATTGCACAAGAGACCCAAATTGGGAGGTCCAATTTGTCATTTTATTTTTCATATTTTTTTTAAAAGTATATAGGTTAATTTCTATAAAAATCACCATCTTTACAAATTTGTCAAAATGGTATTTGTGTTTATTTTTTTTGACAAAATAATAATTGTGTTTAGCTCCGTTACTTAGAAAGCGAAAAAATCACTAACGGTGTTAAATTTAATAATGTGGGAATATGTATTTGGTTTAAAATTAATGTGTTTGCAACTTTAAAGTTTGAGAAATGAGCTTTTTACATCATAAACAATAAATTAAGCCAAAATACTTCATGCCATGTCGTCATTTTTCATACTGTTAATGATTTTTCTGCTTTTTAGGTAATGAAGCTAAACACAATCTTTATTTTGTCAAAAAATTAAACAAAAATACACTATTTTAACAAAAATGATAAATACAATGATTTTCTTTAAGAAATTAGCCAAGTATATTTTACTTCAATTCAACATAAAATAAATGGTTCCTTCTCAATTATTAAATCATGAACAAACATTAACTGCTACTCTCTCATTTCATAAAATAAATGTTTTCGATTTCAATTTATTTTCCTAACATAATTGAGAATCTAATTTTGTTTCATGTGTGCATCTTAAAATGAAGCTTTCCGACTAAGAATGATGTTTTGAAGAAGTTGAATAAGAAGATGGGATTTGGTTGGCAATTTTGTTTCCAAAATGCTAGAAATATAACATTTTTTGAATAAAAAGTAAAATTTAGTTGCCTCATCTAAACAAAGGAGATTACAAGCAAATAAAACAGAACTTACAATTACAATGCTAAACGAGAATTTCTATCATATTTCCGGAATAATACATCCGACCAATTGAAAAAACAAGAAAAAATATACATATAAATGTCATCATTAATTGATTAAGTTATCATTCCGGAAGTATAGTAGATTTTCTTTTACTAAACTAGTAGGTTAATGAGAGCTAAGGCATTGCTAGTTAACTCAAAATCTCTTTCTAAACACCTCCTAATAGTCTCCTTAACATTCCCATTCATAGGCTTCCCTTCAAACCCATTCAAACAAGTATCTTCATCAGTTAAAGCAGCACTTACCCATGTTTGAACATTACTCACTTTCAAAGCAAAATCAGGCCCTTCAAGATCTCTCATCACAACCAACGATTCCCTTAGCTCTTCAACAGAGTCTTTCATAGTCTCCACACAATCTTTCATGGCTGAAACTTCTTTAGACTTTAAATTATGAGCTTTCATCATCTTAAGCACAACATTGGAGGTGTTTTGAGCACTCTCTAGAGTCACATTTAGAGCTACATTGGCTAATTGTGTAGGATTGGCTTGTATGATGTTAGCATAAGATGAAAGACTTTGGTAACATAATTCTGGATATCTTGTCATCCCACATGAGGTTTTGATAAAATCTTCAAAAGTAGTAGCATGGATTGTGATGGAGAAGATAAGTAGAGGGAGAATGAGACTAAATTGGAAGTGGGGGAGGTTTGTACATGGCAAGAAAGATACCATCTTTCTTAATTTGTGGGAATTGAGGGAATGAATGAATGAATAATTTAAAGGCTAGGTAACCAAAGTGTCATTGAAGGGCTAATATTGTCGTGGGGATTGTGGGGTAGTTTTCTTTTGTTAAATGATTGAAGAGGAAAACTTTTTGAGGCTCTTGTAGCATTTAGATTTTGATAAATTGAAATTGTACTATTTCATTTTAATAGATAGACTCGTTATCATTTGCTTTTTTTTTGTTCGTTCAACTGTGGACCGTCTGCAATAGTTACAAGTATAAATAGAAATAGAAAAAATACAAATGCACTATTTCATGGACAAATATAGATGAAAAATTAAATTTGTACAATTGTCATCTTTTCATTATTAAAATTCATCACACCAAAACCTTTAACAATTAAGTTAAAAAAAGTGTTACAAATGTTATCTATACATAAATTTAAATTTATACATTTTTTTACAGTCATGTCACATATAAAAATTGTTTTTGAACTATTATAAGTGTCAATTTTCAACATAAATGAAATGAGGAACACAACTCAACCGAATTTTTGATTTAAAGATAACTTTTTTTTTTTTTTTTAAAGGTGATTTAAAGATAACTGTATAGTCATCATGAGGTTAATGCTAAAAAAGAAGAAGATATCATTGGCTTAATAATATTTTGAAAAGAAAGACCAACATTTAATACACTAAAATCGCAATCATTTTTTTATTTTTTTTGAAATGGAGGGGTTAGAACCCTGGGAAAACAGGAAAACAAGGAAACGGGAGAAAGCAAAAACTACATATGAACAATACGAGGCACACAATAATAAAGCTAAGAGATAAGGGGAAAATCACTCAATATTGACACCAAATTGAGCAAAATTTTAACTGTAACGTAATGGTCCTGTTATACTTCTAATACATGCAAGTTCGATCCATTTTAATTACGTACAAAAATTATACTCTACACGGTCATGAATCTCGTTACATATCCACTTCACATAAATATTTTTTTTTTCTTTCTTTTTTTTAAAATAAATTGTGCAATTGCACTTACATTAAATAACTAAGGAAAACCCACCGCCCCTGGTGTGATTCGAACCCATGATCTCTCTGATCATAGGTATAAAGTGTTTAACCACTAGGCTAACATCTTCACCACGACATAAATATTGCTTTATCTTTTATTAACGACACATTGATGACATGTGTGGAAAAAACATCAACTATTTTTTTGTTTTGAAATTTTTTTGCGTGTCGTTGATCTATTACCGATGAATACACACACATGGAGTAGAGATAACAAAGAATCAAGACTTCATACAATGCGTCATAAAAAGAAACAAAATTTCCTCCAACTTTTAAACCTTAAGGTAAAGTGATCCAACTTGTAACTTTAAAATTCAAATTGCATCATTTTAGACATTAGAAATAAAAATACTCTCAGCTACAAAATTATACAGTACACCATATCTCGGAAATGAGAAGAGGTTAGAGTTAGATGTCGGCACAATTGAGTGAATAATAGAAAAGAAGAAGGCTTTACCTTACCCCATCCATGAAGGAAAGAAGAAAAGAGATGGGGCTGGAATGATCACATGCATTGACATTTGATGGATCAGCAAACTGAACATGATTCCAATTATATTTTGATCACGGACTTGCCTTTCATTTTTCCAGTTTTTACCTTTTTTCGATCTTTCTAGCTTTTTCTTTGTGGTCCTAATTTCATTTACAGCCAATATATAGAGACAGCATTCTATTAATTATATGTTTCAAATCCATGTCCATCTCTGTCGGTATCTTTTTTTTTGTCTCTCATAGTAGCAAATATTAATTAATTTATATGAAATATGATATTTAACTGTTATTATTAGTTTTAATTTCAGTCAGTTCACTAACAGAGTCTCATAGTCTTTGTAACTATTTGATCATAAGCTCTCATTTGTTGATCAAATTTAACACATTCTAAGGTTGATTTATGTTGTACACAACCATTCATGTGCAAAGATATGCTGTAAAAAGATGAAAGTTCACATTCTTAATTAAGAGTTTAGCTTAGAAATATTTATTTTGGTTAATTTTCATAGTTTTAAGAATAAGTAAAGGTGTGAGGTTATAAACTACACTAAAATTGAACTGACTCAAAGACGACAAGTTGCAATTTTGAAGTAAAATATTTTGAAAGCCTAGAGTATGCACAAACTCGTAGATAAGCTAGTGCAAGACGAGTTCTATTGCTTAGGTCCCGCCCAGTTTTTGTTTTAATCAAGCCCAACAATCAAGGAATGGTAAAGTTATAAAAGCATTGGTGTTGACTAATTGTACCCATGAGTTTTAATCAAGCCCAGTTTTTGTTTTAATCAAGCCCAACAATCAAGGAGTATATTTTTTAATAGACTTAATTATTAAAAATTCATAAACTATTCTCTTAATTGAACAATTTTTATGTTAAAAATTGACCTAAAAGACATTAGTAATGTTTAAAAATAATCTTTTTGGTAAAAAAAAGTTTAGCTTAAGGTAGGCCTATTCACTCGCAAGGCTAGAGCAAACTATAGACCTCAATGAGGGTTTACAATGGAGTTTGCAGATTGCCTATCAATAAGAGCTAAATTTTGACCAAACGAGGACTCAAATTTCAAACCTCTCAAGTAGAAGATGAAGTGACTTACCACTTGAACCAACTCTTATTAGTTGTTTAAAAATAATCTAATATCTAAAGTTAGACCATTTACTACACAATTTATGCTCTATGTAATAAATTGTTCTAAAATGGTAAAAAGACTACTGTTCAGGCTAATTTTTTATTCTTTTATGTCTTACCAATAATTTTAAGTTAGTTTAGTTTTAATAATTTAAATAATTTAAATAATTTCCTTTTCGTAAATACATTTCAACTCAATAATTTTCTGTTCGATAGATCTTAATCACGAACAACCACGTCTAACTTAGATCTAAATTCCATCCCTCACCAACCATTTTCTGCATTATTCTCGTAGCATAGTAATTAATAAAAGCAGTCGGCATATGAATACATAAGTTGTACTTGGGTTGTTGGTCAACTTCTTTCAACATACTTCTAATTTATTAAAAATTAATACATTTTTATATTAAAGTATTTTTGGGTTGCTATAATATATTACTAAGAGAATAATATCTTCCTACTATTCACATTTATTTTTAAATATCTCAATTAGATTATGTTTTTCCTACTCTAACAAGTTGAATTGAACCGAATTAAAATTAAACTACTGAAATGAACTGAAATATATTGAATATAAGTAAACAAAAACTTAGTGTGTTGAAATTTTTTTTTCTCAATTAGTGACATAAGGACAGTAAAATTTAGATGGCAAATTTTATCGGGCTTAATCCAAACACGGGTAAGTTACACCAGAGGTTCCTAAACTATACCCACTTTAAGAACCTCTGGTGTAATTTATCCATCCAAACACTCTCTGAAGTTGGATGGTCAAACCATGACAGCATAGTTGACCACGGTAACAACATCTTAGGTCCTGTCGAGATAGTCTCCATACAATGACCAAAACTTTTGATCATCTCCAATTATTATAGTTTTTTGATGTTCTTCAATAGCAATCGAACAAATAAAATCATTGACGAACATATTTGTTTTTTTTCTTTTGTTTTCTATCCGGATTCCAGACCCACATTGGGTCGACTAATCCGGAATCGCGACAGGTCCAAGGATTATGGTATTTAAACCCCTCTCAATCGCCACTGTGGGGATCGATCCGCATACATCCCTATCAAGTGTAGCCCCATGCCTACTGCGTCAACCAACGATTAGTGAACATATTTATTAATGTTCTTTGAAATTCATGCTCTTAGTTTTGAGAACATATTATACATTTTTGGGAGAATAAATACAAAAAGGAGAAGAGGGGGAACACATCACACGGATGACTTTGATTGACCCAATCTTAAGCTTGCATCACACACTGTCATTCTGTCACGTCAGAGCGTTCTACTTCTCGTTTTTAACTTAATTTTTTTTTAGAAAATTTTTACAAACTATCAATTTTTAACATTTTTTTTATTTATAAAAATGTGTGAGGTCCATTACTTGATAAATGTGAGAATTAAATAACAACAAATAAATTTTAGCATTGGTGATGCTCTTAGAAGCAACAACACACCATGAAAATGTATCCAAGACCATCGAGACAATCTCTCGTGTGCGCGCATCTCAGTCATAGTCATGAACAACATGAGATACCCTCTTACAGGTATGCATCGGATACATTGTCAAACACCTGCTCAATGCATCAGTCTTCAACTAACCGATCAAATCTCAAATATAATATATCCCTCACAAAATAAATGTTAATAGTACAATTACATTCAAACTCTCTCCCTTTATATTTACTAACTTTATCATCAAAACGTTCACAGGGTTCAGCCCCATCACAAAAGGGATCCGACCATATATATGTTTCACCAGAGCGGGGAACTAACCGGAAGACAAGTTGTATCCGAAGTTATTATTAATTGGAATTAGTACCGTAGCATACAATAACTGACTCTACCTTGCAACGCTTTTGTTTTCTAGTACTTCTTCATCTAAAAACCAAGAAAGAAAAGTAGGCGGCTGTTAAATTGGCACGACTAAAGATTGTCTTCAGACCAAATTCAAAATCGTATGGGATAATTCATATTCAAGCAATGTAACTTATATCTAGCAATTTTGTTGGACTAGAGATTACCCAATAATTTTGGACCTTACTTCCCACTTGATACTATATTATATCCCAATTCCATAATCACCCTTTCTACTACAAATAAAAAAGCAATTGGTTTGGTCCTATAAATTGAGGACCTCCCTCCCACATTCATCATCAACCCATCATCTCTTAACTAGTTAACAAGCTTAAATTGAATAAAAAATGGCAACTTTTTCTTGTAATTCTTTATCCAATTTCCTTGTCATTCTTATTACTATCAGCTTCCACCTAAAATTTGTCTCAGCTGCTAGAGATCTTAACCCAAAAACAAATACAGAGTTCGTAAGATCATCTTGCAGTTCAACTAGTTATCCAGAACTATGCTATAGTTCGCTCTCGGTCCATGCCAGTAAAATCAATGCCAGTCCTAAACTTCTAGCCAACGCCGCTCTAAATGTAACGTTAATTTCTACTAAATCAACATCAGATAGTATGCTAAAACTGTCTCAAGGCCACGGGTTGAAGCCAAGGGAAGTAGGAGCTATGCAAGATTGTGTAGAAGAGCTAACTGACGCTGTATACGAGCTTTCTAAATCAATTGATGAAATGAGACAGGCCAAAGTTTCCAATTTTCGGCTAATGATAAGCGATATTCAGACATGGGTTAGTGCTGCCTTGACAGATGAAACTACTTGCAGTGACGATTTTTCAGGGAAGATGATGAATGGGACGTTAAAGACTAACGTTAGAGGACAGATTGTGAATATTGCTCACTTGACTAGCAACGCTTTGTCCTTGGTCAACAATTATGCCACTCTTCATGCTTAATTATACAATATATAGTTTATGGATTAATTTGATATGTAGAAGCATAAATAGTGTGATATGTATTGTTTTTGATACAAGTTTGGGAGCAAAGTGTTGAGAGAATTACGTGTACATTATACAAAGTATTAAATCGGTTTTTCTTTTCACGTATTAATTCGTGTTCAAGTTGAGAGTATTCTGATGTAAATGGTTTGAAAAAAACCCGGCAATTGTCAAGTGAGTCCTAAGACAAACATGTGCTTCCGTAAACTTTTAGAGCAATAAAGGACAACTTCATGTTCCTCTTTTTCAGTAATTATATGAAATTGGATCGGAAAAAGAGTGTGTATAGGCAAAGCAAAATAAATAAAAGCTAAAAAGCATCCAAAGCCTAATGTGTCATATTGTGATGTATAAAGTTATCTTGTACTTGAATTTTCATTTCAGTTCGTGTATCTGTTTCAGAATTCAAAACTTGGAAACTTGTACACAAATTATCTTGAACATGTATGGAAATATTGCCTATACCTATAGCAAACCGCATCGAGGTTAAATTCCCGTATTGTCAAATATTATTGGCTAACTTCCTCATAAACTAATGAACCATATACTAAGCTGGAGTATATATGAATATATATATTGAACTAAAGAAAATATGTATTTTCTTACGTATCAAGGGATAAGAAAAGACATCTGTAATAATATAGGTTTATGTGTAACTCGTACTATGGCATATTAATCTTGGGGTATAGAAAAGTGAATGATAAAACTACGTATACTTTCAAGTAAAGGGATTGTACCTTATATAGTAAGTCGGTATATTCCATAGACATTTGTCAATTCATAATTGAGTTAACTCGTTGTGATGGTTGCAAGTAATTGCAAAGAAGCTTTATTCCTTTTGCAATACGTGCTACCTATTTTTTCAATGGCTTACGTATTTGGACGGTTACACACATGGTATCAATGGTGACGGTAGTGATACATGGCTCTAAATTGACATTTGTTATGAGATGTACGCATGACGTGGTACATCGAGTGTATATGGTATAATTTTTTACTAACTTAGTTTACTAATTAAGCTTAGTTCTTTATGACTGAAAAAGAAAACTGAAATGAAATTACTGAATTGAAATACGTTTATTAAAACGAAATTACTAAAAAATATTGAATTAAATTAAACTGAAATTAAATACTCATAAGTTTAAAAGAATAAGTAGAAACGAGCCATCCTTTTTGAGGGTCATAATAAAAGACCCTACACCCACATGCATTCAAGCTAATACTTCAAGCCATGTTATCATATCATGATGTATGTATCATATTATTAAGTTGATGATGTATTATATGTAGACTATATTATGAATCCCACTTTATTTTATTTTATTTTGTAGTTTTTGTTTTTAACATTCTGATATTAATTTGCTTCATTGAATGTATAGATAGTACAAATTCTTTTCTGAAATATCTCCAACAGTCCCAACCTTTTTTCTTCAATCCAACCCTTTTCATGATCCCCACCAAATTCACTTTATAAAATATGGCATTAATATATATAGGCTCCGCTAGCAAATTCAACATGTAATTTTTACGCAGTTAATAGAGATGATTCGTCTATTTGTACAATTAAGTATATACTGAAGTAATATCATGAACAATGCAAATTAAAGCGTCAATTTTTTTTGTCAAGATCTAAATTGGTATCATTTTATAAACATTATGCCTAAATTGATACTTCTGTAAATACGTTACACTGTTTTGGTATCTCATCCTTATTATTTTTAGACCCTCTAGTCAATAATATTAAACTCATAATTTACACTTAAAATAGATTGAAATTAGTTCTAAATTATCCGAAGTACATAGGTAACCAAATGATCCTAATTAAATTTGATGAAAAAAAGAAAAGAAATTTTATGCAAATACCTTAGCTTACCAACCTTTTCTGCATAATGAATGGTAATAATAGCAGTCGGCATAAGTACATATAATTATATGTACTTGGTTTGTTGGTCAAGTTCTTTCAACATACATTTATAATATAAAAAAAGATAAATATTTTTAACATATAGTAAGCGATTAATAGTTTTTTCTAGGCTTAATATCAAAAAAAAAATTCCTAAACTTGGTTAAATGTTGCAATTAATTGTTCTTCCGAACTTTCAATTGTAACAAATTACCTCTTGAACTTGGCAAATCGTAACAAATTACCCCATGAACTTGACAAATTGTAACAAATTACCCCCAATAATGCATGAATTTTCAAACACTCAATAAGATCATGCCATGTGGCATTTTGACTTTTTAAACACCCTATAGAATCATGACACGTGGCACTTTGACTTTTCAAATATCGAATAAGGGCATGACACGTGGCATTTGACTTTTCAAACTCAAAATATGGGTTATTTGTTACAATTTGCGAAGTTTGAGGGGTAAATTGTTACAATTAAAAGTTCAGGTGGAAACTTGCAACATTTTACCAAGTTCAGGGATTTTTTTGAGTATTAAGCCTTTTTTTTATTAGAAATTAATATAAGAGACATCGTTGACTTTAATTATCAGCTCGAACATTTAATTCAATTGATTAGCTGATATGATATTAGAGTCTTTGCTATCAATTAATTTACATATGAACAACCTTGTTTAATTAAAACTCTGTTCTTTATGGCTGAATTGAACCAAATAAAAATAATATGAATTAACTGAACTGGTTGAGAATTTAGCTAAATGAAGAAATTTTTTTATTAAATTTAGTTCAATTAAATTTAACTAAACGGAACATAATTGAAGAAATTTAGTGAAATTAAACTAAATATAATAGCCTAATTTAAAAGATGTCAGCATTACAAACACACGAAAAGAGAAGTAATTACAGTAAGCGGCTTTTGAATAAGCATAACCAAATTTTTTGTCTTTAGACTAAATTCAAAATCTGTTATAGGCTAAATTCATATGCAAGCATTATTAACTGACTATAACTACAACTTCAGCAAATTTTTTTGGATTAGATCACCCAATAATTTTGGACCCTACTTTCTCCTTGATATTTTATTAATTATATCAAAATTCCTTAACTAGCCTTTCTACTACAACTGCAAAAGCAATTGGTTTTGGTCCTATAAATTGAGGACCTTCCTCCCACATTCATCATAAACCCATTCTCTCTCAAGTAGTTAACAAGCTCAAGTTAAGAAAAATGGCAGCTTTTTCTTGCAATTCTTTAGCCAAATTCCTTGTCATTCTTATTACAATCAGCTCCCACCTAAAACTTATCTCAGCTGCTAGAAATCTTAACCCAAAAACAAATACAGAGTTCATAAAATCATCTTGCAGTTCAACTACTTATCCAGAACTATGCTATAGTTCTCTCTCGGTCCACGCCACCAAAATCAATGCCAGTCCTAAACTTCTAGCCAATGCTGCTTTAACTGTAACATTATTGTCTGCTAAATCAACTTCAAGCAGTATGCTAAAACTCTCTCAGAGCCATGGGATGAAGCCAAGGGAAGTAGGAGCTATGCAAGATTGTGTAGAAGAGCTAACCGACGCTGTAGACGAGCTTTCTAAATCGATTAATGAAATGGGTCAGGCCACAGTTTCTAATTTTCAGCTAATGATAAGTGATATTCAGACATGGGTTAGTGCTGCCTTGACCGATGAAAGCACTTGCAGTGACGGATTTTCGGGGAAGATGATGGATGGGAAGTTGAAGAGTAATGTAAGAGGACAGATTGTGAATGTTGCTCACTTGACTAGCAATGCTTTGTCCTTGGTCAACAATTATGCCACTCTTCATGTTTAATTACCGATTAGTTTAATTAGTGTGATCAGTTATGCAGAAGCATATATTTATATAGTAGTGATATGTGGGAGAAAAGGTGAGTGTAATTAAATGAATTGGTCTGAAATTATAATGGAAACTTTCTATTGGTTTCTTTCAAAACATGATTAAATTAGATCCTGTTCAAATTATGAGCATTGTTTATGGCTTGAAAAGGAATGGGAAAATAGCGGGTCCAAGACATAACATGTGCCAACAAGTTACATACAAGCAGCGCAATAAAAGAGAACATCAGTTTGCACTTTTTCATTAATCATATAAAAGTGGATAGGAAAACGATTGTTTATATATGGTCCAGAAAACGGGCAAAGAAAATAAATAAAAGCTATAAAGCATCCCAAGGCATATTGTATCATAAAGTTATGGTGTACCCGAACTTTCGTTTCCATTTCGGAAAATCAAAACTACTGGGAAATTTTATGGGATTTTTCCAGATCATATGAAAATATTGGTTAATTACAAACAGCAGATTGAGGTTGTCAAATATCACCCAAGGACCAACTTCTGCAGGCAAAGATAAACCTCAGAAACTGAATACATAAACCCGAAAATGAAGTCAAACTGGACTTTGATACCGTGTTATATATAGACCACACTAATCAGAGAAAACACGTAAGGAATGCCATATAGGCTAAGAGACTATATGCTCACATATATACATCAGAGGATAAGGAGACAGAGCTATAATACAGATTTATACATAACCTTTGGTATGCCAGAGTGTCAGAACTCTTAACACTCGTTTAGAAGCACTAAATGCCCTAGCTATTCTGGTTTGGTATTATTTTGGTGTAGTAGTTAGTTTACCTCCAAGTATACCTAGAATTTGAAGTGTTTAAGTTTTTATGCAATGAATGAAAAAATCGCGTTCTTTCTCATATTCTTCTACGACTTTGCTGGAGTTTTGCGCTCACTAAAGGTACAGGATCACTAAAGGTTTGGATTATATCTATCTATCTATCAATATCTATCTGTTGTCTAGATCGTACACTCATCTCTATATAAACTCATATTCGAGCTTACAAATATCGTATGTAACCTATGGTTATTAAAACACTCATCAATGCAACAAGTCACTTCAAATTCAACCACCAGTAAAAAGATAAAACGTAATTCAGTCGGAAAACGCTATAGGTTAAGATGACATTGTTACTATTATGGCTCAAATGATGTTTTAATTGATGGAACTTAGAGAGATTAGCAACCAACTTGGTGTCTAATTAATTGCTAGAACTTAGAACTTAGAAGCATGCCGTCCTTTTTGGATGGTTACGGTTAGAGACCCTACCCACATGCCTATTGAAGCAATTGCTTTTAAAATTATCACATATATAATATATGCATGTAATTATACATCTTTTAAACGACAAATTATCAAGTTGCATGTCTATGTTATGAATCCACTTGATTTTAGGATTTAAAATGTTCAGATATTAATTTCCTTCATTTAATAATGAATAGATACTTCTTAGATTCATTTCCTTTTTGGCTCCAGAAATATCTCAAACAACCAAACCCTTCTCTTGATCCCACCACCACCCACTTTATTCCCCACAAGCGGATAAGGGTCCAGGAGAGAACGTAACTACATAAATGGATAAATTACATCAACTTTTCTTTTGCAAAAGTTACAGTCACTTGATTTCAAAATCTGTCGTAAAAGAGGCTAGACTTTGCTCTTTAACGATGCACTCCATAAAAGTAAACAGCCTCAAAGTGATCGTTTACCACATTAAAATGCAAAAGCGTAAGAGAAAAAGTTGGCCAGAACAACATTTACCATGAAGCCAAGTTTCAATTTTCCACATCAAGGTCAGAGCTTTCGCTCTCCATACAATCATTTTTCTTTTTCCTAACCAAACAACACTTAAATGACCTCAAAGCCAAGAAGTAAAATTACTTATATCATTTCTATACCACTTCAACAAAATATGCTATTAGAGTTGCCAAGGATAAGTCATTCTTATGCTAGTGAAGGGAAAAGTTGAGTAACTTTTATAACAGATTTTGCACTTGTGTGGGCATAAAGTTTATTGGCCTGAGGTAACTTACGCCTATGCAAAAGTATCTTCTAGTCTAACTTAATAATTTAGAAGATCTTGATTAGAATTTAATATCTTAGCAATTAGCATACTAAAACTGACTCTATCTAGTAAGCCTTTCGTTTTCTAGTAGTTCTAATCCATAAAGAAACAAGAAAAAGAATGTATTCTAGCAGTCGGCTGCTAAATTGCCATGTTTTAGGATAATTTTGTATGCAAGCATTATAATATTAGCCTTACCTATAACCACAAACAAAGTTTAGCAATCTTTTTAGACTACATAATTTTGGACCCTACTTTCCCACTCGATATCATACAAATATCAAATTCCATAATTACCCTTTATATAAATATCGAATGGTTTTGGATAATATATGTATAGTATACTCAGTCAATCATATAGAAGCATACACATAGTAGCGTGAGATATATCGTTTTGGATATAAGCATGGGAACATAAGAGAATGTTGAAGGCTCAAATATGACTGTATGCATCATTTTGCAAAATGATGAATATAATTCGATGTTGGATTGGAAATAGCCTAACTATATATCAGTGAGCTAAAAATCGGCCGAGTTAACTGATTCATCGGCGATTAATCGGTAAAATCGAGTATACCGTACCGATTTTAGTAAATAGGTCGTTTTAAATCGGTCAACCGATTTATGACCGATTTAGAACCGATTTATGACCGATTCAGAAAAAATTAGCCCAATTAAGAAAATTTTGGCCTAAATAAAAATGACCCATATAATTTTAATTAAATAATTAATTTTTAAAAATAACAAAATAAACAAAAATCCCTAAAATACTCAGACCACAGACATTTTAACTAGCAGCAAATTGAAAATTATGAATTTGGTGAACAAAATATGGTTGAATAAGAGCATCTAAATATGTTACGTTAATTTGTTGGTGATTGTTTTTTTTTAGAATATTAATGTAATAAACATCGAAATATTTATGTTTGTCGACATTTTGTTATATTTATTATTATCATTTTGGACAAAAGTAGTTATTTTTTTTAGTAGTTTGGTCAATATTTTTTGTTTTTTAACATGGATTTTTATGTTTTTCTAAAAAATATTTATATAATTTATTTAAAATAATAAAAAAATAAAAAAATACAAAATCGATTAATCCCGATTCATCCCCGATTAATCCCCGATTCATCGTTTGGGTCACTGACCGCGCCGCGGCCGCATAACGATTTTTAGAACATTGCTATATATACAAAATATTATATGAATTGGTGTGAAATTATAATGGAAACTTTCTACTCCCTCCGTCCCATTTTGATAGGCATTATTTCTATTTTGGGTGTCCCAAAATATAGGCATTTTTTTATTTTTAAATGGTAATTAAATGTTAAAAAGTCTAGAATTCCCCTATTTTGTCACTTTAATCAATTTCTTTTTTATATTTACAAGGTTACATTTATTGATCCCAATATTAATTAATTTCATTCAACCAATAGAATAACAAGACACTTTAATCAAGACTATCATTATTACTTACATTAGATTTACTCCATTAATTTATTAAGGGTATATTAGTAAACATGTATTGTTTTAACTAATTTTCTTAATTACCGTGCAAATGAAAAATTGCCTATCAATTTGGGACGGAAAGAGTATTGTTTTTCTTCCAAAATATGATGAAATTCCCGTGAAAATTTGGAAAACTTTGGAGCATTATGATGTTCTTGCATGGGGCAAAAGGAAAAAAAAGTAAGAATGGGCGAGTAAAAAACATAACATGTGCTTGCATGCAAGAGGAGAAATAAAGTTCAACATCAGTTTGCGCTTTTTCATTAATTATATCAAAGGTGTTTATGGTCCCAACAAACAGGGCAAAGAAAAATAAAAGGTATTAAGAAAAGGGCAAAGCAAAATAAAAGGTATAAAAAAAACAGGTCAAAGCATTAGCCCTTATGTCATGTATAGAAGTATCCAGCAAGGAATTTCATTCCACAAATTGGAATCAATTCAGAACAAGTATTTATATTAACATAAGGATAATAAGAAACATGGATATGGATTCTGGATTTCCATTTCACGCTTTCATGTTTGTTTCGAAACAGCAACTCTTGGAAACTGAACAAACTCAAAATATGCAGATAGAGAAATATTGACAGATTAATATATATTAATTGTAACAGCTTGCAGTACTAATACTAATACCCTAAAATCAGTACTAATGTCTTAGCCCTTAAACGTCATTATAATAGAGTGGATCCATGTTATATTGGTTATGTTAGTGTTGTTCCTCGTTTAGCTAATCTGCTAGTACTTGCAGTAATTGTCCTAGCATTTTTTGCCACTATTAAATTGGCTTAGTAGTAATTTTATGCGTATATACCTAACCTTTACATTATTTAAGATTTTTAAGCATTGGATTGATAACTCTCATTCTTTTTTATATTCTTCAACGACTTGGTAAAGTCTCTACTCTCCTGAACAAGGAAATTTAAAATGCACCGGAGCGTGGTATTACTCAAAAAATACATGTACAACGAATTAATGTTAGGATTATTTAGGGTATCAAATAAAATAAATATGTACTTATAACTAAAGAAATATGTACTCCTATGTATAATAAAATTGGGAAATTCTATGGTTACTTTGTGAAAACAAAGTAACTATTACTTTGTTTTGCCCACCATTAGATCATGGGTTAAAAACTAATCTAACGATAAATATGACAAAGTATAAACAAAGTAAAGGAAAAACAAAGAGCCTACACCAATAAAATTACTCCCGAACAGTGTATTAAATTGCAGGTCTAGATAGTTGACTCATCTCTATTTTATAAACTCATATTCATGCTTACAAAAATCCAATGTGAGATAAAGTGAAAAGCACCCCTCAAGGCAATAAGATATTAGAGCATCTGCATTGGGGTCCTTTGAGGAGTCATTCAAAATTGCTTTTTATGTGCTTGTTATTGGAGGATTTGTCCTTCCCTTGTTCTTCAATTCCCAAGTCCTTCATATGAAGGACAAAGAAATTAAAATTGAAAGCAAAATCTGAATGCATCTCGTTTGGGGAGGGGGGTTTCAATGGACGGCTGTGATTACCCAGATCAAGCGCGTGTAGCACAAGCGCCTGATCTGGCGCGTCATGCTGCTGCCGTTTAAAGGAGGTGGCCGACCAGGTGGTCCCCCCGGTCAGCCACCTCCTTTAACAAAATAAAAAAAAATTAAAATTAATAAAAATTAAATATTTATCAAACGGATAGAAATTGAATTAAATTTTAATATATATGAAATACACATACAATCACTTCTTATTACCGTTTTTTTCTATCCGTTGGGTTCAGTTTTAATATTTTTTTAATAGTAAATGAAACCAAAAATTCCTATATATAGAGGCAGTTTGTGGGCAACTCACTCACAACTCTTTTCCTTCTTTGTTTCCAATTTATCATTCAGAGCAAAAAAAAATGGATAGAAATCAAGGTTCTTATGGTTTCGGGTACTCGAATAATCAATACTCGGGTAACCAAAATTACCAATATTCTTACCAAAACTCCCAAAATTCTCAAAATGTCAATGAAAGCCCTGAAAATTCACAAATATCATTCGGGGACCTGTAAGGTTCTGGGATCAAGATAAACTTCATGACATCATGGACACATGTATAATCCTTCATAACATGATTGTTGAGGCAGAGCGAGGCGGTTATCAGAGAGACTATCCTGAGGAAGAACCTAGTGTGCCTGATGATTTTGCTGCTTTGCCTGGACCTCCTAATATTGTTCAGGATCGTATCGAAGCATATTTACGAATTCGTAATAGATTTAATCATCACATTCTAAGGGACGATCTCGTCGAGCATGTATGGAATATTGCAGGACCTCCGGACCTCAACAACCCGGGAAATGCACCATATGGGTAGTGCGTTATTTTATTACTTTTTAATGCAATGTTTTTTCTTGTATTTTTCATTTAAGTTTTTTTTTTTTTGTGTTGTGTGTTGTAATTTTAATTTATAATAAATGTCGTGTGTTGTTATCGTAATAAAAAAATTTTGTGTTACAATTCGAGACTCCGATTTTTAATACTCTAGAACGAAATAATTAAATAATTTAAAGTTAATTAAATTTTTTTTATAAATAAATATATTGAATTAATAGTTTATTTAATTGTGTAAGGTAATTATTATATGAATTTGTAAGTTTTAATTAATAGTTTTGGGTATTTGATAATTAAAAAAAGTTATGACACATGTGCCCACATTTATATATGGAGGACTTGTTCCACATTGAGACAAAAAGTGGAGGACTTGAAGGAGGTTCATTGAATAGTGTTTGAAGAAGTTGGAGGAGTCCTTCCAATGGGGATGCTCTTACTCCAACAATTAGTGACCACAAAATGATAATAAGATATTTAACACATAGTGTTGAAGTTTTTGATGAGTTAATGATGATAAAGATTCAGCTTGTAATAGAGCTTAATTGATATGATATATGTATGATTTAAATAGTAAGTCGTTAGATTCTGTGATAATTTAAAATTACCCAATACATTCACATTAAAATAGAGAATGAATCGACTTGAATGGTAAGATTCAAAATTCTAAGATTCTAATAACAATGCCGCCACCTTGATTAAGATGGTAAAGGTACCATTGCCAATTAAGGGTGATTAGTATAGACAACTTGAACTTGGTGTGTAATCGTAGAAGCTTATCCTTTTTCGATGGTTACAGTTAGACCCTACCCATATGCATTGAAGCTAATACCTTTCAATTTCAAACATAGTATCATAAGTGTGCATCTTTTAAACGACAAATTATCAAGTTGCATATCTCTATTATCCAACTTCATTTGGGGTTTTAATTTTACACATTCAGATACTAATTTCGTATTTAACAAATATCTCGCTTTTAGATATTTTCGGCTCCTAGAAATATCTTAAACTATCTAGCCCCTTCTCTTGATCCCACCACCCATGCACCTTATTCCAATAACCCAATAAGGGTCCAGTAGAAAACAGAACTATGAAAAAGATGACTTTTGATGACTTAAAAATATAAAGTCCAAAAACTAAACTTATTTAGAACAACATTTACTATTAAATCATGTTTTTTATTTTTCAAATTACCATTTTCAGAACTTCGTATTTCTAAAAACCAGTCATTTTCTCTCTCCCAATCGAATAAAACCTGAATGACTTCAATTTCAAAACTAAGAAACTTAAAGACTTAAATTGCTGAGTATATCATTTCAATTAATTCTGCAATTGTTAGTTGCCTGCTATTAGAGACGTTAAGAATGAATAACTTGTATATTTGTAAAGGACAAAGTTTGGTAACTATAATGTCAGATTTTGAAGTTGAGCAAACATAACTTTAGTATAGGAAGAGTTAAGTGGAAATATTGGACTTAACTATACCTACAAGTTCAGCAATGTTTTTGGATTAGATTGCTCTCTCTTTCTGTGTACAAATAATTATGGACCCAATTTTGCCACTTGATATAATACAATAGCAAAATTCCACAATTACCCTTTCAACTACAAAAGGCAATTGTTTAAGTACTATAAATTGAGGAACTTCCTCCCACATTCATCATCAAACCATTATCTGTTTAGTAATTAAGAAGCTCAAATCAAAGAAAAAATGGCAGCATTTTCTTCCAAATCTTTAGCCAAATTCCTTGTCATTCTTATTGCCATCAGCTTCCACTTAAATTTTATCGCAGCTGCTAGAATTCTTAACCCAAAAGCAAACACAGAGTTCGTAAGATCATCATGCAGTACAACTACTTATCCCGAACTTTGCTATAGTTCCCTCTCAGTCCACGCCACCAAAATCAATGCCAGCCCTAAACTTCTAGCCAATGCTGCCCTAAATGTAACATTATTGTCTGCTAAATCAACTTCATACACTATGCTAAAACTCTCCAAGGGCCACGGGATGAAGCCAAGGGAAGTAGGAGCTATGCAAGATTGTGTAGAAGAGCTAGCTGACGCCGTAGACGAGCTTTCTAAATCAATTGATGAAATGAGCCAGGCTAATTCTAAAGGTTCCAATTTTGGGCTAATGATAAACGATATTCAGACATGGGTCAGTGCTGCCTTGACAGATGAAACTACGTGCAGTGACGGGTTTTCCGGACAGATGATGGATGGTACTTTGAAGAGTAACATTAGAGGACAAATTGTGGATATTGCTCACATGACTAGCAATGCATTGGCCTTGGTCAACCATTATGCCACTCTTCATGGGTAGAAGTAAAGATAATTAGAATGATTATCGGATTGTTATGGCTAATATTTGTACATCTATAGTATAGGGTCAGTTATTTTGAAACATATGCACTGTATTGTATTTGATGCAAGTATGGGAAGCGAAAGAGAGTAATAAGGGTTATGTGTATATACGAAGTATTAAATCAATTGGAAAGAAATTATAATGGAAATTGCACATTGAATTTTGGAATTTCAAAAGATTTTCATGGCGTGGCGGAAAGAAAAAAAAAAAAAAAAAGGCAACATCAGTTTGCAGTTTTCATTAATCATATTTAAGCGGATAGGAAGATGGGCGAGTATGGTCCAGAAAACAGGCAAAGCAAAATAAATAAAATGTATAAAGCATCCTAAAGCTTACTGTTTCATTGGGTAACTATACAGTTATCTTGAACATAAACTTCCATTTCATGTTTTGATCTGTTTTGGAAACCAAAATTTTCCAAAGACATTTGGAAAGTTATATAACCAAATTTCCAGAAAACATATGGAAATGTTGGCCAATCAAAAGCAATGGCACTTGAATTTTATACCCGCGCTAAATTAGTTTGTAGTAGCCCAACGATTGGAGGGACCGAACCCTCCAATCTTCAACAGACAGAGGTGGCCAGAATCACCCGTGGTAAGAGTGGTTTCGGTGGACAGTGGGTGCCGAGGACTCCCAAGCCCCAGTGTCTCTGCCCCTGTAGATGCCTATTAGTATTGCAGGTCGGAAAGTTAGAGAATGTCTTGGTTATGTGGTCGAGTAGTTCACCTAAAAATGCTAACTTGAGAGTGGTTGCAGACTCGCATGTAGGGGCATTCACGTGCCAAACTGATATTGAACCTGGGATGGATAGGGTCGTTAACGTCTCGAGCCGAGCTTTTACCGAGCCGAACTTAAGGGAGCTCATCCAGTCCATCCCAAGCTCGAGCCAAACTTACTAAAATTGAGTTTTTAGCAAGCCGAGCTCCAATAGCTTGAGAGCTACCTGGCTTACTACCACCCCTAGTTGCAGGATTTCAAACTTATCATTATTCCCACCTTGAGCACACGGTCAATTTTAAGGGGAGGGAGTGTCATGAAAGCTGATGTGGTCAAGGGGACTAACGTAGAGCTTGAACAGCATTGGCCAAGGCGCTTTAGGCATGTTCCGAAGTGGCACAACCACACTACAAAATGGATTGGCTTTAAGTTATTTCAGCTACCTTTAGCTAATTTGTTATTATTTAGAACTTAGGAGCAGTAATTGTGCTAGTTATTTTGCTGTTATTTTGGTTAAGTACTTGTTCTATGTATATATACCTAAACTTTATATTATTTGAGACAACATGTTAGTTTGCACTTGCTTCGGGCTCATCTTATATAAACCCATATGCTTACGAGACAGTTTTAAAATATTCTTCAATGCAACAAGTCATTACTTTAACAATCAGTACGCTAAAAGATAACACACCACCACCCAATAGGCTTGAAACGTGTACAACACAAGCTCACCTTATCAGGGGTTAAAATCTCACTAGTTAATGTAGTTACTAGGATTTGAACTCTTGACTCGGTCAAAGAAGCTCTGATATCATATAAAGATTCCAATTGAACTAAAAGATAAGCAGATAGTTAAGGAACAAAAAATAGTTTGGGTGACCACCACCTTAAATGTTTTTTGGTGAAAAAGAAATTCAGGTGAGGGTAGGTCTATCCATTCTCAAGACCGGCGCAAACCACATACCTCGATGAGGATTTGCACCTACAAATAAACACTAAGTGACGAAATCGAGACTCAAAACTCAAGACTTGATAGTATGACTGAAGCTAAGGATGATTAGTATCCAACATGGTGTGTGTAGAAAGCCATCCTTTTTTGATGGTTACGCTTAGACCCTACCCATATGGCCATATGGATTGAGGCTAATCCTTTTCATTTTCAAGCCATATCATAAAAAAGGCATGCATCTTTTACACGACTAATCATCAAGTTGCATGTCTGCATTATCCCACTTGATTTGGGGTTTGATTTACACATTGATATACTAATTTCGTTCATTTAATGAATATTTAGTTTTTAGATTTTTTCAAAATAATCCAACCCTTGTCATAATCCTACCACCCATCTTATTCCCATTTAAGCGGATAAGCTCCAGGAAAGAACTGAACTTTGTAAAGGGATGAATTACATATCTCCGCTCCATTTGTGGAGCTTTCTCTTTCTAAGCAAACATTTTCTCTTAATCAAACAACCTAAATGACTTCAAAACAAAAGTGTTGTAAAATTAAAATTTCTTGGAATATCATTTCAATCCGTTCTACATTAGTTAGATATTTGTTCTTAGAGTTACAAAAAATGACTAACTTTTATATTAGTAAAGTGTGAAATTGCTAGATTTTTAATGTCAGATTTTGAAGTTGAGTGACAATGAGTCTAATTTATGCATACTAAGTACTAAAACTTAGTTTAGCAAGAGAATTTAGCCTTAAAGCCCTTAACTATAACTGCAACTATAGCGATATTTTTGGGCTGGCTGATAATTGCCATCTATTTCTCTACACAATCATTTTGGACCCTACTTTCTAACTTGATATTATAAAACATGAAAATTCCATAATTAGCCTTTCCAGTACAAAGCTACTATTTTTTGTACCATAATTTGAGCACCTTCACCCCACATTCATTATTAACCCATTATCACTTAACCAATTAAGAAGCCAATATTTTCGGTGTTGCATAATTAATGAATGAGCAAACTGATTTTGGTATATTTTGAATTTGATACAAATACTGATTTTGTATACATGTCAGAAAACAATAATTTTCACATGGTCCATGACTGACCAAGTTAATTTGGTCAGTCACCGTTAGATCTGTGTAGTAATGTTAGATCTAACGATCATTAACAATGACTGACCAAATTAACTTAGTCAGTCATGGACCATGTGAAAATTAGTGGTCAGAAAATATGCAGACTTTATTAAGATATTTTATGTATTTGTTAGATATCTATTTTCATTTGGAAAAATTAGTTTAGAAAAAGTATTGATGGAAAAATACTTTGTCAAAGTGTCCAGATCCTCAATACCTGTTAGCGGAGACAAAAAAAATTCATTCCCATTTTTCTTAACGGGCGGAGTTAGGGGAATTCATTACCAATGGAGATGAAGATGGAATAGCTCAACCCAGCCTCAACCCTCCCCATAGACAAGAGACCGCTAAAATATTGCTTTCACAAAGATACATACTTCTCTAAGATACTTTTCTTTCTAAGTTGCTTTTCCTTTTTCTTGTAAAATATGCAGGTGCTCTTTGAGCCGGTTAGGCTGATTACTACATCTAAATTAGCTAGATAATTTGTTCAAACTTAAGCAAATAGCATGCGCTTGATCATTGACAAACGATGTTGATATCTTTCTACTTTATTGGACAAGTATTTATACCCGAGTATAAAGGTCGAACCTAAACTCTGGAGGCTTATCCTATTTGATAGAATGACAATTTATGGCTAATTAAGACAGAAAATATTAGCACTTCACCAGCTCAAATATGATCTAAGCAATGTTTAGAGAAAAATCACTTCTACTATAGCTCTCGGTATGTGAAATATAATTGAAATGCTCTGCCGATTTCATGTGAGTTGCTTTCCTAAGTTAACTACCTAAGAATTTGTTCTTTGTTAGTAACAAAGTACAAAAGTAAACGACTAGGCAAAACAGGAATGCTATCTAAGCCTCCAAAGATCAGTTTATTCTAACACATAAAATGGTAAGTAATCTTTTCCAGTGTTTCCCATGTGCATACCTCTTTACATAACAAACTTCTATGGTTGCTTACTACAAATACTTGGTCAAGCTTTTCATATCTACAGTAACACTCAGGTTTTGGTGTGTTCTCAGTACAGTATATACAGAGAGAAGTACATAACACGGATATTAGGTACAATGAAAACAGAGAAGCCTGACTGACTTCGAATACACTAGAATGGTTGACCATGTTATTCACAGCGCAAATCATATATAACGTGGTTATTAGGTCCAAATCTAATAAACGTTAGAACCTTGCCTGCTTTAATCTACCGGCTAATCATCAGCGTCATTCAGCATGTCTTATCTAGATTGACTAAAGGCCCCGTATTATCAGAAAGGGCTAATGATACTTAAAAACTCTACTCAATCATATAGCGAGGTGAAATAATGATTTCAATTATACAAATGAAAACATTTCAACATCAGTTCAAATTTCCCTTTCAGAGGGAAAAGGTAACCAGTCAACCTATTGTCTATGAACGCTATGTTCTACGTAACAATTCGAAAGGATAATGTCTAATTTCACTACTGGAAATACCAAATTGTTATTAAATGATGTATATAATTGCAGAAGCACAAAAGAGGATAAAACAAAATTTGAAACAATTAAGCAGGACAAATATATTGCTCTCAAATTGGGGACTGATTTTGATATTAGAGGAAACCATTAAGAAGCCTTTTTGGGTGGAGACATATTACCAATAAGAGAAGTTGTATTGATGATGGTAAATATCTGCACAAGCAAACCTGACATCACAAAAGTCATAAAGAAAATGTCAAAACTGTTATAAGAATAATGTCAAAACAAGTGTAATTAGAACGTAAAAGGCACAAGATTTACCGAGTAAAAGGAGAAGGATTTCAACAGCAACAAACTTCTTGCTTTCCCAGTCATTTAGGTTCCATGTAACCTAGACATACAGACAAACAGTTGTAAGATCCTCAGATCAAACACTTAAAAAGCAATGTAAGTGGACCAATCTAGTGTAGCAGAAATCCAATCAGAAATATCAGTCACTTGAAAAGAATTTAGTCTATTGTGCTTTCTGGCTTCTGTCATATTCCTTCTTAAGTTATAGTTATATGTGTAACTTTACCAGGTCTCCTAGAAAAAGAGGTTCTTTCTACATTTGATGCGTAATTGGGTAGTTATTTTCTAAACTATTTGACTATTGGAGGGGGTTCAAAAGAAAGAAGTCAGCACTTTTTTTTCCAGGAAATTTCTTTCTCAACCAAAAGGCCTTCTTATTACATGTAACTCCTTTTTCAATTGGTGACAGTAGGTCATACAAGAAGGCCGCAAAAAAAAAAAAAAAGGTCCAAATCCTGATTTAATAGATCAGCTGATATCTAGAACACAAAACATTAACAGACTGATGGTAAACAGAACTTTGGATACATGTGTAAATTATTCTTGAACAAATACCAATATCCCAATAGAATTACTTGGAGAAGGATTAAGTAAATGAAAAAAGTACCTCTGCTATTGAATTGCTGCGAATTGTAGAACAAATTGAGAAAACTACTGGTAGAGATGATGCCATCATATAAACTCTCAAGAAACTAACTCTACTCCATTTTCGGCCTTTAAAATGCAAAAAAAAATAGCTACAATTAGAAGATGCAATTAAAACCGATTTAAGAAAGTTAGAGAAGAATGTTCTGTATAGCTACCTAATTCCCCAATTAAAAGAGAAACTAATCCAACAGCATAAGATGAGATAGCAAGTTTGTCCTCTGATGTTGTCCAAACGACATACAGAAGTCCCACCAAATAAATAACAACCTGCAGTCCAAAGCAAACCCTTTTAAATTAAGTATAAAAGAAGTGAAGTCCATGGAAATTTCAAGCTATCAAAGGTTGACAGGAAGAAACCTACAAGTTGTAGTATCTACAAATAAAAGATATAGACTGATATGACAAGGTTACTAGTCGCAAAATATTCCAATAATATGTCCAATATAGAGTTTGTCTGAAACTCCTGATGTCATAAAACCAAAACAAGTGTTGACCTATCACTCAAGGTTATCAAAAAATAAATAAATTCGAGCATGAGCACTGTCAATTTGAACCAACAAGAGTTGGACAAAGTTCAATTCTTACTTCACATCTGTAGTAAGCTATCTGATCTCCTCTTGAGACTTAATTACCTTTATTCTTATCAAACTTAAACATGGTAACCTCATCAATCAAATCAAACAAAAGAGATGAAACTTTTCTTTTATTGAGGTGATATTGGCAATGCAGAAAAAACATATGCAGTTACAACGAGCAGAGTGAACACAAAGTCAGAAATAATCAAGAAATTATTTATTCCACAAACTCAACTTTGCAACTCGATCATCAATATCACCAATCAAGCTAGAGTCTATACGTGCATTACTCTACATCATGACGTTACCCCCTTTTCCAACTCTGAAGACTGGTTTGCATCATCTTTCAAGGAAACACAGACCCAAGAATATAGAATAGGCAAGCAATTATCAGAACAGTTGTAAACAAATATAATCCCTTTGAGAAAGAAGATGAAATTAAACAATTATTGTTAACTATGGTAGTACGTTCAAATTTCTTGTTCGTGTAAACAATTACCTGAGTTAGGATCAATCTAGAGAGACGAGACTTCCGTTTAGCTACCTTGGTATAGCCTACAAATACTGAGAATTAATATACAAGAGATACAGAGATGAAACAGGAAGAAAGTAACCTAAATCAATTGCATTTTTTTAGGAGAAAAGACATGTTTGATTTGAAGAAAAGTAAGAAGAAGCTTACGAGAATCAACGACCATGCGGTATGAAAAATCATAGCCATCAGTTCCAGATGGCCTTCCAAATGTCCTCTGCTGCATATTACCTTTTGTGCTCGTGTCTCAGCTCTAGTATTAGGATGGAAGACTTCTTTTCTGGAAAATTGATGAGCTCCACAGGCTTTATATGGGTTAATTTGAGTGTTTGTTTTAAAGAAAGAGCTGATGATCGATGGAGTAGTGGTTTGCGGTTACGATGACGATGACGATCGGTGGAGTTATGAGTTGCAGCGGCGATGGAGATCGGTGGTGGCGGTGGAGGGAATTGTGTACAGGGAAGAAGAGAAACGACAAGGCAAAAAGGTGGAGAAACAAGATGTTTGCAATGGATACCTCAAGTTCTGTTCTTTTCTTATTTTTGGCCCATAATGTTTTATTTTTTCTATTTCAGGTTTTCAAGTGTACTTTTTATTCATTTAAGTTCATATTTTGTTATATGTGGCGCGAGTGTTTGACACACACCAAGTGAGACTGGTTATGTTGTAGACAAGGGTTAAAATGTACAACTTTTAATGACTCAAGAGATAATTCAATTCTTTATATAGATGAGAGGGTTAAGTGGCGTTTTAATAGAAGTTAAGGGGATAAATTGAACATTAAGCGTTAATAGAAAGCTTTATAAATCAATTTTATATGCATTCAAAATTTATAATTTTAACTGTTTAAAAGCAGGTTTCATATTTATGACTTGACCGTACATATATTTTTAGGATTTTTAATTTGTTAGCACAGTTTTGTTAACTTCAAATAAAAAAAAATAGTGACTCATTTTATCGAATGAAAGGTCAAAAGTACTTGTTTAACTCGTGCTTTTAACACTATAACAGTTTGAGACCTTGTTTGCAAATGAACAAGTTATAAAATTTTAAACCACAAAATTTTGTTTACAAAATGAAAATAAAAATTTATTCTTTATTTTTTTATTAATTATTACTAAAATATTAATGCTAAAAATCTTGAACAAAGCGGCCTAGGCGGCGCCTAGGCGCTAGACGGTCTTAAACCGCTCAGACTTCACCCTAATCGGTGATAAAAATCAGAAGGGTTGTTTAAGCGGTTAGGCAGAAGTTAGGCGGGCTGGACGACCTAGGCGGTTTTAATGGGCTTAATTTATTTCTTAAGTTTTTAATTCTTTTTTAATGGGCCTAATTTATTTTGCATTGAATTATGATTGTGGTAAAAGATAAATGCAATAATTATTTTATTGGGAAAACAAATCTCTTCAAATTATCATATTTTTCAAAAAACAGCAAAATTAATCACGGTAATTATTTTATTAATTTATTTACATATAATTAACTTATTATAAAAATAAATATTATTTTATTTTAAAACCGCCTAGAAAATCGCTTAGGGCCCGACTAAGCGCTCTAGGCGCTAGGCGGAGGGTCACCGTCCGACTAGCGCCTAACGCTTTCTTGAACACTGCTAAAAATGCTAGCTTAGCAAAATCAATAATGGGCCGGATTATTAAAATATAATATTATCCCTAAACAAAAGTAGCTGCAAAAGCCCAACAATTCCCTGATGTATATTCACCAACTTGTGCCCGCCATGCATACATAGATGGCCAAATGAACCTGAACTGGGTTAACCGGATCGGATTTAACCGGTCAAAACCGAGTTAAACCCTGAACCTAACCGGAACCGGACTAAAGTTAACCGTCAAAATAGGTTTAGGTTAATGTTTGAGATCTTAAAAACCTTAAAACCGGCGGTTAACCGGTGGTTCGAACCAGCGGTTTAACCTGCCAGTTAACCGACGGTTCAGCCACTCAAATGTAGTTTTTTCTATATTTTTTACTACAAATTCTATTGAATTGAGTTGTGATTATAAAATAACCTAAAGTTATTTTACAAGAAATTGAATAACAAAAAAATAAAAAGAAAGAAGTTCGTCTCTTTGTGGAGCTTTTGAGTCTGGAATGCAAATAACCAGAAGGTCTAACGACTTTTTATTCTGAATATACGTCTAAATGTTTATTTATTTTTATTTTTTTATTTACTTTCTTTTTCCTTTTAATTAGTTTTTTTTTTCATAACATTAGTTTTGTTAAATTAATAGTTAAGCTCAATAATATTTATTTATATAGGTATTAAAATAAATAAAATATAAAATAAAATAAAATTTAAATAAAATGTTCGAACCTTAACCTGAACCTGGTCAAAACCGGTTAAACCTTGAACCATTTCGAACCGATCCGAAACCGGAGGTTAATTAATACATAAAGTTTAGGTTTAGGTTCAAGATTTTCTCGAACCTGAACCGACGGTTCACGAACCGTGGCCACCTCTACATCCAATTTCATTTGTGCCTCTACCATTTCTTTTCTTTGATTCTTCTCCTTTTCTCTGCTGCAACTCTCTTCTTCCTTTATCTTTTCCTTAGACAATTTTTGACTTTTAACCTGTTGACCTCTGCATATTCTACGTTGTTTGGGGAAAAAACGTGCAATTAAAGCTGTAAATGTTTGGAATAGGACTTCAAATCTCGATCTTTTATGTTGAATTGACCAACGGATTCACCAATTTTCCGATGCTTGTGCCTGAAGATATATGCATGTGGAATACTCTTTTTATCTAAAAAATATCAGGGTCGATTTAGTTAACGGTTGAAAACCGATTCACTTGTTGAACCAGGTACAACCATAGACATGGCTGGTTGTTTGTCGAACCTGAGTGTCATCGGTGGAATTCTGACCATTTTTTAAAACACTGATAAAAACATGTTATTGCTTAAAATAAAATAACAACAAATATGTCTTACAGTTCACATGCGTGTTTTTATTGGAGGCATGAAATGCAAAACGTAAATACTTCTCATTAAATGTAATATCTCAAACTGAAAGTTTGGATAAAACCAAAACAACAATCTACATCTATCCATACTGTAACTGATCAACAAGCATAATGAAACAAAAATGAAGAACACTACATATCTATTTAGATTTGAATGAATTAAGATAAGCCAAAACACCTACAAAAGGAGCATTGATGTATGTGGTAGGTTCGGCTGTAGTAGCATCATTACGAGCATCGACATATTGATCATTTTCATTAGGTCCTCCAACAATTGCACCTTGTAAAATATTCTGATTAGGATTGTTGCTTTCTAAGTATTGTGATCCTTCTTGACACTGAATATGTTGAGGACGACTGCCAATGGAGGGCAAGGAAGATCCTCTATGATGAATCTTTAGAGGAAATTTGTTGGTAAATCCCACCATGTATGACAACCCTAGTGGATTCTTCCCCAATATATAATCAGCCTGTAAAATTCGAGAACCGTATTTTATTAAAGTATCTACAATAGAAGCTAATTTTAATATGGATGGAAGTTTCCGCTATAACTCCATTTGATGTCATTTCTAAATACCTGAGATTTAGCGACAGTAACAAGTCTAGCCGGAGATACGACTACATTGCCACAAGTAACGGATCGATGAGCTTTGTCCATGTAGCGAGAGTAAACAATAAGAAGAAATGAGAGACTTGTTGTATGTTGCAAGTTGCTTCCTCCCCGTTTAAATAGAAGTCCTCCTGCGAATATTTAAACTCAAATTAATCTCTTACTACGAATAAATATTTACTAATTTCGTTATGAACATATATTTTTTTTAATTTGGGTAGAGAAAACCTGGGGAATATGTGACAGATTTTGTAGGTGATTCAGGCAATACCGAACACACAAATTGGTCTGCATTTGCAACATAAGGATTTTGTGCAGCCAACTACAAGGAAACAATTTATATTTATTTTTTTCAAATAAACAGCTTATTATGAAAAACACACAAAAACAAGAAAGCAAATAGTTAAATTTTTAATTTTGATTTGAATTACCCCTGAAATAAGAACATTAATGCCAGCATCTTTGTTATCCCATCCAAATTCTGAAGGGTCATTAGAAATGTCGTTTATGTGAGTTTGCACATAATTCCAATATTTTTTATCATCAGTTGCTTTGTATAACCATGCTGCTCCCCACACCAATTCATCCTGAAATTATTTAATTTAATGAACATCTATGTCATAAATTTACAGTATAAAATACATGAAGTTAATAACTGTTACAAATCTTGAAAGGGAATTAACAAAATTAACTAATCATGCTTTATATACCTTATAACCATTAAAATCACAATAAAATGGGCACACCCCCTCTCCAACACTGTTAGCGTAAGATCCTTGAAACTTATCCGCAAAGTCGAAAACCTAACAATATTAGAAACAAGAAAACATAAGTTTGTAGTAGTGTATAAACACCGCTCAAATGTTGACACGTCAGCATTTGAGTAGTCTTGACCAATGTGGTCCAGAACTACTAAAAAGTAAATACCGAGGCTGCTCTTTCTACAAGGATTTTCGAGTAGGCAGGGTCGATAGTCTTGAACACTATGGAAGAGGCAGCAAGAGCGGCAGCGATTTCCGCGGAGACTTCTGAGCCGGGATGTGATTGGTTAACAATATAAGTGGTTCTTAACGTGTCCATGTCTTCAGGTCTTTCCCAGCAATTATGGTCATTGTTAGGGTCACCGACTTGGGCAACGACTGAGCCGGGGACACTGGTGGACTTAAGAAAGTAGTCAGTGCCCCATCTAATTGCATCTGCTGCACTTTTAAACTCGGGACCCATTTGTTGCCCAAATTCTATTGCACTCCAAGCTAATAGAGTCGTTGTGAATGCCATTGGAAAATTGAATTTGACATTGTCACCAGCATCGTAGTAGCCTCCACTTATATCCCTCTAAGATCACAAGCCAAAAACAAAAATCAAAACCCCAAAATTATATTATCGGATCGAATGAAGATAATTATGCATGATTATTGTCAATAAAATCATTTGAGGTACCCTAAGCTAAGACGAAGTCCAACAATAGTATTTATTATCCCTAACATAGTTCCATATACAAAAGTTTATACCAACCAAAATTTACTAAGAGAATAGGTTTTGGTGATAAAGGACTAGGAACGGAAACATCGTACGTTGATAAAGCTGTCCAATTTCTGAAATAATATGTTTAGAGACAGTATATATTATCATGTGTACCGACAAATGTCAAATGTCGGTTGGTTTTGTTATTAATCCCTGGAGTTGGAGGCAAGATATAGACTCTCTAACTATAGTTGAGACTCCTATAGTTCCGTTGCTACATTCTACTATATATGTGATGAAATTTCAACGTTAAATAATAAAACATATTGCAAGCTAAATCAATTTTTGATGAAAAATCATATGTTAATGCATAAATAACACGTAAAAAAAGTATTTTCTAATTTTTAAAGGTGAGTAAAATATCTTACACCAATGTCAGAACCATCCCTAAGTGCGGAATCCTTCCTCCAATTCATCCTTTGGTTAGGGGGCAATTTTCCGGATCGTTGGCCTTCAAAGAAGAGAATGGATTTGATTAATGCCTCGCCATAACCTTGAGAGGCAACATTCACTACTAAACAACTTAATAACATTGTCACCCCAAACAACATTATCAAACTCCTAACTTTGCTATCCATGATGATCACTTCCTCTCTTAATTCTTTCAATTTCTCTTTAGTTGAAAATAAAGAAGGAAATGTGAAAAGCTTTGTTACATATTACACATATATATGTGTAAGAACTAATGAGGACCTAACCCAAGAATCTGGATCAAGATCATACAATTAAGTTGGATTTTAACACATTTGGAAATTAACTAAGGATTTTGGAGGTAATAATATATACAATATATTCTACCCCATCAATGATGGGATTACGGCATATCTTAAATTAATCAACTTTCCAAATTAATTACTATTTTAAAATACCTCCTCTTATTTGGCCAAATTAATGATAGTAAAATTATACTATAATGTTCATAGTAAATTATACTATTAGAGAATCGGACCCGCCCCGAATCCAAATTAGTCGGCCCAATGTGATTCGAAAACCGAATGGAAAACCAAAAAAAGAGAATCATAGTCGGTTTAATATTCAGTCCTGCTATTTGGCTAGTGACTCACCATAGAAATGTAATCAATCACTTTTGCTGGCTAATTAAGTGAATGAGATTGATTTTATATAGATCAATATTTTTTTATTTTTTTATTTTAAATGTTAGATCAATGGGTTTAATTATAATTTTTTGTGATACAATTTTTTATATATAAAATTGGAAAAAATACAGTGGAGTAGGGTTAGCAATTTTTTTATATATAATTGGAAAAGAAATACAATGGAGAAGCTACTTTGCAAGTACGTACACGCATAAAAATGTTTCATTTTATTACATTACATACAACTCTCATATATCTGCATGCATATAGTTTAGGGTGAAGGTTATGATTATTTTATTTTTTTTGTTATTTTGTCTTCTCCACCATTGAATTAAATTTCATTATACTCATCCAATAGTAATGATAATGGACAAAATAGTGGATTACTTTGTTGGAAATAAAGTAATCATAGAAACCTCATATTTGATACTCTAAACACGACTTTCAAAGTATCATTGCAAGATCTAATTTGTTTATGTCTTCTCAAAATTTAGATAAAATTCCTACTTAGATTTTTTTGGTTACAAATTCCTACTTAGATTAGAATAGTCTAAATAAAATTCCTACTAAGGTGAAAATAAAATAAAATATAAGAGCCTATAAATTTAGAAAAAGAAAATTTAAAATTTCTTAAATAGATGAAAATAAAAATATGATTTGATCTGTATAAATTTGAAAACCTATAAAAGGTCATGAAGTGGGAAATAATTTGATGTCTCGTTCCATGTCCATCTCACATAAAATTAATTTTTTTTAGTTGTTTTTATTTTTCTTTTTTTTTATATATTTCTTGAGTTTGGATTTCTCTCCATCCCCCGCTTTTAATTTAAAAAATATGTTAATTTTAATAATTATAATTAATTTTATGTGAGAGTAATATAGATGAAACACCAAATTTAAGATAGCAGATTATTTTTCAAATAAAGTTAGGACTCTTCACGATAATTTTTTTTTTCTTTTCACGGACTTCACGATAGAATCTAAGTACAATCCAAATGATATAATTCCCATATAAGCTAAAATAGAAATAAAATAGGAAATGAGGGGTATCCAGGAAAGAGACTTCAGTTTCTTGCCATGACTGTTAGATATTTGGGCCGGTTACATAATTCTTTCCATGACAAATAGATATTTGGTCCATATATAAAAATATCGAGAATAAAATGTTAAAAATAAAAAATTTACATATGTAACAGTAAGTAAAAAATTTTATGAGTGCAATATAAATAAAAAGATATAGAAAGTAAAAATGTGTGTGTGGAGACGTCCCAATAAAACTCGTATGGTCATGGGTTTTGTCAATTGTATGTTTGTGGTTTTTTTTTATGATTTAGAAATTTTCTTTTTGCTAAAATCAATAATATTTTATTTTAACTGCGACAATGATTGTTAACAAATTTAAAATAAATATAGTTACAAGAAATTTATTTAGTATATTATTTTCTTCCATCTATGAATTTTTTATTTTTAAATATTTGTTTTCTCTCCCATTACCAAATGATGATAAGTTTGGATTAAAGTGAGTCATGCAGTAAAGAAGGGAGGATTTTTAGTGAGAAGGAAAAAGAGAGAAAGAAAAACTGTCCCTAGCCCCTAAGTTGGGTGCAGTATTTATAGAGATAATTGTATGTATCACATGATACCTTTATAGTACACTCGACGTGGTCATGTGCTCGAACATGTCGGACGTAGTTTGAAGACGTCGCTTTGATGGCCGATGGGTCCATCTCGTCCTCCAATTTCGTAGGGTTGTGGTTCAACAATGTAGGGGTCGACCATATTGGGCCAATGGGGACCTACGTTCGCTTGATGAGTCGATTTTGGGCTTGATTGTGGTAACCAAAATATGTGGGCCTGTCGTTGGACCCATTGGGCTCTAAATTGGGATTCGTCATCACCAAATAAAGTTTGAATGAACTATAATTTAAAAAGTTAAAAAAATTTAAAATGCTTAGAATGTAATCAGTTCTTGAAATTTTTATTTTTGATATAATGTCAACTTAAAAGACCATTTTTAAGCAAAACCAAAACTTGAGTCCTTCCACGGTCATAAAATGAATCAATCACAAACGTGCAATTGGCATAACGTGTGATCATAGAAATTTTATTTTATTTTGAAATTTACTCTTAGTTAATTTCACTATGTATCCTTTATTATGCGACCTTATATCAAGTTCCACTGGTTTTTCTTGTTGGTATGACAAATTAAGTTCCTTTAAATATGTAGATAGCTCATTGTGAACTTCCAGTCTCTCTTCTATTTTCGAATGGTTCGAAGTTAGGAGCTTATGAATACCATTTTTTTCTTTTATCAAAACATCAATAATACAATGATTGTGGACCTGACATGGCATCATTAGGTTTGGATAACAATGCGTCAGGATGGTGTTTATCCTAATTGAAGTGACTGTCAATTTTAATACAAGAAGTGATGAAATCGATCTTAATACAAGAAATTAAGGAGGATTTAACAACAATGCAAGAGATGATGGGGTTTCAATTAGATCGTGAAACAGAAACACCATAGTTAACCTTATTGAAAGAAATAATGTAATTCTGGCATATATCTTACAGATATTTTCTAATACGTATGTCTATAAAAATTATATACATATAGACCTTATATATAGTATAAATTAATTAAGTATATAAAAGAGATTATATGTGTGCACTTCTTCATTAAATTAATCCTAACGAGGCTAACATTCTTATTTTTCAAGAATCTCTCGACAATAGAATAACACAAAAACAATCCATATGAATTTTCAAATTGGAATATATTCAAAGTTAAGAACACTATTTGACCTATAAATTAAGGGTGTTGATAAATCCAAATGGATAGTACTGTTCCGATCACAAGAAAAGACGAAACTTCCCTTATGATTGTTTTTTTCGTTAATTTTTTGTGTGAAAAGACGTTGGCCAAAAGCAATTTTTGCGCCACCACGTGGTGCCACGAAAAACTCATGCCCACCACCACTTGGTGGCCCAAAATTAACTTTTGTCCAACTACAAGGCGACTCAAAATAGTTTTAGTGCCACACTATGGTGCGTATCGTTCATGTCTTGGGCAGATTTGGATTTAAGATTCAACGGGGTTCTTTGAGAGGTTTTGAGAGAACTGGAGAGTTTTTTATTTTTTTTTAAGCTTTTAGCCCAAGAGTACTTTTGTTACTAATTTCGATAGAAATAAGAAAAGAAGCACATATAAACAGTTGGAAGAATAAAGTATACTTCATAATTAATATATTTATGGTTGGACACGAATTACATGAAACAAAAAGAAGAACAAAACATATCTATTTAGGTATAAATGAATTGAGATAAGCCAAAACACCTACGAAAGGAGCATTAATATATGTAGTAGGTTCAGCTTGAGTAGCATCCTTACGACTATCAACATATTGGTCATTTTTATCGGGTCCTCCAACAATTGCACCTTCTAAAGTATTTGAGTTAGTAGCATTGCTTTCAAAGTATGGTGTTCCACCATGACATCCAATATGTTGAGGATGATCATCAATAGAAGGTAAGGTAGATCCTCTATGATGAATCTTTTTAGGATAGTTGTTGGTATATCCCACCATGTATGACATTTTCAAAGGGTTTTGTCCCAATATGTAATCGACCTGTATGTTCCAACAGTCAAATAGAACCGTCATGTTATGTTAATATGATAATGAGATTTATAAAGACGAGCATTTTGGTATAATTATCATATTTATTGCATTTCTTTTAGTGGCTTGCTATTTATAGTCGAGTTTTCTCGAATCACGGCCTACTTTTCTAATTGTGCCCTTGTCACTTATACTTTCTCTTAAACTTTTTTTCTTTTTCTAAATTCTCTCAACCCTTTTTCTCGCCCAATTAGCAAACACGAAAAAATGAAATTTGAGATCCGAAAACAAAGACACGAAAAAGTACCACATTCAATCGAAAAAAGTCACGAAATCATCTAGTTAACTCTTGAATTTATATAAAATGATTTTTTTAAAATGCCTAAGGCGTTTGGCCAAAGGCCTCTTGTGCCTATGGCCAAACACCTTAGGAGGCCGTTGGTGCCTTAGGAGGTCGTTGGTCTCTAGGGACAAACGACCTCCTAAGGCGTTTGTCCATAGGCTTAAACAGCCAAGGAAGCCGTTTGGGCCTTTGAAATATTTTTTTTCTTAAACTTTCTTTTTAATAAAATATTCTCTTATAAATTTAAATTTTTACTAATTCTAATTAGTTATGTGTAATTTTAAAATTAAGACATATGTTTAATACTAAATGTTCGAACAATGACTTAATTAGTTATGTGTAATTAGTTTAAGTTCTTCCGTAAAAAAAAAGAAGTTTAGGTTCCGAAAAAAATCACTTGACGTGAAATTAATACTAAATATTAAAACAATGATTTAATTAGTTACACGTAATTGTTGTTTTTTTAATACGTTAGTTTAAATTTTGGTTGGGAGAATAAGAAAATTTTAGTTTAAGAATAGGAGAAATGAAGTGGCAAAAATGTACAAAGTGGGTTGTAGTTCAAAAAAACTGGGCTGTAAATAGTGATACAGATAAGATAATATGATTGTGAAACGATATCAAATTTTGACGGTTGTGAATTAAAACAAGATTTGATGGTGAGAAAAGTACCTGAGTTTTGGCAACACCGACAAGTCTTGTCGGAGGAGTGACTACGTTACCACAAGTAACGGCTCTATGAGCTTGGTCCAAGTAGCGAGAGTAAACAATAAGAAGAAATGATATAGCCGTTGCATGTTGAAGGTTACTTCCTCCAGGTTTAAATAGAAGTCCTCCTACATAAAAACATGGATTTGAGTTCTCTCAATCGAGTTAAATTTCAATCTGAGGGTATATATTAATACATCTTAACTATTGATTATAAAATATCAGTATTGCATTAGTTATCAAAAATTAATTTGGTTAGAGAATGTTGGTAATACCGGGAGAATATGTGACGAATTTGGTAGGTGAATCAGGTAATACAGAACACACAAACTTGTCTGCATTTGTAGTGAATGTATTTTGTGGCAAATTGTTCTTCATTGCCCACTGGAAAGAAACCAATTTTTATTTTGTGAAAAAAATGTTAGATATATACAAAAATTAACTAACGAATTGTATTTCATATTTATTTGAAGCAATTATAGAAATGGTTAAATATTTGAACTTAATTATTACCCCGGAAACAAGGATATTAATGCCAGCATCTTTGGTATCCCATCCAAATTCAGTAAAACTACCATCCATGTTGTTTATATTCGTTTGGACGTAATTCCAATATTTTTCATCATTTGTTGCCTTGTACATCCATGCTGCTCCCCATACTAATTCATCCTGTAATTCATAATAATAAACATCCACTTATTATCATATGTGGTATGTAAGTTTCTCATTAAGAAAAATGAACAAGATCACCAAGTTTTTTGTGGGAGTTATTTTTATTTATCAGTTGAAGTGTTGTACATAAAGATATAGGTTCATGGGTTGGGATAGAAACATTTATTGGGCCATTTCCCAACTCAACCTGCTATTAACTTATCTTGACTTGGGCTTGAAGGGTCTTGGCCTTCCATTGAAAATCAATACTCAACAATAAGTGACACAAAATACTTTTTAGTTATAAATTAGAGTTTGTACTTAAATTTTTTATAATATTACATAGTAAAATAACTTTAAATTAGATAATAAAATTTTACAAATTATATTCAAAAAATAATAATTACAAATTTTAATATATTTTATATTTTTATATATCAATTATTATTATTCAGTTGTATCAAAAAATTTGGAGCATGAAATATGTTATAGACGAACCAATCTTTTAACAACTATAATCTAACCAATTATAAAAGTTAACCTAAGATGATCAACATCAAATCTAATATTCGATTCTAATCAAGTTAACCACCAAGCAACGACTTGATCACTATTAAAATCAAATTTAACTCGTATTTTCTGAAAACAAAATTATTAGAATTGAATACAAATTGGATGTTTTTTTAAGGAAGATAAATTAAAGAAGTAAATTGCTATGTATATGATGCATATATACCTGATAACCACTGAAATCACAGTAAAATGGGCAGACACCCTCTCCAACACTAGTATTGTAAGATCCTTGATACTTGTCAGCAAATTCAAACACCTGGTAATCCATACATCAATCAAACAAAACTTGAGTAAATAAATACAATATGACATTGACATAATTCAACATATAGTAAATAAAAAAACAATACCGAGGCTGCTCTATCGAGAAGGATTTTGGAGTAGGAAGCATCTAAATTCTTGAATGCTAATGAAGAGGCTGCAAGAGCAGCAGCTGTTTCGGCCGAGACTTCGGAGCCAGGATGAGTTTGATTAACAACATAAGTGGTTCTAGAAGTGTCCATGTCTTCTGGTCTTTCCCAGCAATTATGATCATTGTATGGTTCCCCAATTTGGGCTACGACCGAGCCAGGGATGCTGGTGGACTTTAGCAAGTAGTCAGTGCCCCATCTGATTGCATCTGCTGCATGGTTTAACTCAGGACCCATAAGTTCCCCAAATTCTATAACACTCCAAGCTAATAGAGTTGTTGTAAATGCCATTGGAAAATTGAACTTTATATTGTCTCCAGCATCATAATACCCTCCACTTAAATCCCTCTAAGATCACAAGGAAAACAAAATCAAAACCCAAAATTTTATTTATTGAATCGAAAGGTCGAAAAATCACGTGAAAATAATATTTTCTGTTTGGTAAGTTTAATTTTCTAATATAGAAAAATATTAACTAAAATTTTATTGATAACAATATATGTCTTGAGTACCAATCATAATATCCAAGATATTAAATTAACCAATACAACATAACAAAATGAAATGTCAATATAATTATAGTTTTTGGTTATATAATAATGGAAGATTAAACTCTTTTCAATTAGTAAATAAATGTCCAAATTTACGAGTTAGTGTTCGAACGATTCAGATAGATAAGTTTTTACTAATTCGAGATGATTTAATATATATATTTCCTCAAATCAGTTTATTACCTATATGATCAATAAAGTGACTCGACCGAACTTGTGTGTAGTGAATATAAGTAAGAGGCCGAGTTAAAAGATTTAAACTCCTTAATTGATATCTCATTTAATAAGTAGGAAATAATGAAGGTGAAATGATGTAGAACGAGAACAACTTACACCAATATCAGAACCATCAAGAATTGCAGAGTCCTTCCTCCAAGTGACCCTTTGATTAGAGGGCAATTTCCCTGATCTCTGCCCTTCAAAGAAGCGAATACATTTATTCAAAGCCTCTCCATAATCTAATTGAGATTGAGAGACTACACTCCCTCCTATACTTAATATTGTTACTCCTAACACCATTATCATCATACTCCTACTTGAGAGCCTGCCCATTTTCTCCTTTTCTTAATTAACAAAGACTACAGGAAATGCTAAAGCTATGACATACCTTACTGATACATAACTTATATATATATATATTGAACTAAGATGCTTCATACCTGTATATTCATTTTATAAAATCTGTCTTCTAGATTATTGCATTCACTTGAGTTTGTACTTTTGGTAATACGTCAGAATTTGAAGATATGCTTTTTAATGATTATGCCAATAAAAGGAATAGGGAAAATCTGAGTGTCTGCAACTTTCCAAAGCATTACTTTTCAGGTTTTACATTTGTTAGGTCAAATTAATGGATTTTCGGAGTTTATTATTGTTTGCGTTCTTTTGGTCTAAATAGTCGATATATCTCTATTGAGTTGTTCTGCTTGGAATGTAATTACTGTTAAGAATCGTCACACTCCCTACATGTATTTAGTATGTTCTTTAAACTTAATCTGCGTTACCAACTAAAACACAAAGTCGTAGTAGCTCAACACATTTTAGCGTGTATTTGTATATATGAATCCATTTTAATTATCTTAATTATATAGCAATTTTCAATTTTCTGAGATCAGCTAAAAGAATTTCAATATGGTTACATTTGCTCTGAGAGGGAAACAAAAAACTTATATGCAGAATTCTTTTTAATTTTTTTTTTTCTGTATATGTGTAGAATTTTGATTCAAACAGAATGTCTAAATATATAAATACATTATTGTCACTCTAGCTATAACTTTATCCATAGAAGAAAAACTGCCTCATAGACAGGGAATATATATAATAATATTTATATATCTGAAAGCTATAATTCACCAATAAAAGATAATCAGATTTTGATAAGAAAAATTATTTTCATTTTAAGCTAGCTTAGTATATTAGTTGATTTTCTTTAACAAAATATTGCAATTGATTATTTGTGTAGCTAACAAATATATTATTTTTTTTATAATATTTAATTCCCTATTGAACACCATGCATGGTTTAAAATATGTGTATAAGACTCTATTACAATAATACAATGGAAAAATATATTCTAATCAATCTTATAAGAATTGAGGAAACATCTAATTATAATTGTTTACTTACGTTTATTATACTGGGTATTTTAAAATCTGTATCAATAAAATGCATTACATCCACCAAAAAATAAAATGCATTACATTTTGAGCTCCAGAATATATACAATTTCTTGGGCCACCATCATTCAGGCCCAGCCCACCATATGTAAAGGCCTACTCAAACTTGAATTGATCAGTTTCTCTTGGACTTCTTGAGCTCCAAACTGCACTTACTTTTTAAATTCTTTATTCACAAAATTAAAGAAACTATATTTATGATTAATTTTTTTGAAAATAGATTTTTATTTGAGTGTCTAATATAGATATTAAAAATATTAAATTGAAGATTAAATTTTCGATTATATTATTTTACAGTTAAATATTTCAAAGAAATTAGAAAACTATATATGTTGAAGAAGTAACATCTAGCTATTTATGAATAGTTTTTCTTATAAACAAAATTCCCAATTGGTGAAATATTACTTTTACAGATTGTTAGGAGGCAGTTTTTTTTTCTAAAAACAAAGAATTTCATCATTTTTCTCAATGTGGCATTCTGTTTGAACCAATTATAAATATAGTATATTCTTTTTTCTTCTGATTTTTCCCCAATTTAAAAGAAAATTTATTTACTAGAATTAAGCTTTGAAAATATCTTATAATACTAGTAGTAAAATTATCATCAAATTCTTATTGTTTTCTAATGATATTATGATTTTATTATTTAGAATTGCATACATTTTTTTATGAATAAATCAATAGAAAATTAATAAAATTGTGAAAATAACTTTGTTTAGTTAAAGTATTCATTGATATATCAATATGCTTTCGATGTACAAATGATGTGATCAAATGTGTATGTTAATAAGATAATAAGATGTTTATGTGACTATATTTTTCATTGGTCACATAAACATCCTATATAAGCTTGTATATAATATATTTTATCATTTATTATTTATTACTTTAAAACGTATATTGGACAATATATGTACAATTTTACTGAAAACCAATAATGAATTGATAATAAACAATTAATAGTGCAACTATGAACTAACACATGAAAAGACTATTGAAAAGGAATGCCAACAGCTAGAACATATAAACAAACTAAAAGAAACAAATGGTTATGGTCCTTATGGATGTGATCTAAAGTAAGCCAAGAGACCAACAAGGGGTGCATTGATATAAGTGGTTGGTTCCGAATGTACAAAATCGGATCTTGAATCACCATACCCATCTTTACTATCAGGTCCACCCACCACAGCTCCGATTAGTAAGTTTGGATTCGGATTTCCACTACCGAAGTATGAACTTCCGCCCTTGCAATCAATTCGATCTGGGTGCGCATCTATTGATGGCAATGACGACCCTCGATGGTGTATTTTTTGTGGAAACTTTTGCCCAAATCCTACCATATATGACATGTTCAAGGGGTTGTTTCCTAATATATAATCAACCTGCATTTTTAAAGCACATGTATTAACATAAATTAAGGCTCCAATATACATCAATTAGGGCTTGTAGGCAACTGTACACACATTGAATTTATGAGAAAAGATTTCAGATTTGATTTTCGTTAAAGACTTCTGTTAGAAATAGTAAAAAAGTTTACTGTAATCAAATTATGATTCGAATTATGTTGATGAAAAATAAATCACATAAAAATTTGTACCTGTTTTTTGGCCAATCTTACAAGGGTAGATGAAGTAGCTACAACATTGCCACAATGGACTTCTCTTTTGGCTTGATTAAGTACACGGGAATATGCTAGGAGAAGAAAGGATATAGTAGTGGTATGTTGCATATTACTTCCTCCTGGTTTGAATAGAAGTCCACCTACGTATAAAATTGATCATATTCACTTTACTAGCTAGCGCAAGTAAAATAGATATGTTTATGGGTTGGATATTGCGTATTTTTGTCTAAAAATTTTCAATTCACGTCCATTTAACTTGCTAGGTTGTAAATTAAGACTAATGCCCTCATCCTCGTTCTAGTCTATAGATGAAAAATCTCTATCCACGTTCTCGTTGATGACATGCGAAAGACATCGATGTTTCCATGCATCCCATGAGAATTTGCATTCCACTATCTCAATACATTTTTTCATTTGCATCCCATGAGAATATAATGCTCTTTTCTCTCAATGCTATAAAATACATGTTTAGAACTTCAACATGGGATTCTTGTAGAGACATAGTGGCAGATTGCATGTGTGGTGGGAGAGCGTCCCTCTCCTTGCCCATGAAAATACTTTTTCTCTTCATCTCATAAGAAAATTAATGTGATTCCATTTACTGGTAGGGATGGATCCCCTACACAGATAGAGAATCTGCATCATGGCATCCCTAACCCGGCTCTAAGCCTAAGCGACTTAGTACATTAAAAGCAAATATATATACCTGGAGAGTAAGAAACCGAGAGAGTTGGAGATTCAGGTAACACACTGCATACAAATCTATCAGCATCTCTTATGAATGGACCCAATCTTGAACCAACCGAACTGTTCAACATCTATATAAACAAACATTAATCAAGATTATCAGAGTAAGACAATTTTAATTAATTCGTAATGAAAAGGCCATAACAGAAAAACAAAAACCATATATTATATAGTACATACCCTTGAAACAAGGACATTAATGCCGGCATTCTTATTATCCCATCCAAATTCAGCAAAACTCCGACCGGGATTAGAGACGCCATTATTATCTTTGACTAAGATTTTTTCTAAATTCGTTACATTGTTGACCACGTAGTCCATATAGCTACTTATTTTGGTCGCCTTATATAACCAAGCTGATGCCCATACTAATTCATCCTGGACAAAATTTAATGTTAATTAATAACTTATTTTCATGAATGATACAATTTTGTTTTTTTGAAATTAAGAATGAATGATACAATTTAATAATTGATCTTGCTAATTAAACTGATCTCAGTACACACGTACCTCAAAGCCACTGTAATCACAGTAAAAAGGGCAGACCCATGGTTCAAGAGCGTCATTGTATGAACCTCGGAAACTATCTGCAAATTCGAACACCTAATTCAACATTCAAACAATAATCAAATAAGAGAAAACAGTTAAAAATATCATAATGTGTTACAATTATACACCCACCTTAGACTCTTTTTTTAGAGTGAAGTGGTTCCTCAAACACATATATAATACCTCTAATTATATTGTGGATTATGCTTCTGATCATCTTTTATTTTGACATATCACACTGTTGATGCATTAAACTCCATTTATAAAACATCATTCATTGGATTTTAATGATTCAAAAACTATTTATTTATTAAGAACTAAGTAAAGATACTGTAAAAAGTAAAAACTTACTTTGAACCATAATTATTTTAGATGCAGATGAAATGAGTGACAGTTTTCTAGTTGAACCATAATTATATTAGATAGTTTCTTTAAAAAAAAAATAATAATAAAATAAAATAAAATCTTAGCTAGTTGGGGTTTAATGTGTCAAAAACATATGATCAAAATATAATCAATTGAAATGAAAAACCAATTAGTCCATCAAAATTAAAAGGGGAAATAATTCCAAAGAAAAAACAGAGCACGTAGTTACACTTATTTGTAGATAAAAGACGTTTATTAGAAGAGAAATGTCGGTGTAACATAGAAAGTGAGTAAAGTGGACGTACCATTCTAGCTCTTTTGAGAAGCCGAGCAGAATACATACGATTAGTAGGCCTAAAAGCAAGGGCAGCAGAGGCGAGAGCAGCAGCAATCTCAGCAGAAACTTCAGAAGCCGGGAAGTTTTTAGAGGCAGCAAAAGCAGTTCTAAGAGTATCCATATCCTCAGGTCTTTCCCAGCAATTATGATCAGAACTAGGATCACCGACTTGCACATACACAAAACCAGGTATGCTTGTGGCTTTCATCAAGTAATCAGTTGCCCATCTAATTGCATCTAGAGCATGTTTTTGCTGTTCTAGAGGCATGTCTTTTCCGAATTCTAGTACACTCCATGATAGCATTGTTGTTGAAAATGCCATCGGAAAGTTGAATTTTACGTTGTCTCCAGCGTCGTAGTATCCTCCCACCAGATCAACCTTTAAATTTGACAATTAACATTCATTTTTAGGATTTTTTATTTTTATTTTGTATAGTATTATTAGTTTAGATTATTATATGACAGGTTGGTTTGGATCTGATGCGCTCTAGAATTTTTCATAAATAATTGTATGTAAGTAATATAATGGATTGAAAGTGGAATAATCTAAAGGGTCTTCGGAACAATTATGAACTAATTAAATGTAGATTCGATTTAAAATTGATTATAAGTGAAAAATTATTAATCTAGACTTAACGGCTTACACGCAAAAAAGAAAAAAATCGATTCCAACCCAAAGTATGACCTTTCTCTCTATTAATTAGGTGGCTTAGAGTCAGGCTGGTTCAGATAAAATAAATGCTAAAAACTTTTAATGTATATTATATCTTTTTTCTTTTGAGAGACAAAATGTAAAATATTATATCCTCAAAAAAAAAAGGTGTAGGCTATGGTCACTTTGTTTTTTCCTTACTTTGTCTATACTTTGTCTTTTTCACCATTGGATTAGTTTTTAACCCATGATCCAATGGTTGACAAAACAAAGTAATGGTTACTTTGTGAAAAACAAAGTGACCATAGAATATCCCAAAAAAAAAATGTAAAATATTATATCTTAAAAAATTATAAATACGCATTTTAAATAACTAATGTATTAATGTAAATAGTTTGACGTATTTGGGTTGATTTTCACTCATTGATCCTATAATTTAGCTCAAAGATAGGTAAACTTATTCAAAATTGGACTACATTGGACTAGACAACTAACATAATTTTGATTGTTCTAACCTATCCCCTTGATTGAACTAATGCAAGTCTAGACAGATTCGACAGACACCCGAAACTGTACGTGAATTTACGGCATGTGATTAATTACTTTTACTGCTCATATGCAATCGTCGAATTAGAATTGTGCATTTTTTACTTTAAGAAAATGATGAAAAGAAAATCAGAGACAAAAAGAGACGCACACCAATGTGAAAACCATCACGAAGAGCAGAATCCTTTCTCCAGCGAACCCTTTGAGAAGTTGGCAATTTTCCAGATCTCATCCCTTCAAAAAACATTATGCTTTTACCCAATGCATCATTATAATCGTAACAATTGCCCAAACCCATCATCGTCATCGTCATCGTCACCATTAATATGACCATTAATCTTCTTCCTCCAGATAAACCCATACTGCACCCTAATTAATCAACTTAATATATTCTATGATGCACCAATGAATCAATAAATAACCAAGTAGAAAAGGAAGAAAGAAATTTGTAAAACAGTATAGGGGTGGTGTCAAATGTGATTAATGTTACTTACAAACAATGTATTTCATACTATATAGTTTTCTTGGATTTCTATGCATCATTCATGTGGCTGCTACCATTTATTTTTCTATTTTACTTGTTAATTAATTGTTAGCCGTTACTAGCATTTCACTTAATTTCCTTATCAAACAATCATTCCCCTTTTATTTAACGCCATCGCTTTTCTTATTTTATTTTCTCAAAAGCTGCTTACATGATGATCTCCCATTTACTCTAACCTAAAGAAAATTGGAAATACAAGTTTCAGATGACAATATTTGAAGGGATTCAATGAATTCCGTACACTTGTATCGTTAATTTAACTAATGTAATACAAGTATATCGATATTATAAGATAAGAAAATTTTTTGAAAAATAAAAATTTAGCTTAGGGTAGACATACCCTCTCGCAAGGCAAGAGATAAAGAAGTTAATTCTTTATTCAACTACAATATTTCATTACTTTCAGAACACATACTCATTTTTTTTTAGGTGTTAGAAATTTCTTTAATAGATGAAGGTTATCACCATTCAAACGTCTAATCTCTTGATTTAAGAGGTTCTTATTCTTTTCTAAAGAATCATTAGAACCAAAAATTTAATTTAAGTTGTCCGATAATAACTTTTTCTTTATCATAATTTCTCACCTTAGGTAACATCAGAAGCTTCGACTTGGATATCAAGGTAGTAACTGAATTAAAAGCTCTCTGATAGCTAAAACTCAATTATAATTTATATATTATAATCTCTAACAACTTATAATTGGAATTAGATTTATGGAGAATGTACACATGTATCTAAAAATATCATGACATGGCATCAAAAATCTCTTTACACCACAAGGTTAAGAAATTTTTTAATATAGGTCCGACATACCACGTCATCTATATATGTCAAATCAATGATACATAACACATAATATCTTAGGATCTATAAGGTTAATAATTTGGGCTTCAAAAGTTTATTCTTAGTATCTAGGGTTTATGCTTTAGTATTCAGAATTTTCTATAGTTATTTGGTTACAAAATTATGTAATTAATATATTACACATTGTTAAATTCTTATGGTTACATGTGACATAAAACTATTAGTCCAGCATAACGCGTCATCCGTAATGTAAAATAAAACATCTTGTATCATTCAAGTGAGATGCTCGGGCAAGACCTGTTCATGAACCTAATGACCTGTCCAAACCTGTCCTTCTAAGGTTGGGGTTGACGCTCATATTTGATATTTAGCCCAGCCCAACTTAGGCACTCTCAACTCAATCGCCGCATACAAAACATGTTGCGTTTAGAACTAATTTTTCAAAGTCAAAGCAAAAGTACAAGTCCGTTGAATCTTGACAAAGAAGAGTACATTCATCATATCCCATTTTTAGGTGAATTCGACGCATTTCCTTTTCATTTTTTAAAGGAAGAATTTATGTACTCATATGCTTTACTTATGTGTCACGTACATTATTAAATTAAATTAATTACAAGGAATTTTTTGTTTTCATTTATATTAACCTTTTCTAGTTTGTAAAGTTGGATTTTGGGCCTCATGTTACCAAATCATAATTTTCTACATTTCCTGGGAGTTCAATAGATATTGGGCCTAAGAGTTGAACTTATTGACAATTTGAGTATAGCCCAAAGTCATATCTATAACATACTCTCTCCGGTTTTTAAAAAATGTTATATACTCCTTCCATTCTTTCGTATATGTCTGTTAAAGTTGTTCACCAAAATCAATATATCATTGATTATAGTAATAAAATGACTAATTTACCCTTTTTAGATCACTATTTTATGTTCTATGCAGAAATTTTCTCTCTCTTTAATGTTTAAGTCTTATTTGTATTAACTATTTAACATCTTTCTTATCAATAAATAAGGGTACTTTTAGAAAATTAGTGACAGAAATGCATTGATAATGTAAAACATCATACAATAGAACCTCTATATAGGAATATACTTGAGACCGGACTATTTATGTAACAATTAAGATGTTATTTCTATATAGAGGTTGGTACAACAAATACTCTCAATACTTGGGACCGAACTTTTGTATAACAATTGGGAAATTATTCTTATATAGAGGTTCTACTGTAAAAAAAAAGAACAAATTGAAACCCAAAACGTCGTATTAAAAAATTGGATGGATTAAATAAAAAATTTATATTTTTGAAAGTATGTCATTTCATAATATTAAGAAGAGATTGATTAATTTTTTCTACCTCAACTTTTGGTGAAGTTATTCGCAAGAATTAATTACTACTCTCATAGAATATATAAATGGTTTGTAAATATTCTTTTACTATTGGTGGAATGATTAATATGATTAATTTTTCTAGATAATTTTGATTAGTCCAACAAAATATAACTACATTTAATAGAGTGAATTTAGTAAAGTAAAATAAAATTAAGGCATTACTTATTTTCTTAAGGGGTGTACCAAAATCTTACACAATATCCTTTCAAAAAATAAGGGAGTATTATTTTATATCCTTTCACTATTGATCGTCCTTCTTACCGAAATAAGTGAAATGTCTTAAATTCTAAAGTCATACGGAAAATGGTATAATGGACTAAACTGGTGGGGATAAACCTTTTCAAGTTCAGGATGCTACACTTTACAAACCGTGAGTTCATAAATTTCTCATACAATTGTAAGAATTATTTGTCCATTTTCCACTCTCCACTTTAGTATCAGAGTGTTTTTAGAAAGAACACTTTTCAAAATATAACATGGATAATCTTCAAGGAAAAGTTCAGACCATCAACCCTTAAGAAGTATCCATTATCAACCTCAAGGAACACAACATCAATCATCAATTTCAAGGAACGTCAAACTCTCCTATCATGGGATCATCAATCATCTCCTGAAGGTTTTATTCTTCATCGTCGAGGTCACCAAACTCCAACGATCAACCTTTTAATAACAATTTTTACTATTTAGTTTAGGCTACTACCTACAACTGAGTTTAACATATATAAAAGAATTTATAAAATGCTTCCTTGAATTTAATCCAAAAATTATTGACGTTTTGAATTTGCAGAATATCTACTTAGCCACATGATAGTTAAGGCCCGACATATTTTATATTAAAGTAAATATTTAAAGTCTTAAAGTTTTTACATAATACACTTTTTAGTCCATCTATTTTGAAAAACCACTACTAGAAAACAGGTTTTTCGCGACGGAAAATTCCGTCGCTAAATGAACTAAATCCGTCGCTAAACACTAATGGCGACGGATTTGGACGGAAAGCTGCCGTCGCTGCCAGCTTCGACGCAAAATATTTGCGACGGAAATACTTGTCCGTCGCCAAATATGGCGACGGACAGTCCGTCGCAAAAAATTTTGCTCCGTCGCCAAATCGTCGTCTCCAGAATCTAAATAAAGACTCTTTAGCGACGGAGCAGAAAACGTTTAGCGACGGAATGTCCGTCGCCAAATGATGGGAATGGAGACCAGAATTGTTTAGTTCCGTCGCTAAAATTCACAGTTCCGTCGCTAAATGTTCTGTTTGCCCGAATTGACCTTTCCAATTTTGCACGTATTTTCCTTTTTTTCCTTACCGATTGAAACCTGTTACAACTACTATTTAAAATTCACATTCAGAAACCATTTCTGAAAAATTTAATTACTCGTAAACGTCAAAAGGTATAATAGTTTAACACGTTTAGAAAGTATAATTAAAACTACTATAAAATGTACAAGAATACATCAGAAATAGCTACATTGCTAAAGTGTCGTCGTCATCGCTTGGAGGGTGTGTGGATGGGCGAAACTCTGGAGGAAGGTTCGGCATCATCTTCTGCAGCTCAGCCCGGACAAGCGCGACCATTCGAGTCTCCATGTCGGCGTTCATAAACCACATGAGACTTTTTCAATGCTATCTGTGTTCGATGTAAATATTCCAGGACCTCGTTGTCCCCGGGCAATTCCTTTCTTAGTAGCTCATAATCTTTTATAGCTTCTGTCCATCGTCCAATCTGAATCGGAAAAGAAAAAGTAACTGGATAAATAATCATCAGAAGAACCGAAGGAAATTTGAAATTGAACTAATCTCAACAGAATTTCCATGTAATAGAGTTGACAAAGGAACTTCACCTTTCCATTTGAAGCAGCCCTTCTAAACAAGGCCTTTGTGTAGTTTGGTTGGATTCTAAGAGCTTGATTGCAGTCCTCTATTGATTTTTCCCATAGTTCAACCTTAGACCAACAAACAGCTCGATTACAATACAGAACCGGTTCGTAGGATCATATTTGAGGCCTTCGCCATACGCTGAGTTGGCTTCTTCATATTTTCCGAATCTGAAAAGATCATTACCACGACTACGAGCCCGAGCTACCATTTTCACATTCTTTAGTACCACACCAATTTCGACATTACTACAATCGATCAATGCAACCTTCTCAGCAACTAAAACTGCATTCTCAAATCTGCAATAAATCTTCATTATCTGCTTTGAAATTGAAGTGAGAAAGAGATATAGTTGAGTTCATAAATTCAGACATTAAGGTTGTCATTCTTGGTTTGCTTTTCTGTTATCACTTCCTTTCTTTCTAATCATATCATCAAACTCTTCACTTCAAAACAAACTCAATTAATATGACACCCAATGGTTCTCCTCCCTCATCCATTAAGCTTAATCCTATTTTTAAGACCACTTACTATACATCATCACCATACCCAATTCAGTTTTTTTAGATGTATAATTGCGATTTTAGAAAATTGTAAGTACTACTCTATAATAAAATATGTTACCGAACAATTTTGATATTCACATCCTATGCTATGGTTTTGATAATGATTGTAAAATGAAGTCCTATTTTTCGTGGACGGTACTATTACTAATTAATAATTAATAATATGATTTGATTTGGAATTTAAATAAATAACGACTCTATTTTATACTATTATTGCCACAATTTTGACTAAATAGATTACAACCATCATGAATATCATCACCTACTCTTTTGTCAAAAGCAACACATAATGTCATAGTTTTTTTTATTAACAGTAAGGACTCCACATAGAATTGGAATTTAGAATCCCATTTCATATTTATTTGTATTTGAGGAAAGGATGGCTTCCACACTCTGTATTACAGGAACATTGATCTGGATCATTCAAGAAGGCTTTCGGATCCATCGGTTATATCAAGTTGCAATTTAGCTCCTTCTTGTTTAACTAAGGAAAGAACAATATATGTATTGAGACACTTTTACCAAAAAAGGATTAAAAAGTTCCAGTTTTGTTCTAAATAACAATTACGGTTTTGTTCTAAATTGGTTATGAGAAAACAATCCTTCCATGAGGCACACAGAGAATTAAGACTGTCAATTTCTAATTTGCGAACACAAAAATTCCTCCCTTAATCATATACAAGATTTGAAATGGCGAAATAGACAAATGATCATCGAAGTGACAAAAGCCAAATCCATTTGACCCTCTAACTAACCTCGTCGTGCACATAAATCTCAGACAAATATCCATCATAAATATGACTTATACAGATTTTACATAGTAAGATCTAATCGAAACTAAATCAAAACCGTAAAGTTAACCAATGCCTCATAAAAGTAATCCCATAAGAACACGAGCACGAAATCCATAGAGAAGACAATAAAGCATGCTCTCATTGACAAAGAAAAAACACAAAGAACATCCTCGAGTAGCCGATATAAAGATTTTACATCGTAAGATCTAACATTTGAGCTCACTAAAACAAACCAGGAGCAAATAAGTTCACATAGCATCATCAATACCAAATATTATGTAAACAGACATAGCATCAGCACAGTTGAATCACCGAATCATCCAATATATGTAAGATTCATCAAATCAACATATCAATATCTTCAAATCAGTAGATTCAGACCTTCAAACCAAAAAAAAACAAATCGAACAAAAGTGCAAATAGATCCAAGGATCTAAACAGCAAGCTTGAATCCAAAAAATAGAAGAGACACTCACCGGACTTGCGACAATCTCCACTGCTGCCGAATACACTTCCAGTAACCGTCGCCGCTGCCTCCACCGCCGCCACCGTCCGTCGCCGGAAATCACCTCTGCTTCGTCGGAAACTGCTCCTGAAACCCAAACGAACATCCCCAAATTATCACAACTCGGAATAAGGATAACTGATTCACGGGTTTGAAGAATAAAACTAAAACAAAAAGAAGGGAACTCACCTCTGTTCGCCGCCGCCGCTTCTGCTTCCACTGTAGTCGCCGTCCGGCCGCCGGAATCGCTTTTGAAACCCCCGGAAACCCCTGAAATAACCCGAAAAACACCCAATCAAAACCATTGAAACCACCATAACCTAACCAGACATCGAATCCACGAAATATTTCTAAAACCCTAACCACCGCCGCTGTCGCAAGGCTGCCGTTTGGAGTGAAAGGAGAAGAGAAAGAAATAAAGTGTGTTAGGGTTAGAAATTGGCCCTGCATTTTCATTTTTAAGTTAGTCCTCTATTAAATATTTATTTTTAGTATATATAAATTTTAATTATTGAAGAACAATATATATATATATATATATATATATAATTTTTTTGGATGATTTTATTAGGATTAAAGTTGATCTTTTAAAAAAAAAAATTAAACCGTTAGACAACTTTTTTTTTTTAAAATCAATTTCAGACAACTTAATTAACCTTTTTCAAGTTAAACACGATAAGTTTATAAATATGAAATAATGTGACCACTAAATTTTGTTAATAATTGGAGTAAAGGTTTTTCTATAGTTATTTTGATTGTGATATAACTCATATTTGATTTTATTTTAGATGAACTCGTATTTTAAATTCATAGGTGAACATAATCAATTATGTAAATTAATATTCGACTCAAATTGACAAGTAAAATAACTATATTTTACATCCGCGACGGACATTCGCGACGGGTAGTCCGTCGCGAAGTTCGCGACGGAAAGTTCATTCCGTCGCCATCTGTATGAACGTTGGCGACGGACCATTATATCCGTCGTCAAACTGCAAAAATTTCTTCCATTAGTGACGGATTAGTCATTCCGTCGCGAAATAAAGAAATTTTTGCTCATTCGCGACGGAGGTTCAAGGTCCGTCGCTAAAGTTTCCCCAATTTTATGGAGGGAAGGTTCCCGCCTACGTTAGCGACGGTTTCGGGACGGAATTCCCTCCATTTTCCTTCACTAGACGGCGACGGAACTAGATGTCCGTCGCCAAATCCGTCGCTATTTTTTCTATTTAGCGACGGACTATCTGTCCGTCGCCAAATTCCGTCGCGAATTTCCTGATTTCTAGTAGTGAACACATTATGAGATTCGTATTTTTTGTCATAATTAACCCTTTGGTCAGTATGTCAATTTTTTTGATTTGTAACTACTGTATTTCTGTATGAACAGGCAAATATGACATAACAGAATCACAAATCATTTTGCATGAAAGTATACATATGTCTTGAAAATTAAATATGTAGCGTTAAAAATTGAAAAGAATAGACAAAAGTACCAAAGTTAATCATAGTACCAAATTAAAATATATGGACTTCATAATGTGTTTTTCAAAATAGGAGGACTAAACTGTGTATTATGTAAAACTTGAGGACCTTAAAATTATATACCTTTTATATTAATGACACAAGCGAATGCCACTTGAGTTTGAAACGTACAATACAAGCCCATCATACCTTAAAGTTATTTTTATCTTAATAATTCGTCTCTTCAACTTTCATGTGATTGTCACATGAGTAAATCATTTTACTTCTCGCTTATTTTAAATCATGTTTATGCACACAATCTAGTCGAATTAAAAATCTTAAATTTAAAAGAATAGTTAAGGATCAATGACATTTTTAAAATCAAAATTAGGTAAAATGTTTAAGGCATTTCATGCATTGATTTTCAACGTTGATTATGGCAAAGAAACAACCCTTAATTTAATTAGCATCTCTTAGCTCTAAATAAAATGATATCATGTTTGACTTTTCCACTGGTTTTTATACATGATTGGATTTAAATGTCGTATTGCTTCCTGAACTAAAAAGGACATGGAATTTTCTTAATGTTTCATCATGAAATAAATAGCAAATCACTAGGAAACCACAATTCCGGTATTTTATAAATAAAAAGCAAATTTTATTACATCATTTGAACAAATAATTCTAAGATATGAAGCAAGCATACGTGGAAAATAAGTAACATCCGGAAAACTGTGACATACATTCTGAAAGGGGGATTAATGAAATGGTAATTGAAATTTAATGGGAATGCATGGCTTAATTACATGCTTAACTTTCTTTACAAACTAAACACCACATGTGGATTCCGATTATAAAGCCTAAACTAAACAAGTAACGGCTTGAGTAATTCATCACCTTGCTTCTACCTTTCAGGGAATCATTACTTGCAAGCCACTGTACAACCAGTTTTTCCAATTTTCTCAAAATAAAAAAAAAATGTATTTACTTATTTATTAGTAACCAAATTTTTTTATTTTTTTATTATATTACTCATTCGATTCAATGTGTTTTTTTAAATATATTTTGTTTCTCTTATATAATATAGAAATAGTCAAATTACACTAAATAAAATTTAAAATCATAAAATTAATTCTATAAAAAAAATTATAAAGATAATTACTATTTCGTTTATTTTAAGGTAATATAATATTTACATTTTCTCTGTTTGATTTTTTGATTGAATAATATCTAATCAGTTCAATATTAAATAGTAACTGATTTTTTTATTAGTTCAACCACATAAAATATGTTTCAACCAAAAACATTTCAAATAATATAAGCAGGGTTATAAAAAAAATCATACTAATAGAACTTTTTAATTATAGTAAAATTTATGGATGAAATAAAAATATATATAGTCGAACAATTAACAGATTCATAATAATAGTTAACATTAGTGTAAAGATAATATACTATAAATGGGATAAAATGAGAAAAAAATTGTATGAGAATAAAAATACACATTATACAAACAATGAGAAGGTTAATTTTTCCTTGTGCCAGTCAGTTACATGTATTATTAATTACTAACAGTGCGTGGAACGAGGCATATTAATATCTTGCTTAATATTCTTCTTGAAAAAGTTGAATTGTGAAGGTATGACATGTGAGTTTGTTTCAACTGATCTGTTTTTAATTGATGTTTTAGCTTCGTAATAATCACCGACAGCAAAAATTTGATATATTTAATTACTTATAATGCCGGCTTATTAATTACTTACACACCATAACCGCAAAGGGCGAGAGATACTAAGCCCAATTGTGTCATAACATAATTAATGATGCTGATTTGAGGAACTAAAGTTTAGTTTTACTATTTGTGTTCATGTTATTTGGACCCCTTAACCTTAGTTTTATTCTATTAAGTCCTTAATTTTGTGTTCATGTCATGAATAGCCATAGATCTAAGCACTGGTATTGGATTGTAGAAGGTTGTACATGTATGCTTAGTTGAGCTTCGAAAGTGAAATTATGCAACATGTGTTTGGAGAAGAGAATAAGACAATTGATTTTGAATGAAGAATTTCACAAGAGCTCTTTTTTTGGCTCATCATGAGTGTTATGTCACTTTTGCATCTAAGATCTTTTAATTGTTGAGAGTTGTAGTTTCTACATAACACACTATGTTTGCTTTTTTTTTCTGATTTTCTTGTTTTGTCATCTATAAGAATTTACAGTGAAATTTATAAATTGCATACTAATAAAAGCTAAATTTTGAAATAGCAGAAACTCAAACCTTTCTAGCACAAAATGAGTACCTTGTACTTCAAATAACTCTTATTGACACATCATTAACACAATAGTTCCTAGCTTTTCTATTAGTTAACTAACAAAAATACGTAAGTATTTCAATTAAATTAGGCAAGTCAAATTAGATTTTTGTAACAATTGTGAGTTTTATTGCCAGTTAATTAATTAAAATAAAAGAAAAGACGTAAATATTTCAATCAAATTGGGGTAAGTTCCATTGAGATTTAGATCTATGGTTGAATTTTGTAACCTATTGGAAATGGGTTGGGAAATTGATGATAAATTATTCCTGTGTGAATTCTCTAATTAGAAAAACTCATAAGATTAGTGGTCCAAGTCAATCTTAACTACTCAATATATTAATTGATAAGATGAACATATATCGTACATGCTTCAATTATAGGAAAATATTCATGTGCGAAAGAGTTTGAGATAATAAAAAAATATATTTTTGACCCAAACAATCAATATTTTTGGTATCCTCCTCTATGATTGTCGGAACCAGCCCCTATCAACAGTTTTAATTTTCTACGACCCTTGCCTCTTGAAATTAAATTAGGCGTACGACTCCTATAAATTCAAAAAGAGTTGACCCAAGAGTGTGAAATAGATGTTATAAAGTTAGAGATACACGTGTTTGGTGTTCACCACTGACTATTAGCTTAATTTTTTGATTCAAATTTTTTATAGCAACCGAACCTACACGTTTATGTTAAAAGGTTTCAATTATAAAATTTTGGAACTCAATAAAACAAAATCAAAATAGGAGACTCACTAACATAAATTACACAAAATTTAAGGGCTAAAAAGTGCATTTTGCCCAAAGTTAATCATTTTCTTCTTTCTTGTATACTTGTAAACAAGAATTATAAATATTTACGCAAACAATGACATTTTCCTTTGGCATTACTACACAACATTAAGTAAATTAGAGAAACACCTTTATATTTTACAAATTTCATACCTTGCATTTCCATTTATGTACTGTACATAAATTCCCAAACACTTTCCATCCCCATACTCTCTTTCCCAAAAAATCTCTGATACAACCATGGCAACTCAAAAATTTAAGCCATTATTAATAACATTATTCATCTTCTTCCTCTCTTCTACCTTAGCCACATCCGAAACCTTAACCTCCAAAACAAATATCACATGGTGGTGTAATGAAACTCCACATCCCGAAACTTGCAAACACTTCATCAATCAAAGACACAAACGCTACTCATTCAAACACCTTACCGAATTCCGAACCATACTAGTCCGAATTGCCCTTCAACGAGCCCTTAAAGCTCAAACCGAAGTCGACAATCTCAAAAAAACTTGCAAAAATCACCGGCAAAGAGCGGTTTGGGCTGACTGTTACAAGCTCCACTCCGACACAATTCATCAATTAAACCGAACACTTGAAGGTCTAGCCAGAAATTGGAAATGTACTACCTTTGATGTACAAACATGGCTGAGTACTGCATTGACCAACATTGGCACGTGCCATTCAGGGTCATCGGACCTAAATGTGTCGAATTTTATCGGGCCGATAAAGAGTAACAATTTATCCGAGGTTATTAGTAATAGTTTGGCTACTAATGCTGTTTTGCTGTCCGTACAAGATCATCATGATAATAATTACACGCGTGGATTTCCGAGTTGGTTTTCCAGGAAGGAGAGGAGGTTGTTGGAATCTACGGAGGCGGTAGCGATCAGGGCAAATCTGGTGGTGGCTCAAGATGGTTCCGGGCATTTTAGGACAATTCAGGCGGCGATTAATGCGGCGGCAAGGAGAAAGTACGGTACGAAGTTTATTATACATGTGAAGAGAGGTGTTTATAGAGAGAATATTGAGGTGGGGATTAATAATAATAATATCTGGCTGATCGGAGATGGTCTCCGAAATACTATTATTACCGGTTCCAGAAGTGTTCGAGATGGCTATACAACTTACAGTACTGCAACCGCTGGTAAGTAAAATTTCGGTAAAATTTAATTCTATTTTTCATGTTTTTCCTAGGCTATATACATCAAAACTGTTAGTTTGTTTCTAGATTAAATTAAATAACAGAAGTATCAATTATATCTCTTTTTCTACGGAAAATGAACCGCGATTAGTATTTAAATTTTGTCTTAAGAAAAATATTAGATAGAAAATATAGGCGGATCTATGAAATTGCTTATCATTAAAAAACGTAAAGTGGATAAATATTCACGTGCAAGGGAGGATATTCCGTAGTTGACTTCATTTGTATGAAAAACAATAAAAATGGAATATTGATCCAATCTTACTGCCAATAATTATGAGTAATTGGTTAATTTTTGTTTAATATACACACTGTGATGGAATTAAATATCACGTGAACTGTTTATCATTTCATCTATAAACTTTTAAATCCTGCAGACTGCGTATATAGACTCACAGAAATATGCCAAAATTTGTTTATCATCATTGTACATATGTAAAAGATTAACTAAGAAGTCAAATTTCTTTTTTGAAGAGGACTTCACTTACAAGATCAGGTTTCTTTGTATAACAATTTATTCTACAACTTGATATTCTTTTACCAAATCAATTCGAAAGAGTACATGTGTTAGCTTATAACAATGAAATGTGTATTATATCCCAAAAAATAATTTAAATTTATTTTGTAAAATTAATATATACTTCAGTTAATTAGCTGAATTAACTTAAAAACAAGTTGAAAGATTATATTGACTGTCTACATCATTATAAATCTCCAAGGAAATGTGATTGGTCTAAAGTAGCAAAGGTTAAATTAATGAGATCTTTTTTGTAACATTAAATTAGTTAGAGGGGAAATTACACCGAATCTTTTTTCTAAATGGTCAGGAATCATATAATTATCACGTACTTATGAAGAAATTAATGTATATATGGTTGTAGGGATTGATGGACTTCGGTTTGTTGCTCGTGGAATTACATTCAGAAACACCGCCGGTCCATCAAGAGGACAAGCTGTAGCCCTCCGGTCCGCCTCCGATCTCTCTGTATTCTACCGGTGCGCATTTCAAGGATATCAAGACACTCTTTTTGTTCATTCCCAGAGACAATTCTACAAAGAATGTTACATCTACGGAACTATAGATTTCATTTTTGGCAATGCTGCGGTTGTTTTCCAAAACTGCATCATCTATGTTCGAAGACCGTTAAGAGGTCAATCAAACATGATCACAGCACAAGGTCGTAACGATCCCTATCAAAACACCGGAATTTCAATGCACAACTGTCAAATTCTACCGGCGTCCGACTTGAAACCTGTGGTGGGTTCATTTCAGACATACTTAGGGAGACCATGGATGATGTATTCTCGGACAGTAATTCTCAAGAGTTACATTGATAAATTCATTAATCCAGCAGGTTGGTCGAAATGGTTAAACAGTAATTTTGCTTTGAATACGTTGTATTACGGTGAGTATAAGAATTTTGGGCCAGGATCTTCCACTGCACGCAGAGTTAATTGGAAAGGGTATCATGTAATAACTAGTCAAAAAGTAGCTTCAAGTTTTACTGTTAATGGCCTCATTGCAGGGCAGTCGTGGTTGCCGGCTACTGGTGTTCCGTTCACTCCCGGTCTTTGATCGATTCAATTCTACAAGTATTCTTATGGTAAAAAATTAAGACTACAATTTCATGATTCAGATGGTGGCACGTCGGCATTCACGATAACATGTCATCTCGTGAATCGTATAAGTTATATTGAACGTTAACAATAGAATTTCTCATTCTTGTGTTATTGGTTACTCAAATATTATACATTTATTCATTGTTGCCATATTGAAAATTTTTGTACATTTTTTATTTGATTATTTCAATACTGAGTTTTGTTCCATGGCTCAAAACAATTTATAATGAAATTGAAAAAGAATATTGAGGGTTTGAGCAATCCATTTGCTATTAATATTTTTTAATAACGAATTTGGCCTGTTATTGTGATAATTAAGGGCTTTACTTATCGTTTCCAGACGATCTTTCTGGTATTTTTAGTTGGCCTATTTTGTTAAGAGCTACTTTGGTAGTAACTAACTTCTTTCTCATATCAATCCCTATAACTAAATTGGACAAATAAGAAAAGTGATTAGTCGGTTTATGGATAGCTTGAACCACCGCAAATAAGGGCAAACAGTTTGGCTCGTCAGTATTGTATATGGCTCTTCGAGCTCATGCGGTGGATGCACTAAAAGTTAGGCTCATATACGTATGAGCCACAATGAGCCCTTATTGTATGTCTACTATCAGGCCCGGTCCAGACAATTTTTGGGCCTCTGAAAAAATAAGTAATTGAAGTCCTTTTCATAAAAAATATCGTAAGTGATAATTTAAAATATATCCCAATAAATGATATAAAAAAGAACTTTATTAAGGGTTTTTTTATGGTTGTTTTGTTTTTAACAAAGTAACCTATCACTTTGTCCATTCCACTATTGGATGAGTGAGATGAAAGTTAATTCAATGGTGGATGAGACAAAGTAACAAAAACCCCAAGTAACCATAGCCTTTCATGAAAAAAATATACAGCTCTAAAACATATATGTTGGGTCTATTTTTTTGAGAAATTTTAGAATATATCCAACGTACCACATCATTTGTATTCACCGAAACAATCATCTAAGAGTACGTTATGTAAATTAGTATTTAGAGTTTGCAATTTAACTACTTGTCAGATTCAAAATCTGTTTGAATTGATATTCACCAATTATATGAATTATTAACAATAATTGTTAATAATTTTGCATGATGTCCTAGGAAAAAAAATTCCATAATGAAACACGGATCTAGACTTCCTTTTTTTAAAAGAAAATTAAGAAACATGGATCTAGATTATTATGGCTCCCTAATTTGTATCAGAACTTCAGTAAATTGAACTGAACTGAACTTAATTTGCTTAACTGAATTGGCTAAATTTGGCTGAATGATTAAAGTGAACTCAAAATTATTGAAATTAAGTAAAAGATAACAGATTCTACGTCCTGTAAAATTGCAATTATATTACATGGAAAAGTATATATTACTTTTGCAAAATCACTTACTTATCTTGGCCTACCACAAACATATCTTTTATATCATATGTTTTACCCAAAAATTAGAACATGAGTTACTTGATTCCATGATCACAAAACATGATTGAAGAACAGTTCATCAAAGCAAAGGATAGCATCAAACAAAGAGTTCAACTTTCACTGACAACATATGAAACACATTAATGACTAACACATTTTAGTCACATTATTATGAGAAAAAGCATACTTAAAAATAATATTCAAGTGTAGTTGATGTCTAAAGGGGGTAGATTAAATGAAGCATATTGAAGAAGTTCGTCATCTTTCTCAATAACAGCAGCAATATCCCGAGGAAGAGATAACCAAGCCTCTACTCCATCTCCACTTCTTGTATCAATCAGACAACTCATATTGTTAAATGGTACGATCTTCTGAATAACCTGCCATGCTACATAGAGCTATCCAAACATGTTTTCCCCATCCGAAATCTGAATTATATATTATATATAACCAAATTACACCAACTACTAAACAACATAAGTTACATTTCATCAACAGAGAGCAAATCACCCATCTCTTTTAGATCTCGAAAGAGTTTGGACGATCCGCATTCTATTGCATTCTTCACAAACTCATTGTCTACTTTCTCTATTCATAGACTAAACTACTTAATTGGGTTTCCTCTGTGTGTATGGCTTGAGCAAGCCATATCAAATTCCCCGTTGAGGAATCTGGAAATGGTGGCTTTGCTTTTCGCCTCATATTGACACCAAGTGAAACTGCAATTGGTTTATCAACGCCGGACTTCGCATTCAAAGCAGCCTTGACACTTTTAGTTATGATTGCAGAAACAACTTCAACCCGCGTAGGGTGTTCCACGCTGCTACTTGATGCAGCTTTCGTCTTAAGTTGATCAATGGCGGATGCATTAAAAGTCAGCCTGTTTAGAGAAATCTTTTCTTTCACGGCAAATGGAGCCCATAAATTTGAGAACAATGCATCTTTCGGGAAATCCCCATCTTCATACGTGGGGAACAAAGATCGGCAATCAAGATTCGGATATAGAATGAGTTTTCCCGAAGAAGAAGTTGTTGAAGCCCAAGCTTTGATGAAGGAAGAAATGAAGTTCCATCAACGGCAATATGGGAAACATAAAGACCAATGACTAAGCCACCACAAGAAAATTTTGTTTGTTGAATCAAAAGAACAAATGCTCCAACAGGATTTTGATTAAAAAATGACACATCTGGGACTAGTTTAGGCAGTAGAGCCATAAGATCAGGTTGTCTAAGAAATTCAGACATTGAAATGTTTGCTTTTCGATCTGCGTAGTACGCCCCTTCATCATTATAATTAATGGAAACAGAGTCCTTGATCCGGCCGGCGAGAGGGTAATAATAGGATAGTGTTTTTTGATAAAGAATGTTTTAGGACAAGTGATGTATTTGGAGACATGAGATCAGGGTTGTTGTTTGGATAAAAAAGAGCATTGGAATAACATGAATTGATCCAAGAGTGAGATCTTATAGGTCTTAAGATGAGATGGTGTTGATGAAGTAGGTTTGATGAATTCCTTGGAAAATATTTCAACCTCCACTTTTTATTTTCAGTTAATTTGCTGCAATACAGAGATGATTCTCAAAGATGGACAAGCCATATATTCTACGTAGGACCATGAACAACACATGTACATGCATTATTAATACTTTAGGCTTTGTTTGTTATATATGATTGAACTTAACCGAATATTACTGAACTGGATTGAAGTGCATTTACTGAATGTAAATTATTGAACTGATACTAAACTAAACTAAAATCAATTACTGATAAAGAACAAAACCTTAATTTTCCTACCTGCTGCCATGAACAACACGTGGGTTTTTATTTTATATTTTACCCTTTTTTTTAAAAAAATTTATATTTTACCCTTAAATTTATGGGTGAAGTATAAAAAAGCCATCTATTTTGCATTATTCGCAAACACAACACAAAATATGAAATTGATAGGTTTAATGACAGATATTAAAATGTTAATTAGTAGGTATTGGTTATGTAAGAGTTGTACAAACATAAACAGTTAAACTAAAATGTTTTACAATGAATTGCTACAAACAAAAATAAATAAACTTAAAGAAAAGAGTTGCAATTGTAGATAAAATAATTACTTCAATAAAAAGGTTTATTTGCTTCTCGTGATTTTATAAAAGAATTTACTTATTTCAACAAAAGGGCCAATTGTTTTATAAATGAGAATTTGGATACAACCCAAATATTCTGACAATGGATTATTTTATTTTATGTTTTTTAGAATTCACTTTTTGTTAATTTGTGAATTGAATTTATTGTGAATTAAACTTATGATCTCACACGTTGATAACTCTCAAAAAGTTATTAAAATGGGCTTGGTTACAGTTGTGAATAAATGATCAATAAACCTATCAAGTAAGTCCAAACAGCTAAAGGAAACTGGCCCATTAATCTACCAATTTAGTGAAATCTCGCACTTCTTAAATCAATATTAAAAGGAGATAAAAATGTTAAAATTAAAATTTCACTATTTGAAATAAGAAATTTATACTGAAACTAAAATATTGCTAAATAATACGAATTTAGAAATGTCAATTAACGCACCAAATTATAAAGGTAAATGGTCAAATGTGATCAAATAAAAGGCCAGTGATCAAATACACAAATTTTAAAATGTTAGTGATCAAATATTACATTTTACCTAATAAATTTCTTATAAAGATCAGAGGCAAAATGTGATAAAATAAATTATCAATAATCAAATGTACAAAATTTATAAAAGTCAATAATTAAATAGTGTATTTTGCCGATATAATTTAGTGGCTAGGAATTTGAGCATCAAACTTGTCCAAATCAAATTTTATACGTTATCTTACTGTTTGGTACCGATATCAGAATTAGTCTTTGCATATCCTTATCATTGACCAATACTATATACCTGAACTGTAATACCTATATTTTGAATTAAAAAGCACAACATCCCATTCACATTTTTTTATTTTATTTTTAATAACAATATATTTTCAAATTCTAAGCTTAAAAGTTTGGTACTGTTCCTTTATCCAATAGATAATATAGGAAAAATCAGATAAGCAATGTTTTATTTATGATATTATTTATATAGGGTTTTTTTTCTCTGATATAACATTATTTATATAGGGTTTAAACCATCATCAACCAATGATATAGAAATATATAGTACTATATTTATGGTGATCATCATTTTCGACAAGGAAGAATTAATAAATGTAAATTCCAGTATATACTTTTTTAAAATTCTTGGAGTTGACCAATAATATTGTACTTAAATTTTCCTAATTTCACGGCTCGGAGCACTCTTTAGATGGTTTCTCTCTAATTAAAGTTTTTGTATATATTACAATTTGAATTCGAGACCAAACTTAAGCAACTTAATCGCTTAAATCCAACCTTGATTGTTTCGAATAATACTATAGTTTAAAATTAACACCGCAAGAAAACACTGAAACTGTGACCAAAATTAGCCACTAAATCAAATTTGATTGCTAAACATGGCTACTTTAGCCAGCATATCAATTGCCAAGGCGATTTCACCATCGCTAAGGTAAACAATTGTTGTCGTTATCGTTCTATGCCTATTTAGAAACCACAAAATAATAAAATAGAACTGGAAAATAAGAGACTAGAAAAAAAGAAAACATAATCCTCCAACTTGACCCTGCCCTCTCTCAATTGATATTCTCTCTTGATCAAGCTCTCTTCTGTTCCGATCAAGAAAATCCCTCTCCGAAGATGGCCTCTTCTCCGGCCTTATTCCTATTCTTTCAGTCTACATTTTCTTTCTTTCCGGCATGCTCGAGCTCTATGGTGCTCTCCTCTGCTCTCTTCTGCTCCGACCTAAAAATTTGCAAGTAAACTATCAATTAGTTTTCAGTATATTGGCCACATAGACTTTAATTTTTTAACAAAAATCAATATATAATCGGATAACACAATTTAGTCACCCTTATTTTAGGAGCATATCAGATTGACCACACTAGTAAACTAAAATTATGTGTAAATAATTAATTTTGAGAAAACGGAGGGCAAATATTTGCTAGGGTAATAGATGGGTGAACTCTAGAGATTACACAGACAACACGTTATAAATATATTGAAATTAAAAAATAAACAACATTTGAAAATATTACACTTCTCTTGGTAAAATATTACATTAAACACTCATACTAAAAAATTAAAATTAATTAGATAAAATTTAAAGTTTAATGAAATACTCAATCGTTATATGTTAATATGTTTATAATTATATAATCAATATGATAAGCCATTTTTTTCCATAGAAATATGACGGCTATTATTTTTAAAGATAATTATACTTATACTTAAACAATAAAACGATTTGGAAAATTATTAAAATAAAGAAAAAAATTTGAGAAATGAAATTATTATAATTATAATTAATAATTTCTAAATTATATGTACAACTTATAAATTATATGAACTAAATTTACTTAACTAAAATTGGTGAACATAATTGAAATTACTGAAATTGATAAAATGTATTAATATAAGTAAAACGGAAAAGCTAACCTATGCCCTTGGGGCATAGGTTAAGCCTCATTAAATACTCCATAGTTTTTAGTGTTAGTCTAGAAAATTTAACTTCTTTAAATACATTTCAATTAAACATTTAATTATTTTATATTTCTTTTACAATTAATTAATATGATTAAATTTCTAAAATTATTTTTACTTAATAGGTGGGATTCTTAAAATAGAAGCTACGAGTTTATATTTTGAGTTCGGGTTTGGGTTTAGGAGTTTAGGGTTCGAATTTAAGATTTGGTAGGGGTTCGGGTTTAGGGTTCAATGTTAGGGTTAGGGTTTTGGGGTTCAATGTCAGGGTTAGGGTTTAAAGTTTGGTTCGGGTTCGGGTTTAAGGTTAGAGTTTAGGTTCGGGTTTAGGGTTTAGTTGGGGTTCGGGTTTAGGTTCGGGTTTGGGTTTAGGAGTTTAGGGTTCGAATTTAAGATTTGGTAAGGGTTCGGGTTTAGGGTTCAATGTTAGGATTAGGGTTTAGGGTTCAATGTCAGGGTTAGGGTTTAGGGTTTGGTTCGGGTTCGGGTTTAGGGTTAGAGTTTAGGTTCGGGTTTAGGGTTTAGGTTTGGGTTTAGGGTTAGTGTTTAAGTTCGGGTTTAAGATTTGGTTGTGGTTCGTGTTTAGGGTTTAGGTTTGTGTTTAGGCTTAATGTTTAGGGTTTTGTTGAAGTTCGAATTGGGGTTCGGGAGTTTAGTTTGAGTTTTAGTTGGAAGTTAAGAATTTAGGATTTATAAATTTAGTAATTTAAAAAAGTATTAATTGTATTTATGGTTTTTAAATAATCAATAAACATTAATAAAAATTTAAACAAATTGCAAGTTTCTAGACAATTATTGAATGCATTAATGGAGCTTAACCTATGCCAAAGGGCATAGGTTAGCCGGACCGTAAGTAAAAAAAGAAAACAAAGCTTTAGTGCTCCAATGTTTTTGATCCAAAAGTTTTTATTTTGGCCAAGAGACCTAGCAAGTTCGTAGTTAAATGGTTGGACCGGCTGATCTGATCCAATTTTTAAAACATTGGCCATTGAGATAAAATTTGAATGTTTAGAAAATAAAATTAAAAGCAAAGTGTAGAAAAGAAAATGATGTGGCCGTGAGTTTCGAAATGGAGCGAAATAGGATATGTTTTCCTAATCTATATCAAAAAAAGGGAAGGCGTGTGTTGCATTCGATGTGATAAATCAGAAAGTCAACAACATACATATTAGAATGTCAAACACGGATGCATATATATTATGAGATAGCTGGCAAATTTTTTAAATTTATTTAGCACATAGGTTCAACCTACTTGTTCTTTAGAATAAATATTACAACCAAATCAAAGAATAATTCATGAAATTGTAGCTGGAAAACCGCGCAAAACATATGTTATACATATATATTTTTATTTTGGCCTCAATTATGGGAAGCATATCTAAGCTACCACATCCGACTAATTTTCGTTTGCACAAAAAATGTCTAATAAGGTGTTACAATACTGGTGAAAGTGTTTGCTCCATATGAAACGTGGTTAGAACCTCAAATCTATCTTTTAAAAAGTGAAAATGTCTTAACTATTCACCCAATCACAATTTATTTATTTTTATAAATTGAATAAGTTTTATATATTGTTAAGTATTTCACATTAGCCAACTATAATGATAATGAAATATTTATAATCATTAATGGTGATTTTATTAACGGGGAATGAAAAATTACTAAACCACGATCTTTTATGAAAATAAGGGAAACTGTAAATTTTTATTTTTATTTTTGGAATTATCTTAAAATTAATTGGAAATATTAGGAGTAAACTCGTGTCATTACATACATTAGTAAATTTCTACCTCCATTGTGCAAAATATTGAAATTATAAATAAAGATAAAGATGAAATCAAATTGGGAAAGAGGCTCATTGTATTAGATTTGAGCTTGAAATTAAAATTGAAGTGAGTATTGCAATTAATTAACTATGTATTATTACTTCTGGGAAATACTAATTCCAAGTCCACATCCAATCCTATCACTTAATAAATATACGGATTAAAATTACAATAAAATGATGATATAATTTTCAAAGCATTGAATAATTGAAAAAGTGTTGTGGGGGTGGGACTTTATTGAACAACAGAAATTTCCAGCAATGGGCTGCCATAAAAACGTGCAATATTACTCCATCTCTTCAATTAGGCAACTTCTTTGCTGCTGGGTTTTTTCTTCTTCCCAACATTTAATATGGGTAAATACTTATTACGTATTTCAAAATTTTAATTTACTAGTACATTTACAGTATATTGATTTTGATACTTGAGTATTTTCATGATAAGTAAAAACTGTGTTATCAAAGAAATTTTACTCTGATACCTGAACTATATTCATGATTAATTATGGTATTACATTTGAATAAAAATTCAACAATTTTACATGCTTTTGTATGTTATGTACTTCATTTTGTTTAGTTGATGTTGTATATTAATATTGTTTATTCTTATCATTAATTGTATGTTGTTGCCAGTAACTTATACCTGATTTTTAAGGACCCGGTCTTATAGTGGGTGAGATCGTAGTTGAAGGTTCAATTGAGTTAGAAGCAGTTATAAGAAATAATGCCGTGAACATGTTTTATGAAACTGAATCTCATGCCTGGAAATTAATAGATCAATAATTGAGATTTTTTATTAAGGTGGATGTCCAAAAAATATAGATCATATGTTTTAAAATCGTGGACATAAGGTTTTTAATTTGAATTGAAATAGACAAGTTTATATAATATTGTACTGGACTATTACATTTTCATTCTTAATGTATGTTTAATTTTCGTTGTAGAATTAAGATATCCTGACATTAATTATTTCTTATAGATTTTAACGCTCTTGAATCTTTTAACCATCAAACAATAACTTAAGAACTACCAAAATGAAGTGTGGAGTCGGAAGTCCAATCATAACCATTTACAAGAGTGAAAAACAAAATGACAACAAAATGTTTAAATACATGAATATTTAATTATTATAAATTATTTTTGTACCTGCTAATATATTTGGTTGTTGGTGTAGGCTATGATCACTTTCTTTTTTGTTTACTTTGTTTTATTTACCATTAGATTGGTTTTTACTCCATGATCTAATGGTGGATAAAACAAAGTAATTGTTACTTTGTAAAAAACAAAGTAACCATAGAATTTCCATTGGTTGTTATGACAAAAAGAATTTAAAACATTCATGTTTTTTTATAAATAATATAGAAGTCAGAAGAAAAGTATAATAAGACAAAACATAAAAGAACCTTACTACATATTCTAAATGCATATATATGATGTATATAAAATAAAAACTTGTATAATATTCAACAACATATATCATTACCAACCATCAATGGTCAATCAAAAACATCTCCATAATATTCACCTTGTAATCTCTCCTATATAAACCACAACCTAAACATTATCAAGATCAACAAACATAAACATAAGCCCAATCAAAAATGGCGACAAAACTCATACTTTCTCTCCTAATAATCTCTCTTTTCTCATTAGCATTTTCATCAGAAGAAATAAACAAGTTATGCAACAAAACCCCAAACCCGGAGCCATGCAAATATTTCATGAACCAAAACCCGAATCATTTCCAACCCAAACATGACTCCGATCACCGGAAATTAGCCACCGATCTCGCCTTGCAACGCGCCCTCGCCGCACAAAGCCACAACAAATACCTCGGCTCGAAATGCCGAACCCCTAAAGAAAAGGCAGCTTGGTCTGATTGCTTTAAACTCTATCAAAAAACCATTACTCAGCTCAACGACACTCTTTCCAAAAAATGCACGGACTATGACTCCCAAACATGGCTTAGTTCCGCCCTAACCAATCTCGAAACGTGTCGAGCCGGGTTCCTAGAGCTCGGAGTTTCGGATTACGTATTTCCTCTCATGTCTAATAATGTTTCTAAGCTCATTGGCAACACTTTGGCTTTGAAGAACGGGTCATCTGTGGACAAGCCGGAGACATATAAAGGAGGGTTTCCGAGTTGGGTGAGTTCCGGTGTTAGGAAGCTGTTGCAGACGCCTTCGGTGACTCCTAATCTTGTGGTGGCTCAAGACGGTTCCGGGAATTATAAGACTATAAAAGAAGCACTTGACGCGGCCGCAGGGAGGAGCGGAAATGGGAGGTTTGTGATACGTATTAAGAGCGGTACCTATAGAGAAAATATCGAAATTGGTGACGGTTTAACGAATATTATGTTACTTGGGGATGGATTGAGAAATACTATCATCACCGGAAGCCGGAGTGTCGGTGGTGGTTTTACTACTTTCAACTCTGCTACTGTTGGTAAGCTAATTTTTCTTTCATGTAAATATTGAAGTGTAATATACGGATCGTGTGACGCGTTAGACATTAAAATCATAGAAATCATTTAACTTACTCCTCAAATTAAGCTAAATCTTAATGCATGAGAAAATAATTAGTAGAAGAGATAATTGAAGAGTGCCTAATTATAGCTGGTTAATTAATCAGGTTCACATATAGAAGAAATTAAAAAATTAAAATTCGTCAATGCTTACTATTTAAAAGTGTCACCTGTAAATGTCACTAACATCTTCAATTAAAAAAAAAAATACAACGTTTGGCCAAAAAAATTTCTTGATTTCCTCTTAAATTAGTTCTGTAATTTTCTATTGAAAATTTCAAAGAATTTTAAAGTCTAGCATTTCAGTTCAAGGATCAATTACTTTTATTAATTACTACTATTAACCAACACTAATGTAATGTACCTTGACATTTTCAATATAATGAAATTAAACACCCGGAAGAAACTGGGCTAATATTAATAATCTTTGTTAGACCTAGCTAAATTTCTGAATGTTTAGTTAGTTTGAAAATTTGAGTGCCGGTTTATAGAAGTAAACACAAAAGGTCAAATATCTGATATATAATTAATATGAGCACACCAAGAGAAAAAGAAAATTATATTCTAGTTTCTAGGAAATTTTAAATTTTTTAATGCAAAAGTATATATTAACCATGAAATGAATGAATTTCAGTTGTTACCGGAGATGGATTCGTGGCCCAAGGAATCACATTCCGAAACACAGCCGGACCTGAAAACCACCAAGCAGTAGCACTCAGATCAGGCTCCGATCTCTCAGTATTCTACCGGTGTGGTTTTGAAGGATACCAAGACACATTATACGTACACTCCCAAAGACAATTCTACAAAGAGTGTTACGTATATGGAACAGTAGATTTCATATTCGGGAATGCAGCTGTTGTATTACAAAACTGCATGATCTACGCTAGAAAACCAATGGACAAACAGAAAAACGTCGTAACAGCACAAGGAAGAACTGACCCGAATCAAAACACAGGAATTTCAATCCATAATTCTCGAGTTATGGCTGCACCAGATCTTGTACCCGTATTAAGTACATTTAAAACATTTTTGGGGCGTCCATGGAAGCTTTATTCGAGGACTGTTTATATAAAAACTTACCTTGATTCTTTGGTTGATCCAGCTGGGTGGCTTGAGTGGGATGGCGATTTTGCTTTGAGCACTCTTTATTATGGTGAGTATCAGAATATCGGACCGGCTTCACCTACAGGTGGAAGAGTTAAGTGGGGTGGTTATAAGGTTATTACTAGTTCGACCGAAGCTTCTCAGTTTACGGTTGATAATTTCATTGCGGGTCGCTCTTGGTTGCCGAATACGGGTGTTCCTTTCACGTCTAGCCTTTGATTATTTTATTTTTTTTATTTAAATTTGTTTGTGACTTATTCGTTCTTGTATCTAGTTAATTGTTTTTTCATGTTTGATTTCTTTGTACATTTGAAAATAGCAAAGAAAAGTAAATCTTTGTGGTCATGTAAGTTGTAATAAGAAAAAGAAGAGATCAATGAAGTGTATTTTTTTTCCCCTCTGAGAGAGATTATAAGTAATGAACATTAACGTCTTATGTTTTTGAGCCAGGCCCATTAAACAAAATGGGCCTCCCAGCCCAAGTTGGGTTTCATTAGATGATAATTCATGGAGTCCAATCGGCCCGAAGTTAGAAGATGGAAACCCCAAATTTATTTTTAATATAGTTGTATCTATGATAATGAAATCAGAATTTCTTGTATCGATTAAAAAATAAAACTAATAATTTGGAGAGTTTTATTTTAAGGATCCAGCCTTACTGTAATCCAAATTAACCTGTATGATGAAGATCAAAACAATAAAATAAATAAGGGAATCTTTTTGTCTTTGAAATTATATATACAATGTCTTAGGTGCATATGAAACTAACCAACCAATGGAAAATGATACATACATAGATGATACAATGGAAATATAATAGGAGGAAAAATATTTGTTACCATTTTTTATTGGTCAAACTCATATTATTGACAATAAAATCATGGTTTTGTCACAACTTTGAAGTCAATAACTTTAAAAGTACTTGACAATAGTACAAATTTTATCATATCTTTAACTTACAACCTCCTTGGTGTCATGTCATTCACTTGAGAAACTAGATCATAATTTAGGACTCTGGAGATCGTTTTCTGGAGAGCCATAAAAAAGTTTTATATAAATAATAGTTCAAAACATAGCTCAGGTATTACTAATATAGTAAAATATTATTATTACAGGTTTTCAGAAAAATGTTATTATTACAGAAAAGAGACATATAACCATAACGCAATCATGCAAATTCCCCCACAATTGATGTTATCATCATTTGATTATAGGTGAAAGCCTAATTTATGTGAAAACAATATCAATGTTTATTTGTTTTAATATCACAATTATAAGTTGCATATGTTTTTTTAAGTCAAAATTAGACTTACACATATAAATTATGGTGAAAACGATTAACCATCATAGGTCACCAGAAGTTTCAACATGATATAAAACTTTCACCATCTTGTAGCTGTTAATTCCAGAAGAAAAAAAAATATGACCTTCCATTATGAATATAGTTCAAAGGTGGTTTTCATGTTGGCACTCTTCCAATCATATTTATAACATGCTATGATACGTCCCGATAAAGATAATAAACCAAAGGCCCATAAGATTAAACTTACAATTGAAGTAACCTACATCGGTCCCACGCAAGTCTGGAGCGGTCGAATGTCGTACCGATAGGGTTGAAGCCATAAAACTTATGATGTGGAGCAGACAACTCCGCTTGGAATCGACTCAATCGACCCTCTATAGTCGGTAACAACAAATAATGCAGCTTAAATAGAAGATTAGGAAAACCCCACCAAAAAAGCCATAAATAGGATACCAAAGACTAAAGGCATGTAAAATTTTCTCTCTTTTTTAAGTACACTTATGAGTGAAAAGAGTTCACTTTTAATCCAATATTACATCATGTTATCAAATTTAAGAAAAAGAAAAATCAATGTTATGGCCTCGAAATAAACGTTTCCATGACTCCCCCAACATTCAAAAAGGCACATAGTTTTTTAGGCCCAAACCATCTTCTAGCTTTGTTACGGAGCCGTTTGGAGCACTCATAATTTGTCATCATATCCCGTTCCGTTCTGTTTAAGCAAAATGAAAAACTCAAAAGAGATGTAGGGAATGGAACAGAGGGTAGTCCAAGGTAGATAGGTTGACCCCACTTAAAAGCAACCTAATCTTAAGTGTCAAATCAATAGAACGTGACAAATCTCCAAATCAAAGACCTATTTTTATTATAGGTTTAAAAGGCAGAGTGGTAAATCACACTTGTCCTACTCAACTTTTCATCTTTTTTGCATTTTAATACTTACCCAATTAACTCAAACACATCAAAGCTGTACCCATAATTAATTAATTATCTCCAATGTTAGTAGTTTCAATGACTTAAAATATAAAAAAAGAGATCATTCATTGAGCGATAAAAGATTTTATACGCATTTAAATATATATATATATATATATATATATATATGTTAAAATGTGTATAAAATCATTCTCAGAGACGTGAAATTACATATTATTTTTGCAAGATTTGCATAAACATAATTTTACTATAAGATAAATGCAGCAGTGTATTTGTTTTGTTTTTAGGATCAATGATGGCTTAATACATATGTAACTCCTAAATTTATTTTTTTTTTCATTTAACCTTCTCAACTTAAGGGACAACCTATTAGCTACATGCACTTGTAATTTTTTTCCACTTGGTACTCTGAACTTACAATTTTTTTCCATTTGCCTCCCTCAACTTGTAAATGTGACATGAATTTTTAATTACCACTCATATTATGTCATGTCAGCACAAAGAGACAAAATGAGTCATATTTGACAAGTTGAATAAAAAATTCAAAGTTCAGGTGATTAATAGGTCATCCGTAAAATTGAAGGGTTAAATGGAAAAAATTAACAAATTCAAAAATTGTTTATGTATTAAGCCTTGAATGATTATATTACAATTTATGAGTTTTTGTTTGATTAGGCTTGCTTTTGGAAATGTTTTTTTTCCATTTTCATATGAGTGATATAAAATATGATATCATTGTGATAGCCAATTAACCATTAAAAATTCTACAATCTATTAGAATGAATTATAAGGAAGTAAATTTTAAAAAATATTGAGAAATTGTGTTTATTATTAGTAATAAAAAAAATCTCCTATACTTTGGGTATGGTTGAAATCCATTATTTATCTAATTACCGGAAAAAATTTAACCGATATTATTACTTAACTGATTGAACTTCGAGTTGATAGTTAAGGTTAACAACATATTTTATATTAATCATTGACACGTGAATTGCCTTTAGGTTTGAAGCGTGCACAAAACATACTCAATCCACCATGTGTCTCTAATTCAATAGATACTGTCGAGGTTATCTGGAATTAAAATCAGGACCTTTGGATCGTAGAGGCTCAGATACTCTGTTAATTAACCGATTGAACCAAAAACTCGAGCAGATAGTTAAGGCTAACAACATATTTTGTATTAGTCACTGACAAATATGATAAGATATTCACCAATTATAACCGGTGTAGTAAAAGATGTTAAGCGCTCGGGCGGTAGAGGACTTTAGAAAATTAATCGGGAATTAGTCTAAAAACTATTTGAAAATGAATCGAATTTTGAGCACCTAGGTGAACTTAGACGGTCAATTCGGTCCAAATTAATAGTCCATTTTGAGCACTTAGAGTGAATTTAGACAATCAAGCGGCCTACATTTACCATAGTGATTATAAAGAATTCTATGTTGTCAATTCATTATTTTGTACTTTTACAAGGCATTATTGTTCTAATTTCGGTCATCAAACCAATTAAGTTAAAAGTATTCACAAAGCACAACAGGATTATACATATAACTTACTAATATGGAGTAAATTCCAACAAATTTATATCATTATCAAGGTTTCTTGGAGTGAAATCAAAAGTTGGAGACACGTGATTAGACAGTAAAAATAGTAAGATTGGAGTGTAAATTGTAAATTAGTAAAAGAAACATGTGATTGAAACTTGAAAGCATGCCTAATTAGACATGCAGTTTTGTCTTCACGCAACTCAATTAAATTAGAAAATAACTTGTCTAGTTTTTTTTTATGATATTGAGTCATGCGGGACCATTGTTTTCATCATTTTGGCTCTAACTTCATCATTGTTTCGGTCAGCACGTTTCGAGTGTTCACCTCCGTTATATTCTGACGTGGCACCGTTTCCGTTTCTGAACTTGCCAGCAACCAATAGGGATGCGGATTCTGTAATGCTCCTTGGGTCCTACATTGTATTTCTATTGCAAAGTGGGACCCACTTTCCACTTCCTGTATACGCGGGAGGTTTCTACTGTTTCCATGGAAAATTATATTAAAGAATTCCGAATAGATGTATGATATGAGTAGTAGGAACTCGCAATATTTTTGAATTTTCAAATTTCTACTACACATGTCACACATTCAATAAGAAATTACATTCAATAAGAAATTCTTTTGCTTTAGTAGAGATTTTGAATTCTCTAATAAGTTCTCTAATTATCACTTTATTTAATTGTTTAACGGAAGCAGAGGAGTTTAGTGTTTCAAGTCAAATAAAAATTGTTCACGGGCTAATTTTGGTAACGTGGGTCAATGTTTGTGATTCCTCCATAAAAGAACTCAAATGAAATAGAGTTTACGTCAATTAAGAGGGCCTAAATTTGAAGACTATGCTTCAGTGTGTCTAAGTTAGAAAAGAAATGTAAATTGATTGATAATGAAGAATATATGGGAGATTCATAGATAATGATTGTGTAGCTCAAAATGATGCTTTTATATGGGAGATTTTTTTATCTTTTTGAAAAAAGAAATGTGCAATTTTGCTTACCAAAAAAATGATGAAAAAATAATTCTTAGTTCGGATGTTCAAACCTATAAGTTATAAAAGAGTCTCAATAACTATGCTAAGATATTCACAAGTCATGATCCTTGATTCACGCTGATATGTTATGATCAGATCGTACAGCTAGACGTGTCTCGCAACCAAATGGAGATTATTACACGTAGTCGAGTCATATTTATACATATATATGGTATATTTCATACAATATCACTGGATAATTAAATACACCCAGGGTTAACTTCACCTTTATGAACATTATAACCACAACACTTAGGCCCCGTTTGGTAAAGCGTTTCGTGGGAGCATATAGCGTTTCGTAGGAGCATATTGCATTTTTGTTCCAATATGCTCACAAATAGGTGTTTGGTTATATTTTTGGAACTACAGCATTTAGAGTTTTGGAACCAAAACGGAGCGTTTCGTGAAAAGCTCCAATTTGGAGCTTTTCGTGAAACGCTAGTTTGTATTTTAAACCACAAGTAGACTTTGACAAAACTACCCCAACTTATTTTTTTAATTTATATTATTATTAATTTATATTGGTAAATAGTATACCCGTATAAGTCTTTTCACATGTCAACAGCAACTGTTTTTATAATTCTTCCAAACACTAATTATCCAACAACTATTAGCAAACAACAACAACAAACAGCAACAGCTAACCGCAACAGCTAACAGCAACAGCTAACCGCAACATCTAACCGCAACAGCTAACAGCAACCGCAACACCAAACGGAGCCTTAATTAAGTGATTGAGTTTTTCTCCTATCTAAACAACATCTATATAATATCAAACTAAAATTTTTAATAATTAAGATTATTTAGTATACAGTAAAACCTCTATAAATTAATAATGTCGAGACCGGGATATTTCATTAATTTAGCGAGATATTATTATATCGATAAATTAATAATTTATTAATTTAAAGAGGTTTTACGTATGACTTTTAAATTTTCAAGTCTAATATACTAGTTACAATGTATATTAGTCAGAGATGAAAAACCAAATGACAATATATACTAGTTAGATGAATTTACATTCACAAATTAATTGAATTTGTCAAGTTCATAGTAAGCGGCAACAACTCTTCACAACTTTTTGTTGATATATGAGAAGACAATGTCCCAACTCTTAAGTGCGATGAGAAGATTTAAAGATGAAATCAACGTGGATTTGAAATTCAAGAAAAAACAAATGAATATTGATTCATTTTTTACTAACAATCTTAGAATTTTGAAGTGTATCACACGTATATATAAAAGTTTATAGCAATTATTAATTTATAGTTTTGTTGGGACCAATATATATACACTGGGGTTTTAAAAAAGTTATTATCTTATTATTTTATCGATTGATGTCGAATTTTACACTGGTCCCAAGTTGGGACTGGACAAATTATTAGTTTTATCGAATTATTAATTTATCGAGTATTAATTTATAGAGGTTTTACTGTATGTATCAATATAAGTTTCATCAACCAATAAGAGTTGGTACAAGTGATAAGATACTCCATCTTCTGCTTGAAGTCTTGCGCTTTAGGTCCCCACTTTATCAAAATTTAGCTTTTATTGATAGTCAATTTGTAAATTCCACTGTAAATCCTTATCGAGGTCTGTGATTTGTCTTGGACTTGCGAGTGAGTAAGTCTACTTTTAGTTAAACTTTTCCTTACAAAAAAGTATCAGTTTCATCAGCTCTAAAATAGGAAAGTTATACATGGTGACAAAAGCTTAAGGAAATTTTATATTAGTAAAATCTAAGGTAAAGAGAACTCTTTATTTCCATTTTTGAAATTGAGGAACCATAATATTCATAACCATAAAGTTGAGGAGCTATGAGTGTAATTTAACAAGAAGCTTGAAGAAGACATGTAGGGTGATGGCTGTTCCATTACGTAACCACCAACAATCATATCATATGTAATTAATTAAAATCATTCTTTCTTTTTGGGTCTTTACTTTTTGTGGTCTCTTGTAAGCTTTTATGGATATTGAGTTGTCTGATATATAGAAGGATTTAAGAGTTTCAGAAAGAACAAACGGTTGTTCGATCGAACTGTATCTATCTGATCTATCTGAGTGTCTTAATCAGTTGCGGGTAGAGCCAATATTCGCGCCTCCTTTTCTCCGCCATAGCCTTAATTGTCCACCAATCTAGCCCACAATGAAAGCTGCTTATTAAATTTTACTATATTTGGTCATTTAGGGTTTGTGTTCTCCATCTCTCTTACTTTCCCTTGTTATATATTCCATTCTTGTTTCTTTTTCTCCGAGTCTTATTCTCCTCCTTGGGATCTGATCCGACATCTTGAAAGGTTGATATTAACTTTGTCTCTTCAAGTACAAGAACCAGTAAGCTTCAGTTCCCTAGGAAGTATATGCTTATCAATTCATTTCAGCTTTTTTCTTTTAGAAGCTTGAACATTATAGTTGCAGGTGAAATTCAGCTGCAGCCAAGTTTGGTATTACTCTATATCTGGGTTAAAAGGGTTGTTGGTTCATCATTCTAAGGAGATTTAGCTGATAGATCTGTGGATTAGAAGCTCCATATCTATTAATCTCTTCATTTGTGAGCTTTCTTTTCCATTGTCTGCCTTTCATATTTGTTATCATTGTGGTTAATAAAAGCAATAAGTTATGACAATTTCAAAGAAATTTACAATTTTAATTTGATGAATTTATGTTAGAGATTAATAAAAATATGTGTTGGGCTTTAACTATTAGCTTAAACTTTTTGTTCAATCGGTTCCTACACATGGTATTAGAACATCTATGACCGAAAGCTTCTAACTTCGAGTTTAGACAATCTCATTTATTGGTAAATTAAAAATATATGAGAAAATATACATGTATTGTATATGGTTCAAACTCAATTGGTTCCTTGACACTTTACCATACATGTATATTAAGGGTGGGGGTGCCATGCATTGTAATAGGGCAGGATGGTTTCTACATGTGAGTTGTCCCCAACAACTAAAATAAATCATATCATTTTAGGTAGGTTTTCCCCTTCCACCTGAATCTGACTTACAAAAGTCACACTTACTTAATATATGGTGATGTAAGTAAATTCAAGACAGCATATCCACATAATTCATTCAATCAAAGCTATTTAAGGATTTCTCATCATACTTTAAATATTGCTCTCCTCATCCAAAGTTGCAAGTGGTAGAGATATTTTTTTCAAACTCAAATGTCATCTTTTGGTTTGGCCCGAAAATTCCAATTCTGGTCATTATTACTTGATTATCCTTCCATCAAAATAATTTTGTTACAAGATTCATATTGCACATAAAAGTTAGTCCCACACAAGTGACAAATTTTGCACATTAACACATTTTAGCTTTGGAGTGTCATCTTCTCAAGTCTTGAAATTTCAAAGGTTGTGCACATTTTTTTATTTTATTTTTTTGGTTACAAGGTTGTGCAAATTTTAACCATTGAGCGGTTAGTTAAAGAATCTTTGGTATCATTGTTAAAAACAATCAATTGATCTATAAACTTAAGTTCATAAATAATGTATAAGAATAGTTTTATAATTACATATAACAGATCAAATGTTGAGAATTGCTCGTCATATATAAGGAATCATATAGCTAGAGTATGAAGAAAATATCTTAAAACTCAAATTGATAATTAAACTAAATAAACAAAATTATTTTTACTATTTCTGATAAACTTTCACACATGAATGCCTCTTAGACCTAAGCCTACAAACACATTCTATCATGGTCAAATTCTAATACTAAATGGGGTTCCAAGTATAATTTGGACTAGCAACCACTTGGATTTAGAGACTCTACTACTATGCCTATTAACTGATTAAACTAAGAATATAGTTAAGCTGATAGTTAAAGTCCAAAAATAGCATTTATATAAATTACTCTCACATGTAAAACGAATTACATATCTCCCAAATTAAGCCATATACCAGCCAAATGTTTCTTTTAGATTGGATAGATTTTGTCATTCTTCATTTTCTACATGTGAAGACAATGACTTCTTCTTATGTCATGGATAATAAAAATTAATGTGTAATCTTACACTTTTATGTTTTGGTTTAGTCTTAGCTATCTATTACTTGCGTGAAGCTAATATTGGCTGTGTCAAATTATTATTACAATGCTATTCTTTCTAAACTAAATTACTTGAATGAAGAGCAGGAATCAAAAGAGCCCCATAGCAAAGAGCAGATGGATACATTTGCACACGTCCCTCCTGGTTTTCGGTTCCACCCTACAGATGAAGAACTTGTGGATTACTATCTTAGGAAAAAAATTCATGCAAGAAGAATTGACTTAGATGTCATTAAGGATGTTGATCTTTACAAAATTGAGCCTTGGGATCTTCAAGGTAATTTATTAACTCTAACTTATCATCATTTCTTCAAGAAAATTTCTACTACATTCTTAATCATACAAGAAAACTTTTAGTGGACCGAGTATAATGAACCTAGGTCAACAAAATTTCACTTAATAGGAATGGCTCAAATTCCTCCTCTTTAGCTCTCCATGGTCCAGGACCATTTAGATTGTGTCATGCCAAAGTTACGTGATCCAAGACCATTCAGATTATGCCACATTAGCACCAGATTAACGGGGACGATTTGGATCATACTACGTTAATGCGAGTGTATGACACAATCCGAGGGATCTTGAACTATAATAGAACCAGTCTTTTTAAGGTAATGAATCCCATGATGAAAATGTGTACTAATAATAATAATGATGTTTTGTTGAGAATAAACAGATATATGCAGTATAATAGGGAGTGAAGATCAGAATGAATGGTATTTTTTTAGCCATAAAGACAAGAAGTATCCAACAGGGACTCGGACAAATAGAGCGACAACAGCTGGATTTTGGAAAGCAACAGGAAGAGACAAATCTATTTATTCAAAGAATGATTTGATTGGAATGAGGAAGACATTAGTTTTCTATAAAGGTCGAGCTCCAAATGGACAGAAATCAGATTGGATAATGCACGAGTATCGCCTTGAAACTCATGAAAATGGGACTACTCCTCAGGCACGCAACTTCCCTCTCTTTCTTACTTTTTTTCGTTTTAAATTTTGTTTTGCACAATTGTTACATTAAATAACAAAAAGTTAATCAGTGTGATTTGAACTTAATTATAACTTCCTTGATCATAACTGAATTTTAATAATTAGGCCTTCGCCACTTAGAATTTCTTCTTTTGTTAGTATGAAAATGAGTGAAAAGACTACAAATTGCCATCTCAATTTAATGGGATCAAGGCTCCAGATGGTCTGTGCTAGTTGTCAACCAAGATTAGTTTTGTCCAAATGAAAATTTGGGCACCGAGGTTTGTCAAATTTGTCAAATGTTACAAACTTCAAGTCTCCATAAATATCTACCCTTTGATTTGGACTAAATTGAGTATGTTTGCCGACCATACTGACCTTTGATTTTCATTTTATGGAATGGTTTTCATCTTTACATTTAGAGACAAACATTGTATCGATGATTATGTAAATAAAAATCTAACCTATTTCAAAAGATAACTCGAAGAGATAGTATTGTCCCAATACATACATATATTATGAGTCGTATATCGAGATATTGAACTGACTCCCATTATATACTAGGCTCTAATACAATATTAAACATGGTTTATTGAATACAAAGCTCTTATATCATATAAAAATAGTTCTAACTCACTCTAAAAATATACCGTCTCATGTAAACATATGTAACTCCATAATGAATCATTAATCTCTGACACACCCACGAACACTCTTTGGGCTTAAGACTCTGATACGATGCTTATCATTGTCGTACTCTCACTTGAGTTCAATTCTAACTGTGTTTGTAGTTTTCATAGGTAGAGCAGGATGTAATCCCCTCTCTGATTCTTAGGCTTTCCTCGACCCTAGGTTGAAGATATACCTCCTCTAAATATGTTGTAATTATAAATGGTAAATGCAGGAAGAAGGATGGGTAGTATGCAGGGTATTTAAGAAGAAACCAACAGCATTCCGAAGAGTGACTACTCATGAGCCCGAATCAAGCAGCAGCTGGTATGATGATCATCAACCTTCATTCATAAATGATCAACAAGATTCCCCCCACCAAAATTCACATCCTCATGATCGTCATTTAGGATACAATCAACATCATCATCTCTCTAATTATGCCTGCAAAAAAGAACTCAATTTGCACTATCATCATCAAAATTACTTCCTCCAGCTTCCACTTCTTCAAAGCCCTAATAAACACCTGACCACAACATATGGACTTGACATAAATCAGTCCACAACTCTTCAATCTCCATCATTTACACCACAACAAGAAGAAGATCAAAACCGAGACGAAATTTGTATTTTTGGAAGCCAAAATAGCAATGAGGTCAAAGCAGTTGATGATCAAATTGCTACTGATTGGAGAGTTCTAGACAAGTTTGTTGCTTCTCAGTTAAGTCAAGAGGACATGCCCAAACAAACTAATATTAATGTTAACATGATCTTCAACAAGCATGAAGATGCTGAGCTCCAAAATGCTTCATCCTCAGCTTCTGGTTGTGAAATAGAGCTATGGAAATGAAATTGAGTACTCTATTGTATAATTATCAAAATATACACTTACCATAGGATGATGTTCACATATATTAAAAGGGGAATTAATTAACTTGTTCTAATTAAGGTTCTTGTACATGATAAAGCCATAAAGGATTAACTGTTTATTATCTATTATTTTAACTCAGAGATGATTATTGATTAATATTTATTTGATTTATTCTATTAAACTTGGTTAAAGTTGAAATTCATGCTTATGGCTGTTGGTATTATATTATATGTAAAGAATTTTCAATTAACATAGTCAGTGGTGTAACAGCCACATGTGACTGTTTGTTGGGGTTGATATGGGATACTCAATTTGAGATGCATTAGTGATTTTCAAGCTATTAATTAGAACAAAAGCCTTATTCTTTTTACATGCCTTCTGGTTTTTTTTTATTATTATTTTTTATGTTTTAGCTAGTTTATTGTTTGAGTTAAAACTCAAAAGATCTTTTAATTCTATTTATCTAGTGCAAAGAAATTGTATGAGATTTTGATTTGCAATTACTATATTAGTATATTAATTAATTAGCTGAACTGCAATATAAACTTGACTTGCTGGATACTGGACATGAAATTTATAATCTTCAATATATATGTAACTGGTTGGCATATGATATGAGACAAGGGCAAAAACTATTATATAGTATGTGACAGTATAATTAAATTAATATCCAGGAAAGACACATATATGTAGATGATATATAACAATTTCATCATCATGATGATGATGAGAATGCTTTGCAGGCAAGTATGGAGTTGCAAAAAAACTGCAGTTTATTAAACTTAGAAGGCACTCCAAAAATCCTATATATCGCCTCTTCATTAATCACAAACGGTACCACAGCACTAGCCTCTCTCTTTTTCTGTTAATTACACCTCTCTACATATCTGCTATTAATAATTTGACTAATGGTGGAAAAATATAATCAAAACCTTTCTAGTTTTATTAGAAAAAAAAAAAATTGATTAACGGTGTTGATGAGGCAAATTATTTAGTTGGCGTAAATGTTGACTTGTTGACATATTACTTTCACTTGTTGACTTTGGTGATAGCACACTAAATGCTGATATATTGGATGAAGTGACGCATTAATTTGATGATTTAGGTGACGTGTCAAACAGGGGAGGTTCTAGAGCGCTCCCGAAATTGTACTCCCTTAATTATAAATAATTTCATATTTCAAATTATACGCTAAATGGCTTCTGTATCACCTGTTGTCTTTTATATTTTCAAGGCTTATCGTACTTTGAAAGCGCTCTAAATTTTTTCGTCAAATGGTTAATCAAATCTTTTTTTTTACTAAATTTATAAAACACATTTTTTTCTTTTTTTTTTAAGTTTATATTATCTTTCGCTACTAACAAATCAGTAAAATCACATTTTATTTGTATTTTTGAAATTCCATTAATTTTCAATTTAATTTGAGAGATTTGAAAAATTCTATTATGGAACAGGTGCAATCATCCGATTAATAAAAATAGAGAAACATAACACTTCAATGGAAAATGACTGACATAAAAATATGTACAAATGTTATATATCTATTGATTGAGTCCATTGGACCGGAATCATAGCAAAATTCTGCAGAATATTCAAATTCCCAATTATTTAGTTTAAAAAATGTTATCTCATGAGTATGTGGTTGGCTCGATAAAAACTCGACTCTGTTCAACTCGACTCAATTTGATAATAAGTTGCTTATGAACACGATTTTGTGGCTCAAATCGAAATGAGCCAAGCTTGAGTAAGCGGCTAGAAAGCTTGCAAGGAGACCCAAATATAAAACTCATGAATACATTTTTAGTTTGCCAGTTTTAAAATTAAAATTTATGCAGTTTTGTGTTTACGAACATCTATACATTTGCTATTAGACCAGCTTGTGCACGAATATAACAAATAAGCAATACGCAAATTATTTTTAAGTAGCTTGTTTATTTATTCACTCTCTGCATGAGCTTCCTTATGAATATAATTAATGAGTTAGGCCCTTTTCTTTATGCCTTATCTGTACTTCATTTCAATTCAATTTCGTTTTGTAATTTTCAGTAATTTCACTTCAATAGTTGCATTTCAATTCAGCTCAATTCATTTCAGTAATTTTCAATCATAAATAACATGACTTTATTCGTTAGCAACATAATCAACAATATGCTTGCGAATAAGTAATGGACCGAGTTCGAATAAAATTTGAGAATTTGAGCTCAAATGGGCTTAAGCTCGGCTAGCTTGTTAATTTTAAAACAGACCGAATCAAGCGTGAGAAAACCAAAGCTCGGCTTGAGCTAACGAGCTTGAGAAGTCCAAATTCAGCGACTTGGATCATTTACAGGACTAATTTCAGTTGGCCTTTTAACATGCATACGAAAATGGAGAAAGTATTAAGTAATACTACTTCTCGGTAAAATTCGAAAGTTTCCAAGCAAATTAGCTACCTTTGAGGCCGAAATTTTTAAAAAAATCTGTCTTATGAATCTTTAATGTTATATTGAACTCCAATAATCATATTTAATTTCTATGGGGACAAAGAGACATGTAGTCGGAATGAGAGAAAACTTTAGAAGAGAAAAGACGAACACAAGACAAAAGGATTTCTTATTTTTTATAATGATCTAAATGATGTTGCAGTGGAGAAATTAAGCAGCTAAGTATGATATAAGCAGAAGGTTCCCCTAATTGTATACAAATTAACAAAAAATAATAATGACAATGCTTGATGTTTTGATGTAACCTTTTTTAAATATTTGACCAGTATTATTAGTTACCTTCTAATCAATGAATAATTCAGGAATTAAGAACTTAACAAACACAACATACGCCAAATTTGATGTAATATGTTGATTTGAATAAGACTTGTTGAACTAAAAAACATACGACTTACTTTGGGATCCCCTCCAAAAATATTAGCTTTTTTGAATAGAAATTTTGCATTTGATAAAGTATAATATTAATAAATTGCAATTGGAATAGACTTTGATGAAAGAAACTTCAAAAGCAAAATACAAATTCTGATAATTCAAATTTCTGACAGAGTTCCTGACAAGGATATTTTGTTCTTTACATAATTTTACTTCACTTTTGTTCATCTACCTTAAAAGACGAAAACTATCTACATCAACTAAAAAAAGAGTTAAATTTAGTAAGATTTCATTTGCAATAATAGAAGGTACCTATACATATTATAGACTAATAGCTGAAATAAACCACGGCCCACCCTCTAAAGTGAGCTTTTAGTATCTATCTTCAGTTTTTTTTTTTCAAGTTCATAAAAATTTAGGAAGCCATCCATTCTAATAATTGAACAAAGTAATAACAATTTAACACAGCTTCTATAATTCTTTTAGAAAGAGTGTTTCCAAAAACCTTCCTGTATTAAACTCAAAGAGCTCAAAGCTTACACAATCTAATGAAATTATTGCAATATGTTAATTGAATGTTGAAGACCACTCCGAGTAACAAAATGTCACGTTTAGATCATCGTTAATGCATAAAACTCTGGTATATCATCATTCAGTACGCAACTTAGACACTTTGAGATTAATTAAAAAATGAATGAAACCAATTAACCTAAATTACAATTAGAAGGATAAACTAAACCACCCTACAGGAGCGGAAAATCGAAAAGAAAAGAAAAAATACACCCAGAAATATATCAGCTAACAAGACTCATGTTGCAGAGCTAATCCAACTAAGCAATGCATGTATATCCTCAACTGTTGCACAATAAACTTACAAGTTACAACAGCAACTACTGTCTAATATAATTTGACTCCTTTTCCCAACCGAACAAAACGATTTACCCAATCATGAAACCCCATGCACATAGCGACACCAGTAGAGCGAAAAATAGCCTCAATCTCCCGACCACAATAGAAATGGCTGCAGATGAACTTGATTCCCTGAATCAACAAGAATCAAAATTAGTCAACCAGTATCAGTGGACAAATTGATTATATAGAGAACGTCTTGGGATACATACTTCTGCAAATCTTTAAGGGCGCCACAGTATCTAACATTATCAGGTGGAGCCATCTCTGTTGCTCCATTTTCTTCCGGGTTAATGATTTTCATATATGTTTCATGTCCAAGATACCATCTATCAAGATTCTCTACTCTCAGATTCCATATCCCCACATTGTCTAAAGATGCCAGGACTGCTGTCCATCCCCCAGGGTATACCTATACACAAACCAGAACAAGATTTTCAGAAGGGGTAAATATTTTCATAAAATGCTAAGCAAACGAAGTTATTGATAAAACCAACCTCAACTGTGCTGCGAGAAATAGCATCCCAATTATTGTAAGAGCTTTTTTTGTCCTCAGTCCATACTCCCAAGTCCATCCTGCATTTAAAATAGAATTTATTCTTAAAGTCGTTCACTCACATACCAAAGAGTAAATAAACTAAGAACCGAACAGTCTTACTTACCCAACCACAAAGAATGAATAGCCATCCATGTGGAAGCTCAGCATTTTGGTGTCATTGTTCTGTAAAATGACCTGGATAAATCCCTTATAGGTAGCATTGAGAACAGATGTGTCCATCCGGGGAGACCTACCAAGTGGCTGATCGGGAAAATCCAGCTTGTAAGATCCCTTCACTTTATGGAGGTCAGCAAGCCTGATTGGTGTGTCAGGATTCACAAATGAGATCCCATTCACTGTGGAACGTAGTTTGCCCTTAATTGTAACTGGTGGCAAGCTCCTTAATATATATGTGTCAGTGATATTGATTTGACCATAATGAAACGATCCTTGTGGGTTTGGCCGGGCTCCACTTGCCGATGTGTTTTGCCTAGACACAGACTTCACTAACGTAAATACTAAAACGAAAACAGAATTTACAAAAGCTTTTGATTTACTGTCTTCACTGATATGCAAGAATGTATGAATCAAATATTACATATGAAATTCTGATATGAGGATAAGGAAGAAACATTCCTAATTTAAGATTTTACTAGACACAAATACATCTTTGCAATCTTACGCATGAACTCTCTTCCAGAAAAGTTCATGCGTCTTCTTGACCATCCAAACAAATGAATCAATTCATGAATATCTAACCAGAAATGCAGGTTAGCCATGATATGATGCATAGCTCAAAGATCAGTTTGGTATGTCATATCTAAACTTAATATAGATACAGCTACAACTAAATGACAAAAGGATGAAGAGGAAATGCAACAATCAGAAATCAGAACTAACCTGATGGATCTTGGCTGGGTCATTGCTGCCCACTGGTTGTAAACATCACTTGGTGCCTCTGGCAGAGAACCAGATACTGGTCCTTTTGAATTGGAATAATGCAAGACTGCAACACCTGTGACTTTTTCCCAATTCGATTCGTTCACAAACCTAGCACTTGCCACAATGTAGTAATCAGAAGTTGCATTCTGATCCATGGTAACTAAAAACGAATAAGACTGGCCCACATGAATATCGAAGCTGGTATAATTTTGTTGGGATGTATACTTCCCCTCTGTCTCTACAAGAAGAAGATTGTGACCCTGGATTCTGAAGTTCAAACTAGTTGAAGTCCCAACATTATGCACACGAAGCCGATACGTTTTGCCTGCAAAAGTAATAAAGGAAAGTACCAATTTAGACTTCAATTACTATTTGGTAGCTTAAACATGGAAATATGCATATGAAACACACTAAAATGAAGATGTTAAAGAGTGACCATATACTAAAATTCAAACACAAAATTAATTGATAAAAATGACATCAATAGCACAGTCATCAGCAGGGTTCATTCTTTAATGCCTGAAGACCATTACCTGGATCAACTTGAATAGTTTCGTACTCAATACCATCAGGTACCGACGAGTTGTACCGGTAAGGTCCCTTCCCATTAATCAGAACCCCATCAGGCATTCCAAGCTCATTTCCAGAGTCAAGAATAGCCCTCAACGCCTGAAATTCAAACGAATGACAACCTTTAGAGTTAAATCCTTCAATCATAATAAATTCAGAGTTCAGAAAGTAACACCAATCCGAGAACAAACACGAACCGTATGGTTTTGTGTATACCAGTCACCAATAAGTACAATAATATCCCCATCCGGCTTGCCAAAAGGAATAGGGATAATATCTCTAGGGTTAACAATGATGGGACCAAAACCACCAGACGCTCTCTGAAGATTAAGGGACGGATAATAGAAAAAGCTACCGATCTGATCCTTGATTTGAAAATTATAAGTAAAGTTCCGCTTGGGAGGAATCGGACAAGTAGTTCCCAGGACTCCATCCTGCCAAGAGTTACGCCTCATTTGGATTCCCTGCCTGTCAAAGCAACCTAAATTTGTAAAAACCCGCTCTTAACATATAAAAGCAGATAAATCAAAAGCAAATTAAAACAGCTTACCAAGTCATTAGGAGATTTTCATCTAAATGATTAAACACATTAACAAGAACATTGTAGTTAGTCGTAGCGTTGATGATAGGACCCGGAAACTTCCCATTAACAGCAATAACCTGCAACCACAGGTAAGCAAATGAACAGAAGTATAGCAAGCATATATCACACTGAAGAACATTTGGAAAAAATAAATTGAGAAGAGAAAAAAACTCTACACAGCATCCATATTATTAAAACCAAACTTAGCAAGACACGGGAAATCAGAAAAAATCAGTGTAGTAAAAGACACTAGCCGCTAGTCGGGCGGTCAAGGTCCTTTGAGTAATCAGGGAACTATTCGGGGATTTGTCAGATTTTGAGTGTCTAAGCGGTCAAGTAGGATATTCGAGTGTTCAGCCAGCCATACGGCCTTCGTTTATAATAGTGGAAAAATTTCTAAATCGTCAACCTTCTGATGAACAGTGAGTAAAATAGTGAACGATTGATGCAAAACCTCTATGTGATAAATGAAACTTGAAAAAGAATCAAGGACAGGAAAATTGGAACTATAAGCACCAAATTGGTTGACAGCTGCAACGGTCAAAAAGACCAACTGACAGAAACTGTCTCTCGGTAACATGAAAAGATAAAGCGGGAATCATGCAAGAAATCACAAATTAACAGTATTAATTAACACTAATGAACTCCATAAACCCTTGATTTACATTTTCAGCAGAGAAAAAAACGAAACAGTGTCACTAATTCTAGAAAGAACATAACGAAACGGAAGAGCAAACAGCAGAAAACAGTAATAAAGAACCAGAATCTTGAACTGAAAACTCTGAATCTAACTGGAAAAAACAGAAACATACCTGCTGAGGAACACCGAGAGGAGAAGCAGTGATATATGAAAGTTTTAATTCATAAGTCACAAATGGATCAGCTGCCAGACATAGCCTCCAAAACAAGGTAATGCAGATCAGAGAGAATAGGGACAACCGAAACAGAGCCATGTAGAGATATGTCAGACTGACTGTATATTTATTAACTGTTTTGTTTGGACTATGAATTTGAATGAAGTTCGGAGAGTTTCTGTTGCGGCGGTGGACGACGGTTTTACATAACCGGAAAATGGAAGAGAAGAGAAGAGAAGAGAGAAGTTTTTGTTTAGTTTTTCAAAATATGGCTGACTGACTCACTACTGTTTTTCTGTTATTATTTTTTTTGTATTTGTAAACAAAGGAAAGGAATCAGAGACGACGCCCTATGCGTATTTTCAATTCTTCAGCTTTTGTAGCCGGATTTTGCGCGTCGCTTACCGGTTACCTGTTCTGCTGGTTCTATTATGTTTTTTACTTTTAATTCTATAAATCAAGGAATTTCGTCTACTAAAATTCCTAACTTGCCAATTTTGAGTTGGTGCAATTTTTGAGTTAGGTGACAAGACTTATAGACCAAGATACATCTACATTAATATGAAAATATATTTCTTCTATGAGTGGTTTGGTTCATGTGACATCTAATCATACCTTAATATATCGGGAAGTTTTGCAATGAACTGATCAATGAGAAATAAGATGCATTATAGTTCATTGAAAAATGATTGGTGAAAATAAAAAAGATGTTCAATTATCACATTCTCATTTAGGGATAGATCTAGGGGAGCTAGCGGGAAATATAGTTCCTCACTAATTATTGAAAATTTTATAAAATTTGTGTAAAGAACTTCAGTGGTATATGAAAAAACACCAAATAAATGTACATTTAGTATCTAAAATACCAACTGACACAGTTTCATTCCTTTGATCAGTAACAGATCAACTATAAATTCATCAATCATTAACTAAAGAATTGAGTCTCCCAATTGACAATGACATTTTAAATCCGTTAATTTTATCCTTTCAGAAAAAGATCAAATTTAATATTAATGATCTACAATTATAATGCAATGTTAGAGCAAGAAAAGTTTAACATTTTAATTACTAAATAATAGTTTGTCGGCTACCAAATTCAAAAAGTAGTATAAGCTTAATTTTACAATCTCATACAAAAAGAAATTATCATGCTGTAAATATTTTCAATATTTTTGAAAAAACAAAAAGTATTATTGACACGTGTAGAAGGCATCACAATATTTGGGGATTATAGCATAGAAATATAGTACATATACTTATACATAAGACGTATTACCGGGTGTAGAAGGTAATGAGAGTCAAAATAAAAGTTTTTCTCAGCGTCTCGAGTTTCTCATTAAATTAAATATTATATATAAAATATCCTTTTGGATCCTTTGATTATAATAATTTTTCCTTTATTGTTCAACGTTCTGATTTTCTCTAAAATGCAAAATGCAAACCGCTGGCCTCGTAGTGGGCCCTATCGACAACTCCTATTGGATAAAATTCTGCCATTTTGTCAACTTTCACATTTTTCCACGGTGGCACCATGGGCGGGCCCACCTGCCACGCCCTCCGCCCTGGTATTCTTTTCTTTTTGGATTCTAGTGATTTTCCAAATCATGTTTATTTTAATTTCTGGGTTGGCTCTAGATTTATTTGGATATTCAATTTTTTGTATTCCAATTGCTAGAATGTCCCCAAATGTTAACTAAATCTTTGGTCAATCCATCACGTAATCAATATTTGATTTCTTTTTAACATAAATTGGCAATGAAGTTATGGTTAGATTTATTTTGAAATCCAAGTAGATCTTGCCATAGTTTAATTGTTTGGGTTTTATTTAGAGGGTTTCCTTTACTTACCAAAATAAGGAAATGGAAATGATTCGGAATTATCTCCATGAAAAAATGATCAGCTGATCAAGGAAAATTCTATAATACACAACCTATATTTTACGTGTAGTTCAAAATTCGGAGTCCAAAATTGTGATGTGGATGCCACATCAGCACAAGTCAACTTTTGACCGTTGACTTTGACTGCCACGTAGCAGCCACCTAGATGTATAATAAAATTTTACGACATGTGGCGCCTAGGTGGCCGCCACATGGTGGTCAAAGTCAACGGTCAAAAGTTGACTTATGCCAACATGGCAGCCACATCACTACTTTGGTATTTAATTAATTTTTAAGTTGATGAAATGACCTAATTGAGACAAAACTCAAAGTTGAGTGACTTTATTGAGACAAATTGAAGTTGAGTGACCATTTTGGGACAACAAGCAAAATTGAGTGACCATTGGTGCATTTAACTCTTTTTTTTTGCTTGGTTTAATATCTGGAATCATAATTAAACTATTAAATTTGTTTGGTCTAGATTTTAAAATTCGCATAAAAAACAATACAAAATTTATCATATAATATACAGTAAAACCTCTATAAAAGAATATCTACATAAGAATAACCTCTCAATTCTTACACAAAATTTTGGCCTCAACTATCGAGAGTCTTTGTTGTACCGACTGCTATACAGAAATAACTTCTCAATTGTTAGATAGATAATCTAGTCCCAAGTGATTTCCTATATAGAAATTTTAATGTATTAGATGTAATATGTTTCGTTGTTTTTCTAAAAGAAAAAAAAAATTTAAAAGTTAGACAAAGAAAATTATAATTATCTAACATGTCCGCACTTTCACATAGCAAAAACAAGATGATTTGACTTCTGTAAAATTAAACTTTTTTTTTTTTAGCAACTGTAAAATTAAACTTTGATGAAACAAACAAACGCTTAGAAACAAATGAATTCTAAAAACTGAAGCTTAAATAAAGCTTGCATGGATTGTTAATTATGCTACTTTTAGAATAGATATACAAATATGAAATGAAAAGGTTGAGATAATATTAAAAGAATTGGCAAGAGAAAGACGTGAACTTGAGAGGCAAATATATACCAAAAATATTAGTAAAAATAATAAAATAATTAAGGTTGGTAGTTAGAATAGAAGAATCTTCCAATACAGCAACAAGTTTCCCATATTGTTATTGCTTAATGGAAACGAAAAGTGATAATTAAAAACTGTGTGAACATGAATTTGGTCACTAATGACGTGTCCATGTGCATTTGCAAAATAAAACCCATCTCTATATAAAATGAATTTATTATTACTCGTTCCTGATTGATTATGAATTTATTTTTCAATTACATAGGCAACAACTAACTTTGCACATGCAATTTCAATGGTCGTTTTTTTCCTTTATTCTCTCTGCCATAGATTTGGATGTTGTAAGATTCATGGTATGAATCGGATGAAATTGTTGAATGTTTCACCTTACTAATTTAAAAGTTAGATTGATTTCTTAAATATAGAAAGCAATTCTTTTCTCTAAATGTGCATTTTCTTGTCATCTAGAAGATCAACTAACTCCCAAGTATTGTTACTTTAGCACCAAACTCTTCTTGCATTGCTTGAACCCACTTAGGATGTTTGCAAGCTTCTTCGTAGTTTTAAGGTTTTTTTTTTCTCAATTAAATTGGACATAAAAGCATTGTGAGATGGAGCCACATAAGATACCTGAGGTAACTCAGCAAGATGTGGAGAAGAGTTAACACATAGAACATAATCTTGCTGCCATTTTGGTGCAGAAGTTTGTCTGTTGAATTTTCTAATTTCAGAGGAAATAGGTACTGTAAGATAACAACTGATATTGTGCTGAGTTTCTTGAAGCTCAGCTATAGAGTTGATAGACACTTGACTTTATTTTAATGGAGATACTGTAAGGAAAATTGCTTTCATCAACAATAACTTCTATACTATAACAATGATTTTCCCATATTCTATATCAAAGACGGTGTGTACTTTTTTACCAGAAGCATGTCCCAAATAAATGCCTTTCTTGGCCCTGCAAGTGAATTTATCTGGCACAAGAAGAACTTTGTAGTGACAAAAGCAGCCAAAGATAAAAACATCTTTGTATATTGGTTGCTTGTTGTGAAACTTCTCAAATGGGGTTTTACACAGTAAGATTCCGATGGGAAGAATGTTGATAACGAAAGCTGCCTGCAACACTGCTTTACCCCAGAAATGTATAGGAAGATCAGCCTGAAACATTAAAGGCCTTGTAATCTCAAGTAAGTGTCTGTGCTTTCTTTCTACAACTCCATCTTGTTGTGGAGTGTGAGCACAAGACCTTTGATGAATGATGCATTCCGATTAACTCCTGATAACTTGTATTTTAGTATTAAATTGTGTTTTCACCATTTGCAGAAAAACCTTCAATGCCTCTCCAACTTGTGACTTATATTTGAGCAAGATAACCTAAGTAACTCTGGTGAAATCATCAACAATTGTGAGAAAATACTTGCATCCTGTGATAGTAGCAGTAGCATAAGGTCCCCATACATCAAGGTGTAATAACTAACACTTATGAGTAGTGGATATACTACTATGAGAAAATGGAAACCTGTCTTGTTTAGCACATGAACACACACATCACAACTAGAAGATTTTTGATGTATTTTTATACCATGAACATGATTAAGTACATCAGGAAAGCATGGCCTAGCCTGAGATGCCATGGATCTTGATGAGTGTCTAAAACGACAAGTTTACTTGCTCCTAATTGTGCTTTTGGTTGATGTTATTCCGTAGATTAGGGGTGTTTTTACTTGTTTAGTCTTGAGAATGGATGTAGGAGCAGCTTGAGTAAAAAGGGAGCAAATGAGGCGAGATTGGAGCTGTTTTCACTTAAGGATCTTGAAGGAGCAGAATCAGTGCAGAAATGTGTTAGTCTTGCCCAAGACTAACTGAAGTTGCAGTTCCAGAATTTCTCAAACGGACACTTGCGGGATTCCCTCTTCCAGCAATTATCTTATTCGATTTTGGAGAGTCCAGATTACTTGAATTCGTGGGATACAAGCATTTTAGTTGGATTAGGACTTTATTTCTTTCCTATTCTTATTAGGGCAAAGAGAGAAAACTCTATTTAAGTCTCTCTTTGTATTTTTGAACGGACGTTATCTTTTGGCTTTAGTTATTTATTTTCTGTAGTTCTCCAGCCTTATTCCAGATTTCTGTAAGCTATCATAGTCAATTCCATGACTATGAGTAGCTAATTTTCCATTCGGTTAAGGGATTAATTCAAAGGCGGATTGTTTCTTTACTAATGTGAGACAGTTTTTCCTATTTTGTTATCTATTGATTCAAGATTGTTTATGCTTTGGTTGAGATTAGAGATTAGTCTCATTGTTCATTTGAATGAAAGAATAGTTCTGGCCAGGTATTTGTTTGATTCGAATGTCAATTAACTAGGTAAAACTTAGGATCTGTAATCATCCGAAGGTTTTAACAATAAGTAGCAAATATAAGCATAATTGAATCTGAGTTAGGATCGCTGAGAATTTAACTCGATCAGGTTGGGTTCTTCTAGTTCTTAACGCTTTCAACAGATTAAATTCAGCCGCTGAGGAAGAACTGTCTGATTGATTAGAGTATATTCGGTTGTCTTACTTGTTTATACTAGTAATACGGAAGAATTAGGTTGGGAGTGCTGAGCCGACAACTATAACCAATCTAGTCTTTACGATAGATTTACCGTAACTGTCTATGATCAGTTGTAAATTACAATCCTGCCGATGATAATTTCCCTTGACCGGAGTTTTAATCACCAGATTTATTTATCATAATTAATCTTTGCTGTGTTATTTTGGATTCGATTGCGATTTATTAAGTTTAATTACAAACAATCAAACTCAAAACCCCCCATTTATCTTTACAGTAGAATAATTTGGTTGTCAATTTAATATAAATCATAGATAATCCCTTGGGTACGATCTCTACTTACTCTAGTTACAAATTTATTGTGCCTAAGATAGTTGAATTATTTTTGGTGGTTTCGACACCCATCAAATTTTGGCGCCGTTGCCGGGGATTATTCTAACAGTTTTTATTTGATTGATGACCAGATCTGACGCTTCAGGAAAATTGTTGTTTGATTCAGAAATTGAGAAGACAGCAAAGCAATTACGAAAAGAAGCAAGGTTACGGAAACTGTTCACTCCTGAAACAGCAGAACCTAACTTGGAGGACACGTCAGTTACAAGTCTTTTTGCGAGTGAACCTGAAGAAGACGTGAGCAGTGAAAGTAATAGTGAAAGTGAAGAAGAGATGGGAGAACAAACCTTGAGACAAATGGCTGCTGCTCGGCCGAATAATCAACCCCTCGCTATCGAGTACCCAGACTTGGAAGCTGCATGTGAATTGAAGTCGGGGCTGATTCATTTATTACCCAAGTTCCATGGGATGGAAAGTGAGAACCCGCACAAACATCTGAAAGAATTTCATGTGGTATGTTCGGGTATGCGACCCCATAATGTGACTGAAGAGCAAATCAAAATGAGAGCCTTTCCTTTCTCATTGGTTGATGCGGCTAAGGAATGGTTGCTTAATTTACCTCCTCGATCTATTAGAACGTGGGTTGCTATGGAAGAACGATTCCTGGAGAAATATTTTCCAGCATCTCGGGCAGCCGTGATTCGGAGAGAGATAAGTGGGATCGGACAAAAAGAAACTGAGACTCTTAACGACTATTGGGAGCGATTCAAGAAATTGTGTGCAAGCTGCCCACAACACGGGATAGCAGAAAATTCCCTCATTCAGTACTTTTATGAAGGGATGTCGAGCATGGAAAGGAAGATGATCGATGCTACAAGTGGGGGTTGTCTGCTTGACAAAACGCCAACAGCTGCAAAAGATTTGATCCAAGGCATGGCTGCCACCTCTCAACAATTCGGCAAACCTAAAGACTCGACTAGGAAGACATACGAGGTAAGTGCTTTTGCTCTCGAAGAGAAAATTAATGCCTTAACGTCTCTTGTTCAGAATATGGCTGCAGGTAAAACGGCACACGTTAAGGCTTGCGGTATATGCTCGATGACCGGACACGCGACTGACGAATGTCCAACATTGCAAGAGGAATCAGCCGAGCAATTGAATGCCATAGGTGGTTACTCAAGGCAACCACAACGGAAACATGATCCATATTCCACCACCTACAACCCCGGGTGGCGTGATCATCCTAATTTGAGCTATGGAACACGCCCAAACTACCAACAGAGGCCACAACATAATTCTGCTCTTCAGCAAGGTTTGAGTATTGATGAAATTGTTAAAGAATTAGCCACTAATGCTCAACAATTTCAGAAAGATACTCAACAATTCCAAAAGGAGACAAAAGCTAGCATTCAAAACCTTGAGAAACAAATGGGTCAGATGGCGACATCAATTGGTGTAATGGAGTCTCAAGGCAAGTTGCCATCACAAACAGTGGACAATCCGAGACAGAATGTAAGTGCAATTAAGCTGAGGAATGGAAGAGAGATTGAGCAGCCCGAAAAATCTGATTCGGTAGCAGAAAAAGAAATCGAGAAAGAGACAGTGATTAAGAGAAGCGAGAAACCAGAAGGAGAGGCTGCTCCCCAAGTTCCACCTTTGGTGATTCCACCTCCTTTCACACATAGGCTGTCTAAGTCGAAAAAGGAGAAAGAGGAGCATGATATACTTGAGGTATTTCGTAAGGTCGAGGTAAATATTCCTTTACTAAATATGATTAAAATTCCTCGATATGCAAAATTTCTCAAAGAATTGTGTGCTAACAGAACGAAGTTAGTTGGGTATGAAAAAGTTTGTCTAGGAGAAAATGTTTCGGCTGTTTTGCAGAGAAGAATGCCCCAAAAGTGTAAAGACAAGGGTATGTTTGCTATTCCTTGTAAAATTGGTGACACGAGCATTAAGAGAGCTATGTGCGATTTAGGTGCATCTATAAATGTTATGCCTATGTCGATATATAATTCCCTCAAGGCTGGTCCATTAGCGGAAACGAGAGTGGTAGTTCAACTTGCCGAAAGATCCTTAGTTTATCCCAAAGGCGTCTTAGAGGATGTTCTAGTTCAGGTTAATGAATTGGTATTCCCAGCAGATTTTTATGTGTTAGATATGGTTGAACATGATAATTCGTCAGAACCATCTGAAATTTTGCTTGGGAGACCATTTCTTAATACGTCTAGAACTAAAATTGATGTGTTTGCTGGGACATTAACTATGGAATTCGATAATGAGATTGTTCAATTTAATGTCTATGATGCCATGAAATATCCAATTGATGTGTCTTCTGTTTGTGGAATTGATGTAATTGAACCGATTACCCAAGATTTGCTTGAATTATGTAGTGAAGATAAGTTGCAGGTTGCGTTAAGTGAAAGTTTAACAATGAACAGCGACGACATGGAAGAAAGCATCATAGAGATTGTTGCGGCTTTGGAAAAATCTGATCGACAGGTAGATAATGTTCTTCATGTAAAAGAAATTGTAGCTAATGAACCACCTCTACCTTCCATATTGCAGGCACCAAAATTGGAGCTGAAATTACTTCCAGCGCATCTGAAATACGCATATTTGGGAGCTGACAAAACATTGCCGGTAATAATTTCCGGTAGTTTAACTCTAGAGGAGGAAGAACAGTTGGTTGAGGTTTTGCGACAAAACAGAGAAGCAATTGGTTGGACCATTGCTGATATAAAGGGTTTAAGTCCGTCGACTTGTATGCACAAAATACATCTTGAAGAAGGTTCTGTACCGAAACGCGATGCCCAACGACGACTTAATCCACCAATGATGGAAGTGGTAAAGAAAGAAATCCAGAAGATGCTAGATGCCAAGGTGATTTTCCCAATTTCAGACAGCAAATGGGTAAGTCCGGTCCAAGTTGTACCAAAGAAGACGGGAATTACGGTGGTTCAGAATGACAAAGGGGAGATGGTTCCTACTCGAGTGCAAAACGGATGGAGGGTCTGCATAGATTATCGGAAGTTGAATGCTTCGACGAGGAAAGACCATTTTCCTCTTCCCTTCATCGATCAGATGTTGGAACGGTTGGCTGGGAAGAAATTCTATTGAAACATGGATGGTTATTCAGGATTTTACCAAATTCCAATGGCCCCCGAAGATCAGGATAAAACTACCTTCACATGCCCTTTCGGTACATTCGCCTATCGACGTATGCCATTCGGACTCTGTAACGCACCCGCGACGTTCCAGCGGTGTATGGTAAGTATCTTTTCTGATTATGTGGAAAAAATCATAGAGGTATTCATGGACGATTTTACTGTATATGGCAATTCCTTTGATGAGTGTTTAATTAATCTCGATAAAGTTCTGAAACGATGCCTTAAATTTAATCTGATTTTAAACTATGAAAAATGTCACTTTATGGTTAATCAGAGTATAATTTTAGGTCACGTCGTGTCATCTAAAGGAATCGAGGTAGACAAGGCTAAAGTTGATGTTATTCAGTCTTTACCTTACCCCGGGACTGTTCGGGAAGTTCGTTCTTTTCTTGGTCATGCAGGTTTTTACCGCCGGTTCATTAAGGATTTTTCAAAAATCACTCAACCCATGTGCAAATTACTTCAAAAGGATGAGACATTTCAGTTCAATCAGGCTTGCAAAGATGCTTATGATGAGCTTAAAGAGAGGCTAGTGTCGGCACCCATAATCAAATCGCCAAATTGGGACTATCCGTTTGAAATCATGTGTGATGCTAGCAATTATGCAGTAGGTGCTGTACTTGGGCAGCGAATCGACAAGCTCCCTCATGTCATATATTATGCCTCGAGGACCTTAGACAATGCTCAATGCAATTACTCTACTACAGAGAAAGAGCTCCTCGCAATTGTATTCGCCTTAGAGAAATTTCGTTCATATTTATTGGGAACTAAAGTGATTGTATTTTCTGATCATGCAGCTTTGCGGTATCTACTCAAGAAAAAAGACGCTAAGCCACGCCTTATTCGCTGGATTCTTTTATTGCAGGAATTCAATTTAGAAATTCGAGATAAAAAGGGGTCCGAGAATTTGGTGGCTGATCATCTTAGTCGATTGCTGCTAAAAGAAGAGGATGAACCGTTGAATGAAGAATTTCCTGATGAACATTTGTTTAGTATTAACACACTTGCTCCATGGTACGCTGATCTAGTTAATTTTGTAGTTGCAGGAATCGTGCCAGACGAGTTCAACAGGAATGAGAAGGATAAGTTGAAGAAAGAGGCCAAATACTACGTTTGGGATGAACCTTACCTATGGAAATATTGTTCGGATCAGATGATGCGACGATGCATTCCAGAAAGTGAAGTGGAATCTGTGCTGCAATTCAGCCATTCAGGATCATGTGGGGGACACTTCGGTCCCAAAAGAACGGCACGTAAAGTACTGGAGTGCGGTTTGTATTGGCCCAACATATTTCGAGATTCATATTTGTTTTGTAAATCTTGTGCCAATTGCCAAAAAACAGGAAATTTGAGTCAAAGGAATCAAATGCCCCTTACGTCTATTCTGACTTGTGAAATATTTGACGTGTGGGGGATCGACTTTATGGGGCCATTCCCGAGTTCGTTTGGTTATCTTTACATTTTATTGGCAGTTGATTACGTTTCGAAATGGGTAGAGGCTATACCCACTAGAACTGATGATGCTCAAACTGTGGTGAAATTTGTGCAGGCTAACATTTTTTGCAGGTATGGCGTTCCTCGCGCGTTGATCAGTGATAGGGGCACTCACTTCTGTAATAAAATAATGGCATCTTTGTTGAAGAAAAATGGAGTGACCCATCGTGTGTCAACAGCATATCACCCTCAGACTAACGGCCAAGCGGAAGTTTCTAATAGAGAAATCAAATCTATTCTGGAGAAAACGGTCAATGTCACTCGAAAGGATTGGAGTCTCAGAGTTGATGATGCCCTCTGGGCCTATAGAACGGCGTTCAAAACTCCAATTGGCATGTCGCCTTTCCGATTGGTGTATGGTAAACCATGTCATCTTCCGGTGGAGTTAGAACATAAGGCATTCTGGGCTGTGAAGCAGTGTAATATGGCTCACGACGAGGCAGGAGAGGAGCGAAAGCTACAATTGCAAGAGCTGGAAGAGTTGCGGAACGAGGCATATGAGAGTTCAAGGATGTACAAGGAAAAGACTAAGAAGTTCCATGATGACATGATAGCTAGAAAGCAATTTCTAGTCGGGCAAAAAGTTCTACTATATCATTCTCGACTTAGATTATTTCCTGGAAAATTGCGTTCTAAATGGATTGGTCCATTCATTGTCACAAAAGTATTTTCACATGGAGCTATAGAGATTCAAAGCATGGAACGGGACAAAGTTTTTAAGGTCAATGGGCATCGGTTGAAACCATTCTATGAGGGTTTCCAAGCTCAAGGCACTGAAGGAATGACATTGGAGGTCCCGGAAACTGAACACTGAAGTTCAGCTGAGTCTCGCCACATACGTAAACTAGAGGCGCTACTGGGAGGCAGCCCAGAGTTTAGTCTTGCCCAAGACTAACCATCTGTGTTCTTATTTCAATATTAGTTGTTTTATTTTGATTTTTGTTTTTGTTTTTTTTTTTTTATTTTTTTTTCTCTAACTAATCCAACTAACGTCTTCCTTGTCATGGTGATTTTCTGGACTTTGAGAAATTTGATGCAGGAAGCAAGATGGGTTTTAATGGTGAGGCTTTGCATTTTAATGGAGTACAAAGGCTTCTTTTTCATGGTAGTTGGGCTTTGATTAATAAATATGAAGAGCCCATGTGAGTTACAAGTTGGTGGAGCACATAACCAATGTTAAAAAAAAAAAAAAAAAAAAACACCACCGTCCATCCTTTAATCCTTATCACTCAATTGAAAGCGACAACCCTAACCCACTCCCACATCGCAGCCACCTTTCAACATCCACTCATCCACCCTCAATTCCACTTCATCGTTTCTTCACCACCATGGCTAAGCGCCGGAAAGCATAACCAATATCGGCAAGAGCTGACTCAATTCAGATCGTCGCCGTCGACCCAAGTCCAGCAACCACCGCACCTATTTGAGTTCCCGTCGCCGTTCAACCACCGACACCGACGGATATTTCAGCCGATTACCTTTCAATAAGTTTGTCGCGCACCTCCACAGGGCAGTATTCTTTCACCCACCAAATTTACCCTTTTATCATTTTGCTGCTGCCTATACTCTTAAATTGCTTCAAATCGCATTCGGGACAATGCGAGACTAAAAGTGGGGGAGGGATTTTGGTTGGATGTGCATAATTGGCTGTTTTGTGCATTTTGTGGATACATATTTGCTGAAATTGTGGATATACTTGTTGATATGATGGTTGACATATTTGTAGTGAACAATTGTGTGAATATAACTGCTAAAAATGTAGAGAGGATAAGTAGACTAATATTCTTTGTTGGATTGATATTGCTTGAGACAAGTGTGAGGTGGGTACCCTATTTGCTCGTTCTAGAGGATGTCAAAACGTGTTTTCTCACTTATGCTTTAATCCGTCAACAAGTGAAGTTAGTAATGAGTTCCATTAGCTTTACCGAGTTTCTAGCCATGTATTTGATAGAAATAGGAGATAAGTAACGACTCAAGCATGCTTTGCAACTATGATTAACCTTTTATGAAGATGTCAATTTAATAAAGAAAAAGATGCTTTGAACTTTGCAACACCACCAACCCTTGATGGTATGTTTTAGAACCGATGGAGAAAGAGCGGAACATTACACTCCGCTCTCTAGGTGAGAGAGTCCCCATGAATGTGTTTAGTTTCAGGGTTTGCCTTGTAATACATATGGATACCGGTGAATTGAAGCATGTAAACATGATTAGGGCATTAGGATTCCTACCCTTAACCTCTACAAATGAATGTGTCACACTGGCACGAGAAGAAAAAGAATCCAGCCTTAGTCAGCCCTCTTCGAACTTTTTCCCCTCTTTGTTTTAAACCCGTGTGTATTTAACCTTTTGGCCAAAGATATTTTATCCTTCAGAGTTTTGTTTTTAGTCGTATGTATATATTTACTTGTTTTGTTGCTGCAATTTCCCAAGTAATAGTAAACCACTTGTTCAATTAAAATGAAAAGGAAGAACATCATCATTATTTGCTCTTCTTATGTGTTTGAGTGTGGTTGTGTCTCAACATATTATTTGGAAATTGTTAGCCATTGTCTAGTTTACTTTGGTTTATTTCTGTTTTTATCAATCGGAGGTCCGTAATTTTGTGTTCAAGAAAAGAGAAAAAAAAAGTGTCCTGCCTCTAAAAAAAACAAAGAAAAAACAAAAAAAAAAAAAAAAAAAAAAAAACAAGAAAAGAAAAGAGAGGCAGAGGCATCAAGGACAAGTGTTATTTTTTTTTTCGATTTCAGTGTTTAAAATAGCAAAATGTTACATGTTGGTTTTAGGTAAACACTTGAGATTGTCCCAAGTATATTTGAGTTTAATGGACCTTAAAGTAGCTGAGTTGCGTCCTGAATTTGTAAATATTTGTGTGTGTATTTGTTTTTGTCTTTTTGGCCAAGTTGTTGAAGATAGTTTGATGGTCATCTATATTATTCTATTTTTCACAGCTTACCCTTCTTCACGTGTCATTTTACCTCAGCCTTCGCCCCAGCCACATTACAACCCTGTAAAGACCCTTTGATTTCGTGCTTCGATTCATGTTAACGGTGGAAACTTGATATAAAGGCAAGGCCAAGGAAACTCTATTTTATGGCTGTGACTGAGTGAACACTAAATGCATTTTGAGCCTAAACACTAGAGTGAGATGAGTGAAATCCTTGAATGTGTTGCACGGTTCAAATTGTTCTTTTTCTTTAAAAGATTGGTTGATTTATTCTTAACATATCATTATGGAAAGCATGATCGATGTTATGAAAGTCTTCTACTATTGACGATCGATGTAGGCAATGAACTTTAGCTATGGGCATGAGAATTGTTAATGGAATGCGTTTTCGGATAACAAAAGACAAGTGTATAACTGGATTTTGATATGCTTGAGGACAAGCATTTTGCTAGTGTGAGGTATTTTGATGAGTGTCTAAAACGACAAGTTTACTTGCTCCTAATTGTGCTTTTGGTTGATGTTATTCCGTAGATTAGGGGTGTTTTTACTTGTTTAGTCTTGAGAATGGATGTAGGAGCAGCTTGAGTAAAAAGGGAGCAAATGAGGCGAGATTGGAGCTGTTTTCACTTAAGGATCTTGAAGGAGCAGAATCAGTGCAGAAATGTGTTAGTCTTGCCCAAGACTAACTGAAGTTGCAGTTCCAGAATTTCTCAAACGGACACTTGCGGGATTCCCTCTTCCAGCAATTATCTTATTCGATTTTGGAGAGTCCAGATTACTTGAATTCGTGGGATACAAGCATTTTAGTTGGATTAGGACTTTATTTCTTTCCTATTCTTATTAGGGCAAAGAGAGAAAACTCTATTTAAGTCTCTCTTTGTATTTTTGAACGGACGTTATCTTTTGGCTTTAGTTATTTATTTTCTGTAGTTCTCCAGCCTTATTCCAGATTTCTGTAAGCTATCATAGTCAATTCCATGACTATGAGTAGCTAATTTTCCATTCGGTTAAGGGATTAATTCAAAGGCGGATTGTTTCTTTACTAATGTGAGACAGTTTTTCCTATTTTGTTATCTATTGATTCAAGATTGTTTATGCTTTGGTTGAGATTAGAGATTAGTCTCATTGTTCATTTGAATGAAAGAATAGTTCTGGCCAGGTATTTGTTTGATTCGAATGTCAATTAACTAGGTAAAACTTAGGATCTGTAATCATCCGAAGGTTTTAACAATAAGTAGCAAATATAAGCATAATTGAATCTGAGTTAGGATCGCTGAGAATTTAACTCGATCAGGTTGGGTTCTTCTAGTTCTTAACGCTTTCAACAGATTAAATTCAGCCGCTGAGGAAGAACTGTCTGATTGATTAGAGTATATTCGGTTGTCTTACTTGTTTATACTAGTAATACGGAAGAATTAGGTTGGGAGTGCTGAGCCGACAACTATAACCAATCTAGTCTTTACGATAGATTTACCGTAACTGTCTATGATCAGTTGTAAATTACAATCCTGCCGATGATAATTTCCCTTGACCGGAGTTTTAATCACCTGATTTATTTATCATAATTAATCTTTGCTGTGTTATTTTGGATTCGATTGCGATTTATTAAGTTTAATTACAAACAATCAAACTCAAAACCCCCCATTTATCTTTACAGTAGAATAATTTGGTTGTCAATTTAATATAAATCATAGATAATCCCTTGGGTACGATCTCTACTTACTCTAGTTACAAATTTATTGTGCCTAAGATAGTTGAATTATTTTTGGTGGTTTCGACACCCATCAGATCTACATTACATTGAGCATTACAAACAACATCAATACTGGAACTTTGCTGCTGTTGTTGTTGCTGAACTTTATTGATAGTGCCCTGAGTAAAAGAAGTACAATCCAAAATGTAAAGGCCATCAGTTTTCCATGTCGCGGTTAGGATCTCATGTGTCTTCGAGTCCTGCAAGCACCAAAATTGTCCATAAAACAGAATCTCAATTTGAGATTGTTGAAGTAACTGTCCAACAGAAAGCCATACCCTCTCAATTTTCGTCTCAACTCAATTTTTAAGGATATCGCTGAAGCCTTTTCTCTATGCATCATCAAGTTGTAATTTGTGAAATGAATTTCAATTGAGGTATGGAGAGAATACCAAATGTAGTTGCTTCATCTAAATTAAGAGATTAACAAAATTACACATAATCAAATGTCGATGTTTTCACCAAGTTGCTAGATCATTGTTGTTTTTTAATTATTAATGTGATAAGTTGACAATTTAGACTAGCCTCAACTTAAGATGTGTGATGGAACTATGCGCCACATATGTTTGTGTGCAAGCAATGAACTATTCTATTTTAAAGTTTTGTTCTTTGGGCAATTACAATTCCACATTGTATAGAACCCCAATTATATGGTTATATAATAAATCCAAGGCTTAATAGAGTATTACTCCCCAAACTTGTCTCCAATTAACAAGTGACACTCTGAACTTTGAAACGTTACAAAAATCCCCTTAAACTTGCTTAATTGTATGAACTAACCCCGTAAAAATTCTCAATTGTAACAATTAACCCCCATATCCGGCAAAGTCTAATTGCACCTAGAGAGTAGACTACACTCGCGACACGTGGCAGCATATCATTGGTTGTCAAATGCCACATGTATAAAAAAAAAAATTTAAAAAAAAGAATTAAACAAAAATTAATATTTCTTCTTCTTCTTCTTCTTCATATGTTCTTGTTCTTGTTCTTCATTTTCATTTTGATTCTTTTTTTTTCTTTTTTTTTTTCTTCTTCTTCTTTTTCTTTCCTTTTTCTTTTATTCGGAAATCTGGAAACATTCCAGATTCGAAAATCTGGAAATTTTTCAGAAATCTAGAAAGTTTCCATATTTCCGACGGAAATCTGGAAATTCCCAGAAATTCCAGATTCCATCGGAAATCTGGAAATTTTCCAGATTTTCCAGATTTCCGAATCTGAAAACAAAGAAAAAGGAAAAGAAAAGAAGAAGAAGAAGAAGAAGAAGAAGAAGAAGAAGAAGAAGAAGAAAAAGAAAAAGAAGGAAAGGAAGAAGAAAAAGAAAAAAAAAAGAATCAAGATGAAGAACAAGATGAAAATGAAGAACATGAGAGAGAAATGAAGAATTAATTGTTTTTTTATTTTTTTATGTTTTTTTAATTGTATTTTTTTCGGATTTTAACCATTTCACGCGCCCCTAGGAGTTTGAGTCTGCCTCTCCCTGCCATGTCAGCAATTTGGGGTTAGCTCATACAATTAAACAAGTTTAGGGGGATTTTTGTAACGTTTCAAAGTTCAGAGTGTCACTTGTTAATTGAAAACAAGTTGGGGGGGGAGTAATACCCTATTAAGCCTAAATCCAAAATCAAAATGTTATATTTGAAAATTATGTGCTTGATTAAAAAAGACACATTTTAATTTATTTTTCCATAAAAGAAAAGGCCTCATCTGATCAGGAAAATATATAAAGAAAGCATTAGTTATTGCCGCGTCATGTAAATGGTGCAAATCAGGAGTGGCATTGCCCATAAATTAAGCAGCAAATGGCTGCTTTGATTTTGAGGAATTAATTAAGTGATGGACAAGTGCTAACATATTGGGATAACTGTCTTATTTTTAGTTTAAGAAAAGTAACTAGATTTATTAATTAATTAATTACTTCATTAAAAAGTTAGGCTTTGCTCTTCGAAAAAATAAAAAAAGTTAGGCTTTCGAAATGCATATAAAAAGATTAGTAATTATGCCAACGCCTAAAGTTTTTATCGAAGCGTGCTTACAAAATCACAAATCTGCCTGCCTCATCCATAAATCTCGTCTCGTGCTTAGCAACAAAAAGAGGAGGCAAAAATCTATCTTCCTCGGGCGGGCCTATCTTTACTGGATTAACATCTAGCTCCAATTTTATCCCAAAAATTATATAGGTGAAGAAATGAAATTTATCCATCATAGACATAGTTCATGTTTATATAAATTTATCCATACATTTTAGGGCCTAGTAGGGCTTCTTGCAGAGCCATTTTTACTCGTATGTTTGAATTAAGCCCAAGTTGGTTCAAGTACTTTCTGCTTGAATTTATTATTGTGTTTATAGATGTGATCCATACTTCAATTCAAAAAAATTAAATAGCATAAAATACTAATCACTTGTCTCATAATAAGGACAGAATAAAGTTTGAAATTTATACCAAAATTGTGAATTTTAGTGTTGGAATATAGCAGAAACTGTAAAACTGCATTACAGCATAGGAGAAAAAGAAAACTGAAGGCACTAAATAAATATAATTTTTCTGCAAAGCAAAGGGTAAAAAGAAAAGAACAAAACGAATTTGAGAGAACAAATAAATGGAATAATTTAAATTTGGTCGAAAGGATAAGATCGAATAAAGGCGGAATTGAGTTCCCAGATTTTGAGTTTGGCTGTAACATTAACATTAGTAGCATTGTTGAACAAGAACAGCTTGGCAGCTCCATAGATTGCTTGTGTTGGATAAATTCTTGATGTGATTACTCTTCTACCTCCTTGTCCAAAACTTTCCACTATCGAATGGTCTACCTGAAAATAGATTCGTATCGGAACTTAATTATATTCTTCGGTCAAGATAGATCAAAATTTATTCTTACAATTTCTAAGAAGCACAAATGTATTCTAATGTATCAAATGATAAAATTTATCCGTAATGTTTTTGAACAACATCAGTTTTACTCTTTAGATAGTAGAAAACTTGAAAGGTGTGATTTGACTATCATAAGAGACATCTAAACGTTAATTATGTTTAAAATTTCTAATATGCTACTAATTAATACAATGAGAGTAAACAATTTGTCAAAGTATTAAAAAATTTAGTAACACAATCATAATGACCTGCCAAAATGCATGAAACTATTTTAGTTTATTGATAAATTTCTTGAAAGATTTCGACATAAGATTCAAATAATAGTCAAATCAATTTGTAAAAAAATTTCGATAAGCATTAACGAAATTGATCTTGCCAAATACACTACCTACGTTAGAGTGAATCTAACACTTTCGGGACCTGAGCTAGTCTCGATGTTCTACCTTTGTAATATGGATAAAGTCCAAATTTGCCTCAATCATTTGTTGAGAAGTATATTTTTTGGTACAATTTTTGGAGAAGTATTGATTCATTTTTAGCATACATAATAGTGAACCTTTTCCAGTAAGCTCAATTTTACTCGAAGGCATATTTTAACAGACTAGCATTCGGCTATCGTATCGAATATCCCTAATAAATTTAAACAGTTTAGTGTGTTTATACATGTTCTTAAGTAAGGATTTGTACTCACCAGAACCCTCATATGTAGCTTCTCATCATCCAAAACAGGAACCGTACTTCCATACACTGTATTCGTCACATCATTAGCCAACGATGATCTGCATCCATCCATCCAAACCACATATATAGTTTTATCTTATATATTTTTCCAAAAACAATCATGAGAAGTGAAATTTATGAATGAAGAAATGAAGAAGGCAAACCTGGATTCATCAGCACAGAAGTAATTTATAATAGTGCCATCAGTAGAATTAACCGGTCGGAAAAACACAGGTGTGAGTTCTGTAAGTGTTTCATCTGCTATAACTAGAATACCAAAGGGTCCCAACGAGCTTCTGTTCGCTGACCCACCGTTACAACTGTAGTCCTCGGCATCGGATTCTGATATGACTTGTGTTTCAAACTCTGCAAATATGTCTAGCTACATTTCCATGTTAATTAAACTCATCAAAAAACACATTATCAGAATTCAGAATTAAGAAATTAATTAAGGAATTAATGAAAACCTGAGTAGCTGATCCAATGTCAAGAGGGACAACAGAGCCAGGTGGAATAACAATCTCGTCGAAGTCGGAACTGTTCAATCTCAAGCTTTCAATCTCTTCAACTGGCCATTGAATCACATTTGTTCCTGTCTTGTTATCATATAATACTGTCCTTGGAATTGTCTGTCAAATAGAGCAAGCAGCATTACTTAATTAGGAGACTGTTAAAGATGAGTAAATATTCAGAATTAGGGATTGGTCATCAAAACTTCAAATATTAGGAACTCAATCTACATCTAGATTCAAGAGTGTATAATTTAATAACTAAGCTGTAAAAGCTTAGCAACTTAGTTATAATTTTATTTTATTTTGTTACAATAGTTGTATGTTTTGCCAATTTGTTAATAAATCAGGTGAATGAAAGGGTACCTGAACAGAGGCCCAGCCCTTTTCCAAATCATCTGCTTCACTATCCGTTTCATTGATCCAACCCCACAATATTCTCCTCTCCTTATACTGATCATAAAATGTCTTTGATGCATAATACCATCCATAATCATACCGTAACCCGATGCCCACGTCCATTTCCGGGTCATCGGGTGTCCATGTATCTTCTATTGGGTCATATGTTCCAAGTGCATAATGGTCCAATTTTGTATCATCCAAACTAGCCTTTAAAACATGCTTAATACCTGGCCCAACAACTGAAGTATCCAGCCCCTTGGATCCATTTATAGCAACTGGGTAAAAGTCCACACATTCCCACATACCCGTACCCGGAACCACATGCAACGGTCTATCTAGTAGCTCGAAAGTTGTAAAGTTTGTCGTTTTGTACACAAGCGAAATTCCAACTGTAGTGTTATATCTAGACCCAATTGTGATCTTCCAAATACCGTCTGGGCCCAACCAACCAGTTGTCGGGTCTCGAAATTCATCGTTTTCAATACCGGGTGGTGGAACAAGAACCGGATTACCCGGGTATTTGACCCAATCAAGGAGGAGAGGATCAGATAGATTGGCGGGGTATGCAAGATTTTGCACTTGCACGGAAGCATTGGTATCGCCCGTGTAAAGCATCATAATCTGACCATCAGGAAGGAGAGTGGCCGAGCCAGTCCAAACACCGTTGATATCGTACCATTGATCGGGAATCATCGCGAAGGGGAGATAGAGCCAGTGAATCAGGTCCGTTGATACAGCATGGCCCCACGTAATGTTGCCCCATATGGCTGAATCAGGATTGTATTGGTAGAACAGGTGGTACCACCCCATGTAGAACAATGGACCTGCATTTACATGATTGTTTCCCTGAAAATCTTAGCACGTGCTTTTAGCTAATTAAAATTTTCGGATAGCACCTAATCTCAAGATGTTTAGCACTGCCAACAAACAGTCAAATAACACAGTCTTGTAGTTCACGATTCACATTATGGTATTGGATCTTACATTTACAGATTTCATAAATATGGTATTAATTGAATTACTGACTTTATAGTAAGCATTTTTTTGCACAAATTTATGAGCTAATATGCACTTGTATCGGAGTGAGGATATGATAAGTGCATTATCAAGTAAGTCACCAAAAAAAAGGTGCATTATCAAAGTAATTAATTATTTCTGAAATGGTAACTTTAGGCTTGATACCGTGCATGATTGGCCCCAAAAAAGAGAAAAGAAAAGATATTGATCTAATGAGCTTATGAATTGTCTTGTTATACTTATTACTTTGTATATAATAATATATTAGTCCCCTGAGTTCATGTGGTAGAATAAAAAGAAATTTAGACAAATTGAAATGTTCCAACCAAATTTAAGAGGTCACTAGATTAGGGGGTAATATATCACTTACTTCAAACAAATTCAATTAACTAATGGGTTAATTTGGATTATATTTAATTAAGGGATTAATGAAATATTTTGTAAGTTCACAATACTAACCAATTTTTATTTTTCTTAATTCAAAGAACTATTGATATATTAATTTCAGTAACATTATGAGTAAATTAATTAAATGTCATTAATTTCATGATGACATTTTATTACCAAGATTGCAAAATAAAAGGGGACCCTCATAAGCCATTCAAATCTCTCTAAGTATAAATACTTCCTAATATATGTTATTGAATTTTGAAAGCAACTAATTAAGTTTTTAGTCTTGTTCTATTTATTTGTATCTCTAATTAGTCCTAGTGACAGTTTTATGTACTTCTACCACAAATTCGTGGTCTGGATAGTTACACATTGAAAAATCTCATCCATCCAATCGAATGAATCTCATGATCAGCATATTAAAGGAAAGTCAAATATTTTTACAGGTTATGAAGAAAATATTAATACAACATAATTAAGCAAAATGAGAGGCAATGAAATGAAATCATACCATCAGGATCTGAAGCACATTCGCCACCGAGCAGCATAAGAAAACAAGAGAAGATTTAATCAGAACAAAACAACAGGAGGAAAATTTATAATTGAAATAAGCAAACAATTTTATGAGAAATATGCAATGCATACAATTTTATTAAGAAATAATAATGTAATTTTTTTACTGAATGCTACTAAATTGAATTGAACTAAATTTAAGTAAAATGAACACGGTCTAAATATGATTTAATAAGTAGGATACTGATCAATTTTGTGAGATGATGTAATGTATGAACAACTTTTGTATGAAAAAGGAAAAATATAAATAAACATACTTTTTCAGAAACAATTGACAAATAATAATAATTAAAAGATGTATAGAGAAAGATTAGGCAAATGTTAACAATATTATTACCTACCATTCATCCAGTTTTTTTCAGGTTGAAAATGGTAAGAAGTTCGTTGCCAAGAAAACATAGCATTGGTCCAATTGTAGCCAACTTTATCTCTGAAAAATGATGGGTTTGACTTGGCTGATACACCTTCAGCTACACCTCTAGGATCCGGCTCAGGAAACAACGTAGTTTTCGGGGTTGAAGGTGACCGGTTTTCAACCGGAGTGGACAATGGCTCTTGGTTAATGATTAAAGTGACCAATGAAATTAGAAAAATGACTGAAGCCAATGTCACTGAAAATACCTTAGCCGGTCTCCGGAGTTTTGCCTGAGAGTGGGCAAGCAATGGGGTGTTTTCGGAGGCGGTGACACTGGAGGGATAGTCCATTGTTTTGGTTAAGGAAGGACGGAGAGAGCACACAAAAGGAAAATAAAAAGATATAAATAGAAAGAAAGGGGTCGTTAAAATATTAATTGGGAGGTAGATGTTGCTAGATCAGATGAGAAGTTTAAGCATAGTTAAAGTTTGTATGGGTGCTAATTGGACTGGTAGTTGGTTATCCATTCTCATTAATATTGTTATGCAACACTTCTTTTATTTGTAGTTGTTGTTGTTTTTTTAAAAAATCTTTTAATTGTTGTTTGTTCTAATCATTAATGTAGTAGTTTGTAGTATGGTTTCAGACTAATTCATATTGGAATCAGATAGATCCCTTTTGAGAAATAAAACTCTTACATCAACTGTTTAACAATATGTAAAAGGCATGTGGGTGCCACAAAACTAGTCTAACTATACCTGAAAGCATTATAATCTATGATTAAATAAAAGAAAGATGAGATTAAGGGTGTTGCTAAATTGTAGCATATCTGAGATTGTCAAATAAAAAAAAATTGCATACCTGAGTTTCCTACCTTCCAGTCAACCTTCAATTTTCATCAATAGTCTTTGAAATGTCAGTACACATATCCGCCACACTATTACACAAATGTCATTCCTTTCCAAGGGTCGAGAATCCAATTTTAACATTTGTTCTAAAGTTAGGTCTTTACTTGTTGCTAGCAAGTTCATAAGCAGAGATAATTAGAAATAAGATATTACTCCAAATTCAGTTAAATCGACATGTCTAGTCACAAAATATTACTAGAAATCTAACTTGAGAATCCAGTAAAATCAACATAAATAGAGATTATGATAATTTGGATTATATACAAATATTCAAACCAAACTCTATCCTATAGGTTAAGGTTATGGTTACTTTTTTTTTTTTATTACTTTTTATTTTCACCATTGAATTATTTGTAAAAACAAAATAACCATAGAAAAACTCATATGATACATATCATATCAATTAATAATTTGATATATTTTATTTATTTGGAAGTAACTGGATGCAGTTTATTATATTATAAAACACAAATATTTCTTCGATACATTTTTGTTATTATAAAAGAAATACAAATATATTTTTCCATAAAAAAAATACAAACATATTTAACATTTTTAAAGAAAATTGAGTGAATGAATTGGGCAGGGCTTGAGGATTAATCCCAGTCAACTCGGTTAGGCCCATGCCCTCGAATTATTCAGTGGATGATGTTCACATGGTCATTAGAAGCTGGTTCCTTCAGGCCCATCTTAATTATTTCATTTCATAAAAATTTATTTTATTTGATACAGTGAAGTCATTGAACTTATTTTATTATTTCGTTCAATAAAATTCATTTTATACAGTGAACTGTGAATCATTGAACTTGTGGAACAAATTCACGACAGTAATTCTAAGAGAAGGTCTCTATCAAGCCATAAATCAGAATGATGTTTGAGGTTTCGCTGAAAAATATACGGTTACGAACCTTTCTTTTCAATACAGAATCACCTTCGACACTCCTGAAAATTAATATTTATATTTATTTATTTATTGATTTTTTTATCAAAATTTAAATGATTGTTGACGAATAGGAGTTCCTTCTACACCCACTTGCATGTAGTTCATATGATTGTCACATGAAAAGTTGAAGACACTTAAAGTTAACTCTTACGATATCCATCCGGCTCCAATATATTAATATTTTCAACAAAACATTGACTATATGCATTAATTTTTATTATTTTTTGGTTTCTAACTGTAAACACTATGGGTGTTCATTTATCGGTTTGGTCGAAGAACCGAACTAACTGAAAACCAAATATTATAAGAACAAAACCGAACTGAAAAAATTTCATCAAAATGGAAAATAATGAGCAGTTCGACTCGGTATTCAGTTTCAACTCATACTAAGTAAATTATTAATTTATCATAATAATTGTATTGAAAAGTTTATGTAAAATCATGAAAATATTTTGCTGCAGAAATTCTTTCGCAAATAAAAAGGCTCTAGAATTATGTATTTAATAATTTCTCAGGCTCCTAACTAGAATATAGTTGTCCATGGTCCATATGAAAGCGAAACAACGATATGGTAGCCCAACAATGATTTAATGGTTGATTGCCTGGCTTAGTAAATGTAATAACAAATATAATAATTTAATGGTTGATTGACTGGATTAGTAGATGTTTTGTTAAATCAATAAGATTTTAGAAGTTGTACTACACAAAATATGGCATTTTCACGAAATCAATATCATAAAATTATATTATGACATGACATTAACAATCAATTATAATAATAGAAAATGAACTCTCAGATCTCTACGGCCAGAAACCTTGGATGAAAAAAATACATAGAGACAATAATATCCTTCCATTTCACAGGTATAAATTCACCAAATTACACAAGTATGATTGCAACTATAACCTTTGAAAAACAGAACTGTGCTTAAAAAATAGACATTTTCCATTTGTGCAATGAAGCATCTACATCGTGTACAAAAATAAAACAGAAACTCAATGCCAAAACAAACTTTCTATATTGAAGAGAAAGAATCAACAAATGATTAGAAATTCTAGTCAAACCGATCAAAATTACCAGTTTTCCGAGGGAAAATTATGGACTAATACACTTTGATACCAGACCATATTCTGAAGATAACCAAAGGCAGGAATTTACAACAGAGAAGCCTTTTGTGCAGTTCAAAAAAAATATATATTTTCTGCTTGTAAATCTCTTGCTGTTAAACCCAAAACATATAAGAAGACTATCTTATCCTATGTGTCTGTCAGAGTATCTCTGTCTTTTCCATTTTTCTTTTCTAATATATTCTTCACAATATATTATTTATAGGGCACTACACTTGTTCTTCCATATCACCAGGGACTTTAGGAACTCCATCACCTGGGCAGAGGTACATAACAACCATGTCAGAATCCTTAGTAGAAAAGTATGACCTGAAAAATTGTTAATATATGTTTATAAATCTTACTTCTGAAGGATCTCTGACAGAGTAAAATGCACTAGAGTCTTTCGGAGCAGATGATACCAGAATACCATACCCGCAATTTCTTTCTCTCAAAACCTGTTGAAAGTTCGTATTCATTAATTGAATTGACTAAAAAAACTTGTCGAAGTGAGACGAGATGAGTATTATTCTCGACTTTACCTTAAATGCATCTTCATCTGTCCGGTCATCTCCCACGTAAATTGGCAGCACATCTTCACAATTGCTCAGCCCTAATTTAGACATTTTAATCGTTATCTCACATGCCATGCCTACAGATGGTTGAAAATTCAATGCTTACAAGACATGAATAAGTTACTCACCAAGTGATTCAAGTAGAAATGTAACAGCTTTCCCCTTGTCCCAATTGATCACAGGTCGGATCTCTAAAACCTATATATGTTCAAAAAACAGAACGGAATTTTAGAAAAAACCATCACTGATCTAGCAAGTCACAGAATATCTAAACTAAAGTTGAAAATATCAAGAAGTCAATGAGTTGTATCTGCATATTACCTTCCTACCATGAGTCAATCGAAGACGAGGGTAGTTTTTTATAATATCATGGACACATTGTGCAACTGTTGTCCAATTCTACAATCAAAACAGGACAGTTTAGAAATCACGACTAGAAAACCAGTAGATTAAACTATGGATTTGTGGAAGAATGATAAAAAAACAAACAAACAAGACACACCTTTTCATCTACATTACGGTAATGTACAGATACACAGAATTTGTTGTTTTCTATATTTGCCCCTTTAATGTTTTTGGTACTCTCAATAAGGGAATGGTAAACCTGCTCAGAAAAAGAAAAGAAAGGGCTCAATATAACAGCAGAAAATAAAGACTCTTACATTCATCAAAAAACAACACTCATGATATGATGGCACGACATAAGGTTCACTTACCTCTTGTATCATGGGTAAAAATTCACTAGCCGGTTGAAATAATTTGACTTCCTTACCCTATATTTGGAAGAAATCAAGATCATTAAGATACTAACAAAACAAAAGGAAAACAGAACAGGTCTAAATCAATTGCAGTGCGAAAAATTACCTGCTTGTCACTAGATCTAACACAATTTGGGTTGTCATCAGATACAGATTCTCTAACAGGCCCTATAATGTCCATACCATGACTGCCCGCATAATAGAGTTCATTCAATCCGACAAATTCATAAACCTGTGTACAAAAACCCAGCAAGATATTAGCACTTCTGCAAAAATTTGAAATTGAAGATGTCAAAATGTCACTAGTTGAAAAGAAACCTGCTATGACCTTATCACAGCTTCTTCCACTAATTATGGCGGTTGGGAAACATTTTGATACCTTCTTTACCACATTACGCATCTGAAATGAATGCAAGAAGATTATTAAGAAAGAAATTAAATTAGAATGGGAAGTTCCTTACATTTCAATTTCTGAAAATTATGCTTACCGCACTAGACATGAAGGCACAGTCAGGGTTGTCAACAATTGGAGAAAGAGTCCCGTCATAATCCAGAAACAAAGCTATTCTCTTGCCTTTCGCAAAGTTCGCAATATGCTCAAAACATGCAAGTGCTGATGGATATTTAAGCTGTATAATCGGAAAAAGCCAAAGAACGCCATGTGTTAATCATTCTATTTCAACACATACTCAAATAAAACACGTAGTTCAACTTATGAAGAGAAAGAAATTACCATCCAAGTACGATAGGCAAGATCAGAATCAGCTGAAGCAGGGTCATTAAAAAGATCCTTGGTAACCCTCTTGTGAGGAGGAGATGAAGATTTCATAGCATCAAGCCAGCTACTGGAGCGAACATCATCTAATACTCCAGTTTTCTTCCTAGGAATTGTTAGGAATAAATTTGAATACATTGTTCCGGGAGGTGTATATGGAAACAGACTAGAATGCACTCCCAATCTTGACTTGTTTATAGGTACAGGGTCAGTAAGAACAGGAGCAGCGTGATTCGATAGGTCCATTGGATCCAGATTCGTTCAGCAATACGAAACACAATTGAGGTTAATCTGTAAGCGTTTCAATTCAATACAAAATCTTGGATGTCTTCTTCCTTCACCCAACCCTCTTATCAATGAAAAACCAGCTCTTCAAAGTGCTGCCGTCGCTGTTAGTTGGTGTATAGTCCATCAAGCGCAGAACCCCTGAACTCTGATGACCGGAAAACGTGTCAGTAACCATGAATATATTTACATACTAAAGCAAGAAATTAGAAAATCAAAAGGATGATACTTTCAAGAAAAATTTAACAAATTTACCTGCAAATGTTCATCTTCTAGCTACTGTAGATAAAGGAGTTTGCTTTAGCTTTCTAGTTCCTCAAAATATCTTCAACCTTTTAAAGAAAGAAAGAAACTGCTTAGTACAACAACAACAACAAAGCTTAGTCCCGAAATGATTCGGGGTCGGCTAACATCAACCATCAACAATGCCTCACCAAATGAATACTGATAATATAAGCAGCAATCAAGAATATACAAAATGAATCTTGGAGAGAATAAACAATATTTTAAATAGAAATGAACCGTTCAAACCATAGCAACATTAAAAAGAAATATTTGGGGAAAAAATTCAAGAAAAAGATAGCATTTCTTGCAAGAATAAAATCTTTGAAAAAGTAAATTCTCCCGCACCAAAACTCTTAATCGAATACGAAAAGTCGGAACCAAACCAAATGTCAACGAATTTAAATTTAAATGCAGCTTTATTCAACACAGAAAAGTAAGCTAAAGAAAAAGAAATCAACCTCTTCGTTTCCCCTTCAAATCTCTTTTTCCTTCCTTCTTTTTCCGGCAGGAAAACAATGGAAAGGCAAAAAAAAGCAGCTGAAGAGAAAATAAGATGAGCCTATAACAAAACCCTAGAAATGAATATCTCGCAGAGAACGAGAACGAGAATCAAGCTAAAAAGATCTTTATATTATACCCAAATCGATGCAAATGCGATTTTCAGAACAAAGAAAAAAGAAGGTTAGCTTAAAATAGAGTCTGGGTATTTATAGAGGTCTTCCATTTTGACGAACGTGATTTACATTTACAATTCTTACACGGTTGTTGAATCAGGAAACACAATACCAACCCCTACTCGCATCACACGCTCTTAAATACACCACGCTCCCAACTAATCACTCCCCTAAATGGACATTACGCGCGCTAAACAATGATTAGAGAATAATTTTCTATTTAGCGAGTCGCAACTAACTGAAAGAATCCTAGAGGGAAATATTTTATTTTAATCTAATAACAAACAAAACTGCCAAACATGGTGGGACCCAATTGATTTTGGAGGGGAAATATACGTGGCAGTGTAGACTTTGCGGCCATAGCGCGTATTGACACGTGTGGATGACTCGATGCTGACGTGGCCACGTTTGTTGTAAGGGCCCGTTGTTTTTGGGCGGGGTCGCTGGAAACAGACGGTCTCTTTCAGTATAGGAGTAGACGGTGGTTGTGAAGAGTTATAGCCATACAGATGGGGACACGTGGCGGGGTTGTGGGGTTTTGAAATCTCGAAACATCATTGCCACACGATTGGTTTAGGTGGCATTTTACTAGGGATGGGTTGTGGGGTTGTGGGCTTTGAGATGACAAGTTGTGGCCATTTATGTCTTACACGTGGCAAGATGATTAGGACTTGCCTTGATGGGACGAACTCACTCTCAACGAATCTTAACTCCCATGGTTTCTTAAATTTTTATACAATTATATTGAGTTTCTTTGAATTGAATTTTTTTTATATTATACTTTTGTATTATATTTTAGTTATTAATTGTATGGTGTTGTGTTATTGTTCATCTTAGTTTATCAATGGTTGGTTGGCGTAATGCCAGTGTGAAGTTGTGATTAGTAGGACAGTTTGCGGCTCAATCCCCATAATAGCGACCGAGAAGAATTTAAATATCATAATTTGTAGACCTGCCTTGAATTAAGATTAGTCGGCCAGTGTGAGTTTTAGATACAAGATGAATAAACCAAAAATTGTTCGACTCAGCTTTAACCTTGGCACAAAAGTAGGTTTGACCTTTTAAATTTATGTATTGACTCTTAGCTTCTTAATTTGCACGAAGTGAGTTATTTGGCACTTGATTTTATATATAAAAAATTGTTGTCTTTCTAAATTTTTATAAATTGATATATACAGTTTTTAAATTTGTATAATGTATAATTTATAATTTTTAAAAATTCACTTTTGTTTTGACACATAGACTAAGGAGTTAATTATGTCACTTTAAATAAGTTTATGAAGCTAAAGACACAATTTGTAATCTTAGAAAGTCAATCTACTTTTTGATCAGGTTCAAAGAACTACTAATATATTAGCAGATATTATTATTTAAGAAAATATAAATATTGAAAACTTCAGAAAATAAAATATAAATGTTGAGAAAATAAAATGTTGCTATCCTAATTTTGTATACATATTGTTATGATAATGGCATTGCATGTGCAAAATGGACATATTCTAGCAACCATTTGTGGTGGCAAACTGGACCACTTTCCGGCCCTAACGATAACGAAATAAGACTTTTCATATGAAGGGTTAAAAGAGTTCCTTTCTAGCTAATACAAATCAAGACCATGAATGAATCTGTTAATTTTATTTTATTAAGCCATGTTGATTGAGGATCATAATAAGCCCCTTTTTGTTCTGATTCATTCGTAGAGACACCTTAGAACTAGTTTGACTATTGGAGTGTCAGAAGAGTCATCAATACAACTATAGAATGAAACAAGTGGTTCCTAAATAATTGATTTATTCTCGTTTTTTAAACTCCAATTTGCATGTTATGCTACTAAAGTTATGTGAGTTGAGGACTCATTGATTGGTTAGAATTGTATGGACATGTTTTCTCCCGAAAACACATATCTATTATAAATATTATATAGATAATATTTATGTGATAAGAGATGATGACGATACTCAAATCTCAGTCAATAGGTCTCAAAGGCCTAAAAAGAATAGGCTATTCCAAAATATAAGCCTCTCTAGTCGGATTAGATACGAGAGGTGGATCGAAATAGTCGACCCCCTATAGTCAGGAAATGGATCCTTCAATCCGAGGATACAATTTACCCTGGATCGACTATCTCGGTCCTGGCCTCGAACAAGTCAGGTATACAATGCAAAATGGCCCGTGCCATAGGTAGAAGGCCTAGTCTGGAAGCTCTATAAATAGAACTTGAGCCCAAAAACTAGAACTCTTTCTCTCTCTCTCTAAATTCTCTCTCTTTCTTTATTAATATTAAGGAGTTCACTTTAATCCAATATCTCGTGAAGAAATTTCAATAACTTATAAATTTGTTATAGTTGGGATTTGATCCGTTTTATATAAAGTGGGGATGAAGTCAAGGTGTGAGATTACTAGTTGAGCTGGCATAATCATAATGTGGTTTTTTTTTTTCTTTTGTATGTGAAATTAAAATGAAAAACATATCATAATATGGTTAATTGGTTGATAAAGAAAATGAGAAAAGTTTAGTAAGAAGAAAAAAGAAAAGGAGAAAAGAGAAAGAGAGATACAAATTAGCTTTTGGTGGTGGGTCGGTCAGCCAATCTTCTTTTTTACCGCCGTAGGATGCGCTTTCCTTTATTGTCAATCGAACCAAAGGGTCAAACCTGATTTTGATTAAAAGTGCTGATCTTTCTAAATTTAATCAAAAATATATATGGTCTTGCACTTGCAAAATCATCACCAAGCTTACTCAAGATATTCACTCTGATTGGAAAAAATGATTGAAAAAACAAGGGCGAAATTTACTTGGTGTATGAATTTAGGACTAGTCATAATACAAAATATGAACTTTATTTTTATACATTACAGTTTATGAATTTAAAAGTAACTTTCCACTAAAATGTATAGCAGGTTAAAACGTGTGGTTAACACGTTAGCTAAGTATTTTTCATTTTTCTTAATAATACAAGACTAACATAAGTAATATTCTATGGTCACTTTATTTTTCACAAAATAACCATTACTTTGTTTTGTTAACCATTGGATCATGAGTTAAAAACTAATCCAATGGTGAAAAAAACAAAGTATAGACAAAGTAAGAGAAAAACAAAGTGACCATAGCCTACACCCTAACATAAAATTACCCCTCCCATCCTTCTTTCAAGAAACATTATCTCTCATTTTTTTCAAAATTTCTCTTTTTTCCCTTTTATTTTCTTATTATTATTCTTTCATCTTCATCTTCAAAATCTTTGTAACCACATAGTAGTTTTAGAGTATTCTAAAATCAATTTAACTAAAATTTATTTATTTTTTTATATAAACACAATTTCAAGTTGGTGAATTTGTCCCTTTTCTTAAAGAAAAAGTTGGTGTTTGACAAATTAATTCAAAATTCGCCAATTATAAAACTAAATTCGCTTTAGTTTATATTAAATTGGGTTCGGGTTTCAACATTGTCATTTTGACCTTGGTTCCAACTTTTACTATTTCCACTTTTGAACAATGGTCATGTCTCTTGTTAAAAAAAAAAAAAAGCAATGGTCATGTCTTACAATTAAAGCAATTAAATGGAAGGCACCTGCTATGTCTGAATAATATTATTTTAAATAGTATGAAATTTGCAGATTAAACATGTGCACCTCACTCAATATTACTATTATATTAAGAAATCTAAACCTTACAAAAATATATTTCAATTGAGTGCTTCTAATTGTTATTTTATTTTTTAAAATTGTGGTATCATTTACTTATGATAAAGGATTGTAGCTTATTTCGTTTTGTAAAAATAAAAATTAAAAATTTTCATTCTATTAGAATAAGAATTTTTTTTATTAAAACAATTAAAATTATAGTTAGCTCTTTTTTTTTTTGAAAGGTATAGTTAGCTCTTTTAAAAATTAGATATTTTAAGAATTAACGATATTCTAAGTAACATGAATTCGGTTAGTCATTTCGAGACAATTTAAATGTTATTATTAACGAGAGAGAAAGTCAAGTTTTAGAAAGAGAAATTCAAGAACGAACATTTTCATTGAACGAAATATGTGGTTCCATAGTAAATAAGATATTAAACAACGTTAACTCACAGTTTTTTTATATTTTGATCGTTAACAGTACGTGATTTTTAAATCGTTAATTGAAAAGAATATTATTCTTTTTAAAAGCGTGAAATCGCAGTACGAATGATTAAACATTGGACAAAAGGTACAGATGATGGGCATGAAAGTGATGGATCACTTAAATCTTATTGTAGGCTCTTGATATGGGTTGAAGAGTAATAGGCCGAATATGTTCAACGGTTTAAGAATGTATTTAGTTGGTGTTCAAGTATTTAAATTATTCTTTTATTAGTTTAGAACCTTATGGTAGCTAGGCTTATATATTTGTATATAATAGGGGGTGTCCATATCAATAATATTCTAGTTAACGTTGTCAAACTTACATATGATATCAGAGCTACAAGCGTTTTAAATAATTGACACTTCAATTTTTTCTCTTCTCTTTTGTAACCGAATATTCTATATTTTATGGCTTCTTCAACCTTCAAATTTCTTTTTCCCTGACCAATTTCTCCTGCCTTAATGGCGACAACTCTCTGTGCCACCATCTCCTCTACAACGTCTAATACTCTCTCGACTGGAAGTTCCTTCATTATCCAGTCGCATACTTCAACAAATTCTAGTTTGTACTTCTCACCGACTAGTGCAAATTGGATCAATTTCTAGAAAGTAATTTTGATGTCGCAATTTGAGGTCGTGTTCATTATTTTCTTAATATTGAACTTGAATGGTCTTCTAAGGACGTCTTTCTTCATCAATTGAAATAGGCTTAATAGGGTATTACCCCCCAAACTTGTCTCCAATTAACAAGTGACACCCCGAACTTTGAAACGTTACAAAAATCCCTTCTAACTTGCTTAATTGTATAAACTAACCCCGTAAAAACTCTCAATTGTAACAATTAACCCCCATATCCGGCAAGGTCCAATTGCACTTAGAGAGTGGACTACACTCGCGACACGTGGCAACATATCATTGGTTGTCAAATGCCACATGTATAAAAAAAATTAAAAAAAAAAGAATTAAACAAAAATAAATATTTCTTCTTCTTCTTCATATGTTCTTATTCTTGTTCTTCATTTTCATATTTTTTTTTTCATTTTGATTCTTTTTTTTCTTCTTTTTCTTTTTCTATATCCATTAAAATTGCTTTGCTTTACTTTTCTTTTTTTTTTCTTCTTCTTCTTTTTCTTTCCTTTTTCTTTTATTCGGAAATCTGGAAATTTTCCAGAAATCTGAAAAGTTTCCAGATTTCAGACGAAATCTGAAAAGTTTCCAGATTTCAGACGAAATCTGGAAAATTCGAGATTTCCGTCGGAAATTCCGTCAGAAATCTGGAATTTCTAGGAATTTCCAAATTTCCGTCGAAAATTCCGTCTGAAATCTGGAATTTCTGGGATTTCCAGATTTTCGTCAGAAATTCTGTCGGAAATCTGGAATTTTCCAGAAGTTCCAGATTTCCGAATCTGGAAACAAAGAAAAAGGAAAAGAAAAGAAAAAGAAGAAGAAGGAGGAAAAGAAAAAGAAAAAAAAAAAGAAAGAATGAAGAACATGAAGAACAATGAAGAATAATGAAGAACAAGAGAAAGAAATGAAGAATTAGTTTTTTTTTAATTTTTTATACTTTTTCTAATTTTTTTAATTAATTTTTTTTCATTTTTCAACCCTTTCACGCGCCCCAACGCGTTTGAATCTCACTCTCTCTGCCATATCAGCAATTTGGGGTTAGTTCATACAATTAAGCAAGTTTATGGGGATTTTTGTAACGTTTCAAAGTTGGGGGTGTCACTTGTTAATTAGAGACAAGTTCAGGGAGGTAATACTGTATTAAGCCATTGAAATATTGCAAGTCAGTCATAACCCAAGCTAATATGCATGAGTCACAACCAGTATCTAGTCCCAACAATCTTCTTTCTCTATACCGTAGTATTGTTAGGAGCGTGCAATACTTAACATTTACACGTCCTGACATTTCTTTTGATGTTAACAAAGTGGTCACAGTTTATGCATGCTCCGTCTAAGTTAGATTGGAAGTAGATCATTTACGTTAGTCACAGCTCCATTCAACTTATTGGTTAAACCATTGAAGACTGTAATGAAATTTTTGTTAGATTTATTAGACTATGTACTTTTTGGCTGAAGTTTGTTAAACTGAACTGAAGTTTGTAAATAGAACTTAATAGAACTGAAGTTTACTGAAAACAGGTAAAAAAGAACAGAGGTAGTCGTTATGCAGATGGTGTGGCTCACACTCTTACAAGTGCTTCTCGTTCTTTGCCAAAAACAACTTCTATCTGTTACTTACCCAATAAATTAAACAGTAATTTCCTAAAAAAAATCTCATGTTTACAGATTTTGTCAAAATGGTTTATGTGTTTATTTTTTTGACAAAAAGAGAATTGTGTTTATTACCATTACTCAAAAAGCGGAAAATCCATTAATGGTGTTAAATGTGATAATGTGGCAAGAGGTTTTCGATCTTAATTTATTGATGAATTCCTAAAACATTCATGTATTTACAACTTTAAAGTGTCGAAAATGAGTTTTTGTAACGTAACCAATAAATTAAGACCAAGATGCCCCTTGCCACGTCATCACATTTAACACCGCTGTACTTTTTGGGTAACCGAGATAAACACAATCCTTGTTTTGTCATAAAAATAAACACAGACACCACTTTGACAAAATTGGTAAACATGAGAGTTTTTTATAAAATTGCAAAACTGATAATTAAATCAGGAATGGTGCTCACCTAGTCGATAACTGACCAAATAATTAAATTAAAATTTAAGCGTGGAGATTAAAACTTAATGAAATCACTTATTTTACTTTAATTATAAATAGTGTTTTTTTTGTTTTTTTACTACATTCTAAATAGTTCCGTATTAACCTGTCGTCTTTAGGTAATTTAATTATGTTTTAATCTCCACCCTTAAATTCTAATCTCATGATAATTGACCAAATTATATTTAATCAGTCATTAATTCAGTGAACACAACTGTTAAATCAGTAATAATTTATCGATTAATCTTTCCCTTTATTCATAAATATTTTTCTTTAAAAGAAAATTTAGTAGTAATACTAATAAGGGGTTTTATTGTTCACCAAAAAGAATAAGGGGTTTTATTTGACTTGGACTTGGGTCGTAATGTCGGCCACCCACGTTATAGAATCAGAATCCTCCAAAGTAGCCATTTTAAATTAATTATTATTATTATTTGATGGGAAAATATTATTTTTTAAATTAATTATTGGGAATTATTTTTTTAAATTAATTATTAGAAACTTGGAATTGAACCCAATAAAATATTCGCAAGTACTTCTGATATTATTTCTTACATGGATGCGACGAAGCTAAGCTAATAATAAAGTTGAAATCAAAACACGTTTGGTTGTTTTAATAATTTTTTGACAAGCAAAAACACATTGTTTTATTGTTGAAGAAATAAATTAGGAATAAAGTTAGGCGGTTTATTTCTCTAACTTTTTGTTTTAAAGCATTTCTCAACTTTAAATGATTACAGATGAATACATAATGCATTGTAAAGTTAATATATCGATGTTATTGTGCCTATTAAAGTATTCTAGTTTGAGTCCTTGCAATTTCAGTGTTTATGAATTTAAAAACATCAGTTTAATAATAGTATTGTGTATGCTTCAAGCTTGAGGGGCATTCACGTGAAAAAGTGTCAGAAATTATAAAAGACGTCGATGTGCCTTAACTACTATTTCAGTTTGGCATTATTAAAGTTGATAGCACAAAAACATTAGATATAAGCCACCTCTTTTCTTTGTATGCTCTTGTTTGTTGGGAATTGAAATTGAAACTTCCCCATCTATTGTTAAATGAAAGTTAAGGCAAAAAGGTTTGGAGCCTTGCAGGACAAGAACAAGTGTGAGTAAAATATGTTTGTCCATCTTAGTAAGTAAGCATTATTCTTAAGTTATTTCTTAGTTATTTCTCAAAAACCAACTCCAAACTTATTTCCCACATCAACACAAATATTATTGAATATGATAATAACAAATTTAATTTTTAAAATAATAGATAATAAATGTGTTTCTTAATATTGTTTTAGATGGTACAAACAAGAAGCCACAACCTATTTATTTTTTAATTTAAATAACAAAATTTTGAAATTTTTAATGAAAGTAGTTTATATTTATTTGACTTTTATAAATTTATCCTTATTGTTCTTATGAAATTTATGTTCTTCAACACCATTCATATCATTTTAATATCATTGATGAAAGAACAAAGTTATTTAGCTGAATAAGTTATTATTGTAATCAACTATTATTGTAATTGTGATTTTATTAATCAACGTCAATGCATTTAGTATTTACAGTTTATAACAGGAATGGTAATTAAGGAGATTTCAACAATGAGTAAAATGATAAGTAAAAGACTGGCATTTTTCTTTTGGAACTTTGATACAAGAGATGTTATAAAACCAAGTCTGGTCAAATTTGTTAGTTAAAATTCCAAATTTTGACCTTGACAAAAATGGGGAGCTTGTGAAGATACGCTAACAGAAAAATAACTTGGAACATCATGCATGCAATGTAAGAATGAATTGATTCTGATTGACTAAACAATAAACATTTTAAGGAGATTTGAATTTATCAAAATCAAAGATGAGATCATCCGTTCAAATAAACCACCGAGACAGAGTGCTAAATAATACATCAGTAATATAAGAAAAGAACATGCATGTGAGATGAACTTCATTATAAAACTCGGTCGTTTGGCATCATATGATTCAATGAACATAAACACATAAGTTCGGAATACATGGGTGACCCTTGCAATTTACAAGCGGCATGAAAGAAGAAAAAGATGGATCTGGTCTTTAATTTTTTTCTACTCAAGATAGGGACTAGTCAATTTTGGAATCCACTGTGGAAACTCACATCAATGTCTCTTCATGTTTCGGATCTTGCTTTGCTTTCATTTCATTTATTGCTACAATAAATGCAACATCTTCGTAAAATCATAAAACCAATTTTCTTTTATAATCAAATCTAGAATTAAAAGATTCAAACTAGGAATTAGAATCTCAATTCCAAAAGAAAACTAGGACTTTCTTACAAAGAAACACAAATAGTTATAAACAACCTATTTGATGAGACCAATTTAATATGATTATCGTTATTTTATGTTATTTATAACGTATATAATTATATGTAACATGACACGATTATAATACAAATACCCTCACCAACACTGATGCCCAAAAGAAGACGCATGCATTTGCATTAGAGATATATCAATAACAAAGCCTTCGTCCCAAGAAAATTCGGTCAGCTAACATGAACCATCATAAGTAATCGTGAAAGCAAGTGTCAACGACATAAATTATCTCTCCATTCCGTCCTATCCACTGCCATATTTTTCTCATCCTAATAAACTATCTCAATCTCAATCTCAATCCTCTAAGACCAGAGATATATCATATCATATAATCTTAAATTTAAGGCCCCCCCTGCCTCCTCATTTCAGTTTTCTCAACATATACGAACAAGTCATCCCTACCACTGGACCAATAATTTAATAAGAAAACAAACCATAAAGGTAGCCCATAAAGCCAGACCAGCTAGGCCCAAAATTTTTATTGAGGAATCTTTTGAAATGACTCAGTAAGGACCAAATTCACGTGCAATAGTAGTGAGAAACAGTGCAACAAATAAAGCTACCAGTCACATAAATTACTCCGACAAGTTCAAAAGAGAAGCAGCAGTTAAGGGAACGGGACAACTTCAAAAGTTCTAAGCACCTCCACATTTTACAACAGCAGAAAAAATCAGAACACAACCCAAATTAAAGGAATAAGCGGGATAATCTTACAAGCAAACCTCAAAGGCCCTGGTTCTATTCTCTTCTTGATCGATCATTTGGACAACATGAGCCACACCTTCCGCTATTTCCTTCTGGATCACACCATCAGGCATATCAAAAGTCCTCCTTTTTATGGAAAGTTGTTTCCCTGAAGGTTGGGGGTCTACAGCATCAAGCATTGTCTCTAGCTCATCCACCATTGACCTTTTAGATGCTCGAACCATCACATCAGCACCCTGAAATTGTAAAATATATCAAACGGATGAATCAAATATGACAACTAAATCTCTCTAAGTTTAATTATTTTCAGTATCAGTTTGTTGGTGGTGGTGGGATGCTAGTAAGTTAATAACTAGCAAGTATATGTTGTCAAAAAAAAAAAAAAAAAAAAACTAGCAAGTATATAGATATCACAATTCTCAAAGGGTCCTAAAAATATGTATGGAGATAACTGTGTCGACACCAACACTCAGTATAGTAAATAATAAATATCCATTGAGGTGTAAATGAGGGTAGGTATGGTTTTTAATATGAAAAATTGGTGGGTTGTATATATAGATTTTCAAACACTACAATTGAGTTTTTTCATGGTAATGTTATCTTCCCAATTGATAACCCCATCCAAATTTAGGGCAGGTGGGAACAAATTTATTTGAAGATTGACCTTAGTGACCCTGACAATTCTGCTTCTGAGAAATATGCCAGCCTCACATGGCATCAACAGATGAATAATGAAGGCATTAAAGGGTACCAGTAATGGTGTATAGGGACACGTGGTCTGGCTCGTAGCTGTGGTTGTTAGTAATATATATATATATATATATATATATGGGTTATTGTGAACAGAGGGAGTAGCTTTTGAATATCAATCTGTTCGAGTCTTCTTTAAGAGACTTGGGGCTCCATTGAATGGGAGAAATTCCTGCTCTGTTTCTTGTTGCTTCTTATTTCTGTTAGTTTTCATACAATAACGCACTAAAATAGTGGACAAGTTTTAATCAAGCTTTAATTCATCTATATTTGCATTGTACTTGAGTTTCCTTGCGTTTTCTAACATTGAGCAACAAAAAGAATGCATGAAGCGACTCCAAGAACTAATTTTACTAGCTAGTACCAATTAACAAGAAGAACATTAACTCTTTGGAACTAGCACAAACAAATCATAAAACTTCCAATTTCTTATTTGATTAAGTTTCTTTAGTTCAAGTAGAAAGCTATTTGTCAAGAGAAATTATACTTTCAAGCAATATAGTCTGTGATTTGAGGTTTATGAAGGATGGCATTTCAATAATACAAGGCTTGCTACTCGAACTCTACAAATTCACCCCCTTCACACCTTCCTTACAAGGTGCAAGATCAAGATGTAAAGGCATGCCTCAGTCCCAGATCATATCTCTACCACTACAGCAAATTAATTTATATCATTCATCATCCACTCAAACAACATAGTTGAAAACTTCTACACCATGTTAATTTCTCACCTTCTGAACAGGATACACATGTATTGAAGTCCCATTATGACCTCACATTGGATATAAGGGATTTCACAGCAAAGTGCACCAAGTGAAACAATCAACTTTATCATTAAACAATAGCACTATTAAGATTCACAAAATGATATTGATTCCTAACGCAGAAAACTTCAGTTCGGACTTGCATTAATGAGCACGTCAAAGTTGAAAGTAACCCCACAAAGCAGACAAACTTTATGTGTACGTTTGACAAGGCCAATTTTCGTATGTTTGATTGAAAGAATCATTGTATGTTCTTAAAATTGCTGGTGTAGAATAAGTACCAATAATATCCAGTAAAAATCTTTACTTCGTAGAGTAGAAGTAATACTCATATCATTTGACATGTATAAGAAAAACTCTTAAATGACGACTTAATGAATGACATATTTCTATGCAACCGTAACTTAATGAATGATGCAAGAACAAAAACTGGAGGACAACTTCCATCTACATCTATCATCCTTAAAAAGTCGCACAAAAATTTTCCAACTTCCACAAATTTCTTGAATAGAGAATCGGAGAGGACGATGTGGTGAGCTTACATTTTAGAATAAATTAAGATAGTAAAAAGAAAGAAGTTTACCACGTCAAAGAAGGTAATTGCAAGAAAAAACTGTTGGGACTCAAGTTTGAATTTACTTGGAGTGGAATCAGACGCTAGTAGACGTTATAGAAACTTAGCAGATAATCACATTTGAAGTCCTAGAGCTAACTACGAACATAAGTTATATTAGATGAGTAAAAATGCTGCATCGGATATCTATTTAACAAACCACATTCAGTTCCAAAAGCTGATATTTAGAAATAGCGGAAATGTAAAGAATGTTACCTCAATGGCATCGACAGTGAGAAGCAGAACAATAACTTTTTCCGAGAATCGCTGACGCTCAGCTGCATCGCGGGAAATCTGACGACGGTACGAGAAATTATTAAACAATGCTCTGATCTCTTTCAACTTCCCCTTGGCGATAGCCAGCTCTCTAAGAGCACGAAGAGCCTGTGATCTACGAATAAGATAATCTCTGAAAGTCAATTGAATCAACGTTGCAGCATCTTGAGGAGATAATTCCGTCTGTTTCCCCTTCTTAGCTCTAATAACTCGAGGCCTCTTCGCAAACGCCTTGATTCAATCATAAATTCAACATAACAAAATGTCATTTTCATAACTCAATTGTTAAATCAATAAATAAAAACGACGTTGCTATACCTGTCGAAGAACTACAGCCCGATGATCATTAGGTTCTTGTTGAATTTCGATCAGACGAACATTAGCCTCTCCTTTCTTATCTTTCTTCTCTTTCTTATCCTTCTTATCTTTCTTATCTTTCTTCCCTGATCCATCACACTCATCCGCCTCGCCACTCGAAACTTCAAACGTATACTTCCGCGAGACCTCGTCTTTCCCCTCGATCTCAGCAGTCCATCTGTACTTTTTCTTTCCAGCTCCTACCTTCTTCTCTTCTTTCTTCTTCTTATTCTTCCCATCCTTGATCTCGGCAACCCACTTGTACTTCCTCTCTTCCGCCTCCGCCTCCGCCTCCGATCCCTTGATCTCCGCCGTCAACGTGTACTTCCGATCACCGGTGATCAACCTGTCAAACTTCGACTCGAGCTTGCTGACTCGATCAGAAAGAGTCTTCAAGTACAAATCAGCACCAGATGCTCGTTGTTGAATTCTCTTGTAGGTGCAAAATGTAGGCGTTTTACGGACTTCGATGAGATCCGTAACGGTATCGAAGAGCTCGAAAGGATCCGGGTTGAAAAAATCAATGGCGGCTTCTTCTTCTACTAGAAATGAAGGAAAGGAAAGAGATTTTTGAGTGAAAAAAGAGCAAGGTTCGACGATCTCGATTCTTCTGAAGATGCTCATGATTACGAATTAGGGTTTTGAATTTGGGAAGATGAGATTTTGCTGAGATAAGATCTCATGGATTTAAAATGTAGTTAAAGGAGAAGAAGACAAGACTGGGAGCTTAACGAGGAATAAGATAGTCAAAAAGATGGGAGGTGGAGGGGTGTAATGGGGAATTGAGTATGGGGAGTCAGCAAAAGTGGGTAGGATTGGGCGGGATTGAAAAGTGTTCGCCGCATATTGGAGAAGGTAAAAAGACAAAAATAACCATGTGGACATAGACATGAGAATCTCAGAGTGCGATTACACTGACGGGATAGAGGTGGGGTAGATTATGATGGGCACGTGATCGATGGAGGAAATTGGAGGGCTCCAAAATGGGCTGGGCTTTTGTTTCTTCGTCTTAAACCTCAAGGCCCATGAAGATTTCGCCTGTATTCAACATCTCATTCAACTGTCTCCGCAATTCCTCTAATCTCGGAGGTGTCATTCGATATGGCACAAAAAATAGGTAGTGTTAGTCGTGACACCAACTCTATTTTATAATCCACCTCCCCTCTTTGGTGGAAGGCTCTTGGGCGATTGTGGTGGCATGACGTTAATAAACTCTTTAAGGCCGTCGACAAGAAGTTCGAAAAATCTTGGATGAGTCGCCCATCCTTTTCCTTGAAGGTTACAAGATAAGTTGGCTCATCAAGCTTTAATCCTTTGCATAGGTGCATAGCAGAAAGAATATTGTCAAAATTTATTACCTTAGCTATTTTTTTCCAATTGCAACAAATTTAGATGTCAAATGTAGTGATAAAACGTGGTTGTCATAGACATCTATAGTGTAGTGAATATATATTTTTTTGATTTTCCATTCGGTTTTCGAACCACATTGGGCCGACTAATTCGGATTCGGGGCGGATCCAAGGATTATGGTACTTAAACCCCTCTCAGTCGCAGTTGTGGGGGATTGATAAGCAGACCTCCCTACCAAGCGCAGCCCCATGCTACCACTGCGCCAACCATCGATTGGTAGTGTAGTGAATATATATAGTTGTTCGAGAAGTTCTCTTGATAGGATATATTGTCCCGTTTGTCATTGACCTTGTCTTAAAGGAAATAGAATCATAGTAAGTTTCTAATTTATTTTATTTATGAAATTTATGGTGTGTTGATATTATCTTTCTACATAGGAAATATGAAGGGCGGGTCGCGCCCTATTAGTGGATCAAGCCCTCCTAGTTTTGGCAGATCCGGGATAACAAGCGAGTAGGATTTGAGCTTCAACCATGAGCATGAGGGTTAAGAGCCGCTCAGGGCCCATGTATCTTGGTAGTTTCTAAGATTAATATAAAAGCTATTATTAGACTTTAACTATCTGCAATTAAATAGTCTTGGTTCGGACAACTACATTAATTAGAGAATTAAAAACGAACCCAAAAAGGATTTGCATGAGGGATGTGTGTGTTAAAAATTAATAATTCAAAAGCCATTCTAGCTCAATAATGAACAAGTTTGGCCAAAAAAAACTAGCATGTCAATTTGCGTGTTTGAATACTTGGAACCGAACCCTATCTTTTATGCTTTATCAGTTACTAATTAAGTACTACATTGTTAACAAAGTAATTACGTTATTAAGCCAAATTTATGGGTCCTTGAAATACTCACAATTCAATGATGCAATGTAAAAAAAAGAGCAAATCTGTAGAGAATGTAGCCAGTTAAGATAAACCAACCAATTTGGAGATCACAAAAAACAATCTCAGAGATTAACACAAGGAACACAATAATACACATCCTACCTACACTGCCTAAAAAAGAAAATTTTACCTTTTTAAGAGAACATAAATTTATGTAGGAGTGAGACCCATGTCTCCAGAAAAATCGTATTCAGACAATGATACCATCACAAAACTTGCAAGCGAAAGTCCCATTCCGATCAAAACCCCCACACTCATACCCAAAGCCATAGCTTTTAAGGTTCCACCACCACAAACCCTAACTTGTTTATCTTCCTTCTTGTCTCCTACCAAACAATATTTATCAGGCTCCACGTCAACCTCATCAAGACACGACTCACAAGAAGAAACTGTATCGAGAGGCTTATTATCGGGCGTCGTTCTGAACTCATTCCATTCTCTGAAAGCAGTTTCAAACAGTTCCGCCATTCTCACGATGTCCTGTAAGTAGAGTGTGTTTTCCGGGTTGGCAGTGGCTTCTGCGTCGAAGAGAGTTTTTAACCAGTCGACTGTTTTTTCTCCGTCTTGTGCGTATTTCTTTTGCAATTTTGTGTAATTTTTCTTCATTGTTTTGCTACTTGTGTTTACTACTAATTGTGGCATTTGATTTGTGATTATAAACTTGTTAATGAACATTAATTTACGGCTGGAAGTGTAGTTCCTGAATCAAATTCTACTTAATAGGAATTGTAATTCCAATTCAACAACTTTTCCTATTTCAAAAGTGTACTACATATAATTAAGAGCTTGCAGCAAACTCTACAATATAAAAGTTTTTCTTTTTAAATATAAAAATAAAACATACAATATAATAAGTTATTTTACTGTTTCACAGCACTTTTCATCATTACTAAATTTACTAGTATTTCACAAGAAAAGAAGAAAAAATCACTAATAGCATAACTAGGAATTAATATTAGAAGAGTTTTATATATCTTGTATATTAAAAAAAGTCTTATTTATTGGTCCATACCACTAATATGGTAAGAGGAATTGATATTTTAAACTTTGTTACTTTATTTTTTACAACATAAGTATTTTAACCTTTTATCAATTGTAACCCTATAATTAATATTCTACTTTAATTATAGATAAAACATTATTGATTGACCGAACAAATGTAATGGAAAAATATATTTATAATCAAAAAATATAATACAAAATCATTTAATGTTGTAGAATTTGCTAACTATCAAATGTATTTTTGTATTTGTAAATCAAAATTAATAATTGTATTAATTCAACATTTTTTCTACTATATATATATTCGAAAATAGGAAAGAATATGTATAAGTTTTTAGTTCAATTGGTTATGTGACTTGAGATAATTAAGAGTCTCTTTAAATTAAATGATATAAATAAATCTATTTAGGTCATGTTTCTTATGACTGATTTTTACTCAACTGAAAAATTACTGAACTAAACAAAATTAATCTAAAATGTATTTATTGAAAGTAAATTACTAAACTGAAATTATTGATAAGATATGCATAATAGAGCCTTAATGATAGAATTTCAATACATATTAAGTTATCAATAAGTATTCGTAAAAACTTTAGTATCGATGTGAATAAAAAGGATTGTATCCTCTCAAGTCGAAAATTGGTAAATTTATCCAAGCAGTAATATTAACCATTAATTACAAAATCAATATATAATTATTGTAAAATTTATAATACAATTAATTATTTATTGAAATAATTAAATCTCTATCATTATTTTGTAAATAACGGTTGTGAACTTGACCAATTTTCAATTTTAGAGGATCCTAATTTGAACCAAAACTATAGTAAAAAGCAGGCAAAACACACTATTTACTACTAACCTATCCAAAATTTGTGCATTTGACCATTGAACTTTTATTTGGTCACATTTAGACACGTGAAATTTCACACTTATTGTGTTAATTATGATGATATATTGCATTTGTAATAGTTGACAAATTTAGTTTTAGTATAATTTTCTTATTTGAAATAGAGGAATTTTAATGTTTGACATTTTTACCTAGAGAAATTCTATGGTTACTTTATTTTTTACAAAGTAACCATTACTTTGTTTTGTCTACCATTAGATCATGGGGCGAAAAATGATCTAATGGTAAATTAGACAAAGTACAAACAAAGTAAATGAAAAACAAAGTAACCATAGCCTACACCTTTTACCTACTCTCAATTTTGATTGAAGAATGGAAAGATATTACTAAATTGGTAAATTAATGATCAAATATAATCCAATTACAAAGGTAAGTGGTCAAATGTGACTTAATAAACGGTCAATGGCTAAATGCACAAATTTTGAAAAGATCAATGCCTAAATAATGTTTTTTGCCTATAAAGAAGTCAAACATTTAATAAATAGTAGATATTAGTTACATGAATATACGGTGAAGATTTTAGTTTAGTGGTTGAAACTCTTCTTATAACTGGAGAGGTTATGAATTTTGAATATACGTTGAAGATCTTAGTTTAGTAGTTGAAACTCTTCTTATAATTGGAGAGGTTATGAATTTGACCCACATTTGTGATAGTTGATTTTATAATCGCAATTAAACCTATTTTTATAAAAATATAAAAATATATGAATGTAATTTTAATAATATATTTAAGGTAAAATGGAAAAAGAACTAATTTAGTTACATAACAAATAATAATTGTTTTGGATATTTTAGTTTTTAGTATAGAAACAGAAACCAAGTTATTAAAACTTACATTATCCTGATAGTTATGTTCCCCTATCCTAATCACTAACAACTTTTATAAGGAAAAAATAGACCAAAACAGCTACAAAAATGGTCTGATCCACAAAATATTATAATGACAATTTTTGCTTTTGGGATCATAATAACAATTTTTGAGCTAATTGTCTTTTAATCACAATTGATTAAAAGACGATGGGTCCTAAAATGCATGACACTATTCCAAGCGTTCTCTGCTTAACGAACACTTTTTTTAAGCACTCTTTATTGGAAATGCTATAATGAGACTTTGGAACTATATGTACTCATCCAATAAATATTAAGTTTGAAACTACATTATTTATTGCTTGAAAATTAAGTCTATTCCTCCTCGCATAAAACGACTGTAAGGTCAACATGAACATGATACTGTTACCACAGTAAATCACAATGAAATTCATAAGGCTATGATCTATCTTTTGGGCCACAATCAAAGAATTCTTTTGATATATAAACCCCAATTAGATTACAGAAATCTTGCAATGTCAAAAATCATCAACAAATATTAAGATCAGAAAAAAGCATCTCATTAAAATAAGCAACAAAAGGCACATCCTATAGTGCCTAAAAAGAAGCAATTCTGAATACTTTTTTTTTTTTGTACATGCAATTCTGAATACTTCAGAAACACAAACTTAAGTAGGAGTCAAAAAAATATGAGAAGAATGAGACAATGATAACCCCACAATACTCAAAACCGAAGTTCCCATCCCAATCAGAACCCCCAAACCAAAACCCAAAGTCATAGCCAGTCTGGTCCGACCGCAACCACAAACCCTTACTTCTTTAATCTCTTCCTTCTTCTCCTCTTCTTCCAAAAATTCTTCACCCTCCACTTCATCATCATTGAAACATGACTCGTTGCACGAACAAGCAGAAACCGTATCCAAAGACTTATTATCGGGTGTCGTTCTGAACTCATTCCATTGTTTGAAAACATTTTCGAGTAACACGAGCTTTTTCCCGATATGCTTCAAGTGGTGTGCGTTTTCAGGGTTTGAAGAAACTTCTGCTGTGAAGAGATTATTTAAGAAATCGAGTCTTTGTTCGATGTCTTCAGCGTCTTGTTCATGTTGTGGAGTTTCTGGAGGAAGAAAAAGAACTTTTTTGAGTAGAGTCTCAACTTCTTGCAGTTTTTTCCGCAAAATTTTGTATCCCTTCGTCATTGTTTTCTTCAAACGGAGTTTTTTTTTTTTAAGAGGATGTTCAAATGGAGTGTTGATTTACTACTAATCGTGTTATTTAATTTGGGATTAGTGAATATAGTGGCAGTTAATCTGTCAGACAACGTGACGGTTTATGAAATTCAACAATCGAGAGTTATGAAACTGGGCCTACTTGATAAACTTAGAATTGGACGTAGTCGTGGGCTTAATGGGCCCTAACTTTGGAATTCCATTCTACTTTCTTTTCATGTATTTCATATAGTCCAATTATGTGTTTTCTTGTAAATACCACAAACAAATGTACATGAATTTGATTAGGTTTCAAAGGTGAAACTGATTCAAAAGTAAGAATCTATACTTTTGGCGTAATACACCCTTCTAATTAGACAATCACACTTTTTGCATTTTATTTTAACATCAATCATCTCCCATGAGTGAATTAATATGTATTGGCCTCTCTATTTAATTGGTCGGATGTATTACATCCAGAGGCGTATCACCTAGCTACAAGGAATAGTTTTAGGGGGAGGGAGTTTTGAGAGATGTGACAAAAAATAATTGTTTTGGATTATATTTTTATTGGTACATTCGTTGAAATCATCCCTACCATTAGTGCTTTTACCCCCGACTTGTAAAATTTACTAGAAAAACATGATTTGCAACGATAAATTCATTTGAAATTTGTAAACTAGTGTCAAAATAAGTCAATTTTTGTTGGAAATCTGAAAAATTTCGTCGAAAATCTATATTTTTCAACAAAATGTATGAGCTTCAATGAAAATTTTTTACTTCGGGCAAAAAAAATAATTTTGCGAACCTCTTTTTAAGCCTACCTCTAAAACCGGCCTCATGACATTTCTACCCTAAATTCGTTACGGATTACGGCCAATGTAAATATAACTTTTCATGATTCAAAGTCACATGAAAATCTATTGAAAATGGTTGAAACTCAAATTAAGCTTATGAAAAAAAATTTGTTAACTTTTCTTAATATATTCATATGATTTTCGCCAATTGAAAGTGGATAACGTTCGTCAATTAAAATCTACTACAGCTGGACAAAACTTTGCATTAATGCTTGAGAAAAATTTGGATCAATTTTATACAAGTTTGTTTTGGACTCACAAAATGTGACATTGCTTAAAACTTGTGCAAACCTCAAGTAAAAATTGATGAATCTACACAATGTTACAAATAGCGACAATCAAGTTTCACATGAGTTAAATATTGTTTTTTATGGTTAAACTGAAATGAATTTACTGAAATGAGTTGACTGAATTTGGCTAAACTGAACTAATCTGATTTGAATTGAATTTTGCTGAAAATAAGCCAAAAGAATGTCAAATGCACCACAATAACCGTTTCCAACTTGTATATGTATTTTGTTGTTTTTAGAAATAGAAATCTAGTTCACCTAGCTAGTTAATTAAAAGAGAGTATTTGTACACATTGAACATCTTCTTTTTGATTTAATTCCAACATATTTCAATTCAATTCAGTTCAATTCAATATCGTTCAATTCAGTTCAATTCAATTCAGTTCAATTCAATATAATTCAATTCAATTCAATTCAGTTCAGTTCAATTCAATTCAACATTTTTCAATAATTCAATTCAGTTCAGTAAATTTCATAAATATATTTTTTTAACCATTCTCTTCAATATCTTCATCATCTGATTGCTCTTCATTTTCCGCTAGCCGTCGTGATTGCCAAATTTGTTGCGCTATACCATTCCGTACTACTAACATGGCATTTTTTCGGTTTGTACTAAATATATCTGAATCTACTCTTCCATTGACATTTGGGCCATATTGTGTAATTGGTATTCCAAGTGTGCACAATCTTATAATGTCGAACATTACCTTAAAATAAGGCCAATAGCGTGAGTTGTTCGCTACTTCTGGATGGATCTCTGACAAACCACGATGTGGCCTGATAATATCGAACGACAATATAACCAAAACATCTAACGCCTTTTTAAAATACTTGCTTATTGTAGATATAGAATGCTTAAATTTATCGCCTACACCGCGATAAGAATCTCCTTTGGCTAATATGTATAAACATATGCCAACTTGCTCTGCCACAGTTATATATTTACTATCCGCTAACAAATTTCTTTCAACCATTAAATTTACTAATCGCATAAACATATCTTTATCAAGTCGTAGTTGCTCTTTACACCCCATAGGAGTTTCATTCAACAATCTATAGTTGCATTCAATGTGATTGAAAATAATGCATTCAAGGGAGTTGGGAGTTAATATGGGTTGTTAATATTAGTTAATTAACTCTTAGCTTAGGATTAGTTAAAACTTTATTATGTGTTAATATTATTTAATTAATTCTTAGATCAGAATCAGTTAAAACTTTATTAGGTGTTACAAATATTAAATTATAAATTTTTTAACTCTGCCAGCACAAAAATTATTCAGTCTCATATATAATACAATATTAAATTATAAATTTTTAACTCAGTCCAGTAAATTCAGTTCAATTCAATTTATTTCAGTTCAATTCAATTCAGTTATATTCAATTCAATTCAATAGCATTCAGTTCAATTCAATTCAATTCAATTCAATATCATTCAGTTCAATTCAATTCAATTCAATCAAAAAGAACAGGGCCTAAAACCATGTCCTTTATGTCTTATTGATAGTTTATTTCAATTCAAGCAGTTCAATTCATTAATTTCCTTATAGTAATGTTCAATTGAGTTCAATTTATAAAGTAAAAAGTCTAGTTCAACATACTCCTACTTTTGGTAGGTTTATGAGCCCATTCTTTTGTTCAAGCTCTTGTGCCATGTTTTTTATAACTGAACTGAACTGAATACTATTGAACTAGATTATATTAAAGTACATTTATCGAAAGAGAATGACTGAACTGGATATTATTAAATTAAAGGTGTAGGCTATGGTGACTTTGTTTTTGAGTTATTTTGTTTGTACTTTACTTTATTCACCATTAAATCACTTTTCACCTCATGATCTAATGGTGGACAAAACAAAGTAATGATTACTTCATAAAAAACAAAAAATTTTCCTAAATTAAACTGAAATAAATCATTAATAAAGTATAAAATTATAATTCAAGCTCCGCTGGTAAGTTATATTAAATTATTATCAAACAAGTATTTGCAAATTTCAAAACATATATTATATAACCAACAACTTCCCCTCTGCCTTACCAAAAAAATATTACAAAACAACTTAAATGTGGAGATAAACAAATGCAATGTGAATCATTATAGCTTATAGTCAACTGGAAATTGTTGGAGTAAAAAAGTCAGCTCAAGCACCGGGTAGGTATCCTTTTCTAATGCCAGCAAATTTCATATATCCTTCGCACCATTTTCTCCACATTTGCTTCACGCAAGTTGACATTTTTTGCTCTCAAAATCGTACTGTATACAAGCCGAGCCAAGCTAAAGTTTTGATATCTTCAAGTTTAACAATCCAAAATGTCAATAAGTTGAAGTATGTTACTTAAGTGATATAATTAAAAGTTGGAGTTGAAAGTTAAGACTAATAATATTTTTTATATCAATAGACATCATATGTTTTTAATTCAACAAATATTAGGGTCGTCGGGCATTAAACTCGGGACCTTTCAATCGCAAAAGCTTCGATACCATGTTACATAACCAATTGAACTAAAAGCTCGATCTATTAGTAAATGTTAACAATATTTTTTATATTAATATCTGTCAAAGTCGAATTTCGAATTTAATTTATCTTTAAGCTCTGCTTGTTTATTCACAAATTGGCTCGTATGTTTTGCTTATAAGCTCCAACTAACTCGTTTATTTAGTTTTACTCAGTAGTCAAACGTTCATAATTGTGTTTACGAAAGATAAACACCAAATCTAATATTAAAATAATAGAACAAATATGTTATTACAGGATACTTTATTTTCTTAATATAATATTCTATTACAAAACTACATTATCATTATAATCGAATTTGTTCAAGAATATTTACTTAATTAATGCATGATCATTATAGTTGAGGTCGATCACAAGCTTTCGAGTCGAGTTTTGATCTGCTTAAACTTGACTCTTTTGTAAAGCAAGCCTCAATAAATTCTAGTTAGCTCACGAGATTTTACCTAAACTGTTCACGAACATTTTGCAAGCTTTCAAGCCGAGTTTTAACATGCTCAAACTTGACTCGGTTTTGAATTGAGCCTCAAAAACGAACTCGTGAGTGACTCATTTTCAAATTGTGCCAAACCAAACCGAGCTTTTTTCAAGTCTACTATCAAGCCATTCTCAACTTTTATATTTCTCCATTTGAAAGAAAAAAAACAAGAAAATCTCGATCTGATTCTCTGTACACACTAATCAGTTGTTAAAAATCACAATTAAAAGTTTAAAATATTAATTAATCTCCGACAATAGTTGTTTATGTATATCCATGCACATTAGTGCTCTTTGTGCTTCAAATGTGCACAATATAAGCTCACCGAATAACTATGCATTTAAATTTTATTGCAAATAAGAAGCCAAAGTTTTGAATCAACATTCAATGGTCATCCATTATCTAAGTGTGGTTCTAGTACCATATTAAAATACCAACTAAACTATGAATATAAGCTGATACTTGAAATCGTTTTTATATTAATAACTAATAAACTTTTCTATATGTGGTATATTTGACAACTAATATTAGCGTTATACCAACCTTTATCTGTCTTTTGAGAAACCAGTTGTGGATGATGTTGTAATAAAAAATAATTTTTGGGATATAAATTTAAAAGTAATATACTTATTAATTTTTTTGGTTACAAAAATATACTTATTAATTAATAGAATTATGCGTTTTATAATTAAGACATTCTATTCTTTCGAAGGCTAATGCAACAAACATGATAAAATTTTCAATCATGCTTACTTATGAGGAAAATGATTAATGCCATATTACAATTAGGTATTAATTAATTATAACATGATGTTGTCAAACAAATTAATTATAAAATTAACAGTTCGTATAGGTGAATAAATTAATTGTTTACTTATGACATGTATCAGCAAATCAATGTCAATCTCACCCTATAATTATCTGTAAAATTGAATGCAATAACATACACAGCATTAGTATTGTAAACATTTTTCCAAACCGACTTGAGGATATATCGTATACCAAATGTTTTTTATCATATTTTCAATATAGTAGTGAGTATTTTGTAGAAGTTACTACGTGTAGGTTATGATCACTTTGTTTTTCCCTTACTTTGTCTATACTTTGTCTTTTTCACCATTGGATTAGTTTTTAACCCATGATCCAATGGTTGACAAAACAAAGTAATGGTTACTTTGTGAAAAATAAAGTGACCATAGAATATCCCAAGTTTACTAATATTGAAAAGGATTAATTTCATTATTGCTACTCGGTTTCAATTTTTCACAAATGACTCATCGTAATTGGTTTTAATTTGAAAAATTAGAACTTTGAATGCATTGTTACAAAATTAAGTAATTTGTTTAATTTTATTAATGTGAATAAATTAATCAAATAAATTTTTTGACCTTTGACCATAACCCAAACTTAACCGGTGAAAAGTTAATAAAATTTTTGGACAAAAATGTTTATCTACATCAACAGAACTGAGGGTCAATTACAGTTGTGTTAACTATTAAGAAACAGAACAACAATACCATAAATCTTCAATTCTTAACACAAAAATCATCCAACTTTAAATATTATTTCATCTATAGTCCTTTTAACCGGATCCGGAAAATAAACTCACCAAAAAATGCATTGATCTTAACAAACATCTTTTTAAAGAAAATTTGCACAATTGTGGTTACAAATAATAAGAAAAAAAAATCTCTTCTCATCTCGGGTGTAGTTCGACCGATGACTTAGTTATGGAAATAGTCTCAACCACTAGACTAAGACCTTCACCACATCATAACAAACATTTTCAAACTGATAGAAATAATATATGATTTTCTGATGCATATTAAGAAAAAAAAATAACACTTCCAATAAGTAATTAAACAATAACAAAGAATAGAATCAATCACGTAGTATCAATTGGCTATAGCTCAATTCGCCACTCACTAATGTGAAGGGTGAAAAGGCTGCAGTTCAAATCGTGCTTTTAACAAATAAATAAAATATCAATCACACCATCCACCTAGTTAATTACATAATTTACATAATTAATTGAACAGGTAGATGGATTAACTTCAGTTGTTAATGGGTGCTTTCCTTTTTGGATTTCTTGTTTGTTGGTAATCTCTTACGTCTGGTTCTTCAAATGCCGCTTTTAGCCCCTTCCTTGCTGATTCCTGCATCACAAAAGCACATATAATTATCTTAGTATATTATTGAATTCATATCACATTAATTAGAATGCAATCTACTTCCATTCTTTTTATTATTGAACGTTGATTCTTGTTTATATAAGTTAATGTTATAAAACTGATCTCTTTTTAACCTGACATCAAAATCACCATAAACATATACAAATTTACCTCTACGTTTGTAGGCTTTAGTGGTACACCTATAGGGGATGGAGACTTCAACTTTTCAGCACCTGCATTTTCCATTCCTATCAGTACATATGTATTCTCCAAAAATTATTCTTCATACCAAAAATTTGTATCTGATTATAAGAAATTAACGAAAAAAAGAAGAAGATAGCCTGCACATTCTACTAATTTCATGAAAAAAAACCTCAATTAACTATGCAAAGTAGATAGAGATAGACATATCGTAACGGACGCAAAATGTGTTCTTACTCTACTATTAAATTCCATAAACAAGTTTGGAGTTTTCTAGTGATGTGTAGTTGCTAAATTCTCTCCCCCGTTCCCCTAATTATGTCCCCAATGATTATGAAACTTTGTAATAATATAGATAAATTTAGTTATGTGATGGACTAGTACGCATTTTGGGCATAGAATAATTCGAGTGCAATCGGAGATTCTTGTTGTTGTCACACCCCATGAAACTGAAACAAAGAGGCTTTGAATTTGAAAGAAGTTGACCTGAACTTGGGCTAACCATCTTGGCTTCTTCATTCATGACAGTACCATGACCATTAATGCCTTCTAAAACCTGCAAAAGAAACCAAAGATAACTAAGAAGAAGAAATCATGGAAGAATAAGTTTTATAATTAGGGCAATTAATGAACGGACCTTGACAAACCCAGAATGGCGAGCAAGACATGTATGCATTGAAAAGCACAAGAAGATGAAGAAAAATGTGGAGATGAATGGCATATTTCTTAAATTAAAGGATCACCAAATGATAGTTTGAAGAAATTGGGCTACTTGATTTGTGTATATATACATGTAGGACATTAATTTACTATTTAATTAATGAACACTAGCTAGCGAGAAATTTTAGTATACTCCTGAAGCACGATGACGTGGTGCTCCAAACCAATAAATAATTAGCATATGTATCAATCAATAAAATTTTGATTATGTGTAGTTAATTTAAATTTATTTTTTAGTTAATAATTTATATAAAATTCTAGACTCTAAAAACTAAACCTTAGACTCTAAATCATCAACCCTAGATACTAACATATGTGACGTGTCATCGAATTATTAGTCCGGAGTACCACGCCAACTGTACTCCAGGAATATTTTAAAATTTCTCCTAGCTAAGACCAAATAAAGATTACTTAAAAGATTAACTGAGACTCTATTCTCTATAATTGATAAAAACTGATTTGAATTGCATTTGCTGAAATGAGATTACATAACTGAAATTTATTAAATTTTAAGTCATAAAAAACAAGCCCTAACAACTTTAAGATAGGAGGTAGTTATATAATTAGGATGGGGAAGTGTACGATAATTAGGAATCTTACATAGTTGATAATGAAGTTGACAATTATATAGGCAGTATAACTATTAATATCTGCCTACTGTTTTCCTTAGGGTCAATTGTTGATCGGAGCCACATGCATATGTTGCTTTTCTATTTCAAGGAATTTTAATTGCTTCAATAAATTTTTAAAGGAAAAATAATCTAAAGATGAGAATTAATTTAGTGTTACTAAAGAAAAAAAATAAAGAAATTTAGACTAGGATTGCAAGTGGAACAAAACATCTCTATTAGTTAATTTCCCTCATCGAACGAGGAAGAGATAATAAATCTCAAATTGTGGGGATAAAGCGATCATCTACAGGATCCTCATATTCCCATCTCACTATAAACATTACAAATGCTTATGTGGCATAATTGATCAAGTCTTTAACTCAATTGTGACTCAAATTTTTTTATTGAAAGGACAATTTAACCTTTATCTTTCATGCATCTCGTCATTTATGATTTGCGTCGAGTGTGACAAAGTGAAAAATTGGAGGCGGAAATTATGGTGGCTTGGACAAGTAATGATCTGAAAATGCTATGTGTGAACTCATTGTTGTTGGAGTTCGTGAGTGTTAATTTATGCTTGAGAGGATTAAGTTGAATTTTGAAGGGCAGGGAGTGTTACGCTTCTAGGGAATGGGTTTGTGTGACTCGTACGGCTTCGATGTGGATCATGTCTTGATTAGTTATTATCATTCTTAGGACTTTTTAATTAGTAGTAAAGTACTTTTGCAAAACTCAGTTTAATTCAGTTCAGTATATTCTGTAAAATTCATTAGGCATTTAATTAGTAATGTTCAGTTCAATTCAGCTTTTTTCAGTTCAAATTTTTCAGGAAAAAATAACATATGACTCTTCTAATAGTTCTTTATATTCATGACTTATCTATTAATTAGTACTTTTATTGTAAAGAGAATAGGCAACTCTTGTGCTCGCTCGAAGAGCATGGATGTGAGCACCCGTCTTGATTGTATCATTAAACCCAGCATGCATACTTGTGTTTGTAAACTGAGCAAACGGCAACCATTATTTATTTATTTTAGTACTATAAAGAGAGTAACGTTATTGTATTAAACATTGATGAAATTTGAATTGGTATTTAAATGTAAAAGGTGTGACAGCTTTTATCTTTCTAATGAGAAGAGGAAAAAGTTTGTGTTCTTCGCCCTTTGAATTAAAATTTAAAATCTCGTTTTAACAAGTTATACTTGTCCATCAATTTGATTCATTTGATCTTTAACCAATATTTCCAACAAAGTAGAGAACAGGATAAATTTTCTGATGCATTGAACAAAAAGACTTTCAGTAAGTAATTAAAGAAAAAAGTAAAACAAAATTGTAAAATCAATGACATAATTAATTATGTTAATTATAAAATAGTTAAGAAAATTAGATGGATTTTCTGTTGTGAATTGGTGGTTTCCTTCTTGGTGGTTCGTAATCCATTACTTCTGGTTCTTGTACTCTATTGGACCCAAATTCTACTCTTAGCCCCCTTCTTATTGATCCCTACATCACAAACACATATGATATATATCATTTAATTAATTTCACTGTTGTTTATATGATCACATTAATTAATTCAATCTACTTTCTTTCCTCTCTAAATTATTGAACATTAATTCTTTGTAAAACTGGCATAAACTTTTATAATCTTTAGGAGTATTGAATGTACTGTAGATTATGACATCATATTGCTCATAGAAAATATGTGCATTGGTCGGTCATTGAATCAGGACCATAGTAAAATTTCTCGAATTCTAATAGGAAAGATTAATATAAATATTTTTATGATACAGATTAAAGTTTATTGATCGCCATATAAATAACAATTACCTCTACATTTGTAGGCTTTAGTGGCACAACGATAAGGGATGAAGACTTAAAAAACTCACCACCTGCATTTTCCATTCCTATCAGTCATGTATATTCTTCAAAAAATTCTCTTAATACCAAAGTTACGCATTGGATTACAACAAATTAACACAACAAAAAAATAGCACATCAATAAGGGCAAAAAAATCAACCAAATTAATATTGTACATATGAAAAACCTCAAGTAATTATGTAAGAAGAGGTGGATATGCACTAACACGATTCACTGATAGGGGTGCTCTAATATCTTTTAAGTACTATTTTTACTCTAAAAGATCAATGGAGTTTTCTAGCGACTAGTAGGTGCTCGTGCCTCCTCCTCCCGACCCCTTAAATGCGACCCTGATGACATGAAACTTTGTAATTTAGTTAAAACTAGCTAGTTGTGAGATGGAGTACGCATTCGGGGCATAGAATAATCCAAGTTCAATCCAAGATTTTTGTTGCTGTTCTTTCTAAGCACACCCCGCGAAACTGTAACAATAGGCTTTGAATTCGAAAGAACTTGACCTGAACTTGAGCTAGCCATCTTGGCTTCTTCATCAATCACCGAACCGTGACCATTTATGCCTTCTGAAACCTGCAGAAAACCCCAAAGTAATTAAGAAAAAAGAATCATGGAAGAAGAAGAGAGAAGAAATTATAAAATTAGGGCAACAAAACGGACCTTGACAAACCCTAAATGGCGAGCAAGACATGAATGCATTGAAAGGCACAAGAAGATGAAGAGAAATGTGGAGATTAATGACATGATGATATGATTAGATCAGATTAGATGAATTGAAAAGGTTGGGTACATGATTTGTGTATATATATGTAGAAAATTAGTACTAGTTAATGAAGTTTAGCTAGAACTAATTAAGTGTTATTAAAGAGATTAATTAATGATATTGGTGAGAGCAATATATGTGAGGATGGAACCATGTGGATTAGTACTGTTAATTAGTTGATAATTAAAAGGACAATTAGGAAGTCACAAAGAACTATTCTTAATCTGCCTAGCTAGGATGGAGGTTTGAATTGAGAGAGTTTAGAAGAACAATTCCTTTCAAATGTTTAATTCCTTAGGGTCAATTGTTAATAGGAGCCACACATCCATATGTGGTTTTCTGTACTTAATTAATTATTTACTCAAACAATCTAATAAAACATCTTTCTTGATATGATATGTACGACAGACAAATTCATTGGCATTGTTAACAACAAATACTTTTAAATACATAAAAATTAGTATTCAATAGTAATATACAAGAGCTACTAATTAATTTCAGGGTTAATTATAAATTGGACCCTTGTGATTATATCATGACTTGCAGATTAGTGCATGAGATTTGTTTTTTTCTTTTACAGTTTGGCTGTATTTCGGATTGTTACAAAATTAGTCAAAAAAAAAATGAAATTGTTGTTAATTAACATTGACAACATGGACAAAGTTTAGATGTGTCTAAATTTTTTGGGAGACATATAAAAGACTCTTTCCTTGAGATATCTACAGTTTATTCTTTTTGGAACTCATGGAACATGAAGCTCTTGTTAAAGGGGACATAATTTGTGTTTTAGGATTTGAAAATATAAAATTCATCGAAATTGGGGGAGAAGATAAATTGTATATCTGTCAAGACAAAAGTCTTTTATGTCACCCGAGAATTTGAGTCAACTTTACCTTTATCCGCATCATCAAAGTTAACAACATTTTTTATTGGTTTAATAATCTAATAACTGTGTAAAACATAAGTCACTAAACTGTAAGAAAACAAACTACATATATCAATCGTCAATAAGACCATAAAAGTCCAGTTTATAATTAAACTTTGATTCTATTATTCGATTTAAATTCTTGATTTAATTAAGTGCTTCTATGACATAGTAGTGTAGAATGTGTTAGATCAAGTAATTAATGATTCAATCATGAAAACTTTATGTTTTACTTAACTAATGTAATTTCAAAACATATATAGTAAGATTCTGTTCAAAAAAAAAAAACATATATAGTAAGATGAATCAATTGCCTTATACACTTTAAACCAAATGGTTATTTAGAGAAAAAGTTATTGATCAAACTTATGTTATTTCATCAAATTGCGAATATAAATGAATGTTTCTTTCTTTCCTTTGTAAAATAGCATGTGCTTTATGAAGTTAGAAAAAAAAAATTGATTACTTACAATCTTGTATTTCTCAAATTAGTAATTGTGGTAAGGTTAATCACAAAAAGATAATTGTTGTTTTTCATTTTTCTAAAACAATACTTTCTTATTTTCACATTATAAAAATGACAGCTAACAGTTCTAAAAATTAAAGTTATTTAGTACATTATTTAGTGTGCAACCGATTTACGATTTTTCAAATTCTTCATTTTTAAAGTTTTCTCTCTTTAAACATTCATTTTCTTTCTTCTCCCAAAAAAAACAACCAAATGATCTTAACAACAGCAAAAATTTCCTATAAAAAAAACAACAAAAATTGAAAATTCAAGTTGTGTATTATAAATCTTAAAAAATCGCCATTTTTTTAAATTTGTCAATGGCCATTTAACAATGTCAACTTAAAATATCATTATTTTAACAAAACAGAAAACGAAAATCATTTTCTTTTTCACAAAATTTACCAGTTACTAATTTAATAATTCATGAATCTCTAAAAAAGAGAGTTAAGAAGTCGTGAAACTATAGAGATTTTCTTGCAATTTCCAGTGATTTATTAGTTATTACTTGGGGATTGCATAAAGTGATAGAAGTCAAAGGTAAAACAACTTAATTGGGATAAGAAAGCTATAGATAGAAGAGAGGAGGCATCAAGTCCTGTCCTTCACAAATTTCAATCCTTGTTGTCTCAATTTATGCTTCTAGTGCTTTGTGTTCATACCCCTTTCCTTTCTCACCTGCCTACTGTACTTTTCTTTTTTATAAACAGTCAAACTTAGTGTTTGATTGGACGAATGAGAGAGAAGGGTCGAAATGTTAGTTAATAAGAAATCATGGAGAACATAAAGAATGCCTAAATTATTCCCTACCCTCCATCCAATCAAAGACAAAACTCAAAATGCCCTTTGCTTCCACTAAAAAATGTTTTCTTACATTTAACTTCAAGATGCCCTTCAACTCTCATGTTCGTAATGTTAATCACAGGAATTCTGACCATGACCATAACTTGTATGAAAAGTGCCAGAAACCGTGCAAAATTATCATTCGTCTTGGTATTTCACAAGATAATCTTTTGTCACCTTACCTCAACAATATTTAAAGAAATAAAAATAAAAACTACTTATACATATATATAATATATATCATTACAGATGAATCGTTATTTTACACTATCTTCACTTCAGAAATGGACACTAAAGCTCAGTCCCTGTAATAAGCTTAATTGGACAATAACCTCTCACAATTTAACATGATAGATTTGATGTTGAAGCTTTTTCTCAAAATCAGGATCCAAAGGCACAGCCGCGTCCATCCATGCATATATATGCAGGCAACCCACTTTTATTTTGCAGAAAAACCCAAACTTCATGTCCGTATTGTGCTTTTTCCCCTTCTTTTATAAAATGAAATTGGCTCGGTATGGTATGGTATTGGTATATACATACAGAATGAAGCTTCTAGAAAGCAAAGAGAAGAAAAGCGTTGCAAGTTATCAAGCAAGCCTGATTGCTGCACAGCTCCAAATCTCAAGACATTTGATATACAAAAGGGCGACCGGAATACTAGGAGTACATCTAACCACGAATAAACTTTACTATTTTACATTTGGAGAAGATTGTTCACAGTTACAGTTGCAGAGTTTGTCCGCTGCAAATCCTGCAAAATTTTAATACATAGGAATTATGATTGGATGTACTTTCTTTCTTTAGTATCAATTATACTGATGTTTTATAGATAATATTTGCCTAACTATATTATACTGCAAAATTTTAACATTCACTAAAGAAAATATCATTTAGATTTTGAGAAATGGGACCACCCCCCTATCCCCATGGTATGGGAACAGGTACTATATTTTATAAAATGGGGATGGGGATTCCTATCTAGACAGGGACGGGGAAAGCAGTTCTCATCCCCGCCTCCCCCCATTTGCACCCTAAACATAACCCAACTATCCTGCCAATTCCTTTCAGCAGTCAGCATAGTAGCTGTTGATCTATCTATAAACGAAATGGCCAAAGTCATTTAACTTGGATCACCTTCTGGGAACACATCTTCATTCCATAAAGCCATAGATAAAAGATTACTTAAAATATGCTTGTACCTGGAGTATCAATTCATCTGGAATGTGAGGCAGAACCTCACGAACTGTCTCAGCCATCGCAAGCATGTTTGCTAAGTTGTCATTTGCAGGGCGTGAAAGATTTCTTATGTGTAATCCACCAGCAGCTCCAGCTGATCTTCCACCAGGGGTGGGAAGGACAGGAGAACCGGATGGAACAGCTTGCTGTGGATTCATAGGCCAAAGGCTCCAAGCTGCATCTTCAAGGGCAGTTTGAGCGTAGGTTTCTCCCACAGATGCAAGATGTCTCATCATCATCTGAACTCTCCCCAATCCAACTGGTCTCCCACCAGTAGAGGGACCTGCTCCATCCATACCCTGCTGGCCTGGCCAAGAATGCAGCCAAGGTGAATCCACTCCTGCACTTCTATAGACCCATGAACAAAAGCAACAAACCAAGTATTAATTAGGAGTTCACAAAGGTGGTCCCAGAAACACGGACGCAACAGAACTCATTCAATCTCAGTTTCCGAGTAAAAGTAGACGTTTTATATGGAAACAGCAAGCTGTAACAACAAAAGTAAACCAACATATTCTGTTGAGAAGTAAGGATCTGAACCTCCAAGGACTCCCGTCAATAGAATTCCGAGCCTGGTTGGGAAATACCCCAACAGGTAGTGCAGGGGGGTTTTGTTGATCAAGCCCTTCACTTAATTGCCGAGCAAGCTGTTCATCACTCAAGATGCCAGCACGTTGCGTTGTTTCATTGACAGATCTTCCCGAAAAAAGTGGCTTTCGACAAGTGGGACATGAATAAGTATCATTCAGACCCTGATCCAGCCTGGCATAACTCGGCAATATACACAGTGTGAAATACCACATTCTGTAAATATCCAAAAAGCTAAGAAAAAGAAATCCAGTTCATACCAGGATCTCAAGCATGCGAGATGAAAAAGGTGACTGCAGTGCAGCTTCTTAGCCTTAGCCATAGGTTCCTGCAACTTTTCCAGTTAACTACTTCTGAAGGGATCCAATCAGAAAAAAAGGGAAACTAATGAAAGAACCATGCATACCCGACATATAGCACATTCATCATCATATGCCCGTAGCTCATCGGATGTTGCATCAGGAAGTGCTGCATGAAGTGAGCCTAAAGCTATTCTTAGTTTGATAAATCCTTTCACACGCTTTATTATAGCACTAAGCAAGGCCTGCACATAATAACAGAATAAACAAGATAAATAAAAATAAAATTGGAGTATTCAGAATAAATCAGTCACACAAGGGTCAAGGAATGCATTACACGTATATTTAGAAAAAGAACTGCATCCACTAGATGAAATGCCACACCATGAAGCCACCAAATATGCATGTAATGACCAAGTGCCATCAGCAAAGTTGCCATATCAAGGAAAAAACCAAAATTCCGGATAAGGACACCTTTCCACTCGGACAATGAACCTGTAGTTGAAATCACCAGCTCATTATATCCAATAAGCATTCAATAAAAATTGAAATAAACTGGCTGAAAAGAAAATAAGGACCGCCAACAAATATTATGAAGAGAGCATCCAACACACCAATTGGAGCAAGGGTGTTCTTGCAAACGACGATGTTTTCACAAAGCAGCACAGAATTGATTCACATACTGTGGATAATTGCCTAAAAACAAATTTACATAAAGACAAATGCAGGTTCACTAGCATAATCAAATAGGTTGCTTCTGATCCGAGTGCGAGTCCCGGACCAAAGATATAGCCATAGCTATAGCAAATAGGGGTTTTAGTTTGAAGCAAAAAAGCATGAAGTTCCTTTTCGACCAACTGCAGTGACCAAGAGCAATAAAGGCTCAAAACAAATACTATCACTCTATGCTTTTCTCCCTCTACACATTATACTTCATGCACCATGTTTTAAATGTTGCTCTTGCAATTAATTTGAGGTCAAAATGCATTTTTCAAAATCCCTAGATAGGTGTTATGTGAAGCAACAATAATAATTATGCATGTCTTGTTTGTCCTATGCTTTGTGTTATGTCTGATGTGTGCCTTCACTTTTCTTTTAAGTGCTTAATTTGCAATTAAAAAAAACTGCCTGATCACTTGATAATCATCTTAGAGAGCAGTTAGAAACCATGACTTAGTACATTACGAATAATAGCAGTTAGCAGTTAGCAGTTACAGTTATAGGCCCCGATGTACTATTTATTCTGATTAAATGAAAGAGAAAGCAAGCAACTCCAAAAAAATTAGTCTACAGAAATAGGAGTATTCTCTCTAATATGCTTCCAAGAATGGATCCTATGCTTAGAACAAAATGTTGTCTGAACAGAAAGTTCATCAAGCATTAACAACATAATTCACTGAATTTCCATGAGAAGCGACACGCCCAGGCTGGCAGGTTGTGAGCTGGGCACATGCAATCTTAATAGGGATCTGTAAGGGAAAGGTAAACTGGATAGGCAAGCAGATGGGGGAAACTTCTTATTACAAAATGCAAGATTGGAATCCCCTAACTTTGATGGCTATGGAGATCCATTACCTACGCTGAACGATGAGAAATTTGAGATGGTAGCACCACATCTAGAAAATGATGCACAAATCTGGTTCAAAATACTTATGCCACCTTTTTGCTTGAGGAAAGCTCATTCTTCAGGCAGATAGTAATGTTATGTGCAGCAGCCAATAATAATGTGAAACTGAATGTGTGTCTTGCTTGTCCTATGTTGAGTCATGTGTGCCTATAAATTTTTTATTTCTAAGTGTGTATTTGCAATAAAACTGCCTTGTAACTTAATAATTTACCTGGACAAAAGTTACAACCACTCAATTGTTATGGACAGCAGTTTAGAGTTGTAGTTAGAGGCTCTTATATAGTATTTTATACTATTTATTCTGAATTGAATGAAAGGAGAAAGCAAACAAATATCTGCCAAAAAAAAAAAAAAAGTCTAAAGAGATCGGAGGGAAGATTCTCTTTAAACAAGCCCTTAGCTTCAAGAGATTGAAGGGTTCTCTCTAAACAAGCTCTTAAACTAGCCAAAAAATCATATCCTTTCCAGAACTAGATTCTAGGCATAGAACCATTTGTCTGCACTTTGAGCACAGGCTCTAATGTTTGCATCAATGTGTATTGCACTTTTTACAGAACTGCAACAAATGACCTTATGCAATCTAGTAAAACCACTTTCGACACCAAGGAACTATTTCGAAGGAGGATACCTGCTGCTATCGAATCAAAAAACTTGAACCTTTGACAATTTTCACTATTTCCAGGAGAGTGATGGAGCCAAATATCAAGCAACTGGAATCCATGGACCAGCATTGCCTACAGTAGAACTTGATCAAGTAAATATCAAGCATGCTCATAACTTGTAAATAGATAAAAGAACATCCATCATCACTTCAGAGAAGGGGATAAATATACATTACCTGCATAGTCTCAAAAGCAATGCTGAAAGGCTCAAAGAATAATAACAGAAACATGGATGAATCCAACGTTTTATATATCAGCAAACACAGCCTTAACCTGCATACACCAAGAGAAACAGCATTTCTGCTGATATTATATTCACGCAGAAATTATAAGATATACTTGAACACTAGTTAAAAGGGAATCTAAGGTGCAAAAAAAAAATGAATGCAATATACTTTCATCTCAGAAGATATATTAATACATGCCCATGTGACATTTTTAACCACAAGATTAACTGCTTCAAATTCCAATTGACATAAATGCAATAGTACAAAAAGCAAATGTGCATTGGTGGAGTTCCCAAGTGTAGCAATAAAAGATTAGGATACTAGAGACTACCACAAAAAGTCGACGGCAAGGACCAACAACAATACAGAATACACGCGGAAATAAGTCCAAGGCATTGCAGAAGGAGATGCATTCAGACGCTCAAGTCGATCTCTAGCTAAAGCTTGAAACATCTGTACAGGTAAACCATAAGATACTTTAGGGTGTGTCACGAAACAACTTTATTATGACTGCAATCAATTTAAAACATTATAAAATACCACAGTATATCATGTCTAATACCTTTAAAGAACAGAGGACAGTCAGCCAAGTGGACCACAAGCCTGCTTGAAAGATTGTTGCCGGAATGACTAATGGCAGAAATGTTCCCTGTTCAATATAGTGGATAAAAAAAATTCTTAATCAAAACACCACTAAGGAAACAGGCATGACATTTTAAAAGAAACGAAGCATTTTCAACTCTAAAAAAATTACATCGTATAAGTTTAGGCTTCAAATACAGTATCTGAAAGAGAAATTGCTAGTAATGGGGAAATTCTGGATCAGACGTAGCTGGTCCACGAGAACTGAAGGTTATTTTAGGAGAAACAAGGACAAAGGTGAGAATAGATACTATTTTTTGTTACTAAAGCAGGATAGTTTGTTATTCGTAAGGTCAAAAGTCGGTTATAGCCTAGTGTGAGATAGACACTAGAGGGTGAGCCTAGAGTCATTATAAACAGATTCTTTCTGTTAAAGGGGTAGCTAATTTTGTAGCAAGGCTCTTTCGTGTATAAAGACGATAGTCATTTCCTGAGGGATTGAAGCTCTTTCAATCCAGTTTTCAAATCTAATATACTTTTCTTTCTTCTCAATTATCTCTTATTGAACTCTGCCAAAACCAATGACAGATGCTATCACAAATAACCCTCGAACTTTGTCTAAAATAATGGGCCAAAATGAACAAGAGAAGAAATTCTAGGTGAGATGACTCTGAAAGTCTCAAAGAACACTAAGAGGGAGACCTTGCTCCTCCTCTTCACTGGAATTTTGTTTTACGCTACTTAAGCAATACTGACAGCTGACCCAACAAGAAGATTATGTACTAACTCAATGCACTAAATTTATTAAATAAGGTACAAAGGCATCATTACTAAAATTGAAAATTCAAATAGGTTCAATTAACTTACTCGATAAGAAAACATACCTTGTAAATAATATAATTAATAAGACGCTCCATTAACTTCCGACTTTCAGAAGGGTATAGTTCAACAAAGAAAATAGTCTGCCCATTAAAAACATAAGCCCGTCAATACCATGATATAGTATACAATGACGCATTACACTAAATCTCAATCTATCTCCATTCAAGTTAGTTGTCATATGGCAATCTGTCAACAACCATGACATCCTAAACAAATGTAGCCAAACTCTTTCCTTTACTTAAGACAACTGTAGGTAGTATAGGTAGTATTCGAATCATTATAAGAGCGTAATAATTTGCATTTATTAAAAAAAAAAGTCCATCTTGTTTGAATTGAACATTAGATTGGCTAGGGAGAAAAGAGGACATCTCTGATATAAATATGGCCAGAAAAATTATTCATTCCACAGAAAAATCCTGTCTAAGAGCATATTGTGAAGTTCTAATGACTCACAAGTCTTTAGCAAAACATTTAAACTCACCTTTAAACAAAGATTGAGAAGAATGAAGGCATTAAATACAAAATTTGCCAGGAGTGCAATGGTGGCATACGAACCCAGCAGCAGGTCAAGCGCCCGGTTAGCGGTTTCTCCATCAGTAAAATTCTGAGTGAAACCTTCAGATTTTAGTCTTTCCAGAGACAACTCTGTCCAACATTGTAGACCAACAAAGCTTAAAGCTGTACATGCTGCTGAAATTGCTAAATATCCCGTGCCCATTTCTAATACAAAGAACCTCTTCAACACCCAATTCCAAAATTCTCAACAAATACTACATTAGCATACTCCTTCCAACACTGGTTTCTAGTTCGCATCAACGTGCAAATAAGCAGACATGCCAAGCTCACTGCAACAAAATAAATAAATAGAATATAATATAAGCTGCTAATCATCTAAAAGCCCTATTGTTATCCGTAGTTAAAACAGATACAGTGAAAACAATCATTCGAGGAAAACAGAATTCCAAAATGATTTTTTTTTTTTCAAGAAATCAGAGCATTGCAATGGAAACGTCGAATTACCTACTCATTGGCAACAATTTTCATTTAAATGCAACAAAAAATCAGAATCAATCTAGGTATAAAATTCGTTGGAAAGACGATAATCAATTCATAAGGGGGAAATTCCAATCGTTGAAAAGCTGAATGAATCAATCTGATAAAGTAAATTGAGGTTTAAAATATCTAAAATTGAACTCCTATGGTTTGAATTCGAAGAAGAAACTTCGTAAGAAGCAATCAGGGAAACTACTTAGGTTAAAAAAATCCTAAAATCAATTGCAATAATTATAAAAGAGTAAAAGAAAATTAATGATTAGAGAGATAAGATTAATAATGATTAAGCAAAAACATGAAGAAACGAAGAACCTGAATCGATCGGAGAAGAGGTCAAGGAGAAAATTACGTGGCGTCGGTGGCAGTCGTATTTTGCATCGTACTTTTTTATTTTTTTATTTTTGTTTACCTTTTTCTAGAGAGAGAAAATCGATAAGAAAATTCCCGGTTTTTATAGAGAGAGAAGGGAAAGATTGGGGTAGTCTGTTTTTGCGGGAAAGCGATATCCTATATCCTAATTATAATTTTAATAAATTAAATTACAATGACACTGTCCTTTTGTATACACCTCACCAATAACCAAATACCAACTTCTATCTTTCACAAAAAATATAAAATTACCAACTTCTATCTTTTAAGAGGATATTTGGTTCGGAGTATTTAGAAAAAAGGAATAAAGCGGTTTCATTACCTGAAAAAAAATTAAATTCATTATTTAATGGTATGATCATAGTCTTTTTGTGTTATATATACTAAAGGCGGCAATTCGACACGAAACACACAACAACACGACGCAGATTTTTTCATGTTTGTGTTGAGCATATTAAGTAACGTGTCATTTTCGGTCGACACGAAATGACACGCTAATTTTCGTGTAGTGTTTGTGTCAACACGAAACTGACACGAAAAATTTAATTACTTTTTTATCCTTAAAGAGTTAAGGTTGCAATTGGAGGAGGTATTTAAGTCATCATTATATAAAAATTTAATATTTTTGTATTCTAATGAACTTAGAACTTTGTGAAGATTGAGTGGTTAATTTTGTATTATAAATTGTCATCTTTACATAGGTCGGGTTGCGTCGAGTCGGGTTGGTCAGGTCGGGTCAGGTCGTTTGTAAATTATTGCTGTAATTTCCGTGTTTCCGTGTTTGAAGTGGGTCGTGTTTGGGTTTGGAATCTCGACACAAAACATTTTCCGTGTCGTGTTTGTGTTTAGAGTTTTGACACGAACACAAAAGTTGACACGACACGAAACACGAAATTGCCACCTCTAATATATACGAGTACTTTAGTCAATTGCTCACTCATTATAAGCTTTATCTCATTTTAATAACATTTGTTGAAAATTATTGTGTTGTACTTAACAAGCTTACAAATAGCTCTATTTCTTTTATTTGGTGTGATGCAAATAACGTTGTGCATTGTAATTTGTTTATTTTGATTTAGTAATACATCTTTTTCTATTAAAAAAAGGGTTTAAATTTTTCTCGTTTTAATTCAGCTCATTGCCGAAACATCATCTAAGGTTTTCCATTTCCTTTCATCCTCTCTTATTAATCAACAATATGAAAAATAAGCTTTTCGCTTCCAGCGTAGCTCTCGCTTTCTTCTTTTTCACCGTTGGTACTGTTCGCAATTGGACTGCTCCTCCTATTCACCGCTACTCACCTTCTCCGATGTTCGTCTTCTTTACAGGAGTTATATCTCTTCCTTTGTAAACTATTCCTCCATATCCTTCATTTTTTTTCTCTGAATTGCTCTTTTTATATTATGTTTAAAATTGATACGACGTGACGTAAAATTATGAACAACAATTTAAATTTGGTTTATAATTTCTTTTCCTATATTGTTTTTTTTTAAAAATAATAACACAACATGGATTTTTGAAATGCAAACAATTTGTTCCAAAATTTGAAATTCATTAACAATGGATGAGGAATGTGACAATTGGACTTAAAGCCCTATTCGATACAACAAGTGAACAATAAGCACATAAAAACATTTGTTGACATAATCAAAATCGACATGACCGAACGCGTTAGGCTCGGCCAACCTTTCAATCCAATCACAACGTTTTGAAGAATTGAAGAAAATCTAGCAGTCATCTAACTAGCCACGTCGAGTATCATGATCGACATTGCCAGTTAATAAAGTTACGGTCCACATGATAACTTAGGAATCTCCTATAAATACATTAACTACAATAAGTATTACAATTTACTCCGTCTATACTTTTATGCTCGTTCACTTTCGCTCCCTAGAAACTACTTTAAACTTGATCGTCGGAATATCCAAAAAGCCCGAGCCCCTATTCCACATTGATCTAGAAGTTGGACCATCCAACCCAAGCCGTGAAAATAAGTTGAGACGAAGCAGCTCAAAGTAATTACCGCGCTCCGATCCGAGGCCCTGCCTGATAAAATTACCGCGCGTCTTCAGCTCAACTTTCAGCTGCCGGATCATATCGGTGCGGCCGTTGCAATAAGACAGTAGTATCGATGGGGATAATCCGGAGCTGTTTCTCGTTCATACTAGGCACAGTTTCGGGAGTTTATATTGCTCAAAACTACGACGTTCCTAATATTAAGAAGATAGCTAACACCGGTCTCGTCATGGCCAAGGTTATGGAAGAGAAGTATCGAAAGCCTAAGTCCAAAAGAGATGACGATTAGTTCCTCTGCTCTGCTGTTATCAGGTTACCTTCTCTTTTCGATTAATATAAGGATTCTTTTAGCTCATACTAAATTAGCTACACGTAGATGTTGTGATTGTTTCTCTTGTTAAATAATGTCAATTATACTTGTTCTAAATTGAATTTTACCCTAATTTTTGTATGGAGAAACTTGATTCTTGCATGCTCGTTGTTCTCATTTTTTATTTAGGGCTCTGTTTGATATTTTGCGATCTCGTGCTGATTGACTAACCTGGAATTATCTAGGGAGGGAAGACAGTTTGGTTAAGGTTATTTCAGTAGGCATTTGCAGTGACTATCTGCTTGCTAGATCCCGCTATAGGTAGTCGAAACTATTGTGAGATATCGGTTGGATAAGATAAAAGTTGTATTAACTTGAAGAATGCAAGGCATTGGCTGTTTCGAGTTAATTGGCATATGTACTGAAAGAAAAATGCGGATTTCCTCCTTGGCGTAGCTAGAAATTCATGAATAGGTGGAATAAGTTGAGGATTGTTACATAGTTAACACCTATACTGTGAACTCTGATTTCGACTACTAGAAATAGTTGAGTTTGCAATGCTGTTTTCAACTTTCAAGTTTTGTATTTGAAACATTTTTCGGTGCAGAAAAATTAGATATACATTTAGGATAATGATTTGATCTGTTATTAAATAAAATCGTTGTACTACTTGTTCCACATTGAATTTTGCGCTAATTTTATGATGGTATACTTAAATTTCGCATGCTTGTTCTGATTTTTAATTTAGGGAATGTTGGTTTTGAAAAATTAAAGGTTACTTTTAATAGGCATTTTCTATAAAGATTTGCTTAGATGACTCGATAGGTATTCAAAACCTTTGTGATATATCAGTCAGATGAGATAAAAGAGAAATGAATTTGAAAAATGTTAGGACTTGATGAGTGTAAACCATTTGCATTTTCGTGTTAATTGGCACATGAACTGAAAGAAAAATGTGGACTTCCTCCTTTACCCAGCTAGATATTCATGTACAGTTTGAACAAATTGGGGACTGTTATAACTTATATCTGTTAACATCTATTACTGTGAGTCCTGATTTCTACTAGATGTTGTGATGCTGTTTCCCACTTTCAAGTTTTGATACTATTTGTGCGATTTTTAAGAGAGAACATCCGTTTTATAGTTTATTGGGGAATGTTTATAGCTCTTGGTTTGTATTGTACAACTAAAAGAGGATAATGAGGTCGCCACTGTAGCAGTCTTGAATAGTTGTCAGCATACTAGCACCTATTACTATGGCCCAACTCTGCATCATCAATTCCGAGGAATACTTCACTAGTGTTGAACTGACCTTAGCGTGGATTCAAAGGTTGCAAATAATAATTGCCATTTAACGTGATGCTCTGCTTTCGGATATTCCAAATGAAATTAACATCTAGATGGGCACAACATTAGCCTTGCTAACAGCTAATATGCAGTGTTTAAGGATGAAAATCTTCGACTAGTACGAGGTTTTACTTCTATGAAGTTCTCATTTTCTTTTGTTTGTCCAAAGCTTGGACAGGTAGGCTAGTATCCTGTAGTTGTTATGTTATGACATGCTAGGCTGAACTTCAAACTGGGTGTAGTACTTTAACACTCAATTGTGTGTCAAGCATCTGATTATGAAACTGGAAATGTGGGATCGAAACAAGTTTTTTAGGAATAGCTGCTTACTTTTATGTTTTTCTCCCATTGTTGATATTATATAGATAGGTTGGAGTCTCAAGGTGCCAATGTGATTTCGTTTTGTTGAAAGGGTGCTTGCAGAGCTTTCCCACTTTCATCCTTATGGCTTTCTGTGATGCATGTTTACCTTTTATATAGACAAGGTTCTCTTGGTTCCTGCTCGGTCGTCAGAAGATGTCAATATATGTTATTTTCAGTTGTCAGTTCGATTAGAATGTTCACTGGGTATGTGATGAAGCATCTAGCACAGTTGATTGATTGAGTGGGCAATAAAGTTTGTTTACTAGAAAAATCAGGTCATTGCATCTTATAATCATTGCTAAATACATGATCTCTAATGATTTGGGGATTAAAGAGGCAACAAGATGGAATGCAAATGTGGTTGACCTAGTTTTATATCCCAATGTTAAAATTCTAGAAGTAGAAGAAATGCATGTTGTGATTTGTAGGGTATCATCATTATGGATTCTCATGTTATAAATTTTATCATGCTATATTATTTGTATATTTTGCGTGATTTGCTATGATGTAAATGTGACAAACATGAAAGTCGTGTTACACATATTTGTCAAATGCATTGTCTGTGTAAGTCATGCTACTGTGTTAGCTTTCTTAAAGAGAGTGGACTCATGTAGAAGAAATATTGTTATGCTAAATGTGAAAAAAACTCTGCATCGCCGCCTACTTTCAAGGCTAATGCTTGTTTCTCAACCTGGACTACTTCAACTGGAGCTTACAATAGTTGCTCTTTATTTTCAGGTGATTATTAGTAGGATCCTGGACATGAAAGAATTGAACTGAATACCAAAATTCTAGGACATTTTCTTCAAATAGCTGATAAAATGAATTCACGATTATGGGTATGTTAATCGAGTGTCTGTTTCACTCTCTTTTTCTTAATTTCTTTTTTCCTCAGAAGGGTAGCTATAAATTGTTTGGTTGAAATTGAAATTTAGCTGCTTATTGGTATTTTGAAAGGAAGATCAATTAAAACCTTAAGGTTATCAACGCAACCATAATACATTTCTTTTGGCTAGCTGGTAAACTTAGACACTAATCAGTTCCTGAATATGATTACCAACATATATGCATATGACCTTTAAAACTAACTTATTGAATGAAGTATTAAAAAGTTAAGAAGAAGGCAGGTAAATTTAAATTATCAGAAAATTGCTTTATTCATTAGGTGTCTATTCTTTTTTTGGGCAAACGAGGAGGAACATATTCTCACACACACAAAAATATAGCCAAAACAACACCAACAATAATAATAAATCATTAGAATACATTATGGATAGAAGGATAATTGCACTCGTAATAGCAATGACACGAATATGTTTCGGAGATCTCGTCCCATTTACAGACAGCACTTTCACCTTCTCCCTCATGTTTGCTCCAACATATTCTTCGGCAGCTCATAAGGTCGCACTTTTCTTCATCTAATATATCATCGCATCTGTATGCATCCATCTTTCTCGTTGCTATTCAATACATATTCCAATAGATTACTAATTAAATGTATTATATAGTTCAATCTATATAATTTAAATATAACTCGTATGATTTCTCATAATTATATTTGTAAGATAATGATCATAGAGATTGGATCGAGTGGATATTGTAATAAAACTAACCTGAAATTATTAGGATAATGATTAAAAAATTAGCGAAGGATGCCATCTGTGTATACTGAAGAATAATGCAGGATTCTTAATTATATGGTTTGGTATGACTAGGAATTTGAGAGCTATTATATATAGTGCACATGAAATTGGCAATTGTTTTTTGGCAATTGTTTAATACAGTTGAAAATATATAAGTGATAAATAAATGTGGGCATTTATTTTGTAATTATCCTTTCATTTGAAAAATAGAGAAGAAAGAATTATTTTTTTTGACAACAAGAGAAGAAACAAATTTAAAGACATTCGTTTTTTGATACACCAAGGCTATTTATATGAGTATTTGAAGCGTTTAGATAATACATTGTCTATGTATGTAATAAAATGAATTTTGTACGTATGAATCTCAGGAACCATAATACTCCACTAATTGTAGTTTACAAAATAATATTGATTTGCAACTGATTTAATAAAGTTAGTTAGAGATTACTTTATTATCACAACTGATTCAATAGATTAATTGTAATATAAATCAATTAGAAAAGTTTACTCTTCTATACTTGTAAGTTTAGAGCGAATGCTATTATTTTATACCAGCCCAGACTACTGAAAATTGATGAAAGCAGTAGCTCGGCCCACTAACACTCCAAATCTGATTAATTTATCACCTTTTGCTCTAATTTTTCTATTTCTATTAATTTTTTAAGTATGACTTCAAGAGGAACTCTTTCTTTTTTAAAGATAAAACCATTTCATCATCAAGAACTTATTTGACGGTTCTCTAAAAAAAATACCAAAGGAACAATTGACTTTAGCCTAATTGGTACACTCACCAATGTGTGAGTGGAAAGTCCAGAGTTCGAATCATGCTCCTTACAAATTTATCAAAAGAAAATAAAAAAATATCAAAGGTGGTTTAGATTTGAGCCTCATTACTGGTCATGAAACACAAGTATTTTATTAAATATGTTACTTTTTGTGTTTTAAAAATAATTATAAGTACAAATTTAAATTTTTAAATATTAAACTGCGAACATGTTGAACTTCAAGTATCAAAATATAAGTTTTTCTTAATAAGTAAAGGATAAATAAGCAATTTAAATGGTTAACGAGGACTAAACTATTGAATATAACAATTTTTTTTTTACAGTAGAGTATTACAAACATTAAGAAGCTTGTAATGTGTTATTGAATATACGCAGACTAAACAATATATTTTCACATACTTCAAAGACTATTAAATTATGTATCCATATTTTCTTTACAATTATTTAATTTAATTTCTATCAAAAAGCTTCCCCATGTTTGTTAAGCAAAAGTTAATTGATAGGTCAAATTTAACAAATAGTTCTTTCATATGAGCCACTAAAAGATTATAGTTTAATAGAGTGAAAGTAACCAATTAGCAAAACTCCCACTTAAAAAAAAATGCCACAGTACGTGGAATGCTCCATATAGCAGAGTCTTTTACGACTCTAGTAATTCTTTTCTTTAAATAATAAATTGGCAGGCCAAGAGTGTTACACAACAACTTGACCTCTAAATGCTGATAGCCAATGGCGTATTAGTTTCTGGACCTAATATGGTTTTCAGTATATTATTATAATGAGGTAACAATATTACAATAAAAATAACAGAAGCTATAGTTGAGGAATGGGGCCACAAATAATCCAAAAGACTTAATTAGGATGTAACTGGTGGATCTAATGCAAAAGCCTGTCGTTTTCACCATTGCATAAGATAAATTAAAATAAAAGATTGTGAAACAGCTGCGAGTTTCTTGTTCTTTCTAAATCGACCTCAACCATTCACAATAGTATAGTACTCTATAATGGGAATATAGTATGTACTTAACACTATAGTTATTTGAGAAAAATGAGTCCACTCTTAAATTTAAAACAATCTGATTTAAGGATCAATTTGAAATTGATGTGGAAAGAAGCAATTTTTTGGAATAAATTGTGAGCTTGCTTTTTTCAGAAGTTACAAATCGTACCTTTTTCAAAACGAAATACAGTTTTACATTATCAAACATTGATTTTAGTTAGAAATACTACTTTTTCTTTCTGAAAAAACAATGTTAAATGGAACTTAATTCAAAATCTCGTTACTTTTGATTACCAATTTTTTTTTCATTGCTCAAATATGTGCAGTTTCAAGCTTTATTAAGTCACAAGAACATTCAAAGTCAATGACAAAACTAAGATCGGAACCTCAAGGGGTCTACTATATGTAAAAGTAAATGAATACTACATAAATATTTCCGCAGCTCATGTCCTCTACTTTTTCATTAGATTTGATACCGATAATTCTTATTTCAAATGTAAAATTCTACTTTTTCATTAGATTTGATATAGATATGTCTTGTTTCAAGTGTAAAATCTTTATTGTTTATGACGATCGGCATTTCAATCCCATCTTCTTTAACATCGGTTATGACTAAAAGAGCTCTCAACCGTTACAATATAAAATTGCGTATGAAAAATTATCATAAATTATAATGAGTTTAAAGTTTAACTGTTCTGTAAACATTAGATTTCAAGTTGGTTACTTCTATATAAAGACTAAATTTGTTTTATGTATATTTATAATTTATATACATATATAAAAAAACTGATTTGGCGTTATATACAAGTTAATTGCCTAATATTGCAAGTTTGATTTGCACAAACATCATGCAAAAAATGTCTGTTTGTGCAATATTTCAACAAGTGAACACATGCCATATGAAATATAACATACACTATTTATATACTTTGGTAGTGTTTATCTAGTAGTGGCCAATTGCTTATTGCATCATGAAATGGAATTCATTCTAATTTTGGTTAAATTCAAAACTGTAAGCATCAAATTCAAATGCCCACTTGCTTCTTCCTTTTTTTTCAATCTTCACCTATTTTAACTTTAGCCTTTATTTTCTACCTTTGAGATGCATGTTGCACCAGCTGGGTCCAATCCCATTATTCCCTTTTCTACTCATTTCATCTCACATTTCAACTTTTCATGTCGACTATAGGATTTTTATTTTTCCTTTGATGGGTAACAGTTACATTTGGTATCTTTTTGTCAAAAAAGGAAAAAAATATAAAATCCAAAAACTCATTATCATTTCATGAAAATGAAATTAGTTTATATATGAATTCTAATGTCGGTAAGCAAACTTTTTGATGTTGTAATGGTAAAAAGTTCATATATAACATACAAAAAATGCTTAAATAGTAAAGTACATACATACATCAACAGGATCTACTCTGCTACAACTTCCTATGCTTCTGAGTTCCCTTTTACGGATCATAATTAAACAACATGGTGAGGGTTTTGAAAAACACCTTCTTCCATACCTGCGGATTTTCGCCTTAGCATTTCACCAAAGCAATACAAACATATCTGAAAATCACACATCAAGTGAAGCTGGCCTTGAAGTTGTACAAGCTTGACGTCTCGATTCGGATATCTTTGTACCTACTTCAGCAACAACAAGTTTAGTTAGAAGCAGGCCAGCAATAAGAGCTGCTCCCATTAACATTGTGAAAACCGCACTCCAGCTCTTTGCCGAAATATAACCGGTTAGTAAAGGTCCAATGGCAGCCCCGACTGACCCTGTTCCGTCTATGATCGCTGTAACTGTTGCCAACGCCCTCGAGTTCCCTTTCAAAGAACTGTGGGTTCCGAGGTCTGCTGAGACAGCTGTTGTTATAAGAGCATAAGGTCCGTTCACAAACATGCCCGTGATCAACATAAGAACAATATTCGCAGTCAAGGAAACATGTCCGTAGCTTCGGTAGAAGAAGAGTGCCGGAATTGCACAGTACATGAAGCTTGCTGCTGTAATGGCTCTGGCATTCAAACGATCAGAAATATGCCCAGCCAAAATTCCCCCAACAACTCCTCCAACATCAAACAATGTTGACAAGTTCCCAGCTGCACTATTGGATAAGTACTTCCCATCAATTGCTGTAAGATTGACAAATATAAACTCGGGTTAGCAATGAACGCAGTTGAAGCAAAATGATGCATTGCCTAACCATAAGATAAGACATGTGTATCTAATTTACCTGTGTGGCTTATGTAGAAAGGAAGCCAGTAGAGAAATGTGTAAGCCACCAATTTGGAAAAGAAAAGGCAAAGAGCAAATATAGCAACACCGGGAATTTTCCAAGCTTGGATGAACCCAACAGCTGATGGTTTGAGCTCAGCTTCTGACCCCAATAGAGGCTCCGTGACTCCCTCTCCGGTTTTCCTTGGAGAATGCACTTCATCTTCATCTCTCTCCGCTCCGACCGAATCTGGATGAACGGGCAAAATTAAAAACACCACCAACCCAATAAAAGCAATGAGGAGACCAGGCAAGACAAAAGACCAGCCCCATCCATAGCTCAACACTGCAGAAGCAATCAATGACCCGGAAATATTCCCCACAGATGTGTGAGCATTCCATATACCCATAATTAACCCTCTTTTCCTCTTCCCGAACCAGTTTCCGACCACCGCAACCACGGAAGGCCATCCGGTTGATTGGAACAATCCAGCAACCATTTGCATAATCAAGAAGTAGTAAAAGTTATGTACATTAGCCCAATATCCAACACCGAACAAACAAGTAAATATGCCAGTTCCAACCATTCCTATAGTCAAAAAAATCCTCAAATCCATTCTATCTCCTATATGTCCAGAGCAATACATCCCCATGGCATAAACAGAAAGAAAAGCCAAGTCAAGTTCACCCAACAAAGCTGTGCCATCTGTTGCATTAAACGGAGCCCAACCGTCACCGAGTTTCCATGAAACTCTTCTTCTCTCTACAGGTTCAGTTGTGTAAGTCCATGTGAAGAGCCTTAAACCAATCTCAGATGATTGGGGATCAAGTGTACTCTTGACAATGCTAGTCGTTTTCCTAGCGGCGTGGTAGCTTGCATACGCTAAAAATGTTACAATCAAGACAATAGCTTGGTATGTTTTGTATGAAAGTTTGCCTTTCTTTACGTATTCCATGAATCGAATTCCATAGGGCTTCTTTGGAGCTCCATCAGGAACTGGTTCTGATAGTGGACCCATCTATGTAATTTTTACCCTGCAAAGAACAAAAAGGAATATTAGTCTTTACTTTCATTAAATAGACTAAAAAGCACAACAAATTGAAGAATAAAGACTGCTGCTGTCTCATACTCAAACTAGGGCTGGCCCCGGATCTTAAATCTATTCATTTCAACTATTATTCGGAACTATACTCAATTTTTCACTATAAATGCATTCTTCCGATACTCGGTATCTAAAATTGAACAACAGAAATTTCTCAGTTCCTCAACAAACATCAAGCAACAACAGAAATTAAAAAAGGAAACCCGATTAAGCTCTCAAATTACTGTAAATCATAGCAAAAAGATATTATACAGTAATCTTCAAACTGAATTAGGAAAGATGCACCGATGTTGAAAACTCGCAGGAAACTTAATCAAAATCAGATAAGTTTATAATTTATAACAATTCAAGCACACTTAACCATCGATTAATCATCCGAAAATTCAATTAAAAAGGATAAATTTCCAAAGAAAAATTCAACATAGAGAAAATAAATATTAGAAATTAAGAATATGCATAAACAGAAATGAAGAAAAGCATTGAATATTATTTTGAATACCTTGGTTTAGCTCAAGTAAATAAATAATCGTGTTGACGCCGTCAACAAACAGTCTTCTTCCGGGAGGTTTTACAGTTGGTTTTGAAGAACAATAAAGGCACTGCTTTCACAGATTCTAACAGAATATTGGATGGATTATCCACCGGCAACGGCAACGGCAACGGCAACTCCGGGAAGGCTTAAGAAGAAAAGCGGTGAGGTTTAGACGGAAGAAAAGAAGGTAGTCTGGTCTGTTATTTCTTGTTTTTTCAGTGAGCTTTTCTTCAATGTGACTTCTCCCTGTAAATATGCAATTTTTCATTACTATGAAATTCCTATTATATCCAACTTAACTTTCACATTAACACCAAGCTGGATTTGTTTTCTCTATTAGGAGATGACCAAATTGCCCTTGGTTACTTTAACACCCAAATCCAACATAAACTCTAGTGTGTGGTGTGACAGAACACACCAAGTTTATGCAAACCCAACTTTTTATTTAGGCACAATTGCTTTATTTATTTTTTAAAAAAATCTTTGTCCTTTTATTAAGAAAATAAAAATATGGTTGAAAATGTAACAATGTTGTTAAAGTATCACTTATTAGGATGATAATTGTGTAGATAATTGATAAAGCTCTTGAATCAGATCTTTAGCAACAATTAATTAAAATGAAAATCTGAAGATAAAGATATTGATATATGTTATGTACTTTTTTTGATAAATTTTGTAAGTACTAAAATTCGTACCATAAATTCTTCACTTACGCTTATGCATTGATGAATGTAATGATATTATAAGTATTGCTTTATATACAGTAACACATGTAAATATGCATAGGAGTTGAAGTGTATATATGTTTATCTTATCATATATTAAACTTTAATCAACAAATAAACTTGTTAAATTTCAAGTTTGGATCATTTAATGTAAATGACTCTGAAAATATGTCAATAGATTGAATTAAAAGATAGTTAAAATCAACAAATAATTTTTATATTGTTCTATAATAAGTTTTTGAAAATAGTAATTAGTCTGAAACTGTAAATGGCCACTTTGTAACTTTGGTTTTAATTAGTGGAGTTTCAAATTTATTGAGAAACTGTAATGAATTAAGTTTATAATTAATAACAAGGGTCTCACTTTTTTATTTTGTAAAGAAAAAAACTTCAAAAACATATAATTTTCTTTATTATCAATTGAAATACACTCTTAATACTCATATATATTATACTATGCGATCCATCTTACGTGGTATGCCTAACGTGTAATATAATTTCTCTAAAACTGATAAAATAGATGGAATGTTTGTTATTTTAATTAATATAGTTGCAACTTTCTCATTAAAAAACCCTTCGATAAGATTGATTTTGAAGTGTATTGTAGACTCCACAAAATAGTCTACATACTTCAAGATCAAAATTGATAAGCTTTTAAAAAATTAATTAATAGTAAAATATGGGTGTAGGCTATGGTTACTTTATTTTTCCATTACTTTGTTTACACTTTGTCCTATTTACCATTAGATTAGTTTTAACCCATGATCTAATGGTGGACAAAACAAAGTAATTGTTACTTTGTAAAAAACAAAGTAACCATAAAATTTCCCTAAAATATGATTTGAATTTTAGCTGTAGTAGTTTATAGAATTCTAATAACATATAATTACTTAATCCAAAAATTTAAATGGATAGGTATAATGTCTCAATTTTTACTTTATGTTGTTTGTGACGTATCTTTCACATAAGTTTGCCATATACATATAAGTTTGTAAGGAAATGGGAGGAAATGATGGATATAATAATGAATTAATAATTCCTCGTACTGAAATTGAGTAGTGAAAGTATATTGAATGCATTGCAAATTAAAATTCATTGCAATTTCACCAAGAACGAGTTTGGTGAAGTTTTCAGAGCATTGGACATTTTAGTCCATTATATTTGGTCTGTAAATATGACTAGGTTATTCAATTCTACCAGATTGAGTTCCCATGTAATCATATGGACCAAATTGGAATAGCATCCAACAGTTTATATACAACTCATAATTAATAAGTCATATATGATTTAAGCACCAAATCACGAGTCTTTGCTATATAATTCTGAATAGTATTTTTAAATTGCTCACATGTGAACCAACAGGAAATTGGGAAAATAAATAACTAGAAAAAGTAGGTGATGATCAATGCGTAAAGCAAGGATTAGAATTTGTAGTTGCGTGTGAATTTTTGAAAAAACGATGCTATATTAAATTTCTGAAATTGTCATATTTTTCTTTTCTTTTCTTTTACTAGATAGCAATATTTGTCATGTTTTTTGGAATACGCAGAAGTATCTATTTTGATATTATTGGTGAGTCGTATGGCTTTTTATATTACAGCTCATTTAAGTGTACTCAAAATTATTGGGTTTTACATAGGATTATAATTATGACATGGTGTAGGCTATGGTGACTTTGTTTTTGAGTTACTTTGTTTGTACTTTGCTTTATTCACCATTAGATCACTTTTCACCCCATGATCTAATGGTGGACAAAACAAAGTAATGGTTACTTTGTAAAAAACAAAGTGACCATAAAATTTCCCTTATGACATATCTAGTTATCAACCCATCACTTTATATTATGTGTGTTGAAATATTGTGTATCATTTAGTTAAGAAAAATAAACTCTACTGTTATAGATACAGTCTTATTTTCCATCCCAATGTATAAAATATATAGTATTCATCTCATATGGAGCGAAAAATAATAGTCTTTGATTTTGATCACAACGACTCAAATTTAAACATACTATTGACATGTTATATCTATTTGTTGATGTGTCAAGTTATTTAGTTGTTTATATGCAGGGGCGGATCTAGGGGGTCTGGGACCCTCCGACTTGCTGAAAATTAGCAGTAGGGATGGTCGAATCCGAGCTTCGCCGGATTTCTGCCATGGCCGGTGACCCCCCCTTAAATTCATGGCATAAAGTATACGAAGGTTGAAGAAGAGGGTAAAACCTAATTTTCTTTTAATTTGGGCTGGAATCAAAACGACGTCGTTTTGAATCCCTTTAATGAAACGTCGTCGTTTTAATTAGTAAGCCCAGTTAACCAAATTAAATTATACCGGCCCATTTATAAAATTAAATTATACCAGCCTAAACTTAATTTTTTTTGTCATTTAAGAAAACCCAAATATGTATGAACCACATTAACAACTAAAATTTTTTCTCTCCTCTCATCTCTCTGTAACTCACGGGTTGAGCCCCCCGACTTTTGGATCCTGGCTCCGCCACTGTTTATATGTTATTTGACTTACTGACACGTCGATTTTTTTTTTATCTCAACTGAACAAAAACAATATTCTCTCTCCAACAATAAATATGGATTCTCTCTCGAACTAAGAACATATATCTTGAACACGAAGATGTCACATGCAGCACATGCCAACGGCATAATCCGCATTTTGTGTTCGTTGGAATAAAAAAAATTGTTTACAAATGAGGTAGTCTTTGTTTTGTAGGCTTTATATATGGTTTTGAGAGATTTTTATTTACATTCAATTGAATCTAATTGTTAATTTTGTAAAAATTTCAGCTTAGCTTCCGTTGACGGTGTAACCAATATAATCTGATTGTCGCGGTATTACACTAATGAGATGATTTTATTTGATCTAAGCGATTATTATTTTCATCTAATCGAATCAGATTACCAATTTATTATCATTATATTTTATGACATGCGGAGCTCACTTTTTTGTTTGTCACATTTACAATAGAGACAAACACCCAAGTTCGAATCACAACTAACTCTGACAACAAGGATTTAAAAAATATTTAGATTCTTAAGTTTGTAACACTTATTACATTCACTAATGATCCTTCTAATACTTCATTTGTAATGAGCTTTTACTGTGTGGCGTGCTAGCTTATCTTCATTCGAATTGAAACGCATCTCAAATTTGCGTCTTACAAGAAATTCCTTTTGCAACGAATCTTACAACATGCACGTTGCACTTGGTAATTTCGGAGCACTTTTCAAAATTTATGTTACTTTAGTCTTTAAAAAAACAAATAACAATATTTGACATCGCTTTTTTTTATAATGTCACTTACATTAATTATGAGATTCGATTCGGCAACTTCACACTTTTATTTAAAGTCTAGCGACCACAAAATAATTGCTACTAATTTAACGTATTTTTGAAGGATTGTTGCTTATTTTTTGGTGAAAAAAAGTTTAGCTAAGGGTAGGCCTACTCACTCACAATGTCAGAGCAAACCACAGACCTCGTTGAAAGTTTATAGTGGAGTTTACAGATTACCTACCAATAAGAGCTAAATTTTGACGAAGTGGAGACTCGAACCTTAAATCTTTCAAGTAAAAGATGAAATGCATTACCACTTGAACCAACTCTTATTGGTATTTGTTGCTTATAATGTTGCATTTCATCATCAATATGCAAAGTCAATACGTGCAATTTATGTTGAGAAACACATAATTTGATTTAATTTCTTTTAAAATTCGCCCAATAGAACTTCGCCTTCTCGTTGCTCCTTAGGATGGGCAAATTAGACAAATCACAAAGAACTAAAGAAAATTGACAGCCTCTTTCACCTGAATGAAATAACCAACTAAAGCAAGGGTATTCCGGTAATTAAACTCACATAAATTCTTATATTATTCATTAGCCGCAATGCTGATGGAGGACGCAAGAAGGGTATATTCGAATATCCAATAAGAATTATGCTTGGCATACAACGTATATTCTTTTTAAAAAAATGGGACCCAACCATGCCACGTGGGCAGCCCTATATGGTGACATGGCAATGTTAATGGATAGTGTTCGTGGTGGGCCCACGGATGATGTAAGAAATGAAGCAAACGTGGACATAATTATGTCTTGGCTATGCGGAAAATGGTTGTCGGTTTCGAAGGTACATGGATTGAAATGGGCCTTGTAGAAAGCACGCAGAAATTTCCGGTTCTGGCTTTTTGTTTCAATTTCATTATCATTAGGCTTCTTTATAATCATGGATGGAGCTATAATAGGACATAGTCCCTTTGTGTTTGTGTTCAATTATTTCCAAGGAACTCATTTTCAACCATTGGATGATTTTGCTTACTGATTTAGTAAAATTTAAGGTAATTTGCTAATCAAAATGTATACATTTCTTAATAGCTATCATTCTTCATCCCTAACACTCATTAATTTACATGCAATTGCATTAGTTTCTGGATTTATCACATCTCTTGAAACAGTTGATGGAGAAATTATATAATTGGTTATAAAATCCTAGTTTGATTGTTCTACTTCAACAATTTAGATTACATAAAATACCAAAAATACAAGCTACAACTTCCAAAATTCAGAACTTGACAAGAATAAAAAAAGTTAAATTTATGCCATAAAATATGGTTCTCATAAATTTATACGTAATCATAACTTTGAAGGTCCATTTATATTTTAGACATGTATTTATTGAGAACCTCTTCTTAAATGATAACTTTCAATTCCTTAGTGCCCTATTGAGATTAATTGTCACAGGAAAATATGAAATGTACAATATTACAGAAAAAGTTGATTGTTATATTGAAAGATGAGAAAAGATTTTATTGTTTTGACTAATTAGAGCTTTAAAATAAGCAAATTTTCCTTAAACCTCGTTTTACCAAATAAGTACAAGATATTCTAATATATTTGTGTTGAAGTGTGTACAAATGACGAGGTATGTTGGATGTATTCTAAAATTTCTCTTTGAAGTGATATTTTTTATCATGTTCTTTTACTATTATTATCCTACTTCACCCTAAGAGTGCATGCTATGTTCATGTAAATCTATATAATGTATTCAAAACATAGGTTCGAACAATACCCCTCCGAAAACGAATCTAGAACATCGTAGGTTATGATATGGGTGGACTTTTACGAAAGCAGGGTCTTCGGCAAAGTTGTCCAGTTTTCCAAAAAATAGCACTTTGCTCAGGGTGGTTTTATACAACTCGAAGCAATTGAGACACCAGAGAACATCCAAAGTACCGTTGTGAGTGAACTCTAGATCCATCATTAGAGTGAATAGATCTACCACAGACTCATTTAAATCCTAAACACAAAACTGGAAATGCAACAGTGAGAATCCCTACTTGCATGTACACATCTACTTGTGTCCACATAAACTTTTGTTAAACTTCTTGTCTTGCCTTGATAAAAAAAAGGTTAGCCTGCGGATTAAGTTTCCTTATTGTTGATGATTCATTCTGCTGCAATAGATTGCTCAAAAATAGTGAAATTCAGCTGTTACCTGAAGTCCGGGCGCAGTACTAGTTGCAGGATGTATTATTATTATTCTCATTCATCTTGACAAAATATGGGAACTTTGTCACAGAACAAAACTAAATTTCAGCCGCCTATGCAATGCTATTGTTCTAGTTGCATTTTTTTTTTCCCGAAATAGCTGGACATCCAACTTGTTTGGAAAAATTATGGGCACTCACATTAGTCGTTCTCAGCAAAAACAACTGAAACAGAATCAATCAAGCCGAGACAACAGCTTTTCACAATCCAAAATTAGGGAACTAAACGGCGTAAAAACCTAAGCACTGATCAAGAACAACAAAATAAAGCTAATTAACAGTCAATTTCGACAAAAACAAGCTCTCACACATTCTTGGCTTATAAATTTAGTTTTACTTGTATGGTGTGATCTGTAATATACTAACTCTGTGCTATGAAGAATTAATTCTACAGTTAATTTCTCTCTTAAATCATTCATACTCCAAACTAAGTTCTGTTACTCCTATATGGAAGAAAATTGCAAAAACAATTAAATGCTTTCAGATGGAAAATAAAACAATATTGAGTAGGAGAGCCAAGTAAAGCTTAAGGAGCTTAACAATGTACTGTAAAAATGAACAACTAATAAAAACAAGTAATTAAAATTACCAAATGTTGCAAAGCATATAAGCAGATAAGGAGAATGAACTAGGGAATTCGATAGTCTTGTGTTGCTTCTAATTAAAGTCACTAATCAAACCATAACCATCACCCATATATTCATTAAATCATTTCGACGGAGTAATTACCCTGAATGAACAAAATAACTCTATCAACTTCATTTTAGCACCATATAGCTATTTTATAAGAGAAATTAATCATCCCCAACTATATATGTCCCAAATACAAAAGGCTTACAGGAAAACGCATACACAAACATAAAACCCAACAACCACCTTCCTATTTACTTATTAGAGCATAACAATTCAATTATGGCATATTGAGAACATCTAGGCAAGCTTAATAATTCTTGAGAAACTTTGAATGGAAAAGCTGTTTCATGTCCTTTCCATTCCAAGACCATTTTTTCCAGCACTCTTGCATTCTTGAGTAAAAATTGAACAAAATTCAGCACAAACTTACGTTTATCATCTCTCTTCGGATAGCCAATGATCCGAATAGTCTTCAGATGTGATACCAAACAACCATAAGCATTCATATCTGATTTCCAGCAGTTTTCCCCAAAATCATTCAACTCTGGGAGGTCACCATGCAGCTGGAGACAAAACAAAAGAGTAAGGCCAGGAAGCTTAACAATACATGGAATCAAGGTCAACTGACTAATTTTCTATCGTTCTATACAATTCATAAACTAAAAATTAAGAAAACTCGTGAATATTAAATCTTTTTGATGCATCAAGTATTTAAAAAGTTGGCAATGCAATTAATCCATATACACTAAAACATCCGCGATACTACTCGATATTACTTAAAAATGTTCAAGAAATAACCTCTCCATAGCATGGCAACTTGATAACTAATTCTTCAAGCATAGGCGAATTACGAAGTACACATGCAATTCCGGAATGGCGTTCATTTAAATGAACATAATTAAGAGTCAAACATCTGGTGTTTAGCACTGGAGAAAACAAACATCCCACCTCTATAGCTGACAAAATCTACAAACATAAAGTAAAACTGACAATTCGTTAAGAAAGGAAAGGAAATATAATAATTTATTGTTAAAAATAAACAGGATGATATGCTTGTTTTTATTATTTATTTTAAAGTTACCTTCATAAACCAATTTCCTAGTGATAGCTCCTCGACATGATGAAGCTGTTGCAGAGTGTCTTTAATCAAACTTCCATGTTCTTGAGTTGAACGTTCAAGCTCCCAATCATGATAAAATTCAATAGAAGCATAAATCAAAGCTGGCAAATTGAGTAGTTTCACACTTCCAATATTGAAACAATCCAAAATGTCTAATACCTCGAGCTTTGGACAAGATATTTCAATATGCAAAATGAAGTGAAGTCGTCCTAGAATCAATCTTTTCAAGGATTTGGAAGCAATAACCAGGTGTTCAATATTATAACAATTATCTAAACTGAATGACTTAAGAAACGAACATCCAAATAGAACATGTTCAATCGCTTGACCAAACTCCTTCGGATCATCTATCGAGATACCTTTGAGACATAACTCCTCGAGGTTTGGACATGAAATTTCAAAATTATTAATTTCCATAATTGCAAGCTGTTCCAAAACCAATCTTTTCATAGATTTGGAAGCAATCACAAGATTATCAGACGGATACTCACAGTTGGATACTTCTAAGGATTCAAGCAATGGACTGCCACATATAATACGTTCCAACGCTTCATCAGTGAAGTTACAATTCTCTATATTTAACGCAGTGAGACATCCCCAATGCACCTTTCCACGAGGCATAAAATGGCAATTCTGAGTTGTTAATTTAACTAGTGAGGCACATTTGAAAAGGAACTTGGGCAGCATGTACCTATCCTCAGCTGAACTCAAATACAAATCCTCGACATGTTTTCTTGTTGCAAAACGGATTTTGGAAGTAAATTGATCCGCATTCTCAAGATAATAATAATCGAGGTGGAATATCTTGATTTTGTAGCAGTCATGGAGAACTAAAGCATTTTCAATGAGTTTAAGGAATTGTTCGGAAGACGTAGAATTGGATTTGAAGATGAGAACCGGAACACGAGTCCATTGATTCCGCCAACGTTTAGAAAGAATACAAGTCTGAATAGCTTGTTTTGTTGATGGAAGAAAGGAGATGATATGCTGAATTAGACAATCTTGCAAAGCACTGATTCGATCTTCTTCTTCTTCTTCCTCCATCATCTTCGTCCTTTTGGTTTCCATCTCTGTCTATCCTGAGAAGAAAATCGCAGAGAGGAAATAGAGATTGCGAACGTAACGGCAGGAAAACAAGGAGTTAAGGAAGAGGAAATATTTTTATTTTATTTTTTTTAACAAAATGTTTAGCTAAGGATAGTCTATCCACGAAAATATTTCTACTATAACAGCGAGGAGTGTAAACAAGGCCCATAATGGCCCATAATTGTTAACCTTACCGAAAGGCCCGAGTGATGCCATTGTTATTTCCACACGTCCCTACCTGCCTACGTGGCGATACCCGCCTTAAAAGAACAACCCGCCTCTGTTGATTAAGTTGGTTATTCTGGCTATATAGGAATCATGATTTAATAAAAATTCATTCCTATTTAAGATATTCAATTTCCTTCCTAAACTAGAAGTCGCTCTTTTAGCGACATAGAGATTCAAATCCTACTAGGATATGAAGTGTAAAACTTCCGTAAATACTATTAAAATATCCATGTATATTGATCTTCAGATATTTGGAGGGTTTGAAATCCGGACAAGTAAAACAATGTCAAACTAAAGTGTCTCTAATCTATTATCTCATGGGGAACAATGAGCGACTTAAATTAGTATGTTGTCAAGAAGTAACTATGTTTCACCTATTACAAGCTAGGAGCTATACTTGAGACATGGATGCTTATTGGAGTAAACATTGGAGAGATTCGCTCAACGAAAATATCACATGGTCAGATGCCATAGCCGATTCTAATTGTAATGCAAAATTGGATCTTTAAACCGAGTTTACTATGAGGACTAGATAATCTTGGTAATCTTGCTTGTCTTAGACTGATGGACTACCACGCCCGTAACTGAATACTTAATACATGCCAGTTGGATTGACTTTAGATTATGCTAGTAAGCTCTTGAATAAAATCTTGAAATTTTGATGATAGAGATTATTCTACATCTGTCATACAAAAGTATGATTTGGATAAACTTTCATTGAAACCAAATTAAAACCTTGTAGATGTTATCTGAGGAATGCCTTAAGTTTTCAACTCGGAACAAATAATACTAATGTTTTGACTTGAACTATTTCTATTGGAAATGAAATGCATCAGCAATGATTTTAATCAAGGCGGTTATGCTTTTCCAAAGCAAAAACAATATAATCTAGTGAATTAGTGTCAGATCGAAGAGAAACAGTTTTTTTTTTTACTTAGAGCAGCTGAGACACCATAGATCAGCAGAGAACATCCCAAGTACCGTTTCAGTGAATTCTAAATCCGCCATTGAAGTGAATGGATCTATCACAGCTGCTGTCACTGGCACATTTTAATTCCTAAAGAGAAAACTGGCAATGCACCTGCATGTACGCATCTACGTACCTGATTAGCCTGAAGATCGAGTTCGTTATTGTTGATGATTCATTCTGCTCCAACAGATTGCTCAAAAATAGGTGAATTCAGCTGTTACCTGAAGCCCGATGGGGCAGTTCTAGTCGAAGGATGTATATTATTCTCATTCATCTTTAGAAAATTATGGAAACTTTGTCATAAAACAAAGGTAAAATTCAGTCGCCTGTGCAATGCTATTGTTCTAGTTGCATTTCCAGTATCAAACATACAACACAAAAGAAGTAGGTATACGACAAGTTTGTTTTCTGATAAACATGGGCACTCTCCTTTGCCTTTCTCATAGCAAAAAAGACTGAGAGAATCAAGCTGAAACAACAGTTTTTGACATTCTAAAATTAGGGAACTGAAAGGCAAAAAACCTAAGCACTAATCACGAACAACAAAATAAGCTACTTAACAATCAATTTCGACCAAAATACGCTCCCAAACATTCTTGGCTTATCAATTTAGTTTACTTGTATGGTGCGATCTATAATGGATCAACCCTATCCTATGTAATACTACACATGATTGAACTGGTATGCCTGATTTGAGAATCAGCAACATCGCAATATATATAGTAATAATCATTTAAGAATTCTACATGTGCATACAAAGTGTAACAACTCAATTCAAGTAGAGCTTGAGGAGCTTAACAGTGTACTTTAAATGTACAAATAATAAAAACAAGTAATTGTAATCATCAAGTACAAAATGTTGTAAAGCTTATAAGCATCTAAAGAAAATGTAGTGTTCAGATATGAATTAGGATTATTAGACAATTCAATAGTCTAGTGTTGCTGCTAATTGAAGTCACTAAATATTAGTTAAATCATTTTGACAGATATAGTAATCACCCAGAACGAACATAATAACTCTATCTAATCCTCGCAACTATATACTTCCCAAATATGAAAGCTTGCAGAAAAATTCACAGGGACAATAAAACCCAACACCCTTGTAGGTTCTACACATGATTTGAGAATGAGCAACATCAAAATATATATGGAGAAAGTATAATATTCAATTCAAGTAGAGCTTGAAAAGCTTAACAATGTACCTTAAATGAACAATTTATAAAAATAAGTAATCAAAATCATCAAGTACCAAATATTGCAACGAATATCAGCATATAAAGAAAATGCAGTGTTCAGATATGAACTAGGATTAGTACACAATTTAATAGTCTTGTGCTAATTGAAGTCATTAATTGAACCAAAACCATCACCCAAATACACACTAAACCATTTTCACTGATTAAAGATTACCTCAAACGGACAAATCGGATCTTTCAACTTCATTAGTACCAAATCCTCTCAACTACATGTCCCAAATATAAAATCTTCCATAAAACGCACTATAAAAAAACATTTCTATTTACTTGGAGCATATCAACTCAATAGTAGCATGTTGAGAACATCTAGTCAAGCTTAACAATTCTTGAGAAACTTTGAATGAAAAAGCTGATTCATGATCTTTCCATTGGAGAACCATCCTTTCCAGCACTCTTGCATGCTTGAGTAAAAATTGAACAAAGTTTAGCACAAACTTACGCTTATCATCTCTCTTAGGATAGCCAATTATCTGAATAGTCTTTAGATGCGATGCCAAACAATAGAAAGCAAACCCATTTGATTTCCAGTAGTTTTGCCCGAAATCATTCAACTCGGAGAGATCATCATGCAGCTGGAGACAAAAATTGTTAGGCCAAGGAACTTAACAATACATGGAAGAATTATATTCATTAAGCTCAACAAACTAACACATCACAACATTTTCTATCATTCTATTTACTTCAAAAGCTAAAGATTGAGAAAACTCGTAAACTGTTAAAGCTTTCTAAAGCATCAAGTATTGAAAAGTTGCAACTGGAGTTAGTCCATAATCCATATACATTATAGCTTTCACAATAACCCTTGATATTACTGAAAAATATTCAAGAACTAACCTGTTCATAGAGTGGCAACTTGATAACTAATTCCTCAAGCATAGGCGAATTACAAAGTAGACGTGCAATTCCACAACTATGCTCATTTAAGTCAGGAGCTTTAAGAGTCAAACATCTGATGTTTAACACCGGACATAACCAACCTCCCGCCTCTAATGCTGACATAATCTACAAACATAGAGTGGAAATGGAAATTCAGAAATTCTTTTTTGTAATAATTCATTTTTCTAAGACAATGATGATATGGGGTTGTTTTTATTATTTGAAAGTTACCTCCACAAACCAGTCCCCGAGTTTTAGCTCCTTGACATGCTGAAGCTGCTGTAAAATGTCTTTAACCAAACTTATATGTTCTTCTGTTGAGCGTTCAGGCTCCCAATCATAATAAAAATTAAAAGAAGCACAAACCAAATTTGGCAAATTCAATAACTTAGCCGTTAGAATATTCAAACAACCGAAAAGCTTCAGTTTCTCGAGGTTTGGACATGAAATTTCAACATGCGAAATGACGTTAAGTTGCCCTAGAATCAATTTTCTCAAGGATTTGGAAGCAATAACCACCCGTTGAAACTCACGACAGTCTGTCAATTGAAATGATTCAAGTAACGAACTACACAATAGCACATTTTCAATCGCTTGACCAAACTTTGGATCATCTATGCTCACACCTATGAGATATAATTCCTCAAGGTTTGGACATGAAATGTCAAAAACTCTTATGTTCGGAATATCAATCTCTAGCAAAACCAATCTTTTTATAGATTTGGAAGCAATGACAAGCTTATGGAACTGATAATCACAGTTGGATAATTCTAACGATTCAAGTAACGGAGTGCCACATATAATACGTTCCAACGCGTCATCAGTGAAGTTACAATAATCTATATCCAACTCGGTGAGACATCCCCAATTAATCTTGACATTAGGCATAATATTACAATTATGAGTAGTTAATTTAACGAGGGAAGGATTGTTGAAAATGAATTTGGGCAACATGTATAGCATCTCCATCGAGCTCAATCTCAAATCCTCCACATATTTTCTTGTAGCGAAACGGATTTTTGCAGTCAACTGATCGTCCATATTATCGTTCCAATAATATTCGAGGTGGAATTTCTTGATCTTAGAACAGTCGTGGAGAAGTAAGGCATTTTCAAGGTATTTTAGGAATTTTATGGAAGACGTACCAACATCGCGATTGAAGATGAGAACGGGAACACGAGTCCATTGATTCAGCCAGCGTTTAGAAATAATAGAAGTCTGAATAGCTTGTTTGGTTGATGGCAAAAGAGAGATGATATGCTGAATTAGGCAGTCTGACAAAGCACTGATTCGATCTTCTTTCTTCTCCTCCATCATCTTCGTCCTTTTGCTTTCCATTTTTCTGAAGAAAGAAACAAACAAACAGTACTAAACCTAACTAAAACCCAAGGCAGGAACCAAGAAAGAAAGAAAGATTTTCTTTTAGTACTATATCAAACATATTTAATATTTAGAACATTCCATTTGTCAATTAAATAATACTTTAGAAGTTTATTTTTTTAGGATTAAACACTTAATTGACCCTTGTGGTATTCAAAATTTTGTTTTTTGCCCTTGTGGTATGATTTGGTGACATTTGCCTCTTGTGGTATCCAATTTGGTGGCATTTGCCCCCTGATGGATGAAAAATGAAAAAATTTAGTTTCTCGATCAGTTCAATTATCAGATTTTCATAGACTCATGCCATCAAATTTGCTAAATTTACAATTTGAAATGACATTATGTAATAGAAGTTATCTAATTCACATCCATCATGGAGCAAAAATGACAAAATTGGATACTATAAGGAGCAAATGTTACCAAATCATACCACAGGGAGCAAAAGCTAAAATTTTGAATACCACAAGGGACAAATAGATGTTTAATCCTTTTTTTTATATATATATATATATATATATATATATATATATATATATATATATATATAGGCTACGGTGACTTTGTTTTTAAGTTACTTTGTTTGTACTTTGTTTTATTCACCATTAGATCACTTTTCATCCCGTAATCTTATGATGGACAAAACAAAGTAATGGTTACTTTGTCAAAAACAAAATAACCATAGAATTTCCCATATATATATATATATATATATATATATATAATCTAAGAAACAAAAACCAATTTTCATTCAAAATATGAGAGGCTCTCAAACGAAAACTTATGAAAGTCTTTTGAAATAATCATTTGAAATGAATTCTATAAAAAGTCTTCAAGTATCACACAATTCTTTACAAATTCATTTAAATTTTGGGTTTTTTTTTAAAAAAAAAAATTACAGTATTTATTAATTTTGTCAAAATAGTTTGTGTTTATTTTTTTTTACAAAATAAGAATTATGTTTAGTCCGTTACCTTAAAAGTGGAAAAATTATTAACGGTGTTAAATGTAATAATGTGGCAAGGTGTTTTTGTCAAAATTTATTTGTAAATTCTTAAAAAAAATTATGTGTTTACAATTTTAAAGTGTGAAAATAAGTTTTTTACATCATAAATAATAAATTAGGACTCAAATTACCTCGTGCCACGTCATCAAACTTAACACCGTTAGTGATTTTTCCATTTTTTGGGTAACGGCGCTAAACACAATCCTTGTTTTGTGAAAAAAATAAACACAAACACCATTTTGTCAAAATTGATAAACACGAGATTTTTTTAGGAAATTACATAAATCCCGTTCACTTTATAAAGATATTTCCACTATTGTTTGATAGTCTTTGACCCTGTTCTTTTGAACTTATCAGCACTTTTCAACAACATTAAGTTCAGTTCAGTTAAATTAAGTTCAGCAGTTCAATTCAATTCAGCACTATTAAATTCAATTCAAAAGAAAAGGGTCTTTATAATGAATTAGTTATCCATGAATATAAAATTTTATTTGTTATGTTTTTGTTTGTTTTGTTTGTTTTCTTTAACTGCAGGTGTAGGCTATGGTGACTTTGTTTTTGAGTTACTTTGTATTTCAACAACATTAAGTTCAGTTCAGTTAAATTAAGTTCAGCAGTTCAATTCAATTCAGCACTATTAAATTCAATTCAAAAGAAAAGGGTCTTTATAATGAATTAGTTATCCATGAATATAAAATTTTATTTGTTATGTTTTTGTTTGTTTTGTTTGTTTTCTTTAACTGCAGGTGTAGGCTATGGTGACTTTGTTTTTGAGTTACTTTGTTTGTACTTTGCTTTATTCACCATTAGATCACTTTTCACCCCATGATCTAATGGTGGACAAAACAAAGTAATGATTACTTTGTAAAAAACAAAGTGACTATAGAATTTCCCTTAACTGCAACCAACCTGAAGCCCGATGCCGCAGTACTAGTTGAACGATGTATATTATTCTCATTCATCTTCAGAAATTATGGGAACTTTGTCATAGAAAAAAACTAAATTCAGCCGCCTATGCAATGCTATTGTTCTAGTGCCATTTCCAGTATCAAACATACACCACAGACTTATACAACAACTTCTTTTTTCCCCAAAATAAGTTCTGCTACTCCTATACGGAAGAAAATTGCAAAAACTACTACATGGTTTCAGAGGAAAAATAAAACAATATTGAGTAGGAGAGCCAATGATACTATCCATAATAACACTGTTTATATTAGAAAGGGAAAGAGTTATACTGTGTTTTAAAAAAAGATCTAAGAAAATAAATTATAGTTCAAGGATTAAGCATCTTGAGCCACTACAACTTTGCAGGTTTTTACATTAAGTCAACAAGTATGGATTATTTGAGAAACAACATCATCAAAATATAAATAGCAAAGCATCTAATAGCTTTACCTGTGCATACAGAGTATAACTGATCAAATCAAGTAAAGATTAAAGAGCTTAACAATGTACTGTACAAATGAACCAATAAAAAAAAGTAATTAAAATTACCAAATGTCGCAAAGCAAATAAGCAGATAAGCTAAATGAACTAGGCAATTCAATAGTCTTGTATTGCTGCAATGAAAGTCAATAATCAAACCATAACCATCACGCATATAATTCGTTAAATCCTTTCGACGGAGTAATTACCCTGAATGAACAAAATAACTCTATCAACTTCATTTTAGCACCATATAGCTATTTTATAATTAATCATCTACTCCTCCCAACTATACATGTCCCAAATACAAAAGGCTTACAGAAAAAAGCACACACAAACATGAAACCCAACAACCTTCTTATTCACTTATTAGAGCATAACAATTCAATTATGGCATATTGAGAACATCTAGGCAAGCTTAACAATTCTTGAGAAACTTTGAATGGAAAAGCTGTTTCACGTCCTTCCCATTCCAAGACCATTTTTTCCAGCACTCTTGCATTCTTGAGTAAAAATCGAACAAAATTCAGCACAAACTTACGTTTATCATCTCTCTTCGGATAGTCAATGATCCGAATAGTCTTCAGATGTGATACCAAACAACCAGAAGCATGCATATCTGATTTCCAGCAGTTTTCGCCAAAATCATTCAACTCTGGGACGTCATCATTCAGCTGGACAACAAACAAAAGAGTAAGGCCAGGAAGCGTAACAATACATGGAATCAAGCTCAATAAAATAACACGTTTTAGCATTTTCTATTGTTCTATTCAGTTCATAAACTAACTCGTGAAATATTAAAACTTTTTGATGCATCAAGTATTTAAAAAGTTGCCAATGCAATTAATCCATATACACTAAAACATCCATGATAATACTTGATATTACTTAAAAATGTTCAAGAAATAACCTGTCGATAGTATGGCAAGTTGATAACTAATTCTTCAAGCATAGGCGAATTACGAAGTACACATGCAATTCCGGCATGGCATTCATTTAAATCAACATAACTAAGAGTCAAACATCTGGTGTTTAGCACTGGAGAAAACAAACGTCCCACCTCTATAGATGACAGAATCTACAAACATAAAGTAAAAATGACAATTCGTTAAAAAAATTAAGAAAGGAAATATAATAATTCATTTTTAAAAATAAACAGGACGATATGCTCGTTTTTATTATTTAAAGTTACCTTCATAAACCAATTCCCTAGTGATAGCTCCCTGACATGATGAAGCTGTTGCAGAGTGTCTTTAGTCAAACTTTCATGTTCTTGAGTTGGCTCCCAATCATGATAAAATTCAATAGAAGCATACACCAAAGCTGGCAAATCCAGTAGTTTCACACTTTCAATTTTGAAACAATAAAAAAATTCTAATACCTCGAGCTTTGGACATGATATTTCAATATGCGAAAGTGAAGTAAGGTGTCCTAGAATCAATCTTTTCAAGGATTTGGAAGCAATTACTAGGTGTTCGAAATTAGGACAATCAACTACATTGAATAACTTAAGAAAAGAACAGTCAAGTAGAACATGTTGAATCGCTTGACCAAACACCTTCGAATCATCTATAGTAGTGATACTTGTGAGTTGTGAGACACAACTCCTCGAGGTTTGGACATGAAATTTCAAAATTATTAATTTCCATAATTGCAAGCTCTTCCAAAACCAATCTTCTCATAGATTTGGAAGCAATCACAAGCTTATCAAACGGATACTCACAGTTGGATACTTGTAACGATTCGAGTAAGGGACTGCCACATATAATACGTTCCAATGCTTCATCAGTGAAGTTACAATTCTCCATATTTAAAGCGGTGAGACATCCCCAATGTACCTTTCCACGAGGCATGAAACTGCAATTCTCGGTTCTTAATCTAACTAGTGAGGCACAGTTGAAAAGGAACTCCGGCAACATGTACCTATCCTCAGCTGAACTCAAATACAAATACAAATCCTCGACATTTCGAAGTAAATTGATCGGCCTTCTCTGTTGGATGTGAACTCTCCTCCTCGATCAGTTCGTAATTCTTTGATTCTCATGCCACTTTCATTCTCAACAAGAGAATGGAAGAATATACAAAAATATAAAGATAAGAGTAGAGAGAGGAGTTTGAAGAAACTATATTCTTATTACTTGAGGTTGTGATATCAAAGTACAAAACAACACATATATATAGTTCTAGGAAAACATAACTCTTAAATCTAACTTTAATGAAAGTAACTCTTAACTTATGTAAACTCCTAGTAACTTAAAGTAACTTAGCTATTAACTCATGTAACTTTGATAAACTCCTAAGACCATAAATCCATGTAACTCTTAGACATTAATATTAACTAACAAGTTTATTTATTCTAACACCCCCTCTTAAACTTGTAGTCTATCCTTGAACAACTCCAATAAGATCTCGTAATCTGCTAAAATCTTCAAACTTCAAAGCCTTCGTAAAAATATCTGCAGCTTGATCTTTTGACACCACATGCTTGAGTTGTATCTCTTTCTTTGCAATACATTCTCTGATGAAATGATACCTCGTATCAATATGCTTGCTCCTATCATGAAAAACTGGATTCTTTCCCAATGCGATTGCTGATTTGTTATCAAGGAAAATATCGGTTGGTCCATCTTGCTCAAAGTTTAGGCTCTGTAGTAACCTTCTCAACCAAATAACATGACAAACACATGCAGCTGCCGCAACATACTCTGCTTCACAAGTTGAAAGAGTAACAATGGGTTGTTTCTTCGAACTCCAACTGAATACTGAATTGCCCATACCAAATACAAAGCCTCCAGTGCTTTTTCGATCATCAATATCTCCGGCCCAATCACTGTCGCTAAAACCGAACAGTCTGAATTCATGTTGAGTAGAGTAGAACAAGCCATACTCCAACGTACCTTTCACGTACCGAAGAATCCTCTTAGCTGCTTTCATGTGATTCACAGTTGGTGTTTCCATGTATCGACTTATGACACCAACTCCGTACAAAATATCTGGTCTTGTACACGTCAGAAACCGCAATCTTCCAACTAGTCTACGGAACAAAGTTGGATTTACCCTGCCAGCATTATCAAACTTGGAAAGCTTGATTCCTGTCTCTACGGGTGTAATCGTTGTATTCATTTTGTCTAACTTGAACTCTTTCAAGATTGATTCAGCAAAATTCTACTGAGAAAGAAAGATTCCTTCGTCACTTTGCCTCACTTCTATTCCAAGATAATAAGACATAAGTCCCATATCTGTCATCTCAAACTCTTCCGCCATCTTTTTCTTGAATTCTTCAATCATCATCTTGCTATTTCCTGTGAAGATTAAGTCATCAACATACAGGCAAACATACATAGCTTCTCCTCCCTTCATCTTCACATACAAAGCATGTTCATAAGGACATTTCAGAAAACCATTTTTCCGGAAGTAGTCATCAATGCGGGTGTACCATGCCCTTGGAGCTTGTTTAAGGCCATATAAAGCCTTATTCAACTTTAACACCTTATCTTCTTGACCTGCAGCTACATAACCCAATGGCTGCTTGATGTATACCTCTTCTTCTATTATGCCATTTAAGAAGGCTGACTTTACATCCATCTGAAAAATCTTCCACTTCTGATGAGCTGCTAATGAAAGAATTAGTCGAATGGTCTCCATGCGAGCAACCGGTGCAAACACTTCATCATAGTCAATTCCAGCCTTCTGAGTGAAGCCCTTTGCAACAAGCCGAGCTTTGTACTTCTTTACTTCTCCTTTAGCATTTCTTTTGATTTTGTAGATCCACTTCACCATTACAGGTTTCTTTCCTTTCGGAAGTGTCGCCAATTGCCAAGTTTTGTTTCTATAGATGGCTTTCATTTCTTCATCCATGGCCAATCTCCACTTCTCATCTTCAAAAGCTTCCTCAAATGTCATCGGTTCTGTATCTGCAAACAAACAGAACAATGTTGGGTTGGTGATCTCTTCTGTCTCTTCATAGAGTTCTTCCAAGCTTCGTTTTCCTCGTGGTCCTTCAGACGAGCTTGAAGAAGATGAGCCTCCATCATTTGTAGGAACTAAAGGAGAATTTGGTGGTGTGAATTCATCAACAACTTGATCATCATTTTTATCTGTAACCACAAAATCATCAAATAAAGGAAGAAAGTTGTAATTTTCTCCTTCTGGAACATTCCAATCCCACAATGCTTCTTCATCGAACTCAGCATCCCTGCTTATCATTGTCTTTCCATTTTGAGGATTATAGAATTTGTAACCCTTTGAGTTGGTTGCATATCCAATAAAAATAAGCTTTGTGCTTTTATCTTCCAGCTTGGTTCTTCTTTCATCTGGAACATGGACATAACCAATGCTACCAAACACTCTCAAGTGAGATAAGTTTGGTTTTTGTCCGCTCCATGCTTCTTGAGGAGTCATCTGCATCAACTTTTTCGAAGGACTTCGATTGTTCAGGTACACTGCACATGTCACTGCTTCAGCCCAAAATTCTTTAGGCATTTTCTTGCTTTTCAACATGCTACGAACCATATTGAGAATAGTTCGATTCTTTCTTTCCACAACACCGTTTTGCTGAGGGGAATATGGAACAGTTAATGAACGCCTTATGCCAACATCATCACAGAACTGGTTGAATTTGTTGGATGTGAACTCTCCTCCTCGATCAGTTCGTAATTCTTTGATTCTCATGCCACTTTCATTCTCAACAAGAGCTTTGAATTTCTTGAATGCTTCAAATGCTTCAGACTTTTCCTTCAAGAAATAAACCCAAGTTTTTCGAGAATAATCATCTATAAACAACAGAAAGTACCTGCTCTTTCCATAAGAACATGGATTGAGAGGTCCACATATATCAGCATGTATCAACTGAAGTGGCTTCGATGCATGAAACTGAGATTCCTTCGGGAAACTCCTTCTGCTTTGTTTACCATGCGCACAACCTTCACAAACTTGATTTGGATGACTTATGTAAGGTAAGCCATACACCAATCTTCCTCTAGACAGCTGCTCCAATCCTCCGAAGTTTAAGTGACCCATCCTTAGATGCCACAACCATGATGAGTCTGAAACTGAGGCCTTTAAACACTTGGGATTATCAGTCTTGATCTTCAACTTGAACATCTTGTTCTTTGACAATGGAACTCTTGCAATGATTCTCCCTTTGGAATTTCTCATAACCAAACCGCATTGTCTCATCTGTATCTCGTATCCTTTCTCCAGCAATTGCCCGATGCTTAAAATATTCGTCTTCAGTGCTGGAACATAATAAGCATCAGCAATGTATTCATGATCTCCATTCTTCAGTTTAACAAGAATGTCTCCTCTTCCCTTGACTGGAACTCTGGTTTTATCACCAAATGAAACACTTCCTTTAACAGATTCATCAAGACTACAAAACAAGTCTTTATTACCAGTCATATGACTACTGGCTCTAGAGTCAATATACCAATACTCTTGGTTTCCTTCTTCATCTCCATTGCAAGTCAACAACAAGGTGGAATCTTCATCTTCTTCTACCTCAACAAGATTCACGTTTTCTTCCTTGTTCATGTTTGATCCGCAATCTGCTGCAAAGTGCCCAAAGCCTTGACAGTTGTAACATTGGACATCATCTCTTCTATTGCTACGACCTCCTCGAGACCATCTACCTCTTCCACGTCCTCTTTGTTGTTGGAAGCTTGTTTCTTCTTCATTGTAGTAGTTTCTACCTCCTCTTCCTCTACCTCTTCCATAACCACGATTCCAACCTCGGCCTCTACCTCTTGCTCTTCCTCGACCTCTACCTCGTTCTCCACCAAATTGTTGGTGAAAATTTGACTTTTCATTCAACTTCAGTTTTGTCTGCAACATTTGGGCAACTGGTTCTTCCCTTTTCTTCATTCTTTCTTCATGAGCTTGTAGTGATCCCATGAGTTGATCTACGGTCATAGACTCTAAGTCTTTTGACTCTTCAATGGCAGTAACAACAAAGTCAAATTTTGAGATCAATGAGCGAAGAATTTTCTCAACGACTCGCACATCTTCCATCTTCTCCCCATATCGATTCAATTGATTAACAATTGTTTGAACTCTATTGAAATATTCTTCAACAGATTCAGAATCCTTCATCTTGAGATTTTCATATTCACCTCTCAAGGTCTGCACACGCACTTTTACCACTTTGTCTTTCCCTCTAAATGAATTTTCAAGAATTTCCCATGCATTCTTTGCAGTAACTGCAGCGGAAACTTTCTCAAACATTTTCTCATCCAAACACATATGGATAATAGTGAGCGCTTGCTGGTCTTTCTTCTTAGCCTTCACCAAGGCTTCTCTTTGAGCATTTGGCAATGCTACGTCATTTTCTGGTTGAACATAACCATTTTCAACGATATCCCATACATCTTGGGAACCGAGCAAGGCTTTCAATCGGATGCACCAATTGTCATAATTATCTTTAGAAAGTTTTGTGTATTGAAATTGAAACATGTTATTCATCATGGTGGCTATGGTGTTTAGTGGATAAAGTGTTTTGTGGCTCTACTATTTGGTGGCTCTGGTACCACTTGTTGGAGAGAATGGAAGAATATACAAAAATATAAAGATAAGAGTAGAGAGAGGAGTTTGAAGAAACTATATTCTTATTACTTGAGGTTGTGATATCAAAGTACAAAACAACACATATATATAGTTCTAGGAAAACATAACTCTTAAATCTAACTTTAATGAAAGTAACTCTTAACTTATGTAAACTCCTAGTAACTTAAAGTAACTTAGCTATTAACTCATGTAACTTTGATAAACTCCTAAGACCATAAATCCATGTAACTCTTAGACATTAATATTAACTAACAAGTTTATTTATTCTAACATTCTCATATTCGAGGTGGAATTTCTTGATTTTGTAGCAGTCATGGAGAACTAAGGCATTTTCAACGAGTTTAAGGAATTTTTTGGAAGACATAGTATCATCGCACTGGAATATGAGAACGGGAACACGAGTCCATTGATTTTGCCAGCGTTTCGATAGAATAGAAGTCCGCATAGCTTGTTCTGTTGATGGCAGAAAGGAGATGATATGTTGAATGAGGCAATCTGGCAAAGAACTGATTCCATCTTCTTCTTCTTCCTCCATCATCTTCGTCCTTTTGCTTTCCATTTATCTCGAGGAGAAAATCGCAGAGACGAAAGAAAAAGCGAAACCTAACTCAAACAATGATGAAAAATCCCATGCAGCCACCAATTTTATACGCTGGATTGTAGCAGCGTGTTTTTGAGCAACAGTGTGGGTTAGGTCCACCATATGGCACCGTGGCACCGGTGGTGGCATAACCAATAATGTTTACTTTTTTAATATTAAAATTGGTATTCTTTTTTCAATTTAATTTTTATGTTAGGTGTTTTTCACTTTAAGCTCCTAACTCGAATGAATAAGTCAGTTTAACCGAAAATTATTGCAAGATCCTAGTCCTTTAGTAAAGTTACATTACCTCTGTTGGATTTTGATAAATATACAAGAGACTCACAAATACAAAAGTATTGTGGATCATTCTAACTACGCTTACCACAAATCTAATGAGAGCTCTTTTAACTTTAATAGAGGTCTTGGACTTTACAATAATTTTTCGAGTTTAATCATTTTCAAGTGATGACCATGGTGAGCGTAACACTCGCTCATAAATATCAATTGAATTCTTATTTTATTTCAATTTTGCATTTCTTCCCTTCCTTTTCTTCCTCCTCTTTTTCTTTTCTTTTCTTTCTTTCTTTCTTTCTTCATTCTTTCTTTCCTTGAAATTCCATCAATTTTCAAGAATTTCGGTAATTTGGAATTTCTAGTATCAAATTACAAATTATACATGAAATTGAGAAGAATGAGGAATGAATAATGAAGGGCTAAGAATTATACAGACAAGATTTATCTTATCTTGGTTGATGAACCTAAAAAGGAAAGGTTGTTTATATACAAACCTAAAAGTCTATTCTACCCTTATCAATAAATACATATACCTCAAAACTCCCTCTATTATATATGTTACCCCTCTCAAGCGGGAGGACAGATGGTGAGAACTCCAAGCTTATCAATGTTTGGTTGAAACAACTTTGGTGGTAATGCCTTAGTAAAGACATCAGCCAATTGATGTGTAGAAGCAACGTGTAAAGGACGAATGAGACATGCCATCAACTTCTCTCGGACAAAGTGACAGTCGATTTCTATGTGTTTTGTGCGCTCATGGAAAGTTGAATTACTAGTCAAGTAAATTGCGGACTGATTGTCACAGAACAGAGGTACAGGTTGTTGAAATGATAAATTTAAAGCTAGTAGAAGATAAACCAACCACTGAACTTCAGTTGTAACAGAAGACATAGAGCGATATTTTGCTTTGGTAGAGGATCTCGAGACGGTGGCCTGCTTTTTGCTCTTCCATGAAACCATGAGTGTCCAAGAAAGATAAAATAATCTGAAACATATCTTCTATTATCTGTGCATGTCGCCCAATCGGCATCTGAATAAGCGTGCAACTTCAATTCTGACGTAGTAGAGTAATACAATCTTCTGCTGGGATCATTTTTAATGTAATGTAGAATACGTCGAGCTGCTTGAAGATGGATGTCAGTGCGCTTGGCTAAAAACTGGTTGAGTGTGTTGACAGAAAAAGTGATGTCCAGTCCAGTCGACCAATGAGTCTTCTGTACATGGTAGGATCCGGCAAAATAGTACTTTGATCTTTGGATAACCGCAAGGTGGAATCCATCGGAGTTGTGACTCGTTTGGCGGATAACAAGCCATCATCCTCTAAAAGTTCCAATGCGTATTTTCTTTGTGTCGCACTAATACCTACACTTGAACGAGAAATTTCAAGACCAAGAAAAAACTTCAAAGAACCTAAATCTTTTATTTTAAATTCATTATTCAAAATACACTTAATGTGATGAATTTCAACAATGTTATTGTTGGTCATAATAATGTCATCCACATAAACTAAAAGAATAGTTATTAAAGAACCGGTAGTTTTAGTAAACAAAGAATGATCACTATCACATTGCTTATATCCATTACAAAAAAGAAAAACAGACAACCGAGCAAACCACTGTCTGCTGGCCTGTTTTAAATCGTACAAAGACTTTTCTAACTTACACACAAGATTGGAATTATGCAAAGATAAACCAAGAGGTGGCTGCATATATACCTCTTCATTAAGCTCACCGTGAAGAAAAGCATTGTTAACATCACATTGAAATAGAGGCCAATTTTTAATGGCAACAATGGCTAACAATAACCTAACAGTAGTCATTTTCATAACCGGAGAAAAGGTATCTAAATAATCTATCCCCTCAATTTAAGTATAACCTTTAGCAACTAATCGAGCTTTGCACCTCTCAAGGGTACCATCACTCTTTAATTTTACCTTAAAAACCATCGACATCCTATAGCAACTTTGTCGGGCGGTAATTGAGTTAAGGTCCAAGTTTGTGTAGATGCTAAAGCATCTAACTCTTTAGTCATAGCTTGACGCCAACACTTGTGTTCCATGGCCTCTTTATAAGTCTCAGGTTCATGTATAACACTCAAATTCAAAATATAATGTCGATCATCATGAGACAATTTTGAATAGCCTAAGACATTAGATAGGGGATGATGAACATTGTGAGGGACATCAGCTACTTTAAATGGTTCTGTACTAAAAAGATTCAACTTATTACAATGGTAGTCAACAAGATAACTAGGCATGTGTCTAGCTTTAGTCGATTTTCGAACATTTATAATAGGTTCCAATACATCATGCATATCAACTACATCATCAACTTGCAAAACATTTGGACATATATCAGGTTCAATAGATATACTAGTATCATGTGCATATATGTTCAAATAAGCATTGGATAGAAAATCATCACTTAAAGTGACTAGAGAAATTTTAGTTTCAGAAACAACAGGTAAAACAGGAAGTTGAGTGTGAGAAGGATTCGAAAACGTTACCTCATCTGCTGAAATAGAAATGAATAATGAATGAATAATGAAAGGCTAAGAATTACACAGACAAGATTGTAAAAAGGAAATGTAGTTTATATACAAACCTAAAAATCTATTTTACCCTTATCAATAAATATATATACCACAAAACTCCCTCTATTATATCTGTTATTCATATTTCTGGAATATTTCAAAAAATTCAAAAAATTTAAAAAAATAAAAAGAAACTTGGAATTTTTATAAAAAAATTCTAGAAAAAATCTAGCTTCAAACAGAAAAAAGAAAGAATTTAGTTTCAAAAAGAAAAAATCTTCCAATACAATACTATTTTCAACTTTAATACTATTTTCAACTTTTTGTTTTATGATAAAAAAAATCACGATTATTCCATACAAATCTATTATAACTATAGAAATGTAAAACAAAATCAAATATTATTCGGTCATATCAGAAATAAAACTAATTATTTCAATTAGTTTTTTCTTTTGAAAGGCAAAACAATATTATTACGAAGAACAAACTAGCTCGTTACAAAGAAAATCGGGAGGTACATCAAACCACTCACCCCGATAACTAGAATGAATAACTTGCCTAGCTAAAAAATGAGCATCCTTATTAGCAGAACGTTTAACAAAAGAAATAGAGCAATTTCAAAGTGCGATTAACCTCACTCTATTAGTCGATTAATTAGTCAGATGAAAATCAAATATTATGTTAGTACAAATTGCACCGTTAGCTACACATTCTTTTTCTACCTTGACATTTTCTTCCACCTTCTTGTTATGGTTGGTATTACTAAAGTAAGAAGCCCTCGGTGCAACAAACAAAGTAATCCTATAGTTCCTCTTATTCATTATTCTCATTTCAAATATAGAATCAAAAGTTCACATACTTGATATATGTAATTGTAATGAGATAGAGATTTTTGTTTAACAGCATCATTAGAAATTAGAAGATCCATCGTTACTCACCTAATTATCCCAAATCGAAAAGCACAAACCTCTTTGGGAAATATCTAATTACAATATCTTGATCAGATGTCATTAAACCCTCAAAACTAATCACAAATCCCATGAAAATTCATCACCTAAATCCATCACCCTCCTAATCAATGTTAACATGGAAAACATCAGCCCTCTCATCCTCCTTAACCTTGGGAACAACCACCTTCAACACCCCATTCTTCATCTCAGCTTTGATCTCATCAGTCTTGAACATCTTCTCCGGCAGATCAATCCTCCCACTGTACCTCCTTCCGCTCTCTTCATCTTCCGATTCCTTCTCCCCCTCGCCTTTGATGATCAAAGAGTTCTTCTCCACCGACACCTTCACATCCTTCTTGTCAAGCCCAGGCATGTCAACTCGGAGATTCAAAGCGTCCTCAGTCTCACGAGCATCCCAGTTCCGCCGAATTCCAGAGCCCATTCCACGGGAAACAAACGGATTCTCCATGAGTGGATCCATCACATTCAGCATCTGGCTCAAGCCCCTCCTCGGCCAAAATGGATTCACCACATCTGCATCCCAAATAGATAAAAGATTAATCGTCAAATAGATGCTGGAAGCATGTATAATCATCTCAGATCCACAGTTTTTTCGGTTTATTTCAGCATTTTGGCCCGTTTTCCCCTGCATCTGCCTAACAATCTACTACAAGATCTCTGATCAAGCTACTAAGTTAGACGATTTCTTAATGTTTCAGTGTTTTTTCTCAAAAACAATCGATATTTGGAGAACTAAGGCTCCGTACAGCTAGAAAATAGTATCATGAAGCTATGCGTTAGAAATAACGGAATAAAAACAATCATGTATACAATGTATGATCAAGGTACAGAGATGTATGATTTTTCAATGTTTTTCTCGAAGCTCAAGGAACATGGAAGATCTAAGGCTCTTAACTAGAAAAAGCTGAAGCACGAAGTAAAAAATGAGAGCAGTGATTGGAAAACGGAGTAGGACTACCTGAGAGAAAATCAGCACCGCGACCGTACAGAGGACCATCAATGCGACGGTCGTCTTCGTCACTGTCATCAACCTGGCGGACGGCGTTGGTGTTGAAAAAACGAGAAGCAGGCTGAGCTGCAACAGAGGGGGGGATCATGCGGAGAGAGGATGGGATTAGGCTTGAGGAGACGAGCTTCTTGATAGCTACAGAGGAAGCCATTGATTAAGAACTTGAGCTAAAGGAGAAAATGCAGTGAGCTCCAACAGTGTATGTTCTAGAAAATATATTTTTGATTGACGGATGGGGAAAATGGGAGTGAGGGTTTAATATAACGGAAAGAGGGTGCTAGAATTGTGTGGGGAACAAGTAGGAACGTTCTAGAACGCTATTTTGTTCGGTATTTCTCGAAGATGGACGCTTTTTTCGTGGGCAGTGCTTGCTGAACGAGAAAAACCTGAGGCCCAATTCTTTGTTTATGAGGCCCAATTCGAGAATTAAAATATGTGTTCATGAATTCCATTGTTGGAGCTGTCAAGATTTAAGAGAATGGAAATTTCGGTATACTCCATTGAGAAATAAGATTATGCAACTTTGAAGTTCAAAAATCATGAAAAAAAAAAAGTAAAATCAAAGTTGAGAGTTGATAAATGCTTGCTCTAGCCTAAAAACGCACTTGTTGATTTGTGCTTTCAAGATTGACATGGTTTAGAATGGATACTTCGGTATGCTCCTACTTCGATATACTCCAAGTCAAAGTTGATAAATGATGTAAAAGAAGTGTACTGTAGAAAAATTGACAAAATTAAAAGAAAAATGTATAGTTGGTACAATAGTCTCTTAAGGAACAAGGTTGCCTTTATATCATGGTTGAGGTAGTGATTGGTGATAGATATTTGGCTCAAAAACTCGTATTCCTCAATAATTGCAACTTTTTTTTGTTTTTGAAAGAATTTAGTCGACAACTTAATCATTTGTTTAAATAATTTGATCTATCAGATTCAAATTACTACTCCATATATGTATCCATGGAAATTTTTTTTTACTATATGTGTTTAATAGCAGCCGAGAAGCCAACTATTTGAATTGAAATAAATTTTCCTTGTCACGTTTCTATTTATGTGTATATGTTCATGTATAATCCTTTTTCAATTACATGATCCACGCCCCAATTAATTCAACACTTCCTTCTTAAATCCAAATTCTTAAAAATATAGCCGTTAGTAATTCAATTCCATAACAGAAAAAATTCTTTATTACAATCATCTGCAGAACACCTTAATCTCACATTAGATTCGAAAAATCTTCCTTGGATTCCTACTGAGAAACAGAAAAAGAAAAAAAGATTTTCAATAATTAATTGAATCTAAAGTATGATATCTGGTCGTTGTGCAGCTTGCAAATCTCTAAGGAGAAGATGCTCTTCAGATTGCATTTTGGCCCCTTATTTTCCCCCCAATAATCCTCAAAGATTTGCTACTGTCCATAAAATCTATGGTGCCAGCAATATAGGAAAATTACTCCAGGTAATTGTTATTTAATATTTGTTATTTCAGTTCAATATTATTAATAAAAATACCATTGTCCCATGTCCATGGCTATTATATGGGGTTGCACCATCAACTTTTGAAGTTTGTAATCGTGTGTTGAGAAACTATAGTGCAATGAGAAAAAATAAACAATTATAAACTTTAGTTGTGATGAATTTCCCTCAAAATGTACATGTCTTATTATGGCAAATTTTGTTTGCAGGAACTGCCTAGAGAAGAAGCAGCAGAATCATTGCATTATGAAGCACAATGTGAAAATCCAGTGTATGGATGTGTTAGGATGATCACTCAACTTCATCAGCAAATAGAGGATGTAGAAAATGAATTAGCTAAAACACAAGCTCAAATTGCACTTCTCAGTCGAATGCATACACAATAGAAACTCTCAATTTTGTCGATTGTGGGACTCGAACTTACAACTTTAGCTTTTTGTTGAGTGTAGCCATTGAATTATTAATATATTAATTAATGAAATTTATCAATTACTTTACATTATATGATGAGATCTTTAATTTGTGACATAATTGTATGGTTTCATTTTTGATGAATGTGCAATATATACAAGATTTGAAAGCGATTTCATAGTTACTTGACTTTATTATAGCAAAATTTTGTATTTAACTCCAACGAAATATTTGTATTTTGAGAGAGTCTATGTCCGTACCTTAATTTTGTTAGTTTATTGAATTCTTTTTTTGGAAGGAAAACAAAATTAATGTATCTCAATCAACAAAAGTTCAACAAAGCAGGAGAAATAAAACTCGGAGTATTAGAATAAAACACAGTACAAGAATAACATCAAGTTGACTGTGCCGAAGCATAAGCCTTGCACCTTGTTAGCTTGTCGTCGCCAAAAACTAACCATGAGCATCTCGGATCACTGCCCCTAAACCACTTGATCCGAACTAGAGAAAAAGCCGGCATCAACATTGTTCCCCACTGTTTCCGAAGGTGGACAATGTCAATGGACTTGACACCCCTGTTGCATCGTTGGACTATTTCGAGGCAAAAAAAAGCCCCCTAGTTCGTAATTCATGCGCCTTTACCCCAAAAGCTAAGTGTATCCATAATAAAGAGAATTTGAGTGGAAGTTAAAACATTTATGTTAGCAAAGTAGTTAATTACGGACTCTCTAAATTCTTCAAAGGGCCATAAGAAGCTTAACTCTAATTGTTGAAGAAACTGTAGTTTATTAAATTCTTGATTTTAATTAACTTTCTTTTCTTTTTCTTTATCATCGCCTCAACAATACTCGGTTTTTTAAATCTATTCGTTTTGATTACTTTATTCTTTAAATTTTGAAGATGACTTATTTACCTCATGAACTATTTAAAAGTGTATAACAGAAACAATTTTGACTTACGCGTTAGAATATTAACACTTAATTGTAAGTTATTCATTTAACTCTTTTATAATATTTTGATGAAATTTTAATGTTTTTTTGTTAAATGATGACACGGTTATAGTCTTCGCTCAAAGGTCAGTCCCTCATTCGAAGTTAATATTATGACGCGTGTCTATTACGGTGTAAAAATATTTTCATTATATTTAATAGAAAAGTCCCGTAAATGCATTTTTAAATAGTTGAATGGATAAATAGTTTTTTCCTGAAGTTTTGGGAGGCAAAGTGATAAAAAAGAATACTAGTGTTGAATGCAGCAAAATGTTTTTCTTCAGTCTTCTATTATCCTCCCGTTGAATGTGAATTAGAGCGGGGAGGGGACAGTACTCACCGGAAAATCAAAAGCTGCCGGCGATAAACTATAACACCGGAAAATCATAAAACAGCGAGATCAAACATCAATTCCAGTAGGTTGAATCGTGATCTGAATTGAATCGAGTGGTAAAGATGATGGTGGATCTAGGTCCATTCTCGGATGATAAATTCGATCCGAAGAAATGGATCAATGCCGCTTGTCAATCCCGCCACCCCCACGAATCATCTCTCGACAAACATCTCGTCGACCTCGAAATGAAACTTCAAATGGTCTCCGAAGAAATCGCCGCTTCTCTCGAGGAGCAAAGCGCCTCCGCTCTCCTCCGCGTCCCTCGTGCTACTCGCGACGTCATCCGCCTCCGAGACGACGCCGTTTCGCTCCGTAGCTCCATCTCTGCTATTCTCCAGAAGCTCAAGAAGGTTGTTATTAGCTCTGGGTATACAATGTGTGCTGTGTTGATTTCAATTTTGCATTAGATCTATTACATTTAGGTTTAGTTGAGCTGTTATTGATTAATTTGATGTTGTGTTTAGGCAGAGGGATCCTCGGCGGAATCTATAGCTGCACTTGCGAAAGTTGATACTGTTAAGCAGAGAATGGAGGCTGCTTATGAGACTTTGCAGGTGAAATTTCGCTAAATTGAGTTTGTTTACGTGTGTAATCGGATCAGACATTTGCTTATTTATATCTGGTTATGATAGGACGCCGCTGGTTTGACGCAATTGAGTTCGACTGTAGAGGATGTCTTTGCTAGCGGTGATCTTCCTCGAGCTGCGGAAACCTTGGCCAACATGAGGCATTGTTTATCTGCTGTTGGAGAGGTAATGCTTTCAGCTAGCTTTACAGTTACACTGTGTTAGTCAATTCGTCAAGTTACATGAAAGAAAGAATAACTTGCTTTGGATTTCATTCCGTGTCTTGTAGGTTGCGGAATTTGCCAATGTTAAGAGGCAACTTGAGGTTTTGGAGGATAGGCTGGATTCTATGGTACAACCTCGTCTAACAGATGCATTATCCAATCGCAAGGTCATAAAGAGTTGCATAATTTGGTTTGGCTCTTAATTGCTTGAGATTTCTTGTACTTGTTTCTGCCGATATCCTGATATTTAAGAAATTGCTTTAAGTGCTTGATAAATTGCTATGATTCAGGTTGATATTGCCCAAGATTTGCGAGGAATTCTCATTCGAATTGGGAGATTCAAGTCTCTAGAGGTATATTACACAAAAGTTCACCTCAAACCCATAAAGCAACTCTGGGAAGACTTTGAGTCGAGACAACACATCAATAAGTTTGCAAGTGAGAAGAACGAAAACGAAAGGCTATCCGCCAATAGTGATTGGCCAACGGTTATATTTTCAAGTTGGCTACCAAATTTCTATGATGGGTTGCTTCTCTATTTGGAACAAGAATGGAAGTGGTATTGTATGGATTGCCTTATGCTTTATGATATTAAATGATGATGATTATAGCTTTGTCTATTTGAATCCATAATAACTGTGGAGTGCAATGCCGGTCTCATAAATGTCTATAAATATATCATGTGATGCTTACTCCTGCTTTTATCATTCTTGAAAGAAAATGCTAAGACCATTTTAATTTTGTTAGCAAAGCAGCTGAATGGACATCTGGACTGTGCTGTCTTTTAGTCTGGTCACAACTTCAAACAGCATCATTTTGCTTGTTTTGGCAATATATGGATTATTGTGAACTTATATTTTAGAATGAACTATCAACTATTACAATTGAGGCAATCAGTGAATTTGTTTTGTCCAAAATTTGGTCATGTTAATCAAGGTGTCTCAAACCAGAAATTCACTTCTGGATATAATATTTTAAATCGATACTGTAGTTGGCACATGCATTTGTAAGAAGTATCTGTTATTGCCCTGGATGAAGTATTAAGGAGTCACAATTCTTTTTTTAATTCGTTCGATGCAATTGCAGGTGCATGGTTGCTTTTCCTGATGATTACAGAGTTCTAGTACCGAAGCTAGTAATTGAGACTATGCAAGCAATAGGAGCAACTTTCATTTCACGAATAAATCTTGCGACTGGAGATGTTGTTCCGGAAACAAAAGCACTTTCAAAAGGTTTGAGCCATTTATGTTCTTTATGAAATAAGGAAATCATTTTCTGTACTGCGATGTCCATAGACCCTTGAATCACCTTGTGATTGTAGTGCTTTCTTAGGCAAAGTTTTCTTTTTCACTGATGAAAGTATTAGCTGCTGAGCACTAGCAACTCAGCTCTTAAGAGCAGGTTGAGTCAAGCAAGACCACTCTTTTGGAGACGTTACAGTTGTTTTCAATGATTGATATTGAACTTGAAAATAACCACATTTATTTCTCTGGAGAGATCTCTTCTTAAAAAGAATTTCTGTTCTGTCCGTGAGGGTTGCATAGTTCTATTTCTTGAACTATTGTACAATTCTGCATCATTTTGTGGGAGGTTTACCTGATCTCAAGTTCAGTCTTGACTTTCAGTTTTCATTTGCATATTCTCATAAGAACGCAGCCGAATGGATATTTTTAGCTTGATATCATTAATTATCCTGTTCCGTTGTATGGATGTCATAGGTGCAGGTCTGAGAATGCTGAAAACAATCAATACTTAGTATTAGAGAGTCATCACATTTTAATGATCCTACAGTTGCAGACCAATTGAAAAGCACCAGTTATGTAACTGCTGGAAAATCTGATGAATATCTATACCTTCATAAGTTGAAACAATTGCTCAAATTAGTTCCATAGAAGATGTTACACTGTTCTTTTCCTGATTATTCTTTACTTTGGTGGTTGTAAATGCTATTAGACCGATGTGAATTTGGCATCTTTTCTTTTAGGTGTGTCGAGTTCACCTTTTTATCAGTAGTAAAAGTTTGTGTCATGGGGGATTGGACACACATTGTTGAGTAGGATATTAGAATTTTCACAGTCAATGTTTTAATGAAAAATGCTGTTTTAGTTGATGATAATAAAATATATGGATATGCTTTGAATCTGATCATTGTATCCTTGTATTCTTTCTCTTAGGCATATTGGATATTTTGTCTGGAGAAATGCCAAAAGGCATCAAGATTCAAACTAAGCATCTTGAGACCCTTATTGAATTGCACAACATGACGGGGACATTTGCAAGGAATATCCAGCATTTATTTTCAGAATCTGATCTTCGAGTTTTATTGGACACGTTGAAGGCAGTTTATCTTCCTTATGAATCATTTAAACAGAGGTAACCTAATTTGATCCATACTTGGATTGGTAGTGCTTTTCATAAGAAACTTCCCTTGCTGAGCATCAACATTCATATAACTTGTTAATTAACTGCTTCATGCATCCATTGTTGTCCATCAACAGTAGACAAAAGATTCAGTTGTTTGTTTTCCTATGCTTGCTTTTCTTTGTTCTTATCTCTATGGTCACTTATTACATAACAGTAAACAATTCAGTTTTATTTACCTGATATGGCATTCCTGTTACGTATATCAGTTCCATTTCCATATTTTCCTTGATTGTGGGTTGTTTTGTACGTTACATGGGCAAGCTGGTTAGTTGATCTTTTAAACATTCTGTGAGTATTAATTTATGCTTATTGTTGATGGGATCCTGATTCTACCTTCCTTTGAATTTTCTGTTCAATTGATTTTCGATCTGCCTTATGCTTCTCTCTGCGGATTAAATTTGCTCTTGTTCTCCACTAGTTGACAGATACTACTGTATTATAGGTATGGACAGATGGAGCGTGCCATATTGTCTTCTGAGATTGCCGGAGTGGACCTAAGAGGAGCAGTTACTCGTGGTGTGGGAGCTCAGGGAATTGAACTGAGTGAAACAGTTCGGCGAATGGAAGAATCTATTCCACAAGTTATTGTCCTTCTTGAAGCATCTGTAGAGAGGTGCATTAACTTTACTGGCGGATCTGAGGCAGATGAATTAATTCTTGCTGTTGATGACATAATGTTACAGTACATCTCTTTACTGCAAGAAACCCTTAAATCACTAAGAACTGTCTGTGGAGTGGATAATGTCAATGATACAAAGAAGGATGGTGGTCCGGAGAAAAAGGAGGGAAACCAAAATGCACGGAAAGCTGACTTGATGTCAAATGAAGAGGAATGGTCCATTGTCCAGGGAGCCCTACAGATATTAACTGTTGCAGATTGTCTTACTAGCAGATCCTCTGTCTTTGAAGCTTCATTGCGATCAACTCTGGCTAGATTAAGCACAAGTTTGTCTCTTTCGATATTTGGATCAAGTTTGGACCAAAACAAGTCACATGCTGCTAGTAATGATGTCAATGGTGAATCGTCATTAGGTGGAAGGGCTGCTTTAGATGTGGCAGCTGTCCGGCTTGTTGATGTACCTGAGAAGGCTAGGAGACTATTTAACCTTTTAGACCAGGTATGTGAGTTTATTTTCTTTTTTCTGTTTTCATTCCCACCATTCTTAGGAAAGTTAGTGTTTTGTCACCTTCAAAGTACCTTTCCTGTGGTAATCTTACTGTTTTCAAATTGGAATTTGCAAGTCAATGATGCTTGCCTTTGTCTAAGAGGGGCTTGTGTCTCCATTTTCTTCGATGTCGTAATGATGCTTGGCGAATAATATTGACATTGACTGTCTATCATATTGCAGTCTAAAGATCCCCGGTTCCATGCACTTCCTCTTGCGTCACAAAGAGTGGCTGCATTTGCTGAAACAGTGAATGAACTTGTATATGATGTCCTCATATCCAAAGTACGGCAACGGCTCAATGATGTCTCTCGATTGCCAATTTGGTCCTCAGTGGAGGAACAGAGTGCTTTCCATCTTCCAACTTTTAGTGCTTATCCACAATCATATGTAACCAGCGTGGGTGAATATCTTCTTACTTTACCCCAACAATTGGAGCCCCTGGCTGAGGGAATATCTAACACGGATGCCAATAATGATGACGCCCAGTTTTTTGCAACTGAGTGGATGTTCAAGGTAACCAACTTGTACTTTGAAGATAACCTTTGTGTGTTGATGCTTTGTACGAGTAATTAAGCACCATTTTACAGTCTTTCAAAAGCTATTATCCTTTTCTGTTTCTGACATAGTGAATCAAATATAAAATTCTCTAGCATGGTTGGTCCTGAAGACAGAGACAATGTAGCTAAGTCTACAAGATTTTTTTATAGGAAAAAAATCACCTTTAATACAGCTTGATCCTCTTATAGAACTTGACAGAACTTTTTTGGCTAAATATATCAGAGAGTTCCTGAACTGACCCAAAAAAACCGATTGGTCCCCTGAATTTTATGGATGTCTCACAAGCCCCCTGAAGTTGCTTATTGTAACATGAGTAACCTCCGATTAATATGCGCAGAGTAAGACGAGATTTTACAGAGTGTACTGCATATCACTTTTACAAAGTTCAAGGGGTAAAAGATTCAAGCAAGTTCGAAGGGTTAATATGCTAGTTTAATTAAGTTGAGGAGAAGTTCAAGCAAGTTCTAAGGGTTAAATTTAGGCGCAATAAGACATCGGCAAACTTCAGGGGTCAATCAGTTTTTTGGATGATGATCAAGGCACCAATGTTATTTAGAGAATTTCTTCTCAAGTGCCTATTCGGATCTCCCCTCGGGGATATCCGAAGTAGGTCAGGTCAAATAGAGTCCGTCTTTGAGATTTATGTAGCCAAACTTTTTTGATAGATAGTAGAGATGCTGTTTGGTCTAGAAGCATTGACAAGCCTAGTTTCTGGTTACTAAAATTTTATATTGTTGATGGATCCAAGTCACTATTGAATATTTGATGTGATTCATGCATATGAATGTAGCAAACTATTTGATTGCTCAATTTTTTCTTGAATTTCAGGTTGCGGAAGGTGCCACAGCTCTATACATGGAGCAGTTGCGGGGGATTCAGTACATAACAGATCGCGGTGCCCTACAGCTATCTTCTGATATTGAATACTTAAGCAATGTGCTTTCAGCTCTGTCGATGCCGATCCCTCCATTTCTTTCAACTTTTCACACATGCCTCTCAACCCCTAGAGATCAGCTTAAGAATGTTGTCAGATCAGATGCAGAGAATCAGCTTGATCTTCCAACAGCAAATCTTGTTTGTAAAATGCGGCGTGTTAGTTTAGATTAAGTTTATGGATGTGTTCTTTCTGAACATTCTCTTTGCCTTTGTGCCATCATTTTTTGACAGCAAAATAGGGGAGAGTTTATTGCAGTGATCCGGCTTGTCGTGGAGCACTGGAATGCTCATAACCACATGTAGATGCATTACAATCAAAGAGATGATACCAGTACTAGATAAAACCAGGATTTTGGAGTGTTTTATGAAGGCCACGGAGCCACTTGCACTCATCACGTCTACTCAATCACTGAAGTGCGGACGATAATTTGGGAGCAAAAAATGTAACAGTGTCACTAAAACTTGATTAGAACTTGTATGATGTTTTTAAAACAGAAGGTGAGACAAATATCTTAGCTGATCAAACACTCTTATGAGAGTGACCAAGTTACAGTACCTTCTGGCTACCTGTAAACCAAGCATTCGTCAGAGTTGCATCAGCATCTATGGGGAACATGAACAAATGAACTGAAACATAATGATCCACGAACTTGTAAACTGTAAACTGACAAATTGATCCAAATTAATATTGGACTCGTTAACTTGACATTTTACATACACTGACTTTTCAACGGTAGTTGACTCATTCTTTGCTGAGCCGAGAAGTTAAGGACTAATTTGCTCTCCATAAACTAGTTGGATGTTACATATCGAACTATAATACTACTTTTATCAAGTAAGAGAATTTGCGAAGCCAACAGTTACAACATCAGTTCAATTGCAAACACATGATAGTTCAATAGATACTATCATAGGTGTATCTAAAAAGGGGATCCGACCTCCCGACCATTGGATTCAACCCTATCAGGGGTGATTTCGGTTCCCTATTCATTGAAACCACCTCTACCATGCATGATCTTAACTTGAGAACTTACTAGTAAAAGTTAATCTCAAACGATAAATTCTTTTGAAATCTGGAAAATAATGTCAAAATACGTTAAATATTGTTAGAAATCTACAATTTTCTTCTAAAATTCGTATTTTTCTCCCAACAGAATGCATAAACTAAAATGAAAGTTTTCGCTTTGAAAAAGAATATCGTGCAGATTTTAAATAACCAAGTGTAAATTCGGCTCCTCCATTCCACCGTGGATTCACCACTGGATATTGCATGTGGATCATCTTGTTCTTCACATTTGAAATTTGTATTTTAAAAACCAATTTTGTACAACATTTCAAGCTTGGGATAATTTTTAATCCAGCATTACCTAAAGAATTTTCTTCAAGAAAGATATTAGTTTGAGGAAAAATCTTATCCAAATAGTTCAGGACATAAAGTGAATTTAGTGTAGATTAGTAGATTTCATGCAATGATTTTTTTAACACTTCAAACTGAAGCATTTTCACGGGAAGTACCTTAATTACATCCCAAACTGGAGCATTTTCATTGTAAAATTTACAATGTTTAATGGGATGGGTTTACAACTTCAACAATGACCAACAAAATAGACTTTATTGGAGAGCCAGGACTAGTAATTCATATTTAGCCCAACTGCACAATCCAACCCAACAGAATCAGACCTTGTTATAGCTACCAATCCTGAATCCACGAATTTGTCATAACGACCCAAATCATTATCATAAATTGCGTATCAAATGAGAGAAGAAATGCACAATTCTTGTATTCGCACCCACATTTTTGGCACTAACTTATGTCCAAGTGAAATATTATTACCAGCTGCATGCAACTCTTACAAATTATTCTTAGAAACATTACACAATTTTTCTCTATCTTCCGATTTAAAATGTATTTTCCCCTGCACACACCATGAGCCCCACTCACCAGCAGCAACTATGCCATCCAGGTTTCCCAGATTTTACATGTCTTCCCTGCAAATTTTGAATAGAAAGAAACCATTTGACATATCTTATGCATTTTATTGAGTTACCTTCAGGCACCAAACATTTCCAAGTTACACGTTTTCAAATGCAGCATAACCCTTGCATCCCAGCCCACTGAAGTAGTAGATTTTCGAATAAATGTAAAGTAATACGCTATTAAAGCAATCATATGCTTCAAAGAGACAACTGTGGAGACCACTCTACAAAGAGAATAGTTACCTATCGTCGTCTGACCCATTTTGAAATTTTGACTCCAAAAAACCCTACTCCGTAAAAGAGTGGTCCATTTCTGCATTAAGATGAACGGTAAAGCTTTTACACGTGCTACCCTAACACGAGTGTTACTAATGTGGACTGAATAATTCAAGTTCCACCAAACAAAGAGTCAGGAACAAAGGAAATGAATGAGCAATTCTACCTTGTACCTTGTGAACATGATTACATGCTACAGTGAAATCATGTTTCTGTTAAGAAAAACTAGTCACCTGTAAGATAATCTTAAGTTGTATGTGATAAATAACAGCAGATTTTAGAATCCTTCACTGTTTAACATAGCCATACAGTGTAGAAAAAACTAAATCAACTACTAGAACATTCGTTAGCATGATACACAGGGCAAGTCAAACTTATCACTATTGCGAAGGTAGGAATAAGATTTATATGTTACCTCGAAGACGAAATAGGAATAAGGTTTATATGTTACCTTGAAGACATCATAGGAACAAAGTCTATGGGTTACCTCAAAGACATCATAGGAATAAGATTTATGTGTTACCTCGAAGACGTAATAGGAATAACATTTATATGTTACCTCGAAGACATCATAGGAATAAGGTTTATGGGTTACCTCGAAGACATCATAGGAATAAGATTTATGTGTTACCTTGAAGACATAAAAACCAACATCTCTATCAGCAGCAGCAGTGCAGAGACAATTATGCATAAGAAATTGAGTTCAGCAAAAGCCTAAAATGAACACAAGACTTACAACAATATTAAGTCATACCTACCTCAACAGCTTTCTCCTCAATAATATTGATGAAAGGGAGGTATAGTCTCAACAAAGCTGTGAGATGGCAAAAAAAGGCTTTACCCATGATACTGATCAAATTCAGGATGCCAAAAACACATCCTTGTAAAGTTACAAGATATAAAAAGTCTACCTCGTGTTTTAAAAATCTTGAATAGCTATCTACAATCCATTTAATATGGACGAACTGGACTTCTAGGGGATCTTCTGTGTCCATGTCGAACAGGAGAGCGTGACCTACTACGGTTACGATACCTATCCCTTCCAGCATCTCTAGCATTCCTGGACCTCCAGTCTGTCCCCCTTCCTCCATCCCCACTACCTCTACCATTCCACTCGCGAGACCTTTCACGATCGCGATGGCGGTCCCTCTCCCTCTCTCGATCCTTATCTTGATATTTGTCTCTATCATTAGACTCACTCCTCCTGCCCCTATCAGATTCCTTCTCCCTCTGTTTCCTCCGTTCTTCTGCTTCCTTCTCCCTAGTTAGCCTCTCCTCCTCCCTCGCTTTCTCCTTTGCTTCCTGCAAATTGCATTTCTTGTTCTTCCATAAGCAGGAAAGTAAAAATTCAAATTCGAAATTCAATGGAGAATATTTATCTCACCTTGTATTCTGCGATGAAATCCCGCACCAAGCCGTAACCTATGTGCTGCTTCCCTACAACATGGGACTGGGTCCTCTCGGCAGCATCATTTGCGACTAGAAAAGATCCACAAATTTCACACAATGCCATCTTTTTCTCCTGGGGAACCATCAATATCTTATCGTTCTGAGTTTGTATCAAGGCCTTCTCAGTATTGAGCTCATCAACCTGTAAAAGAGTTTCCAAAGTTGTAATTTCATTTATCACGACTGAGCACAGTTGAATTTGAGGGAATTTTTTCACTTAGGCAAAACTTAGCACATAACACACCAAAGAGCATACAAGCAGAAATTGAAAGCATCTAAATACCACAATGGTTTTTCTTGTAATTCATACTCAGCAATGCATATAGAAGAATTCCTTTCTATGCATAGGTAAGCTTTTCTCCTAATTTGTTTATGTTTTATATTGACAGTTCGACAGGGTAAGGACGTTGGTAGTTACATTACAGGTAAACAACAGCACCTTTTTCATGAGAGCTTGAGCTTCGTCCACCTTTCCAGCTTCTCCAAGGGATTCCACCTGCACCAGTAGGTTCTTTATTTTCTCCTCCACCACGGAAAGCTGTTCAGATTTTTCAGCTGACAACGGAGGCGGTGGTATAGGTTCCTCCCCTTGAGCCAGGCGTTCTCGTCCACGTCTTACCCTTCTATCCAAATCCATCACCTTTAATTGAGAAGAAAAAGCAAATTATCACCAAAAAAACATTCAAAAAATACAAAATAAAGTACCAAGCAGAAACAAGTGTATAATAACCTACCAATTTTTCACAACGTTGAGAGAGTTCAAATTCAAATCTGGGCAGATATCTGTTGTGTCTTGGAGACTTCTCGAAGCTAAAACCCCAAATCAATAATGCACCAATCAGATTAGGATTACAACAAATAGAAAGAAAAATAAATAAATAAACTACAGTAAAACCTCTATATAGTAATACACATAGGACCGGACTATTTGTATAACATTTGGGAGGTAAATACTAAATAGAGGTTGGTACAACAAAGATTATCAACAGTTGAGATCGGACTATTTGTATAACAATTGGGAGGTTATTCTTCCCTATATAGAGGTTTTAGTGCAACATGGAAAGAATTTATCCTGGATAGAGTTATTAAACTCCGTGATACACAATTGAAGAAGATATGAAATGGAGTAAGAAAGTAGGCACCTTTCTTTCAATTTAGGATCATGAATCCGATCACAGGGTCCTGCAACAGAAACAACAGAACAAAAACTAAGCAGTGAAAGCCTCAATTAGAACAACAAGAAACAAGTGGAATGACAAATGTGGTACCGAGATCGCTTTTAGTGTTGACAAAGAGATCATGAGGGCAAAATCGAGCCATATAAAAAGGACACACTTCCTTGGATTCCCAAGTGATTTCCTTGAAGTCTTTTCGCTGTTCATCGGTTAAATTACGATCTGAAAATTCACCATTCCAAAAACAACGACAATAATTAGAGCATAGCTAGCTGAACAATCGAGGTAAAAAACAATATAGAAAATTGGAAAGATGGATGGATGGATGGATACCAGCACCCATGAGTTCGTCAAGCATAGCTCGCTGGAGGTCCATATTTCAAATTCGAGACTCTAGGGTTCGCTGCCTGCGTCTCAAATCGATATGCGCAGCTGCAGGGACCTCAATCCTATATACACACCACTCCTAATCACTTTTCTTTTCTTTTCTTTTCTTTTTGGTGTTGCAAATTGCTAATTCCTTTTTTACCCTTCCCCTTTACCGACACACACATTTTCATGACCTCATTGTGTTGTGGTTGTTTTGTTTAGTTCTAAATCCACATAGGTAAAACAAATTACAATTTTAAGTAAATGAGTTTATTAAATTATTTATGCGAGCTAAATTTATTTTATCATACATACAATATTGGTAGATAAGTTTGAAAGTTTGGTTAACTATAACATGCATTTACATGTGTTCCTACTTACTTTTGTATGTTTTCGAGTACTAATCTTAGTTCTAGAAGGATATTCATTCCCCTTGTTTTGTGTTGTCTTCCTTTGATCTTATGAATTGGGAACATTTAGGTAATTTTTAGATGAGATTTGCGATAAAACGAGCATAGTACAAGTAAAAGTGTGTTTTAGGCAAATTCACGGATGAGATTGAGAAGCTTTAGACATATTTAAACCAAAAGTGTCTATTGGCAGAGATATGTTGCAGACAAGATATGGGGGAGGCAGTTACTGACATTCTGCTATTTTGGAGATGCATTCATTTTTCATTTTTATTCTTGGTTGTGACTTAAACAAATAAAAACACCTCTTCATCGCTCCTTTTGGCCCAAATCATCGCCATGTTTCACCAACAGTCGAAACTCTTCATCGCACCCAATGACCATCTATGTGAGGAGAAATTCTTGCAAAAAAATATTGAAGATTTTACACATTTAGTTATATTGAAGAAGATAGCATATCACTATAAGAAGGAGTTTTATTCCGTGTTCATGCTTCAAGGTTGATCAAGAGGTAGCTTTTGCTAAGATTCAACAAAAAAGTTCAACTAGAAAACACATCACAAGGATTGACGCCTCTTCGAAGCCCCGAGTAAAACGATTCACAACTCTTGATCTCTATCTATGTTAGTCTTTAAAGTTATATCTTATTTGTCATACTCGATACTTGACATATTATATGAAATTATTATTGATTGAATTCAATTCATGTTCTTAATTATATCGTTGTAATTTAATTAGAGTTTTATCTCACTAGAATATATTAAAGAAATTTAGCGTTTGAATGGGTAATTCATGATAAACAACTTTTTAAAAAGTTATGAAGACGAATACTACGATAGGTCAAGTAGGAGAATTCATATTGGTCAAATCAAGTTTCTTGCCTAAATTGAAAGATTGATTTAAGATTTTTTATTTTTTTAGAATTGAATATGTATGTGTATTTAACGCTTGTCTGTCTTGTTTTCGAAGTATAGATTAAATCTTAGTTGTTGCAAGTATCATGATTGGAATACATATTTTTTTTTATGTGAACGTTTTTCACGATATTCTTTCTATAACTCTACTTATTATTTTAGTTATTGTTTTTCTTTAAACTCGAGAGAAAACGAATCATTATTTAGATCCAAATTAATTTTGTGAATCGTTATAAACCGACTCCTCTTTTGTTAAACATCGACCCAGCACACATTTTAAAAAGTAAAAGACTTTAATACTCCTAATACCTTTATTTATTATTTTATATTTTATTTTTGTAATTATAATTACTTTTAATAAATAATAAATATTTTATATATATATTGTAATTATTTTAATAAATAATAGATATTTATTTAAATTAACATTAGGGATATTCTATGGTCACTTTGTTTTTCACAAAGTAACCATTACTTTGTTTTGTCAACCATTGGATCATGGATTAAAAGCTAATCTAATGGTGAAAAAGACAAAATGTAGACGAAGTAAGGGAAAAACAAAGTGACCATAGCCTACACCTTAACATTATCTTATTATTTAATTTTAGAATTGTAAAAATTAGTTTATATTTTTAAAATCATAAAAATGTTTGATTTTTGTAAGGTTCCAAAATTAATCGGTTTTATAAAAACAGTCTGTTTTATTTAAAGGGAAATTCTATGGTCACTTTGTTTTTGACAAATTAATCATTACTTTGTTTTGTCCACCATTAGATCATGGGGTGAAGAGTGATCTAATGGTGAATAAAGCAAAGTACAAACAAAGTAACTCAAAAATAAAGTCACCATAGCCTACACCTTATTTAAAATTACAAATTAGTCTACTTTATCAAAAATCCAAAACTAAGTAAAAACTAGTCTGTTCATTAACTACATATATTAAATATTTTATAAAAATATTAGTTTTTTCTTTTTATAATTTAAGATTATTTGCAAAGAAAAAGAAAAAGAAACTGGCGGGCCGCCGGTCACTTTTAATTTCTTTTTCTTTTTACAGTACCCTGCAATATAAATATGAATGGTTATTCTCCATTTCAGTACCTGCATCAAGATAACTGTTCTTTCAACAAACTCCTTAATTTCTCATTTTTATACAGTGAGTTCATCAAAAATAATCACGAGCTATACATGATTATTAAGAGCAATAGAGTAACGTATATATCTCAAACGTAATTTTAGAGCTTATGCTTTAGAGATATATTCTAAACTGTGTTTTTGACGAACTCCGTAATTTTTCATTTCGTCACAGTATATTTATTTAAGGTCGATACGAATTTTTCATTTTGTAATTCAACGGACTAATCTTGAGATTTTGATAAAACGAACTAACTTTGAAATTTTAAATAAAACAGACTAATTTTGAGATTAATGAGATCGATGAGAATATAATTATTATTAAAAGTAGATAATTATATTTAATAATCATTATCCTTTGTTATCTCTCGAGTTGAGTTTACAGAAAAATAATAATTATTCTTTTATTCAATGATCGAGATCACAACTTTACCAAGTTAACCATATCTTAACTTAAGAGGATTTTATTTCGGAGGGGATAATGTTATTTTTATCATTGTTTTTAACGAATGACGCATTAACAACTTAAGCTTCGTCTAGGTGCTCAAAATGGAGACTCCAATTGAACCTATCGAATCATTTAAACGCTCAAATTCTAATTAATCTTCGACTAATCTCAGAATACCCCAACTAGACTTAGGAGGTCTTTAGCCGCTTTTGTAGCACCCAACTCTTATTAACACACTGATATTGGTACAAGCTAGAGAGCCAAACAAAACTTGATCCAAAACAGTTATCCAAAACAGCACCTTTACATGTGGCTCAAATCTACTTTAGTTTTAATTCTTGTTTGTATTCAAATTCTCCACAAAACCCCAACACTCTACTCTTCATCTTCTTCTTCATCAACCTCATCATCAAAACCTATCCATTAATTCCACCATGAATGACACAGTAGACAAGCTAGTCATCTTCCTAGCAAAGAGAGATGGCATAGACAAGCTTGTCAAAACCTTCCAATACGTCTCAAAACTCGTCGTTTGGCACACAGAATCAAACCACCCGGACATTTGCCAACGTTTCAAGCAATGGGAAGTAGCTTCTGGACTCAGCAGAAAAGCTTTCCGGACCGGAAGGTTCCTCACGGGGTTCAATGCTATAAGAAGATCACCTGGAAACTCGCCTACTTTTAAACTCCTTTCAGTTCTTGCTAACTCAGGTGAAATGGTTTACTTCTTCTTTGACCACTTTCTCTGGCTCTCTAGAATTGGAACGTTGGACCCGAAAATCGCTAGAAGGATGAGCTTCATTTCTGCATTTGGTGAGTCTTTTGGGTACGTGTTTTTTATTATAGCTGACTTGATTTTGATCAAAGAAGGGATTAAAAAAGAGAGGAGGGTTTTGATTGGTTATAATGAAGTCAAAGATAAAGATGATGATGGTGATGAGAAGAAGAAGAAGGTGTTGGTGAAAGATGAGATTAGGAAGATAAGAGAAGATAGAGTAATGAGATTGATGGGAATATCTGCTAATGTTGCTGATTTGATTATTGCTTTGGCTGATATTGAACCTAATCCTTTTTGTAATCATGCTGTTACTCTTGGGATTAGCGGGTTGGTCTCTGCCTGGGCGGGGTGGTATCGGAATTGGCCTTCGTAGATTTGAATTGCGCTATGAAAAACGAGTTTTCGTGTTGTAATCGTGCTATATAATCTGTATATTTCATATGCAAGACACAAAAGAGACTAAATTATAATCGAATACGTTGTACTTAATGAGTTGTTTTTGTTGTTGTGTGTGTGAAGTTAAAATTTGTATATATTTTAGTCTGCTCAACTCTCTATATCATTAGCTGAATCGAACTTTATAATCTATTCATGTCACCATTGGGCACTGTTGGAAAAAAAATTCTCTCTTTTTCTCCCATTTTTACAACAAAATCCTTCGAAAACTTTTTAACTTAATTATTTCAGGACCTATAATTGATAGTTTAAAATTAATCTTTGTCTAAACTATCAATTATTTGGAAACACAAGATCTGGTTTCGTGCACTCTCACTAACTAAACATCTTATGTACAATTTGGTAAAAAAAATTCTCTTTACGAGGATTTCGGTTCTGAAAAACAAAACCAACAAGACGTTCGCCGAGTAACTTTCTGACGCTTAAGTCAATGTATTTCTTAGAGAAGAAAATAATGTAAGAGCCAAACAATTGAGAATCTACCTCATATGCCGATTATAGTCGACTATATATATGAAAGTTTTTGATTAGTTTATTTATTTTCTAGAGTTATATAATCATTTATAGAAAGGAAATCTTTATAGAATTATGTTTCCTTAATTTGTGAAATATGTAAATGTCAAGATTATCTTCCTAAGTAGAAAGTTATTTCAAGTGGATCAATGTCATACAACATAATGTGTGCCTCTTTTGGCAGATGAAAATCATATGACAGATTCGAGACAACATATTGATTTATAATAAATTCAATTCATGACGAAAAAGTTATGGGCTTAAAATGAAAAAACATTAATCTTCATATTTTCATTTTTTTATGAAATTATTTTTAATTATTTTAAAAAAGAAATATTTTTAGTATTTCAGTTCATATTTACAACTTATTAAAAATCAAAATAAAATTTCGTCCAAAAAACTTAAAATCAAACTTAAAAGAAAAAAAAAAGGAAAATTAAAAACACATTGCAGTGAAACGATACTTCACGAAAAATAATTTGTTATCTTCACGATTGTATTCTTCTATATGTTTTTCTTACGTAAAAGCAGTTTTTTTGCGAGTAGGAAGGGAGGGATACAACAACGGAAACACCAGATTATTTTCCATATTTCACAAATTTGGAAATACCAAAGCATTGACGTGGAATGACGCTATTGGTTTCTCTTTCTTACCATTGACGTGGCAAACATTCATTCGTTGTAGTACCAAAGCAATCCCCTTCATTAATTAAGTAAATAACCTGGATTCCGGTGGTTTAGTTTTGATTGCTTAACCTTGTGACCGAGTAGACAAAACGGAGTCGTATTGATAGAAGATTCGGGAGTTTGAAGAACACTTGAAAGCCACCCACCCGCGGTAGTTGAAGTTGACCTTTTTGGATTTGATTACAAGTCTTGTTTATAGTTATATATAGTTTTATCCAACAAGTCAGATCTCCTTTCTTCTTCCCCAAATCTATTGTTCCATTTTTATTTTCCAAGGTTTACTTCGCCCCATGTTTACAGTCATCCCCGCACATTGAAGTCAAACTTTAGACTTCACACTTCTCACGCTTTCGTGTTTGTTGGGTTTGGTGAGATCAGATGGCAGACGGCGGAGCTAATTCGCGATATGTGAAGTTAACCAAAGAGCAAGCGGCTACAGAGGATATTAAACCTGGTGAGCTCAATCAGCCCATCGAGGTTCCTCAGGTTTGTTAGATCTCATACATGTTCGGGATGACCTTAGTTTATTTCATTTCAATTTCATGATTTGCGTTTAAACTTTCAAATCTGGTCAATGGATGTATGTTGCAGTTGGCTGTTCGGAAGTGCAACGAATGTGGGCAGTCTTTGCCTGAGAATTTTGAGTTCCCTACCGACGAGCCATGGACTAGTGGAATTTTTGGCTGTGCTGAAGATACTGAAAGTTGTAAGTCGATGCATCCAATTACAATGCAATTACTTTTTTTTAAACATTTTCTTCGATGATGTAAATACCAGGATCTGCTATGTTTATGTCCTCTACATAATATATATGTCTTGCATCTTTATCTTGTGGATGTCTGTTTGATTGTTAGGTCTGCAAAGTTTTCATCTCGGCAGTAGGCCTTTCTCGATATAGGCATGTCTTCTCATTTCATTGTAACTTCAACTTGGAAATTTTTTTTACATCACAAATTGTTCTTAAATTTGCCACTTCCAATCACTATTTTAAACGTTTGGCCTAGGTGCTCAAAATGGAGACCCCGACTGGACCGATTTGATTGCCTAGTTTCAAAAAATCCGACTAGTCCCCGACTAATCCCTAAATATACCCCGACTAGGCTCTGAATGTCCTCAGCCGGCTTACTAGTGCCTTGCAATTTTTAATACACTGCTTCCAGTTCTCCAAGTTGTCAAGATTTACATGAACAAGGGTAAGTTTGGAGACAAAAAACATTCAGGGAGTGTAAGAAAACATCCGTCCTGTAACCTGTGTGTCATATGTTTTGATACTGATTTTGCTATATGAAATTTGGAACGTGGTAGGTCATAAACTTGGTAGTGGTATGTTCACGTTGTAGCTCCACAAGCATTTATTTATTTTAGGCACATTGGGCATCCATTACCAAATCGGCCAGTAATTTAATGAAAATAGACATTCCTGAAGAATAACTATGGTGATGACATCAATTCTTTCGTTCTCACTCTAACTGCCTTTCCTACGAAGATGTTGTGCAGTTGGGTTGGGAGGCTATGCAATCTGTTTACCATTAGAGGGCAATTGGTCCCTGGTAGTGTTTTTTTAACCTTTAGGGCAGTAGTCAAACTTGTTCGGACTTCCCATTTTAAATTTTGTTGTACTTTTGTGTTGTCTGCTTTATGTTTGGTTGCAAGATTAGGTTGGGATTCTAAATATCAGAATCCATGAAAAGCTTTATGATAAGCTGTGGAACATTGTCAATTAACATTGTCAATTTTTAGTTATTTGGATGATGATCTTTTGTGTCTTCCAAGTACATCTCATTCTCATTGGGTTTTCAGTTGGTCATCTGCATAAGCTGCAAGTAACTTACGAACTTTCCCAACTGACAATCTTACAGGCTGGACAGGACTCTTTTGCCCTTGTGTTCTATTTGGAAGAAATGTCGAGAGCTTGAGAGATGATACCCCGTGGACTACACCTTGCATTTGCCATGCTGTGTGTGTTGAAGGTGGCTTGGCATTAGCAGTAGGAACGTCAATCTTCTATGGTGTTGATCCAAGGACATCATTTTTAATTTGTGAGGGCTTACTTTTTGCTTGGTGGATGTGTGGTATATATACTGGTCTTGCCAGACAATCCTTACAGAAGAAATATCATCTTAAGGTAACCCTATTGCTCTTGTATATACACCTTATGCTAACAAATGCCGTATGGATACTTCAAATGTTTTCTGGAGATAAACCAGAACTATTCATGTGCATTAGTAGCTTTACAGAGAATAGCATGATGGGATTAGTTGGAGTCTAGTATTTCAGGTTTTGGGACTGAGTATGGGTTAGTGGTAATATATGAACGTGTTTTGTTTTTCTAGTGAGCTTAAGTTTATGAGAATATTTTCTTGTAGCTTTGAGAAGGGAGTTTCGTCATTTCTTGTTAATTTTTCCTTTTTGGTTGTTTTTCTGTCTCTAATGTCTACTGTTAGCAACTCATTAGAGAAGCACAATTACCTTTTTTTTTCTGGGCCTCCTGCTCTTTCAAATAGACACATTAAACACTCAAATCTTTATGTGTCACTCACATTGAGCGCTTCTATAAGCTAACCCCTGAGAGGCTGAATGTGTGTGATCAAAGATAAAAAAAACTTAATGTGGCTATTTGAAAAATTAAGGGCTTAATCAATGAACATTGGAAAAGTCTAGGGCTCAGATGTGTTCTTTCCCTTCTTTTTCTCTCATATTCTTCTATCATGTTACTGTGCTCTCTGTTTCTGTTTGTTAACTTCGTATGGATGCTTCAAATCCTTTCTCGAGTTAAACCTGAATTACATGTTAGCTGGTAGATGCTCTGTATCTGCACTTAATAACTATGGGATGCTAAATGTGGATGTTATGTGTTTGAAGCAAGAGTAAAAAAAGCAGAGAACTGTATACTACTGCTAAAATTTGGAAAGAATTTTCATATGCAACGTTTGGACTGCCTGGCACCATCCAAGTATGTGCTAGAGAGAGTATGAGTGCTAACTGCGCAATTTTGATTTATGGTTTCTCCTCATATTAGCATGCTGTAATTCAAAAATGGTGATTAGATGTTTTGCTTCTGAGCTCGTCTTGTATATGTTACGAGCCTGTCTGAATTAAAAGAAGATCAAGCAATTTGTGATGGATTTTGGTCTTTTTCTCATATTGCATTTAATGAACTTTCTAACTGTTACGCATCTGCACGAATACTATAATCAGGTGCACAATATATATAACTGATGTTGTTCATATAATATAGCCTGGTCATACATTCTGTGCATGCACAGTGGATATCATGTCATTTATCAACTGAATGATGCTGAGTCTTTCAAATACTTATTTGACATTTTATATGGATGTTTGTTAAATTCAGACGCTCCCCTTATGTTAGAGGAATACTCAGTTGAAAGTATTCGGGCTGGCATTTTGCTGATTTGTTCTTGTGAATTGCAGAATTCACCATGTGATCCATGTATGGTTCACTGCTGCTTGCATTGGTGTGCTTTATGCCAGGAGCACAGAGAGATGAAAAGCCGCCTATCGGACAACTTTGCCATGCCAATGACCATTGTCAACCCTCCCCCTGTTCAAGAGATGAGCTCTACCAGCGAAAATCGGGATGTTGAGATCCAACCATCCTCTGAAAAAGGCACCAATTTAGAGATGCAAGCTTTGTGAACCCACGGTTGGGTGAAAACAGTCCATTAATTAATAAGAAAAACTCATGGAAAATACTAGTTGTAGGGTATTTTGATACAAAAAACTGTTGACACAAATGTTTGAAATTTTGAGGCCGATGATACTTGTGGGGTTTAGGATCTTGGCTTATGAATTTTGTCAAACGATGAAACTTAAGTATTGTATACTTGTATTTACCCACATATTTTTGGCGTATTCACCTTATGGAATTTTCATGCAGTTGAGTCCTGTTGGTAGTTTCGTTTTACCGATGTGTTCCCATCTTTTTGATTTTTATTTAGGACGAAGAGCCTCTCTCTCTCTTGCCGATTGCGCTGTAAATGTTATGTTATTAGGATTTCTTCTTGTCCTAGTTCTATTCGATTGGGTTGTTTTTGTTTCTGTATTCCTGATTTATCCATTAGAGCATATTCTTTCCTGAAGTCAGTCCGAGAATTTGGACCCCTCCCTTTATTTGAACATGTAACATGCTCTCCTTCAACCCGCTTTTCTGCCTATGGCCAAGTAATAAACTATTGACACGGAATTTCTTTGCAAACTCAGCTTTTCTCTGACCTTCTTCCTTCTATTTAGTGTTAGTTGGGATTCGAGCGTACTTCGATTCCTATTTGTTTCATCGGCTATCCCTCAAATTTGGCTCTAACGTTCAGAGGAAGTAGAGATACGCCCTTCTGTAGGTAATGATAAAATTTTACATGTATAGTATACGGATTGGGCTCGGGTGGGCACGGAGTCTAGTTTAAATGTGCAAAAATTAAATTCAGTCCAATATAGATTAGGCATAAAATCATACTGATGGAAAGATCAAGCAATGATATGGTGATGTCATTGAGCTGGAGCAAAAAGATTGCCTGGACTGGAAAGAGGGCCGACTCTGTAGCCACGTTGTATTATTTATTATGGCTAGCTTTTGTAGGTGTTATTTGGCAGACTGTGGATGTACCTGATCGTATCATTTACCCAGTTTTCTCATTATCATTGCCTGGCTGTGTCTATTTTCTCATTTGTCTTTTTCATATTCTGGAACCCTATCAAATAGCAACAAAAAGTTTGGCAATGGGCATTATGATTCTATTAACTACTTCAGTGACCTTAATCTCTTGATAATTAGAAACATCATAGCATAAACTTGGTTAAAATCATAAATGTGAAATCAAGTTATTAGTTTTTTTTTTTTATATGGATTGATGAGTATGTGGAGAATTCGGATGGAGCTTGGTAACGATGGTGTCTCTAATGAGTCTTGTCTGACATATTCATTTATGTTGATATTCAAATGTTAAAGTAAGGTTTCCGTTTAGTACACTACAAAATGACAATGACAGTCCCTCTCGTAGCGGTTTTTTATAGTGTAGTGACGGAATTTTTTATTGTAAGAGCTTCTACCAGCAATTTTCAAAACCGTCTGAAATCGTAACTACAATAAGTGTTGTAATAGCTAGCAACGGTTTTTAGAGGCCGAATTAACATGAAAAAACGTTGATATAGGTGATATTTTTGCTTTTTGGACTTTTTGTGTAGCAACGATCTGTAAAATCGTTAACTTAAAAATGTTGCTATAGGAGTTTTCTTTTCGGTAATAAAAAGTTTATCTAAAGGTCTACAAGGTCAGGGGAAACCATAGACCTCGATGAGGGTTCACATGAGTTTTCTTTTATAGTGGCAGGAGAAGGAGACGCCAAAGTAGAGAGAAAAGAGATGAACTTAATTTGTCTTTGGTTGAAGGAGATGACCTCCGTTAATAGTCTATTGCGGATAGGTTCTAGCAATAGCTCACGCATAAGATCCATTACCTTCAACCTCTCAAGCTTGATATTGGACGCTTGTTGAGTTTGAACTTTAAATTCTGCACCGTAAATACTATTTTCCTTTTATATAATTTGTCTCTATCCCGATATATAAAGAAAAAAAAATATATATAAATAAACTCAATTATTTACTTTTGTCACTTTAACACTTATTTTGGAATGTAACTAATCACCAACCTATTCTTTAAGAAGAATATAATAAGTCGATCAATTAAGAGAGGGCCAGGTGGTACATTTCATGTTATTCAATGCCTAAAAGTTTAGGGACACCCCAGTCAAACTTGAAATATATCTGCCACTGCTACCTACCAAATGTACATATATATTCCATTTTCCCCCTCTTTTTCACTCCCTCCAAAAACCTCCTCTCTTGAGCATATGGAGAGACCAAACACAGAGAGTGCAAATATGAGGAAACGCCTCTCCAAAAGCAGACAACTTGTGCCCATGATGCAATGTCCGCCGCCGAATCAGGCAAAGCTCGCAGCAATCGCCGTTGATCTGAATGTGCGGCTCAGATCAGCTGACATGCCCGCTGCAATGCAAGAGAGGGCTTTCAGATGTACCAGATCAGTTCTTCAGAACAAACTTAATCCTTCTCATATTGCCATGTCTCTCAAGAAGGTAACCTTTTTCTTCAACAATTTCACATTTCATCACTAATGTCAATATCTATCAGACCCTAACATATTTTAAATATAAAAAAGGTACGTGTATCATTCTTTTAGCGTTTAACGTATAAGATGATAATTAATTTCTGCCGTATATAATATCCAAACTCTGACTAACTAGTTTGCTATTATTTGATTGTCGCATTAAACATTACAAATAAATTTGTTGATAAATTAACACATTTTAACATGTTATTTAGTATTATTAATCATGCAGTAAACATCTTTTTTCGACTTATACGTAGTATAGTGTAATAGTAGATCTAGAATATGCTTATAATGAATGTAATAAAATGCGTTAATCACTAATGGGGAGTACAATTTGAGCATACCCCTAATGAAATTTTGTGTTAGCAGGAGTTTGATGGAGTGTATGGGCCAGCATGGCATTGCATAGTAGGGAAGAGTTATGGGTCATATGTGACTCATTCAAGCGGTGGATTTGTGTATTTCTCAGTAGACAAGCTTTGTTTTCTTCTTTTCAAGACTGAGGTTCGGCCAGTCAACAAGTTACCTCCTTTGCCCAATCTCACAACTCATCCCTGATTTTTCTCCTTTTCTTTTACCATAACTTAAACTGTAACGTCATCTTCTTCTTCTTCTTTAACTATTCTGAAACTACAGTAGATTTTCTGGAAATTTATTATTAATTGTTATTATTATATTGTACTTGCAATGATATATATCTCTCTCTTCTTTATTGAAAAAACTGGTCAAAACCTGCCCTCTTGCGAGAAAATGACCAATCAATATCAATGTTTTATATGACAGTACGGCAGCACCTGCAAACAACATATTGCGTGACTTTGCAAAATCCATCTACAGTCAAATTTTCTTTCCTTTTTTAATGCCATGTTTAATGCTGTGCTTCAGTTAAGTTTTTTTTTTCCCAATGATAATTTGAGTAACTAAAGTAAAATAGTTTATTTTAGTAGTGAGATTCAAACCTAGTTCTAATGTCTTTGACCCACTTTGGTGTTCTATCAAATATAGTTGGTAAGAGCAACTTTAGTGTTGATAGATAAAGAACAAAGTTGTCAAAATAAGTGAATTGCTCAATGGGGATCATATGTTTGTATTTATTTTCAAAAAATGAAATTTTTTTCATATGAAATTTTTTAGAATACTCTTGAAGTACGAGTGATGCGGTACTTTGAACCAATAATTTAATGACACATCATATTGTTTAGTATCTAAGATTCATCATTTAGGGTTTCAAGATTTATTTTGCTGAGTCTATGATTTTTATTTTTGAGTTTAGATTTTTATATAAATAATGAACTAAAAAATAGATTTTAATTAATTACACCTTGTCAAAATCTTATTGGGTAATGTGATATGTGTCAACCATTTATTGGCTTGAAGTACCACGTCATCGTACCGCAGTATACTAAAATTTTCTTATTAACTCATCCGAATCATATGTGTTTCAATCTTTGGTTTCAAAATAAATGCGATTCTTTTTATCTTAAGGAAAACTAAAAAAAAATAAAAATCCAAGTAACATTGTCCTTTTCCTCTTTGGACTTGTATTGGTTCTATATTTATATACGGGTGATATTTAATTCTGATTTTGGTGAAGTAATCCATTCATAATATCTTTTGCTTAATTAGTATTAACGATGGATGGATGTTACATCGACTCTTTCAGGCCAAGAGGATCAAGATATTATGATTTTGGTAGTGCTAAAGATGATCATGTTGTATATGAAGAAGAGTGTCCTTGGATGCCTTCCTATTATTTTTCCGAAACACCAGCACCACGACCTATGACTCGTTTACAATTTCTCCCACATAATCTAGACATGACTTATGATGACGACGACATCAACAACAACGAGGATGATATGCCAGATCAATCTTACTCACGGAGGAGGAAGCCAGAGAGCAAATGTTTTTTTAAGTTTTTCAAATTTATATTATGCATCTCTTAGAATTAATTTACCTTATTATATTTTCGAGATGTTAGTTATTTAGGTGTTTTGTCTCTATTTTTCATGTAGCTATTCTTATTCTATTTCAAATTATTTTACCAAAAACACAATCTATTTTAAATTACAATTTTTTATGTTTTTCTATACATTGCAAAGAACAAGACTCGAATAGGTCTTTAGTCTCCTCACTCACGCATTAGTCAGCGTACCAATTGGACTACAATTATTTGATATTAATAAAGAGTCACTTCATCAGCTTGTTTGGTGTGTTCCTTAGGGTGCAAACCTAGTTGGAATTCTAGAGAGTCACTTCATCCTCGACCTCTAACCTTTATTCTAAAAAATATTATCCCTTTCTCATATCATGAATAAAAGCAATTTTGAGAAACAATTTTATTGACATTATATGGAAAATATAAAACCTTATTAAAGAAATAATCTTAAAAAAAAAAGATAAATTATAGAATATTATTGGAATACATACTGTCATACCCTAAATAATCTTTACATAAACTCTTATATGTATTTCTTACCGTAACAAACAAAACATATAAGAAAAGAGAGTTATAGAGTTCTCATACAATCACACCAGTTGCCGTTAATGTATTTTGGTTACATGCTTAATAGAAAAGGGAGACCCAACAAAAGATTTTATTTTTTTTGAAATGTTTTTAACTGCTAACCAACATTTGCAGAGCAGCCACGTAGTATGTAGCAGTTATTTTTCATTTTTGAAATCTCAATCTCAATCCTTTCCCACCAATACTTACATTCCGTCACACACAATATATAAATTCCCAAAAACCATAATCACAAACTTCCTTCTCAAATTGTACATTCCATTCGCTTTATCAAAATGCCTCCCACTGCGTTAATCTCCCGTTTCGAGCAATCAGTCACTGCTAATGCTTGGAGATCATATCTCGCTGAGTTCATCTCCACTTTCTTTTATGTCTTTGCAGTTGTCGGATCTGCCATGGCTTCTCGTATGTTTTTTTTTTATCAATTCGTTCTTCTTTTTTTATAACTAATGTGTTTTTGTTGTTATTGATTTGTCTACGAACTTTGATGGTTGACTTCTGTGTCAGGAAAATTGATGCCAGGGGCGGATCCTTCTAATCTAGTGATAGTTGCATTTGCGAATGCCTTTGCACTTTCATCGGCCGTGTACATCGCGGGCAACATCTCCGGCGGGCATGTGAACCCAGCGGTAACATTTAGTATGGCTGTTGGAGGCCACATTAGTGTTCCTACCGCGCTTTTCTACTGGATTTCTCAGATGATCGCGTCTGTTATGGCTTGTCTTCTCCTGAAAGTCGTTGCGGTTGGACAAGTAATTTATTGAATATCTTAATTCGTATTGTTATGGATTATAAATACGCGTGACAATTTTGTATTACCGTTTTAATATCGTGCTATAATTTCAGATATGGTTATAGATGATATAATATAGGTCAGGTGCATGAAATTATAGTTGTGCTAATCCTGTCATGTCAATCAAATTATGCATATAAGTTGTATCTTGTCACAGGGTGTTTTTATATATTGGTATCCAAAATTGTCACACTTTATTACGTTTTCTTTTGTTTAATTTTGGACTTAAAATGTGCAGAGTGTTCCAACATATGCAATAGCAGAAGAAATGACAGGATTTGGAGCGTCTTTACTGGAAGGCGTGTTAACATTTGGTCTTGTGTATAGTGTATATGCAGCGGGGGCCAACATTAGGCGCGGTGTGGTTGGAGGAATCGGACCATTAATGATTGGGTTGATGGCAGGAGCCAATGTTCTGGCAGCTGGACCTTTTTCCGGTGGATCAATGAACCCAGCATGCGCGTTTGGGTCTGCTGTTGTCGCTGGAAAGTTCAAGAATCAAGCAGTGTATTGGGTTGGACCGTTGTTTGGGGCAACTTTTGCTGGACTTCTGTATGATAATGTTGTGTTTCCTAATCAAGCTATAGATTCTGATGGTCTTGGACCTTAGTTTAGCAGTTTTAATTTGCCATTTGCATTTTTCTTTTCGTGTAAAGTTTATTTGTGTGGGTTTGTTGTTTATTTGACTCCAGAAACATTGTTGAAGGTTAAATGTTGTAGTGCTAGTTGTAGTATAAATAGTTTGTCTGTTTGATGTAACAAACTTTTGTACTTGATAGTGATATTTAACTGTGTCGAAATTAAATTAAAACGGTTATGAAATAAATTGGACTAGGTTCCTTTTCATGACAAAACTATCATACGAAAGCATGGCCCAATAGGTCCAATGCCTTTCTACCTGTCAGGAGTCTATAAACAGCAAGTCAAATGGCTTGACTACAAGCCTCTCTAGCAATGTTGGGCACCACCTCTAGTCGAACACTCAAATAGTAAATGAAGAAAATATAGATTCACACGCCTAAACATATTTAGGTGCTTAAAATTTGGTAGATTTCCTATTATTAGCTCAATTAGTCTTCTAAAGTCTCACTCTCTTGCTAGCATCTAATATTTTAGATCATTTGGTTTACACAAACACATATCGAACCGTGTCTCTAACAAAAGGCACAAGAGACTTTTCTACTTACTAGGACATCTTTATATAAAACCAACAATAACGAACTAAGTTCACTCATATGTTTAGACGTTTTATAAGTTTACACAAGAGACTTTTTTACCTACTGAACCATCTTTAGCGGTTACATATGTCACTAAAGAAAGTTTATTATTTTGACACGTAAATTTGAAAAACTAAAATTTCCGCTTTAATTAAGTTCTCGCGTATGCTTCGACGCTCTATAATCTACATTTTGGGATCTAGAAAATAAAAAGATGGGACATTTACTTGATTTAATCTTATTCTAGAGAGAATATAAAATCCTAAAACCTCTATCTTCAACATCCATCAATGGCGCCCAAAATCCTGACCACTTTCCACTCCCCCATCTCTTTTCCCCACCACCTCACACATTTCCACCCTAAATTCCTGAAACTCTACTCAAAACCTACTTCCATCTTCTGCAAATTCACTCAATCCGAAAAGAAAACTCCAGAGTCCCAATCATCAATCTCAATACCACAATCTGGAGGTACCGGCGCCGCTTCCACCACTCCCGGCGACAAATTTCTCGAGCACCAGAAAGCTTTCGAGACCGCTAAGCTCATACTCAAAGAAGCTAAGAAGAAACGAAGGAAAGAAAAAGATAAGGTCTTGAAAGTCAAATCAGCTGTGGTTAGTTGCTATGGATGCGGAGCCCCGTTGCAGACCTCGGACCAGGAAGTTCCGGGTTACGTGGAACCTGCAACTTATGAATTGGTAGGGAAATAGGATTGCTTGCTGTATTTAAGAAGACAATATAGCTCAAGTTAGCAATGTGGGACATTTAACAAATAGATGTGTAGAGTTTGGATTTTCATGTTATCTTTGTTTTTTCTTTGACTGGAAAATTGTTGTTGTAAAGGGTTTGAATTGAAGAGATGGGAATTGAATTGTGTGTTTTTTTTGCAGAAGAAGATACACCGGCAGCTTAGAACTGTTCTTTGTGGGAGGTGTAAGCTGTTGTCTCATGGCCATATGATAACTGCTGTTGGTGGAAATGGAGGGTATCCTGGTGGGAAACAGTTTGTTTCCGCTGATCAGCTTCGCGAAAAGCTTTCTCATTTGCGTTACGAGAAAGCTTTGATTGTTAAATTAGTGAGTGTCGTGATCGTGTTATGTTATTCATATGTTGCATTTGATTATATATGATATAAATGCAAGAAAAACAATAACTGTGTCAGTCACGTTATGTCGGTAAATGGTCTTATCGTATCAGAAAGTAGCATTGTGCTCCTTGATGCACTGAATTTTATTTGCTGAATTAGGAATTGATGAAATAGAGCAAGTTAGGAAGATAATTTAGCTAGCGTTTATCTTTAAACACAGTTTACTTGTGTCTCAAAAACAAAGAATGAGATTTCTGATGTTTCATTGGCATGGCATGAAATCTGACATGCTATTAATGTTTCTGAGGAGGTAGGTTGACATTGTGGATTTCAATGGCAGCTTTTTGGCTCGTGTGCGTGATATTGTGGGTGCCAATCCAATAATATTAGTTGTGACCAAGGTAATATAAACTCGCTGTAGTAAGTTGTAATGTTGATATTTTGTTTGGTTTTAAAGAATTTTCTTCTTATTCTACCCTTTTTCACTTTTAGGTTGACCTCCTTCCAAAAGAGACTGATCTTAATTGCGTTGGTGATTGGGTCGCAGAAGCTACTACAAAGAAGAAGCTGAAGTTAGTTTTCTACCTCTTGAATGTTATACTTGTCACTTCATCGAAATTTTTTCATCTGAAACGTATTGATGCTCTTGTTCATTACTTCACACAAGCACTTAATATATGAAATTTATTGAGTTTTGTCTCTCAGCAACAGCTCTGGGTTTTCTGCACTAAGGCTACAGTTATTTTCATTCTAGATCAGTGACTTTGCTCATACGTGATTCAGATAAAAGAGTGTTCTCCTTTGCAGTGTTATGAGCATTCACCTGACAAGTTCAAAGTCATTAGTTGGAATTGCTGGTGTTATTTCAGAAATTCAAAAGGAGAAGAAGGTACTTTCAGCATTTAGGTCTCAAAAAGTGATAATTGTTTTCTGAATGCTATGTGACTCAAGGGGAAGGGTGGAGAAAGATTAAAGACATATCTTCTTTCTACCCTTATATGCATATTAACCGTGAAGGGGAACAAAACCTCTTCACGAATTAATCCATTGCTGTAATGACTAGCAATTCATGTGATGGTTTGTTATACTTATCCTTTAGTATATTCTCAGGCTGATAACCATTGCCTATTTGAATATGTCAATGAATCAGATTTTCGGGCCTTATGAAACAGTATGATCTATATCTTCTGTTGCGTGCTATTAATTTAAGCTCTTTCTTTCCATATTCTGCTGCAGGGCCGGGATGTGTATATTCTGGTTAGTAACTCTCCAAACTGAAAACTTCATATTGGTTTCTCAATTTTTTCTTGTGTTCTATTTTGTTTTCTTAAATATTTATGCACTTTTGCTTATTATAATCATACTTTTTTTTCTTTCTTTTGCGTCTCTTTAACTTGTAGTTTCTTGAATATGAAAAGAGCTTTGAAAAAAATGCCTTCAGATACTAGGCCCTTATGCAGCATAAAAGAACATGTGGCCAGTTTCGCATAAAATTTTGAAAGAAATTGAGACTAGGAATCGCCGTGTCATTTAACGGCAAGGATCCTTCAGCTCTCATGTCAGTTGATGAAACTGTTTAGGAGTTGAAATCTTGTACAGCTTAGATAGTAGTATTAGCCATGTACCTGCACCGAACACTGAGTTACAAGCTCAGCATTTAATAAGAAAGCTTGGTGCCTCCAAATTTAACATTGCATTTGTAATGTACAAGGTGGCTAAAAAGTGGAATAGACCTGACACTTTTAGGAATATTCTGGTCTAGCCTTGCCAAAGTAGTTTTTGCACGACATGAACAAACTGCTAGCTGCTTTCCTGGCCAATTTTAATAGTTATCTGAACTTGATTTTAAAAATTTAAAACTGTGATATATATCAGTTAGTTAATCTTGATAAAAATTTCACCTTTTCAGGGTGCAGCCAATGTTGGGAAATCTGCATTCATCAATGCTTCACTCAGTAAGTAAATGTTGTTTTCCCCGATTGAGACAAAGCCTTGAATTGAAAGTAACTTTGACTTTGAAGACATTGGGAACATCATGAAATTAGCCAAGATATTGAGCCTAAGGTGAAAGAACATTGTTCTTTCCTCAATGCTGAGCCTGATCTGAAGTTCGAATTGGCTGTAAAGCTTATCTATGAACAACAAAATGATATGAATTTTAGATGAATAGCACTTTTCATTCAATCTTAACTTGATCTTACTGCTATGGTTTGGTGCACAATATAGTGAATGGGTGGCCTTCTTCCCACTCAAATCGTGTAATGTATATATGTCTTCCTTTTCTAGAAGCCTGTCCAGTTAGTAGTCTTTCCCTCAATTATGCTGAAATTTAGATCTTTACAGTCAGACATTCCTCCCATACCCTGTTGATTTCCACTTAACCTGTTTTGAACTCCTTTTGGGGTCTTCAGGGCCTCATAGTAAACGAAGTTAGACACCGACGTCCCAATGTGTACTTTTTTTTTCGTCGTTGTTCACAGTTTAATTCTCATTTCTTGAATGTAAGCAACTTGTCTGCCTGCCTTTCTTCCCTGTCGGGGTCTCCATGGTAGTAATGTCCCGGAGTCCGGCTACCGACACTTAATATCCAGCCCTACCCCCTTCTTCTTGTTAGATATTCCTTCAGTTCTTACTTTTTTTTTTGCTGGCTTCTGATTTCAGAAATGATGGGAGAACGGGATCCAGCTGCTGCAGCTGCTCGAAAATATAGACCAATACAATCTGCAGTTCCTGGAACTACATTAGGTCCTATTCAGATTGATGCATTCCTTGGAGGAGGGGTATGCTTTTTTTTTTTGGGTACTGCATCATATGCTTGTAGTCGTGTCTCCTGTGTGGAGTGGTTCTGAAAGTAACTCTTTTCTACCAGATAATATAGTCCGAGGATTTTTTTTTTTAATCTGTATATTTGGTTTATGAAATGGTTACTAAATTGTCAGTCCTTGATTGTTGAGCCATTTTTCTCAACATCTAACTTTACCTTTTTCTGCAGAAACTATTTGATACACCTGGAGTTCATCTCCACCACAGGCAAGCTGCAGTTGTCGATTCAGAAGATTTACCTGTCCTCGCTCCAAGGAGTAGACTAAGGGGTCAACCTTTTCCTGTATGCTCTCTTTGATATAGATTTCAAGATTACACCTTTTTTGCTTCGCTTCCTCAGATTTTATTTTGCTGTGCCAGAATGCGAAGGTGGTTTCTGAAAATGGATTAGCAGAAAAAATTGAAACTAATGGCTTGAACGGGTTTTCAATATTTTGGGGTGGTCTAGTGCGAATTGATGTCTTGAAGGTCTGTATCTATTAACTCCAGAATTCTTTAATGATAGTCTGGGTTCTATTGCCCTGCCATTTTTCTGGATCCGTCATAAGAATCTTGTTCTCAGGTTCTCCCAGAAACAAGCTTGATATTCTATGGTCCCAAAGCTCTGCAGATTCATATAGTACCTACTGATGAAGCAGACACATTTTACCAGGTAATATGTGACTTGGTTAAAACTAGTCATGCTTTACTTAGTTCAGCTTTCATTTGACTAAATTAGCCACTATCAGAAATTCTTTTCGAGACTGCGGTTTGGCCCTAAACAGTTTGTGAGTTTCATTCGTTTATGATGTCTATCAAAGAATCAATGTTGCACTTGGTATGTGCAATTTTTTCAATGAAGTTGTGGCAATTCCTTATAAACCATGGATAGTCACAGTCGATATTACATGGAAACAAAAATGGATAGGGAAACTGAAATGGAAATGAAAACCGAAAAATAATGTGTAAAAGATATTGGAAATAGAAATGTGGAGAATCATGTAAGAATGTATGTTTCATTTGAATGTATACATTACATTAAAAGGTTTATATAAAAGTCACATAACAGAGTGAAAGAAAAAGGTTTTTTCATTTCGAAAACCTGTAGTTAATGATTGATAAAATATTAGGGATTTACTGATCATATGATTACCATTAATCTACTTTTGAGAACACATTACATCCTTAAAACCTTGGAAATGACAATCCTGTTTTTCTTAATTACGAAATTATTAGGGATTAGTAAATGTGATTAGCGTTGATCCATTTTTGAAAAGACATTACATCCTTAATCATAAGAAATGAGTTTCCAGTTTTTCTAAATTACGTAGCTAGCATGAAGCATTTTAATATCAAAGTATCAAAGTTTCCACACAACATAGGTCATAGTCATGAGGCGTCTGAATTTGAAGCTGAAAAATTCCTGGTCTTATATGTGAACTTGAATGTATATTTGTTGCAGAAAGAATTAGGAGTTGTACTGACTCCTCCAACTGGAAAAGAGGGAGCAAAAGATTGGAGAGGACTTGGAATCGTTCGTCAATTGCAAATTGAATTTGAAGATGCAGAAAGGTTAGTTCGTAGTTTTTAATGTAATGTAACTGATAGCATTTGTTCTCATGCGCTAAGGTCTAAGTTATCCCTTATCGTTTTTGTTTGAGTTCAAAGTTACTCCTGACTATATCAAAATAGTAAAAATTTACCCCCAAGTTTTCCAAGTAACATCAACTTTTACCCTTTTATATGATATTTAAATGGGCTGGTTTACCATTGTTGACTTCCACATCAGATCGATTACGTCTAAAATGTTTGTTGTGTTATTAACAGTTTAACATCGTTGCAAATAATGCCAAAATGTCAATTACCAAGTCTGAAAAATGTCTGAAATGTTTACTGGGTAACTAGCATAGTTACATAGAGTCTGTTAAAGTGCACCAACAATTTCTAGTTTATTGTCAATCTTGATTTGGAAGGTCCAATTTGTTATCAAATAACATTTAAACCAGCGGTAAGAGTGAATTTGATATAATTAATGTGATTGTTTTATTTTGTTTTACGACAGACATGCAAGCGACGTGGCAATATCTGGTCTTGGATGGATCAGTGTAATACCAGTAAGCAAATCAGCTAAAAAGGAGGTTCTGTCTTTAGAAGAAACAGACAAAGAACTGCAGTTGGCTGTGCATGTTCCAAAGCCAGTAGAGATTTTTGTTCGGGCACCATTGCCAGTCGGCAAAGCCGGGTCAGAGTCATATCAGTACAGAGAGTTGACTGAAAAAGAAGAGGAATTAAGACCTAAATGGCATTTCTAGATCTTTTGTGTTTAATATGTAGTTTTTGTTGTTCACACCTGAAAGTGTATGAAAAGCTACTGTTGTAATAAATTAATTGAAACATAAACTTGAGAAAATTATGGATTCATTAGATACGAAAGAAGAAAAATATATGCTTATCAGAAAAAAGAAAAAAAGATATGCTAATTTGAAATTAACACAAACATCAATAAGGCAGATAGTACTACACGAATTAAAATAGCCTAAAGCATATACAAGTCCTTAAACTTGTTCAAAAATGTTATTTTAGTCTTTCAACAATGAGGATGATTTATTAGATTTTTCAATTATCAAAATGTGAGCTTTTAAGTCTTTCAATTATAGAATATGGACCTATTGAGTCCTTGTTCGATGATTCGACATTGATTTGGCAAACATGACGTGACATTGATTTGGCAAATGTGAAGAATATTAATTTTAGTGCTAACTTAGTACTACGTCATCGAATAAGGACTTAACAGGTCCACATTTTGATAGTTGAAGAATCCAATAGGCCGTTTCCAAAGTTAAAATACTAAAATTGTTTTTTTTAGGCAATTTTAGAACCTACTATGGTGTAAGCCAATTAATATCCACTGTTCTCAGTTGAGTATATTTTAAAATAGCATCTTCTTATTCCTATATATGCCTACACATACATGACAATGAAAATGCTTTAATTAGTTTGTATTTTGAGGTTGGATAACACAATATAAAAATCCATTTATTTTCATAAACATGGAACCATTTATAGAGAAACTTGTAACATGCAATCGATTTGGCAATTTTCGTGTTTGTGTCAAAATCTTTCAATTCTAACTCGATTTTTGGGTTATAATCGTGTTAAACTATCCACATTTCTGTCGTGTTTTCGGACTACTCATATTTTGACTCTCTACATATATTGATATCAATTTTTATTTTTTGAAAAAAGGATATGATGTTATTTGAAATATTTAATGTCATTTTTCGTTCATAAGTTTATATTAACCATGTAAATACTCATAATCTCATCCTATAGCAAGAACATCTATCACTTGTAAATCGATTTATTTGAGAGGGAACATCGGTAAGTTTCTTTAGAAGAAAAGAAATAACCCGAACCCAAACCCAATATGATGGGCTACAATCATATTTTCACCTAAGCCTTTCCCTAATTCCCCCCTTTTAATTTCGTCCGACAAAATATAAAATCCATTTTCCCGCTTGTTTTTTTCTGAACCCCAAATTCAAATCATTGAAACCCTCTCATCTTCCACAAACGAAAGTTTCCCCTTTCTAAAGTTCCATTTTCAAATTTCCTCTCAACTCCATCTGTCGATTATTGGGTTTCTACTCTCAGAAACCCTTTTCATAAGCTTCTTCATCTGTAACTCTTACTTCCGAGTTCTCCATTCCATCAATCTAGTCTTTCTGGTGTTCCCTGGGAACTCTAATTCATTCTCCTCCATTTCAAACAACTATCCTTCCTAGGGTTTCAGATTGGGGAAGAATGCACATCAAGGAGGTTTGTTTGGAGGGATTCAAATCATATGCTACGAGGACGGTGGTCCAGGGTTTCGATCCTTTCTTCAATGCTATTACGGGACTTAACGGATCAGGAAAATCAAACATTCTTGATTCCATTTGCTTCGTGTTGGGTATAACCAATTTGCAGCAGGTTCGTGCTGCCAATCTTCAGGAACTCGTCTACAAGCAAGGCCAAGCTGGCATTACTAAGGCTACTGTCTCTGTTGTGTTTGATAACTCTGACAGGAGCCGGAGCCCCCTCGGGTATGAGGATCACCGGGAGATCACTGTAACACGACAGGTCTGTTCAATCCTTAGTCGAATCGATCAATTTTCCGAGCATGAAGTTAAATTATTACATACTATGTTTATTTGGTTGTGAGCTGATGACTCACTTATGTTTTATATACTTTGAATGTTTTAGTTTTAGTTTTCGTTCCAGTTCCTGTTCCGTCTTTTATGCAGGTAGATATTGGTTCAAGCTCACTAAATGTTAGAGGTGATCGTTTCTGTTTACTTTACTTTTCCTTCCCTGGCTTAGTTTTACTGAAGGCTTACCTCCGATCATCTAGCGTGTGATATATTATGGACACAATTACTGAAGGCACTGCTGTTTTTTATTTTTGACTCGGGAATGATATGCCTAGTGATTTTTATGCTCTTATCGTACTTTGCTTATCAGCTTTATGCTTCTTTGAAGTTAGGGTTAGTTTTGCTTTCTTTCCTGTGTCCTGAATTATTTGTCTTGTATACTACTTTACTTTGCAGATTGTGGTTGGTGGAAGGAACAAGTATCTTATCAACGGAAAGCTCGCACAGCCCAGTCAAGTCCAAAACCTTTTTCATTCAGTTCAGCTGAATGTTAATAACCCACACTTTCTCATCATGCAAGGACGCATCACAAAAGTCTTAAATATGAAGCCCCCTGAGATATTGTCCATGCTAGAAGAGGCTGCTGGGACTAGAATGTATGAGACAAAGAAAGATGCTGCTCTCAAAACTCTTGAGAAGAAGCAAAGTAAGGTAGACGAGATCAATAAACTTCTTGCACACGAAATACTTCCTGCCTTGGAGAAGTTGAGGAAGGAAAGAATGCAATATATGCAGTGGTCCGATGGCAATGCTGAACTAGATCGACTGAGAAGGTTTTGCATTGCGTATGAGTATGTTGAAGCAGAGAACATAAGAGGGACTGCAATTGGTGAAGTGGATAAATTAAAGGCCAGAATTTGTGAGATGGATGATAATACAGAAAGTACACAGGTGAAGATACAGGAAATGGAAGTTAATGTATCAACATTGACTGCTGAGAGAGAAGCACAAATGGGCGGGGAGGTGAAATCTTTGTCAGACAAAGTACACCAGCTCTCTCAAGATCTTGTGCGTGAATTATCTGTCTTGAATAACAAGGAAGACACTTTAAAGAGTGAAAATGAGAATGCTGAAAAGGTGACTGGGAACTTCTTGTTAACATGACATTTCTGAATATCTGCTTTTTAATTTCATTTGGCTACACAAATATGTTTACATCAAGTTTGCTTCTCCTAAATTATCCTGTTGCGTTTCTCTATTTACCATGTCACTTTGATATTACATTCAGGTTGCATGTTTTCATGTTACAGATTGTCTATAGTATCGAAGACTTGAAGAAGTCTGTGGAAGAGAGGGCCACTGCTGTTAAGAAGTCTGAAGAAGGAGCAGCAGATCTCAAGCAGAGAGTTGAAGAGCTCTCTAAGAATTTAGAAGAGCATGAGAAGGATTACCAAGTAAGAAGTGCATGCTGACTTTGTTAACTTTTACTGCATAGACATTGATGTGTTCTTGCAAGGGGTCACAAACCAATTTTTTTTTCTCTAAAGAAATATTTAGTTACAAATTACAATAAACAGGGTGTCTTAGCTGGAAAGAGTAGTGGAAATGAGGAAAAATGCCTAGAAGATCAATTAGCTGAAGCTAAAGTTGCTGTTGGGAAAGCAGAAACAGAACTGAAACAGTTGACAACAAAAATCAGCCATGGAGAAAAAGAGCTGAATGAGAAAAAAAATCAGTTAATGTCAAAGCGTGAGGAAGCTGTATCTGTGGAGAAAGAACTAAGTGCTAGAAGTAAAGATGTTGAAAATGTTAAATTGGCATTGGAATCTCTTCCATACACAGAAGGCCAGATGGAAGCTCTGCAAAAGGTTTGCGATCTCCCTAGAATAGTGTTTTTCTCCAGCACGTGTAGAGGGTACAAATTTGTTTCTTTTTCAAATAATTGTTCAAACTCAAATTTTCTTCAGGATCGTTCATCTGAATTGGAGTTGGTTCAGAAGTTGAAAGACAAAATAAGGGATCTTACCGCACAAGTATCAAATGTTCAGTTCAATTACCGTGATCCTGTGAAAGGTTTTGACAGATCAAAAGTTAAAGGTGTGGTAGCTAAACTTATTAATGTAAAGGATAGCTCTGCGATGACTGCATTAGAGGTCAGTAGTGCAGGAATAATACACTTAGTTGTTAATGCAACGTTTTCATATATGGGAGGGAGGCTCTTATTCTATGTTAACTTACAGGTTACTGCTGGTGGCAAGCTATTTAATGTTGTGGTGGACACTGAAAGTACTGGAAAGCAACTTCTTGAAAAAGGTGATCTTCGCAGAAGAGTAACAATTATTCCTTTGAACAAAATCCAAACCCATACTGTACCGCAACGAGTTCAGCAGGCTGCAAGTAGATTGGTCAGTCACTTTGACCTTGTTTCTTTAAGATAGTATCAGGTAGCTTGTTCCCTCTTTGTTTGATCTTTGCAATCTGTTCCAGGTCGGCAAGGGGAATGCAGAAGTGGCACTTTCTTTAGTTGGTTATGATGAAGATTTAAGGGTAAGCTATTCCTTTTGTTCTTCACTTGTGAGTGGTGACAATACAGAAAATCTTGGAGTCTTGGCCAGTGGCCAGCACAGCATATACTTTTGTAATGTTTGGAAGAAAGTGTGTATATGAAAACTCAGGATTAGGTTTGTTCTATTTTTGGCTCAATACATAGTTACACACATAAACTTGTTATTTTTTTGCCATTTGGTACCCCATACTTGGATCTATGATGCACGTTTTGGACCTCCAACACCCTTATCTGCTAAATTGCTAGTCTTGAAAAAGTTGACATGCCTTGTTGAGTTGTACTTTTACCTAAACAAGTACTGTAGCATGTATAAGTTCATGGTGCCAAACTGCAATAAGTGATAAGTTTAGGTGTGTAAGTGTACAAGTCTAGTTGATTAATTATGCATTAAGCCATTTATTTTTTGCTATTTATCCACACTACCCAAACACATGCATGCTTCTCTTTAGTTGCAAGAGTGTTTACAAATATCTCCCTTATTATGGTACTAGTTGTACACTTCTTTTTGTTCATTTCTCTGTCAGAATTTTTTGCCTATCAATATCCTTTCGTATAGTTTATTCTCTAAAGTTCCTTCCTACTGCAGAGTGCTATGCAATATGTTTTTGGTTCAACTTTTGTTTGCAAAACAGCCGATGCTGCGAAGGAGGTATGTCAATTTTAGTGTAGCATTTTTTCAAAGCGTTGTATTTGAATATTAGAGTAAATCCTGAAGCTCTCATCGATATTTACTTTAACCAGTATTGTTCTAATTCCTGGATCAGTCTCATATATAATATTAATTGAGTAGTACTATATCTTTTTACTTATTCACTTGTTGAGAGTGATACATATAATTTTGTTTTGTGCCTCTGAAACTTGTCTCTGTTGAACGTCTAATAGATTGCTTTTAATCGAGAAATCCGCACTCCCAGTGTCACTCTCGAAGGTGATATATTTCAACCAAGTGGTCTACTGACGGGTGGAAGCCGCAGGCAAGCAGCTTGAATTCTTTTTTTGTCTTATGGTTTCTTTTTTGGTTTTCTCTTTAGGTTACTTTTTTTTACTGCTCAAATTTCAATCTTTTGTTCGTTATGCTGCTCTTTTAAGTAAAAGTCAGCTTTGTAGTTCAAGCTTCCATGAAAAGCACTTTCTAATTTTTGAAAACGTTATGCTGCTCTTTTTAAGTAAAAGCCAGCTTTGTAGTTCAAGCTTGCATGAAAAGCATTTTCTAATTTTTGAAAGTAGATTTAGTGTAAATTCTAAAATTTGCTTTTATGTTTTTCGGCAGAGGTGGTGGTGAGCTGTTAAAGCGACTTCATGAATTGGCGGATGCTGAATCTACCCTTTCAGTGCATGTAAAGAGACTGTCTGAAATTGAAGCTAAGGTATACCTCTAACATGTTACTGTCTATTATTTATAGAGATAGAAGTAGGCAATTTCTTGTGACTATTATCATACTTTGTGATTAAATTTGTAATGAGGAATTTCAGTCTGTGGTTGCAATTTCTTGCTTGTTAGAAGCAAGCATTCATATCATTGAGATTAATCAAAGTGCATAAAGATCCATGTTAGGCCGTTATTTTTTAATCAATGTGTTTTTTTTTTAATCAAGCATTTATATCCTTTGTGTACTTTTGCCTATAATTTGTGAAGAATTTACAGAGACTTTGGTGTTATCTGCTTTAAGAACTGTGGTGGGTGTTAGTTTACCTTAAAGAAAAAAGAACAACTGGGTGGTTGGGTGTTTGCTCCATAGTCTACCTCTTTTTATTTCAATAGGTGAAATTAGACAGGCAATTCTTCCCTTGTATAACTAAGCATTAAGGTTTGATAATGTCTTTTCTTGGTTCATTGTTCTCCTGCATGCAGTTCGGAGCTTAAAATAAAAATTGATCTATAACTGCATATAATTTATCTACTAAGCATCAGTATTACAAGCTTTTCAAGTTCTGTGTCCTCCTTCCTGGAAATCTGAGAAAATATGAAAATTTAAGTACTTGTTCATAAAATTGTTTGGAAAAGATTTATTCTTTCCATTCTTTGATTTCTTAAGTGGTACACTCATACAGATAATTGAATATTGTTATGTTTTTCTTTTTTATTTATTAAATGTCTGCCTTTTGTCCTTTATATCTTGGATGATGCCTTTCATCTCAGGTTTAGGAGCTATTTGTGTTTAAATATTGGTTATGATATCTAATGCTTTTAGGTAAGGTTTACAATGATTTTAATTGTGGTTTTATTGTATATTCATCTTTAAATTACAGATTACCGAGCTTCTTCCTCTTCACAAAAAGTTCATGGACCTTATGAAGCAGTTAGAACTGAAACAGTATGATCTCTCATTATTCCAGGGCAGGGCTCAGCAAAATGAGCATCATAAGGTTTCTGTGTATTTCCTTTCTTATGTTGCACGTTTATCCTTCTAATTTGAAGAGATCAACTTTAACGCTTCTACCAACTTTCATCACTGATACCTTTCCTATCTTTTATTTTGGGTTCTGATAGCTTGGTGAATTGGTAAAGAAGATCGAGATCGAGCTTGAAGAATCAAACTCTTCAATCAAAGAAAAGCAAATATTCTATGATGAATGTGTTAAAATGGTAGCAACACTTGCGACTTCAATCAAAGACCAAGACAAGAATCGAGCAGGCAGGCTTAAAGACTTGGAGAAACAAATTAAGGCCATAAAAGCTAAACTGCAGTTAGCTTCAAAGGATCTGAAGGTATTTTTCAGTAGTTAAACTGGCAAAGATGTTTCTGATATACTCCCTCCATTCCATAATACTTGTCACTTTTAACCAAAATTCAAATTCCATAATAATTTAGTCAAAACTATTAATTTTTTTATTCAAGACTACTTAATTGTTACTTAATCCTTGTGAAAGAACCAAAAGTGACAAGTATTATTGAATGGAGGGAGTAGTTGGTAATTTCTTAAAGTGAAGTCCTATTATAGAAACTAGAAAGTGCTAAGAAATTTCTAAACCTGGTTGCACATCAATCTGGTATAGTATCAATTTGATAAATGGGCTGTGGAGGACTCAAAAATGAAATTACTGGGGTAAAGTAGAATTTTTTTCCTTGTTAAGAGATTGGATTAAAATCTCTCTTGATGCTGTGCTGCATTTTTCATTATACATGAGTTTTAGTTAACACTAAAGAATTAAGGAATTTTTATCCAATTTTGTGAATCATTCATCCTTTAAATGAGGTTTGTTGGTCGTGTCATGTTTGCCTTGTAACCCCTGAGTATCACAAAGGTTGATAAACATTTAATTTCGAAGATTAAAGGGTGACTTAAGTTGTTGCTACTATGTATCATCAACAATTTTTTCCATCCATTTCTATTAATAAAGGTATTTAATAGTTGAAAGAAATGTTTTATAATGGTTCTGTAAAATTTCTTAGCGAGCCATGCTGACAATCTGGTATTATTAAGTGGATGAAAATAGTTGGCACCACGGAAAATATTAACCTTGCAGGGTAGCCCAATAAAGTAAATAGGAAAGGGCAGTTAGATGGATGGTACTGGTGGACTTAATCGCTTGAATAATTTTCCTTAACTTCAGCTGCAATCCTATATATGCGGTTTGCTAATTATATTAGTGATTTCCCAAATAGATATCTAATCCCCTTCTCCATTTTTTTTTTCTTCAAACTATAGGGGCATGAAAATGAAAGAGAGAGGCTTATCATGGAGCAGGAAGCTGTCACTAAAGAACAAGCTTCTTTAGAAAGTCAATTAGTTTCTGTGAGAACGCAAATCGACCAACTTAGTGCAGAATTAGAAGAACAAAAGGCTAAGGTAATCTTTGATTAAGAAAAGGCATAGGCAATTTTGTTAAAAAGAAGTTATCTAAAATGTTTCCCTTGTTCAGGTATATACTGTACGTGAAGATCATGATCAAGCTCAATCTGATCTCAATGTGCTTCGTCAAAAGATGAAGGAGTGTGATTCTCAAATTAGTAGTATATTGAAGGAACAACAGAAACTTCAACATGAAGTTACTGAGATTAAACTTGCGAGGAAGAAGTTAGAAAACGAGGTATTTGTGCTTGTAGTCTTGTGTGCATATTATCCTTTGAGACGCTAAAACATGCAGTTCTATTGCTTGAATAGGTTAAAAGAATGGAAATGGAGCAAAAAGATTGCTCTACAAAGGTGGACAAGTTGCTTGAAAAGCATGCTTGGATTGCTTCTGAGAAGCAGCTATTTGGAAGAGCCGGAACAGATTATGATTTTAATTCTCGTGATCCTTTAAAAGCAAGGGAAGAGCTTGAAAAATTGCAAGCTGACCAATCTGGGTATGTGGTGTGAAAAAGTTTTTAAGTATTTAATTATTGTTCTTTTACCTGCTATCTGCTTGTTTAGTGTATTGACAGTTTTGCTTCATAAATTGAAATTATTTTCGTTCATTTTAGTTATTTTTTCTAATTATCTTTTCAGTCCTGACACTAAAGTTTTTTTTTTTTGTCATTTTTCCTGCTGCATTCTTATGGTCATTTGAAGCCTTGAGAAAAGGGTGAACAAGAAGGTTATGGCAATGTTTGAGAAAGCAGAAGATGAATACAATGAGTTAATGAACAAGAAAAACATTATCGAGGTAATTTTCCGTTGTATGCTCGGAACAGTTGTACCTTAGCTTGTTTACAATATGTGCTGATTATTTATTTAACCAGAATGACAAGTCTAAAATTAAGAAAGTGATTGAAGAGCTTGATGAGAAGAAGAAGGAAACGCTCAAAGTTACTTGGGTGAAAGTTAACAGGCACTTTTCTTTCTCTCTTGAAATATATGCTCAATTTTTTTCTGCTCTACTGTATTAAATTGAAATAAAGAATTGATGTTCTTCATGCTCATGATGGATATTCTGATGATCCACAAATATTAGGTGAAATTACCCTTATATAGAAATTAATCTCTGCAGTGACTTTGGATCCATATTTTCTACCCTATTGCCTGGAACCATGGCAAAGCTAGAACCTCCGGAAGGATGCAGTTTCCTGGATGGTTTGGAAGTTCGTGTTGCATTTGGAGGTGTTTGGAAACAGTCTTTATCAGAACTCAGTGGAGGTCAACGCTCGCTGCTTGCCCTCTCTCTAATCTTAGCTCTGCTTCTGTTCAAGCCTGCACCACTCTATATCCTTGATGAGGTAAATAGTGATTGAATTGAAACTCGTATATATCCACATACAGAGAAAAAAGAAAATGTAGTTTGTTGATAATCTTTCTCCAGCAGAGAAAACAGTGAGAAAAAGAAAATCAGTTGCAATAGCAGTAAGAGAAACTAGATGAGCATGGATTTAAGTCCCCTTAACCACCCAAATAACTAAATTCTGCCTATTGCTCACAAGGCTCCCTTCTCTGCTTGAAATTATCTACCCAAATTGCATCTATAGCAGAGTACAACTCCCCACCCGTATGGCAGAAATACTTCTCCTAAATCTCTAATGTTCCCCCCCACACCCTTCGCCCCTTTCTTCCTTCCTTCTAGAATACTCGTGCCACTTCCGTGGTCACAGCATGCATAGGTTAATTTTGCAAAATATGTCTGAGATCTAAATGTATTTATGAATATTTATGTAAAGTATACTATGCAACTTCTTTTATAGTATATTTGAATGTGCCTTATTATGCTACAACTACGTAATCAAAGTGTTTTCATTTTATGTTTTCGCTGGTCTGTACCACTCATGCTCCAAATGAAATTATACCTTGAGATGGATTTGTATATGATCTGAATCTCATGATGGTTTACAGGTTGATGCAGCCCTTGATTTAAGCCACACACAAAACATCGGGAGGATGATCAAAGCTCATTTCCCCCATTCCCAGGTCTCGTGATTTCATTTTTGGTGCATTCAATGATACTGGAAATGAATGTGCAACAATATTATGAATATGGAAGTGAATTTCTTCGAGTCATGATGAAATAGCACAAATTCTGTTTTGAAGTTTGATTTGTGCTTTGGCATAATATACCTCGATATTTGTCTTACACTTGCTTCTTTTGGATTTTGTCTTATAGTTTATTGTGGTTTCACTGAAAGAAGGCATGTTCAACAATGCAAATGTTCTTTTCCGGACAAAATTTGTAGACGGTGTTTCAACTGTTCTGAGGACAGTTGCTGCTAAGCAGAATAAATGATTGCCGTTTTATCATCAACTCTACTGTTTTTGATTTTGTTGGTAAGTTTTCGTTTGCATTCAATTTCTAATGCAGTTATAAATAATTACTAATCTGGAAGACCTCCATTGCCTAATTTGTTTAGAGTTATTATTAATATATATCTGGTTTCTTGTTTCTTAAATTCATAAGTTCAACAAAGTAATTACTTTTTCCAGTTTGATATTCTTCCCCAATGTTTTTTGTTGTATTTTGACAATTCTGCGATAGAAAGGCCGTATAACGAATAGCTAAGTAATTCATGCATGAATCACGTTTATAGACTATGCTGCTAGATTATGTTGTACGAAAACAGACATTGGAAATGTTATTCTCAAAACATAGCCTTCAAATTAAAATGGGCAAACAAATAAAAGACACAAATACGAAATAGAAACACTACTAAAGAGAAGTGTTTGGTGTAGCATAGTAGCTCGAAGCTAATCACTTGAAATATGGTTTTGCAGGTTGTTTATTGTACATATTGTCAACTGAAAGACTTCCCGAACTGGAAGAAAAGCTGATATTAAGATGTTATGTCCTACATTTTGGAATTAGCCATAGTATTAGACTGTAAGTTAAGATTTTTAGTATTTGGCACATAAAAAGGATATTGAATGTTTTGTGGTGTAATAGAAACAATCTCATTTGACTTTATTTTTGGCAATTTGATGACTTTATTAAACAGAATGTTACACAATGTTATTGTAGAAATCGACTCGCAAATTGCAGTCCAAGCTATCAATCATCCTCAAGAGACAACATATTCTTTTAATAGTACTGTTTCTGATAGTAAATTCCTAGCTCACGGAATTAATTAGTGTTTCTATTACTTTTGTTAAAAGTTTAATGAATCATGTCGCGCATACTTTAGCTAGGGTGACTTATTCGGAAGCTGATCGTGTAGTTTGGGTTGCTGTCCCTCTGCTCCTTGTTTCTGTTTAAGGGATGAGCAAATAATATCTACTTTGTTTTCTCAAAAAAATAAAATAAAATAAAGAAACGTTTATTAAAAGTGAATTGCAAACGCAATAATCATTACATTTATCTCATTGATTTATTAGATATCACTAACAAATACACAATTATATATTTACATGAGTGTCTCTGTCGAGATAACAACAATTCCAATCTTGACGCTTTTAATCCCTTGATAATTTGAACTCAGCTGCCACAAATCGTTTGGAGTCAATCCTTATAATTAATGGCTAATTAATATTTATAATCGGTAATGAATCAAATTAAGAAGCAGATGAGATATAGGTTTATATATAAGTAAACTTTCATAATTAAAGACCAAAAATTTATAATTGTTAGTAATCAGAATCAGTAGGACTAAATTATATAGAAAATCAATATGATAGCTAAATTTACTATTGTAACTGGAATAAATTGGCGATTATAAATTTGCAATGTTAAGAAGTTTTATAAATTATAGCAGCTAAGCACGTGCGTACCATAATTATCCCTCGTAGAGTCTCTCATCTTTGTATAACTAATTACAATGTCAATCAGATTAACTAGGAAGTAAATTGGATTAAATATTGTCCTTAAGATTGTTGAGTACTTGAACGACTACATTATTCAACAAATAGAAGGACAAAGTACTGGAGGCAATAATTCAGAATGAGAATTAGACATTTAAGAAATGTCATTTTATCATTTCGATTAAATATCTACTACTACTAGTACTACTATTTGAACATTCTGAAAAGCTTGACTGGGTGGGTAGGTTAATAATGCTCAAATTTTAGACTCTATTTGTTTTGCATGTCCCGTCTTACATTCAAAACTTTAACCAAGTGAAAATGTACATGGATACGGATACGGCAAATGTTAATTAGCTCAAAACATTGAAATCAGTACAACAGAAAACACCTAAGCAACAGAATACCAATTCCAACAAATCACAACTCAGTGAGCATTATTATGTATGCTATATCAGTGAGTTGCAGCTTACAAGATTATCAAATTGCAGCAGAACCATTCTTGATTTTGCTGAGGATTATTATTATTATTATTATTATTATTATTATTATTATTATTATTATTATTATTATGTTCAACCAATCGATTTGGGGAATAAACAGAAATCCCTAATTTTGAAATTGGAATAGACAGACTTGTTACGGGGGGTTATTTACTAATTTAGGGCAAGTTTGAGGGCATATTAACAAACATATTTATCATAATATTTGTAGTATCAAATTTACCCAATTGCAACAGAAGAGAACTAGAAGTCGAGTCCGGCATCGTCCAGCACCAGGTTGTTAATTTGAGCTTCTTAATTAACTTTAATTTTTGTATTTAATTCTTACACTTGGTTATCAACTGCTTCATTGATTTTGTCTACTTGTATATAATTGGGAAAGAGCTCAGAGGATTATGTTGGTTTGTTGCTGCTGCTGCAATATAAATCTGATTTTGTTTCTCGAAAGTTAACCCTATTATAAATTCCATTTCTGTACTCAATGGGTTCTGTTTTCCATGATCTCTTTAGTTTTTCCAATTCATACCTCAATTACTTACTCAACTAACCCATACTTCCTAACCAATACCTGTTTCTTATGGTTTATGTTGCTTAAAGTTATGAAATTTCAGTTTAGGAAGTATGTTATCATACCTCATATTTTATTATTCTCAAACTTATCTACCTTCTTTCCAGGTGAATAAAATTATCTGTTATGTGAATTAGAATATCAAGTTGATCTCTATTTTGCGAGATGCCTAATATTCGTCCACATTGATGGCATTTGTCTTCCTATGCACTACTGCTAAAAGAAGTCAAATATACAGCTCAATCAGGCAAAACCCTCATGTCTTTACGCACATCCTCTTTCACCCTTTTTCGTCTGTGCTCCTCAGAAACTATAGTAATATTGACGTCAAAGATGATGGGTCAAAATTCGAGACTGAATGGGAAAAATTACTCAAACCATTTGATCTCAAAGAGCTTCGAAATTCTTTTAATCGAATTACACCATTTCAACTCTGTAAACTGCTTGAACTGCCACTTGATGTATCCACATCAATGCAGATATTTCAATGGGCTGGTTCCCAGAAAGGATATGGTCACACATACGAGGCATACTATCTGTTAATCGATAAGCTTGGGGAAGCCAAAGAGTTTAAAGCCATAGATGGATTCTTATTGCAGATGAAAGAGGATGGTATTGTTTTCCGAGAGTCCCTCTTCATATGTATTATGAAGTACTATGGGAAAGCTAATTTGCCTGGCCAAGCAACTAGGTTGTTATTGGATATGAAGGGGGAGTTTTCATGTGAACCAACATTTAAGTCGTACAATGCTGCATTGGATATATTAGTGACCGGCAATTGTCCTGGTGTTGCATCAAATATTTTCTATGACATGTTGACTAAGGGTGTTTCGCCTGATGTTTACACTTTTGGACTGGTGATGAAAGCACTTTGCATGGTTAATGAAGTTGATAACGCTTGCTCATTGCTCAGAGACATGACAAAATATGGATGCGTTCCGAATTCAGTGGTTTACCAGACTCTCATACATGCACTTTCGAAGCGGGGTAGAGTAACGGAGGCAGTGAAACTTTTGGAAGAAATGTTTCTGATGGGTTGTGTGCCTGATGTAGATACCTTCAATGATGTAATCCATGGCTTGTGCAGGCTCAACCGGATTCATGAGGGAGCAAAATTGGTTGACCGAATGCTTCTCCGGGGCTTGACCCCTAACGATATGACTTATGGGGTTCTATTGCATGGGTTATGTAAAATTGGACAAGTTAATGAAGCTCGGGCACTGCTGGACAAAGTCCCTGTTCCTAATACTGTGCACTTCAATATCATGATTAATGGTCTTGTGAAGAGTGGACGCCTCGATGAAGCTAAGGTTTTTCTGTACAACATCATGTCTAATTATGGATGTAAGCCTGATATTTTCACATTTAGCACACTTATACACGGGCTCTGTAAGAAAGGGCAAATGGGTTCTGCTTTTGAATTGACTAATGAGATGGCTGCCAATGGTTGTGACCCGAATGCAACAATATTTACTGTTTTGCTCAACGGTTTCTGCAAGAAAGGTCAATTAGAGGAAGCTGGTTGGGTTTTAGATCAGATGTCAGCCAAGGGACTTGTTCTCAATATTGTCGGATATAATTCCCTGATATGTGCTTTATGCAAGGCAGATAAGCTTCATGAAGCCCTGAACTTGCTTGGTGAAATGGCAAGCAAAGGATGTAAGCCTGACATTTTTACTTTTAATACTCTAATATTCGGTATGTGCAATGTTGATAATATTGACGGTGCCTTAAGATTGTATCAAGATATGTTATTAGATGGTGTTATTGCAAACACAGTAACTTACAACATATTGATTCAGGCTTTTCTGAGGAGAGGTGAGATACCAGAAGCACTTAAACTCGTAAACGATATGTTATTTCGAGGGTATGCTTTTGATGAGATCACTTACAATGCCCTAATAAAAGGGTTCTGCAAATCTGGGGCCATTGAGAAAGGGCTGGGTTTGTTTGAAGAAATGATGAGGAAGGATCTAGTTCCGAGTAATATCTCATGCAATATAATTATCGATGGCTTGTGTAAAGTTGGGAAAGTACATTCTGCATTTGAGCTTCTGAGGGATATGATTCACCGAGGCTTGGCACCTGACATTGTCACATACAACAGCCTCATTAATGGGATGTGCAAAACCGGACACACCCGAGAGGCTTTCAATCTCTTTGAAAAACTGCAGGTTGAAGGGATAAAACCTGATGTCATTACTTATAATACTTTAATATGTTGCAGTTGCAGAGAGGGAATGCTAGATGATGCTTATTTATTACTTCATAGAGGTATTCAGAATGATATTGTGCCGAATGAAGTGACCTGGCGAGTCTTGGTTAGCAACTTTGTTAAAGAATTTAGGAATAACAATCAAAACCCTGTTCTATTCTGACCCGAAATCCACGGTAATCATCTTTATGGTGCCCTTTGTTTTGGTCATGTTAATGTTGTTGTTCATCATTATTCTTTAGTTTTCTGTGTACGGAGAGAAAAGGTCTCCGTCACACTAACAGTAAGCTTGTTATACGGGTTTCTGAAATTCGAACGTGCTACTACTAGTACTGTATGAAAAACGTTAAAGGATGGTAATGTAGTTTCAACCTTTTACAAAACTTGAATATTTCATTGCATAGTCTTTAAGGTTCCTTTCATCTTTAAGATTCAAGTACAACTGATTATCTTTACAGTTTTTGTTGCAACAAGTTTATCAGGACATGTCCACACAAACTCTTTTGCTCTCTCTATAATCTAGGAATGTCAAATAAGATAGGTAAAATGGATTTACATTTTCTACAATCATTCTTCACTTTGAACCTGACCAATTAATCATTTATTATTTATTCGTTTTCACACATTAATTATTCCTTCTTTTGTCTGTAAAAGTTTAGTTAAGGGTAGTTTATTTACTCTCAAATTCATAGCAAATCACATATCTTGATGGCGGGTTTATATTGAAATATACAAATTGCTTATCAATAAGAGTTAAATTTTGACGATTTTGGAGAACTCAAACTTCAAACCTTTCAAGTAAAATTGTCTATCTTACCACTTGAACTAACTCTCTCGATGCATATTATTCCAAACTTTGTCTGCTAAATATTCAATGCTCAAATTGACAAATAGTAACATGATGTAACTCAACCAAAATAGAGATAAAAATCGTATGAATTTGTTGTGTGGCAGGCAGATGAAATAGGGAAAAAGTGTTGACTTAATTAATAAATAATTAAGGGCAGACTATTTAAAAGCATGACCTACAAAAGGATCCTGCGCGTTACCCAAACCACAATAATTTAATAGAAAGGGCGGCCAAGATTTAGAGGCTCTACATATAACCGAGTTTTAATTAAGTAATTCAAATTATAAAATTTCTACGAAGCTTACTAATACCATTCATATTATAAGCTATGTTACATTAATTTAATGGTTACTTTATTAGATTAAATTCTTCATCAAATATGATGATTACTTTGTGAGAAATTTTATAGTTATTTTATTTTTCACAAAGTAATCATTATTTTGTTTTGTCCATCGCTAGATCATGGGTTAAAAATTAATCTAATGGTAAATAGGACAAAGTAGAAACAAAGTAAAAGAAAAACAAAGTAACCATAGCCTACATCTTACTTTGTTAGTAACCATAAAAAAAACTCCATATTTATATTTATTTATCAGTTATTTAGTGATTTGTCAATAGCTTATGTATTCAGGTAAATTGAGATTATTTATTGTTATTATTTATGCTATAGGAAAAAAAAAGATCTAGGTTATAGTTATTTTAATTTTTTCTTATTTTGTTTGTATTTTATCTTATTTATCATTAGATTAGTTTTACTTCATGATTTGATGGTGGACAAACCTTAAAATCCAAATATATACCTTTAGCAATCGGGTTAAAATTGAAAAAAAAAACGTAGTAATTCACAATCATTCTAAAATTTATAAAAGAAAAATATAAAATAATGGTGTAGGTTATGGTTATTTTCAAGTCACTATTATTTTGTAATTGTTACCATTGGATTATATTCTCCATCACTCATTCAATGACGATAATGAATAGTGAAGTAACCATAAAAATCCCTAAAACAACATATCTATTCATCACATGTTTCGTATAAATCTAAAATTATAGAAAGATGATAATAATCAAAATTTTGTCATCAAAATTCTTTCGGAAGGATAAATATGCGTTGATTCTAGGTTAATTTCATAAAAGTATAAGTTTGTGGTGTCATCATTTTGTAATAAAGAATTATGGTTTACCTTTGACCAAATAAAGGAATATGGTTTAAATTGTTTGCAAATTAAAGAAATGGTGGTCAATTTTGTTTATGTGAACGTGGACATTTTATGTTAAAAAAAATTTTCTGACATTTGAGTTTAACCTTAACTTAACCGATAAAAGGTTTGAAAAAAATATTTGGATAAAAAATGTCATCATTCACGTCAACAAAATCAAGCGTTTCCTTACTTCTGCAAACCATACAAACCACAGTCTTTTATTTGCTCAAATGCAAATCACAATTCTTTATTTAAAAAAATAATAATAATCATACTTATATAAAATTAACCTTAATTCTTCTTAAATCATATAATTTCAATAATCAATGATGTATTTTTCATCGATACTTTACATGTTGAACTTTGAAAAAACGTAAATAAAATTATATACAATAGATGCACGAAAAAAATTCGCTAAGGATATACATGGATTACAATTATGCAAATGTGTTAAAGTCATACAAAACAAAAAGCACAATAAATGTGGTGATAAAATAATAAATGAGATGAAAAAAAAAAAAAAAAAACCTTTCATCCCTAAAGAAAAAAGAGGTGAGTGGCTAGAGGCCGAGTGCTTGGCCTAATTGATAAATCGACTATTCGAATCTTAAATTTTTTAAGCAAAAGTGTCTTGTACTATTTCAACGAATTTTTATTGATTGTGATTTTCATTTGTTGATTGCTCATTTTGTGTGTGTAAATTTGCTCCGAATTCATCTGATTTTGAGATGTTTATGTAATGTAGTTATTTTCTTTGAATAATGTATGCAAATGTTTTTATAAAATAGATAAACAAATTTTGATCACAACAGGACTCCAAACTATTCTTATTATTTATTTAAGTGAAGTTATTAGAATAATAAATTCAACAATTTTTATTTGCACTATTTTGCTCCATTAGCCAGCAAAAGAATACCGACCAAATCCCCAAATAAAATTTGTTTAGCCAAAGAAAAAACAAAGGACACGCATATTGTCATATGATACCAACCCAATTGACAATTTTTATGAAAGTCAACCCACATATATATACCCTAATTAAAGGATAAAATCAATAGTAATGCTGTGCAAGTAGCGTAATCTAACTTGTACATATTAAGGAATATAATTATGATTTGACTTGGTTTTTATTTTCTAAGGATAAAATCGAGTGCACTTACATGTTATCAAGTTTTCTTGACTTAGTTATCGTGTCAAAATACAATGTTTAGAAATTGAAAATAATTAAATATATTTATTAATCCAAAGTCAAGAGGACTTTGATTAAAAAGAAAACATGGAATTAATTTAGAATTGGGATTAAAAGCCAACTAAATTGCTATTCCATGAATAAATGAATAGAGGCCCACTTATGAAGTTTGAGGGGAACATGGTTTGATACGTATATACCGCCCATCAATTATTAAACACGTTAATTTATATTTACTCCCTTAAACATAAATATCTAAATCAATTAACTCAATTTAACATCCAACATAGATATATTTATTATGATGTCTCTTGAGGTCAATAAACTCAAACCCAAAAACATATAATCAAACCAAACCTAATGTAGTTTAACTTCGGTTTGATTTTATCTAATATAAACAATAACCTAACCAAACTAGCAGATTATTGTCCTAGATGATGTATTCTATTATATAATTATTTTCATAAAATTAACATAGATTCTTAATTTTATATAATGGGGTATTTACTCTATTTTTCTTTTCTTAGGCACAGTTATTTATCGGTAGTTAATTTCAGTTGAGTTCAATAATTTTCAGTAATTTTACTTTGGTAAAAATATTTTAGTTCAATTCAATAATTTTAGTTTTTTCACTCATAAAAAATAGAGTCTTACTAATTATCAAAGTGCATGAGAGGAGTCTGAAGTTCGAATCTCACTCCTTACATATTCATTAAAAAAATAAATTTATTTTCATGTAGAGTAAATTATTTACCGATAGATTATCTCCAATCGACTTATTGTTTGAGATCTTAAGTTAGATTCGAGGAGTTTAAATAAAAAAAAAAACCCAGTAATTTAAAAGGATTTTAGTTACGCCTTACATCATAAAGGATTTGTTTAAATGAAGCGCATTGAGAGTTTAAAAAGGTAAATATCTAACACACTAATTTGGAACAATTATGTAAGTTGTTTTGTAAGTCTTTCTACAATCTTGGGCGCTTTTAATGATCAAGAGCTATTTCTTCTTCTATAACGTAGTTTGTAACCAAAATAAAATATTCGGTTTGGTTTGGTCCAATTGTTAAATAAAACCAGTAAACTAATAAATGCTGAGCTCAAGTCGTGAGAAAACGGTTAAGGGAGTTGACTTGAAGTGTGCATATATAAGTGGTATCATGTGGAGGGGAAGTAGACACAAACATAAACTATTTGTGCCTTTTTATTATACTATATTAATTATACACACAAAACTTCAAAGAAAGTGAGAATGAGGAACATCAGAGTTCGTTTGAATTGTGGGATAACCATGCCCCTTCTCGGATTTGGCACTTTTACTTACCCTTATGTTCCTCACACTACTCAACTTGCTGTCCAAACTGCCCTTCAGGTAATTATATTTAGGTTGACTATTATCCTCCTATTTTAATTCTTACATTCTGAGTTTATTCATCCAAAATCAAAAGTTTGTTCCTGCTGAGTTCTCATCACTAACTATGTAATCACGTAAAATAGCATTTTCTTAATACATCCGATCAATTAAAAGAAAAATGTGAAATATAAAACATTTCTTTGAATATTAGTTAAAGGCAAACAAAAAATGCATGCATGCATTCATTAACATACATTCATATATATATGCATGTGGACTATGAAGGCAGAGGAATAATATATGAGGATTATTCATATGTTAATGTCTGTATTGTTGATGCAGATGGGTTACAGGCATTTTGACACAGCCCAAGTATACGGTTCGGAGCCAGCCGTTGGATATGCTTTGACTGAATCAATTCTTGATCAGACGGTTGATAGAGAAGACCTTTTTGTTACCTCTAAATTGTGGGGGTCTGATCACCATGATCCTGTTTCTGCTCTCTCCCGAACTCTTAAGTATGCTTTTCTTACGGTTATGCTTCTTCTTTTATTCAGACGGACAACGTTCATTAATATCATTTTGGAGAATTTACTCTTTAACATTCACAATCCAAATCAGTTTTACTCTTTAATATGACTCGTTATTCACTTTTCTACTAACAATATATATGAAAACCAAAACTTTTACCATATGTTATTAATAGAATCACAACGACCCAATAAAATTGTTTGGAAAATTTGATGCGACAATCACACCAATCTGTCCAAATTTGCCATTAGGTGGAGTTAAAATCAATTTTATTTGGAAATGCATGAAGATTTTACCATATAGCACTTGGCCAAAAACAACAATGATAAATTTCGACTTTATCATCACAGTTTAATAAAAATAAAGGGTGTAAGTTCCAGATTTGTCCATACAATTTTTGGGAAGTGTACAAATACACTGATTAACAAAGCAGTAGATAGTAATCGTATAGAAGTATAAAAAGGTGATTAATGAAAGGTAAATGATGCAGGGAGATGGGGATGGAATATGTAGACATGTATTTAGTACACTGGCCATTGAAGCTAAAACCATGGGCTTGTTATCCAGTGCCTAATGAAGAGGATTTTGAGAAGAATTTAGAGATGGAAAAGACATGGGCTGCTATGGAGAGATGTTTGGATTTAGGACTCTGCAGGTCTATTGGAGTTAGTAATTTTTCCAGCACCAAGATCCTTACTCTTCTTGATTTTGCTTCTGTCCCTCCTGCTGTTAATCAGGTACTCTTCATTAATCTTTGTGTTAAAATCACTCTATTTTAATACGACACTATATATTTCACCGTACCAGTTAAATGAATAAAAGTAAATATTTTAAATTTTATTTTAGATCAAATGGATCAACAAAGTTAACGACTTTAAATGTGAAAATTACGATACCATGCTTCTCAAAATTGACCTGGGTGATAATTTGGAATACAAGGTCAAACGTACTAATGAATGATAATGTAATAGTAAATCTAATTGTAGTGCTAATAAATTATAAAAAAATTAAAAGTCAACAAAAAAATAGCCACGTCTAAATTAGATGAAAATGATACATATCAACTCACAATTTCTTTGAAAACGAATAATATGTACGAAATGGAAATGATAATAGATTGAAAGTGAATGGTGCAGGTGGAAATGCATCCAATGTGGAAGCAAGCCAAGCTACGAGGAGTATGTGCAGACTACAATATTCACGTGAGTGCTTATTCGCCTCTCGGTGGCCCTGGTAATGCTTGGGGTTCAACCGCTGTTGTTGATCACCCAACTATACAATCCATTGCCCTTAAACATCATCTTACCCCTGCTCAGGTAATTCCTAATCATAATCATAATTGATCTCTTTTCTTTCCTACTAAATAAAAAGGATCAAGTGAACATAATATTCGGTGACAACTGTGACAGGTTGCTTTAAACTGGGGATGGTCAAAAGGGTCGAGCACGATAGTGAAGAGCTTCAATAGGAACAGGATGCAGGAGAACCTAGAAGCTTTAGATATGAAATTGGATGATAAAGACTTGACTGAAATTGATAAACTAGAGGAATGGAAGATCATGAGAGCAGAAGTTTATGTCAATAATACCACAAGTCCATACAAGACAATTCAGCAACTTTGGGATGGTGAAATCTGATTAAAATATATATATATGTACAATGTTTTCTTATGTCTATTTATCAGCTAATTGCTGTAGCTTTCCTCTGTTTACTTGCCTCTTTTCTCAATTCTCATGTCTTTCAGAAAAAATCATAATGGCAAACGTTCTTCTAGGTGAAGTCTAAATTCAATCACTAAAATGAATGTATAACCTCCGACACCACTGAATACTTGCAGAAATCTCATTACCCCTAAACTTGCTTAAATGACCTCTCTCGACAATTGGTAGTTTAGTAAAATGCAGGGAGCCAATTTAGCCCGTAACCCTGTAAAAGATTTTGCCAGACAAGACAACTAAATACAACATTTCAGTTTTTAACCCATTTAATTCAATTTGTAACTTGACTCACCTATCTCGACAATTCTCAAGTTCAACGAAAGCGATCCAAGAGTGAAAAAGTAGAAACATTTATTCAGCACAAAAGAAGGGTTAAATTTTCACTTATATATATACCTATCTGACAACTCCGGAGAGTTCAAGAAAGCTGTTAAGCATCTCAGAAAGCACACAGAAGAACCTTACATCTTTCTCACAGTTAAAAGGGAAACAAAAATGCGAGGACATATTATTGGAAGTGGACTTTAATATTTGACCATTTACTGTAGCAATGAAACTATGACAAGGTTACAAATGCAGAGCAACAACGGTTCCTGTTCCCTCCATCTAATTTCAATTATTAGCACCTATTATTACTGATTTCATGTGCACTTTTCCTAACAAATGGCCAATCATAAGTGAAGGAGCAGTATAATCATGAAAAGACGCGAGTTATTTTCTCACAACAAGATTGCAGGAGGAGCAGTCTAGACTCTAGATACTTCACTTAAACTTGATTTCATCTTTTCAGCGAGCAATTTGTTCTCCATTGTTTTTGGACGCTCCCATCTAGTTGCTTCCAATGCATATTCCTTATCCAAATTCTGCATCAAACTTCTCATAAGTTAATAAATGGATAAGCAATATGGGACAGAAAAAAGGTCATAAGATTGGAAAATACATATAATGTCCAATGTAAACTATGCATCACATATAAAAGCTGCACCAGAGTTTGGCCTGACTGTATAAGCAAACTACCATTCAGTTTGAGATGGCCGCTTAAACATACACACCCTCTTAAAATACTCAGTAAACAGTTCTGCAACTCTGACAACCGGAACAACTTATGGCTGACCAGGGATAACACTTGAACACGTATATGAGTATATCACTAATCTTTAGAAAATATGTTAATTAATTGTCTACAAGATATTCAATCAGATGCATTTGAGTTCGCACAGATTTTTGCAGAATACAGAATAGAAGGTAGCAGAGGGTCTTCATACCTGCCGCTGCTCAAGATTAGTCTAACTTCCAGATTGCTTCCGGCCATTGGTCGCTGATGAAATACCTTGTTCAATGCTCTAGAAATGACCATGGAGAAAATTTTCTCAGCAAAATCATTAAAAAAAACATGCTCAAGGTCAAGTAAAAGGACGTTCTGTAACCTAATGATTGTATAAAGCAGCAAGGAAAAACAACATTTGATGCTTGTATTGGATTCGAAGCATTACCAATGCATTTGAAATGAATGTAAGGTATGATTAAACAGAGGCTTCTAACCCAGTAACCCATATTTAGCCAAAATAGACAAAATTCAGTATGACGGTGGAAAAAAAAGACGTGTATAATTCACAAATGCATGAACTGGCACAATGGAAAGTAGAGATACCAAAGAAGGGGGAAAAGGCAAAAAGGAATCGGTGAAAGGGAGAACAAGGAGGAATCAATTTTATGGCTCTCATTTCAAATTTCCTGCTGATTGCTAAGTAGTACAATAGCAAAGCCATGACTGTATAAAACCTGCAATTTTGGGGGAACAATAGCTAGGAGCCAGTACAATTAAGAATGTGAAGATATTGATAATATAAATTAACCTGAAGAAGATATCCATGAAGCCAATCAAGTGTTTGAGGGAAAGTTGTGGCTGATATATTGACAACAGTTAGACCCTGTTCCAAGCAAATTCAAATAAATATTTCTGGAAAATCAAATATGTTCATACAACATAATAATATAACAAGAGGAAGACACGCAAATTCAATATGGGATGAGGAAACAATGACCCTAGAAATTATTAGAATTTAATTTACTTTCACACTTTATTTTCTCCGTCAATACACCAAGTTAAAACAGCATACTGACCTAACAATGGATTTGGACACTGCAAAAAATCAAACAGGAAAGGTGACACTGGAAGCATATATCATATGCATGAACAAAACCCCGCATCCCTTCCTTGCATCCTAATGATTTATCCTAGATGAAGGGAGCGAAAATGCTATGTTGTTTGATTTTTCTTATTCATAAGCATTGGATCATTACATCTATAACAAATTCTAGAGTGATATATATAAAATTACTATCAGACCTTAACTATTAACTTAAGTTTTCAGTTCTTTTGGTTCGTTACAGGATTATAGAGTCTCTTAGACCAAATGGTCAAACATTTGAAACATGGTAACTCCATTAATTGGTGAATTTCAAGACATGTTAAGATGACAATATTTTATGTAATCGCACATTTTCTCAGAGGTCTTTCTTGCACTGTTTTATTTATACGAAAAAACAGAACATTTGTAGAAGTTTTTGCTAATATTAACCATCCAGTGGAGGTGCATAGCATCCACATTCAAGTCCTATTTGGTTCCTGATAAATATAGCTCGCTTATTGAGGTTCCCTTCTATGAAATATTATTTCAGCTCAACAAATATGAACATGATATCTAGAGTTGTAGTAGGAGAACCAGACAAACCCGTGACTTAAAAGAGCAAAGATAGTTCTGTATGGTCTTCAAATTAGACATTAGCGTATCTGTATCCTGAGAAAAGACAAATAAAAAAGATCTTACTAATGAGAACCCCATCCCAACAGCAAATTAATGTTATCAAAAGAAACAACAACTCTCAGTACCTGGACTGGATATTTATCACTAGATCGACGAGTCACAATCCACTCCTCCAGTAAAGCCTACACATGAAAGTAATTGATCTTATATAAAAGAGAAAAAATATGACATAAATCAGAGTTCAGAAAAATAAAGTACCAATGCCATTTGCATGAAAAATGGCATAGGATTAAAATAAAGAATGGATTAGAATAAAGCTAGGAACCTTATGATCAAATTCAGCCATCTTTAGAACAATAGGAATAATTATTGGTTCAGGACCAGACTTTTCTTTCTTAGCCTGCATACTTCTTTCTCTCTCAGTATCTGGTACGGTTTCACCTGCAGAACCCAAAAAGCAATAAATTGGTAACCTATATTGGTATTATAACCAAAGCCATAGAACCAATTTACCTTTATCCTCTGAAACACTTCCTGCCATATTAACGGGTTCCTGAGCATCAGAGACTTCACTTATGGGTTCATTGGGTTTCCCCTCTTCCAAGTTCATATTGCTAAGAGTGCAGATGCTATCGGTGGAATTTCCACCAACACCAGTAGGATTATTTCCCATCAGTCTAGCAGTATCATTATCTGCCATAGACGCAGGATTTGATTCCTCTTCCTCAGGCTTTTCTGGCAGATCAGCGGAGGACTTATTCTCTTCATCCATTAAATAAATACTAGGATCCAAATGGATTCCCTGCCACATCATCATAAACAAAAAAATCACACAAAAGGGTGGAGAGATGTTATTAAATACACCATTCAAAGATGATAATACCAATCTATTTTTGGACCTTACCTATCAGCTTAAGATTTTGGGTCAAATGGTTTCTAGGAACGAGAATACTATCCACAACATTGTTAAGCTAAATCCAAAAGGCATACAAGCATTCACCATATCATAATAATCTATTAACTGAGACAACTGACGGGGTCGTTCAATAAAACTGAAAATTAAGGTATGAAAAAAATAAACACTGAATTTCAAGTGTTATACATTATAATCTTGAAACTACTTAATGATATCGCTGTTCAACTGAATACACATTATAAAAAGAAAATAGTATCGAGTTTATAGACACGAAGGTGTTTAAAAATGTACATTATATTTACAAGTGCTTTACTGAGAAATGGTAATACAAATATATTTGAAGAGAATGTAAATCATTTTTTGTTTAAAAATTTTAACGTACTATTGTATTCGTTGGTTACATACTTTGAAATTCTTAATTAGTGCTATCAACCAAGTTATGACAGCTAATCCACTAATTTGAAGTGTTTATTAAGTTCATCAAACACCTCATAAGATTTTGATAATGAAACTTTTGGAAGTAACACCACATCATGCAATTATATAGCCAAAAGTTATACGATTATAGGTAAGTCCAATTTACCGCACCTATTTTCATAGTAAATTTGTCATACCTCAATAATAATTGGCTTTCCATCTTTCATTGCTTTCTTCAAATCACCAGCCAAACCTATCATATATAACATCCAAATCAGATACCAGTGTGCTGGCAACAAAAACCAACAACATTAAACTACCAACACAAATATAATTATATTATTTCACTAATATCCAACTTGAGAGGAAAATAAATAAATGAAAGATGAAGTTCCGCAAATTGAGAGACAGATCCCAGAAGTACACTTGTAAATATAGAAGACTCACCTTTGCGAACAATTCTGCATTCTCTACAAAACTCAGTAATTAGCTCCTCGGAAGAGCTGAATTCCCTTGCCCATACAGGAGTAGATGCCAAAGGTGCACTATATATGATTAAAAAATAAAGAGATAGCAAACGATAGTTAAGATGGTGATCAAAAAATAAAATAAAAAACTACAGAGACAATCAACAACATACTCTGTAGATGTCCGCAGCAACTCATACACCATATCCGTCTATAACAACAGAAAAGCACATGCCAAAGGTATCAGTGTAAACCCCCAAATGAATACATATGAAAGGCAATAAGTTCGTCAGGCCTAGGTGGAAGGCAAGACCTGTAAGACATTAGGCAAATTCAGCCTTTGTGCAATCTGGGTAGCAATGGTAGACTTCCCAACACACGCAGTTCCACAAACAAGAATTACCAATGGAACTCTTTGATGATGAAATCTAAAAGAATATAACAAAGAAAAATAAGTTACTCTTTCAATAATCAAATCACCAAGAAAAGCTTCTATCATTTCCTTCTCTAAAATGGAATGCAGAAAAACTGATTATGAGCCGCCAAAGTAACATCTCTCACAAAAGTGCATGTAATTGTATACTACTAAAAATAATTGAGAGAGAGAGAGAGGTGTATTCTCCAGACAGCTTAATCACCTTGTCATCATCTTGTAACGAGTTATGTAATCCTCCCCATACCCGCGGCGCTCCATAAGCTACAGAAAGTTTATAATACGAATATATGAAACAAATCCGAACTTTCGGAAAATAAAAAGAGTAGGATAAGAGGAAATTTTATGATCACTTATTTGCAACCATCAAAATTTGAAATCAGCAAGCGCACCTCCTATACAGGAGAGTTGCGGCATTAGTTTTCCTATAGCTATTTTAAGTTCTAAGAAGGAAGTGGAAAAAAGGGCGTACCTTAAATAAGTTAGCCTCGAGATCAGACTGAGAGCTACAAAAAAAAAAAAAATAGGAGACATTCACCCATTTTTTAAGTTATACACACCCCTTTCAACCATGTTAAAAAAAATCAGGATTAAAGATTTAAGGGAGAAGTGACATACACATCTAGAAGACTGTTATCTATTAGCAGCTTCTTGAGTTCAAGAGCAATTTTGACAGCTACATGGTTCGGTATCTGAAATCATCAAGTCACTACAATGATATAACTGATGAAGTAGGCAAAAAAAAACAAATGTTACTAGCAAAAACAACATTCTCTTGATAACAACTGTTTTAAAAGAGTGGCCGCCTAGGCTGAAAATCGAGAATCTGATTGGAGCGCCTAGCCCCACCAAGGCACTCAAAATACCCGGCCGCCTAGTAGGACCTAGTGATTTTTAATAATAGAAAATGAAGTTGGTACTAACAATAACTTGTTCTTAGTAAATCATACATTTCAAAGAAAAGAAGTAGAAGTAAATGCAAAGGGACCTTAGTGACAGTCAACATTCTGCTGAGCAAAAATCTGGAAAGAACATAGTAATGATCAGCGTGATCCCCCAACCAAACCTTCACCTGAAAGAGTAATATAATACAGAAAAAAGCTGTCTTTAATCCCTAAAATAAGCACAATTATTATATTTGGGGAAAAAAGAGGGAAAATAACCAACTTTGACATAATCATATTTGGAGGAAGCATTGCGAGTAGAAAAATTGACGGCGGAGAAAGTAGAAGGAGCATTCTCGGAATCTTCTTCGGTGCTGTTTGATTTAGTGTGACTTATAGGGTTTGAGGATGATGCACCTGCTTCGTTATCATGTCCCATCTTCTATTTTCTTCGGATGAATTCAATGGAATTGACGATGGAGATGAAGATGAATCATCCTCCTAAATTCATCTTCTTTATCTTCTTCCGATTCAGAAAATCGAGGGAGAAAAGTTACTGTCGCGACGGAGGTTTGTTTCTCCGGTTGCAGATGCTGTCTGTAATCCCCACTCTCCAGATTTAGCAACGCTTAGGATGAACACGTGTCCCTTTTGGCCATGTCATCAATGACAATGAAAGGACAAATGACGTGAAAACAAAACTGTGGAAACAATCAACACATAAAATTACAGGGAAGCTGAATTACTGTACGGCACCGTTCCTTTGGACTGAAAAAATTTGAACTGAACTGAACGATGTTGAACTGAACTGAACGAAACTGAATTCTGCTAAAATGAAAAATAAATATTGAAACTCAATTGAATAAATAATAATAATAATATTAGTTTTTAATAATGAGATCGGAGAGGATGATGACGATATGATGATGAAGGTAAACAAAATGATGAGATTACTGATCATATGGTAGAAGATGATTAGAAAAATAGAATGAGATTATGCTATTTTGGAATTTTTGAATTTGCTCTATTTGCTAATTTTTCAGTTGATACTAATTTGCTCCTAATATTATATAACTGACTATTATAAGATTTTTGAATTTTTTTAATTGATTGATGCTAATTTGCTCCTAATACTACACAACATTGTTACAAGATTTTTGAATTTCTTATTACAATATATAACCAAAATTGGAAACTTTTGTATATTAAATCCAAATTTATATAGTATAATTTATTAAGGTGATAGAACATTGTAACATATATTGGTAATAATATTTACTTACGTCCACTTTTGCTAACAAATTGGATCAACTAGTTAAAATTATAATAAATATTAACATATTATATATAACTAATAAATATTTATTTGTAATTTATTAACCTGAACCGAATTAAATATTGGTGAATTGAACTGAACTGAACTGAATATTACTGAAAGAACTAAATTAAATGCCATTGAAAATTAAATTAAATGTTGCTGAGCTGAACTGAACTGAACTGAATGTTGATGAACTGAACTGAACTTAAAATAAGTTTTAATAAGTCCAAAAGAACAGGGCCTAACTCTAAAAAATAACATAAAGGTGGCAGACACCGGCTCACCACATTGGGAACCATGTAAACAAAACACATGGATAAATATGTACACAAATGAATATATGAATAAACACGTACAATGTGGCATGTAGTTTTGTACCACTTTTACAAACTGTTAGTTTATTCTTATATAATGTTCATATATATAAGAGTGCTTGCTAACACGTTATACTAATATAGGGGCAAATACATGTTTGGCAGAAAATATATATATATATTAATAAAAAATTATACTCAATAAAATGTCAGTATTACTTTGTTTTTTCTTTTATTTTCTTTATACCATAGAATTTATCACTTCCTATTGATGATTGTGGGTCATGTCTCACCTACCCCATCAATATATCTACATATTTTAAGAATAGACCAGGACATGTTTCAGATATTCCAATACATCCCTAATTTGAGTTGAAGAAACTATGAGATAAGTATATAAATTTAACCTTATGATTATAGAACAATGCAATTTCAAATTTCAGTGACGGAAAATGAGTTACCTCTCTCTGCAATGCAAACTTTAAATTACAATCACATAAACGCTCCATATCCCAAATAACCATAGGGGTCCCAGAAACTATTAATGTTGGATAGACCTCAACAACTGAAACTTGTTTTTAGTAGCTATGCAAAAGAGACGTTGCAAAAGCATTTGGTGTGAAATTAGAAAGACGCAACTAGTTGGACTTGGGAGTACACTTCATCTCAAATGACCAAACAATTTATTATTATCTTGAAGGCTGTATATATACAAAAATTTGAAAAATTTGAATGTTTTTTCCTAGCAAGCAAATATAATTATATAAAATATATAACCTCTTCTGCACCTTAATTCCAATTACATTACAAGAATATGACTCCTTTATTACAGATTTCCCTCCTGTCCACAGGGCACCCGAGGATCAGGACACAGAGAGTCCTAAACTTCCCCAACCCTGTATGTATTCCCTCAGCTTGTTCAATTATCAATGTAATATATTAACCAGCTAATCGAATACCAGAAAACCCGACATGAAAGTTCTGTGTTTCGGGTGGCTGCATGGATGATTCAATTTCGGGTGTGCTAATCATCAGATAGCAACTTCAGGGCTTGTGACTTCTTGAAAAACTTGCCACCTTTCTTTCCCATTCCAGTCCCCACAAGACTCGACCCGAGAAGGGATTTGGCATCCGGCCTCCATTTCAACTCTTTCAGCACAGAGAATAAAGTCGAAAGTGCAGGAGAAACTTCATATTCCTTTATGCGCCTACATGATTCTACTCTAAGTTGTTGAAGCTCCTTAAAGCTAACAAGTACAGCCTCCAGGCCTTTTGTTGTTAACAAGGAACATCCTTCTAGCGATAGCAACTTTACTCTCCTGTAAAAACATCACCCCACCATTCTTACATAAACCATATTCAAGAGATAACTCAAATCATTTTCCTCATATTTATAACTAAGTAGTACTGCTGATTAATTAAAGTAATCTGATTAGTAGTACTTCCAATGTAAAATCACGATTTATGGAGACAGCCTGCCTAGCACAACCAGCTTGACACTAAAATCATTTTGTTGCATTTGTATCATGCGTAATCATGTGATATAGATCATGTAACACGATTAAGAACCATTTTGACACTTTAGTCTAACACCACCAAGTCATGTATAAGCACATTGCACACTGCAAAGAATCTAAACTATTATCCATTAGGCAAAACAGGGACACAGACCTTTCAAGTACGATCTCTAGTTACTCGTATTCTTCTCTAAACCTTTGATTTCAAGGTGAGTGCAAATTCAAGCCCTGCACGTACCTATAATCCCTTATAAGCTATAACTCATCATATTGATCATGCAAATAATGGTGAATAACTAATTGGTTTAAGTAATTTCACAAAAGAAAGTCCATTTGCAGTATGCAATAGCTTAGAAGCGTAACTAATAAGAAAACGAGCACAACATAGCTGATTACCTGCATACACTTGCAAAGCTAAACATATCATCGTCAAGTCTCCAACAATCTTGAACAACAATTTCCCTAACAGCTTCACACACCTTAAACAAAGCTTTGGTACCCTTTTTATTTTTCAACAAGCACTTATGCAGATGCAACTTCTCAAGAGCAGGACAGGACCCTAAATATTCATCTGGACCAGGAATAAGATCAATTTTCTTACACGACAAAAACCTCAAAGTCTTCAAATTCTCACAATACGAAAGCGCAGAAATCCACCCATCATCCATCCTATGGTCACAAAATGTCAATTCTTCAAGCATTTGACAACACTGTCCGATCGCCTTAATCCCATCAAAGCTACCTTCACATCCACTAAGCTCAAGCTTCACTAACCTCTTACACCCCTGAGCCAAAATAGTCAACCCAATATCCGAAACAACTGAACTATAAAGACCATTAACATTCCCAACAAGTTTCAAAATTTGAAGATTCTCACACGCTGCAATCCCGCGCAAAACATTATCATTACATTTGTGCAACTCTAGATCTTGCAAAGTTGGACATTCCTCAGCTACACCCAATAACCCCAATTCACTAGCCCCAATGACCACAAGTTTCCTCAAATTAGGGCAAGCACTCGCTAACGTCTTCAACCCTTTATCAATTACCTCAACAGGCAATAAATTCTCCTCACAGATTCGCCATTTCGGAACGAACCCAGAAATCTCCGAATTGATATGCATTGATACAAACTTATGACTCAACCAAACACTAGAATCACAAGGAGTAATGACACAACCGTTAATTAAATCCACATTGGTAAGATTTGGAAATCTAGCAATTAACCTTCCTGATTCAATGAAGTCCCAATCTAACACCTTCAGTGACCGAACAAGACGTCCCTGAACATTGAGCCATCTCTTGCACACGAGAAAGTTGGGGTTTCGTTGGGAATGGGGGAGCTTGGAGAGGATTTTGAGGAGAAGTTGGTCGTTTAAGAGGTCGAAATTGGGGATTAGGGTTTGGGGGGTTAGGGTTTTGGAAGTAGGGGTAGTGGGGGTGGAGAGAGACTGAAGTTGCATAGTAAAGACTACATCTTTTAAGGGTTTGGTGGTCTTGATCCATAGGTCAGACCAACTTGGTGACCTCTTTTTCTTCTTCTTCAATGGTGAGTTAGGGTCTGAGTGTGGCTTTTCTACCTTAAACGACATTGCTGGAGATCGTATTGCTTGTCACATTTCAATGGGAAGATCTAAACTTTGGTTTTGATTGCTGATGTTTGGTCTGTTTGGGATATTGTCTTGTTATGCTGATTTGAAAATGTGGATTTTGATGATTTAAATGTAACTGTGTGTGGAATAAATGAGGGGTTTCTGGTAAAAGGAAGGATTTTTAGAAGAGGGTAGCAGAAAATTTGAAGAAATGTGAAGAAATGAGAGATATATTTTCCAAACGGCACTTTTTTGTCTTTTCTGATAATTTGAAATTGGATCCGTTGCTATGTTCGCTCTATTTTCTAAAAAAAATGTCTTTTTAGGAAAATAAAATAAAATTATTCTAGACTACTTTTCATTTCTTCTAGAAAAGAAGAATATTTATCATTTAGTTTATGGGTTTTATTAAAGGATTTATATTAGTTTTTTTTTAAAAAATCAATTTGCAGAAAAAGTTTGTTAAATTTTATTTTTTTTATAGACAACAAACTACAAAACTCAACAAGACAAAAGTTTGTAAAATTAAAATTTACTAAGATAACTTAATTTGTATGGTTTTATTAGATTGGTTTTATACAAATTAATTTAATAAAAAATATGTTTATAAAATATTAGATATAAGAGCAACTCTAATAGAAAGTGTCTACAAAGTTGTCAAATACTACACATCACCTTAAAATATTACATTTTACATTCTCTTTCTTTCACATCATTCTTGACGCTCTTTCTATTAAAAATGTTCGGCAACTTTTAAAATTGCTTACGTAACTCTATATAAAATTATTTTATATATTTTTGTTTAATTCATAAATATTTACACACTAGAGTTTATGTGGGCTTCACTTTTATATATTAAAAAATAGTTTAGCGATGCTAACAATGGGCAACAATGCTAGTAAATTTTGGACACCCTTGTCCACTTCAATGGTTGGCACTCTTCTCTCCAATGGTTGGCACTCTTCAAATGTTGCCAAAATTCCTGTCATGTCATCAAACACTCTCCATTGGAGTTACTCTAACAAGCTATCTAATATCATAGTATTATCTTAGGGACATAGGGATATTAAAGAATAAATAACATTTATTCATACTTTTCATGCTTTAAAATTATTCTAGATGTTTGAAAATTTAAAAATGGTTTATAGAGGAAAAGTGAGTATCCTTTTATCCTTATTGATTAAATTTTTTTAGTAAACTAATTTACTTAAAAAATACATATAATGATAGTTCAATATTTTACTAGAAATTTCTCATGTATTAACATATATCACAAAAATTAGAAAGTAACATGAATAAGGCAATTACAACTTTTTAAGAAAAGAAAAGGAAATAACAACTTAGCTACTTTAAATAGAATAACTGCCTAAATCTTACTATTATGTAAAGATCAGTTATGATTAAATATAACGAGGGTATTCTAAAAAATAAAATAAAAGGAAATGATATTTTGGGATAAATATATTCAGAAAACTATATTTTATTTTTTTATTTTTTTTATATGTATATATATAACCAACAGCATAGTTTAAGGACACGTTACATGGTGGATCTTGGGCCGATAAATGGGTTGGGGATCTTTGGGCCGCTTGCTCTTTACAAGAACCTAACTCCATATTCCCGCTGACCAAATTATTTTAACCTTTGACCATATTAATCCCTTTTGCCCATTAATTTTCGATTCTTATTTTACTTCTAATAATATAATACAACAAAACTATAAAACGAGAAAGCGCCTAACCTCTCCCGAACCTATACATAATTACATTCATCACAAAGAGTGCTATTGGCTTACATTATAGGAGCAAATTAATTTTGAATAAATTATTCTATATCACCAGAAATTGATTGTGAATTCATTTTCTACATCCACTTTTTCATGGGATAGAGTAAAGTAGCACACATAACATAAAAGCCAAAGAAAAATATTATGTATTGGAACTAGCAGAGGATATCAAACAGAAGACAAGCAAACATAACAAGACAGGGTTCCAACTGGAATCCTTAGGGAAGCCCGAATGGAGAGTTTATACGTATGACGCTCAACTTTGTCCTTATTAATAGAATGACAAGTCAAATTTAAAACCCGACACAAACATAATTCAACTTTTGTAATAGACGTCCAATATCAATATAAACATCGTCAAAATAACAGTTGATAACCTTAAAATGAAACTACACCATACACGCTCAACGCTTACCTGAATCAAGCAGATACAAACAAGTTGAACTGTTGGATTTCAGAATTACCCTGTTAAATACTTATTCTACATTCTTCAACATATTTATCCAAGCTTTTATGAATCATCCATAAAATAACACAAAGAAACAATCGACTTCTCTATTGATTTTCAATCAGTCAGTCCTTACTAAATCCATACATATGGCATGCAATTTACAATAATTTAACACCCGTGTTAACTTGCACATGCCATCTCAAAATATAAAAATTCCCCTGCTGTTATTTTTTGCACTAAACACATCAGGATACATGAAGCTGACATGCTAAGATACGAGTCTGTCTCCTCAATTCTCTAGCAGAAGATACAGCATACCAGCATAAAGCAGCTCCTAGTGCAGGTCAACCCCGAAAATAAACGAAATTAGTTTCAAGAACTCATCTATGACAAACATGAGTTGCACAAAAAACACTATATTCATGTTTTGTTTCAAAATATGCACAAAAAGTCTATTCACCTTCAAAAAGTTTAAATAGATTCACATATACCACCACTACCACCTGAAAAACACACTTGTAATTATTCAGTTCAAGTGCAAAGTATGTAGTGGCGCAAAAATTACCAAAATGAAATCAAGAGTGTCATCATAATTTATATTTCTAATATAAGAATATATACATCTTACCGACTGAGAAAAAAATGAGAATGGACCACCTGTTCAGAACCAGACTACCCCAGCTATAATCAAGAACGAGGAGCCGCCATTTGCTGCTTCTTTATCCTATCCCCTTGTTTTACCATACTGTAAAAAAAGAACAAAGAAAGTGGCATCTGTTACCAAACACACTACTTTTTCCTATAGTCACATTTTTAGTCATTAAAAGATCAGGCACAAGAGCTCATGGTTAGAAGATTGTAAAACAGAAACTGCATTTTTGGATGGTGGTTTTACTAGTACTAGAACCAGATACATTAAAACAAGATCAGAACTTGGAAAAACCAAACAGTCAAGCACGCTTTTAAAAGACCTGATATCATGAGGTGTGATAAATATCCATTGCGATCCTTGTTCCAAGGCAAAATCCACTACAGTGTCTAAGCTGATTTTGCGACTAACTGCATCCTGGACATCCATAAAAAAACCCGATAGATATTGTCAGAAATTGCGACTCCGGCAGGAGAGGACATCGTATTTTCAAAAGACACAAAAGGTTCACTGGGACTTTGACACCCAGAAAATATCAATCAAAGATTAGCCATATTTAGCAAACCCTGAATGCAAATTTTAAAAAAGATGTCGTACCATAAATACATCAAACTCATCCATTGCACGAAATGGGGATTCTGTCATGTCATGAAGAGCTAATGCAAAGCATAATGTTGAAAATGAGCGTTCGCCACCTGAATAAAATGATTTACAAGCATATGAATAAGATGATTAATACATAAAACTATATTTTCAAGTCTTAAAGAAGCATATGAATAAGATGATTTATAAGCGTATACAAGTTACCCTACCTGAAAGCCCTCTAGTGTCACGAACTGTGTTGCTTGATGCATCTTGGGGCATCTTTACCTAAAAGAAAAAGAGAACAAGGTAACAAGGAAATGAATAGAGGGAGACAAAACCAAATGATAGTGCACAAAGAGGTTAGCTTATTCAACAAGCACATCAAAATAAGAACACCAATTAAGAACAAGTTGCTTACCTCAACTCCAAGGGTTTTCTCATCGTAATTAACTTTGATGGTTCCACTAATGCCTTTCCTTCCTAATTGACCATTGAAGCTAGTTGCAAAATTTGAACGATTCAGTGATAATAAAACAAATGATAAAACCCAACCTCTCAGATATGCAAAAATAAAATAAATAACAAAATCACAGTTTTTTTATAGCGAAATAAACAATGCATACTTCCAAGTTAGCTGGCGTTTTAGAAGAGTGATATTCCTCTTAAACTTATTCCTTCGCGAGTTTAGGGCCTCCTCACAAGCCTGCAGTTCCACAATGGAGAGAAGGAGACAGAAGATAAGGAATTTATCAAGAAAAATTACAAATTTCAACTACAATGGCAACATTATTTTGGTGTAAAATCCACAATGACTCGAGGAATGGTAAAAGATGGAAATGAGAAACTGAGAAACAAGACTAACTAAATAAACAAAAGCATATCTGATAATCTGAGATTTCCCATTTTGTTCTTCCTCCTCTCTATTATTGAAAATTGGTGGAAAGAATCCCTTTATTTTTAGTTTTTTTTTTATTATTGAAGTTTTTTTTTTTATTTTCATTTTCATTTTTCCAAGGTCTTCACGTGCGCCCAAGAAGGAAAACAAAGGGGCAAATTAATCAACTTTTAACAAGTTGGGGAGGCTAATGGGCTGTCCCTTATGTTAGGGAGCCAAAGTGACCAAATAGATAACTTTACTGGACTGCGTATGATTTAAGCAAAAATAGAACTTTCAGGCTTTCAGCACTCAGAACTTACCTTCAGTTTTTCTCTAAATCCTTTGTATGTTTCTTGTTTTTTGAGGATTTTAAGCTGTTTTTTCTCATACAACATTCTCAGGTCATCAATTGACTCAGAACACCTGCACAAAAGAAAATGAAATTATCATTCCATATATATTTTAACTATGTTCCAATGATGTAATAAGAGACCATAGTTATACCGTTGGCTCTCTTGTTCAAGTCTATGTCTCACTCTGTTCAACTGGGCACTGAGTTGCTCTGGGGTTCTTCCATCAAGAAGACCACCTAAAGCTTCAACATCTGTCTCAGGACAGATGATAGAAGCCTTCCCGTGATTCTCCTGCATATGATAAAACATTAAAATAAATAAAAAAAACCAGCTTGATGCCACACTACAGAAAGTAATATCAATTCAAATGCTTAGTATTTTATTTAGGTCACCATGAGAAAAGAGAACAGAAGTCAATTGTAATATAATGACTAAAAATAACCCTATGACATTTCATAGCTGGTCTGTTTTTCGACAACCAATTCTTCATTTTAAAACAGGGACATGATGTGCAAGGTACAAAAGGCTCATACATCGCTCCTAGCTGCAACATTAAATGTAAATTGCATTGACCCAATGAATTTGTTATATGGATTTCTCTTTGAGCAAATAATTATTTCTTCCTTGAATTATAGTGAAATACACCAGTTAGTAGTATTATTAGTAATACATTATTGAATCATTCAATTTTGTCCCACCGTGCCAATTATTTCAAGTTTCTAGTAAATGCTAAAATTCAGAAAAATGACAATATTGCCTTTTATGAATAAATATTAAAGTTCATGGTAATTTTTTTTATTTTTTTATTTTTGTGACTCATCTTCTCTCTTTATCAGCATGGGCTGAATACATTATGTTACAAAGAGAGAAAAGTATTTCTTTGGAGGCTTGAAATTTTTGAAAAGAAGGGTATAATGGTATTTGCCTTTCACTTGCAAATCTAAAATTCACAAGATAAGACAAAATTGAAGGGCATCTGCATGTTTTTCAAGAAGGGCAGGGTTTGGCTAGTGTATTTCACTAACTAATGGACTAAATGATTATTTATCTTTTGGCTAATAAATCTTGGACCACTACACCTAGGCTATCATTCATTACACCTTCTAGCTGACCCAAATCTTATTTACTACTATCGGAATGAGAAATGAAATATGAAAAAATATTTATATTCATGTGAGAAACTTGTTTGAATTCAATGCTCCTTTTACAGATAGCACACAAACTGTACCTTACGCTCCTTTTCAAGCTCTCGATAATGTGCCTCTGCAACTTTAATGTCAGGAAGAACCTTGGTATTCATTATACGTTCATAATGAGCCTTCTCCTGGGTTACCAAAGAGAGAGGGATTTTGTAAGCTTGCGGAAACAATTACTATCTCTCCTTTAAACAACTGCTCAGACAGCTAAGAACCCAGCAGGTGAGTACTGAGAAAAGAGGCTATCACAAAATAATTGCAGTAAAGCATAAAGAAAAGAGATCAAGAAAAGTATAGTGACCGCTTCAGCAGCTTGTAAGTCTTTTTCTATCTTCATAAGCTCGCCCTCCGCTTCTTCAAAGGCATTAAGGTCTCCTTTTGCAGTCTCTACAAGAAATTTCTATATCAAGTCAAAGATTGCAGAAGATCCATGTTGTCAAGTAAAAAAGTTAAAGAAACATTTTCTACCACATAAATTTTCAAATGATAATTTCAGCTCCAGAGCCTCTTTCTCAACTTCATTCCTTCTTCCCTGAAGCTTTTCCAGAAGAATTTCCTTTTCGTGAATCTGCTCTTGGATTGTCTGGAGAAAAAAAAAATGTGACCAAAGTTGAATGGACAAGTTGCAAATCTAGGGAACATCAGGGAAGAAGAAACAAACTGAAATTTCTTGGTGCAGTTCATCAGCATTTGGTGCATCCGACGATTTACTTTCAGTGGCAAATGACTTCTTCATATCTCGCAATTCTAGCTCCTTAGGATATAAGTTGCGCTCAGCATACACGCGTCTTGCCTGCATGAAACAAAATACCTAAAGGACTTAGAAACCTTATACACACATTAACAAGGTGGATGGCAATCTAAGAGCCTGATCGCAACCAGGCTTCATCGATTATTGAATAGATGGTCATAATGTTTGACCATATCAAGAAATTACGTTAATGCCACATGGACACTTTGATATAGAGGCAGCAGAAGTGGCACTAGGGTCACTGAAAGTATATCCCCCTGTTCAAAATACCAGTAAACAGACTCCGCAATGGAGTAAAGCAGTTCAAGCAGATCCTATCCCATGTCAGGAGAACACCTTTACAACTGAGCCCATCTGTCTTTAACGCTGGACGATATTATCAAGGTGTACTATCAAACTTATATCCAACATTAGTTATTCTATGAGTTGGACTAAGTTCTAATGTCAACTAATGGCATTCCATCTTTGTATTCACATCTAATATATCAAAGGACATATCTCTGCCTCTTTATAGGTAAGCATTATTTAGATACTGTTCGTGCTCAAGTAGATTAAATTAAGAATTACAAAACATTGATGTTTCTTCTAGTGTATCAACAACTTGAATAAAAGTATCTACCATGTGACGGCATATTAGACACATGTATGCCTCACCCATTCGACATTATATCAGGTTGTATTAGCTGACTGTATCACAGAACATGCAAATTCAACAAAGATCACTACATTGGCTCAAACCTTTCTTAGAATCTTAACATTTCTCAGAAAGATGCAGACAGATTGAAATGTGATATGAGAATCCACAAGCTTAGGTACAATATAATACAATAAAACTTCATGTAGCATTTACCTTTGCATCCCTCAGTTCACCTTTAAGATCATTCATATATGATTCAGCATCACGTTTCCTTTTCCGCAATTCCTCACTGTTCCTTACAGCAACTGATGCTTCTTGTTCGAGTTTCTTAATTTGCTCATCATAAGAGCTACAAAGACGGCCAGTTCTAATCTTCTTATTTGGAGGAAGCACTGTCTGGACTGATCCACGAGAAAACCTGGGAAGGAATCGGTATAAAATGCTTGTAAAAACCAGCAACTGTGTTCCTTTTAAAGAGTTAAGTGAGATTCATTTCAATAGTGCAAAGAAACAGCAACATAGAACTACAATCTAAAAAACAGAACAGACAACACATGCTGAACAAAAATGAACCTTTTAGCAGGACAACTTGTTTCCTATCCATCTAACATGTGAGTTTCTAAACTCTCTACATAGCTATAACAACATAGGGGTTGCTAGAATTATCGTTAATTGGCCATTTCATGCATTATTGGTTAAAGTGAACAATGAAATGTCATAAAAAAATTATGTTCGGCAATTTTAGTAGATTGCATTAATGAGATATTCTACATGGCAAGAAGTTACAGCATTATTAATAATTTACATTTTATAGCCATCTAATGTGAAAACCTCCTTCACATTTGCAATCCTCTTATCAAAAGCAACAGCTTTTCCCGCATCATAATTTTCTACGAGGACTTGTCTCTCAGCTGCACCCTGGAAAAAAAAAGGAACCAACAAACATATCATGAAGAGAATCCAAAAGTACAAACCTGCAAATACAAACAAGCTACATAAAGTTGAATAAGAATTCATCAAAAAAAACCTATTATGATGAGTCCAGTAAAATTACCATGTCCACCAACACATTTAGTACAGTGTCATTTTCAGATTGTACACTGGAGAGTGTAGTTGGATTATTTGTTTGGGGAAGCATGTTAAAAGGTAAGTTCAACCTATGCCAAAGAGTAAAAGAGAAACATATTGAAATCGGAACTACAAAAGTAGTATAACTATCCATCTCCAAGTAACTGTTATAACCAAACAATAATAATTATTCATCTACCTTGGTCGTGAGAAGTCGTAAATGAAAATTTGAAGGTTACTGTATCTGGCCTCTCTTGCACAAGTCCTCAAAAGGAGAGAATCCTTATGATTTGTTACAATAAAAGCATTAAGCAACTTCCCAAGGGCATTTTCAACAGCAAGACCCCATCTGTCATCCTCAATCAAAGCCTGCATTAAGACCATTAGCCAAAATGCATTAGTAAATTATTGGAAAAATCTCATAATAGTTACCTAATAATGATTATAAAAGTTACAACTTGTACAGCTGAAAAATAGTTGTTAGTTATGACGAACAATAGGGTCTTTTTAGTGCACACGTAAGAGAGTAATGTTTTCTGTTACAATCTGTTAGTAATTCAGTTGATGTTCATAAAAACTTCAACATTATCCAAAAAGCTCTATATACATTTTTTTTTCTGGCCTTGAAATCCCTTTTTCTTCATTTAATAAAAAGAACTAATGAAAAACTCAGTTTTTGCCAAAGCATATCAATTACAAAAAAGATCAAAACCCTGCTTTGCAATGTTGAGGGAGATACTCTTTCACAAGCAACATTCATTCTGATCTTTTGCAATAAAAAGTGAGATAAAATCAAAAGATATGGGTTTGGACAGCTTGAACCTGTAACCGCCCGGACACAAAAGTGTAACTTTAGGCTTTGATGGGATGGAGGGTATGGAAGAGTTTAGAAGGAAAGGATTTAGGAGGTTAAATTAAAACCTATGTTTGGGAGGGAGGGGTTGGTACCTCTCTACGTATGAAAACACATGTACATATCCAAAGATAAACTCTTACCCTCCCAATCCCTTGCTTCCATTTAACCTCCTAAACCCTTCCCTTCTAAACCCTTTGTTACCCTTCATCCAATCAAAATCTTAATGTTGCTCCAAACCCTGGCCTCAATATTTTTTTTATCTTGCCAAGAATTTAATCCTAACTAATCGGGAACAAATGGATTTGTCCTTCACCTAATCGTGGCAATTTGACATTATTAATACATTTACAAATGAATATTAGTTATTAACATTACTCACCAGATGGGCACCAATTGGACCTATAGGTGGCTTGTTGAACCTCTGATGATATCTTTCAATTGATTGTAGAAGATCAATCACCTTGTTTCCACCAAAGGCTGTAACCTATCAAGGAAAATGTTTTTGAAAAATAACTTTGACAACAGCATATAAATCCTACACTCAACAAGAAAGCATAAGGCAAGGGGAAAAGAAAGAGAATGATGAACACTTGCATATGCCTGCCAAAAAAAGGCAGAATACAGATATGAGCCATGTACCTTGTTAGACTTGTGTTGCCTGAGCTTGCGAATAGCTCCATTGACCTCATTTTCTTTTTGTCTACACTTGTCAATCTGAAGTACCAAAAATTCGGATCATTTTACCATGCTTCTACTGTTCTAGAAACAGAACTTTAAATGAAGTTTTACACCACAGAAAAATGTGTACACACAAATAGCTATTATCATGGGCAAAGCTTCTTTATGATGAAAATAAGATTTGACAACACAACCACTGATTTCTCATTGAATCCTCAGGCACAAGGAGCTGTTATTCCCAGAAAAGTTAAATAACAAAAACATAAACATTAACATTAAAAATAAAATACAGCCCCATCAACACCATATTAAGAATTAACTGAAATTGCCACTATAAATGATTTAAATATCAAACCAAACAATCAGTGTGAACATCTTCTAAAAGGATACCAAATTAAACACCAAGGAAAAATGGCTATGATTTCTAGAAGTTAAGGTCAAGTAAACCAATGAACTATGCAATATTGAAGCACACATCCCATGCCTATGACTGCTAACCTTTAGTGTTAAGGCATTTAACTCAATCTTGTCGAGAGGTAGTCACAAAGTATTAATAAGAAACAAAGTGTAAACAATAGAAGACCCATGTAGAAACAACAAATACCATGCGCCATACAGTTTGCTATATATCTATAAGTACCTCCTCAGTTATCCTTTGCAGTTCACTCTCTCTCTTGGACAGACTTTCTAATATGTCTTCTTCGTCTTTCTTTAACCTGAAATATAATTTTTTTTTTACTGGTCAGATAAACCATTACCTTTAGATGAACACAAACATAGGAAAATTAATCAATACAATTACAAAGAGTAACCTTGTTAACGTGGCGTTAGCAGAATCCACAATATACTCGAGTTCCTTAAGTTTTTCCTCTATTTCACATGCTTCAGCCTGGCATAAAAACATAACAGACAAAATATTACCTTCATGCATATTTAAGTCCTGCCCGTGATTTAAAAAAAAAAAAAACCCCCATTACAACGAATGAGAAACTAAATCTTATAAAATGAAATTTGTTTATAGGTTGCAAGATCCCCTTTCAAATGCAATTATCAGCAAAAGTTGCACATCTTTAACTTCACTTGATGGGCATGGATGATACTATATGTCCTCTATAACATTTGCCCGTACTATTGCATGCACCTATCATCACAAATGGGATCAACACATTCCCTTTCATCAGCACCCACCCACTCCAACTCTCAACTAGACTCATCAGCCACGTCAGACCTTTGCAGATTTCTTTCCCCTAAATTATAATCACTCTAAGATATATCATGTCACCAATAATAACATCAATCCTTTACTAGTTCCGTCAGTCACATTTGGACATATAACAATTTTGTGGTTCTCAACTCTCTAAATCTCTACCTAGAAGGTCTCAGCTCATATTTCATGCTATAAATCCATTGAATATACCATTCACAACCAATAAGCCATTGATGGTACCTCTGTTCATATCATCCACCCCATGTACTCATGTGCTTTAAAATATCCTATCATAACAAAAGGTATTTGACTGAACACAAAGTGCATCATGTTCTTCCTCTGACACGGCTATTAGTTTTGTCAGAAATAATAATAGAAGTTATTTTCTTAGACCAATTGGTTAAGGGTTTGAGCCCTAGCAACTCCATTTATTGATGCAACTTCAACACATAGCAAGATGGGTGTGTGTTGTACAAACGTCAAGTCCAGGAGGCATTTGCCTGAGGGGGTGTGCAAGAGGCAATCATTTTTTTGGTTCAATTGGTTCCTTGACAAGTTCCTTTAATTTTCTATTTTTCGCATTCAACATTAAATGATCCTCTTGATTTGAAGAATAAAGATTTCAATTTTATATTTAAAGCATAAAAGTCAAAATATAAAACTAAAAAAATAAAAGACAATATCGCTTTGCAAACCACCATAAGTTCGGAAAAATCAGTATAACAAAAATAGTAACCAATGGAACAAGAAAGCATAGAAAAGAACTTCGTATACTGAAGAATATAAAAGCATGATGCACATGAATTGAAGAATCAACAATGAGCATTCTCGCAAATCCCAAATTACTTGAACAAAATGATTTTTGTAGGCAGTCGCCAACCAAAACAACATCAACAGCATATAAAATTTCATGGCAGGGTTACTATGGATATGGTACCCTGTGCTTGCATTTTGGAACACTCTTTCAAATATAATCAGGTCAAAATAATAGTTTTTATCACAAGAATAACAAAAGAATCATAGTAATTAATTTAGAAGAAAGAATCACTTTAACACCAAAATAACAAAGACTGGAAACTATAAAACTTTCATTTACTGATCAAAATAAAGATCAAAACCTGTGTATTAATAACATGTTGCTCCTGCATATCCTGGACTTGTTGTTGAAGTAAACTGGCAGTCTTCAGCAATTTCTTAATGTAATTAGTTCCTCGGCCAATCTCTTCTTCTATCTCAAGCTTCGTTTTTGTCGCCTAACAAAACACTCAACATTAATAAATAGAACACAGACAAAAAATGGGCACCCTTGAAGAACACAATCAATATGCACGAAAGGTTATTGATTCTTCAAAGACTTGAAAGACTAAAATTTCAATTGGTAGTGATTCAGAATTTCTATTTTACTGTAAATGACAAACATTGAGTTGTTTACTTCCATTGCTCTCCTACTACATGCACAAGCTAGAGTTAAGGGGAAAACGGAAAATAAATTGAGAAAGTGTGCATCCAATGAAATTTTCAATTATGATCCAGATCCTTGCCACCTCAACGAAATAAAGAACCAAGTTTCCACATACCATAGAAATAGAGTGCTTCAAGTCACCCTGACTTTTCCTCACTTCTGATGTCTTCTCCATCATCTGTGCAACTCGGGCCTTCTTCTTTGTGAAGAGGTCCATAAGTGACTCCATCTTGTTCTGATATATATAAGTTTAGTACTTCCAATAGATTGTATCTTTACTAAAGAAAATTTAATTATAGACATCACACACAAAATAGAGGAAATCTGTAGCACAGTGATGATATGAAAATAATGTTAAATAGTTGGGGTTCAGAACAATCAGAGAAATCAGATAAAGCAGTACTGAAGCATGTGTGATTTTCTCCAACACAGGCTGTCCAACTAAAAGCTGAGAACTTTCAGGAATCTCAAATTCAATAGAACTCCAAAAACAAATGCTGAAAGAATGAAAAACACATTACTTATAGTGCAAGAATAAAAGGAAAGAAAGAAAATAAGAGGACAATATACATTTATACAATATATAAAGACTTCCAGTCAAAAAATCACTTCAGTGCACTTATTCAAATAAAATAAAGTTCACATTTATAATCAATTCCCGCAAACAGAATTTGTGGCAAGAAATTATGAATGTTGCCAAAAATTTCTTACCACTTCCGAGTCAATTTTAGCTTGGCATTTTGGTATGCGATCTTTAAGCACTGCAAGCTTCAAGCTTTGATCTTCTAGTTGCTTATCTACAAAATAAACCCAAGACCACGCTAGCTTTTTTGATAATTGCTGAACCTGCTGAGTTATTTCTTCTAAGTGCTCCAAGTTTTTTATCTTGACCTGCAACTCATGGAGTTCCTTCTCTATGGGCTTAATTGTAGCCTCCAGTTCACCAACAAGGCCATTTGCAGACATCAATAGCCCATTGATGTTTTTTAAGAGATCCTCAACTTTTTGAAGAAGAGTTGCCTTGTAAAAGAACTAAGCAACAACACATAAACTTAATGACCATATTGTTCCTCCATTTTAGATCAAATACGCACACCAAGATGAAGTTACCTTGAACTTATCTTTGTCATTCCCAGAATGCAAAAACTCTCTGCTTTTGTCTTGACTCATTATAACACAAGGATTCTCAACATCAATCTGTAGATTATTCAATTGAAGGAATTGAAGACCCCATTGGAAACAAAATCAGTACAAGACAAAAAGGATACTAAATGTCAAATTTAATTCAGTTCATTTTAATACAAGAAGGTAGAGAAATTACAGAGAAATTTAACCAGTAGTAATCAATTAACAATAATCTAACGAGCCTTGGAACGTTTCTATTTTTGACAAAATTAAAAAGTTCTAGCCTTACATGCATGGGCTTCGATTTCTTTCTAGTCATTTTAGAACATCAAGTGGATCATCATCAAGATCAATAATGAGTGGAATCAACTACAGAACCTTAACTTTGCTTCAACTTGAACTTAAATTATTTATGACCATTCAAATGAACTTTTCAGAAAAGGAACTGAAATCCTATGTAAAATTGATAAGAAGATGATTTAATATTTCCTAGAAAAGCATTAAGCAAGGGAAATTCTATGGTTACTTTATTTTTCACAAAATAAGCATTACTTTGTTTTGACCACCATTAGATCATGGGTTAAAACCTAATCTGTAAATTGGACCAAGTATAAACAAAGTAAAGGAAAAACAAAGTAAGCATAGCCTACACCATTAAGCAATAGTGAGTAAACAAACACTTACATTGAAGTGCTCAATGAGCTCTTGAAGTTCTTCTCTTCGACTAGCAACCTTTCTCCCTGCCAATGTCTCATTGTTAAAGAACAAGTGAATGAAGCAGCTCACCTTAATCGTGAAGGAGGCCAGCAATACCAGAAAAGAGAACACTGAGCTAAAACTCAATTTAAGGGAACTTTGCATGAAAATCAAATTCACTTTCATATATTGAATATAGAAAAAATCCACACGGGAAGGACTACACAGGTTACAAATCACACCTCAACTAATAAGAGCTACAAGTAGGATTAAAATTGTTGCCATAATATCTGTATGAAGAATATATGATTATCCTACTTCTTCAAAAATAAGTCATTCTGTACCAGGTAGTAATGGAAATAGTGTACTCTTTTTTTTGGTCAGTTGCCAAATTTTCTGTTTTATGACAATGATGAAATTCAGCACCAAGAGAAGTTTTCACTGAAAATTATGTAAGCAAACACATCAAAATATAGAGTTTAGAACAAAAGATGCATTCACTTACATGAATCCATAATATACATTAGAGTTCATTGTCACCTCATAAGTAGAATTCCAACCTCATATATACAAAGGACTGCATTGTTTAAGCATTAGCTTTCTTTCTCAGTAACACCTTTCAGAAGTATCTCTTATTGCCTAGTTTTCTTATATTATGCAATCCTATTCCCATATATTAAACATTTTCTCTATTTAATTCAGATTAACCACATTGTCGAAGATGTAATAGCTGGTCACGTAATTGAATCATTTTTAAGCTCTAGCATGTGAAATCTTCAATAGGCGAGTCAATCAACCTTCGCAAAGGGCTGTAAATGTCCAGATGCCAAGATTTACAAGGCATCAAACTCTTTTTGTTAAATCCAAGAGACAGTTGCTTCTTCATCTATTAGTATCATAATCAGACAAACTTTAACTGCTCAAGAACATAATAAATGGAGGATATATAAACCTAACATCCCTCGAGTCTGATTCCATTGGTGAATGTGTTGGAGTAAAAGGCAAGTTGATAAACAGAAAATAGCTTAATATCTATTAGCATCTGAAAAAATTAGAAATTTCATGCCTTTACATGTCTGACTAGCATCACAAGTCAAGGAAGCCCTATAACAAATTGCATATTTGTCACCAGAAAATTATTCAGACCTTGGAAATCCTTTAGGATGGTAGAGCTGGTGGAATGACTAATCCTGCGTTCTATAATTATTGCAGCACCATATTTTTCTGGCTTAAAAGGATCATGCCCCTGATTTTTCACTTCTACTTCAACAGTAGCATAACTGCAAAATACATTGCAAATAACTGTTACAAACAGAAGAACTATATATCATGAAAAGAAAAACAAAAGTGACTATCTGAATTTTATTTTATTTTTAAAAAGTCAAAAGGGACATAGCTCGAACCGAGCATGTTACAAGAAAACACACACGCAAAAAAGGCAACAACTTCAGCTGTTAGGCTATTCAACCGAGCATTGCAACTTAAGAGAATAGTTTACAGCTTTTGCAACTCCCTATTTTAGAAAACAAAAAGAACATAAACCTGCAATCAGTTTTGATAAAATCCTTCAAAGTGGCCGCCCTCTGCGTCCCTTTAGCCCGGCATCCAAAAGCAACACACAAAGCAGTCAAAATTGCACTTTTACCACCTGAAAAGTCAAAACAAACACATTATTGACTCCTTCACTTCATCATTATCCCCCAAAATTCACAAAATCCACCGATAAGCGCCACAACAAGTAAAAATAGAATCTGATTTATAAAAACTTCAACTAGAATTGCGAAATTCTATCAAAGTGAATCATTTATAAATACAAACTCGAAAACGAGTATCCAAAGGTTTAGTGAACGTACTCCCATTTTGACCGGTGATGAAATTGACCCACGGACACAGCTCGATTTCGAGGTTGCTATGGCACATGAAATTCTCCAGCCGAATCCTCGTTATGGTCCCTGCAACTGATCGTGAATCTGCAAAAACCCTAGAATCGCCCATGTCATTGCCCGGCGGTAAAGATGCTGCCTCTCTTCCGTTTTGTGCCCTAAAATTTGAATAGAAAGACTGAAAATACAGAAAGAGAAACGATCTTTGGTTATAACTTATAGCATAGAGCAATCAGAGAGAGGCGCCAAGAACAAAGAGCGAGCTTCTCTGGTAGTGGAAATTGTGGCGGGAAAAGGAAGGGGTTTATATCATGTGACATGGGCTCATGTGACATTTCTAATGGGCCTTCACAAAGCCCAAAATTAACCAAAAGTAGTCGGGTATATTTTAAACCTTTATTAATATAGAGTCAAGTTCAAATGAGACTAGTTTTTATGATGAGACAAGGGGTATTTTTGTAATTCAATAGAGGAAGGTGACAAACTTGTAATTAAATGAACACCCCTCATGCGTGAATTGAAGGGAAGGAAGAGGAGGTGATGTCAGCGCTGATGTTATTCTAATCACATTTACATATATTATTTTTAATCCTATTTTAATTCGTTGGAATTTTTAACACTGCTACGTAAATTTGAACATAGTTAAGAAAAAGTGTAGGAGTAATAATCTAACATATGAAAGTAATCAACTTTTGGAAAGACTAATCTCCACTTACTTTTATATAATATTACCTATCGGTATGAAATCAAAGAAAATTTCTTTCTTTCTTTTTGTATACATGTGTATATAAAATGTAAGATCTTTTATGGGTTTTTTACTATTACAAAAATGATTATAATTTTGAATGTTTTAACTAATTTATGATATATATTAGATTTGATCTAATATAACAAGATACAATAATGGTTACTTGAGTGTAATTATAGAAATCGCCTAAATGCGTGAATTTGATATTTGAGAAAAAAAATTAAAACATCTGGTATATTATTTTTCAAGAGTGTATGTAAAGAAAAGCATGTCAAATTAGGCTAAAAAAAAGTGTTTGTTTAAATCAGAATTGTAAAAAGTTGTGAACCAAAATAGTTTACTAGTATAGCAATAATATGGAAGTTGAGAAACTGAATTATTAAGAAAAAAAACAAGTGAACAAGATGAATGAAAAATCAAACTTATGAAATATAGAAGTTGCTAACTCTTTTTATATATAAACTCAAAAATTTGAATGAAAAGTTAAATTTAAAAATGGAGTCTATATAATTGTTATAAATATATTAGGATTTTAATTCATCACTCATAGTGAAGTTACCAGATTGACAAATGTTAAAAATTGAAGGCAGGGTCGGCTCATGGGTCAGCCAACTTAAGCAACCGCATAGGGCCTCCTGTAATTAAAGGACCTCAAAATCCTAAAATTATATTCCTATTTATTTGATTATTATTTTTAGATGAATCCAGCCTTATAAATGGCATTGTATTAATAATATGGGCTAATATTTTACCATTAGCACTAAAAAGAGGATCCAACTTTCACTTTTTTAAATCTAGTAGTGCTTCTTTTGTAAAAAGAAATTTGGTGGTGATTTTCTACTACAAATTTGATTAACATTAAGTATAAGAAGTGCATATTAAACAAAAATTTTATTAATTTAGCTCTTTTTTCTGACACCTTAAACCTCCTCTAAGATTTTATTTTTTCAATATATTGTACGTCTTGATAATATGCTCATATCTCGATCATTGATTTTTTAAGTCTTAATTTGAGTCATTGATATAAATTTATTAAAAATATGTTTTTTAAATTATCAGTTGCATGCTAAAAAACTTTTAAAAAAACTCAAACAAATTAAGAAGCATAATCAAAATTTAAACCATTCTATGAATTAATCTCACAAAATATTAATAGTTGGTATAGAAATCGCCTAAGGCCCCTAAATTGCTAAAGCCGCCACTAATTGAAGGGAATATCAATTTTTACGAACAAAGATGACTATCAATCAACAAATAAAAATTAATTAAAAACCTATGTGTCTGTCACAAATATTTATTAAAACTTATGCAGCACATTAAATTTTTCGATAATTTGTAAAATTGGTTTTGAACATAATACTTGATTAATTAAATGTTATAATTTGTCTACTTTTTTCACTTAGTCACCCTAATTTAGAAGACAACCTCACAGCCCCTTAAATTCTATTTTTTATATACACTTAGCCACTTACCCACATTCACTCTCACTCTCAAAAGTGTACCACACTTACCTGAAATTACAAATTTAGTCCTACCAAAATTATAAAATTTGTCCTTATGCTTTTTGTTTTTTTCTTATTTGTTCCTCTTCTTCATTTTCTTTCGGCTTAACCCATCTACTGACCTTTAAAGTTGCACTTTATTCCAGTTTAACTCCTCATGTTCAACGATTCCCACTTTAACTCGAAAAAAAACAAGTCAGTTTAATCCCTTCAAATGATGAGCAGTCTCACCTAAGGTGAGTGTAATACACTATCTGGTAAATATCAATTTTGATCCTTATTTTATTTTATTTTGGTCATTCGATCCTTTTCTTTTTTTCCTTCATTCTCTTCTTCTTCTTTTCTTTCTTTCTCCTTTCATTTTTTTTCCTTAAATTTCCACCGGATTTATGGAATTTCCAGAAATTTGGGATTTCAAGATTTCTGGAAAATTCCAAAAATTTCGTAATTTCCAAGAAAAATCTTGAAATTCCTAGAAAAAATTCAAAAATTTTGAAATTTCCAGTAAAAATCTGGAAATTCCTAGAAAAAATTCAAAAATTTGGAAAATTCCAGAAAACTTCAGAAATCTGGTTCTGAAGATTTTTGGAATTTTGTAGATTGCTGTAATTCTCGAATTTCTGAAAATTTTCAGATCTCTGGAAATTTTGAATTTCTGAAAAAATTCAAAGTTCTGGAAATATCCAGTATTCTAAAGAAATTCCAGATATCTTGAATTTTTCAGTTTTTTCCGAAAAATTTCCAGATTTCTGGAAAAAGGGAGAAAGAAGAAGAAGAAAATAAAGAAGGAAGAAGAAAACGAAAAAGAAAGAAAATTAATAATTTCGGGTCATTTTGCAAATTGCCAAAATAAGAAATTTTCAAATTTTCCCCTTTACTCTCCTTATTTTGCCACGTAGGCGCCATATATGACTCAGGGGTCAAAATGACCTGTTTTTTTAAATTCATGAGTTAAAGTGGGAAACGTTGAACATGAGGAGTTAAAATGAAAAAAAGCGTCAAGTTTAGAGGTATGTAGATGAATTAAGCCTTTTCTTTCTCTTTCTTCTTTTTCATCTTCTTCATTTTCATCTTTCTTCTTCATCTTTTCTTCTTCTCCCACTTTACTTTTTAAAATTAAAACAATTATGGATTCCAGATTTTGGCTAGAACTTGGAAAATTTCAGATTTCCAAATTTTGAATGAATCTAGAATTTTCCAAACTGCAGCCAAAATTTGGAAGATTTCATAATTTTAGCCGGAATTTGAAATTTTTAGATTCCGATCGAAATCTTAAATTTTCAGATTTCGTCTAGCAAATTCAGAATTAAAATCTGGAAAATTCAATAATTTTGGTCAGAATTCGAAAATTTCAAATTTTTGCCAAAACTTAGAAAAAATCCAGATTCCATAAGGAATTCTGGATTTTTGCTTTTAATTTTTTAAAAAATAAAAAGAAGAAGATGGAAGGTAAGAAGTTGAATGAATGAAAAATTGAATAATAAACAAATTTAAGAGTCTTTATGAAATTTTCCATATATTTTTTCACCCCTCTTATTTTTTTTCACTTTATCTTTATTAGAAATTTTTTGCTACATCAACGTCATTATATAAGACACGGGGGTTATGAGAATTACATTTGCATAGTTGAGGGGGCTGAGAGATTGTCCCTTAAGTTTGGATGCCTAATTGAAAAAAATGAATAAATTTAAAGAGCGCAATTATATATTCTATGAAAGCTATCATGTTATAGTTTTTATGTCATATTTCTTTTATTGTTTCCATAACATGATTGTAAGAAGGATACTTTTCAAAATCATAATAATAAAAAAATCAAAAACCTATCAGAATATAAATTCATCATCATTTTTTCTCTTGAGAAACTATTCTTTTCCACTGGTAAATGGAGTAACTATATCCATGCACTAGTAAAAATTATAGTATCCAACCTTAAAATTAAGCCAAAAAGTTTGATTTGATGCCCCTTTTCTAATTCGCATGCTTGTGATATTTTACTTTGTTTTGTTCTTTTGAATAAGGTTTTGTATATAAAAGTAGAAAAATAAGAAGTTTCTCGTAATTTCGATGTGGTAGGCATCATACTTGTTCTATTATATAATTTGAATAAGGAGATTTGTATTGTGTGTGTGAAATAAGAATAAAAAGTTTTCGTGATATGGAGTATATAAAATTTTGGTAATGCACACTTAAATAAATAAAGGAAAAAACAATAAGAAGAAAAAGAGAGAAAAAGAGTATGAGAGTCTGATATTTATTTTTGAAATTACCCGAATAATCACAAATTCTCGCCGAACAACATTTATTATGATAGAGAATTCAAAGCTAGAGATAATAAAGTTCATTCAAATTTGATTTAGGATTCACAAAAACTGGAATGGTAGTTTCATTTGAGTGTGCAAAATATTTATGAAAATGTCGTTGATTATTTGATTGTAAGAACGACCAAATTATATTGACCCTTTTGATGATGTGCCTATCAATTTTCAATATGTAAAGAGAATATTATAATTTTATTGTTAAGTATAATTTGGTTAAAAAACATTTTTTATTATTGTTTTCAATTATTATATTTTAAGGAGGAGAAAAAAATCAACCACCTAATAACTAACGATTATGAGTTTTGTAAATCCAGAATGAAATCAAATCTCTTGAAGCCAGATTTGAACCAAGAAAAAGCGGAAAGACATGATTCCCTCCCGAAGTGGGCTTTTTCAGATAAATGGGCATCCAATCTATACTATAATTAAAAGGAGTTCGAAAATGAACACTTTGGCACAATTTTAGACAATTCGACAATTGTTATTTTCTAAGCTATTTAGAATATTTAAATTATTTTTATTTAAATATTATTATATCAAAATAATATATTTGAAAACTATTTGATAAGAGTTAAAGAGTAAAATTTATAATTATTGAGAGCAATTATAATATTTTAATACATTTTTTGTATTTTACAAACATAAATCTCGAAGTAAAATTGTACAAATATAAAAATTGTACATGATTTAGAAATATTTATGGTGCCCGATGTTATTTCTTTAAATAATGAGTCTACCATTTACTCACGTACTTCATAAGAATAAATAAGATATCAATACATTCTTGGGTAAAGTTCGAAAAAAATCTTGTGGTTTCACTTTTTTACAAATAAAGGACTGTGGTTTACTATTACTTAAAAAAACTGTGATTTCACACTTTTTTTCAAAATTGTAAAACTCTAAGTTTAACGACCTGAAAATGAAAATTTTCAAGAATTAAAGTTGTTCAATATCATGTATACCATAGAACCACATTTATGATTTTCAAAAATCATCATTTTTTAATTTTTCTCTCTCTAAACATCGACTTTCTCTCTCCTCATCAAACTTCATCTAAATGATTCTGAAATAAAACAGTTGAAGAATTAAAGTTTCTTAAAACTTTGTTATATTTTGGAGTATGTTACTTTTGAATATGTTATTGCTGATTTTAATGATGTCAAACCAAAAAATCTCTTTTTTTTGAAAAAAGTGTGAAATCACAGTCTTTTTTAGAGTTATAGTAAACCACAGTCATTGATTTAGTAAAAGTGAAACCACAAGTTTTTTTTTTTGGACTTTACCCTCACATTCTTTATTCATAATCATTATAATTAGTATTTTTCATTAAAAAAATAATTATTATAATTAATGTTGTCTAAGTTTTGCTTTAGAGCTAAGAAATCTTTTTTTTTACATTATGAACTCATTTATAGCTTCTCATTTCCTTATTCATGTATTTGAATTTTACATTTTGGATTAATATTTCAGATACAACTTATAAAGTTATAATCATAATTATATTTGTTATATATGCCGAAAATTTCATTGAAAAGATATTTGAAAAAAATATAGTTGGATAAATGGTGAATATGATACATAAATTATATGCCTATGGAATGTATAATTTGTTAACATATAGTTAGTTTATTATACATAGAAATTTACAGAAATTCATCGATTTTTAATTCAAGAATGAATAAAGTATATGGATTTTTCAAAAACGTAATTTTAACTTCAAAATAATCGATGAATTTTATTTTTTTGTGCAACCCGTGCAATGCACATGCTAGTGATTAAAAGAAAATCGAAGTTTAACAGTGTCTGTATTTGCTCCTAAAAATAGATGTGTAAATTTGGGTATCACTTATGTTCTCCTTTTATGGCCTTTTGAGAATAATAGTTATAAAATAGTAATAATAAATATTGTGTCACACGATTTCTCAATTATTGAATCTTTGCATATTTCATGCTTTCACCAAAATATTAAACTATCCTCAAAATAAAAAAAAATCTCCCAAAAGCACAAACAAAAACCCATAAATTTACATTTTCCAGACCCACGTAACAAAAATCATAGAGAAACAAATGCTTTGCAATAACATGCGTGAGTCCAAATGTTAGAAGACACCCTAAAACTAAACCCAAAACAACCGAGCGAAGACTTTGCACAAAAAGTCTAACAAAGTCCAAAATTATTTTCTAATAAATTTCATAAAATGGTGAAAAACAAAGGTAGGTCAATATTTATTAGTGCAAAAGTATGAAGATGAATAACCTTAGTCCACTTAAACTTGTGCACTAAACAACTTTTACAAACCGCATATTTTCTTAATTTTTAATTTTATGCGTTAATAAAAACTTAAGACTCAGTTTACACAAAATTATTGAAGAACATAACAATCAAAAAATAAGACTGAAAATGAAAAGACTATTATATATATATATATTAATTATTGTGTGTTGTATTTTTTCATTTTTTAATTATTATAAATAAAATTTATAAATATTATTAAAAAATATAGAATATAATATCTCTAGATATATTTAATTAATAATAATACTAATAATAATAAATAAATAAAGTATCTATAAATAATATTTGTTAATATTTTTAAAATTATCTATCAAATTAATATTAACATAATTAATATATAATTGAATAGGCGCTATTGATTTTGTTTTTTGACCACTTTGGACTGTTTTGGGCTGCATTAGAGCGTTTAATAAGACATTATGAGACTTTCCACCATAGTATTATAACTGTCAACAATTAATCGGTTAAGGTTGCTGATTTACAAGAATAGATTCAAAATGATTCAAATCTCTCCAAGTAGAATTCGAACCTAAGACTAGTGGAAGGACATGATTCCCTCTAGAGGAAGGTTTTCGAGATAAATGGGTCTCTTATTAGATTTGCTCTAAATTCTGAAATAAATAAGAAAATATCATATGAGAAATAATTAATGTTTGTATTTTAGATTTTGTCTTTGCTTTTTCAAATAATAAAGTATCCAAATTTATAGGATGAATATATTGAATTGTGTCTTCTAATGCTTTCCAATGATCGTAATTAATGAACTAGGAAACAAGATAGAGCTCGATCAAAATCAAAAGCTAGTTTGCATAAGTTCATTGAAGGGAGTACGGATGATAATGGTGATGGAGTTTTTTTCCTTGATGGTATAATGATGATGGAATTGAGGAAGAGGAAGATGAATCGTTCATAAGAAATACCTTTTCGATCTAAATCTGACGGAAAATACAAGTGTGAAATATGCAAGATGGTGTTTCTCCATTATCAAGCATGAAGTAGACATAAAGTGAGTCATAAAAAGGAGATAAAGATGACACGAATACGATATGATCAATTTGTAGAACATTGATTGCATTGACGTTAGATTTTTCTTGATAAGAAAATTTATACATGATATGATGTTTGATTCAAGTCGAGCACTTGGTTGGCACAAAACGGTGCACTTTTCTTACTTAGAAAATAATGCAAATAAAACTATTATCTGGTGATAATTTGTTGGATATCAATTTCGTCATACCTGCAGGTAGACGTGACACAGTTTAGAAACCGTCGGTTCAAGTTTTAAAGAAATCTTGAACCTAAACCTAATGTATGAGTTAACTGCCGATTTTGAGCCGATTTGCGACGATTCACGATTTGACCGGTTTTGACTAGAGTTGACCGGTTTTGATCTGGTTTAGATTAAAGTTAATGTTCGAACCTTCTATTTAAAGTTCATTTAAATTAATAATTTATATAAATAAATATCATATAAATACAAATACAAGGGAATGCAAATGTGTAAAATTAAATTATCACATATGATCTTATAAATATATAAAATAAATTTACATAATTTACTACAAATACAATAAATTAAAACTAAATTGGGTTTAATTTAACTAAACATTTAAAAATAAAATAAAAGGCTTGAACTGCCGGTTCAAAAATTTATAAAATTTTGAACCTTAACCTAAACCTATTTTTACGGTTAACATTGATCTGGTTCCAGTTAGATTCAGGGTCTGACTAGGTTTTGACCGGTTTAATTCGATCCGGTTCACCCGATTTAGGTTGATTTGGCCATCTCTACCATGCAGGGATGATGAAAAACTTGAATTAAGTCAAGTAGTGAAAATATCACTTTCATAATAGAACTTCTTTAGATTTAGTGAAATTAATCGCATTTTCAATAACTTAGCTAAATTTTCGATGGCTTTTGGTGCACAAATCTTTCTTTTGGGTTGATTACAGTTAAAACAATAACATTGTATTAGATTTTTCTTTACTTTCTCAATTAACAATGTAATTTCAAACTCTTGATGAACCATTCTTTTGCATATCCAACCTTACGAACAAGCCATAAAGTTTGATTTAACGCCCCCCTATACCAATTAGGAGCAAGTCCAATGGTTAGAATTTCTCATTGTTCTTAATTTTAAAGTATAGGACCTATATAACAAAAAGAAAATAAACACTTAAAAATACTTTTATTTAAATATTATTTTATAGTTATATATAATCACAATATATTATAAAAATGTGTTATGTTTGTTCTCAATTCTAAGAACTTCACTTTTAAAGGTATAAATCATTGGAGTGTTTTTCATCTCCTCAAATAGTATAAGAACAAAGAAAATAGAGCCATCGGAGATGCTCTAAGTCCAACATTAATTAGTTGCATTTTAATACCCACATTTCCAATTCCCATGCTTGTGATATTTTGCTTTAGGTTTTGTACAAGGTGTGATAGGGATGTGAGATCTTGCGTCGGACACAACAAAGCCCTCCAATAATCCAGAATGGTCACATCATCCAGCAGATCGACCAAGGTCGGTTTTTTGATCCAAACTTAACAAATCTAGTCGGATAGCTTGCCTGACAACCATCAATAAGCCTGACCGAACAAGTTTCCCGTTTCATAAAGGGACCCACTCCACTACACCAACTGAAAAACATATTCATCAATATGCGCACACCGTAGTAAATAAAGTTATAGTTGCTCTCTCACTTTCTCTTTCTACTTTAGTCTCTCTCACTAGACTTGAAATGATTTGATCATCAAGTGTATTCAATGGTCCAGTTTGACTTAAAAAATGAGCTATTGAAGCATTCTCATAACCCAAAATTCGTTTGAAGACCTCATATGTATACAATTTGTCATTAAGTGCATATAAAAGTAGAAGATTAAGAAGTTTTTTGAAATCTTGATGGAGTAAATAGCCATACTTGTTCTATTTATTGTGAATACGGTATTTCATATTGTGTGTCAAAGAAAAATAAGAAGTTATTTGTGGTATCAAGCATATATGTTTTTGGATAGATATACGAAAATTTTATAAATAATAATAATAACAATAATAATAGATAATAATAAGTGTCTTATATCTATCTATAAAATTTCCACAAGGTAGAGATAATAAAATTTAAATTCAAATTTGATTTAGGGTTTTTGAAATAAAAATAAAAATGAAAGAGTAATTTTCTTTAAGTATGCAAAATATTTATGAAAATGTCATTGGAATCAATTATATTTGCACTTTGAACGACCAAATATTATTGACCTTTTTGATAATGTGCCCCATAATTTTCAATAAGTAAAGAAAAATTATTATTTTATTGTCAATATAATTTAGTTAACAAACATTTTTTTTATTTTTGTTTCTAATTAGTATGTTATTTTTAGAAAGAAAAAAGAAAAACAATCGACTAATAACTAACAAACATGGTTTTCGTAAATTGTGAATGGAATAAAATCTCCCCATATAGAATGTGAACCAGAAACGAGTGAAAAGATATACTCGCCTTCTGAGATGGGCTTTACGAGATAGATGGGCCTCAGATGGATAAAAGAAAACGAAAGTTTAACAATGTGCGCCGGCCTCAACCCTAATAAAATTAATTTCTTGATAAATTTGTGCAATGTGTAGATTTGGGTATCAGTCGTGGTGTCCTTTTATGGCTTTTCGAGAATAATAATTAAAAAATATTATGAATAATAAAAAAATAATATTTAAGTTGTCAGGTGCAGCTCCACCATTTATATACGCCCTAGCCCAGCCCTTCCCCACGAGCAGCAGTACTGAAAAACTCTATGATTTGTTAGCTTTTCTTCCTTTCATTGTATCTAATCCATGAAATGGAGAAGACTCGAATCTGCAAGATCTGCAACAGACGTTTTGCTAATGGCAAAGCCATGGGTGGCCATATGAGATCTCATCTTGCTATTGCTAAGCTTCCTCATCTTCCTCCTAAACCTAAACCTCAACCTCTACCTCCACCTCAACCTCAACCTCAACAACAACTTCATCATTCTCTTTCTTCATCTTCTTCCTCGCTTCACTTACGTCCTCCGTCCCCGAATCCTTTTCAAGTCTATCGATCTGTTAATCATGATCTAGCGGGAAGTGACTCAGAGTCTCCCAGAAGCAGCACCACCACTCGCAGGAGATCCAAAAGACGCCGTAAATCGGTGGAGAAAGTAGCTGAATCGGCTGTCAAAGTGGTCGAGTACTCGTCTGTGGAACAGGTAAGTTCTGTATCTGATGAGATTTCTAACGAGGAAGATGTTGCTATGTGTCTTCTTATGCTTTCCAAGGATGGTAATAGACTCGAAAACAAGGAAAAGCAGGAGCTAGTCCGTGATGAGTTCATTGAAGGGAGTACTGATGATCATGATTATGATGAAGAAATTGAGGAGGATGAAGATGAATCGTTCGGTGAGATTCCCGTTCGATCTAAATCTAATAGAAAATATAATTGCCGAACTTGCAAGAAGTCTTTTCGATCATATCAAGCACTAGGTGGACATAAAGCGAGACATAAGAAAATCCAGAAGGAAGATGAGTACGACGGGATCGGAAATAGAACTACCAGCTGCGGCGGAGTTTTTGTTGATCCGAAAATTTATAAATGTCCTTTTTGTGAAAAGGTGTTTGATTCGGGTCAAGCACTCGGTGGGCACAAAAAGGTGCACTTTTCTTATTTAGGCAATAATATGAATAAAAGTATTGTACCTAAATCTAAGTCCGGCGAAAATTTGTTGGATCTCAATTTACCTGCTCCTGAAGAAGATGAAGAGGATGATGAACTTGAATTACGTCAAGTATATGAGCATCGAAATAATTGGTAACAGGAGTCGAAAGTTAATTATCACTTTGATAATACAACCTCAGAATTAGTGAAATTATTCACATTTTGAAAAGCTTACCTAGCTTTTCTAATGGTTTTTTGTGCATAACTTTCTTAATTTTAGGTTGAATACAGTCTGAACCAATGATGTAGGTTGAATACAGTCTGAACTAATGATGTTTGTATTAGATTTTGTCTTTGAATTCTCACAGTACTCCAATCTGCTTTCAATCTTTTCAGAAACTAGTGTTTTACACTAGTAAATGGAGATAAGAAGGAATTTAATTGGGGTTGATTATGGTGTAATATCGAGCATTAATTTTATTGAATATTGAGAGTAAGAATTTATCTGGGTCGTTTTGGAGTTTCGTATATATAGTAATTACACAAAGTCAAAAAGCATTTTGAGACCCATTATTATTCTGATTTTCTTAGATTGGACCCTTGAATTTTATTTTTATTTTTTTTCTGCATAAAGCTTTCCATTTTATGTTACATTTACTCCCTAATTAGTTGGCTCTGAAAAATAATATCCCTAATTAGTTTCGTATGTGTTTTGACAGTAAAAAAAGAAAGTAAAACCCTTTATTCGAGCGGTAAAATAAAATAAAATTTTAGACATAAATCAATCCATCAACTTTTGGCTGACGTGACATAATCTAAGTGAGTGATTTTATAAATTTTGATAATCAAAGGTGTGAAAATGCAAATATATGGTGAATATGCATGGTTTATAGCTGGGGTTTAGATAACTGCTTTCCCTAATTTTACTCTCTGAAAAGAATTAAAAGTCTTAGTTGTTTTGTTTGGATACTAGGATTTGGTATCGTCACTGCTTTTGCTTTTATATGGTTGGTAAGTTGCTGAACAAGTCAATAATTCAGAAACCAATTTTCTTATCACCTTCTTCGCCTTTCCCTTCTTTCTTTTGTTTTTTTTAATTTTGTTTAATACATTTTTTTTGGGTTCCATCCATTGGATCAAATACAACCCATTGTGTATCGCAATGCCAGAGCATAATTGGAACCTTTTAGTAGCGATAGAGCAGCAAATATAATGTCAAAATTAAAAAATAAAATAAAAATGTTGTGAGAGAGAGTAAAAACTAATCGGGCGGCTAAGAATATTTGAAAACTAATAGGAGATAATTGTGATTTTGAGCGTATAAGCAGGCGTAAACAGTTAGTTGGGTCAAATAAGATTCTTGAATTTGAGTACCTAGGTAGGGCCTAGACGGTCTATGTTTACAACATTGAATTAGTAAGATGCAATATTTCTAAAGCTTTATTTGAGAGTTTATGCAATTTAATGGGAGATGGACGAATGTAAATTAGTTAAAACGTTTATGTTACTCTCATTAACTCTCAATTTGGAGGTCAAGAATTTGTGGTTAATGAAATTAAAATGTTAATGCTTATTAACTTTCATTTACTCTTTTAAAAAACTATTAAACGAGATTAAACTGAAAGTTTACATTTTATTACTTCCATCAAGGAAAATGGCGTAGTGACTATTAAAAGTCCGTCACAAAAAAAAATACAGATGATAGAGAAAAATGTTTCTGTTAAGTATCTAGTGTCATCTATCAAGGAAAATGACGTAGTGAGTATTAACTTCCTCCAAAGAATAAGTAAAGTCAGGAGCAATTTTAACGTTTGTAGTTAGGAGAAATTGTACTTTTGATGTTTACAAGTTGAATTGATTTCATACATCATACACATTATTTTTGTTTCACATTATGCATCAGCTATATATAGTCAACCCTTAAAAAAATTACTTTACATATTTTGAAATTTTATTATAAGTTCCGAAATTAATATTTTCACCAATTAAATATTTGAATTATGTTTAATCCCTGTTCAGACTCTTGAAGTCAACATTTTTTTTCACTTAATACTTTTATGTTCGGTATTTTTAACTTAAACACTCCAACTCGTAAAAAAACGGTTCACTTGAACAATTTTGAGTGATGGCTAGATTTACTTCAAAAGAGTGTAACACACTCGCTAATAAATTTAATTTGTAGTCCATATAATGTACAATTTAACCTAAAAAGTCATCTTCCTATTTACTTTTTTCTTCTTAAATCAAAATTAAACTTCTCCAACCATCTTCCTCTTCTTTTTTCCTTTTTCTTCTTTTTTTTTTTTTTTTTATTTAATGACTTTTGGAATTTTATTTCTAGAATTCCAGATTCTAGATTTTCAGAATTTCAGTTATTTAAGAGTGATAGAATGACGCAAATATACAGCGAAAATGACAAGATTCATGACATTTGCAATTTGGTAATCACAAAAACTATAAAAATCTTTTGAGTTTACAAAAGTACAAATTTGATTGAATTAACCCTTGTAAACGTGTGATGTGGTTATAAATGAAATAGATAAAACTAGTTTAAACGAATTAGATGTTAGAAAAATAATTATATGAGTTCAATATGATATAATAGAAATATAATGTAAACTAATTAAAGTAGGAAAATTAATAAAAAGCCTAATTATAATCAAAATAATCAAAATCTTTTATAATGCAATGACCTAGTGGATAGGGTTGCAACTTGGACGGAGATTCTCCAGATTTATAGGGGATCCGCTCCAATAGGGACGGAGAATCTCCATGAATTTTCTCCACGGGGTGGGGGGTGGAGTGAAAAAATCTCCAAAGGCTGGGATGGGGCGGGGATCTCTCTCCCCACCTCATGGGATCCCTATGCCCACCCCCAACGGGGATTCTATGTAGAAATTATATAAAAAAATGTATTTTATATGTATATATATTGTGATATAATAATATTGTTAAATATGTAATTACTTATTTTGTAGATTATAAGCAAATAGTCTTAATTTTTAAGAAATGAGTATTGTGTGAAAATAAAAGATATGGTAATGGTTGTAATATTGCATTTTTCTAATGATATTATTCGTTAAATTAAGTTCTAAATTATGTGAAGAAAAAACTCTTTAAAAAAATTAAAAATGGAGATTGAGAATATCTACGGGGACCCTAATACCCAAGGAGACAGGGATGTGGATGATTCTCCCCATATTTTTCATGGGGATGCATATGGGGATTCTCCATCTAGACGGAGATGGGGACGGGAGGGGTAGTTCCATCCCCACCCCGCCCCATTTGCAATCCTACTAGTGGAGTTGTATAGGATAACTTAAACTTAACAAGGAGTGTCGGCTAATCGATGGAAGCAAGAAATTGAATCTTATATTTCAATATAGAGAAAAGATAAATGAAACTTATTAACAAGAAGAGTCTCCAATGCAAATATGATGCCTTTTAAGCCATGAAATCCCAAGATGTTGGGGTTTGAGTTACAACAACATTATTTACATGTAATGCTCAGTCTTACGGTGAGCATTAGGATTTTAAAAAGAACGTTTTTTGCAAATAGATGACTGTGGTTTGCCTTTGAGCAAATAAAGATTTGTGTGTGAAAGACCGTCTTATCGATCTTGTTTGCTTTAAATATTAGGGAAAACATTAATTTTGTTGACATAAAGGAAAACAGTTTTTATCCAAATATTTATTCAAACCTATGGCCAATTGTGTAATAGTTAAGCTCAATGGTAAAAAAAAAATTTCTAGACTAAAAATGTTTTGTTCACATCAACAAACAGTTTATTAATTCTACAAACAATGCAAACTACAATCATTTATTTACTCAAACAAATTACAATTTTTTATTTACAAAAAATATAGAACAACAAAATAATTATTTGAAATTAACCGTTTTAAAAATTAAGAAAAGAGAGCATTGACATTTGACCATGACAATAAAGATATGTTCACGGTTAGTCCATAAAATTTGTTAATTATATATACCCAGCTTTATTTAGTTTCTTAAATTAAAATTTTAAAAGTTTAGATAAAATATCAATTTCAAGAGATTTCTAATCATTCATCGAATCACTAAAAGAGGTATATACTCTCTTCTCCTTTTAAGAGTTTATGTCCTCCGTACTTCATCTTTTATTAATATTTTATATTTTGTAATTTATCTTGTAATTTTATTGGTAAAAATAATATTAGTGAACAAACTTAGTAATATATAAAATAAATAAGGAGCTACAATTTAGTAATATAAAATAAATATGGAGCTAAATAATGCTTTATCCTTTAAAAAAAAATGAACTAAACTGAAAAAAATCTAATTGAAGAACTAAATTATTGACTAAATGTTTAATGAATATTGTTGAATTGAAATTAAATTTAATGAACTAAACTAACCCGAATTTAAGTAAAAAAGAACATAGTCTAAAAAAAGTATTGTTGGAGATGACACAATTTAAAGCTTTCTAAATGACAACTTTTATATATTATTTATATAAAGGATGCTAAGGCTCTCTTATATTTTATTGAACGGAAATGAACTGAACCAATTCCTATTGAATTGAATTTGCTGAATTAGATTGAATTTTACTGTATTTAAGTAAAAAAAGAAAAGTAAGAGTTCTAGAGATTGTCTTAACGGCATAACATGAGGACTTTAGAGATACCTATAACATTAGAGGTGTATAATTCGACAAATTGTTAGGAGATTCAGGTTCTTAAGTAAAGTTAACGGACCTCTCAGAACATATGGTCCACAAATGTAAAAGTATTAGGAAACTATTGGGGTCATTTGACTTATTTACGGACAAAAACTCTCTAATAATTTCTCGTATGATTCACTGTATTTGATGTATTCTTTTAAGGTCCGTTAAAGCAACAAAATCAACTTTTATGGATATTAATTAATTACATAGATTTTCAAGCCTATTTCATGAAGGAAACTAAAATCAAATTCATTTATATCAAAAATTACAATTTAATTTATTTATAAAGTAATGCTTGTGATTTATATAATTTGCAGTTGAAAATTTGTGTTTTTTAAAAGTTTGCTAGTATGGATATTTTGCAAAATAAAGATAAATAATTAAGATTATGAAACCCAATCATTTTATAGTATCTGTGAATGATTGGACGCCAAAAACGATTGCAAGCTGCCTCCAAATTATATTTTCCTCCTTTCTTAGATAAAAATATATTGCAAAAGGCAAAATAAAAATAAACAAATTACATATATATTTTTTTTAAAAGAAATTATATATATTTAAAAAGCAGAAAACGACAGACAAAAAGTCAGTCGTGGAACTGTTTAGGTAAAATTCATGAAAGGGAGTTATTTGTGTCTGTTGGTCCTACTGACATGCACCTTTGTGAGATAGTCTTATCTTTCAATTACGACGTGCCAAAAATAATATTTGTTTGCTCCTTATATTTACTCTAATTTGGATTGGCAGCCTTGAACTTCAATTTGATAGATTTTCTAACCCTCAACCATTGTGTATCATATTTATGCCTTTATTAATTGATTAGATACATATAGTGAACCAAACATATGGTTTAAGACAGAGGGTGTATCTAGGGTCGGAGCCACTCCTACTCCTACCAGGAGCGGTTTCAATTTTTCTGTCCATTGAACCATCCTATAATGACTAGTTCCACCAATTTCATTTGAAAAGTTTATGAGTAACAACTGATTTTCTGACGTCATATTTGTGGGATGTCTATAAAATAGCGTAAAAAATATATTATTTTTTGTTGAAAATCTAATAAAACTTTATTGAAAATCTGCAATTCTCATAAAAAAAAAGTTTGGTTTTCCTTTATTTTCAACATTTATGCATGAGCTACAATGAAAATTTATCGCTCTGGAAGCAAAACCTTGCAGAATTTGTTTTACAACATTGGATATAAAATCAACGCCCCAACATTTTAGTTAATCTTGTATTTATCAGTTGTTTAAGATGCTTAAAAAATGTGTAATACACGTATTATTTTCTATGCTATTTTGTCTAAAGATAATGTTAGAAAACCGATTGAAATGCCAAGTTAAATTGATAGTTAAGAATTAAGATTCAACAATAATTTTGTATAAATCTCTAATATGCACATCTTCATACGAATATCTCAATAACGGTGTTGATATAATTTGTGTTAAGGACCACTAGATGCAAAGTCTTTGATATTATGCAAGAAATATTCGATTTAGAATCACTTGGACGGAAAGTCTTCAAGTTCTTAAGATTGGTTTAACGAGAACAAAATCTCGCATGGAACAAAAGGGTAAAAGTTCATTTGATTCTAATTTTCAGTATGAATATGAATCGTGAAAGCGTGACCTATCGATCCTTTAGACCTTTAGAATTTGAAGCTAGAGTTTATGCCTTAACTATCAATTCGAGCTTTTAGTTCAATCGATTAATTCTTAAGTAATAAACGCTAGCCAAAATTAACATGAGGCCAAAACATAAATTTAGCAAATATATGGCAATAAACTTTGTTCTGCATCTCGACGTGGAATCAACCTTTTTTTTCTTTTTCTTTTTTTGAGAAAACGTGCAATCAACTTCTCATTCTCATTATTAATTTTGTTTGGTAAAAACTGCTCATTATTAATTATCATCCTCCTTATTATTTAAGCTTCCGCAATTCAATTTAAATCAATGCGCGCCTTTTCATTTATCTTCGTTTTCTTATATCTTAACTCCTAAAGTAATTAATCAACCTCCCAAATTATTTCATCCACAACAATTCATAACAAAATGGGCAACCCTTTAACTCGCCGGCCACCGTCACCACCGCGCCTTCTACGGAGCAGGAGCGGATCAGAAAAAAACTCAGTAGGTCCGACCATGTTTACTAGCCAAAGATTCAGCAGCAGCAGAGCAAGATCAACTTCAAAATCAAGAAACACTAGCCAAAGGTTCACCACAGCAAACCAAGAAAATCAAGATTCTTCCTTGGAGTTTAATAACAAATCAGATGGATTTGTGAGGTTCTCACGACGTGGTACGAGCCCTGGGAATTCTCCCGTAGTAACGACGTCTAAGATGTCAAAGTCAACGGCTACTTCTCCATCAGCATGGGCATTATCTCCGGGAAGGTCATTATTTAATAATATGCTTCCACCGGAGAAGGTGCCGGTGCCGGTGGTGGGTGGGGAGAGAGGGAATAAAGTGAAAGGAGTGAGTGGTGTTTTGAAGTTTTTTAAGCAGAAGAAAGTGTCGCCGGCGGGGGAAGAGGAGTATCATAAGTTTAGGGTTTTGCATAATAGGGTGATGCAATGGAGGTTTGTGAATGCTAAGGCTGAAGCTACTATGTCATCTATGACAACACTTGCTGAGGTAAGTTCTTGTCTTTTTTATTTATAACTTCAAGGACATAAAAGGTATTTGAAGGGTGAGAAATTCTAAATTGGTTCGGTTTACTCAATCAATAAATATGTGACATTTGCACATTATTTTTTTGAACACAAGTCTTCTTTTATTTATGTGATATACTTCTCTAATTTCATTGCTCGGTTCCATTACACCTTATTCAAGATAAAAGTTCTCCAGAAAGGTTTACTGTAAAAAACAAAAATACATTAAAAAAATAAAAAGGTAAACTGAAAAGACTTGTGGTTACTCTTTATGTTTTGCTATTGAAGTTGGGGAATATTTTTTTGTTAATATCATAAAAATGTCCGTTAATGATATGAAAGGTAGATAATTAAAATTTTGATAATATAATTCCAAATATTTTGTTTCAAACATATAAGCCCAACTTCTTGATATGTGTGTATATTCTTTTATATGATCAATTTGTTTTTTCAGGATAGGTTATTTCATGTTTGGCTGAGGATCTTGAATGTAAGAAGTGTGATACTAGAAAATAGAATTGAAATTCAGAGAACAAAGCATGATATGAAGTTATTCCGAATTATTCATTTACAAATGAGTCTACTCAATAATTGGGATAGAATAAAGAGCAAAAATTGTGAAGCAGTGAGTCGGATATCAAGAAAAGTTTTAGCATTATCGAACACAATGCCCTTAGTTGAAGATGCTAAGGTATATCATTAATTACTGTCCTTGCTTACTTTATATATAACAAAAGGTTGAGAGATTTTAGTATACTCCTAGAGCACGATGACGTGATACTTCAAGTCAATAAATAGTAAATATGTGTCTCATTAACCAATAAGATTTTGACAATGTGTAATTAATTAAAATGTAATTCTTAGTTAATTATTTATATAAAATTCTAAATCCAAAAATAAAAACCCTAAACCCCAAAAAATAAACCCTAAACCCTAAATGATGAACCCTAAATACTAACCGATATGACGTGTCATCGAATTATAGATGCGGAGTACGTACCACGTCACCCGTACTTCAGGAGTATTTTAAAATTTATCCAAAAAGTTAAATGAAAATACTTGTTATTCACAGAAATTATCTACGTAACACATATGGCAAGTTGGACCAATTTTAAATATCATTACTGAAACTTTTTTCCTAATTATGACTTTTGTTATGTCCACATCCAATGTACACCATGTTATTCTTCATTAGTATAAAGGAGTCAAATAGTTAACCGACCGGAAAACCAAAATAACTAACTGAACTAATAAAATTCGGGTTTTCATGTTTCGATTTTTATCAATGGTTTTCGTTTTTACTTAATGAAGGGAGATGTGGAATCCATATACAAAGCAATGAGCACAGCTACGGAATTAATGGGTGACATAGTAGCCACCATTACTAATTTTCTTTCGCAGGTAAGGAATATTCTTACAACTTATTTATTTTAGTTGACCATGTATGATAAAATTAGGAAAAAGTATAACTAAAATCCTTGTGGTTTCAATGTTTTTCAAATAGAGGAATGTGGTTTTATTTTTTACAAATAGAGGGGTGTGGTTTACAAAATTGACAATTAAAGGAATTTCCTTTATATGACATGCGATATTGACTTTGATGATGTGTCATGTTGATTTGTTGACTTTGATGATGTGACACAATAAAATATTAATTTTTGGATGAAATGTCATGTTGACTTGATGACGTGGAAGGTTGACTTGATGATGTGTCAAATGATGTTAGTCAATTTCCTTTATTTGTCAAATATGTAAACCGCATACTTCTTTTTGTAAAAAATAAAACCACATTCCTCTATTTGCAAAACATTGAAACCACAAGAATTTTATTTGTACTTTCCCTGTAAAACTATATATGTTTATTAATTATAGTTTGAATTAATAAATATGATGAGAAGGTAGAGAAAACTCTGTATCTTCTGACGGAGCTCACAACCACACTTCAACATCAAGAGGAGAACTTAGCTAAAATGGAGGAGATTGTAACTTTTGTTGCTCTACTTCTTGTAAGTCAACTTCTGACTTGCCCTCATTTTTTCACTACTATAAACGAAGACGTATGAATCCCCCACTTAGACACTCAGTATAAGTATCTGATTTAAACTGATTTGAGCGCGTAAGTTCGCCTAGACGCTCAAAATCTGACTTATTGTCAAATAATTTCTGACTAATTTACGATTAATCTTCAAAATCTCTTGGCCGTCCGACTAGCGCTAGCCTCTTTTTACAGCACAATTTGTTTCTTTTGACCAATAATGTTTTACATATTGGCATAATTTAATTTTGTGAAATTATAAGTCAGAAATATTAGCTAAGTTTTTAAAGAGTGTATTAGGCCGAAATCACTAGTCACTCCGGGCCTATATTTGGACCTAATTAAAAAAAAGCAGCATTATTTTGGGGAACTTGTCTTTCAGATGAGCCAATATCCTTAACTTTGCATTGTGGGGAGGATTGAAGTTAGGATCAAAATGGTTCTTAAAATTGACATCTATATTCTGATTTGCTCGTATAAGATTAAAAAATCTCCATCCTAAACATAATTTGAAAAGAAATAAAAAAAATTACAGTATAAATTTTCACCACAACATCTATTGTGAACTGGTACAATTGAGCCAAAACCAAAAGGCATAGGAAACCATAAAAAAAAAATTTGGATTTATACACAAAACTATTCCAAGCTAATGTTATTAATAGTATATTTTTTGTTGTTACAGGCATGGGAGAAAAGTGTAAGAGTACAGCTGATACAACTAGTCAAGTAAACAATAGCATAGGCTCTAATCACTTTAACGGATCACTCGAGTTGAAGGGAGGAGATTGGTTCATTGCAACTGATGGTTTAAAAAATTCTGAAATTGTACCTAATAGAGTCAATGATACTATTCTGTTTGAACATAACGAAAACGTTAGTAGTTCAATCCGGATATATATCTATCATTTTACCCAAATGTCGGTACCATTTAAGTATATACTACAGATTGTTCGGTATGTACTTGAAAATTCAGAATTTGACTCTATGTAAATCAATGATACAATTGATCGGGTCTAGAAAATAAATAAATTCAACCATTCAGTTTTATTTAAAATCATATCGGTGAAATCACTCGTCGGATTTAAAACAACCTCCAAAAAATGGTACTCTCTACTTTCTGAAGATTATAATTTTGTCAATTTTCATATGAAACAACAATCTAAGAATCCTCTTATATTCTTCCAAATTTTTCCGAGTAAACCCATATTTCAATCTTTCAATATCGATACTAATGAATCACACATAATCAAGCTCCTTGGTTCAACACATTGTCTCTCTACAAGCAATTGCTTAGCTAATGTTTGCAGTTGTAGCATTAGATCGTAAATAATTGTCCCATTATCCAATCCAACTTTTTGTTTTTTTGTTTTTTTTTTTTTTTTTTCTTGTTAAGGGTTATGAGTGAAGTATGCAGGAGTTATTATAGGTCATGTTACATTCTGGTGTTGAATCTTATACAATTAATTGAAGTTACGTAAGTTGAGTGCAAATTTTGGTTATTTACTTCCATTGGCAATTGATTCATGACTAATATTGCTTTTTTAAATACAATGCAAGCAAAATGGAACTAAAATTATTTCATTATGTATCGGCATCGTTTTAATAACCAGAACTCTTGGAAATTTGAGATCTCATTATCTCTTACAGTTGTTTTATTTTAGAAGTTAGAAGCCCATTTCAATTTCCTACTTCGAGAAAACTATAATTTTCTCGCGTGCTGGCACATTCACAAAAACAGCCGAAACAATATGTTTTAAGACAACAAGTACAAGCATATTGCCCGATTACAGATAAACGGGTACACAACCAAGATCAATAGATTTCTTAACAGCATCCAACACTAACTGAGTTTTTCTACTAATTTCAGGCCACTTCTTATTAAGACCACATGCACCGGAGCTCTTAATTCCTTGCACAATTCCAGCCAATTCTTGAACCATCAAAACCTCTTGCGGCAATTCATTACCCACAACAATATTTTCAGGCTTAACATTCCACCCAATATGAAGATCAACAAACTTAGCAAGATATGTGAAGTCAAACAAAGCCGAATCCTCCTGTAACGGGATGAACAGATCCGTTACATGTATGCTTCCGTTAGAGCCGACTAATTGTAAGTCCATGGATGAATATGAAAAGAAAGAGCAATGAAAAATGGCATTCGTTTTGTCGGAGTCGTAGTGGAAAGAGGCAGAACATGAGAGTATGACACCGGATGCATTTTTGGAGACATGAGGCAAGGCAGTTACAGAAGTGGGGAGTTTGTAATTTTTGGACCATAAGATAGCTCCAATGCAGTACCATCCTAAGTCACCAAGTGCACCAAGACCGTCCATGTCTGGTTTTACTCTTATGTCGTTTGCTAAAAACTCCGGAGATGTTGGCATTGTGCATGTGCTGTGAATCTGAGTACCACACAAGAAGCAAATTATGTTGCTAGAACATGATATCTAAGTACAATAGTCCTAATATGAAAAAATATATATGGTCAACAGTGAGATTTTTGGTAAGCTAAAATAACAGTATCATTAGAGTTTGTTACTTGAGTGATTGAACCAAAAACTCAAGCTAATAGTTAAGGCTAACAACGTCTTTTTATATTAATCTCTCACATTGATTCAAAGAAAATAACAGTCCATTTGAGAATCCAATAGTGTTGACCAAAAACTATAGAAACATTGTTCTGTTTTGAGCTTCTCTTTCAAATAGCCATTTTTTGTTTCACAAGAACCAAATTATTATTCTTGAAGCCTATAAATTCAAGAATATTATACCAGTTACCAAAAGGAGAAAAAATAAATGAAAGCAAAAAAATAAAATAAATAGAACTTACAAATTCAAGAGTGGAAATAAGCTTAGGATGAGAAAGAATGTCCTTAATCTTAAAAGTCCTAGGATGATGAAGCCACATAGTACCATCCATGAACTGCACATCATTTGATTCACAAGCTTCCAAAATCTGATCCAACTCTTGCACATTAAGAGCTGGTGGCTTCTCCAACATCAAATGCTTCTTGTTTTGGGCAGCCAAAACCGCCCATTGAACATGCAGACTAGTTGGCAATGGCATGTAAATCACATCTATGCTTTCATCTTCTATCAATTCTTCATAGCTTCCATATAATTTTACTGATTCATCCAACTCATTTTCACTTGCAAATAGCTTTGCTTTTTCTTTTGACCGGCTTGCTATGGCATTCAGTGTTGAATTTGGAGCTAAGTTAATGGCTCTTGCTACTTTTTTTGCTATCTTTGCACATCCCATTATTCCAAAATGAATTGGGTTTTCAGTTTCACCCATTTTCATTCTGTTTTCTCTTGTGTTTCTCTGCACAAGTGTTTGTATTATGGGGATGAAATGAGGGGATACAATGTGTGGATGAAAATATTGTTAATTGGATTGCATCTACTATTTACAACCTTGCCATCAATCACGTTTTTGTGATTCATGTATGTCTTCTACTTTACATATCAGCAAAATGCACATATTTAATTGTAACCAAAAAAAATAAAAAATGCACATATTTAATAAACAAGAAACAATATTTACGTCGATAAAAATAACAACTATTCTACCAAGGTGTTCACAGTTAGGCCCTAAAATTTCCCCGGCCGACCTGAAAACTCAAACGAAATTTTGTATGAAGTTTCGAAAATTTTACCAAGTTGGACCTTTCAACCATTCATGTCAGTACAGCTTTGGCCTCAGTTAAATAAGCTTTAATACGCAATAAGTTCAACCAGGTTCAAACAAACTGTCAAAAATATTCTCAAACTAAATAAACCAACAAAATTAAAATATGAAAATCTGAAATATTATGATCACAGAACAAAAAATAGAAAAAAGAGGGGCATTCAAGAGAGTTGACTTACACGAAGTAGAGCAACAAAGGAGCAGCATTATAGGACAGAGATATTAGCTCTGTTTTTGAAGATGTTATTGGGCCGAATTGACTAGTCAATTTGGGCCTACTTAAAAAGCCCAACAAACTGAACTTTGTGGTCTGGGCTCAAACAACTTCCTTTGGTCTAATGTGGTCTCTGTCCAGGGGATGATCAAATTAAGCATCAAAATGGTTTTTAAAATTGACATACAAATAAAATGTAAGAGCTAATTGTTGTCAAAAAAAATGTAAGAGCTAATTTGGCCCTAATTTTTGGGAAAAATCATTCAAAGGAATAGAAATTCGTCTATACCTGTGTAAACACATATTCTTTATGGTTTAAATTCAACAAAATTATTTAGTTCAGTTCAGTTTAGTCATAAAGAATATAACTTAAATCTACCAATATGGGTTATAACCTTTCGTTGTAACTTTCCTTTGAACATAAAATGGCACAAGAATTCCAGATTACTCACAAGTGACTCAAAGTTATTGTTATTAATAATAAAATTTTGTATTACAGGCATGGGAGAAAAGTGTAAGAGTAGAGCTGATACAACTACTCATGAATGAACAAGCTCCGAGAAAAAATAAATAAATTCAGTATATTATTATAAAATTTGTCACCAAGACAGGGATTAAAAGAAAATAAAGGTGAATGTTAGCATAGTATAATCACTTTAACTAAACTCAGGCAGTAGAGATTTCGGGATTGTATCTAACAAAATCAAACGATTCTTTTCAGTTTGTCCTTGTAAAAAAATAGGTAGTTAATTCCGGTTATATATATTTTATATTCGGATGTTCAATGTTGTTTATTTAAGAATATCCAATATATGTGTTCGATATAAACTTGAATATGTCCAGAATTGGATTTAATGATAAAGTGAATACAAATGTCTCCTTCAGTTGTCGGTCTTGATGTATTCATCTCCCCCCGTGAGTGGGCTGAGTCTTAACAACACTCCAACGATTAAGTTAGTAAATCTAAGATAGAAAGAGAGCAAAAAAGTCATTAAAGAGAGAGATTATAAATGTACCGACATTATTGTTTAGAATATTAATAGGTAAAACATTTTAGGGGATTACCCAAAGTCATGGAGCCACTAATCGGGCTGCCTAAGCCAAATGGGTCGAATACACTGGTCGGACACTGCATAGGAGAGTTGGTGTCGCGGATGCTCCAAAGCCAACGGCGGAAAACCGATAAAAGTGCCCAAGAGAGTCGGTCTCTTATTTATCTATACTATGGTGGCGGTCAAGAATGAGTTTGTTGAGTTTGGACTAGTATCTCATAAACCTCGTTGTGATCTAATGTAAATCAATGATACAGTTTATCTCGTCTGAAAGAAAAACAAAAATTCAAGTATTCAACTAGATTTAAAATAATTTTATTCAATTATTTGATATAAAAAAAGAATCTACAGATTTGTAGTCTGGCCAACAAAGCAGTGAATTTGAAAACTGGAGGGAACATGGAAATGTGAAAGTGAATGGGGCCTTCATATCGTTGGAGAATATTTTTTGGGCCCTCCTATTTAATAGACCTTGAAGCTTGGACTCGATAGCATCACGTGACCATAAAACATTAACTCAGTCTTTTATTTTGTTGTCTCATTTATTATTTATTTATTTATGTCTCATCACCTGAAATTAAATGTACACCTTCTGCTGCTGGTTAAGGTTTCTCTTCTCTTTTGTTCTCTGTTGTACCTGTCTGATTCTCTATATTCTTTGATATTTTATCATATTTAACTTCATTAAATATTTGAGATTGTTATTTATTTGTTTTGTTTTTGTTAAATTATGTCCCTACAATTTGGAAAGTGTATGTTGCTCTTAGCTTTTTTTCAGTATCAAGAACTTAACTAGCTACCTTATTCATTTAAAATGTGGAGCCTATAGTCATATACATAATTCATCTTTTCTCATAAAAAAATAAATATACATAATTCATCTTTAGTTCCTCTTAAACTCACTCTGCCTCATTTTGGCTATGACAATTTTGTCCATTGAAAACTATAACAAAAATCAAAATTCAAGAGTAAAATATCACTTAAATTAAAATTTAAATGTTAGACATATGATGTTGCCTATATTCAAGCACTGAACACGTGTATCAATTAAATAACACATATTATGTTAAATATTTTTTTACGTAAGGGGGCAAAGATTAGGACAAAAATTTGGGAACTAACTAGATATGAAGTTGATTGTGGCCTATGCTTTCGGTCTTACTTACATACTAGCTACGCCTATTCTTGAAAGTGGAATTAAAGATGAAAATACTTTTTTCAAAATTGACTTTCAAGATATTGGAGAAGGGAGCAAAAAAACAGAGCATGCATATGTACAACTCTTTATATAATTGCTTTTTTCTTTGAATTTCAGTTCTAGATAAACTCTCATTATTGTCAATACCTCATATTATTGCTAGACTGAGCACACCAAAAAAGCAAAATTTAGTCTTTTTTCCATGAAGAAATTATATATCTTCAAGTGGAGCTGCAATGCTGGACTTCATCTACTTATTCATTGGTATTGCCTTTTCTTTTACGTAATGAGAGCATTGCTATGAAATAAAAATAGAAATGGAAGCATAGTACAAACCTAAATTTAAATATGGAATAATCACAAATCTAAATTTAGAGAGTGTCCATAGCTCCTCAAAGAAAACAATAAAAAATAAGATAGGGAGTGTTTCCATGGCTCCTCAAATAAAGCGATCGAAAATCGATTTTCCAAAAATTTGTCTTAGCAAGCCTAACTAACCTCAAAAGGCACCTTAAGGGATATGATTGATTGTTATATTTAAGGTGCCAATATAGCTCCCAAGTTAGCAATGTGGGACAACCTCACGTCCAAATTATATGGTGCGTGACGCCAATATAGCGGGGGCTCCCACATTGCTTAACCATGGCTCTGATACCATCTTAGCAAGCCTAACTAACCAAAAGGCACCTTAAGAGATAAGATTGCAAGCTATATTTAAGGAGCTAATATAGCTTCCAAATTCGCAATGTGGGACAATTCAACAATTTGGCCAGCTACATAATACCGTTAGAAAACCAAACTCTTTAAAAAACTCCTCAAATTTGAGGATACATTGGTTTAGCAACTCTGGTTGGAGTTGCACCAAGTATGTAATTATATAGTATTAAACCAAATCCATCTTAAGATATCTTCCTACTTTTGGCCCAGCCACCATTTTTGTATTTAATGCTAATTATCATTAGAACTCCAAATTATAGCCCTACCAATAATAAAGTTGTCTTAATGCAACACAAAAGGAATTAGGAAAACACTTCAAATTTCATTAGAGACATAAAGAAGAAAAAAAAAAATAGTTCTCCTATACCAATCCCCTCCAAGCATTTGAAAAATAAAATAAACAATGGAAAAAAGAAAAAAAAAGTCAAGTAAAAATTAATCATATTAACATTCCATTTCCACTTCCACAATAGGCTTTTGTGCAATAGCACCATCACCACTAACTAAATCATCACCAACACCACCTCTAACTACTACACTTCCCGGCAATTTCCTCTTTGGCTTAGCTTCTTGTAACATCATCACAACATCCCTCATCGACGGCCGGTCTGCAGGATTCCGGCTAGTGCAGAGCAACGCAATTCTAAGCATTTGCATCATTTCTTCTCTCACAGATGCAATTGACGCCCCCGCATTCTTGTCTAAAATGTCAAGGATACCGTTTTTATTCTTGATTTTAGACCTCACCCAGTCCACTATGCTGTTACCATCCCCAAACTCCGCGTCCACGGATCTTTTTCCAGCGATAATCTCCATTAACACTACTCCGAAACTATAAATATCGCTCTTTTCGTCTACCTGTAAAGTGTAGGCATATTCTGCAAATGAAAAAGAGATATTGTCATTTAAAGATCCAATGGCATGCAAAAGAGAATGATATGCATTATCTCCATGAAGTCAAAACTGCAGTTGATTAAAGGGCATATTAAATTCTTTGTTAGGGACCACTTGTCTTTCAAAAATGGGCAAGAAAAATAAAGTCAAAAAATAAAACAAAATTGCTCAAGCCTTGTTATTTCAATTTTGTTTGAGTTTGGTACATTCAACCCCCAATCTTTTAATTTTAACATTAAAACCATGAACTTTTTTCTTGTAACTAAATCTGCCATGCTCAGAAAAACAATTATAAACAAACAGTTTCAAACCGAGCAAAGCGGAGAGGAACGAAGTAAGAAGAGTGTAAGATAAAGCATTTGTTCAACGGAAGTATTGTAGTTACAATACACGAAAGTGAGAATAATCGAATAAACAAAGGATCTGGGTTGCATTTTGCCAAAAGGAAAAGAGGATTGTACCAAAAACACATAAATAGTAAGAGAGTTCACACGCAATAGTGCGCCATGCACAAAACAGTTATCACATTCTCTGCGCCAAAAGGTGCAAATGACGTCCATTTTGCCCAAAAAATCAAAACTGTATTTCATTTGCTTTAACAAAGATAAAGCATGGTTTGTGTTTGATATGTGTACTCAAGGAAAAATAAAAAATAAACAAACAATCAACAAAAGTGTTTTGGATTTTACTAGCTCTTGTACTTAACTAATGGTGTTTGTTTCAAGAACCGAAAAGAACAAAAAAACTAAACTAAGTGTTCGAGATGATCATCGAGATTGATTTAATTAATCGATGATGTATTCAGCTAAAAAGATTAAATATTAAGATTTAATTCAAATTCAAACTAATGGAATTTTGATAAACTCAACTGAAAATAAATTGTACTCACCAGGTGCAATGTAACCGTAGGAACCCGCGATCACAGACATAGACTCATCGCACTCGATCAATTTTGCCACACCAAAATCTGCGACTCTAGCCTCCATTTCACCGTCTAACAAGATATTACTCGGCTTCAGGTCGCGATGAACAATAACCGGATCACAATCATGGTGAAGATAGCAAATCCCCTGAGCTACACCGAGAGCAATTTTATATCTCGTAAACCAATCCGCCACTAAATTTTCCCCTTTGTTTTTCCCATGTAATAAATCCTCTAAATTACCATTAGGCATGTACTCATAAAGGAGCATCGTACACTCTCTGTTGCTGCAACACCCTAACAATCTCACTATATTCCGGTGCCTCACATTCCCCAACACTTCCACCTCAGCTAAAACCCCTCTCCTCCGTCGGATATTCTCTTTATTCTTCCCCCACAGCTTTTTAACCGCTATGATCTCGCCACCTGGCATCTCTGCTTTGTACACTGTACCTGTGGACCCCATCCCCAATATCTTATCCGTCATGGAAAGACATTCAAGCACATCATCTGCCGCGAAATTTAACCGTTGGAAGGCTGTTAATTTCCACGGTCCGATCTCTCGTTCGACCGTAAAATTCCGTCCGTAGCTTGTTCGAAAGCATCTGGTTCCGGCTACGAGAACGAATAAACCAATGCCGAATGCAGCCGCCATAATCCACACTATAGCCCCCGCTGTTCTCTTCGGCTGATGACTGTTGTGATCTTCTAATGAAAGTGTGTCTGCGGCGCACGGTTTGGCTAAAACGCGCCCACAGAGGCCTTCATTGCCCGAGAATGACGACGGATGCAAGTTTGGAAGAACCGAACCGGATCCTGGAATCGGTCCGGTTAACCGATTGTATGCCACATTGAAATTCTCCAATGTTGTGCAGTTCTCAAAATTGGACGGTATAGAGCCCGTGAGAGAGTTGTGAGAAAGATCGAGATCGGTAATGTACGGAAGCGCCGAGATCTCCCACGGAATTATTCCTGTGAGCGTATTGTGGCTCAGGTTTAAACATAGAAGCTTCTCGCAATGGCCTATATCCCAAGGAATCGAACCGTTCAGCAAATTATCATGTAATTCAATCTTATACACGACGCTACACCCGATAAAATTCGGGATTTCGCCCGTGATTTTACTCGAACTGGCTACGAAAATCTGTAGATTCGGAGATTTCCATATGTTACTAGGCAATTTGCTGTTGAACGAGTTTGCCGATATGTTCAGGTACTGTAACTGCGGTGCATTGCCGAGATCCTGAGGGATTTCACCCGAGAAGTTGTTGTTGCTCAGGTCCATGAAATTCAAATTCTCCGAACCTCCGAAACCGTACGGAATTGAACCGTTGATTTGATTGTTTTGAATTCGGAACCGGTATAATGATGTACAGTTTGCAAGAGACTCGGGTAGACTTCCGATAAATTTGTTGGAGAAGAGTAAGAGCTTGAAGAGCTTGTTTCTGTGGCAGAGATTTGTCGGAAGCGGACCGGTGAGGGAGTTATTCGATACGTCAAGCCATAGTAAGTTGCCATTAGAGCCTAGCTTCTGCGGCAGGATACCAGTGAAGTTGTTATTCCAGAGACTTAAAGTGTCTAGATACGGCAACTCACCAATTCCTTCCGGTATCTCTCCGGTAAGTTCATTTTGCATCAAGCTCAGCCTGATTAACTCTTTCAAAGACGATAATCCTGCCGGGATTGTTCCTGTCAGGTGATTATCAGACAAGTCGAGTACCTTGAGAGACTTCAATTTCGGAAAACTCACCGGGATTTCGCCCGTGAAATTGTTCTGAAATAGTAACAGCATTTCGAGTTTCTTCAAGTTTCCGAGCACTGAAGGAAGATTACCGGAGAGTGAACAGCTTGAAACGTCGAGATACCGGAGATTAGTTAACAATGCAAATTCCTCCGGTATTCCTCCGGTAATGAGCTTATTATATCCCATCTCCATACGCTCAAGCTCGCTCAGAAAGCCTAATTGAGGCGGTATAGGCCCTTCTAACATATTCCCAGCCAAGCCTAGAAACCTCAATCTCGGAAAACCTCCATAATCAACCGGAATTTCTCCTTCGAAATAGCTTCCAGTGAGGTTGAGTCGTTCAAGGTAAGGCAACGAAACGAACTCTGTGGGTAGTGTACCGGTGAAGTTATTGCTGTATGCTTGGAAGACTCTCAAGAACTTCAACTTGGAAATTCCTGATGGAAAACTTGAATTAAAGCTGTTATGGCTGATGTCAATACTCCTCAGCTCCGATAACTCGAAAAGAACTGGTGGGAAAGGACCTTCGAAGTTATTAGCACTCAAATTCAAGTGAATCAGGCTCTTTATGTAGCGAATTTCGGGTGGAATGACACCGGAAAGACCTCGGCCGGAGAGGTCGAGGCGTATTATCTGAGCTGTTGTTTGGTCACATTTAATCCCGGACCAAGAACACCAAGCGGGGCCTCGGGATTGGGTAAGATTCCAGTCATGGAATGTGGATAAAGGGTCTTGGAGGGAAGATTTAAGAGAAAGAAGAGCTTGAAGCTGAAGAGGGAGAGAAGAAGAAACAGAGTGAAGAAAGAAGAGGAAGAAGAAGGAGAAGGAGAAGGAGAAGGAGAAAAGGAAAGGAGGTTTCATGGTGAAGAAGTGGGGATCAAGTATGAAAGGGAATGGAAGAAAAGAGAGGTAAATTTAAGGGAAGAAAGAGAGATGATGGTGCTTTTTGGGAGTGCTAGGTGAAGAGGGAGGAGTTTCATGATGATGATGATTACAATCTGCTTCAGTGGGTATGAATTTATGATTATGATTATCAAAAATTCATCTTCTTCTTCTTCTTCTTCTTCTTATTCTACTGCTACTGCTACTATTTCAAGTATTTGAAATTCTTTATAGGTTTGATATGCAAGAATGGAGAGGCTTTAGTTTTGTTTTGTGTGGCTCTCTTAATTAATTTTCTTTTTTCTTTCACTTTCTCTTTTGTGTGGCACTTTTCATCATTCCTTGTTGCCTTTATTTTATCATGTTTGGCCAACAAAATTAGTGATACTGTGTATCAAATGGTCCTCCCAGGATCCAAGAAAGTCATTTCAATTTCCAAACCATTTTATCTCATTAATTCATTTATTGTTTTGAATGATAATAATCTATTTTCTCTGGGATTTTCAGGTGAGAAACTTCTCTTCTCTGCCTTGGACCACCATCCTCCTCTGTAACTAAGACCATTCTTCCTTGTTTGGGTATTTGTCACTAGCTATGATAAAATGTTGTATCTAAAGTTTTAGATCAAATATTCTTATTGTTAGGATGGAAGAATTTTACTTTCAAATGTCCAAAATTGTGCAATTAAGAGTTCAATATTCAATTTTGATACCCACCAAAAAATGATTTAGTGGATATTACGCTCCAAAAGCAAGTACGAGGTTCCACATTCAAATGTCAGGATTAACAAATGATAAAACTCTCAAAAAAAAGAGTTCAATATTGATAAAATAAATGGATAGTACATGGAGGTTCAACTCACACTGTGTCACATTATAATTGTCTCTTATTAGCAACAAAAACACTTGCAAACACATGATATTGCGTAAGGGTTGAGCAAAACTGAAACAAAAACCGAAAATTGAAACCAAACCAGGATTATTCTTTTCGGTTCGATAACTGAGCAAACCAAATTATAATTATATTACTTTTATTTTAAGTATATTTCCTTTTTTAATTTTGTAACCAAGTTAAAACTTTGTCTGATTTAAGTTTAAATAAGGTTGGTTTAGGTTGAATTTTGAGAATATTGGATTTTATCTTTGACAATACAAATTACAATCCCATAACACTAGTCTAATCACATGTTGTATTTTTTCTGTGTGTGAATTATTTTGTATATTTGATGTGATTAAACTATTGTTGTAGGATTGTAATTTGTATTGTGAAAGATCTAAATTTAATTTAGTGTTCGTTAAAAATTAAATTGATAAATTATTATATGGTTAAACAACTTTAATGTTTTCTTAACAATAAACTGATACTGATATTTCAATTCTAATCTTAATCAAACTAATCGAAAATGAATAAAATTCGGTTCGAATTGATCTGAGCCTAAATTAATTTAGTTTGGTTAAAATTGAGAATACCTCTTGTTCAGTTTGAATTTGTTAGATTAAGTGAAGTATTTATCCGAGCACAAACCATGCTCACACCTAATTGAAAATCTAGCAACATAAACTCATATGCATCTCGTACAATTTTAAAACCAACATACAATTGTCAAAATGGATATCTTATCTACATTCTTAATATGTATTAGATAAAAATAAATTACAAAAAATCTCAAGTGTTAATGTATCATTTCAATTTAAAAGACATTCTTTCTCAAACGTTATTGTAAATTTATATATAAAGAATAAATACGCAAAATTCTTGTTTTCTAACTAATTGAAATACGGTTCATAAAGTTTTCCGATTACAAGATTTAGAGTTTTTCTTATGATGTTGAAATTAGTCAAGGTCGCTAATACTAATTAATACTGTACATACTCAGCTATATGTTCCAAATATTCTAATATGCTTCAACAAAATGGCGGGGTGGTGGGTGATTCAAATTCCATATGATTGCCGAAACTGTCAGTAAAAATGGATAAATAAAAGAATAATAAATAATGCTCTTGTTTTTTCTGCAATCACTCAGTTTGACTTGTGTTAAAGCTTAATCAATCCACCATAATCACCAGTTTAATTGCATAATTTATTAATTTATACTCTATACTTTTTGTGATAAATTAATAACTTATACTATACTTAAACAAGTATTCCTTTTTTCTTAAGAAAAGGACAAAAGAGTGCACTGCTATAAATTATCCTCCAATATTTTTTAGTATTATAAATGATTTGGAATTTGGAATAGTTCCATCCAACATCTTTTTCTTAATAACAATGTGTCTGATCATTTTCATCATTATTGATTGAAAAGGATGTAGTAAATTTCAGGTAAATATTTTCTTGAACAACTAAAGTTACAGTTACCTCACCCTTCCATTTGCACCATCTGCCTCTTGCTAAAATTGTTAAACATACAAATCAACTCATTCAATTCATATATATGGTACTGCAATTCTTGACAGCTGCCAATACTTTAATAGCATATATATAGCTTATACTTCATTTTTAATTTTTCTTGTGACTTTGGTTTATCGGCTAATATTTACTACTCTCTACATTTTAAAATGATTGTCATATGTGATTTCCTAATTTGAAACTTGTTAAACGCTCTTCAAATAGAAACTCTTCAAATTAAAATTTTTTTGTATACTATGAATTAAATCCGAGACCTAGCTCAAGTAATTTGAACTTTTTAACCACTCAAATTAATCAAATTGCTTTATATCTATTACTTGTTATCGTAACTCTTAAAAACTTAAATGATTTTACTTAGAAAGAACTGCATATGAATAAATATTTCTTACTATTAACCTCCAACATCTTTAGTCATCTCGTTGAAAAAAATTAACTAAAAGAACAAAAGCTAATTAAATTTGGAATGCTCCACACACGTGAGATATAAGGGACTCTTTTTGACGAGATAATTCCGTATGTGTAGTAATATTTTTTCTATATAATATCAAATAAGAAATGGGAGAAGCACCACTTGATAGATTTTGTTCAGATGATGATGTCAAAGGACACTTCCGTAGTAGCTTAAACATATTCTTCCCCAACCTTTTTCAACTGAATGCTTTCATTTTATTGTATTTTCTGTTATTAATGCTTTGAAATCAAACGCAATAAAACTCAAAGTGTGCACTTTTTTCTTTCTTTATTTTAATTTCTCTGTGCTATCTATAATATAACATGCGTGCATAAATAGTTGCATATAATAAGGATAAAATTATATTCTAAACCCTCATTTAATAAATTTTTAATCTAAATATTATTTACTAAAATTACATATATTTCAAAATGGAGGAAGTAGAATATAAATTTAGTGGTTAGTATTTGTTTTTCTTGATAAAAGGCTATCATTTTTGTCGAGTAGAGTTAGCTACCGTTAAAAAAATAAAAAAAAAGAGTTGGTTGTAGTTTTATGCCTTTGAAAGAGGATATTACTGGAATTAAAATGGGTCACAAGGTCAATTTAACTATGTTTGGTGGCATGTGAGTTAATTACTGTTCGTAGTAAAATTCTGTTCATTATATCTTATCAGTACTTATCAATAATTCATTTCAATTCACTTTACATAAAAATTTCGCAACTTGATAAAATAATTATCAAATCAGTGTATTGAAAAACATTGTACCGTTATAACATTTGGTTAAACAAACATTTGGAACAAATTTGCACCTTGTCCCGATTTATAATTTACTAACATTTTAGTTAACCCAAAATCCATTATTTTATAGATTTGTTCATGTAATAATAATAATTGAAAAAGAGAAAAATGGGAGCAGAAAGAGATATTTCTATATTTATTTTTTTTTGAAAGGATATTTCTATATTTTTTTATGAGAAGAAAAATGCAGTAAAAGTTACACACTAAACTTGGGAAAGTAAAATTTCAGGACAACCTGATTTAAGTATAAAATAAATTTGCAAAAAAGCATAATTTAACAAAAAGAAAATATTAGTAATGAGGGTTATCGCAATGTATGCTCATTCGTTGGTGATGGTGCAAACGTTCTTCGCCAGTTTTTTGGAGACTCCCACTTTAAAATCCATAGACGAATCTATATGGAAGCAGAACGAAGACAAATAAAGAATTATTCGTTGGAAAGTTCCATCTTATTTATCTTATATTTCATATCAAATTTATTTCCTCTATCATTTAAAGAAACAATGATAGTTTTTTGCTTTCATTAAAGAGTGGAACGAGCTCGTCATATTCTTGTTTATATGGACTTTAAGGGTTTTGTGTAAGTTTTTAGCTAGAGGAATTTCTTTTGAACAAACTCTAGGAGATTCGCGGAGAAATTTTTCTATTTGTAAAGCGTTTAAAGTCACATCTCAAATAACCTCCAACAGGTGGTTGCCTGACACTAACTAATGTTTACAGCTAGACGATCCAAATTTGAACCTTGGAGGAGAGATAGGAAGAGAAAAAATTGAGTATTAAATCACATCTCAGATAATAAAAGCATGTGGTGTATAAATAAAGAGGTTTTTTTTTTTACAAAATTACAATACTTACTATAAGCCAATTACATATCTATACCACTTTGGATAACGTTTGCAAAACTAAACACTTTCAAAGTTTTGGGATGAAAATACCTTTCATTTGAAAACATCACATAACTGTTCCCACCTCATTCACGTCCCTCTTCTTCCCTTCATTCATTCGTTCTTGCTTTCCCATTTGTAATTGACGACAACAAACAACAACGACGACAACGATAACAATATCAACAATGGGTTTCATCGATCAGGGGCGGACCCAGGGGGGCTCGGGTGGGCTCGAGCCCCCCTCAGTTCCGGCACAACCCTTAGAGATATGCGATAAATTTCGGCTAGCCCCCCCAAAATAATGTATATTAACAGTAAAGATGATAAAATGAACAAAGTGAAAGGATGGGAGAGTTGGTAAGAAGGATGTTTTTAGATGTGAAGACTAGGGTTCAAATCCCACCATCTACATTTTTTTTTCTTCCAACATTATTAATGTTTTTCATCAACTTTTTCCCCCTATCATATTATTAATGTTTTTCATCAATTTTTAATTTTTTTTCACCTAACATTATTTTTTTTTTATCAATATTTTTCTCCTAACATTTATTAATGTTTTCCATCAATTTTTAATATTTTAATGTTATTTTGATCGAAAACTCTACTTTTTTGTTTTTCCTTTCTATTTTTGATAATTTTATCAACAATTTTTTATTAGATCATTAATTTGTTTCTTCTAATTTTATCAACTCTACTTCATTTTTGTATACACGCATATATAAAAAAAAATTTACGCTAGAGCCAAAACTAGCCCCCCCGATCGTCAAATCCTGGGTCCGCCCCTGTCATCGATCGACGACAACTGAGGATTCATTGATAGACAATGGCGAAATCTAGTGACGAGGAAGAGAAGAATGCAGGTCTAGAAATGGAGAAAACAAGAAACAACAGAAAAAAAAGGAAGAAAAATCAGATTGATCTAGTTTCAATTTTTTTGTCGTGATGTCGTGCTGCACGACATCACAAAAGGGTTTTTTTTTTTTAATTTTGGGTTAAATTTGCATTCTAGCAAGTAGCACCACAAGAATATAGTCCTCCAAAATGCTGCATGAATTTCTATAGGATAAATACATTTAAGTGAAAATCGCAAATAAAAAGTATGATGCAAGAATTTCTATTAACTCACTGAGTTAAGTATGATTGAGTAGGTGGAAGAGAGACGTAGCAGATGTGGAAGAGATGGTGGCGGCAATGATGCACTTGCGAGCTTTTTTGAGTTTTTTGGTCTTTAATTTTAACTTCAATTCTGCTGAGTTTTGTCATAAAAATGCATTTTGGTACATACGAAGGCCGATGACAGAGAGGACATAGATCAAGGGTAAAAATGGTAGAGATTGACAACAAAAAGAAAAACGTTTTTGAAGTTGATGTAGAACAGAAAACCAATAAAAGAAAAAAAAATGTAAAGTAATGAAATACATATTTTTATTTAAACATCTTAAAAGTCTCTAGTTTTATAAAAAATATTTAGATATTTAAACGGCTTATAAAAATACAGTCTTTTTTAGAAAAAAAAACTTATAAGTAAAACATTGTGGGAGATTCTATGGTCACTTTGTTTTTCACAAAGTAACCATTACTTTGTTTTGTCCACCATTAGATCATGAGTTAAAATCTAATCTAATGGTAAATAGGACAAAGTACAAACAAAGTAAAGGAAAAACAAAGTGACCATAGCCTACACCAAACATTGTATAAAGATAATTGAATTGTCCTAAAAAAGATAATTAAAGTGGAATATACTTATATACCCTTGATTTTTTTGGAGGAGCAATTATCTGAGTTCTTTTTGTAAAAACAGCAGCAGAAGGGATGGAGGGGATAGTGGGCCCCAAAACCAGAATGATCCAAGTGGGCCCCTGAACCACTTTGTCCCCTTCATACCCTTCACTTGTAATAGCCCTAGTATTTTTTTTAAAGAAATTCTTTTATTTGTTTATTTATTTTATTTTTAACTGACTTTATTTTAAGTTAAGAAGGGAATGGCACGTGACTGATCACGCACTCATGTATCGCGTGACAAACGTGACCCCACACCTTTGATCATGTAGATGGGGCGTGCCGGCCCCATACGCCACGCGTGTTTTTCCCACTATTTCTGACCTTGACGGTTTTGTCCTTCCGTTTTAGGGTAAGGACGATATTCTCCAACTATTCTACCAAATTAAATGCATATTTTGCACCGATTTTTACACATTTTAAGATATTTCTTTTTGACAAACCATATTTATTTTCATGAGTTTAAATGATATTATCATTTTGAAGAATACATTATGCTAAATTGCTCATAAAGATAAATACATAAAATTAGATGATCATTGATATAGAAAAATAAATATATAAAACTAATGCTGCCAAAAAACATTATCAACTTTCTTAAAAAATAAAATAAAAAATATAAAGACTAAATAATATATTTGACTGTAGTTTGTGGAAGCACAATAAAAATACGAAAAGTATCAATTAATTGGGTGCCATTGGCATGTTGTATATAAACCAACCAATTTTGGCATGAGATATTACTATTAGCCTCTTAACTTAAGGCAGTCATACTCATTTGCTTTGGAAGCTACATGTATGTTAGTGGTCCTAATCCTAAAAGATGAAAATTATTAGTGATCAACTGCCTCGATTTTCTCTCTATATTTTCCTTAAGTGGTACAAAAGTCTAGACCATTTTTCTTTTCATTTTTGCTCATAATATATATATAGCACAATTTTAATTTTAATTTTGTATACAAGGAAGGCATCAGTCATTATCATTTAATCTTGTCGTATGGCTTTGCTTTATATCACATTTATTTCCTGATATAGGTGGAGTAAGTTTTGGGGCCTATGGCTCATATTTATATACAGAAATTGATGTTTGAAAAATGAAAGAATTTCTCTCATTTTGATGCATCAATTATATATGTCAAGGACACAAATTGGATTTAGCTATAGAGACTCATATCTCCATTTCACTTGCTTATTTTAAGCCTAGCTAGTGACTTTTACATTTTTATGTAGCTAGATTGCTCTTCTTATTAATCAAATTGCTTCTAACATAATTAAAGAGTGCTAAGCTATAGGCTATAGCTCGAGATTTGTGACAAGTGTCGAGTGATAACTTGTTATTATAAAGAGCGATTTGGATGAACTTTTATTGTTTTGAGAGATTAATATAAATGAATGTTATTGATTCTCAACTATAACCTTAAATTGGTTTATTAGCATGGTATCAGAGTTTCAGTGACCAAACGATCTTAAGTTTTTAGCTCCATTCTTTTTGGCTGAACTGAACTGAATTGAATTTGCTTAACTGAGTTTGCTGAATTTGTTGAACAAAGAAAGAATTTTGCTGAACTAAATTGAATAAAACTGAACTAATTAAGTTAAAAAGAACAGAGCCTTAGTGTTGACAACCTCATCATTGGTGGAATTAAAAACACGCAGTGGGATGTGTTGAGCACTCTTCAAGTTAGGCATTCACATGAAGAGCGTGTCGAAGATTAAATAAAGACGTCGTTGAGCCTTAACTGTCATCTTAAGCTTTTAGCCCTTTTTTTTATCGAAATTTTTTGAACTGCACTAAATTTATTGAAGTGAATTTATTAACCTTAATTTTATTGAATTTAAGTAACAAAAATGGAGCTTTTGTTTAGTGATTGACATGGTATTAGATTCTCTGTAAATTAACGGTCTTGAAATAAAGTCCTGACAAACTTATTTAATAATGGTAAATAAAAAAAATGTATGGACTTTTGTTATGTTCTTTAGCCTTTAAGAGGCTTTGGAAGACAAATCTGAGCTAGATCATATATCATTTAATTTGGTAGTTCGAACTGGTTAATTTGTCCTGCTACCTTGGAAGCTAAAATAGCTCCTTAAATATAACAAGCAATCCTATCTTCTTAAGGTGCATTTTGGAGTTAGTTAGGCTTTGTTAAAATGATATCAGAGCCATGGTTGAGCAATGTGGGAGCTCTCGCTAAATTGGCATCACGCACCAAGGAAATTGGGTGTGAGGGGGTGTGCTAAATTGTCTCACATTGCTAACTTAGGAGCTGAAATAGCTCCTTAACTATAGCAAGCAATCCTATCTCCTTAAGGTGTCTTTTAGAGTTAGTTAGGCTTTGCTAAGAGAACTTATTCTCTATAAAGTAATTTTGTGTTCGTTGTCTAATGTGAGCATCAAAAGTTTGTGTTATGTTCTAATGTGAGACTTTGTAGACCATATGTTTTAATTAAAGAGAGCCATCCTGAGTTTTTGAGTACAAATTGTGGTTTACGTGAAATTGTTGATTTCAACGAACCAACTCATCCACCCATATACAAGAACAATTTATCAATAAGTTTTTTGTACTCTATTATTTTCAAGCCATAAGGTTCTATTCTTTATGATTGAAAATTGAAAATTACTGACCTGAACTGCATATACCAAAGTGATATTACTGAAAATTAATGTATTGAAATGTACTGAAATAAACTACTAATAAGTACTCATAAATCATAAAGAACATGATCTAACATTTACAATGTTGAATTTGAGTAAAAAATGACAATAACCACAAATTATTTGTCAAAACCATATATGAAAATTGATATGTGACAAATTCCATATCGAGTCAATATATTACAACAACAATAAAGTCTTAGGTTATGTTCTTTTAACTTGTATTCAACAAATTTAAGTTCAGTTTAGTTTAACTTTTCTCAGTTGAGTTCAATTCAGTTCAACAAATTCAGCAAATTCAATAGACATTCAGTCAATAGTTCAGTTCAACTTATTTCAGTTTAGTTCAATTTAGCTTTTTTTAAGCCAAGAAGAGCAAGGCCTTAGTTTAAAAAATACTTCAGGGTCAATAATTTTTCTCCTTCTACTCCATCCTATCCACTTCATATTTTCCTCAATGCCCAATAAATTCATATCACTCTCAATATTGCGTTCCAAATTTGTTTAAGTCTTCCCCTACTCCTCACTATTATATCCTCTTTCACTCTTCAAACCTTCTAATAGCACATCACTCGATATTCGTCTTACATGGCCAAATAATTTTGGATGATTTTTCCTCGTCTTATTCTTAATGCATGAAATGTCTACTTTCGTCACATTATGAAACAAAAATTTGATTAAATGAAAGGATGCAAGTCAAAAGTTAATGCATCCTAACAAGTGAGCATTTGAAAAGAAGTGGGCATGGGTTCATAATTCTAGCTTTGAAATGTCTTAGACTTGAAAATCTCTCTTACTCTTAGTTAGTACCTAAGACAAACAAGTTAACTGTTGTCCAAATCAAACAACATGTGAAGAGTGGGGTTAGTTTATCAGTGACAGCTGAGTTATGTTACATCTTTTTAGACAATTACATTTCCATACCATACTTAATTATCTTTATTATTCTTGTAAATTAATGTACATATATATACATCAAAATTAATGTAATGTTGCAATAGTGGAGTTCTAGCTTGCCTAGCTAGCTACCTAATTCATCCCTTACTTGTCTCCATTGCCTAGCTAGGTCCCCTGCCCAGTTTTTACCAATTCAATGCCATGTGGCCCTTCTAATTAACACAAACTAAACTATCATAAACTTATAAAGACACATATGTAGCTCTAAATAATTGTTTGGAAATTCTACATAGGTTGGAGTATGATCCAAATTTAGTCATGTATATATAAGCTTACTGATACGACCCTATCTTGGGAATCGATCAAGAGGGATCGTTTTGGAGTGGAAACGACCTAAAACACCACTCGCTTTTCTAGTTAGCGCAAACTGAGATATTATTAACTTCTGAATTGATTGATTTTACAAATTACAAGACATGAAAGCCTTTAAATAGAAAAGCAAGAACCCTAGAAATAATAAAATAGGAAATACTAATCCTACCAAAATAAGAAGACTAACTAAATAAGAATTATAAACCTATTGCTACTATAACAATATAAATATAACTAAATAACAATAAGACTCCTAATTAGACAATAACCAATGTCGGACTGTAGTATCCGGGTTGTATCACTTACTGTTTGAGAATGACTCGACGATCCTGTAGTATAGTTATTAGAAGTTAATAAGTTATTAATTTCTGACTAAATCATTGTGTTATACACACAAAAGGCTAGAGACTCTGACACTAAATAACACCAAGAAAATTTGATAAACGCACAGGAAAAACAAAACTTAACGGCTTGAAAATGGATGAGGAATTAAGGAATAATTTCAACAACAGGTTAGTATTGCAGTGCCTTGTCGCCCACCAGAATGCCGAGCAACAAGTGTGATTCTCTATTTTATCGAATTACTATTGTGTGATTATAACTCTTAATTAGTATATTAATAGGTTTGGGTCGTGATTTAAAATTATGAAAGGGCTTGTAAAAAATTGAATGGCATTAAAGAGACACGGGCAAATTAAACAAGTTAAAAAGAGTTCTCGAGTATTCATAGTGTTTGATGATGTTCCTATAATCTCCTAATACTCAGTAAAAAAATATTGTATTTTTCTTCTTTAGAGAATGTAGAGCCAAATTACGTATAGTTTAATGAAACTCGCTCTAGGTATTCCATTCCTAATAAGTAGTATATTGAACTTGTGTTATAATCTAATCCTATCAACTTCATGCTTCCATATGACCTAATCTTTCTTCAATTAATGTCACGTCCTGATTGCAATAATTATAAGTTTCCGTTGAATATTACTTTGTAAAACCTTGATTTTTAGGACTGAACTGAACTAAATTAAAATGAATTGAATATTACTGAACCGAATAGAAGCGTAGTTTTTAAGAAAAATTAATGAACTGAACTGAATACTACTAAACTTAAATAAATTGAAATAAATTACTGATAAGGCACTACCTAGTCACAAATCAGTCAAATTAAGTCGGAAATAAAAGTGAGTTGACATGAAATTAGACTTTTTTTTGGTAATAGATTTTACCGATACATATGTTGCTATAAGTTCAACTAAACATGATTGATTATGCTTATTAATTTGAATATGAAAATAATAATTGTAACTCTAACGTATTTCTTCTTTGTTGTTACGTGCATAATTCAGAGTATAATTGAAGCGTAAATGATTGCTCTTTAATCATGATGATACATTGATATTATTAGTCTTAGCTTTCTGCTACCATATTACACAGTTAATAGAAACATAGAAATTAACAGATTCTTTGGTTTGGTAATTTAAAGTGACGGTGAAAACAATCTCACTCTCTCCGACTGAGAATAGAAGCTGTAACTTTAAGTTATGATGAGTTAACGCGTAATTTTTATTGATAATTAGGAACTTTGTCGTCTTATAAGGTCTAACCAAATGTACTAGTTTCTTAATTGAGTACTTAGCTATATCAAAGAGAAACTTATCGACAGAATTGAAACTATACATCTAACATATAAGTGAAATCTCAGTTTCTTACCCATGGATTTGTAAATAAATTCTGCAATTTATTTCCATATAAATGGAAGAAAACTCATAATCATGGTAGAATAAGCATGTTAACAAATGTCTACTCAACTTTGTTGAATGTTCCACATTGCTAACTTGGAAGCTATATTGGCTTCTTAGATATAGCAAGCAATCTCATCTCCTTAAAATGCCTTTTGGGACTAGTTAGACTTTGCTAAGATGGTATTCAAGCCATGGTTGAGCAATGTGGAAGCCCCCGCTATATTGGCATTACACCCATATGATTTGGGCATGTTGAATGTCCCACATTGCTAACTTTGAAACTATATTGACTTCGTAAATATAACAAACAATCTTATTCTCTTAAGATGACTTTTGGGACTTGTCAGACTTGGTAAGAAACTAAAACTTTTAAAGGTATCTCAAAATATTAGAATGGCCTCATGTATTTAACAATGCGTTTATCTTTATACTAGATTTGTAGATTTTATGATATTTCTTGTGAGTTTCAAAAAATAGAAAACCAAATCTAAATTTATCATCCACTTAAACTTGATAAATTCCTGTTCTTTTTAATTAAAATTTGTTAAAGTACATTAAATTTATTAAAGTCAGTTTGTTGAATAGAATTAAATTTTGTTAAACTGAAGGAAATTTTTTCCAAAGTATGCTTAAATATTACTAGAATAACCGAAACAAAATTTAAGCGAGAAAGCCAAATTGTTCCAACCCACTAATTAATTAAGATGGGTCCAACCAAGCTATTAGCAGAAGAAACAAGAATTATTTTGAAGTTAAGAGAATTAGAGAGATGAAACATTCCAAGATGATGTAATAGAAGAGTGGGTTCCTACAAGAGGAATGATGAAAGAATTGAACATACTTGAGCACTGAGGGTACTTTAATATGACCCTTTACCAATTTTTATTCTTTAGTTTCTTCAAATCTCTATTACTAATGTGTTTGACTTCACAGTCCAAACTCATACACAGTTTCATTAAAAAAAAAAACAAAAAAACTCATAAACAGTTTCATATCTGATGACTATTACTACTCTTTTTTCCACTTAAATTATTGTAACACATCTAATCTCTAATCTTTCTACTTCTAGTGGAGGACAAAATTATTAGATTTTTTGAAGGTGGGTGTAATAGGCATGTGACATCTACTCCTTCATTTTTCTAAGTCACGTATTAACATCATTTATACAACTTCTGTTTCCAACAAATTAACTCTCAGAATATGTACATCCTAATAATTATACGTGTGTTTCTCCTACTGTACCTATTCTTTCAAATTTTCAAAAATAATTTCATACTGTAAATTTCTGTATTACAACTCTCTTTTTTTCACAAATTGACTCTTGCAATTTATAATTGAAATTGGCCGGGAAAAACCAAAAGAAAAGGTATTTCTAATTCAGGCACCAATAGTGACGGATCAATAATTCATTGACTGTTGAAAGATAGTGCAATGTTTAATTAGAGTGCTCGCTAGTGATCTCATGTTGCTCCTGAATATTTTTTGGGGTTTTTATCAATAGAAAATAAAAAATGTACATAGCTTCCAAAGAAGTTTTACTGCATCTTTTGAAACCTTTTAAATCCATCCTTGCACGCCAATAATGTATTAACAACTTTTTCTTTTTAAACCCCTAATTGACTCTTCCCATGAATTTACTTATCTAATAAAATGGTGTCCGTATGGTCAGTGATCGACCTTGTGAATTTGTTGAATCACTACTACCTCTAGAGTTATAAGATTTAAGTTTTAGGATGGTTTTTTAATTTTCTTTCTAAAATGCTAAGACCTGGGTTTAACGGTAAACAGTGAACACCATTGTTATCTAAGGACAGAAGACATAGGTAATTGTATAATTTAGTTCATGACTATACTTGAAGTTGAAGAAAAAATCAAGTAATAATTGATGCCAATGCAGAATACAAGATCAACAAGGACAAAAGTAGAATTGGATAAAGTACTGAGATTTATCATGAAAACTTGAAAAATTAAGGGAGCTTTTTGGTGAATTAGAAAGGTGATAAAAAGGGATTAAATTAAGAGGAAATATGCAATCACGGAATAATAACAATAATCACACATTTGACAATTGACATACTTTAATTGGTGGATCTTTAATGGGTAATTAAGACAGAAATTAACAACCATAATACAAGATGATAATTTCAAAAAGGGTCCCTTGTCATCATTACATGTCAACTTTCCATCATTTTGTGTTTGTTAAGAGGAAAAATAAAGATGCTTTAACTTTAACATGAAGTTATACTTTTGTAGGAGAGATTCAGAATAGACAACCAAATGATTCAGACCTTCCAAAGTAAAGTGACACTAATTTGTGAAACCAGAGGAAAAATAAAAGATTGAGGAACTATATTGGGAGGTGAGTTTTTGGGAACTTGCCCTAATAACCATATTTGAGGTCATATAACTTCCATAATCTTATAATTTTTAAAGCAAAAAAAATGTCATTTTTTTTACTCAATTTGGCTCAGAACTATGTCGAGACACTTGAACCAAATTAAGATATATAGAAACTTTGTTTCTTGTTAAAGTGTCAATTCAAGATCAGGCAAGGTTAGATTGAGAACCATATTTCCTAGTTTAACTTGGATTAATAGAGGGATAATAGATGATTGTAAATCACTTCAAAGTGTCAATAAACCACATCAAGTTTAGAAAAAATAGGTCATTATAAGCAAAATCAGAATTTGAATGAAATATTTCCATAGTTAAATGTGCTAATCTGATAATGCAGATAGTAACAGAGGACTCTTGATATATCAAACCCTCTGTAAAGAAAGTTCTAAGTTTACCAATATATCTCCACAGCCTCATGACTCATCTAACAATCACGTTTAGTTTCTAAAAAGTTGTATAAAGATAATTGGCAGGGCAGGACAATTTTTTATGCTCCTTTGTTACAATTCCATAGAATAAACTCCTAAACTTTAGGGATATATTTATTTATCCTTTATTTTAGGTTCAAGTGTTAGTGGCAGGGCATAAACAATCTCAGGTTCCTGTACAAATTAGAGTATAGGCCTATGGCTGGACCAAGTTGGTAGATTCCTCAATGACACTCAGTTAATGCTAATTAAAACAGAACTGCCAAAGGTCCAGGGACTATAGTTCTAGTTTGTCTAGCTGATTCGTATAGTTTCATTCCCAGCGATATAAAGCGTTGGTTAGAATTATAAAATAGTTGTTGATAACCATTGTAGAAGTAAAATTAACTAATATTTACGATACCAAAAACTCCGATAAACAGTTAACATCAACAATAACTAAACAGAACAGACTATACCTATCAATCTAAATTCATAATAACTCCCACAGGGTTTATTTTCTCATGAACAAATTAAATTTGGAGAATTTAAACTCATATTTCATATGCTAAATAGGTTGGACTATTGAATTGCTATACTTTAAGGATTTGGCATTATCCTTTTGCACAAAGAAAAAGTAATTCTTGGTAAAAAGATACATTTGCAACCAAGTTGTTTCATCTTTTATAATTTCTTTAGATCACTCTTAACTACTTCCATTAGGGAGAGAGGATATTCAAATATCATGCAATCCACTAAGAATCCAACTTCCCAAAAACACAAAATCCACTTTCCATTAGGAATCCAACCTCTTAAGCAAAACTCAAACTTCCATCATTTTGTTTTACAAGACTTTATATTGGTGAGAGTTTGTTGGATACTTTGTCTAAATCTCTAAAACCCTAGTCCTAAATCTTAATCATATGTCCCTATTTTTCCACCCCTTTTATCCTTACTTTTTTCTCTCTCTAAGCTTTCAGAGATCATACTTGTTGAGTGCTTCTCATATACCCATGGGAGTCCTATGAATCATCACTTTGTTCGTTGTGGTCCTTATAATTACTGTTTTTCATCACTATATTTCTGCTTTTTTGGACCTGAATTCTCACCCACCCTCCCTATTTGTTATTCATAATACATGATTTCTCCTTATAGGCCTCAACATTCTGGTAGGCTTTAGTTTAAATTGGTCCAGTTGATAATAAGAAACATTTATTATAATGCATAAGACTACTTTTCCATGTAACTATGGGGCCTTTCATTAAAGACCCATTATAATAGGCTATTATGGATGTTTAAACGTTTACTGCCTTTTTCTACTTTAGAAACTTATATTTCCATCAGTAATTTTTGTATTTATACAAAGGAAGATGCTGCTAGGACATAGAGAATGTCAGGTAAATTGTCTACTGGAATATAATGACAGTTGAAGTAGAAAATAAACCTAATAAATCAAAGCTAGAACTGAGGCACTTTCCTTTTATGCTTTCAGTTCAACAAATTTCAGTTCAGTCTAGCTCAACAATCTCACTTAAGTAAATGCACTTCAGTTCAACAAATTTAATTCAGTTTCGTTCAGTTGTTTCAGCCATAAAAAAAGGCCTAATTGCATACTTGTAGACACGAACCCTTTGATACTATTACCATTTTATTTTATTTTTTGCATATATGATAACATGGATTATACAGATTACATGCCATACATAATTATGATCTGATTAAGTTCTTAACAAACTGGCAAAAAAAATATCCTATCACAAGGCTGACCTAAGAGCTAAAGTTACCATGTGAAGATAGGAAAAAAAAAAAAAAAAACTAGCATCATTGATTGAAGGATTAAGAATTTTGTTGTGAATGATTAAAAAATCAGGACGTTTTAGGTGAAATGAAAAGGTCAAGGAAATTCCGGACAAACTATGCCAGGTGGTCCAGAGCCCCAACTTTGGTCCCAGCTATTACCTTTCGTTTCTCTCAAAAAATGGAAATGGATTTAAAACAGGACATACTAGAGCTGTACATGCTTGTACTAAAAAATGCAAATGTTGCAAATTTTAAAGGGATAAGGCCAAATTTGGGAAAGTGTATAATGTTTTTGAGGAAGTGCAAATATATCACTAACATAAGAAATGGTAAAATTTTGTCCTTCAAATTTCCAACTTGGAGCAGTTTTGAGCTCAGATGATGGAACATAGAGCAATTTTAGAACCAAAATAAAGAACCCATGAAGCACGAGTCTAACTTGAGCTCAGAGGGGAAGGCACAAGGCTAATGGGTGCCAACACGCCCCGATCATTGTCAACACACTTAAAGGACTAGTTAAGGGGAGGTTCTCCAACCCTTCCCTTTCACCTTCATATGCAGAATGTTGATTGCATTGCATCTTAACCGATAAAGAGTAAGTGTAACTTTTTTTCTCTAACCCAGTAGAGATCAAAACAGCGAGTAGAGGTAATAAAGAAATTAAGCCCAATCTATACGCGCTGGGTTTATCTTTCGCACTGCGAGCTCAAAGGCTGACTATGGCAATGTCAGGGCCTAAATCACTCCGCCTAAATCACTCCACATTAGAAACCTTGGGAATAAAATTTTATTATTTCTTTCGTTATGGACATATATGCACTTTCCTAAAATTGTTCGGGACAATTTACCAATCTTCAATGTTAATACAGTTTTCTGAAATTTTCTGTTGCTTTTCAGCTTTCATTTCAATTTGATGTATGAAAATATAGTTATGAGAATAGCAGGAGTAACCAACCTGACCTGGCATGAGGAACTAGAAATGGCTGGTACTTCACATAGTAAATCCATGTTCCGCAAATTTCACACTGGAATTTTGTATTAGCAGTGCAACTAGATGAAAATGGAGAAAAATAAATAAATATAAAGAATCAGAACTATATCAATTATTCACTAGGGATAAATATTCCAGATTCGTTCTCACGGATAACAAGGATAGATCAATTTCTAATTCAAACTATGAAGCTAACATCATTGTATGTGTGCTTTGTAGAGGTGAAAATTGGCATTTAAGGGTGTCAGGTATAAGACTAATTATATCTTGATACTACATTATCACTTCTAGCGAGTTTGTATCCATCATTCATCGTGTAACCCTTCGATCAATAAATGAGTCTTCACTCCCTCATCAAATTTCGTACTGCACTCGAGATGCCAATTTAGTTGATCAAGTTTCCTTTTTACAAGGATAATTAAGAAATAAAAAAAATATCCTACAAGATCAGATTTAGCCAATAAGTGGATCAATACCAAAGAAACATAGTCTGACTCTCACCTTTAGCAGCATTTTGGGCAGTTGTCCATTCTTCAGTCCACATGATTGTTGAAACGGATAATTTTGTTGATAAAAACCCTTTCACGGCGATAACTATATATGAAATCGGTCAAGTCAGCTACTGATAAAGTTCAAATAGCAACAGCAGAAATTCTAAGAACATGAAAAGAAAATCCAAAATAATCTATTTATATTTGCATCTAAAAGTCGGGTAATAAGACGATACTCACATGAAAGCAGCAGAGATGCAAAAGCAAGCAAACCCAATGGAAAAGTGAACTAAAAATGAAGGCCAGAAATTTTCACGGTCCAGAAATATTTTCTCCGAAATGAGAGTGATCACACCTGCAAATAACAGAATTGGCCAACCTAAAGGCAAGCAGCTACAAAAAGAAAATGCAGATGAATCCTGTGCAAGAGAGAAAGAGAGAGAGAGAGAGCTTTTAGTGCAAGGTAAATATGAGTAATCAAAATGTGCAAGAGTTGCACAATTAAAGTCATACCTGGAAATAGTGCTTGATGAATAATGAAGAGTACAAAATCCTCAAAATCATATCTTAACCAAGTCAAGAAAAACAGATAGTAGATCCCAGTAGTGAAAACCCATATTGAAACCATATATATTATGTGTACCCACACATAAACATCATGAAAAACTTCATCTCTTATTCACTTGAATAAATTAAAAAACATTTCTAGAAACGGCCATATTCCCTCAAGCAAAAACTGGCAAGTTACTCATTTGCACTCTCTAATAACACTATCAGTCGGAGCTATTTTTCTTGGATGAATAGGCTACTCAAGTACAGGAGTATGCAGATTTAAATTGGCACAATTCAACCAGAAAGACAACAGACCGTCCAAGTTGTGAAAATAATGCACATCTCAATATGAGATGCAGCAATATTTATGAATTTTTTTTACCAATGGTATCCAGAAATGTGACCCCTTTATCCTTTCCTTTTCGGAACATCAATGAATAGATGATTGATCCTAAAAACATTTGTATTGCACATATCCCTTATCCATGTGTTACCTGACAATGGTACTATATAGCTTCAAGCTATCCTGCAATTTTTAAGGATAGAACTAAAGTTATCTTAACAAATAAGTTTTCAGGAATATTTCATCTTGGAAGACCAAAATTGACAGCCTCCACGAATGCATATTTGAACTTACCAAACTTAACTGCGGATTCCAGGTATGTGCATAATTTTCTATCATATATGTAATGAATTTGAGCTCTTGCTGAAATAAATGCCTGGTGATGATGAAAATAATAATGATAATAAAGGATACTCAATGAGTTTGCTATGATCAAGCCAATGGCACCAGCTGACCGTATCAGTAGGACATTCAGTACCAGATATATCAATGAGAAAACAAGTAACGAGTCATTTGAGCGTTTAAGTTGGTTCTCTGTTGCAACAGCATGTAGAAATGCTTCAGAAGTCCCTGATGCAACAGCATGAATTTCAAAATCACTGATGAAGTAATATGCATTGGACAACCTTTAGCGTCCATAGCCAAAACACTTCCATTATAATTTTCTCAAGTTTAGAAGTCAATAAAAAATTTGCATTATAGTATCCTCTACACCCTAAAAATATGTGTATTAGTACAACAGAGACATTTCAAACTGCAGCAGATGAAGAAGGGAGAATTTGAAATAACTGCGCAAGACAGTACAATGTGAATACGAAAATTGACTTGGGCGTATGGGCCACTTAATCTTACATATACAGAAACTGTAATCTTCCCATGGCAATACTATGTTCACAAAGCTTATCATACATTAGCTAAAAGCCTATGAAAATACACAGTAGCATTGCATTCGATAAATGGCTAGAGGAAACAGCAAACAAGGTGAGAGCAAAAAAGCAAAAGATTGTTATGAAATTCATTGTAATACATATTAGTTGTAAAGCAATTGACAGATCTGAAAGCGAGAATAAGTTGCTAACCATTCATAGCCAATGCAATGATGTAAAGACAATAATAGCGAAGGGCTGTTGAAGCTTCTCCATCACTCCATTTGCTACCATATAATAATCTGATAAGGGAGTAAGAGTAACTTGGGCCAAATGCCATGAATACAAGACCTGTACATATGACGAGAGGATACTTGAGAAGATGAAATTGATCATTTCTAGTTTATGGTTATCAAGTCCTATGGCAAGGGATGTGGACGAGTCTCTTACAGTAAATAGTTAAGTATACAGATGAAAATTTGAAACTTGAACTAAGTAAAATGAAAACATTTAAGCAAACATGTTTACCAATTAATAAAACCAGCTTCAGTGCCTCTGTAAGGTAGCCTCCCAATTTCCTGTGTTTCTGTGGATATTGCCCTATCAAGAAAAGAAAGTTTAGGTACTATTGATCTGGACAACTGCATGCTCCAAAACCTTAAGTCTTTCATTCCGAAAGGAAGGGTATATGAAGAAATCTGGGAAATTTAGAGAATTCAGAACCATGAAGGGCAAATCACACTCAGACAAACAACATAAAATAATAGCATTGCTGTAATGGAACCATAGACAGATATTTGAACAATATCATGCAGGTTAGGAACTGCTCAAGGATGTTACTTGATAATTAAGGCCTAAGAAAATATTCTAGAAGCAGATCTTATTTCAGGATTACACACCAGAACCAGTGCAAAGAGCCATGCAACAGATAAATTTGGTAATCATGTTCAAGAACCTGCCTATCCCTCCAGGTCAACTTAATACAAGCCAGTTTGAACTTTTGCCTCATTTTCAACAGAACAGTGGATAACTAATTGAACAAACTAAATCTGAATGAAAAGTTTAAAAAGACATTACTGAGAAATGCAAAAACAATCTAAGCAAAAATTTGCACAATCCAGATTATCTCAAACGACCATTACAAATAGATAAGGAGAGTGAGGTCAACCTGATGCACACTTAGCAAATGTAGCATATGAACTTTCCTCAAATGGCAAAAACACCAACCTCACCACTAAGCTTCCTGGAAGAAATGATTTCATGATTTTAATACTTTAGAAATATAAAAACTATTGAAACAGTAGCAATAAGATACAGCAATATTTGCTTGATTATGCTGAGAATTTTTTATCTCTAATCCTCATGTAAGAAATCAAGTATCTAGGCAATCCACACACCTAGTTTGTCAACAAGTCCATACACAGCTTGGTTATATGGGGTATCCAACCACACAAGGACAATCTTTTCCCCTTCTTGAAGGATTAGCTTCCGAAAGGACTGAAAAGTAAATATCATACACATGTTTGAGAGTTGCTTATCATATTCCATCATAGTTCCTATCCTGTGAAAATTATGGATTAACTAACATCAGTAATATGGAAGCTTGGCATATAAATAATAACTAAACAAGAGCCAATGGTTTAGAAAGAACAGGGGGAGCAAATCAAACAAATTGAGCTCTTCTCACTAGGCACTGCTCTTATATAATGCTTCTTTATGCATCAAGACCCAAGCAGTTGTTTTTTGCTAGTCCTCTATACGAACATCATGTTATCAATTTCAACAATATTTATACCCTTTTGTCCTTTCCCTTGGAAGGAGGAAGCAAGCTGCAAGCAAACATGCTGAAGAAAAGTTTGTCTAAGAGAAGAATACAAACCTGAAAGGAAGCAGATCAGAACACCGATATGCACGGAAAAGCAGAAAGTAACTCCAATATCCTACAAACAAGCAAGCCCCATATGCAGTCTGTGACAATGAAAAGATAATCCCTTTCCCCTGCAAGATTTAATACAACCTTTTACATGAACTGCATTCATAAACAAAACTATATAGTAGACCTACTCATATCATAGGAAGACAAGGACCAAGCCACATTTACTAGCTACAACTCAGAAGTTTACTTTCATGAATAGATACCAAGAGTCTTAAGACACATTAGAGGTATTAAGTATTAATGTTTCTGTATAACATCAGAGGTACATATCAAGAGCAAGTTATGCTTTCCAAGCATGTAATCATACACCAAAACAATTTCTCAATACAAAGTAAACTGCAAATGCAACAGGAATCAAAAGCAATGGACTGAATAAAATGATACAGCGACTGCTGCATAATAAGATTCCCATGAGAATGAACGATATCTAGCATTTCATAAAAGCATCTAGTGCAAGCATGTTTATATGAATAATCAACAGGTTTGCACACTGCAAAAACTTTGAAACAGGATTATATGTCAATGTTAGAGGATTAATTTGTATCAGCTGAAGAACAGATAAAATAACCAAGCTAAAATTTTAACAGTTACAGTGACCCAATAGAAAATGGCATTCGTTAGATTTGATATATAACTACCAAGATTGACCATTTAACTGTATACCATGCTAGGTTGTCCAACAATAAGGACATACAAAGTCAGACAACGCAAAAATGTAGCAACTGTTTCAACCACCAACCGCAGTTTAAGCAGAAGTAAATTCTGAGAAAGAATATACAATGGTTCAGCTAACAGCTCCAGTATACAAGCACACCCTGCAAAATGCGATGAAGAGATCATGTTTCGGTTTGTTTCCAAAGAAGTTTAAGGACAAAAAATTCCACTTAAAGAGTAGAAGCAAACCTAGTAATTAGTTAAGGCAAAATAAGAATTGTGTATCATGGAGGAAAGTCATTTAAGAAAGGAGAGAAAAACAAGAAAACTGATGACACATTTTCTCATAACCTAGAGATCATATACCTGTGATAAAATATTATAAACTAATAAAAGTTAAAGAGCTATAGCGATCACAAATATTTCTTCAGTTTATGGGCATACAACTTTTAAGGTATTCACAGAATTCTTAAACATAAATTTACATCTGTTAATACAAATTATGAGCTCAAGTATACTTTCACAGAACATATGCATAAATTTAGAGTTCATTTCACTTCTACTTAGGATATGCAAAACTCTGAAGATAGAAAAAGCCATCGATTATTTTAGCTCAAAAGATAAAATCTTACCATTAATCAATATAGCTTGTGCATAAGGATCAGTATGATTTAGCCCTTGCCACCAAAAGACAAAAACAGAAGCAGCAATCGTGATAACTATCCCAAGAGGAACAGTCAACCAAGCTACTTTCAATATCTTTCCGGCATATTCTTCTGCCGAAGCACCATCACTGCAGCAGAAAAGAATTACGAGACATCAATCATTCATCATATCATAATACTGAACTTCCTCCTACTAAGGAAGTAGTTAGGAAATTCAAAGGCTAAAAGAATACACAAAAATAATAACTGTCATGATGCATACCGGTTGATTTCAGCTCTCATGCAAGCGCGACGAAATCCCTCGCGACTAAGGAACAAGACACAGGTGACAAACAGATGAAATTGAACTGCATAAAGCTGAATTTAGAAAGCAATGAATGAGTAAATAATAAAACGAAACGGAATGTGGTAAACGATAGATAGAATGTAGTATATACCGCATAGTCTTCTTCTTTGAGGTGCCTGACGATCCAGGAATTGAAAATAAACGGAATTCCTCTAGACAAGAACTGCGTAGCTGTGATTCCGCAACATCATACTATACTTTGTAATTCCATAGTCTATGAAAAATGAACAACTGACATAACGAAAATGAACAGAAAATAAACTACTGACCGAGTAAGTACTTGAAAGTGCGAGAGAAATCGGCATCGGCGGACATTAGAAGAAGCTAAAGTAGTGATTTGAAGTAAAAGAAATTCGAAATCATCAATCAATTTCGGAAATGGAGAACTGCAGTTGATGGAAACTGAGCTGTGAAATCAGTCATTTAGCTTCAGCTATACTTTAAAATTCCTGAGGCTTTACGATCGGAGGACCTGCTTGAGGCTTGTGTAGGCCGTTACGGCTGTTTGTGTAATTTGTTAGGGTACGGCAATTAGCGGGTAACTTTTAATAACTTGGTGACATGGCTCTTCTCTCGGATGCACTCCAATAAAGTGACATGCCTCTTTATATTTTTTAGCTAGCCAATTTTATTAGTTAAATTTAGCCGACCAATTTGGCTAGCTATTTGTATTGTTTAATCATTATTTCTCTTTCTTATTTGTTTACTTTATTTCCTTTTTCTTTTTTACTTTTCTTTTTCATTTACTTTAATAATAAAATAATGATACAGAGAGTCAAATGGCTAGCATGGTTGGAGCAAAAATAAATTAGCTAGCCAAATTTTAGCTAGTTGATATTTTTTATAATTATTTAGAGAGCTAAGTAGCTAGTAGTGTTGGAGTTGCTCTTAGTAGTAAAAGATTAAAAACTTCACGGGTAGCTAGCATTTGTTTGGAAGTGAAGAGGTTAATGGAGCTAAAAGTTAGAGAAAGTTAATGAGAGTAACGGAACATAAAGAGAATTAGGCCCCGTTCTTTTGGACTGAAAAAATCTGAACTGAACTATGCTGAACAGAACTGAACTGAACTATGTTGAACTCAACTGAACTGAATGTTTCTGAACTGAACTGAACTGAATTTTGTTAAAACTGAAAAATAAATACGGAGAGTACGATTAAAAAAATTAAAAATTTATAAAATATTATGAATTAAGTTTAAGGTTCAAAACGTTTACCAATATTAACCATGTACATGATTTTCTAGTAAAAGTCTTTATTTCAATTGATGCTAATTTGCTCCTCATATTATATGTAAGATTTTTGAATTTATCTAATTGATGCTAATTTGTAAGTAATAATAGTTACATCCAACAACTTTTGCATACAAATTGGATCTAGTTAAAATTATAATAAATATTAACGTATTATATATAAATAATAAATATTTATTGGTAATTTATTAACATGTACTCAATTGAATGTTGTTGAACTGAACTGAATATTATTGAAATGAACTAAATTAAATGCTACTAAAAATTGAAATGAACTGAACTGAATGTTGCTGAACTGAACTTAAAATAAGTTCTAATAAGTCCAAAAGAACAGGGCCTTAAAATGTTTACATTATTTCTATTAACTACCAATTTGGAGATTAAGGTTTCCATGTTAATGGAAATAAAATTAAAATGTTAACTCTCATTACCGTTTATTTAATCTTTTACTAAAATTTACATTCCATTACTCTCATCATTAACCTTCATTTAAATTTAATCTTTTACTGAACATGTTCCATTAACCTCCTCCCAAAATGGAGTCTAGACAGTTAAATAGGTCCAAAAATGCTCATTTAAAGGAGTCTAGACAGGAACTTTATTTTACAACAGTGTTAGGGTATTGATTTTGATGTGTGGTTTTTAGACACAACATTTAGAACTCATTATAGAAGGTTGATCAGTCAGCTGTCAAACCTGATCAACTGGAAATCAGCTGGCAACTTGCTAATGTAATATTTTCAAGTTCATTTTATCAAGCATAAATATTTATTTTTGTGAAGACACCTGAAAAGAATTCGCATCAACACTTCCACTACTTTTGGCATGCTTGTGAGAAATAAACAATATACCTCACTAAACTTCACTCTATTTCACTTTGAATTTTCTGAACCAGATCAAATGATTGTTTAGCTTTTCCAGCATATGAGCAACTCCAAGAACATGTTATGCAACAAACTAAGCAGACAGCATCAGTAACAAAATAGTAGACTCTGAAAAATCAAGCATGAAATAGACTTCAGCGAAAAAAAACAAAGACAAAAATCTCAATATAGTCTATCAAAACCAAAACTTAATACCCTCAATGTTATGTTGGATGAGAATAGCCAAAAACACTTAGTATCAGAATAGGAGAATCCTACAGTAGATGATAAAAAAGGACAGATATAGTTGAACAAAGTCGCACTCGAAGAAACAAATCAACGGTATCGTCGGAGTGAGAGTGTGTTGTTCCTCTTCCAGGTAGCCCTTCTTGAAGGCCTTTGCTTGTGATGGCGGTGACCCTTGCCATGAAGACCTCTGTTCTCTTTTCCAGCAGAAGTGAGCCCACGGAGCTCCCTATGCTTGTGAACCGGGTTGCAGATCCAGTTGATCCTTGGATCATTGCGGATAGAGTTATGGGCAGCATCCACCAAAATGACTTCGAAGTACTTGTAGGTTGAGTCCTGCATGGCACAAATATACATTGACATTGAATTAGTAAAAATGGACATTTATCATCAATGAACGCTAAACTTTACTCTACATAACCTTATCCCTAGGTTCACAAGCAGAACTGAAAGCAAAGCAAAGGCACTTCTATTCATCATTCATAAATGTAGGATTTTAGTTTGGGTGTGGAACCCTTGATCTCCCACCACTTCTTGGAGGTGTCCAAATAGAGCTACTCTCCACTTGTCATAATCAGCTATTCTAAAGTAGAAAATCAGCTCAATATTTGACTGGTAAAACATTACAAATTGCCAAATACATTCAGATCTAAATAGAGAGATCGTAACGGGAAAAAAAAAGCAGATGTACACACCTCATTGATCCAGTAGGAATTGAGAACCTTAAGACCAGCAAGCCTTCTACCAGCTCGCTCCTCTGCAACTGAACGCTTGCTGCGTTGGAATTTCAGCTGAGTAACACCCTGGTTTGTGGGCTTTCCATACACAATACCCTTGGGAACTGGCCTCTTCCTACCACCACGCCTCACACGGATACGATAAACCACATAACCCTGCCGGCACATTTACCACAGTCAAGTAAGAACTCAATAAAAACAGAACTTCGTATATAGGGTGGCAATTTTAGACACAATTACACTAATCATGGAGAAAACCAACACGCACATCACCATTGTCACTATTATCATTTTTCTTGAATTCAGCATATATTATATAATAAGGAACACACAGCTTGACATAACACAATTTTAAGGCAAAAACCTAAAATTTGATTCCGATTGTGTAGCATCAGCAGAAAGTAGAAATCACTAGCCTATTAACATTCTCAACTGCTGATAATAATAGTGACTAGCATACACCAAAATTACATTACTAGTAATCGACATCTATAAACTAATGACATCATTGTAGCTCAACCAATGATTAAAATAGGCATATAGTAATGAACAATGAACTGGATTACAGGCAGGCCATATAATGAGTATACAAAGACCAAATAGTTTCAAACTATTCCAAAAACTACCATCATAGAATGACAAGTATTAGGACAGAACACACATTATCCATCAATATATATCCAGCGCAGCGCAAATCATTCTATTAAAGGAGAAAAAAAAAATCAAACTACCTACTTGGCCATGTAACCTAATAATAGTGAGTACCATACACCAAAATAACATTGCTAATCGACATATATAAACTACGACATCGATATAGCAAAATGAATGATGAGCATACATAAGTAACAGAAGAGAACAAGCATTATCCATTAATAATATATGGGGCGATGGTCGAATCAACATACCTGCTTGGCCTTGTAACCTAAACGACGGGCCTTGTCGGGGCGGGTAGGATGATTGACGCGAACAATGGAAGGATGCTGGCGGTACTCCCAACACCTCACCCTCTGGATGAACCTCATAACATCGGATTGTTTCTTCCTCCATAGCTCCGACACGTACTTGTAAGCACCTGATTACATATATTAAACCCTAATTAGACTCATTTTTAGAATCCGAGTCATAAAATCACATTTAATAGCAGGATTAACAGAATAGTATTAAACGAGACTATAACAAGATTAATACGAGAAGAGCATGAAATGAGCTATGGAGAAGATGAAGAGAGTAAAAATGCATACCCATTGCTGTTGTTTGAGGTCCTCGCTGCTCTGGGGTTTCGGCTACGAGGGAAGATGAATCAGGGTATATGTATCGATTAGGGTTTTCAGGAATATGCCGAATGGACTAAAATACCCTTTAATGTTGTTTTCCTCTTTTTCTGTGGGCTCTTCATGGGCCTTCTATTTCAATCTATATCTATATATATATTAAAAGGAGCAACAAAGTGTGCCACTTGGCAAAAGAAGAGAGTTTTAAGGTTTATGTGGCTTCATGAGAAGCTTTCTTGCCTAGGTGTAATTTTATTAGAATTTTGAAATTTTAAAAAAATCAAAAAAGAGATTGAGTTAATGAAAAAAGTAATATTAAAAAGAGATTGAGTTACGAATTTATTAATATCAAAATTTAAGATAAATATTGATTTAATTAATTAAGTAGTTTAATTGTTATAAGAATTTTGTTCAACTACAACATCTTATGGCTATTTATCTTAAGTAGTTTAGTTGATTTGATTAATTAAGTAATTTAGTCTATATATAGATAAGCTATTTATTAATTAGTTTTTAGACTAACTTTAGGATAAAATAATACTCCTAGATTAATATTTACCCGCACTATGTGATGACGAAGAAACATACTAATTAATCAAATTCATTAAAAGTAGATTGTTGGCATAAGAGTTATTATTAACCATTTTAAGTATTATAATAAAATTATTAATATAAAAAAACTAAAATGGACGTATTTTTATATATATATAGAGAGAGAATTTTTAATTTTTTTATGATTCTATATATATATAATTTTAAAGTAAGAGATTATCTTTAAAATTTATCATTTAATTATAACTACACTAATTTTATCATGTAATAAATGATTCAAGTGATATTATGTTTAGTGTTTATCATTTAGTTTGATTCAAATTAGAAAACGAATTATCTTTTCTTTTTTAATTAACACATATTGTTTTTAATAAAAAAATTTAGTTTCTTTCAAAATATAATTATCTTTAGTATTTAGTATTTATCTTTTAGTTTGACTTAAATTAAAATGCAAATTTATTTTTTATAAAGTATAATATTATCTCTAATATATTGTCTTTAACCTATCTGAAACGTTTAAAATATTATTTAAGTTAGAAATTAAATCTTAATAAGGTTCATGATAATAAGAAATAAGTAGATTATAAATATGAAAAACTGATTTTCCAAAATAGAATAATAAAAAACAATAATATTTTATAAAATCAAAATACACTCAACTTTACAATTGATCTATATAACCATATAACTCAAAGAGATATCGCGGGAAGTAACTAATGAAAGTAAAGCTAGAGAGATATGAATATAATTTTCTATCACATCTATATATATATTAAAAGGAGCAACAAAGTGTGCCACTTGGCAAAAGAAGAGAGTTTTAAGGTCTATGTGGCTTCATGAGAAGCTTTCTTGCCTAGGTGTAATTTTATTAGAATTTTGAAATTTTAAAAAAATCAAAAAAGAGATTGAGTTAATGAAAAAAGTAATATTAAAAAGAGATTGAGTTACGAATTTATTAATATCAAAATTTAAGATAAATATTGATTTAATTAATTAAGTAGTTCAATTGTTATAAGAATTTTGTTCAACTACAACATCTTATGGCTATTTATCTTAAGTAGTTTAGTTGATTTGATTAATTAAGTAGTTTAGTCTATATATAGATAAGCTATTTATTAATCAGTTTTTAGACTAACTTTAGGATAAAATAATACTCCTAGATTAATATTTACCCGCACTATGTGATGACGAAGAAACATACTAATTAATCAAATTCATTAAAAGTAGATTGTTGGCATAAGAGTTATTATTAACCATTTTAAGTATTATAATAAAATTATTAATATAAAAAAACTAAAATGGACGTATTTTTATATATATATATATATAGAGAGAATTTTTAATTTTTTTATGATTCTATATATATATAATTTTAAAGTAAGAGATTATCTTTAAAATTTATCATTTAATTATAACTACACTAATTTTATCATGTAATAAATGATTCAAGTGATATTATGTTTAGTGTTTATCATTTAGTTTGATTCAAATTAGAAAACGAATTATCTTTTCTTTTTTAATTAACACATATTGTTTTTAATAAAAAAATTTAGTTTCTTTCAAAATATAATTATCTTTAGTATTTAGTATTTATCTTTTAGTTTGACTTAAATTAAAATGCAAATTTATTTTTTATAAAGTATAATATTATCTCTAATATATTGTCTTTAACCTATCTGAAACATTTAAAATATTATTTAAGTTAGAAATTAAATCTTAATAAGGTTCATGATAATAAGAAATAAGTAGATTATAAATATGAAAAACTGATTTTCCAAAATAGAATAATAAAAAACAATAATATTTTATAAAATCAAAATACACTCAACTTTACAATTGATCTATATAACCATATAACTCAAAGAGATATCGCGGGAAGTAACTAATGAAAGTAAAGCTAGAGAGATATGAATATAATTTTCTATCACAATAGTAAAGCTATAGGATAATATTAGAAAAAGTAAGCTTATGTGTCATTTTCTCCTTAAATCAATATCAAATTATTAAAAAAAATTAAAATTATATATTGTAACATATATTTATCTCTAATGGAAATCTACTTTACTAAAACTTATATTTGAATTTTATATTTATCTCTAAAATATCAAAATAAAATGATATGTATCATTTTAATCAAAAGAAAATGATATGTGTCAAAATGGTTGTCTCTATAAACTGTATTGTCGTATTAGAAATTGACATCATTGATTTTATTTTATTTTTAACCAAATATATATATAATATAATGGAATAATTTTAAAATGTATGTATATATCAATAAATCACGCATACAAAATATATATATAACATTAAAAATTATATAAGCATTATTGGTCTCAATTATTTATTATATTTCCAATAAAATGAATATTAACTTTAAAATTTCTATTTATTAGAAATATGCAATATAATGAGGGCATTAAAAATTATTTTAGGGTATAATTAAAAAAAAAAACTTTTTTTGTAACTAAGGATTAACGAGTTGTTGTTAAAGGCATTTATAGGGTATAATAAAACAAATAAAAATTTCTATTAAAATCAAGAGTTAACGAGTTGTTGCTAGAGATTTTAAAGGTATAAAAAAAGTAGGAACTACTTTCTAACTAAGGATTAACGAGTTATTGCTAGAGGATTTTTAGGTTATAATAACAAAAAACTCCTTTTATAATTAAGAGTTAACAAATTGTTTGTAGAGGCTTTTAAGGTATAATAAAAAAGTTCCATTATTAGGTCCACATCATTTGACATAATTAACTTTTTGGTCCTTTTTGTCTAATTTTAGATTTTTTAACGTAACGTATTTTAACTTTTAAAACATATATACTGTCATACAAAATGATTATATTATATCGTTTGCATGTTCATGCTGAAATTCAAAAGTTTTATAATCTCAAAAAATTTATTAATCTTATGTTATATAATCTCAAAAAATTTATTAATCTTATGTTATATTTATGTAAAACTATAGTTTTGTAACCGGCATATAATATATGTATATCTTGATAGTTTCTATTTAATAAGAAAATGAAATTAAAATCGGATTTAATTTGTAGATATTAGGTACAACACATATTTAACTTAACTTCTTTTTTTTTTTTTTAATATTATAGAGTATAATAACACAATAGATTATACATATATATATATATATATATATATATATATAGGGGGATGATCAAGTGAGACAAGGTCCTTAGGTGTGACAACTTATAATTAAAATACATTTTTTCGATGATCCCGAACTCGATTTTCGAAATTTTTTATATCGTTGGATTCGTATTAATTAGCCGGTCATTTTGAGATCCATTGTGTTCAAATAAAAACGATTTTTTTTCAAATTTCTTGATATTCCAAAAGTCATTACCAAATCTTCCAAAAGTCACTACCAAATATTCCAAAATGAAAAAATCGTTTTTATTTGACCACAATGGATCTCAAAATGACCGGCTAATTAATACGAGTCCAACGGTATAAAAATTTTCGAAAACCGAGTTCGGGATCATCGGGAAAATGTATTTTAAAGAAAAGAAATAAAAGACTTTTCTCTCTCCTGCGATGACATCAGCGCTGACATCACCAGCCTCCTTCCCTTCCTTCCACGTGTATGCCCCTCAAAATATGTCATCCTTTTTCATTTAATTACACAATTGCCACCTCTTGTCACACAATAAAAATCAGTCTTACAATAACATAAGTGTCACACCTGATCATTTCTATATATATATATATATATCATAATTAATTTATATTTTAGATTTGTTGTATAGTGCGGGTAAAAGTCTAGGTTATAATAATAATAATAATAAAAATAATAATAAAAACTATTAATAGTCATATATAAGCATAGTCTCAGTTATTTTTTATATTTTCAATAAAATGAATATTAAAATGAGTATCTATCACATTGGAAATACAGTAATGTTCAAGTGGTCCTTGAATGTCCAAATTGAATTTGGACATTGACTCTAAATTTAACAATTTCGTTCATATGTACATTAAAAATTAAATCCTAGACACTAAAAACTAAACCCTAAACCCTAAATCATCGACCCTGGACACTAAAAACTAAACCCTAGACCCTAAATCATCAACCCTAGATACTAACATGTGACGTGTCATCGAATTATTAGTCCGGAGTATCACATCATCTAGGGTCGATGATTTAGGGTCTAGGGTTTAGTTTTTAGTGTATAAGGTCGATGATTTAGGGTCTAGGATTTAGTTTTTAGTGTCTAGGGTTTAGCTTTTAATGTGAATATAATCGAAATTGTTAAATCTAATGGCCAATGTCCAAATTCAATTTGGACATTCAAGGACCACTTGAACATTATTGTTGGAAATATACAATATCATGAGTATATTAAAAATTATTTTATGGCATAATTAAAAAATAGAAACTATTTTATAACTAAAGTTTAACGAGTTGTTTTTAGGTACATTTTTAGGGTATAATAAAACAAATAAAAACTTTTTTTTCAAATAAAGTTAACGGGTTGTTGCTAGAGATTTTTAGTGTACAAGAAAAAGTAGAAACTGTTTTCTAATTAAGGATTATCGGGTAACTGTTAGCGGCTTATAGGTTATAATAATAATAAAAATTCCTTTATAATTAAGAGTTCACGAGTTGTTTCTAGAGAGTTTTAAGGTATAATAAGAAAATTTCATTATTAGGCCAACTTTTTAACATATTTAACATAGATTAAGGAATAATTAATATGCACTTAAATTTATAAATTTACATAGTTTAATTCAGAAATAACTATTTCTCCTAAAATGTTTGGGCGGTAAAAAAATGTTCAAAAACACATAAAACAATATACAATATTATACAACATGAAATATATTGTTCCCGTGCATCGCGCGGGTCAGAATCTAGTATATATTAAAAGGAGAAGCAAAGGACGCCACTTGGCAAACAAAGAGCGATTAAAGGAATGACGTGGCTTAATGAGGAAATTCTTTGCATACGTGTCATTTTTATAGAATTTTGGAGTTTTTAAAAGAAAAGTTAAGATAAAATGAGTTGTTTGAATTAATAAAATGACTATATTAATAATGAGTTGTTATTCTAACAAAACAACTATATTAATAATAAAACATTTGCTAATTTTGTGTACTCATGGTTGTTTTGGAAATGTTGATGGTAAAATAATTGAGTTGATTTTAACCGATATATTCAATACTTACTATTAAATTTTTTGCTAACATGTTGATTGAGATATTAAGTATTAGAATAAATATATTTTAAATTTTATTTTATTTTTAATAAGATTATATTTTTTTAATTTTTTTGAAAAATGATTTTATTTTTAATTAGTACGGGTGTATGTCATGGTTACTTTGGAGTAATCATTATTTTGCTTTTATCACCAGTAAATCAAATTCTATATCACCCATCTGATGATAGTGGAAAAAAAATGATTATTTTGTTAAAAACAAAGTAACCATACAAAACACATGCCACATGTCAAGTTAATTGAGATTTGGTTGATCTGTTATTTTCTGGATTTTTACCTTAAATTAAATTTAATAACCTACAATATTTATTTCCACGATTTGTTGGATAAGTTTTGAACAATTATCCATCCTAACAATATTTATCTTATCTCTCTAAGCATTTGAATTCAGAATAATGTGTGATTTGGTTTCTCCAACAGTTTTTCTACAAATGGTTTCTACTTCATCTTCTTCGATTATAGGAGTATAATTTACGCTCTTTTTTTCCCTTAAAAAATGTCTTAGGCTTAAACTGATTCTCATTTGCTTCTAATCTCCTATTCAATGCAGAGCTATTTTGTGAATTATTATATGTATTCTCTTCAATAGGTGAACTTTATTATTTTTTCTCATTTTCTTTCCTTCTGTGTGATTTTTTTTCTGAGAGCTTGGCTTATGAATGTTTTTTCGACATGCCAATTTGTTTTTTTTTTTGCATCTTCCTGCTGCTGCAAGGAATTCTGGTTTCCATTTTGCTTTTTCTTCTAGATGAAATTCTTTTTAAATTAAGGTTTTTGCTAATTAATATTTGTTTATCATGAATTTTATTACTAATCTTCTTAACATTTTATTGTTTCTCTTTGATATAACATGGAAATAGGGCCAAATCCAATAATATCAAGCTACAATACAAGTAAACAATCATCTCTATCACAGCAAATGGGTGATCTTTCGTGTATGCTTTTATTAGTTTTATCCTTTAACTTCTTACAATGTACTATTTCTTTGAACTAAATTTCCTAGAGGGGAGATTCTCCAACATAAAGATACATGCAAGTGCTTCAGTTAAGATAAGGTCATTGTCTAACAAATTTGATTTTAATCTCATGATGAAAGAGTTATTCCTTTCAACCTCATTTTTAATTGTCAATTACAAATGATCTAAAGTTCCTCACTGATGCATTATTGTTTGTGGCAATTTAGTCTTCCAATTGAAACTTTGTTTGTCCTCTGGTTATGATATGACATGCAAACATTTTACACGTCTTTTGTTTGCTTTATTGCTGATTTTTGTTCGTGATTTTTTTAAATAGATCCATGAGCTAATACGTTTGTATTTGGAGAGATCTGCTTTGGGAAATCTACAAGAAATGCACTTGAGCTGGAAATTATGAGTTCTTTTCCTACTAATTGAATTGTGATCATATATAAAACCTAACTATTTTCTTTTCAAACATTTCATTTGTTTGTAGTATCTTTAAATTTGTTCATATGAATTGTGTGTTTTACAGTGGCACCAAGTGCTTTTATGAATTTGATTTATATACTATGGAGGTATATACTTTAATTTTTAAATTCAACATATGTCACTGATAAGTAACGAACTGGTATTTGATGATGAGCATCACGAACCGGTATTTGATTATGAGCATCATGCTGGTAAATCTTTTTAGGTATCATTAATCATTATTTTTGGTATCACGTTGTACTGGTAATTTAGTATAGTAAAATATCGTAGTACTTAGAGATTGTAAATTAACAAATTTCTCATGACTATATGTAAAATATTAGATAATATGATTCTTAAAAAAAAGATCCTTTAATAAAAAAAGATAAAAAATTTCAAATAAAAAAGAAGATAAATAGATGATATGCAACCTCTATTTTGAATAAAAGTTCTTAGTTTACAAAATAATTTTTCGTTCAAAAAAAGCTAAATACCACAAATGATATGCAACCTCTATTTTAATATTATAAGGTATAATAACACAAATGATATGTATTTTTAAAACCTAAATATGATCTATTTTAATGGAATTAAGAGTTAGAGAAAGTATTAGAATAGGAAGAAAAATAATTATTTGTATCTTGGCAAACAAAGAGAGAATAGAGAAATCGAGAGAATAGAGAAATAATGTGGCTTAATGAGGAAATTTAATGCTTATGTGTCACTTTTTGTTTTTTAGATATTTAGAATTTCTATAGAAAAATAGAATTTTAAATTAATAACTAATTAATATTATCTATGAAAAAGACTAATATTATCATATTGAAAAATATACAATATCATGAGTGCATTTAAAATTATTTTAGGGTATAATTAAAAATAAACGCTATTTTATAACTAATGATTAACGGGTTACTGTTAGAGGTATTTCCAAGGTATAATAAAATAAATAATAACTTTTTTTAAACCAAGTGAATGAGTTGTTGCTAGACATGTTTAGGGTATAAGAAATGTATGAGCGACTTTCTAACTAAAGATTAACGGGTAATTGTTAGGCTTTTAGGCTATAATAAAAAAATAACTCTTTTTATGATTAAGAGCTAACAAATTGTTTTAAATGCTTTTAATGTATAATAGAAATGTTCCATTATTAGGTCATGCACTTATATTTATAAATTTATATAGTTTAATTTCAAAATAACTCACATATAAAAAAAGTACAAAACTATATAATGTGAAATATGTTGTTCCCGTGCATCGCGCGGGTCAAAATCTAGTTATGTTGGAAGCGAATACTCAGCCCAATAGCCATTGTTTGTTGTATGTAAAAACAGATAAACTATAGCCATTAATATTTAAATTCGTTAAATTTAAAAAAATTGATATGTAAGAATTTGTTTTACTTCACTTTTTGTATCTTGTTTATTAACCGCAATAGCAAATTGAATTATTATCCAACATTAATAGTGGAACATCAATTCGGAAACAACATACATCAGCATCAAACAGCAAGTAGCAAATATCAACAACAATCGATGTTTTAGATAATTTATTGATGTTTCATATTAGTAGAGTCAGGTTCAAGTGAGACAGGAGTTTTATTTTGAGACAAATAGCTTAAGGTGTGACAAGTATCTATTTTGTAATTAACCTAACAATATTCTTCCAAAAGCATCAGCGTTTTTCAGCTCGACGTTTCTCTTTAATCGATCCTTCCCTGTCTTGACCTTGCCGACCACCATCATCCCCACATCGACCTCCACGCTCACATCAAATACACACAGGAGCTTCACCATCCACGGGAAGTCGAAATTGGAGAAAAAACTCGCGATGATCTCTGGCGACACGAGAATAACGCCGACGAAGAATAGATGGGAACAGAGATGTGGCGATTAGCGTCGAGCTTGTTCGTTACAGTCGTTTGGTATGCTGTAGATTTTATTTTCAGAGCGCTTTGCGGGCAATTGAAGCTTTTATTATTTGACATAGATCTTAATTTTTTTCTGTGAGTATCCATAAAAACAGAGGAATTGGAAGTAATCATTGGTGGTGGTTTAGAAGACTAATCCTGGATTAAGAGCTTTAATTGGGTTTATCTCTCCAGCTCCCATTTCATGTGGATTTCTGAGGTATATGGGGTAAGAAATAGAGAAGGAAAAAGGAGGTAATTTTGATTCAATGGATTTGTTTAAATTGCTTATACTTCCTTTTCTTATTTCTATGTTTTTTTCCCTTCCCAAAATCTGTTAAATGAAGCACAAATGCAGGATCAGAATATTGATTAACAATTTGTCTATATCTCCCTTATTGTGAAGCTCTACTTTTGTATTCTTGTATTCACTTCATTATAAAGTAGCAGCACCCTTAATTATGTTTTCACTTTGTACTCTCCAAACAAATTCAGTGGAAACAACAAAGTATTCTGTTGAAACAATATAGCATATGGAACAACCGAATATTTCATTCGGAACAACATAGTACTAATTTGGAACAACACAATATTCAATTTGGAACAACTATAGAAAAATAAAAAAAAAATAAAAATCGTTTATAAATAACAACAATGGATCTCAAAATGACTGCCTAATTAATACGAGTTCAGTGGTATAGTTTTTTTTTGAAAAAGTGAGTTCGGAAGGAGCGGGAAATTGCATTTTAAAGAAAATAATTAAAAAATTTTTGTCTCTCCAGAGATGACATCACCTCCTCTCTCTCCCCTCCATTTTCAACGCATAAGGCTTTTTCTTTCAATTACAAGTTTGCCACCTTCCACTGTTCAATTACAAAATTGCCCCACCTCTTTCTCTTGTCACACATTAAGTGGGTAGTCACACAATAAGCCTATTGTCACATCTGAGCCTTTCTCTATATTAGTACTGATATTCATTTGCTACTGATGAACTTACCAAGTAAATTTAATTTTGTAAATTAAATATTTCTTTTATTTGACAACAAATATTTATTTATTAGGTTTTATAATCTAAAATTTACTAGTCCGTACATTTAAAAAAAAATAATTACATAAGAATTTATAGTCTAATTAGATATCCAACTATTATACGTTATTGTGTTTAATATTATATAATCAATATGATAAGTTATGTTTTCCCAAGGAAAATGACAACTATTATTTATTTTATCGGTAATGAAATTTCAATATTTAAACGTTTTAAGAAATTATTATCTATTTATTTATTATAATTTTAGTATTAATTTATTTTAGATTGATAAAATTAATTTAATTATATTCAATTCAGTAAATTCAGTTCATTTCAGCAATTTTAATTTAGTTGAGCATTTTCAGCAAATTCAGATTTATTCAGCAATTTCAGTTCACTTCAGTTCCGCTTTATTCAACCAAAAAGAACATGGCATAAGATACACCCATGGGTACCTTACAGCTGAAAGACAAAATACTTGCGTGGCAGAGATCATATCTTCGTACCTTAGTATGGAAAATCCTCAAAACGGTTTGTCCCTTAAAATAAAGGGCAAGAAAGAAATAAGCGACCTCAAATAGGGCAACGTTTTTGACACTATACAATTCCTAAATAGTGTCATTAAGATACACAATTATTATTTATCATTGTGGATATTTTTATTGTTCGTCTCATTCAATCTTTTCTCTTGTCTTTTTAGAAATTTATTAATTTAATTGTTGAAGGTACAATGGACATCACAAAATCGGTATTTTTTTAGGCATTTGAATTTCATAGTTATCAATATATTATGCAACAAAGATACATGTAAATTTCAAATATTCACGTATTTAGTTTTTAATTGATGCCAACACGTATAAGTTACCCTAAGAAAATGAGTGTTCATTTTCTTCCTGATACACAAATTTGGATTCAAATGTCTTTTTTTTCTCTCTATTTTGACCATGAATACTTTCCACATTAGAAACGTTATTTTAAATTGAAGAATAATAATTCGAAAAGAATAATTATCTGGATCCTATGAACTTTGATCCTTGTTTTAGGCCTATTTGCTTTTCCAGTTTTGAGTCATTTTCCAAAAAGATAGATTTGGCTCAATCATCGTATTAAATCTGCATATAAGTAAAATAAAATAAAATAAATGGAAAACGAAGTAAAGATCAATCCAAAGTTCGACAATAACTATGTAAAAAATGTACACGTTTTGATGTAACAATTTGGGGTTGCTTGGCCTCAATGGAACGTTTTCTTTTGTGAATGGCAATCAAATGTTTAATAGAAACTAAAAAGACCAAATGTATTTTTAGTGTAAAAAGAGTAATATGTCCATTGACTTCTATCAAAATGATCATTGAAATAAAAGTGTCATAATTTCTAAGATTCTAATAATCAAAATGATAAGAGGTGATCAAAATAATAAAAAATGCAAATAAAAAGAAGTTGTTTCTTACATTTGGAAAAAAATGAATAATTTAGAAGTAATAGAACTAATAACTAAAACTGGATTTCTCCTACCACATAATATTAACACCTGATATTTGTTTATAAGTTTTATTATGAACAATGTTTGATCTTTTGAGAGATTGAAATTTAAACTCTAAACTCTCAATTTTACAATAGATATAAAGATGAAGAACTTGAGATTGTGTATTGCTTTGTTTTTGTTTTCAATTGCTTTTGTTTTATACACGCCTAATCTCTTATATTTTCTTATTCAATCTTCATCTATTTATAGACTAGAAGATGACTGTTGATTTAATTTGAATAATTCGACTGTTGTAATGGTGTAATAAGTAGGGGGAAGGCCCATAGCATTTGGCTCATCCCGTTACCCATCAAGGCTTGGTGAGTGCGCACAAGCCTATTGCCCCGAGGTTAGTGGGAATGGGTCCAACCTTGCGACTGTTGTGCCTCAATAGTGGGCAGAGCCCACTACCCGCATAAGCTTGGCAATTGATCCTTTCCTAGTCCCAACCCTTACATGCTTGGCTCGGTAGTGAGATAAATCTGACTACAACCAATCCTTTGTCGTCATCACTTCACGATGATAAGCTTTGCAATTTTCATGACGATGATCTCAGCTTGTCGTTGCTAATTGGTTATGAAAAGCAAGTCTAAATCGTTGTTCGCAAGTCTCTACTACTATGAGCAAGTTCAAAACTCATTACCTTGTGTTTTAAATGTTGCATCATCCTTTGGAGACCGTGATGTTGGCGGCGACATCCCCAATGAGCCTAGATCATACACAATAGAGTATTGTGAAATATAAACATATTATGTAATGATCATCATTATTTGATGATGTAATCATAAAAGCTTAAACGGTTTTGTCACATGGACCAACCAAACGAACGCACACCAAAAGTATATACGACACATGCGTGCGCAACGTCGTACTCTGCTACATAGAATCTTGAGTTTTGACGCTTTACAAATGGTTCGATGTGGGGAGGGGGGATTATCCTCCCGTTGACATTTCCGTCTAGATGGGCAATCCCCATCCCCATTGAAAATATTTAGAAAAAATTTATTTCCATCCCCGTCCCTATGGATACTTAATAAACATTTATGACACGTGACTACTACATGGTGGTCAAAGTCAATAATCAAAAGTTGACTTTTATTTATATGGGAGCTGCATCACATTTTTTGTCTCAAATTTATTTTTAAATTGATGGAGCGACTAATTCAAGACTAATCATTTTAAAATAGTAAACAAAATTAAGTGAGCAACAATGCATTTGGGTAGAGTTCCTGTTAAGGATTCATTTTGAGTAACTAATTTCTATCTGATCTCTTCACCAAAAAAAAATTCTATCTGATCTCACTTCTCATACACAGACAAAATCTGCCCAAAACTCAACGAAAAGGAGAACCCATCTCATCCACTTTCATGAACATTAATGATGTTATCTATAACTTGGATAGGGTTATATATATCATAGTTGCCAACCTTTTAATGAAATCCTTAATTCTAAAAAAAAATATATTTTCAAGATTAAATTCTTTCACGTTCTCATGATCTCATCACAAAAAATCAAAAGGTACATAACAGAAAAAATAAAAATAACAAGAAACCAAATATCAATGACTATAATAATCCATCAGTAGATAATTTGAGTTAGAAATGAATCATAGTTCGAGTTTAGCCACTAACATCAAGAGCGAGCTTAATATCATAATCCGTCTGTTTGTTCTCGAAAAATAGATTAGTCGACATAAAATACGTATTCAAAATCCAGTTAAATAATAGAAAAAAAAGAGAAAACAAATTAAAAAATGACGAAAGAAAGAGATAAAAATATTGTCCGGTATGATAGTGATTTTATATCCAAACAAAAACGGCATAAAAACCATCAAAATAACAATCATCCTAAAGTCTTTTCACACACCTTCCTCCTTAATAAGTATATTTTATCCCTTTATATATAAAACACACCCAAACAAATATTTCCCCTTAGATTCTCTTCTCTCCTCTTCTCTCCATTATCCATCCATCATTTCTATCATGTTCGGTGGAGGCAAAGGCATGGGCGGCGGTGCCGGAGGAGGGAGGGTTTTGAAGGTGCTGAGCAAGTCAGTTGCACGCGCCGGCGTAACTAATCTCACGGAAACCATTTCTTCTTCTGCTTCTTCTTCCGCCGCTTCAGGTTCAGCTACTTCACCGACTTCCATCTCTAGGTCTAAACACCGGTTCAGTAATTCTTCAAATAACAGTGTTCTGACCTTGTCATCGGCTTCTGGCTCGCCTTTTAATGCTCCTGTTTCTGCTAATAATGGCGGACCTAATGCCACGTCGTGGCCTTATTTTCCATCTGTTACTTGTGATTCTTCTTCTGATGACTATGAATGGATCTCCGTCGATGGGAGTGACGAGGAAAGGACTGTCGGTGGCGCTTATGATGATACTTTTCTCGGCCCTGTTCCTTCTCTCGATGAAGTTCAGGGCGCTGTTTCTGCTCTCACGCAGTGAGTATTTTTCTTCTGATATTTTTGTCTCTCAAATTTTACAGAGCGGAAATTTTGTTTATTGACTAATGTTGTTTTTGCCGATACTCTAATTATTAGTTACTTTACAATGTTAATCATTTTAGAGATAATTAGATGTATTGGAAGTCTAGAACTTTTTCTGTTGTGTTCATTCTCAGTTACGCCTCGGGGTGGGGTGTTTTACAAGCTCAAGTTTATCAGCTTACGCACACAAGTTAAATAGGTCATTTATAAATTGAGTTTTATTTTTACAATTCATCTTATTTTATATAAGGAAAATTGTGATAGTGATGTTTATGCTATTATTAGGTTGTTTAATAGGCTAGTCCCATATTTCCCTATTGACTAAAAATTTTATTTGCTTTCAAGATAAGAAAGGAGGATTCAAACTGGATATAATTAAGTATTTTTTGAATATTGTCATTGCTGATACTCATGTTTCTGGATTTGGAAACAATGGGGACTTCATTAGTTTCTTCTATAACTGGCTAGGTAACCGCTACTTTTATTGGCGGTACCTTTTGTGTAGTGAACATGGATTAAGCTCAATTGGGAATGTGGATCGGTTAATTATTTTTTCCGTTGCAGGATATTTGATGCCAGCGCATACTCTCAATTCGTTTCAGACAGATTTGCTTATGATGAGGACACGGATGGGGCAGATCAAATTTCGAGTCCGCCTGGGATTCTTCGTCGTGTATCTCCAGCTGGTTCAGATTTAGATTGGGTGGAGCCGTCTCCACATCTGTGTAACTCAAGAATGTTGCACCCGTATGGACCTGATAGAGTTTATGATGCCTTCCATTTGTTGCAGACTGAGCCAGCTATTCAGGTGGCTGATACGTGAAATCTTAGATATAAATACCTGTATAGTTGTAATGAAACACATTTTTTAGCTGGATAAGATAATATGTTTTTTCTGTGTTCTAGAAACTCATCTTTTCTCTACCGGAATTGATCAGAGCTGATGCTGGTTTCTGTTTCTTCTCTCTTTTGTTCTTGTGCAGAGAATGGTTATATCATTGTCTTCTGATAAAGCTGTTTGGAATGCTGTTCTGAACAATGATGTGGTTCGACAGCTGCGTGACAGCTACAATTCAGGTGGGTATGAAATACAATAATGATGATCATTTACAAGGGAGGTTTATTTTAATGTAATGGTGAATGTTTTTTTCCCCTTAAGTGTCCATATTTGCCTTCACTTAGCAACGAGTTCAATTTATAGCTGAAGAATATATTCTGAGAAACTCTCAGGGGCTTTGTTGTGGATGTAAAACCTGTCATTGGCTAGTCCTATGTGGATTTGTTGTCCGTCTTTGTAATTCTTGTTGCTGATTTTCTGCTTGAGATCAATTGAGTTGCCATTTTCTGATACAAGACTCTTAGAGTCTTATTTCTTGAGAAAATACAGACACTCATGGCCATATAAATCTTTTTGAGCTCAACCTTTGGTGCCGTATTGAACACTTGGAGTCGGGATTTGAATTCTATCCTCAAGTCTTCCCCTTCTTATCTGTAGTTTTTTTTTCTTTTGCCAGAAAGCTCATCTATTTGCTTTTCATTGACTTGGGATCCTCTTTTCTCTGGCATTGCTTTATTGTTCCTCTTCTTTTATGCATGAGCTACTGTTTCCTACAAATAGCAAATGAGTGTTGAACCAAAACCAAGAATTTCAAAGTTCTACTCCCAAATGTTTCAATTAAGCATGCTTATACAATAGACAAAATAAACATAGTGCTTTTGTATGATTTCATTTTAAATTTGTCCCAAAATACTAATATTTCTCGTGTACTTCATGATATATGCAAAAGAAAGCGTCACTTCACCAAGCTCAGAGAGTTCAGAAGAAGAAGCTAGTGAGGATTCTAATCCGGCAATGAATGTTGCGAAGTGGATTTTCGAAAACACCAAGGCAAAATTCATGGAAGTGATAGAGAATATATCAAACTTGCTGAATGAATTGTTCAAGGCTCCTGATGATGAGAAGAAAGCAAACCAAACGGTGGATTCGTTTGAGGATAAGCTGAGAACATCCTTTCTACTATCTGTGGTGGTTCTGCTGGTTGTGGTAGTGAGTCGAGCTAATACAGCTTGACCAGAATTTGTCGACATGACCCTTCCTCTCCGATGGCATCTTGCTACTGCAAGGTTCTCATTGGATTACTTTTCTCGAGTACGCTGTGAAAATTATGTATGCATGTGGTTTTTATATCCGTTCTATTTGTCTGGAAAGTAGTTGTTCAGTCTATATGAACTTGACAGCTTATGTACAGTGTTTTCAGAAGCAAGTTTCTGCTTATGATTTGGGTTCTGTAAAAAACATTAAAAGACATGAAAAAATATTGATGCTTTTGGTGTCCATTGATAGTTATACGTTGCATGTAACAATATGTTGTATTTGGGAAAATATTGCCCAAAGTGAGATGACATGAATAGCTACTACATTAGTCAATGTCTGTAATTATTTACCAAAATATGCCTATTCTATCGACATCCTACGAACATTGTGAGGCATACTAATAGAAGCTCTGAATTTAGCTCAAATTGATAGTTGAATTTAAGAGAGAATCAACATCAGGAGTCACAACTGCATGTTTCTGAAGTTCACCCGTCGCGCCACATGCTTTTGCTGCTTTGTCGATGACCATAACATTTTGAGCAAATGTACAATCTGAACCAGGTGATACCTGTAGATAATTTGATCTCATCATATTATTACTAAGAACAGAAAAAAATGAGTACCAATTGAAAGTATGTAACAGAATTTAAGCATAAAAATGTATGTAAAGGGGTAAAAGATATGCATGGCCCTTGAACTATAGCACTATATTCATAATTAAAAATAGTTTATTTTTACCATTATTTATTAGTGACATAAAAAGAAATAAGAGAATGATATAATTAAATTTATCTAGCTTATCGTTTCCTTAATTTTCTTTTTTTAAGTATAAGTTACGGTACTACACCAAATTCAAGACAAACTATAGACCTAGACCGTAGCATCGAGTTTTGCCCGAGTGGAAAGTCAAACTTCAAACATGTCAAGTTAAGGTATTTATTTTTACCACTAGATATAATTTCTAGAATTTCCTGCCATGAAGAAGTTTATGGGATATCATGTGACTACTCTATAGATCAAGGGTCAAGGATGTATTTTATCCAGATATGAAGATACAACTTACATCATATAATGTGTCACCTAGCTTTAGCTTGATTGCACCACTTCTGTAAACCACCATTTTCCCCATGCATCCCTCTGATAAATCTTCCAAAGTGTCTCTTTTCTTCAAAGAGGTCTTGCCATGTGAGCTTTCAGCTTTCTCTTTTCCCTTGACACTTGCTGATCTTTTCACAAGAGGCAGCTTAGGGGGAAGTTTAAACAAAAACAACCTTTCCTTGTCACTTTCTTCCTGTCACAATTTCCAAATTTCATTTCAATATGAAAACAGAACATATATTTATAAGCTAAAAACAGGCCAAGTTTCAACGTTATAAACACGAACCAGTAGACCAAGATCTGAAGCAGCATTAATAGTCTTCTCATCATACACCGATTTCCTTGCAGCCTCCCCAAACTCAGCCTCATTGAGAAATTCTATGAACAAAAGAGGCAAATTGCTAATCAATTCAACCAAATCAGGAAACAACAGCAGTCAACTATCTTGCTCTAGAACTTTGATTTCAAAAAACATTTCGGAGATCAAAACTCTCGTACAAGAACATTTCGGAACGACTCTCAAGAACTTGTATGAAACATTTATAATCGTGTTTCAAGTAGTTTAAGAATATTGAGAAGTATCATACAATTTGGAAACATTTTCTAGGATGTGATGTTTCTGAAGTACATCAAATCTAATCACATACTTAATAGATGCCTATGTAACAACCCAAACTCGAGTGGGCAGTGGCGAAATAGAAGGTTTGGACAAGGAGTGGCACTAAGAATGGTGATGAGAGCAAGAATAAACTGAATTCCACATAAAAAATGGAAACACAAGTGATAGTGTTATATTACTAAGGTGGCTTTTCAATACGCGTTTTAACTCAGTGTAATACAACATGTGGAATAGGATCAAAATGGACATATGCACATAATACTAGATCAAATTGTTACACCTAATATTTTCTAGACTGGATCTTGCACTACAAGGTTTCAAAATGATAAAATCTCTTCTTTCCCTCTAACTTTACTTGTATAGTTGCAAGTAATTGTTTGTACTGTGTATTAAAAATTTCATAGATATATATCCTTGCATTTTTCTTATTTACATCCATTTCCCATTTACAAATATTTTTTCTCAGTGTAAGTTTGCATTTCAGTTTCTGTATCCGTTTATGTTTCCATGTAACATAGATAACAGTTATCATACCTGGGTCACCAGAGTAAGGTCGTCTCCAAGGAAGAGTTGTGGGATAGTAGGTATGGTTGTAATCCTGCAATTGCATGGCAGAAATCAGGTTTAGAAGGGAGAAGTGTATGGTCCACCGACCACCCGAATCCACCGTGAGATGGGGTAGTTCTTCCAAGGGATCCTAGGCCTTAGAAGAGGGTCTAGACATGCAGCAATTGCACTCTCAGACCTTCTTCCTTGGCTCGACCACTGTGTATAACAAATAAACAAAACAAGATATTGAAGGAAAAAAATCCTCACCCAAGATTCTCTGTAATCTCTCTTGATTTTCCGGGGCAAGGCATCAAGCTTATCAGAAATATACTGAATGCTTCCATCTATTTTTGCAATTTCAGCCTCATCTTTTGTAGAATCATTCATTCCAGTCCTACTGCTAGCAGCATTCTTATCCCTATCAGGAACACCATATTTCCTTAAAGAAGTTGATACTGAGGAACTGGCTTCTCCAAAGGTAGCTTGAACAGCAGCTAAAAATTTTCAATTTACAATGAATCAGCAAGATGCCTGAGAAGAAATGCTTGTTATTTTACGCATTTGCAAAGAAGTTTTGTTGTTTAAGGGTTTACGAAAAGGGTTTAAGGTTTCCTCTGTTTGCAAAGACAAAGTTTTGTCTAAAACCATCCAAATTTCGCTACGTGAAGGACATCCAAAAGGCAAATCATCTCATTGTACTCTTCCTAACATAAAACACTTTAAAGTATAAATATTGATAAATGAATCAATCTCCTCTTGTTTATAACAGTTCTAGTGAAAAAGTCTATGTTTGCAAGTGGAGGAAACTTCGAAGTCAGATTTGTAGAATTTTCAAATTACAAAAACATTCTTTCAAATACACGAAACCATATAGTTTATTTTTGAAATTAGCTCTGAACCGTGTAAATGCATAACTGACAGGTTCAAGAGCTTACATTTTTTCTCAACTTTCGGGACCTTCCTTGTGTGATTTTCCTGCAAATGCCATGAAAGAAAGACTAGAATTTAATTCCAAAATTCAAAAGAACTATTCTACCAAGTACAGAAACATACTTGCCTCACGACATACATAATCTTACCCATTTATTCTAATTGTGTAGCTAATTGAGACTTGAACAAAGACAATATATATGAGGACATGTAGTAATGGAGATGCTATATTAGAAAGGTGAATTTTCTATATGCATAGACATACTTTAAAACTGTGAGACTCAAATAATAAAACTTCGACCAAAATGTATAATACATATTGGATAATTGTGTTATATAACTATTTATAATTATTTGTTTTTAAAAAAAAAAGAACTATTTATATAATCACAAAACTAAGGACCAAAAGAAAACACTCACACCATTTATAATTTTAATAATAATTAAAATATTCTACCAATATTCATTCTATAATTAACAAAAATGCATATTTTAAAAATATGATTGGAAATTTAGAGGTCCAACCAACGGAGAACTTCTATTATGGTTCCGATCGACCGACCGACTACCCGAGAAGCTCATATGGTCTAAATATAACTATACAGACTAGTATCGATAACTTAAATTGACAAATAATAAGTTAATTAACTTGTAAACAATAAAATAAGATATTGATAGATGAAATTGAAAATCAGAAAGGAAGAAGAAGAAGATTTACATTGAATTTTCCCATGAGCTTTCGAGCAAGAGCTGCTTCTTCTTCACTGTTCTTAGCAGCATCATGAACTTCTCTGCAAATTTTTCAAACCATCCACGAAACAGTAAAATATTAAATTTCAATAAAGAAAATCAAACGGTTGAAATCGAAAGTTGAGTGATAAAGATGGAGAAATGTTTAAAGATCAATACACTTTAGGCTTTCTTCGAGGTGGATCCTTCGGTTTGAACTTTGGCTGCAAATGATTTTTTTTATATGAATTTCAAGATCTGACTGAAATTTAAAGACTTGGACAAATTTTTAAGGAGTGAAGAGACTGATTTTACCGTTCTTCTGCCGGCGGGAGATGGATTTTGGCGGTCTTGATCCATGGGATGGTGTTTTCCGGCGACGGTAAACGGTTTAAAAAAATTGGAAAAAGGAAGGGGATGGGGGGATTCGAACGCGAGACCTTTCGAAAAGAGGAGGTGCTTAACCAAATGAGCTACATTGAAGCTTTGACCTAATTTAGGACTTTCAAATATATATCGCTTAATACAGTACGTCGCAAATAATTGATTTCTTGAGCAAAGTACTAATTGACACCTTAACTATCTAAAATTTTGTCTTTTTGGCCCTCACTTGTTTTAATTGGTGAAATTTACTCAAATTTGATGGACACTTAACAAATACATTATCCTTCTATTATGTGACAATAATTTGACACTTAGGATGGGTTTTAATTTAGATTCAGAAGCCAATGTTTCGGGTTTTCTAAGACTCATTCTGATCAAATAATAGTTAGATAAGTGTTCTTGAATTTAACCATAATGGAGTCAAGAGTATAAAAGCATTTCCAATCATAGTCGAATGTATGAGAAATTAGCTATGTATATATAGAGATACTTTATTTCCAACGAAAGTTATATTTTTTAAGTCAGTTTAGAGATTTCAATAATTAAATTTTTTTTTTTTACATTTTTAGGTAAATGCTAGTTCAATATATACTTTTTTTGCATTAAGCAAATTGAAATATAAAGTATATAATAAAGTAAATATAATAATTGTAATTGAGTATAAAAAAAATAAATATGTATTCTATGTTGCTATGGTTGGAGATGCTTCAAGTAGTCAATGTACTTTGCATAAAAAAAAAAAAATTGGTGATTTTAAAATACCGTAGGTTAAGTTTGTGTGTCAAAATAAATGTGTATATAGTATATACATAATTGCTATGTCAACTATTCTAATTGTAAATTTCACCACTTATATGGATGTTAAAAGTGACTAAATAGGTTAAAAATAAATAAGAAATTTTGAAAAGTGTCCTCTGATTTTATAAATTATGAATGTGAATTTTTTTTCTACTTTGACATATAAAAGATGTAACGTATTAATTTCTCTTTTGTTGCTTAACTTTTACTCGATTGAGACTCATTAATGCTTTTCTCTTAAGAAAGTATATTATATTTTTGTAATATGATTCTAAATGTAGGGACAAGACAATTTAGACAAATTAATAAAAAAATAAATTCATAAATTGAAGAATAAAGATCTTTCTTCATGATTATAAAACAAGTTCACATTCTATTTACTTGTAGGGATAAGAAATAAAAGCGAGGAAGAATGAGAAGGCTGAGCTACAAGTAGATAAAAAACTGTTAATTAACCTTAACACCAAAACTTAAATGCTAACCTAAACAACTTTAGCCCTTTATTTTCTTCATACTTGGGTCCGATCGTACTAAAAAACTGTTAATTCAACCAATTTAAAGAGGATATATATAAATCAGGTCACCATAATTAAAACTAGCATAGCAGGTTATTCAATCTCAACGACTTGCATGCTCTATTCCACTTTGCAGTTTGTTTCTATTTCGAAAGTAAAATGCTAATATAAGGCAATTGAGAGAGGTTGAGATTCAAGGTCTTACTGCCTGTAATGAAGCTCTCTCTATTTTTTTTAGAAGCACATGACTTTTATAATTTGCTCATTTTAACAGTTTGCTGATAATGTTCAACTAAGAACACAAAATTACCCAACTGCTTGACCACTAGAACTGCAAAATCGCAACCAACATCACATATCTCACAAAAAGAACTCTTAACAATCTAGAATGTGGGAAAGACACTAATAATCAGAGTGAAAACAGCAAAACAATCATGATATACCTATAGATACCAAAGTTCCAATCACTGCTTCTGCATGAAGCATGCAAGGCAAGAATGGGACGGACTACCCCCCTCATTTAAAGCACAAAGCACAAGCAGATATTCAAAAATAACTAATCAGACACCACAAAAAGTAAACATAATGAAACTACAGTAAAACTGAAGATGATAACCTATGTTATGTCGATGATAACCTGTGCTATAAACACAAGGGGAAACAGCATGATGGATTCAATTATACAATAAGCATATGATAACAACCTATGTTATAAACAGAAGGGGAACAATGATTCAATTATATAAGCATATGTTTACAGCAACTCAAAACAACTGACCAGCTAGGAAACTTCCCAAGTCACGATTCCAGTCTCTACCAAAGACTTTCCTACTCTACATATCTAATAGTTGCACTAAAGTAAAAGCTATATATTTCATTGCCGAGCACCAAACATCTCCTTCGATGGGTTCCCCAATGCTTTGTCATTGAAATATTACCTTCTCTTTCATCCCATACAAACTAAAACCCCTGATCAACTCGCAAGAATAACGTTAGCATATATCATAAAAAAAAAATCAGAAATACCATGTAAGAAGGTCAACCAATCTTTTCTCAGGACATGATTATCACAAGGCACAGGCCTGCCTCTATGGTTTGTATTCAAAACAGTTTAGACTGCAAATAACCCTATCCACTCCCACGGAAGCCGAAGAAATCAGAGTCAGCCCCATGCACAAGCCTATCTACATAACATATACTAGACAAAAACAACTCCATTTGATGATGTGAGTTCGACAGATCAGGGTAAGACTAGAAGAGTTCAGAGATTTAAAATGAGAAATCATATAATAAATGCAAAGCTAAGGAGGACTCATGCTTCCTACAGAATGAGGAAAAGATCCAAAAACTTCTTGTCAAATTTGGATAAAAGCATGGCTCTAGCATGAAATTAGTTAGACCATGAGAGTCCTCATATTGACCGTTTCAAACATAATCAATCAACTACAGTTAGTGCACAATCATAAACAGAAGTTAACAAAGAAAATCATAATTGAATATCAAAACAAAAACAAGTACTCCCAAAACAACCACATGTTTCGAGTTCTGTCACCTGCCACATAAAAAGCTAGGAAACGAAATCAGAATATATAAGCAGCAAAAGTTAAATAAAAACAATGAAGCAGGTATGAAGAGGCAACCTTGGCACTTTCTACAACATACTAAAAATACCTTCAGCTTCAAAGGAATGCTACCCTTCTTGAACAATGGCATCAGAAAACCAAGTCAAGGAAGCTTCAGGGGGCATCAGAGTTAGGATAGTTCAATTAGACTCAATCAAAAGGTATTAGTTATAGTGACAAAATATAACATGGCGAACAAAGAAGCAACGTGGTTAAACATTCCAAAGGAAATTAATAGAATAACAAATGAACCAAGTTGCAGCTTCAAGAATGTTCAAATCGGCTAAAAGCACAAGCGATTAGCAACCTGACATTATATAGGTTATAAGCATCAAGAAAAACAAAATTATGTCCTACAAAACAACAAGAGATATTAATATCAATAATTTTTGAGTGTCTTCTCCAAAATGCAACCGCATCGACCGAACTTCTGCCAAATCTCTGCAAATGTCATAACAGTACAGCAAGGTTAAAGATGTGAGTCCCAAACTTCCAACAAATTCATGGCAAGAGGTAAGTTATCAGGTTGCTCCAAGAAACATCAGGCCTGTAAAATTATTCCATGATGGCAAAGGAAAAGGGTTAACGTAATCCTGACAAATTAACATGGAATGCGGTGATAAGATGTAAGTTGCTAACATGTCAGAAAGGTGAAAATAAAATATTGCTGCAATGGAGATAAGCTATTCGGGGCATAAAAAAATGTAAATAAAAAATTTACAGCAACATATAGTCCACATCGCTGCAAAATGCCTGCAGTTTAATGTAATTAAAGACCAAACACTTTGGAGTGACATGATAGGATCATAATAAGAATTCCATGACAGTTTATCATCATGCAAATATTAAGTTGGCATTGAGAAAACATTTGAATAAGGCACACTTGCATACAGAGTAACTACCTTCTTCCTTTAAAAACCCTTTGAATATACACAACAAAGCAAAGTGAGAAACCAAAATGAAATTGGCACGCAAAAGGTTATCTGTGCTCAATCCTTTTTCAATGATAACTACATTTTAACAATGAAAAGGGCAGTAAAAGAAATCTCGAGATATAAATGATGTTAACAAAAACATTCAACATGCAAATCTTCACAGCATACATTCAAAAGAGTCAAAAGTGCTTGTCAGTAATGCCAGAGTACAAAATATGCCATCCAAACTTCAAACAAGAGACGGTAATAGACAAGTTCAACTCGATACAAAAGATGAAAAGATATCGCCATGACTCCAGTACTGTAAAAAGTATGGAGGCCGTAATGTCTCCATGCTGCTGAGTAAATAATGCGAGCAGGTGATAACTGCAGCCTCTTTATAGTACTATTGGTATTACTTATACATGCAAGTATCTCCACGCACAATAAACAAATATATGCCAAAAAGATATGTGAACATACCTCTTTAATCGGATATTACTACCAAGAAGGTTGCATTCCATTTCATTTCATCTCTGCCATGAATTTCTCATACTCGGCATCTGCACCATATGGTGTTTTCTCTGACGCAGAGGACGCTGGAGCCGGCGGAGGTGGATTTGAGGCCCAAGGCACATTACTCATACCTTGTGAATTGTCAACCGTCGAGACTGGTGCAGGTGGAGGAGGAACTGCATTGTAATAAGACGAGTAACCTAGTGGAGCTGTAGCATATGCAGGCATAGAGTTCCCATACATATTTGATGATGGAGGTGGAGCAGAACTGTTATTAGCAGACTGCACTCCAGGTGGGTAACTTTGCTGAGCCTCACTGGAAGTCACGGTCTGAGCATGCTGTCCAGGTGGAGGATATTGTAAGCCATAAGAAGGCATAGTCTGTCCAGGGACAGGAGGATAGACTGCGGATCCAGGGGGAGGTGGAGGGGGAGCATATGCACCATATGGAGGAGGAACTGGCGGTCCCCAAGGAACTGGAGTTCCACCGTAGCTTGGAGGTGGAGCTGGATAGCCACCAGGCGGCCCATTTGGAAGCGGACCACCTGGGGTGAACTGCTGTGATGGATAAGCACCCATTGGCTGAGAAGAAACAGGGTAAGTGGGCATAGTTGATGCAGGAGGACCTGGCGGAACAGTAGGTTGCGGTGGCTTACCAGCAACTCTCACAGCAATGGTTCTTCCATCTATTCTATAACCATTCATACTTGCAATTGCAGTATTAGCCATTTGAATATCCCGATACTTCACAAAGCCATACCCTTTGCTCACACCAGTAACCCTATCCTTGATAACCTTAGCCATCACAATATCGCCAAAAGAGGAAAACAATCCAATCAAACCATCATCGTCAAGATTAGGTGGCAAGTAACCAATATACAAATTGGTATCATCAAACTCTTTGAGCGGCTTAATTCCATTTACTCCCAATCCAGGTTGATTTGCACTGCCAAGACCCCCGGTATTACTAACCCAAGGCGGATTGCTTCCAGTGCCACTTGAACCCAAAGCCAAAGTAGCAGTTTGCTTAGTTGCAGATTCTGGCATTGTCCCACCTAACTCTGCCAAAAAGTTCTGATATTCATCATCCATTTTCTTCCCAGTGGTTCCCTTCACAGGACAATCAATTGTTGGATGCCCTCCATCACCACAAATCTTGCAAAGCACATCGCTTTTAAATGTCGTAGTACGCGAAGGACAAGCGTACTGTCTATGACCCGGCTCACCGCACAACCTACAGTACTCCTCATCCCTAATAGTCCCATTCAAAGCAGCTAGTTCTCTAAGCTGCTGCCTTTTATGCTCATTTAACACCTCATCTACAGGCTGCAACAACTTCTCAACCATCCCTGCAGCAGCCTCCAGTGCCTCCTCTGTCTCGGCCTCAACCAACACATGCAAATCCTCATTCTCTGATGGATCTGGCTTCGAATCCCTCTTCTGTTGTAACCTCCCTTCCTTGACTGATCCTTTTCCCCGAATCACAATTTTAGCTCCTGTTTCCCTCTCCATTCTCTTCTGTGTATTTCCCCTCGGACCAATTATCAAACCAATAAAATTATACCCCGGGTATTCCTTCATTGGTATATATAGCTTCTTTTGAAGCTTGGGAGGTCTGTAATCAGCAGGAGGCTTAAACGCAGGGTTTCTCTTAATAATCTGAGATATAATCTCTTGCCTCTCCTTGTTCAATCTCTCTCGTGCCCTATACTCTCTAGTATTAATCCTAATCCCCATGTTATCATATATAGGTTCCGGAGAAGGAGACCTAGCTCCCTCAGGTCTATCATCAAGGTTCATACCGGACTGCAAAAGCCGACTAATTTCTAAAAGTCTAGCATTCAAACTCTGAATTTCAGGGTCAAACTCAATACCTCCAGTGAAATCCTTCATAAAATCAGGAAGCTGAACAATCGGCTTGGGATCATCATCAGCCCACCGTGATTTCCTCTTGCGCGTTCCACTCCCCGAATCATTATTGGTGCCATCAGTGGTCTGATTACCAGCTGGCGGGTCCCATCGACTGCGTCGTTTCCGGCGGCTGCTGGTCTCCTCTTCGCCACCCGAATTATCCCTGTCGCCACTGGTAGTGTTGGTGAGTCCATTCTCTGATAATAGGGGCCTCAGTAACTCGTTTCTCGGGGCAGTATCGGGTGAGATCTGAGAATTATGGCCGTTGTCTTGGGAAATTTGAGCTAGGGTTTTGGGCGGGTTTTGGGGATCGGAAATTGGGGGATGTTCAGGAGGGGGAGGAGGGTGATTTTGGGAATGGAAATCTAGGGTTTCAGGTGGGGGAGGTTGGGAAGGATCTAGATTTTGGTATTGGGCGATAGAATCCATTGAATTGGATGGAACAAATTTCTAGGGTTTGGGAGTGGAAGAATGAAGGTGAGTCGTGTGGATTTGCTAGCTACTGAGATTTATTCAATTGGGAAAATAAAATAAAATAAAATTGAGGATACGATACGAGGATGTTATTTATTTATCCGGGGTGAATAATTTATAAATCACCAACGTTTTGTAAAACACACGGTTTAGTCTTATTATTTTCAAAAACACACGAATAAGCTCTTAACAATTTACTCTGTCAACTGTTTAATCATTTTGCCTGTTTCTAATGGTCAATCTGTTATTCAAAAAGAACTTCAATCAACATCGTTAGGACTTAAAAGACAAATATCCAATTATTTTTCACATTGGATGTTGACTGGAATTCTTTTTTACTAACAGATTGACCACCAGAAACAGACAGAATGACTAAATAGTTAATAGAGTAAATCGTTACGGACCTATTCGTGTGGTTTTGAAAATGATGGGACTAAACAATGTGTTTTGCAAAACGATAAGGACTTTTAAATTATTTACCCATTTATCTAAAGTGGTGTATATATTTGGTTAATCGAATATATTTTTACTAGAATTCGGATATAACGTCGGATTGCTAGGTCTGGGCAAATCCGGCCCAATATACCCGGTTTGTGAATGCTCTTAATTGAGTGTTGTTAAATGCAACCCGATTTTACTAACAAAGTCCGTGAAAATGACCATTGTCCTTTTAGTGTAAAATTTGTTAAACTTTTTCGCTAGAACCATGGTTGCGCATGCTTCAGGCGCAATCACATGGTGGAATGTTCAACTATTGTGTTCCATCATGTGGTAGGATATACGCCCTACCAAAAGGCGAGACAATAATATTCACGTCTGATCATGTGGTGGAGTGTGGACATGCACCAAATGTGGTGAGAGGACAATTTTTTTTCTCAAATAATTATTCTAAAAATCTATAATTAATAAATTAAATACCAATTACATAAAATCCATGCAAAAAATTTAAAGTAGAAGTTATATAAAATTGAAAATACAATGTAATAGGAAAACAAATATTCACTGTGCTCTCGAATGTACGTCGTTTAAGCTAAAAAGTGGAAATTAAGAATTTTGTGTAAAATACTAATATACCCTTGATATCTCAATAAATATGTTTCTTTTTTTTCCATGTACTCCTAAACTTTTGGTTTTATTTTCTAAAAACTAGCAAATGATGTCTTGTGTATATGGTAATTGTGTTACTTTTTTTTTTTCTTTGGACGTAATCAAAATAGGGCAATATAAACAACAAAAAATTTAAATGGGAAAGAAATGACAAAAAGACATACGTTTGTGAATTTTTCAACTTGCTTAAACGACATAAATTTGAGAACGAAGGGAATGACAATAATAGAATAACAATACAAACAAACGCCTAAATATTAAGTCATGTCTACTAATGTTGTACAAGCTCCTATCATGTTTGCATAAAGATTTTTCAAGTGATGAGCATTCAGCTGAATGCAAAATTGCCGCTATAAGCTAATCAGAATGACAAGACACTTCGATCGTAAATTTAGACGAAACGATAGTATAGTACAGTACAACATCCCATTATAGATTTGTTGTAAAAAGGAAAATTGTTGTATTGAAAGAAAAGTAGCAATAGGGTAAAAATTCGTTGGCACATGCATCTAGTAAGGTTCCCTCCAATAAGCCAACTAATACGAGTCATGGCCTGGTGAAGCGTGGACTTGTAAAGTGGCTCAAACATAGTTTGGTAGACATTTAGCTCGACGACAACTGTTTTTCTAATGAACGACCAATTATTCTGCAATCCAAGTGTTTTAAGAGCAACAAAACATAATTCACAGTTACTGAAAAGTACATTCAGAAATCTCGTAATGAATGATTGAACGTATATCACTCAATAAGAATTATCTATATCTGTATATGCGATAATAAAGTTTTAAATTTACAAACTAATAATATATTTACTATTAAATTATTGAAGTTATTAATGAAAATTACATAATGAATACTAGTTGTCGCAATTATTATATATGGATGATGATGAGGATCGGCCATGATTGTTCTTGGAGGTTAGAAGTCTGACTATGGCCACATGTATTCTCCCATCGACTATTCTCGCGTCTGGTATAGGAACTTACATATATATGGTTTGCACTTTTTGGGTAGAATTGATGGCCACGAATATTTTTTACATTCACAAAAGGAGATGATCGAACTCTGATTCTTTATAAATTTAAACTTTGTAGTTGTCAAATAAATTATTTTCAAAATTCAACACTTTATTCTCAGTTTAGTCAAGCCATCACCTTAGCTTTTTTATTTTCAGATTTTATATTGATTAACTTAAAGTCTATGATTGAGGACTCAATTGATTAGATTTAAAACACGTGGGTACCATTGCAATAAAAAGCAAAAGCTGTATAAAATAATTAACATTCCAAATCATCATCAACAACGAACTTTGCAAAGTTAACTTGAAAAATAACTGCAATTTCTAGGGTTTGCCAGAACTCAATCGTCATCCGATCTCAAAATTCGCACAATGGTATTATCCCAGAAGCTTCACGAGGCATTCAAAGGTACAGTAGAAAGAATCACAGGCCCCCGAACCGTCTCTGCCTTCAAAGAAAAGGGTGTCCTTAGCGTCACCGAATTCGTCCTCGCCGGAGATAATCTCGTCTCTAAATGCCCTACCTGGTCCTGGTAATTTACTTTTAAGTACTTAATTAAGCCAAATTTCCTAACTTTAATTAGGTTTGTCCGATTTTCTTAGATATGTGATTGTTGTTGTTCAATTATTTTATTTTATTTTGTTTTGTTTTGAACCGGATGACGGAATTGAATTACTGTAGCAAGATTCGGGTGTCGAATTAGCTGGAAATTGATACCCTTTGGGAATTTAGGGGGAATGAGATCATTTAATATTATGAGCTCTAGCATGATCTTGTTAGTTAATTGTAATTAAGTGTCTATGAGTTGAGAGTCTAATTGTTTCCCTTTCTTGGTGTTAAGAATTGAAATCGTGTCGTCTTTTGTGTTGTTTGCTTTGGTTTCTTTTCTTAGAGAGCCTTTCGTGTTAATTTGAAGGTGTTCTTAAGCCTTTTTATGCAAGTTAAGTTTAAGGAATTGTTATGCTTAACGTGTTCTTGTTGGGTTATAGGGAATCGGGCGAACCTAGCAAAAGGAAGCCATATTTGCCTCCTGAAAAACAGTTCTTAATCACTCGGAATGGTAACAATGTCACCTTCTCCTTTATTTTCTGTTTGTAGTAACATTAGAGTGCTTGATAAACATTAACAATCTTTCTAGTTCCGTGCCTGCGAAGAGCTGCATCTATTGCAGAGGAATATGAAGCTGCTGGAGGTGAAGTTCTACTCGATAACGAGGATAATGATGGCTGGTTGGCTACTCACGGGAAGCCAAGAGGTGCATATTTTAACAGAGCTGGATATCTTGTGATTTATGTTTAGTGCTTTAACCGATGCTTCCATGTTTTTTTTAGAATCTAAAGGTGATGAGGAGGATAATGTACCCTCAATGGAGGCTCTAGAGATCAGCAAAAAGCGAACTATTCAATCAATACCGACATACTTTGGAGGCGAGGAGGAAGATGATATCCCAGACATGGCAGATTATGAAGAACCTGACAATTTGATTGAAAATGATCCTGTAAGTCATCACCTTTTACACCATCGATGCTGCCTTGCTAAAATCTAAGAATCTCTGAAGTGAGAACTTTTTGGCTACTTGATGCAGGCTACACTTCAAACTACTTATCTTGTAGCTCATGAGCCTGATGAAGATAATATTCTGCGTACACGAACATATGATGTCAGCATCACGTAAGATCCATACATTGCAACTGTTTTTATTTTCATTAAACAATGTCATAAGTATCCACTGTTCTGAATTCTTATCATTATGTTTAGTTTTTCAGCTACAAGTTTCTAGTATGATAATGCTTCGCAAAGAATGTTCTTGAAATCCATACCATTAGTTAGCCCATTATAGTAGTAACATTGTTTTAATTCCTGACTTCCAGATATGACAAGTATTATCAAACTCCTCGTGTATGGCTTACTGGATATGATGAGGTTGGTCGTTTTATTATTATTATTATTATTATTATTATTATTATTATTTATAATAATTATTATTATTATTAAAAATCCATCTTTGCTTTATCCATTGTATAATTACTTCTGGAATTTTTCTTTTCTCAAAAATCACATGGTGCAATAACATACATTTATCTGTTTTGTTTATAACTTCTAAAGTCTGAGTATCATATGATATTATATATTACATGTCTGAGTATCATATGATATTATATTTGTAATATTATATGTTTTTTTTCACCAAAATTAATGTATCTTATTGCTGGATTTTTGTTCTTTCTGTGCATTTGCAGTCAAGGATGCTTCTGCAACCAGAGCTTGTGTTGGAAGATGTTAGCCAAGACCATGCACGCAAAACGGTGAGAAATGAAATAAATGTTGCTCAGCAAGAACTGGCAAATAAATCTACTCCCAAGTTGTTTTAAAGTTTCTATCCCCTGTTGTAAGAATTTTTCTTCATTAAACTAGAAGACGTCCTCTGCCAAGATCTGGAAATATAAGTCTGCGAAAGTATGTGGCTGTGAGATGATTTCCTCTGTAAGATGTAAAAATGGTAAGACAGATTTGGAGTGTGTAGAGCTTCGGGAAGCCTAGGGAACTTTACAGGAAAATTCTGATACATTAATCTTTACTGGGGGAAGTTAGAATCATGAACGCAATCAATGAACAGGATGATTTACATTCATATGTGCACCTAGCATTTCTTGGCTTTAAAATACTGTGGAGAACTGCGAAAGTCCAATTATTTGCAGACCATTCTTCTATTCATTGCGCACCTATGTTCTTCTATTATTCCCCTTATCAATTATTTTCTTGCATCTTATGTTCTTCTGGGATTTACCGTGTCATAATTCTAGTATATTAATGCAGGTTACAATTGAAGACCATCCTCATTTGCCTGGAAAGCATGCATCGGTACATCCGTGTAGACATGGAGCTGTTATGAAAAAAATCATTGATGTTTTGATGTCACGTGGAGTTGAGCCGGAAGTTGATAAGTGAGTCATTATATAAATTTGCAGAAGTATCTTTTCTCATCTCTACTTTTCCTTTTTCTAACCCTTGTATATATTACTTACATCCGAAATGCATTTTGTAGGTATCTTTTCCTATTCTTGAAATTCGTAGCCTCTGTAATTCCAACTATTGAATATGATTACACGATGGACTTTGATCTTGGGAGTTCAAGCAACTGATCCAAGGTGATTTCCGCTGTTATTTTATTTGCATTCTCATCACAGTTTTAAGCATTGCACTCAGTATCAACAGGGAGATTCATTGCAATTTTTTCTGCATGAAAAAAATGCTTGGATAAACATGACACTTTCTATTCACTTTATTATTGGACGGAACTACCTAGTATCATTAATAACCCGTGACGGAATATCTAAGTTGAAAGACTTTGATCTGTGTTTAGACATTTTAACTATTTATTCACTCTAATTCTAACATGTGATAGTTTACTATTACTTTCTTAAGCTATTGTCCCTGTGTTTCATATTTTGCTAGTAAACATAACACCTACTTTCCATGAGGAACGCCGTAGTAAAGAACATTTTTAAGTTGGTTTCCTCACTACCATTAGTTAAATAGTTGCCTTTTATTTACATTTAGGTTACTCAGCAAGAACTTCTGCTGAGAGCATTGCGCCTTTCTCATCTAGCTAACTTGACTTCTAATACAAATGCATTTGTATAACTTTTCATGTAATCGCAATGAAGTAGCCGGAATGATCATGAGCAGCAGAAACTTTTCCTGTCTGCGGATTTTGTGATATTCATATGCTTAAGAATGTTTTATGGATTGAAGTGATTGATTATGTTTGTTCTTTTTTCCAGGTGAAGCGATTCCATGAAAGGATTAGGAAGGGAAATTAACTTGGTGGTGATGCATTCTCTGCAGATTGATCGGTGCTGTTTGTAACAACAAATTTATTGTACAGAAATCACAAGAAGATACTTGTACTTAAAAGTATGTAGTATAAGAGTGGCTTAACAAAACCATTCAAAAATGAAAAAAAAAAAGAAAAAAGAATTCAAGTTTGTGATAATGATCAGCATTGTGTTTGTACATTTATAAACGAAGGTTCATTTTATTTCAGCTTGTTGCTAAATGTTGGTTTCCATAAGACGTTGTGATGGGGCATGAGAAACAAAATTTATTTGTTTTTCAAATTTTGCATGATTGGATCTCTTCAGAGAGAAACTTATGACATGGATATGCCATACTAATTATAGTCCATTGAGTGGTTAAGAACATTAAGTTGTTTAAATTTTCGAGTTTCAGGTTCTAGTACAAGTCTTAGGAATACCATATAAGAGCATCTCCGTAGAGAGGACCCCAAAAGTTGCGAAGACTTTAAAAGTACGAATTTTATTATTTCTCACTTATGTTAACTTCTATTATAAAAATACTCTAAAGTTGCTACCATGATCTCACAAATAGTAATTTTGTATATAGTTTTTATTTTATTTTAAAAAAGAAATAAATTCAAAAATCATGCTCTTTCCAAACTCAATTTCATATCATCAAACATCTTCAACACAGTCTTTATTGAAGATTTCATAGTATACACATTCTTCAACATCTTCAGACGCTCTTCATTGTTTAACAATGGCTTGCTAAAGATCGCAAACCTTACGAGTTAATCTTTCAACATGATGCTTGTGATTTGCTGGGAACCAAGGGGAGATTGTCATTGGACGTCGCTGGAAAGGATATGCAAGCAGCTGCTTGATTTATATATAAGTGGGGGAAAGTACAGGATTTGTTTGTTTCTACAAGTTATTTTAAAATGTCAAAGTTTATTCAGTGTTTCTTTTTTCCGGATGAATGAAAGTTCGTTGAGTCTTAATAAATAAATAAATAGTTTTGTGACTACTTTTTTCACATATGCTCCCTCTCTCCTCTTAACCTTGCGCACTTCTTTTCTTATTCAATATTTTATCCACCAATGAATTATTTACTATTCTTTTCAAATTCATTCCAAGTTTTTCTGAGATCTTAAATAGTCGGTCTCTTTAGTGTGAATTGAATATGAATATTAACATGTCAGTTTAGTACAATATTCAAAGAGAACTGAAATAACATCATTCAATAAAACCACAATGACATGTCAACAATGATAGAAAATGATATTAGAACTCCTTTATATATACTTATATATTATTCACATCTCATGAGTATGTTTTAGCCATATTTAGTAATTGAGGCACATAAACAATTAAGCATATTCATATGAGAAGAGATCATATATGCTATTAGCTAGAGTTTATAAAATCTTATATATGACTTGAACAGACAAGAACTTCCTGCTGATAAGATTGAATTAGTGGAGGTTTAAATTTACTATTAACCAAGTGTAGTTTTGTAGTAGCAAAGCCTCATTACTTCATCATACCCTTCCCTTGATCACCTTCCTGCCATTGGTTCGTTTCTTTCATCTCTGTTCCCAACTGTTACAAAAAGCCGTCATATTATGTTATCAGATGAAGGTCAATTATAACTACTAAAGATGGATGAATTAGAGCTTATATTTTTACAACATACACATACTATATATGGCATTATGGTTTCTTCTTTGATAAGTGACAGGAATGCTGGAATTTTGACCATGACATTGAGATCCATAGTCATTTTGGTTGCTAGGAGGGACTTCATTGAGGTTGATGATACAGCTTTTGCTTGAGTTAGATTGGGAACAAAGAGGAGAGGATATTGGTCTTGTTAAAGCTAATGGCTTCAGTGGGGAAGTAGGAGAAGGAAGAAGTCGGGGAAGGGCGGAGGAGATGGAAGGCGGGGTAGGGACTGTAAAAAGGCCTTCAAAGTGGACTGAAGCCTGAGGAGAAAAACATGAGCCGTTTGGCAACAAGAAAGTAGCCTGTGGTTTGCATATACTGAACCCACTCCTCAGCCTTTCTATTTTGGCAACTCTTTCTAATGCTTTTCCCGTCAGTTCAGTGGCAGTTGATGCTGTTTCTGGTAATGCTATTAATGTAACATCAGATGATTCAGTACTCCTGTTTGACCCTTCTTGTTGGGTTTTCATCTTCTCGTTTTCTTCCTTCAATATGGAAAATTCATCAATGGATTAATGAATAATGAAATATATCAATGCAATTAATCAAGAGACAAACAATTTATAATTACTATTCAAGCATGAACGGTTCGTTCATACCTCCATCCAAGACAAATAGTGTGAAAGTTTAATCATTTGTTCTTCAATCTCAGCCTTCTTATTCATCAAATCAATATACAATTCCTGCAAAAAGTATATTTTGAGAATTGAGACATAGGAAGTGTGAAATTACTTAATAATACAACTTGGAATTAATCTTTTAGAATTGAGATTTACATTGAGCAGGGTAGCCGCGGTTGCAGGTTGTTCCTCATTTTTCTTGGATAGCAGCATCTCATAGTTCCTGTTCATCAAACAAAATAAACAAATTTTGTAATGCAATTTATGTATTTCCTAATTAACAAGTGAAAGGTTGATTAGTTTGTGTTCCGACTTAAACACAAACCATATGGACAGGAAAAGAAAAAAATCTCTTGAACTTACTTTTTTAAATTAGAAACCTCTTCCTTGAGGATCTTGAATTCCCTGGCACAAATAGGATCCTGAGTTGGGTTGTCTCCAGGATGCCAACCAGGTGGAGGAGTCCAGTAAGAATCCTGAATCCCAGCTTCTCTTCTTATATCAACCAAATTAGCATTTTCGAGCCAATATTCCATTGCCCCTTCGGCATTGTGCCTCCTCCTAAACCTGAGTTCCCCTCCAGGTGCCACCTTCCCAGCCATGTGCTTGAGCAAATGATCGAGCAGACCTGTATCTCCAATTAGCTTCCTTGCCTGAGTTCGCAGCTCTGGCCTGAGAATCGGGCTACCAAATACTGCACCTTGGTCTTTCATTATTTTCAACATGTTCTCTTCAGCTAATTGATACCTTCATTTACAGATGAGAATTGTTTATCAGAATTCCATTCTTTGCCAGTTTGGAAACATCAATTAAAGGAAATATAATATAATAGTGAAACCATTCAAATTGCTTACTCCTTGGCAGACCATCAAGTAATGGAGTTTTTAAGCGCATTCAAATTTCCTATGACGAATAAAGGAGTAAGAGTATATAAACTGAAATTTAGAGTACAATTCCGACCGAGACATTAAAAGCTGATTTGAGAAACAAAAGGCAACAGTTTCAATAGCACTTAGAATAGTAACTCAACATTTTAAAAGTGAAATGGAAAAGAAGGCTAAACTTGGAGGAAACTAGACTTGAATAGAGACTAAACATGGGTGACATTAACATAACTTACTGATTTGCAAGAGTGAACATATGAAGAGAATATACAATCAGAATTCTCATGAGTGGGAAATAAGAGGCGGTATAACTATAGCATGTTAAACAAAGAGTAAGAACACAAACAGAACAATCAGATAGCAACAGCGACGTTAATAGTTGAGAGTCAGAGAATGTGCATTAATTCCTGAGATATGAGAGTTCTTATAACTTAAGCTAAGAGCATCAATGAGTAACAATTATGAGCATATATATTTGCAGAAATGAAAGGACTTAAGATAAGCATAAATGAGTAGAGTAACAAACAATTAATGTTTTATCAGATTCAGTTCCTAACTACTTTAGAAACAGTAATTAAAGTGAAATCTTTTAAGTTGGTTTATACCTCTGAGCAGACCATCTGTCAATAGTGTTTTTAAACACCTTCTTCTTGTTGTTTTTAGGAGTGTAAACTACAATTTGATTCTTAATTTCTAGTTTAGGTGTCATCTTCTTATTCTTATTCTGAAGGAACTTGCAAGACCTCATTAGTTGTTTCCTTTTCCGCTTTTTCCCATTTTCGAGATCTGAAATTTCTTCCTTCTCTCCTGCTTTCTCTTCATCCTCCTTGGCTTCTTCTTCTTCTTCTTCTTCTTCTTCTAAATCCTCCTCATAGTTTTCCTTTTCTTCTTCAATTTCTTCTTTGTTACTAAACGAAATGACCGCTTTGCTCTTCTGGCTTGCCAAATACCTCATCTTCCGGCGCTGGCCCCATTTTACCACTCCAGTACTCTGGATTTCAGACAGGCAACCCTTCTTCCTTGAGACAACACAACTTTTAGTTCTAGAAACTGATAGTCCTGGAGCTGGAATTGAATCAACCGCCCAAAAACGCCACGATTTCCTCCTGAAAGTGATTTCCTCATGGGAAACTCGACGGTAAAGAGCTTCCGCTGCAATCTCCGGGGAGACAATAAATTTCTCGTCGAGGTGAGGAAGTGTTTTGGAAGAGAAGTTGGTTAGAGAAAAGTAGGAGTTGAGAGAGTAAATGGTAGCATATCTCAACGATACTCTCGTCCTCGTCTTCTCACTCACCTGAAACCACAACCAGAATCAGAATCAGAACAACAGAGCTATCTTTTTTAAAACTACTTCAATCACACAATCTGAATAGAATAAAAGCAAAGAAATTAGTAGAAACTAGAGAAATGACCATAACAAGACGGATGGAGTTGAGTTGAGCAGGCGATTTAGGAGGAAGCTTAGAGTGATCGAGGTCGTAGAAGGAACCGACATAAATATGATCAGCAGGATCATCAACCATTGAACTCCGACTCGGAGTAGCTTGAAGAAGAAGCTCAGACATAGAGATAGAGATAGAGATAGTACTACTTTTTTTAATGTGGAAAAAATGAAAAGCAGAGAAGAAGAAGAAGAAAGAGTGAGTTTATGAACAAGTGCAATTTGTAGTTATATGTTCTTCTTCAACTTCTCTGAGCAAATGGACATTCTGTTATGTTGCACGCATTGCATATCTCTGCAACGGAAAGTAAAAACCATCATTAAGATACGATTGTGTAATGCATCCATGCATACCTGCACATACATGCCATCAAATATCATCGCCACGTACAAATTTGTGTCCCTCATGCTTGCTACACTGTTCAGAGATTGTATGTGGTCAGGGAGGTAGGCGCGTGAGACTATGCCAATAACCAGAATCGGTTAGTTTGTTTAAAGTTGGGTCAATTTTATACAAGTTTTTACTAATGAACTGTAGTTTTTAATTAGTTAAGTTAGAGTTTAAAATTTATCAAAATAAAATAAAATGTTAAAGTTAGAAGTTTTTATTAGACAAAATATATCGTTCATATTAATAAAATTGAATGTTTTCATAATCATACGCTACACGTTGCACAATTTATTATCTATTTGAAAGCAAATCATAATTTTTTATTTATAATGACTTAGAATATGAAATTAACCCTTTTAAACAGAGGCGCGTGGGTTAACAGAATTTTGTTCCTTGAGGTGTGAATAAAGAGAGGCGCGTTGTGTCAGAGAAGAGGAAGCATTTTGATTTTGCAACAGAAACGCATCTTTCTTCTTCACAATTTGTTTTACAAATTACAAAAAGGTCCTTTAAAATAGAAAAAGTATCAGTGAAAAAGCAAGAGGCAAATGCAAGAGAGGTAAAAGTAGTTGTAAATGCGGTTGTTGAGTCTCAAATTCTTGAATAAAATTCAAACAACCTCTCTTCTCCTTCCAAAATCACTGCTTCTTGAATTCCACTATTACCCTCGATCGTTCAATCTTCCTCAAAGTTTCTCTTCTCCAAGAAAATTAGCTGTGAGAGCTGTAACCACTGCAACATCGTCAAAAATGGTCAAAGCGATCAGGGTTCATGAGCTCGGCGGACCTGAGGTTTCATCAACTTTATCATATCAACTTATTTTAATTCATTTCTTTTGCTATGCCTTTACCTAAATCATCAACTCAACTCTTTATTTCTAGGTTTTGTCTAAAGAAATGATCTGATTATGAGTCCTGATTGTAGGTTCTGGAGTGGGAGGATGTGGAGATTGGAGAACCCGGTGAGGGTGAGATTCGTGTCAAAAACAAAGCAATTGGGCTTAATTTCATTGATGTCTACTTCCGGAAAGGAGTTTATAAGGCTTCTTCCATGCCCTTCACTCCAGGTTTTACTCTCATGCTTACATTTTGTTCATCAGATTGATAACAATTTGCTTACACATGTTTCATATGGCGTGGTTTATTTGCATGAGTGTGTGTGCAATTCTTGCTTTTTTCTCCCGTTACTTGAGAGTTTTCTTGTATCTTGATTATCACTAGCTTTGATTCATTATTCATGTATTGGAGAACAAAACAAATTTGTGTAATGGCTTTGTTTATTGCAAGGACCATTGTTCTACTTAAAATGTCATTGATCTAACAAACAGCAACCGACCGGACTAGCCATGAGCTATTTTCAGTTCTGTCTTTCTGATTTATGTACTCCAATCGTCACTTTGGATGAATCCAGATACAATTTCTTGATTTGAAGTTCAAACTAATATTCTTTTAAAACAGCCATTATGACCTACACATAGGCAGAGAAAGGGGAAGGGGGTTCTTTATTGCTGTAGGTGGCTGAAGATTCTGCTTGTTAAGAATTGTAGCAACCCACAAGTGGGTGAGAGATGTATATGACACTTTTGAAAATGATGCATTTCTTAGATGGAATAAATTTTGTAATTACCCCTGATGATCTTAGCTAGAGATGCAATATCATGTAAAATTTTCGTTTTTTTGTTGCCATTAGATCAAACTTAACGGGAGTTAGTAGCTGCAATTTTTATAATTGGTATGCAATTAGGTTCTGTTGGAATTATCCTTTTGCATAATTTCTTTTATCAGCATATAAATGTCATACGTGGAGAAAAAGTTTTGATGCTCTGTTACTTGATCTTTTTCGCGAGAGTACTACTATCCATAAAGTATCAAGAAAGAAACCAACAATTTGAAAAATAAAAGATGAACAGGTGAAATTTATAATCTTAATATTTCAAAATTCAAATTGATCTGTATGATGCATCTCTTATTGTGCTGTTCTAGACATTAATGCATGTACTAAATTCTTCACTTGCCTGTTGCTCCTATCATGTTGATAAAATGTCACCTGAAGTGGTTGAAAGCCGTTATCTGTTGTAGGCATGGAAGGGGTTGGACAGGTGATAGCTGTGGGCCCTGGACTAACTGGTCGGGAAGTTGGAGATATCGTTGCCTATGCTGGCAATCCTATGGGTTCATATGCTGAAGAGCAGATCCTTCCTGCGGACAAGGTGGTTCCTGTTCCTTCCTCCATTAGTCCTGTTATTGCAGCATCTGTAATGCTTAAAGGAATGACGGCTCAGTTCCTGCTCCGCCGTTGCTTCAAGGTACGCTGGATTTTGTTCAGGAAGCTTTCCTAATTCATATTTTCAATTGAGTATCAGGTAAAAAGTCATTTCTAATGTGACAAGATGAGATATGATGTTGAATGATAGTATCATTTCTTGACAATTTAATGTCTATATATCAACATCAGGATAGGTGAAAATATGTCTATTGGTGTTGCCTATTGTATATAAATTAATCTTGCTCTGGTGCAAAGTTTGTTCTATTGCTAATTTGTATGGTATGGTCGAGTGAACTTGTTTTTGTAAAATGTTGGTATTCCAGCATTTATGGGGGCCTCTATGAACTGAGAATCAGTATTTGCACAAACAGAATCATCTGCTGAAGCTCTCTCTGTATTATAGGTTGAACCTGGGCATACTATCCTTGTTCACGCAGCAGCTGGTGGAGTTGGGTCTCTTTTATGCCAATGGGCAAATGTTCTTGGAGCCACTGTTATTGGAACTGTCTCGACCAAGGAGAAAGCGGTTCAAGCCAAGGAAGATGGATGTCACCATGTAATAAACTATAAAGAAGAAGATTTCGTCGCCCGAGTGAGTGAGATAACATCTGGCAGTGGGGTCAATGTTGTATATGATTCTGTGGGAAAAGACACCTTTCAGGTAATCAATCGTCTTTGATCTGTCCTCCAGTAAGATAGATGGTAATAAATGATCATCTGGATTTTCATTTTGTGATTGCTATTATGTTGAAGCGTTTCATATTCATATACAGGGATCATTGGCATGCTTGAAGACTCGTGGGTACATGGTTTGTTTTGGGCAGTCGTCAGGTGCAGTAGATCCAGTTCCATTGTCAGCACTTGCGCCAAAAGCACTGTTCTTGACAAGACCGTCCCTAATGTTATACAATGAGAGTCGAGATGAGCTCCTTGAATGTGCTGGGGAGGTCTTTGAAAACATTACATCTGGCATCCTGAAAGTTAGAGTTAACCACACCTATCCTCTGTCTCAGGCGGCACGAGCACATGAGGATCTTGAAAATCGGAAAACATCAGGATCAGTCCTACTGATACCATGACCAAACGGTTTGTTTCTCATTATTTGAGGATTGTACTATGAGCAAATTGGTTGTGTATGTTGGTGCTACACTGTTTTTCCCTTGTGAACAAGGATGCAAATGAGGATTCTCTATGCAATGATATGTTGATTACAGCTTAGTTTGTAATAATGTTGATCAAGATTATATGTTACCATCCATCTTATAGGAGAAAAAATAAAATCAAGGATTATTACCTGAAAAGTGTCTTTTCCCACTGATCTCATTCGAAATCTTCTTCTTTATAATTTGTTCGTTTAATAATCTCAAGTAAGTCCAAAATTAATTTTTATTTATTGAGAATTATAATCTTTTTTACACTTTTATAGTTTTGATATGCTTGAAATCAAAGTTTGGTTTGGTTTGGTTTGATCCCTTGAACTACTATTTGAGAGACAGTCAACAATGACATTACGAAGTCCCTCTACAAGAGAGGTCTATTTCCATGCTTCCACACTTCATGAATGATTCTCTTTGCTTAAGGATTCCAAATATTTTGTCTGTTAATTTTTGCAGCTTAATTTGTTTTGAGAAACCAAATAATCAAAACTAAAATAAAAACAATTTTTCTAAATGCTAGAATATAGTTTCATTTAAAAAAAAATAATTGTTTTTGTTTTAAAATATTAGCAACGTTGCTCAAAATGCGGAAAAATCGTTAATGGTGTTAAATGTGATGATGTGGAAATGAGTTTTGGGTCTTAATTTATTGGTAAATTTCTAAAAGTTCATGTGTTTACAACGTGAAAGTGTGAGAAATGAATTTTTTTTATATCATAATGAGTAAATTAAAACTGAAATACTTCTTGACACATTATCATATTATAACACTGTTAATGATTTTTCTACTTTTTGAGTAATGGTGCTAAACACAATACTTATTTTTCTAAAAGATAAACACACACAAACATCTTCTGTGCTTTTTTAGTTTTAGAAACTTTAAGAGGACATTTTATTATCAATTAAACTTTTTGTAAAAAAAAGTGTGAAGAAGATGTGCACATTGATATTATAGTTAGAATTTATATACATAAACACTTAATATAGGAACATTCAATATAAGAATAACGTCTCAATTATTATATAAATAGTCGGTTTTATGTATTGAAAATTCTTATCGTACCAACCTCTGTTTAGTAACAACCTTTCAATAACTATATAGAGATCTTACTGCATGCATGGGAACCTTGCCCTTCTTTTTTTTTGAAAGGTCCTTGTCCTTCTTTAATTAGCAGATTTGTTCAATTTTGTGGGCTTATGAAACAACGTCGTATCACTTAGTGAAGGAACGACAACGTTTTGTTAGATTAGAATCCGAACAAAATAACCCAGTTGTTGTCTTTTGAATTTGGCAGCCTTTTCTCTATCGTTCTCTTCATTCCACCTAATCCTTGCCCTCACCACGACGGCGACGGCGACGGCGACGGCGAATGCAGCTGGAAACGATTCATCGAGCCTCCAGCGCCTCCAGAAACAGGTAAGTGTTCAGTTTATTTGTTTTTGTTGTTGAATCTATTTGTCTTTATAAATCAGGGCCCTAGATTAACACCAATGACTACCATTTGTCAGAATTTACACAATGTTATATGTTGTTTTTTTGATGTAATTCTTTCAGACAAATCCTAATATATATTGGTAGTCATGTTAAAAAAAAAAAAAGCATGTTGTGCTCAACTCGTAAATACTGGAATTCGTGAGTTTAAACAATGTAATGCACTTTATGTACTGTATTTGGCAATTTGTATGTTTTTATTGTCTCCTTAGGCCGCTTCCATTTCTCCATTGTGTTTATTAGGGCTTATTTTGTTATTGAGGTAGATTATGCTGATGTTGTGATATTAGAAATTTGGGAGAATGTAGGTTTTGTTAGATGCTTCATTGCTTATCAATCTGATAATGTAGAGATGGTTTGGAACTGTATTGAGATTTTTTGTAGTGGAAAACGCTGTCTTGAAAGTAATAACCTTTTTCCTTATTTCTTGGTGTTAGATTTGAATCAACACTATGCATGCCATTGTGATCATTGATCAGCTTAGCATAGAAATCTATGATTGTTTGGCTATCTTCATTCTGATAAATGGATTCTATAGCGGTCTGTGGAGTTTCTCAGTACTGTTAAAATTTATGAGGGTTTTACCCAATATCATACCTTTAGATGGTCCAATGGGTTTCCAGGTGGGTTTGGGTGGCAAAAGAGGCATGAGCTTTGTAGTACGTCATGTAACAAACTTTGTGGATGTTTCCTTTTATATAGTTTGTTCGCTTATTTGGTTTGGATCTTTCTATACGTTCGTGTCAGCACGTGTCAAAAAGTTTTCAACTTTGGGCTAGCAAAGCATTTCGTAAAGGTTTTGTTTCAAGTTTTAAAACATTGTTTTCAATCAATATGTCCAAGTATTCAGTAAAGAACTTCCACATAACTGAGGGTTTGCTATGCATTCTTAAGGGTTTTTCAAATTTTAAAGCATTGTTTTTTCACTCAAATGATTCCTGTAAAATTTATTTGCTTTTTCTTGGTGGTGATGCTTTTCTTATTATTGTTTTTGTGTATCAGGGCTTGATCAATCAAAGGTGAAATATGCTACCATACACACAGAAACTGTAGGAAACAATTGCTAGATAAAGGTGGTTGACTCTTCTTCCTGACATTGGCTTAAGAAAGTGAAGGGAAGTACTGGTGAAATATAGAAAAGATGGAATGTAATAGAGAAGAAGCCTCCATGGTTAAGATGATGGCGGAGAAGAAGTTTGTGGAGAGGGATGTTGCTGGAGCAAAAAAACTTGCATTGAAGGCGCAAAGCTTGTTTCCTGATCTTGATGGTCTTTCTCAGTTTCTAGCAACTCTTGATGTGTATATCGCTTCTGAGCAAAGAATAAATGGGGAAATAAATTGGTATAGAGTTCTTGGTGTAGAACCGTTTGCTGCTGATGACATTATCCGCAGACATTACAGGAAACTGGCTCTCATTCTTCATCCTGACAAAAATAAGTCTGTTGGTGCTGAAGGCGCTTTCAAGATTTTATCCGAAGCTTGGGGTTTGCTGTGTGATAAACCTCAGAGAAGTGCCTATGACCAGAAGCGTAGTTTATATCATATGTATCAGAATGTTCCAAATAATGGGTCATCAATTGCTACTGGTCAGAATGGTAAGGATCACAAATCTAATTTAACAACCCAGAAAAGAGCCAAGCATCCAAACCCTGCTCCAACCCCTCGTTTTTCAGCTGATACCTTCTGGACTCTCTGTAACTTATGTAAAACGCAATTTGAGTACCGTAGATATTATGTCAATTCCAACCTTGTTTGCCAAAACTGCCGTCAACCCTTCTTTGCTGTTGAGGTTCCACCCCCACCTACATGGACGTCTTCTGTGCAAGGGAAGAACTCAACACAAAATGTGAGGAGTGACTCATATGCTGTGGGAAAGTCCATTTCTAATTCAAATATGAGACCAGAAGCAAACTTGAGCGGATTTTGTAAAACAGACACAGCTGGAAGAGTGTCAGTTGAAGCTCCAAAATCTGATGCGAGAAAGGAGTTCCTTCGAAGGATAATTCATGGTGTTAATGAACCAGGTGCTGGTTCAGCTACAGGACCTTCTCCTGCTAATTTTGTTTCTGCACCAGCAGGAGATAGACTAAAGAAGAAGAGACGTACCAGTGAACATAGGAGGAACAATCCACCAGTTCAAACGCCATGTAGAAATGGAGGAGTCAGTGATTCTAGTGCTCAAAAGGGTAATTTTGAAACAGGAAAGAGAAATCCCTTTGGAAAGTTCAATCAGACGAGAGAGCTGTCCCAGCAGGAACTACGGAATCTTCTGATAGACAAAGCTAAGAAGGATATTCAGTTGCAACTTAACGGCTGCAGGATTCCTACTGTTGGATCAAGGACATCTGAAAAGGAGATGGGGAAAGGAAAACAGAAGATTGCAGATACCAGTTCTGGAGCTCAATTAGAACTTTCGGTTGCCAAATTGGATGATGATCCTGACAGAAAAGGTCCTGATCCAGTATCAATGTCTGTCCCAGATCCAGATTTTCATGATTTTGATGAGGACCGTACGGAAATGTCGTTTGGCGCGAACCAGGTTTGGGCTGCTTATGATAATGATGATGGTATGCCTCGATTTTATGCTATGATTCATTGTGTGATATCAATGAAACCACTCAGAATGCGCATCAGCTGGCTCAATACCAAAAATAACCGTGAACTTTCCCCATTAAACTGGATTGGTTCCGGGTTTTTTAAGACCAGTGGGATCTTCTGGATAGGAAAGCATGAAGTTAATAGGTCTCTTAATTCTTTTTCACACAAGGTCAAGTGGGCAAAGGACAAAAGAGGGTTCGTCACAATCTATCCTAGGAAGGGGGATGTCTGGGCTATGTATAGTCACTGGTCACCTGATTGGAATGCGGAAACCCCAGATGAACTGATACATAAGTATAGCATGGTGGAAATTCTTGAAGACTACACTGAGGAGGAAGGTGTTTCTGTAGCACCACTTATCAAAGTTGCGGGTTTCAAGACAGTGTTTTGCCGTCATCCTGACTCGAGTACGACTAAGGCAATTCCAAAAGCGGAGCTGTTTCGACTATCTCATCAGGTCCCTTCTCATGTGTTGACAGGTAATGAAGGCCGTGACGTCCCAAAAGGTTGCTTGGAACTTGATCCTGCATCTATGTCTTTGGAATTGCTTCAAGTATTTTCAGAAGTTCAGGTAAAAGAAATGGTTGAGTCTGCTGCAAAGGCTAATATTCTACCTGTGAATGGGGAAAATTCTGAACTACAGTCGATGGAAGATGGTGAAACAGCGAATGCAAAAGATGGGGTGGATGCTGCTAAAAAGACTGAAGCAGAAACGGAGAAGTTAATTGTGTACAAACGGAAACGAGGACAGAATTAGGTCAGTTAACAGTTATAGTTGAAAAGAAGAGAGTTAGACAAGCTTATACAGGAACTGATTCACCATTGGTGGGTTAGAGCTTTTTGTTTTGTTTTGTTTTTTGTAGTTAAGGTGCACCTGAGACTTGTCTCAGCTGTAGCTGTAACTTGAATAGGATTTGGAAGCTGATTCACATAACAGAGTTTTGGGATAGTTAATGGCATGAAAAGCAATAGGGTGAGGTCCTTAGATGTTTGCCCACCATGCTTTTTGTTTGTTGAAATACCGTAAATGGGCTCTTTTTGAAGCTCATTAATTTAATTCTACAGTAGCTAGCTCTCATATGTTTCCAGTGCACCTCATAAATTCTTTGCAATTTTTACTTATTGAATTGAAACGCACAAACTTGGCCTGCCTTTAACCCTTGTTTTTCATTCTTCTTCTATATGCATATGATGGCTGGAATGCAGTAATTTAGATCCTTGCTTTAACCATGCATCTTAACTGGCATTCACGTATTAAGAACTTGGTTTTTGGTCATTTACTTTTTTTATGTTGCATATGGAACATCTCGGGATATTATTCCATTCCTAGTATGACAGCAGAAGTTAAAAAAAATGTGGTGATGGTGGCGTTTCATTACATTGAGAGAAGGCAAGAGGTATGCCTGCTTAAGCCGATCCAGTTACATGCATATTGTTGTTCTGTTGATTTCATGTTTGATAGATCCCAGGCATACCCAACATTCATACAAGCTGACTAAGAGAGATGGCCTTGCTCGGCTGTCCACAGATCTAAGGAGTGTAAGGAGGGGGGCTTGAGCACCTACTGGTCTCTGGAAAACTTCATTGAACCTTCTTGTGGACTTCTATTTTTTCGAGGTAAGGACACCCAGAAAATGGCAACTGAATACTCATAGGCATCGGAATGCCCTTGTCATTGAATTTCGGATCGGTCAATATAGATTGTGTTTTCTAGGAAATATGAGGAAACCGTTGTCCAAGTATGGAAATTAGGATTTATATATCTACAATCTCTGTTTCTCCTTATTAGTCATAGTGATATAGTTTCTTCTCTAGGCAAATAGCAAAGTTAGAAATGTTGGTAGTAACGAATAATTGGTGAAAATTTCTGGAATGCTAATTTTTTTTTTGATAGAATTATGGAATACTAATTACTTTGCTGAAATTGCTTTAAATAAGAATTAGTTTAGAGATATAAAAGAGATGCAATGTTTTTTCTTTTCACTTGTTGGTTTCTGTCTCATGAAATTTGTGTTGCTCAACTATTTGTTCGTCATGTTGATGATATTTGTTATTTGCATACATTTGGATCATTCCACTTTAAGTAATGTTCTAAACTGGTTAGGAATTGAATCATAAAACGATTGTTACTCATTTATGCTGATCTTAAGTCCTTTTCTGCAAATATGCTGATAACTAGGTCATTAGCTTATGCTCTTAACTTAAGTCATCTTGAACATATAAGAACTCGTATCTCAGGAATGCACATTCTCTGACTCTCAACTATCAGCGTCGCTGTTGCTTTCTGATTATTCTGTTTATGTTGTCTTGTTTAATATGCTATACTGCCTCTTATTTGCACACTTGTTGATATTGTTCTGTTCACTCCACATTATCCCTGCAAATCAGTAGGTTATGTTAATGTCACCCATGTGTATTCTCTAGTTAAGTTTAGTTTTTTTGTAGGATTGATAGTATTCTTTGCTCATCTGGAGTTCATTTGATTATATTTCCACTTCACTTTGTGAAGATGATGAGTTACTATTCTACAGTTAAATCTCTTGCTTTTTGGTTCTCATATCAGTTTCCAGTGTCTTGGTCAGAATTGTTCTGTAAATTTCAGTTTATTTACTCTTACCGCCTTAATTCGTCATAGATGGTCATATTGTAGTTCACTGATAGATGGTCATATTGTAGTTTACAAACATAAAAAGGAACAAGTGCTTAAAAACTCCATTAACTGATGGCCTGCCAAGCAGTAAGCAATTTGATTGGTTTCTTATCATCCTTTAACTGGTGTTTCCTAACTGGTAAGGGATGGAATTTTGATAAACAATTCTCATCTATAAATAATGAAAATTATTAGCTGGAGAAAGTGGATTTGGTTGAAATAGGATCCTTACCGGACTCCACCACCTGGTTGGTATCCTGGGGACAACCCGACTCAGGATCCTATTTGTGCCAGGGAATTCAGGAGCCTCAAGGAAGACATTTGCCAATCTAATGCAGGCAAAAGCTCTATGATGAACCTCAATGAAGTCCTTAGCAACCAAAACGACAATGGGTCTCCATCTCATGGTCAGAATTCCAGCTTTCCTGTCACTTATCAAAGAAGAAACCAGAATGCTATTGTAAAAATCTCAGCTTTACTTCATCTTTAGTTGTTATAATCGACCTTCATCTGATAATATGACTGCTTTTTGTAATAGTCAGAGAAGAAAGAAATGAGCCAATGGGAGGAAGGTGATCTACTTCTGAATCAGACCTGTGTAATAAAATTAAACTTGCATTAAACTGAACCTTATCAGCAGGAAGTTGTAGTTCTTTTTAAGCCATTTATAAGATTAAACTCTAGTACCATACACGGTCTCTTCTCATACGAATGTTCCTCAGTTACTAAATATGGCAAAAACATGCTTATGAGATGTGCATAATACAGAAGTGTAAATATACGAGCTTTGATACTATTTCTTCATTGTTGACATATATAAGAAGTGATTAAATTCCAGTTTTACTGAATGATGGTGCTTTAAGTTTTCTCTTTCAATGATGTAATGTAAGTGACATGCGTACATTCATAATTGGCAAAACTTAGAATTAAGCCCTTGAACTTTTGTGGTTATAAGAATTGAACACTTAATCATTTATTTTTTCACATCAAGTTCTTGAACTTTAATTTTCATACACATTGCATCCGTCACTAACGGTTCCATTAACTAAACTGGTAGGGCTGAATTATGGGTTTAGCCTTCATAATTAATTCAATTCGCCCATGTAAATAAGAACAGGAGAAAAAAATATGCTCACATTTTTATAATGTTTATTCAATTACTTGATTTCAAACTCGTTTGGACATCTTGTAAGTGGATACTATATATCCTAAGATCTTGGGATGAATTTGAAAACGATAGTAATTAATTCATTGGTGGATAAAATGTTGTAGCTGTGTAAGATTAAGAGAATTGTTGCATATGTGAAAGAAGGTAGTAGCAAAATTATTTATTTATTTATTAAGACTCTACAAACTTTCATTCCAAAAGGAAAACATTGTACAAACTTTCACACTTTGAGATAACTGCATTCCATTAGTAAGAAACAATTTATCAATCTTAAAAGTTTGGCAAAAAAAGTATTCTAAAACCTCTAAACATTTGGATATATTAGCTCCCGATTATTAATTTCAACACATTATACCTCTCATGATATTATATTTTCGTGCGTATTAAGTATCTTATACTCAGATTTCAACATAAAACTCGATTAACATAACTACAATATAATATTTAATCTGCATTCTAAAATAGTTTTTGAAAGAAATCGAATTACTATGGTGGTTTTCTTTGATTTTATAACTAGAAGAGGGCTTTCTTGCAATTAATAAAAACTTTTGTAAATTTGCAAGTAACAAAACGGATTCTGGTTATTAGCATAGTCTCACGCGCCTCTCACCAACAATCTCTGAACACTGAAGAAAGCGTCAGGGGACACAAATTCTATGCCGCCATGGCATGTATGTGCAGCTATATATGCATGCATGCATGGCTTTTTTACATAATCGTATCTTTTTACTTTTCCGTTACAGAGATATGGAAATGCCTGCGTGCAACATATATGTGCACCTGCTGCAAAGAACAGAATGTTCATTTGCTCAGAGAAAAAAGAAGAAGAAAGCCTCAAATAATTACTTCTTCTTCTTCTTCTTCTTCTTCTTCGTTAAGTCTGTTTTCTCTGTACTTGTTGAATGTCGGAGCTTCTTCTTCTTGATCATGCTCCGATTGATGATCCTGCCGATCATATTTATGTCGGTTCTTTCTACGAGATTGATCACTCTAAGCTTCCTCAGAAATCGCCTCACCAGCTCAACTCTATCCGTCTCGTTATGGTGATTTTTATTTTCCTACTTTCTAATTTTTTTCAGATGAACCACCAATGTTTGATTGAAGTAGTTTTAAAAAAGATAGCTCTGTTGTTCTGATTCTGATTCTGGTTGTGGTTTCAGGTGAGTGAGAAGACGAGGACGAGAGTGTCGTTGAGATATGCTACCATTTACTCTCTTAACTCCTACTTTTCTCTAACTAACTTTTCTACCAAGACGCTTCCTCAGCTAGACGAGAAATTTACTGTCTCGCCGGAAATTGCAGCGGAAGCTCTTTACCGGCGAGTTTCTCATGAGGAAATCACTCTGAAGATGAAATCGTGGTGTTTTTGGGCGGTTGATCCGATTCCAGCTCCGAGAGTCTCAATGAGCTTGCCCTCAATTTCTCGGTCTAGAAGTTGTTTTGTGTCGAGGAAGAAGGGTTGCCTGTCTGGAATCCAGAGTACTGGAATGGTAAAATGGGGACAGCGCCGGCAGGTTAGGTATTTGGCAAGCCACAAGGGCAAATCGGTCACCAAAGAAGAAATTAAAGAAGACGATGAGGAGGAATCAGAAGAAGAAGAAGACAATGAGGAAGAAGAGAAGGAAGAAATTTCAGATCTGGAAAATGAGAAAAAGCGGAAAAGGAAACAACTAATGAGGTCTTGCAAGTTCCTTCAGAATAATAATAAGAAGATATCACCTAAACCAGAAATTAAGAATCAAATTGTAGTTTACAGTCCTAAAAACAACAAGAAGAAGGTGTTTAAAAACACCATTAACAGATGGTCTTCTCAGAGGTATATTATTAGCTTATGCTCTTAGCTTAAGTTAAGTCCTTTAATTACTCCACATTATCCTTGCAAATCACTAAGTTATGTTAATGTCACTTATGTTTATGCTCTAATTAAGTTTAGTTTCTTCCTAAATACTGATAATATTCGGTGCTCATTAGCGTTCATTTCATCATATTTCCACTTCACTTCTCAAAATGATGAGTTACTATTCTACTATTCAAAATGTTGCCTTTTGGTTCTCATCTCAGTTTTTAATGTCTCCGTCTGAATTCTACTGTAAATTTCAGTTTTTATTAGTTGAATGCGCTTACAAACTCCATTAGTTGATGGTCTGCCAAGGAGTAAGCTATTTGCATGGTCTCACTATTATTATCCTTCAATTGTTGTTTCCAAACTGCCAAGGAATGGAATTTTGATAAACAATTCTCATCTATAAATGAAGGTACCAATTGGCTGAAGAAAACATGTTGAAAATAATGAAAGACCAAGGTGCGGTATTTGGGAGCCCGATTCTCAGACCAGAGCTGCGAGCTCAGGCAAGGAAGCTAATTGGAGATACAGGTCTGCTCGATCATTTGCTCAAGCACATGGCTGGGAAGGTCGCACCAGGTGGTGAACTCAGGTTTAGGAGGAGGCACAATGCCGAAGGGGCAATGGAATATTGGCTTGAGAATGCTAATTTGTTTGATATAAGAAGAGAAGCTGGGATTCAGGATCCTTACTGGACTCCCCCACCTGGTTGGCACCCCGGTGACAACCCGACTCAGGATCCTATTTGTGCCATGGAATTCAAGATCCTCAAGGAAGAGGTTTCTAATTTAAAAAAGTAAGTTGAAAAGATTTCTTTCTTTTCCTGTCCAAATAGTCTTTATTTATGCTTGATTTGCTTACATATATAGGTAGCTGACCTCTTGTATCCAATCAACCTTTCACTTATTGGAAAATACATAAATTGCATTACAAAATTTGTTTATTTTGTTTGATGAACAGGAACTATGAGATGCTGCTATCCAAGAAAAATGAGGAACAACCTGCAACTGCGGCTACCCTGCTCAATGTAAATCTCAATTCTGAAAGATTAACTTACAAGTTGTATAATTGAGTAATTTCACATCCTATGTCTCAATTCTCAAAATATATTTTTTGCAGGAAATGTATATTGATTTGATGAGTAAGAAGGTTGAGATTGAAGAACAAATGATTAAACTTTCACACTATTTGTCTTGGATGGAGGTATGAACTAACCGTTCATGCTTGAATAGTGATTATAAATCATTTGTCTCTTGATTAATTGCATTGATATATTTAATTATTCATTAATCCATTGAGGAATTTTCCATATTGAAGGAAGAAAATGAGAAGATTAAAACCCAACAAGAAGGGTCAAACAGGAGTACTGAATCATCTGATGTTACATTCATAGCATTACCAGAAACAGCATCGACCGCCACTGAACTGAAGGAAAAAGCATTAGAAAGAGTTGCCAAAATAGAAAGGCTGAGAAGTGGGTTCAGTATATGCAAACCACAGGCTACTTTCTTGTTGCCAAACGGCTCATGTTTTTCTCCTCAGGCTGCAGTCCACTTTGAAGGCCTTTTTACAGTCCCTACACCGCCTTCCATCTCCTCCACCCCTCCCCGACTCCTTCCTTCTCCTACTTCCCCACTGAAGCCATTAGCCTTAACAAGACCAATATCCTCTTCTCTTTGTTGCCATTCTAACTCAAGCAAAAGCTGTATCATCAACCTCAATGAAGTCCCTCCTAGCAACCAAAACGACTATGGATCCCAATGTCATGGTGAAAATTCCAGCATTCCTGTCACTTATCAAAGAAGAAACCATAATACCATAGTATGTGTATGTTGTTAAAATCTAAGCTTTAATTCATCCGTCTTTAGTTGTTATAATGGACCTTCATCTGATAACATAATATGACTGCTTTTTGTAACAGTTTGGAACAGAGATGAAAGAAATGAACCAATGACAGGAAGGTGGTCAAGGGAATGAAGTGATGAAGTAATGAGGCTTTGCTGCTACAAAACAACACTTGGGTGATAATAAAATTTTAAACCTCCATTAATTCAACCTTATCAGCAGGAAGTTCTTGTTCTTATTAAGTCATACATATGTAAGATTAAATTCTAGTAGCATATGGGATCTCTTCTCACACGAATATGCTCAATTGATTATGTGCCTCAATTACTATATTTGGCTAAAACATACTTTATGAGATGTGAATAATATATAAGTATATATACATATAAGAGCTTTGATAATGTTTCGTATCTTTGTTGACATATATAAGAAGTGTTCTGGTTTTATTTTTTGGTGGTTTTATTGAATGATCCTATTTCATTTTTCTGTTTTAGTAATGTACTAAAGTGACATGCTTACATTAATATGCAATCCACACACCAATAAGAAGCATTATTAAATTATGAGGTAAAAGACTAGATGATTCATATTTCATTTAATTTGCTGATTAGAAAATAAATAAATGTAATAATATATGATAACAAGCAACTAATTAGCCGCAATTCACATATATACTCTAACTACCAAATGCTAGTAGTAGTACCTAATCTAAAAATGGCAAAAGAAATTATAAAATAGGAACTATTTAGACAGACATAGTGAATAGTTAATTGAAATAATGTGTTTAGTTGAGATTTTATTCAGAGGATTTTTATATTGAAAATACACATGCTTCGTTTAATTGTCGGGTGTATTACACCTAGTGTACAACAGAATTTCTAGAGGAGTAGCTAGAGGAGTGTGATCATGTGTATAAATACAATGCGAGTATTACTTAGGGCTGAAATTGACTAAGGAAGCATAAGTTGCACCAGGAGACCAATCTTTTGGAATAACATTATCAGCAATAAGGATGTTTCCAGAATAACGAGATTTTAGAAGAATCGAAAAAGGAGCGTGCAATTCAACAGGGGAATTAAGCTTCCAAAGAGCGCCCCATAAACGCTGCATAGGAGTCCAATCATCTGGTTTGGCTAAACAATCTCTGACGTATACTTTTGAGACATCGCCATCTCCTTCTGCGAATTCTATGATTATGGCTAAATAATATGGGTTTGACCCTGCATCTACTAAGAACTGTACATTCTGTCTTGAATAATCACATGGAACCCTGCATATATATGCATTAATCCAAAATCAATTCTTTCATATTCAATGAGCTACTATTTAGTATATATATGAATTTATTTGTATTACGTACCTTGTGAACTGTAATTCCAAAACTCCAGCATTACGAAGGTTTTGTTCCTCACCATGTTTAGCAAGGGCACCGAAAGCTGTACCACTCAGATCAAAATGATTGATTTCTCCTATTGGACAAAGATCTGTTACAACCACTCGTACTGGTTTTCCAGAACAACATGGATTCTTGTCACATTTTACCTACATTATTCAATTTAAACAAAAAGAAATTACCGTACTCGAACTTCTAGATTAATTTGATGAATGCATGCATGCATATTATTGAAAATCAGACCCGAAAGGAACAAGTTCTACTCTGATCTCGGACTAGAGTAGTCTGGAACCATACAAAGGTTGTCGTGCTGGTATAGAATCAGACAAGTTTTGGGTTTTAATGTGATCAGAGTTGAAAGACTCATCAGAGCAATTCCAGAAGTAGAACCAAACAGTTACAAGTCAAAGGACAAAATATACTTAGAAACAACTATATTATTTTTGGGATTTAAAATCAGCAACGAAAATAATTGACACCCAATCTATTAGCATTGTCAAATTTGTCACAAATTCTGGAAATAAAGAAATTGTCGTAGAAATGTTTATATTTAGCGACAGCTTATCCTATTATATTTCCGATATTTTCTACCCAAAGTCGTGGTCGACAAACCCCATGACCGGTGTAGTTCTACCCCTGTGCTAGGTAGACCCTCACCCTAGATTCCGTGGAGATATATAATTTTTTTTTATAAATACCACGGGTATGTAAACTTTTTATATATACCACGGGTATGTAAACTTTTTATAAATACCATCTGTAATACCGTCGCAAAATATCTACCTGATAACAAACACCACACCCTTTGCCTTCTTTATAAAGATTAGGACTAATGGCAGTTATCATAGAAGAGAAAGGATGTGCTGAAACTGCTTTTGCATATCCGCAAGCACCTCCTGCATGTATGCATTATTAATTTAATAATCATGAATTTAATTATTCATTACAAATTAACAACTTTAAAAGATAATTATGTTGTGCAAAATTAATGAATTACCATCGCTTCCGAATCCGGTAGGGCTACCATACCAAGTTCCTACCGCTTTTTCCCAATGCATTTCGATTGGGTGCTTGCGCGTCCTATTGACGTGGTTGCCATCATGATGGTTGTCGCCGGGGCCGTGAAAGTGGTCGTGGCTAAAACTAGGCTTAAAGTTGCAACAAAAAATTATCAAAAATGCAACTATACCATATGGTATTGATACTTGAACACTGCCCATACCTAGAAAAATAAAATTAATTTTTTCCTAATACTATTTCTTTTTCTTTTTAATGAACAATTATAGAACAAGAAAATGAAATTTCCCTCTTCAATTACACCATCAATGAATTTAATTTTTTTTGGCTGGCTTGAAGAAGGGTTTTATTTTGCCAGCCTTTATTTTGGTTATTTTTTATGATTGTTTTTGCCTCTTCTTATAAAGCAGGGTGTTACCAATATTTTTGGAACTAATCATATTTAGCCACAAATCAACAAATTAATTTGTGAATATAACTCATAATCATTTATAAATAGAAAATATAACCGATATTAATGGCGACAGAACTTTGTTATTACACTTTTCTTTATGCAATCAAATTTTGTTCGTTTTGCAACAATATTGAATGTACTTTTGTAAAAATTTTGAACAGATGTATTTTTGTGATTTTGAAATCTTAAAAGCTTAATTACGAGTATTCTCCGAAAAAAATAAAAATAAAAGAGCTTAGTTAATTAAGGGTGTAGGCTATGGTCACTTTGTTTTTCCCTTACTTTGTCTACACTTTGTCTTTTTTACCATTGGATTAGCTTTTAACCCATGATCTAATGGTTGACAAAACAAAGTAATAGTTATTTTGTGAAAAACAAAGTGTTCATAGAATATCCCTTAATTAAGAGTTTCTAAATATAAATTTCTAAATATTTTATATTTTAATTCTATGGGTAATATTCCATTTGTTCTCATAAACAAATTGTCCATTTTGTATATGGATGATGAGCCCAATTCAGGCCTTGATTATAAATTGAGAAGTAATCTACTAACTAGATATGTTTCTGGATCCATCTAAGTTTGGGGAAAGGGTTCAATCCGAGCCAGACTTGGTTTAAACAAATCTCAATTATATCATCTTCAACAATACATTTTATTAGTGAGAGTCTAAATTATATCATCTTCAACAATACATTTTATTATACATTTTTATTCATATTTTATTACTAAATTTATTTATATATCAATAATGGGAGGAGAGAGATTACAATAATAAAAATATTAATAAAAAACGAATAAGAAGAAGTGAAGAGACTCTTAAATTTGAGGAAAAAGTGTTGCTCTTAGAGATTTGAGTGACTAGAAAACTATTGAAGTTTGATTTTTATCTATACTTCTCAAATTTTAATTAAGCAGTCTAAATAGAAAATCTCTTGGAGATGTTCTAATAAAATAAACTCACTCAAAATATATTTTTCTAAATAAATATTTAATATACAAATTTAATTATTACTACTCTATGGGTGATAATTTTCCTCGGTTATGGGTGATAATCTCTTGAAGAATCTCTATGGGTGATAATTTTCCTCAGTTATGTAGAAAGTGGCGGGAGTTGGGTTGCTCGGTGACACTCAATGGCTATTTTCTTTCTTTAAGGTAAGAGAAAGGACATAGTTCAAATATATTTTTTATTGGCATAAATCATTCGTAGATCTTTAAATTTGTGCAAAAAAAATCATTTGAGTCCCTCAACTTTCTTTCGAGATGACCTATTAAGTCCATCAACCATTAAAAAGTGGATCTATTCAGTTCCTCGATGCTGACCTGGTACAAACTTGTTTAACACATAGTTAATGACTGTACAAAATACTGTCACGCCACATATTTTTGTGTGTAAAGAGACCAAAATACATTCATTAATGGGGGAGATGGAGGCAAATGAATGAGAATATTTTGATCATATGCACCAAAAAAATGTGACGTGTCAGTATTTTGCATAGTCAGTAAATTACGTGTCAAACAATTGTCTGCCACATCAATATGACATGACTTAATAGGTTCACTTTTTAATACTTGAAGGACTTAATAGGTCGTTCTGAAAGTTGGAGGATTCAATTGATTTTACAGACAAATTTAAAAACATATATGATTTATGCAATTTTTTTTTCTCCTACTTGCCCCAAAGTTCGATCGTGGAACTTCTAGCTGTATTAGCTAGTTACCTACAGGTGACGTATTGGAGGCCTTTTTTCTTTTAGTTACATAAGTTAAAAGTTGGTCAAAAATTAGAACACTCAAGAAATAGATAGAAATAGTAAATTTAAGAAGATAATGATAGGTAATATTTATAAATTTTTGAAGTGGGGATCTCCTCTTTTCACCTCTAGTGTCGCCAAAGGAGATCCCCACTGAAAGACACATGTAATGTAGCTCACTTACAAAAGTCAAGGTCAACCATGGACAACATGAGTTTATTCTACTTGATTGAGCATAATATGAGTAATTTATTATTTAACTGATAGTAAGTAATTATTTTCTGAGCTCCAATAATTGGGGATGAATATATAAGAGTTCAAACCCCACTTTTATTGTTCAAAATCAAAAGAGCCAATCCTATATCCACCTCCCTCACATGCTTCATTATACTCCAAATATGCATCTTGTACTATTTCCTGCTGGATGATAGTGTTTTTTTATAAGGGAATGTGTTCAAAATCAGGACCTACTACCCACTAGTGAATACTTGATTACAAAAAAGAATACATAATTGCAACTTGTCAACTAATTTAAAAGGGTCACTTCACTTGTTTACATGTATCAAATATTTTTAAGTTTGGAGAGCCGAAGCCTCTAAATCTTAAAAGGCAAAATAGTGGTCAAAACCATCAGAGGTGATCCCCATGCCCGAGCCGTTTTGCATCGGCTCTTACCCGTCTCGTAATTAGAAATATACCAATGAAGCAATGTCTATTTGGTGGGTATCGGCAATAACTAAAAGAACACACCATGTATTCTTAATTGAAAGAAGGTTTTCCAATCCTGATTGAATTGAGCATGTGAGTTTTTTTATTGAAAATCAATTAGTAGAGCATTATTCATTTCATTTACATTTTAGCTCTGTGATTTTAAAAATTTAGAATATTTTTGAAACTAGTTAAATAAAAAAAAAGTTTAGTATTTTTTTTTATACATGATTTATCTATAAAGGAATTGGACAAATATTATTTTGAATTAGAAAAATAATTTGTAAAGACTAATTACTTTTTCCCCTGTTTTCTTATCCTTTTACATGGCTCTCGTTCAATTTGCAATACATGGCATATCTATCCTTAAAAATTGAATGAATTGGAGGCATAATATAGATAAGAATACATACAACATAATTTATTTCCCAATTAAAGACTAATTAGTACTGAATGTAATTAATACATTTCATATTAATAAATGTCCTTTATACAATTTACTAGTATTATGGAAAAAATAATTTATAATTAAAGTAATTAAGATGATAGATTAACTTTAATTTTCCAATCCCTAAACATGAGGCTAGGCCGGTTCGATCATTGGTTGAACCATCAAATCAAACAATTTAATAGTTGAGTTTATTTTTGTGGTTCTCAGAGTCCAACCTACATAGCGAATCCGGTTAAACTAAATTGACTAAGTTAGGCGAGAACTTCTATTGTGGACCACGTGCTCCAACCAATGAAATTAAAAAAGAATGACACCTTATTTGAAGATGGTTGCTATGTATGTCACACATCTATTGGTTGTATTCATTACACCGAAACCATAATAGAGGCAGGTTTAATTTTGGATAAAATTAAACCTGATTATAATGGAAATAAACATCCTGGACACTCATCTTGTTGACTATGATATCTCCAAGTCAATGAAGTCTGCTCCTTTCTATATTAATATTGTTCTTGTTATCTTTTTAATGTGAGTTGAACCTCTCTTGTCTTTCTCTACATTTTTCTTTCTCTCTTTCAATCTAGAAATTGGAAGAACAGAATCAGCAATGGCAGTAGGATTCTCTGTAAGTAGTGATGAAGTTGCCGGCGGATACAGCGGGAAGATGACATCTTATGTTGTTTTATCATGTATGATGGCTGCCATGGGTGGAGTCATCTTCGGTTATGATATTGGAATTTCAGGTCTCTCTTTTTCTTCTCTTACTTTTAATTAATCCTTATTAGTTTCTCTTAATCATGGTCAATGAGATTTGCACGGACACTCTTCTTTAGTATAGTTTTTACGTTTTGTGTTCATATGGTGGGATCTATCTATGTTGCATGGACGCTCAATTTTACCAGCGTTGTTGGTTTATCGAATATTTGAAACTAAAGATGATTAATATCATACTTTTAATAATATTATAAATTTGATTAGAATCTTATGAAATCGTATCGAATCACAAGTCTCAAAATTAGAATTTTGAGTCACTTGTCGACTCTCGATTTGACAAGTATGAATTCTACTATTATGTGAAGGCGGGGTGACATCAATGAAGCCATTTTTGAACAAATTCTTCCCGGAAGTGCAGAGAAAGATGGAAGAAGACACAAAGATTAGCAATTACTGCAAATTTGATAGTCAATTGCTAACTACATTTACATCTTCGTTATATGTTGCTGGTTTTTTCGCTTCTCTATTTGCGTCTTCGGTTACTCGAGCATTTGGACGGAAGATATCTATCCTTTTAGGAGGAGCTGCTTTCCTCGCCGGAGCAGCCCTAGGCGGTGCTGCCGTTAATATATACATGTTGATATTAGGTCGTGTTTTGCTTGGAGTTGGCGTTGGTTTTGCTAACCAGGTTGGTACTCTGTTTCATTCTTGATTAGTACTTTTTCGTTATTAAAAAATTTCAAGTTAACTAATTTGAACATTTTACTTAACGTTATTATCCGGGTACACCTTCGGTTTTGTATCACATGGATTGCAAGAGAGATAACATTATAGGAAAGAGTTCGAACCTTTTTAGTAAATTCAATACCATATTTTAGTACCTTAAAACCTTATCCATTTTTCTTATATAATGGTGTAATTACTAAATAGTGATGTCACATCATAACTAGAGGAAAATAGAATATCGTAATTAAGGAAAAGATAATATATAGTATACAGATGGTGATTCATATATGATGATGAGTAATATTTAATTAAACGAACAAAAAAGTAGATATTGTAACTACGGAAAATGGTATATAAGGTTGTTAGTTATCTATGGAATATTTTTTTTGGGAAAGAAGTTATATATGGAATTGATCAACTATCATTGATCTACTTAGTTTTTAATTTGGGTTGGTTCAGTTTGCAATTTTCTAACTATTATGTTTAATTCAATTTATCAACTACATTGAGCTCGTCAATTTTTTGGTCGGACTTGAAGCTTTTTGAGATTTAACTCTTTAAGTTTAAAATCATCGAAATTTATAAAGGGTCAATTTGAACTTAAACTGAAAATTTGTAAATATATGTGTGGCAAGTCTAAATTAGAAAGTCCCATAAAACCTTTTAAATCTAAATTAAAATTAAAATTAAAAGAATATAATGCCAATTTGCATTAAAATAAGTTCAAGTTATCAATTTGACTACTTAACTTAGCAATATTTTTAAACAAATCAAATCCAAAATGATATGCATCACTATCACAAAATTGCCTATCAAAGAAAACTAGGCAATTATTTTACGGGACAATTTTTTATTCTTTTGCATATTTTAATTAATTTATATCTAGAATTCATGTGAGTAAATTTATCCGCCTAAGATTATTCAATTGATAATAATGTTTAGAAAATTAATGTCTTTTATACATGCTAATTACAGGCAGTTCCACTTTACCTATCTGAAATGGCACCCGCAAAATACAGAGGAGCAATCAACAATGGCTTCCAATTTAGCATAGGAATAGGGGCATTATCAGCCAATTTCATAAACTACTTCACTCAAAAAATAAAACCCGGTTGGGGATGGCGAATCTCCTTAGGGATGGCTGCACTCCCGGCTTCAATCTTAACGATAGGCGCATTTTTCCTTCCAGACACACCTAATAGCCTAATTCACCGAACCAACGATCCTGAAAAGGCGAAAGCCATGCTTCAAAGGGTTCGTGGGACGGATAATGTAGAACTAGAACTTGATGATCTTATCAAAGCCAACTCTATTGCAAAAACTATTCAAAACCCATTTAAGAACATAATGAGAAGAAAATATAGACCTCAATTAGTAATGGCAATAGCTATACCCTTTTTTCAACAAGTAACAGGCATAAATGTCATTGCATTTTACGCTCCTATTCTTTTTAGGACAATCGGATTAGGTGAAAGTGCTTCACTCTTGTCTTCAGTTGTGACAGGAGTTGTCGGAAGTGGATCCACGTTCTTGTCGATGGTAGTAGTGGACAAATTGGGGAGGCGATCGTTATTTATTTTCGGAGGTATTCAAATGTTTTTGTCACAGGTGATGGTTGGAGTTGTTATGGGAACTCAACTCGAAGATGAAGGAGGTGTAGGCAAAGTGTATGCTTACTTAGTGTTGATTTTGATATGTGTTTATGTGGCCGGGTTCGGGTGGTCTTGGGGTCCTCTTGGATGGTTAGTTCCTAGCGAAATTTTTCCATTGGAGATTAGATCAGCAGGTCAGAGTATAGTGGTGGGAGTGAGTTTTTTGTTCACTTTTGTTGTGGCTCAAACTTTTTTGACAATGCTTTGTCATATGAAATCTGGGATTTTCTTCTTTTTTGGGGGTTGGGTTGTTTTGATGACTGCTTTTGTGTATTTTTTCGTGCCCGAGACTAAGAATTTGCCTATTGAAAAAATGGATGTGGTGTGGAGGGAGCATTGGTTTTGGAAGAAGTTTGTTGAGGAATGTAAAGTTGAAGCACCTTAATGTATAATTGATTTTTATCTTCACAGTCATGTTGTTTATGTATTTTACTAGCACTTCCACTAACAAATTTTCAATAGTTTCTCTCCTGATGATGTATTGTGCATTTTTATTTCAATGAGTGGATTCGTTATACTCTGTACCATAAGTATCTAGAATAGAGTCTTTGAATAAAATCTGCATTGGAGTGGGCTTCTATGAAAATTCCAACACTTAAATTAGTAAGAATATTAAAGAATTAAAATAAACGCTTCAATGATATATAGTTCCTTTAAATGATATCATTAAAATAGTTATACATTTTTAACTATTTAATTTTATTTTGCGAATTAAACAAATGGTACAACATGTTATGATCATACACTTTGCCTACACCTCCTTCATACATGTTAAATGGAGGTGAGTAGCTGGATTGTTTGACTAGGCTTACTAAAATAAAGAATTTCAGTTTGCGATATCATGCTGCCACATAGGATAGGTGGGCTTTATTTTTGGGCTTTTGACATTGGAATTTCAGGCCCATGTTTTGTTCTTTTACAGTTTGTTGTTTGTATTACATTTACTTTTTCCTATACCAGTAAACAAGTCAAATTGTTAGTAGTTATGTCCCATAAACTATAAGGCCGGATGAAAGTTTTAATAGGAGTAGATTAGATTGGTGAATTTGATTCTAACAGAGTATATTCTAATGCCATCTTCCAACAACCTTTAAAACATACATCTTCCAACCATTTTTGTGTTACTATAGCAAGTTCTATTTGAATATAATCTGTTCATACAGCTGGAATGATCTTTTATCATAAAAATACATTAGCTTTTAGAGCAGCTAATCATGCAAAAGTTTGCTGGTATAATTTTCGGTTTCTTTTTTAAAAATAATACTAATAATTAAGTTTCAATAATAACAAATACTAATAAGAAATTAAATGAAGTTTGATGAACTAAAATTCTTATGTTATTATTATTATTTTTAATGATTACATTGACAATATATCAAAACTGATTTAAATTTTTTAAAAAATGTCTATTCAAACTCGATATATAAATTGATATCAATTTAAAATTGACGCTTATAAAATAGTATATTAAAGGTTTTAGTAATGAAAATTGACACTTTCTTTTATCCATATCCATCAACAATCTTAATGATATATTTTACCTGAAATAGGATTTTCAGCATTTTTCATGACATATTTTGAACTTTCAATCTATATCTTTATAAAAATGGGATTAAAGATACTGAATAACAGCCTGAGAGCCGTTATAACTGGAATTTGTTTTATTTATATATCCACTGAATATCTGTTGGAACCATTGGGGTCCACGTGTTACCCTACATTATCCACGTGTCTATTGATAATTCGAAAGTGACCTCGCTGACCAACCATAAACAAAAGTCAGTCGTCTAATATTAACAACTTGAAATACCGAAAAGGACCTCCGCTCTCTTTTCCTTCCTTCACCCCAGAAGAAGAATCAACAACTTTCATTTTTCAACTTTTGAGCTATCACCGTCGCGATTCGCCTCCTCCATTTCGCCGGCGCCGCCGGAATCTTATTTTCATTCAATATCAGCTGATTTCATTCATCTCAAGGTAATCTAAGTTTTTTTCTTTTAATTTTTTTTATCAACGGTTTTTTTTTTTTTATTTTCTCGCTAGAATGAACTCGATTCTTGTATTGTAGTGTCTGTTATTTTTGTGTTTATGTTAGGTTTTACTTGATGATATATATATATCAATATTTGATTGTTTTATCTTTGATTTTTGTTTATGTTGTTTGGAAATTAGAGGAAGGAAGATGAAATTGAATTTTGGAATTCGTGAGATAGACAGAGTTTTGTAGTCTGTTATTGATTTAGTTGAGCTTTTGTTGAACGTCAAAGCGAAGAATATTTTTAATTGTTAGATTGTCTTCGGTGTCTGGTTAGCGATTGATTGAACTTTAGCTGTAAGAGCTTGTGACTATAGTCTGTCTATTAGCGGTGAGATCTCCGAGGGTTGCGGCAGGTCTGTGGCGGCCAGCGTTGAACATAGCGACATCTTATGACATGAATTAAAATATTGAACCCGGAATCATATCGGGAATAAGGCTTAGTTGATGTTGTTGTTGTATGGTCAGTTATAAAAATTGTCCCTGGTGGATTTTACTAAGAGGACAAACAGTGACATGGAGTATTTAGTCTGTTTGGCTGCATAATAGACATGAAGAAAATGATAATTTTTGTTCCTATTCACTTGTTAAATTTTGGAGGCTTTTGCTTTGTATTTACTGCTGATTCTTAGGTTCATTTTGCTGGAAACAGGATCTTTTATATACATATTAAATTCTGTGGTGTTGGACTTCATAGTTGAACTTGGACTTCGAGCAATGCCTTCCGCTGGCTCACCTCTGTGGCAGGATAGGGCTAATGGATTCTTTTCCTCCTCGGGTATATATATATATTTGAGGCTTTTTTTTTCTTTTTCTGATTAGCTTGTGTTTTAATAATGGAGTGTGTTGTGTAGGGGCAAAGCTCAAAGAAGCTGGACAATCAGCTGGATCATTCATGGGTGAAGTTGCAAAGGATGCAAAAGGCAACGTCACTGATGTAGCAGGACGAGTTGGGTCAGCAGTTAAAAGTCGATGGCAACTTCTTCGTGAGCCAGCAACAAGGCATGTTCTGCAGGAGCAATTGATAACTGCAGCTGCTACAACTGGCATGTTCTTGAGGAAGGGCTACTCTGATACAAAGGACAAAGTCACTGTTGGGAAGACTAAACTCGAAGAGGTAATCAGAGAGTTAACTTAGAGATTTATATCTGACTTTGTTAGGTAGTTTGACTGAAGAGTGATATCTTGTTCAACATGCTAAATTTATCTGATTGGTTCGCCATTCACCTTTGATGTTTCTAGTTTTTATGTACCTCCTCTCAGTTTGACTATATATTGCTCAAAATTAATGAAAGGAGATTTCCTACGTATTTGTAAATTGTAATTGTATTTGACAAACTTTGAAGCTTAAAATTCGGTATGTCTTTACCTTAATTCATTCATGGTTTTTGTGAAATATTCCAAGCTTCACTAAGCTAAAAATTACGTATCAGGGAAAGTTCATGTACAACAAGTACAAACATGAATTTCAAGTAAATCACGTTTAAGTTTAAGTCTGAAGTATAAACTTACATCTATGTTATTGACTATAGCAACTTGCTTATAAAAGAAAGGCTGAAACTAAAATTTAAGAGCTGTTGAATTACTTACAATCTGCCCTGCTGCTCGAAAAGGATGATAAATGGTATAAGCTCTTCATCTTGGTTACAATAGTGTAACTGTTATATGGTTTTACATAGCAATACATGCTGATCAACATATTTCATGGTGGACTCCTTGCAGGTGGCGAAAAAGACTGCGCAGAAGAGTAAGACAATTCTGACTGATATTGAAAGGCGGCAAAAGGTAAGACATTCTGGCATTACTTTCTCATTCCTGAAGTTCTTTTTTCTTCCAACATTGCATCCCATTTCATATTCATGTTCTTCTTTCCTTTTCATTTTCAGGGAGTTGCAAGCACTGATGGTAAGCGTATTATACTTGGAACATCTTACCTATTTAATGCGCACATTTCGTTTTGTTTTCCCCCTTTTTCTTCCGTCCTCTCCTCTACATTTCCTACTTTCAAAAGTTGAATCAATTGCTAGTTGCTTCAAGATTTATTTTTTTTCAACTTTGAAACTTCTCTGAGGCAAGAATGTTGTTTGCAAGGTGCACAGAGGTAGCTATAATTAGATAATTTAGGTGTTACCTACTTAACTTAAAAGTGGAGTGCCTAGTTTTATACTGTCCAAAAACATTTGATAAAATCTTTTCTGCATTTGTTTTAATCACAATTAGCTCTAGTCGCATTTCAGTTACAGGTTCAATGTATGTGCATGAAAGAGAGATTAACTAACAGCTGTTCATTACTCTCTATATTTAGTATTTGGAGTTCCAATTGAGGTTTCTGTACAAAGGCAACTATCCAGCAGGTCTGTTCCTAATATTTTAGTCAAATGTGCAGATTATCTGATATTATCAGGTGAGTCGATATGAGAATGAGGCAATACTTTGGTATTTTCTTCAAATATCCGATTATCATTAGGGTCATCAGGTTTAATTTGTTTTTTTTATCTTCACTACTTTCACTATTAGGATTAAACTCCATCAACCTATTTAAAGCTGAAGGAGACAAGAAGATAATTCAGCAATTAGTTTCTATGTACAACCAAGGTAAGGTATCTTGACTGTTCTACATTGGTGTTGATGAGAATCACCTCACTATGGTGATATAATATTTATGTTGATATTATGTTGCAGATCTTGATGCTTCATTGCCGGAGGGTGTAAATCCAGTTGATGTGGCAGCTTTAGTCAAATGTTATCTTGCAAGCCTCCCTGAACCGCTAACAACTTTTGAGCACTATAACGAGATAAAAATTGCTCGATCTAGCATACATGCAATGAAAAATGTCCTGAAGAAGCTTCCTACAGTAAACTATATGACTTTGGAGTTTGTGACTGCAATATTGCTCCGTGTCAGTCAGAAATCATTTCTTAACAAGGCAAGTGTCGATGTGCATCCCTGTCAGCTTATGTATGTGCACTGTTGCTTTTGTGGTGTTCCACTCTGTCCTCCACGTCTCTAAGGGATGCTGGGTCGTTTAATTATGCTTTCATGTCATAAATTTAAATGGCTGCTATTTTCTGTTTCTTAATTTTATTCCTTCACATGCTGTGCCACACCGCATACAGTTTATATCAGCATTTGCTTCAAAATATCAGTGTATATGGATTATATTCAGTGGTATATGGACAAAACAGGACTGAGATATGGTGGGTTTAGTTGTTGTGAATGCTGTAGTAAACGACAGGCTTATACTTATATGTTATTCCATGACTTATTTTAGGAAGCTTTTTCCTTGATATAGCACGGTTCTCAAGTTCCCTTCAGAAAGATACTATCTAGCTAGTGAAACTTTTCACTTGTAAAAACCATATAGCATGCTTCTAAAATTGTTTGATTGACATCATACTGTCGTTGTACGAAAAGTTAGCTGGAAAACAAAATTTGGTAGTGCATAGTTGATAAGATGTTTTATGTGGTTTATTTTCATTTATAGATGGATGCACGAAGCCTTGCTATGGAAACTGCCCCTGTAATTATGTGGCGGAAAGAGCAAAAGCCAGAAAGTTACCAGCAATACTGGCGCAATGCATCAGGAACTCCCAAGAATAGCATGGATCAAAATTCTACTTACACTGCATGGGACATGCTTGCTGGTGAGTCACATTTTCGATTAGTCTATCTTCTTTTCAATGTGATGATCCAGAGTTTTTAGCTAGGCTTTGATTTTGAGCATTTGATTCATAATGTGCTTACCCCTTAATTTTCTTTACGAAACTATGCTATTGTAGTAGGAACTAAAAGCTATTCTTTCCTTGTCTTATAGAAGAGGGTGAAGGAACTGATGCTTCTTCGGCAATCCCGTTAGATGATGGTGCACCTGTGGACTTCGGTGCTATTGAGGTTGTTCAGTGCCTCATCGAACAACACAACACGATTTTCACAGACGCTCACGAGACAGTGTGGAGGTAACCGGCCTTAAAAATGAAACCTGTTTCCTGGATCATCCTAATGGGCTAAGTTTGTAAGACTTGGTTAGTTGCTCCAAGAATGATTACTTCTTCACAGGATGAAACTAAACTTTTATGAGTCCATATAATATACTTGCTGCTGCTGCTTTCACCAAACCTGGGAAATATTGGATGTGGGTTCTGTATATTTTAAGTGTAGGAAGTTGTAATAGTTTGACTTGTTTGGTAAATGATGTTTTATAACAGAGCATTTGTAATATTTGTGTGAGATGATGTGTTCAGGAAATAAGTTTTGTTTCATTTCTGACTGGTTCTGACTAAAAGTATAGGGAAATTGTGTCATCATTGTGCCTTTAACAGTTAGATTAATATTATTTTTAATGTAAGTATTTGATGAAAATAATTATTTTGATTTGGTTATAGAGATTATTTGAGAAGCACGGACTTGTTTGATAGAGATTATTCTTTGGAGATGTTGTTTGGCTCTCATAATGGAAATGGAAAACAAAAGAAAAAATAAGGTATTTCTTATATTCATGTGTTTGGTTGATTTGAAATATGGTTATGAATAATAGTTGATTTGTAAATTAACTTTGATACGATTAGGGGTCACCATTAAGGATAGATAAAGGATAACTATTAGTGGATGGTTCAAAGATGAAACTAGAACCTAAAATCACTAGCAAATGGTGAAGCTAAACAGAGTCAGAGATCGGCACTTCTCCTTATGTTGTAGATTTTGCTTGCTCTAGACATCTGTTTATTGTGCGTTGGTCCAAAAAGACAATTTGCAAGAGACAATTTTCTAAGGTCGGAGTTACGTGCTTTTCTTTTGGGTGTTCAATTCTTATAATTTAGACAAGTCTGAGTTGTCAATTAAACTTTATTCTTTATTCTATCCATTTTCAACTCAATTAAACTTTATTCTTTATTCAATCCATTTAACACTTTTATACAATTTCATAGTGGAATAAATATTATTTGAGAAATAAAGTTTTAACTTTGAATTTAGAAATAGAATTTTTGGTAATGTACATATTTGAGCTAACGAAAATTCATGAACATACAAAAACATAAGAGATAATATAATGCATAAAATTAAAAACTTAACATATATGATTGAAAAATCCAGATTACAAATGAAAAATGGATATAGTGACCCTTATCAATTTATCACATTGAGTTATTGATGCATGAGTATCTCATGTGGTTTGCATCCTTTGTGGGAAAATCCAAAGCACCCTTCATTAGAGGTCCCAAGCACCTCTTTGTCAAAAATCACTGTCAGGGAAGTTTTTCCGACTAGTATAGTATGTCCCTCTCCTACAACAACAATCTTACCGTTTCAAACATATTTTTTTACATGTTCATGCCTTTAACAAAAAAAACATGAAAAGAAAACCTTATATACATAATTGTTGGTCTGACAAAAAAAAGAAAAAAGAATTCACTTTAGGTGCTTTTCATCCAAATATGGAGTAGTATATTAAATGAGTAGCTCGAAATACTTATTACACGTGTGTTCTTTTATAGCAATGTAATGAATTTTTACATTGTTCAATCAGTATATATTTCTAATTCTGCTTAGCAACTTTGCTAGTTTTATTGTTAGTTATCTTTCCTTTACAATCACGAGCCATTTTTTTTCCCGAGGACTTGTTAATTGTTGAATCCATCGTAGCATAATTTGTTCATCGGTGTCATCCATCAATTCCAACCACATAGTCTCCATTATCTAAAATGCGATTACTTGATGAACCACAACCTGAAATCACTAGCAAATGTTGTTGCCTAAACATAAGAAAAAGATTAGAATATATAAAGTCAGCGTTTTTGAAGCTTTACAAACGAAACATGTAACTGTACATGTCGTTAAACTGTAATTTAAGTGCTATATTTTTTAACGGCTACCTGCTTGGAATGACTGTAAAATCGGCAGGGAAATTGACGATGAGATTGAGGTCTGCAAGTCCAAATTGCAACTGTAGAAGAAAGTCAAACGGAAGTCCAAAGAAGAGTTCATCGTCTTTGACTTCAACTTCCTTAATCTTCTCAGCTCCATGGCCACAATAATCCTCACTGTCGTTCTCGTTTTCTTCGTAGCTTTCTTCTCATCGGTAATTAAACAGCGTTTTTTAATTTCCTTGTTGCTTTTTTTTTTGACTAATTTGATTATTTCTTCACTCACTATAAATCTTTCTGTTATAATCAGGCAGTAGGTGATGAGTTTTCAGGGGAGTTTCCTCTAGTTGTGAGTACATGGCCGTTCAAAGAAGCTGTTAGGACTGCTTGGAGGGCCGTTGATGGCGGTCTTTCTGCTGTAGATGCAGTCGTGGAGGGTTGTTCGACTTGCGAGGAACTTAGATGTGACGGTACCGGTATTGATTTTACAAATTACTAACATTTTCCCCCAATTATTAGGTTTCAATGTCTGCAAATTCAAGTATGCACATCTCAATTGTTGTAATGCCTCAACGGAAAATTTATGATTTGTCCTTCTTATCGGTAAACCGCTCGGATGTTCACTTATTTTAAGGCAATGTTCGAATTAGATCATTATATTGCACTCATGAAGTCACATTAAACATATCCTGGCTAAACTGTCATCAGAATTGCCTATGTGGATACTTCCTGTCCCAGCTGAAAGCTAAATCCGACTGTTAGAATTATATGTTTTGTTAGAGAGACGAAGAAAAAGGGACGGATGAAACAAATTGTATGTTACGTGGTTTTTAAGTAAATTTAGATGGCGTTTTTGTGGAATGGATGATTTCAGTAAGTATCCACATTTGTGTTCCTGTGAGATTGTGGCTGGAAAATATTCGATGTGACTTTAGTGATACAGTATACAAGATGTGTGAACCTTAGTGGAATGTTGCCTAAACATATGTGACTGTGAACATGGTTTACTTAAACATATGTGGTTGTCAATGTGATTTACCTGGACATATGTGATCACTGGTGTGATTTTACCCCTTCTTATCGCATGCTAATTTGTAGCTTTGGTAAGGTTGCTTACGTCTTCAGCAATTTTAATCTGGATTGAACAGTGGGGCCTGGTGGAAGTCCAGACGAAAATGGAGAAACCACAATTGATGCGTTGATCATGAATGGGGTAAACACTTTTTTTCTCTTGTTTATTCCTTCATTCTTAATTCTTGTTGATTTGATTATACTGAACAACTGATGGAAATCATCTTTTTTGCTAAGGAATTATGTAGGTTACAATGGAGGTTGGAGCTGTTGCTGCCATGAGGTACGTGAAAGATGGAATCCGAGCTGCGAAATTAGTGATGCAGCATACACAACATACTTTGCTTGCTGGGGAGCAAGCATCAGTTTTTGCCATCTCCATGGGTCTTTCAGGACCTACAAATCTTAGTTCACCAGAGTCCATACAGAAATGGACTAAATGGAAAGAGATTGATTGCCAACCTAATTTTCGGAAAAATATTGTACCAACCAATGGTTGTGGTCCTTACCATCCAAAGAGCACCATGAATATCAATGAAGGTGAATGTTCGAAAATTGATCTCATGTCACCTGTGGAACCCAGATCAGCTCTTATTGGTCCTGGCAATCATGATACAATATCAATGGCTGTTATTGATAAAGTAAGTTAGAACTCAAGCAAAATTTGGCAGAATTCGCTTTCTACAGATGACCTGGATAGACAAACTTGTTTTTGTGTGTAGATGGGGCATGTAGCTGTTGGTACATCGACTAATGGAGCCACGTTCAAGATACCTGGCAGGTATGATATTGCATTATCTCTAAGCCTTGTGAAACTTCTATATGATGCATTAGTTAATGATGAAATACCATTTCATTTTGCTGCTAAAATTGTCTTCATCGTTAACGCCATACCTAAGACTTCAATCATGTCAAGTAAATGCGCTTGAATTTCAGCCTCATTCCCAAAATTGTTAGCAAGCATAACCATGCTGTGTTTGATTAATATTCACTTAAATCATACCCGGGGATGGGAGTTGGCACTTAAATCATGTCGAGTAATATTCACTTGCATGTTATGCTATAAATTAATGATGAGATGCTGCTGAATCTGTCCTCAGTACCAAAATTGGAGCAGCATCAGTTGCATCTTATGCTTTTTGTTTGATTGTTTAAGCTCCTATCGGAGTACCTTCTTCAGGAAGAAATACATTTTTCCTTGCCAACATAGATCAATTGTTCCCTGTATTCATAATGTAATAATAACTTCTATTTATGTGTGTGTGCGCGCGCGCGTGTGGAAGTGTAATGTTAGGTATTGATATTAGAGGTAGTGTTGGATAGTTCCACTAGGCTTGGTAATGTTGGGTACCCGGGGAACTGTACCGGTTTGCATCCCTAAATCTAATGCAAGTTCTAATTTTGCTTCAGAGTGGGCGATGGACCAATTGTAGGATCTTCAGCGTATGCAGATAGTGAAATCGGTGCTTGTGGTGCAACTGGAGATGGTGACATAATGATGCGCTTCCTTCCATGGTAGGTTATACTTGTTTGTTGTGAAATTGAAATTTGTACTGCTAAGAAGTTGACTCTCTGTTCGTATTTGACATTTTTTCAGCTATCAAGCAGTGGAGAGTATGAGGTTAGGAATGGAACCCAAGGATGCTGCAAAGGATGCAATAAAAAGAATAGCAAGAAAATTTCCAAATTTTGTAGGAGCTGTTTTTGCTGTGAATAAAAAAGGAGTGCATGCAGGTGCTTGCCATGGCTGGATATTTCAGTACTCAGTAATGAGTCCCCAAATGAAGGATGTTCAGGTTTTCACTGTATTACCTTCTAGTTAGGAGTGGCTATATCATGTCAAAATCGTATTATGTTATACATTATATTATATTCAATATGATCAGAATCTATATATAAATTCAAGAAAAGTTATAACCGCGCCTTGTGCGTCTTATTGTCGTGTCGTAAATGCCACCCCATCTGCTTTCCAAGTTACTAAATATAATATCAAACATCTAAGACTACGGTAAGGCAATAGCAAAACCTGTTCAGCTTTGGATGTTCAACCACTAGCACGTTTTTGTTCACCTTTTTCTCTGCAAATATCACAAAAAGAGGTTGTCAGTTTGATGCATAGAATCATTTGCCTATAGACTAGTTCTAACTGTTTGACGAACCAAACAATCAAAATTCATCATAAATTACCTCCTTAATTATTCTTCTGAACATATGAAGCTCGGTCAAATCACAAACATTGTGCACACCATTGTGAACCTCGTGAAAGATGGTGGACTGATATTCATTGACTGTTCCTGAGACCTTGTTTTTGGCCTTAAAGGTCACAAAAAACATATAAGATGCTCTATAATTTGCTTTGCTAGTTCTTAAAAGTTGCAAGTTTTCCTCCTGCAAAATCCATAAGACCAAAACAAAGGTCAAGGAAGGAATATAATAGAGATCGACAAAGAGGGATTTTAAACAAACCCACCCTTGACTCGAGATGGCCAAGAACAAATTCTACAACTTCCTTGCAATGCTTGAAAATTGATGCTTGACGTGCATTGGATAAATGAAGGCGCATAAGCATCCGCCCCCATCACCAACATCCAGATCACTAACAACTGTTTTGAAATCAAAACCCTGGCCAGGGAAGGAGAGAGGAATTTATCAAATACATGTACATAAACCGTAATTATCATCTGCAAACTAAAAACAAAGTACCTCGCTATCATTAACCTCTCCTCTGCATGTTTTTGGTAATTCCAGTAATCATCAAAGTCTTTGAACTCTTCCAGATAGGGGTGTGCATCGGTACAAAACCGAACCGAAAATACCGAATTAGCACAAAAAACCTAAACGGAATATAAACCGAATAACAATATAAACCGAACCGGATCGAATTTTTTCAGTGCGGTTCGGTTTTAAACCGAATTAACCGAACTAATAAATAAGTATAGAAAATAGATACTTTTTCAACCATTTCAACTCATAATATCACTTGCATATTTACAAATGAGTCATACCCACACTTTTCAAAAAAAAGTGGAATATATAATACGTTTAGAAATTATATCAATATGTGCATACATGTAAAATCTATAGATGAAAAATCTTGAATCATTTGAATTAAGTCTGTAGAGATGGATAGTCTTTGTAATTTTAAATAGAAAAATGAGTATTAGCTCTATATTTAGTCATAATATCAAAATATCAATGGAAAAAATAACTAATGTCTAATAATCGGTTCGGTTCGAGTTTTTAATCATTTTTTTCAAAACCGAACCGAATACCGATATACTCAAAAATTCTAAACCAAAACCGAACCGAATTGCAATAAAATCGAACTGAAAACCGAATTTCAATGCGGTTCGGTTCGGTATTTGGTTTAAACCGCACCAATTCACACCCCTACTTTCAGATCACACTTTCCAACTTTAAGAAATTCATAATGCTCTTTCATCCGTAACAGCCTAAACACCCTCTTCTAACTTGAGCTTCTCTTCTAAATCCACAGTCAAAAATTAGTTAGCAATCAGCATAAACATAACTCAAACAACAACTATCTTCTCATCTATAATAATAATAATATATTAACAAAAATAGTTGCTATACTCCAACTAATAATGTCTAAGTAAGAAAAAGTAGGAAATTTTGATTAGATAATATTGAAAAGTATACATATATAGTTCATCTTTTATAATTAAGAATACATCCCCTCCCTCTGAAATCTTACAACTAATTGATTGCAATGCTGATCCTGAGACTTCGAGGGCCTAAGGACAAAAAGCTAAATATGATAAATTCAAAATAAATTTATTATCATTGTAAAATGAACGAAAGAAAATATTTCACATGAGAAAACAAATGTTATATTTGACTACCGAGTTTTTTTTATACAAAATGCTTTATTCGAGCATTTTTAAAATACAAAATAACTAATTATAGTGTATATATTGATATGATCTAACATATTTGTCTCAGTATATAAAATGGCAAGACCTTTTTTATGACATCGATGATATCAAATAAATTTTTCAACAAGTTTAGAAAATTTTTTTAACATATGTAATAGTCACTATCATAATCAAATAAACTAGAGAGTAATGAAAATATTTGGATTTCATTATTATGTTTTGACAAACTTGAACACTTCAAGAGTTAAATCAAGTTATTTGGTAAAATATTTTGAAACACTTTCATTTTTTATTCATTATAAATTTTTTTTAATGAAATATATGCAAAAAAACTCAAATGACTTCAACCTTTTTGAATTACGTTACGTGAAAACTTCGGATGTGAGTGATGAAAAACTAAAAGAGCTCGTGCATAACTAATATACAGACAAATTTGGCCCCCTCCTGCCCATGCCCGGAGACGGCCCTGCCTCATTGGATATATTTCCTCCAGTCTTTTTTCTTTTCAAAATCGCCAACATCCAATATACATTAAGTGTTTCATATTCAACAAAAAGATATGAAAGTACTAGTAGGTTTGAAATAAATGAGCTGCGACTGACCGGCGCAGGGTTCGCGTTCGTTTTGGGAGGCATTTCTTATTAGTGAAAAATAATAAAAAAAAATCTTAAAGTTTTGATCTTTAGAATGTAAATCATGAAATGACACTCCTTCAAACAAGTGAAAACCAGTCAAGCAAGCGGCAAAATAGAGCCGGATCGAAAATTTACGACACAACTAATGCTCCCACCAAAAGAGATAACTTGTCCATTTTACGACAAATCTGGTCCGATGGCTCTTCTCCACTAACCATAAGGATATAAGGACTCTCCATGTCATCTATGGAGGAGAATATAAAAGAAATCTATAATCTTTATTCAAACTAAAAGAAAAGTGACCGTACATAGAGTATTCCCAACTTATTGCAATGACTTCTCAGCCAAATAACCCTAGCTAATCCTCATTGTGAAACCATAAGTATTTATGTACCAACCCCCACCACCTCCCTCTCTCCCTCTCTTTGTTAAATAAAAATAGGTAGTCAAATATGTGTTCTTTCCATTAAGTTAAGTCTTGGGTTATCCTAAATAGGGCAAGATGATCGGTGCTTGCAGGTGGTGCAACTTGTAGGCTATTACCTTATTTTTGTCATTGCAAGAGGTGTTTTCTAATTTCAAAATGTGTCTTTGTTCAATGTTGAATTTGTTAGGCTCCATTTTTTTTTTACGTTAAATTGAACTGAAATGAATGAAATTGAACTGATCTAAACTGAATTTCTTGAACTGAATTAGCTAAATGAAAAAAGAATTTTGTTGAAATTGGTTGAACTAAAAAACATGCCGGCCAACGCCGGTCAACATGCCACGTCATCAACTTTTAATCCACCTCTTTAGAAAATACAAATGGAAGAGAGAGAAAGACATGTACAAAAATGGAGAAAAGAAAAAAGCAAAGGAGAGGAGAGATGAATTTGTGGTAGGAGAGGAGAAAGATTATTTATATGGAAAGTGGTATTTAGTTGGGGAAAATTAATAAGGGTAATAAGGTAATTATAAATGTAGTGGGTTCCATTTTTTAAAGAGGTGGATTAAAAGTTGATGACGTGGCATGTTGACTGGCATGTTTTTCCCACCGTGTACTTTGATGAGACGTCGTCTTAAAGTTGGTACACTTTTATGTGCAAAACTGAAGTTCATATACTAATGTGTGATTATGGTCAAAGTTGGTACACCATTGGTGTAATTTACCCGCTTAATCTTACTTTAATCAATAAGAGTAGATCCAAGTGGTAAGTCATTCTATTTTCTGTTTAAAAGGTTTGCGGTTCGAGTTCTTACTTTATCAAAATTTAACTCTTGTTGGTAGGCAATCTGTAAATTCCACTGTAAACTCTTATCAAGATCTGTAGTTTGCACTGGACTTGAAAATGGATAGGCCTACCATTAACTAAACTTTTTATTACCGAAAAAATCTTACTATAAGTAATTTTGTTGTCTTTTTTTTATTGTTTTATTCATGCATCGTGTTTACATTTAGACAATATCAAGTCTTTTTCCATTCCAAAATATAATTTTTTCTCGGGGCAACTCAGTCCTTGATTATGGTGATCACGTTTTCTCATTTATATACATAGAATCATATGGAAATCTAAATAGATTTTCTATCCTTTTATTTAGATTTCGATACAAAAGTAGATATTTTGAAGAATTTAATGTTAAGGATTTTATATTATAAGTTGAAATAATGCAACATTATCATACCTATATATATATATATATATATATATATATGTATATATATATATATATATATATATATATATATATATATATATATATATAGTAATAAGCCATACCAACATTTCAAAGCAAAGGTTTAAACTATTCGTATTAGTTTCAACCTTTAACTCAAACAAAGATGGCAACCAAGTCTTTGATAATGATGAGTTTTTTAGTTGTTGTACTAGTCCTTGTCTCGTGTTAGTTCTTTTCTCTAGCTAATATGTAATTATTTAAACTGATTTTTATTTTGAATAAGTTATATGATAATAACTATTTTGAATGCAGTTTCAGAAAAGGTAAAAGGTAGTGAAGAGGCGGCGAGCGGACCGATTTTTGATTTTAGCAATTGCAAGTCAGATAAAGATTGCAATCATCCAACATTCCAATGCCCTAAAAAATGCAAACATTGTTACTGTAATAATTTTAATCTTTGCAGCTGTATCCGCAAAACACACATATGAGTCAGTTAATATTAATATGTTATCTTTATATGAAATATGATATTATATGAAATAAAATAAGATAATAATTATCATATAGATTTTATATGAACAATGAAGTAATATAAGAGTATCTCTAATGTTGTCACAAGACACCAACCAAATTTGATCTTAAGGGTGTTACGTTTAATATTACCCCTTAAATCTTGTATATATAAAAATAACAATAACAATATTCATTATGTGCAATTAAGTTTCTTTCTCAGAAATAAAATAAAATAATATATAAGTTTAGAAAGAACTTCTACCAAAATAAATTTGCGCTAAAAAAGATAAAGTTTTTGTACTTTCACAAATTTTAGTTTTAAGAAGCGTGTTGTAACTTTTTTTCTTAAAACTAAAAGGCCCTAAAACTTAGGGTTAACACGCTCATTGTCCTCCAACTATTACAAATGGATGTGACAAAATATCAATTGAATAAAAAGCAGGAGGAGGACCCGACATCCCGACTAGGTCAGCACTCCGCGAACCTAATCCAAAACACCCCCGAGCCCAAATACATTTGAAAATTAAAGGAAAATTTCAAGATACAAAATCAAAAGAAAAGAAACAGAGAAGATAAAGAAAAAGCTAGACGAATCTAAATCGTTTAACACGATTAATGTCATCACCAACTAACGCAGAGCAAAACTCAGAGGCGGAATCCCACCACCGAAGCTCATCGCAAGAAGATTCATACTTTGCCAGAGAATAGCAACCCTATATATAGTAACAGGCATGACCAACATTTCAAAGTAAAGGTTTAAACCATTCAAATTAGTTTCAACTTTTAACTCAAACAGAGATGGCAACCAAGTTTTTGATAATGATAAGTTTCTTAGTTTTTGTATCAGTCTTTGTCTCATGTTAGTTTTTTTTTTCTCTGTCTGGCGAATGTGTACTTGGTTTAAACTGATTTATAATTTAAATAAGTTATATAATAAAAAATATTATGAGAATATTTCTACAAAGTCTAGATTTTATAGCAATCACTGGACTCGGGATCGTGGCGAAAACCACTGGCTTTGGCAGAATATGTTGGTGCTGTTATGGTGACCGGGCGGCTGAATTTCGGTAATAATATTTATATTAGAATATTTCTACAAAGTCTAGATTTTATAGCATGTCTAGGAAATTTGGTCATTCAAATAATTGTTCAGGAAATATATAGCATTGGATGGTAAATGATATGTGTATTCGTTAATGAGGATTAATATAATGAATTAGATTTAAATAAATGAACTTTATACGGAGGAAGTATGAGAATTGGGATGATAATTTGGTAGTTTTGAATGGGCTATTTCTTTCCAATAATATGTGTATATTGAAACAATGCTCTGTTGGTCTATATTGATAGTTGTATTCTTATTACGAATTCAATAATTTTGAATTGAATTACAGAACAAGATAAATAATTTTGACAACTGAATTTGGACTTTGATACTAGAAGTAATAGGTCAAGGTAAAATTATGTCACTTTGATTCCCGGTTGAAGATAATGGGATACGTAAAAGGTTTGATAATCAATATTATATATCTAATGTTGTCATAAGACACCAACAAATTTTGGGATAAATTGCATCGATGGTCAAACTTTGCAATCAATATCACTTTGGTACATAAACTTCGTTTTTGCAAAAAAAAATGATAACATGTCATGATGACTTTGATTATGTGGCGTGTTGACTTTGATGATGTGTTGCAATAAAATTTTGATTTTCTGATGACATGGAGCGTTGACTAGATGATATGGCAAATGTTGTTAGTTAATTTATTTTATTTACAAATTTTGTAAACCACGTGTAAAATTTTGTAAACCACATGTCTTCTTTTGAAAAAAAATAAAACCGTATTTCTCTATTTACAAAACTCTAAAACTACAAATATTTCATTTGTAATTTTTCTATCATATGTCCCGCATCTTTATAGATTGTTTGCCCCTATTTCTTTTCCCCAAGTTTATTTCTCTAGATATTTTTTCCTTTATTTCTCTATTTATTATCCTGAAGTTCTTCAGTTTATGACATTTAATTTAATTTTCAGAAATACGTGGACAATGTTTTTCTTTTACATTGCACAATTGTATACGAGTTAAAATGATAAGATCGGCATCCATTATGTAATGCTATTATTGAAGATCTATCATGTAATCTCTCTTTTTAAAAGAATACCCTTTAAGGAGGTTTAGAAAAGAGAAAAAAAAATGAAACATGTAAAATTAAGTTAATATGCTTATAAACTTTAAATAAAGCATTAGTATTAAATCTGTAAATAAAAATTTGCACGGTGCAAATTTTTAGTAAAATTTTATTTATAATGTTTAGATGTATGTTTAAGCTTTTACATGATTTCTTATTATTAAACGGCCTCGATTGCTTATTTTGCCTAGCGCGCCTGAAATGTTAGGACAAGTTCTGGTAAGTAGAGGTTCAATCATGGATCCAATTTCTACGTTGACAATGAATCTTGGCAAGATACACCATATAATCAAGACTACTGCAATCACAAAACAAAAGTTATTATACGACATTGCAATTTTGTCTATTAATAAAAGGTTATAAATTAAATTGAATTAAATTCAAATTGTACTTTTGTCCATAAGGGGACTTATATGCAGCAACTACGTGACGTTTCGATGCATCTTCTTCATCCTGCAACACCAAGAATCAATCAATCTTCATCGGGGTTTATTTTATATCCATGAAACTAGGAGTTGCAACTTGAGTATTCGTGTTGTGGTAATTTATTAAAGATTGAGGACAAACCTGAGCTTCATAATAGAGCCCAGCATATAAAGAAGCATAAAAATAATCTTGAAGCTTGCGGCTAAATGCATTGACAAACTACATTAAAAAATACATGTGTTGAGAGAGTTAAATGTAATTGTTTCGATAATTAATTCAAGAGAAAATACAACACCTATGCAAAATAATTAGTGAGTTTGAGAAAATTATCTCGTAAATAATCTGCTATGCATCAAAAAGATAGAACTTGATTTTCATTGATACTGACTATATATGTATTTTACGAGACTCTTACGTAAAAAGATGACGGATGTGCATGATATGAGATTCAATAAATTTTAACAACTAAAACAAAAAGAAAGAAGTTAAACAACTAAAACAAAAAAGAAACAAGTTACCTTTTCAGGATCACCTCCATCTTTAAACATTTTGTAAGCCTTTCTCATGACCGGTCTTTGATCTCTGCGAACTTGCACCTGATACGCTATTAAACAATCAATAAAACTTCATTCACCTTTTTACTTGATTGCCAACTATATATATAATATAATTACTTTACAAACATCAGAGCCAGCCTTGTTAGAAGGGGAACATGTCAAGCAAATTAACTTCAGAAACTGACCCCTAAAATCAAATCTCAATTTGAACCAAACCATGTATTAAATCACTTATATATAATAACTGAAACTTTGTATAAGTTAGATAAACACATAAAAATTTGTCATATAAAAAGGCACAATCTATAAACATAAAGTATGAGAAACATATTTATAAAAACTCCGGTAAGATTAAGCAAGAAAGTTAGACGGAGTTTTTAAGCATTCAAAAGGTTTGACGAGTGCTACTCAATCTTGTAATCTTAATTCTCATAATTTCAATTTGACATATTAAACTTGTTTAATCAATACTCAATCGTACCTTAAGGAACCGTTTTCTTGCTTTAGCAACTCCATAAAATTGAGCTTCACAAAGAAAGCACCATATTGACTCCTCTGTATCATTTGAACTTTTAATAGTATCTAACCGGAACTGCTCTGCTCCCTCTTTAAACCTATTTACATGAAGAATAACCTCTCTTTTGATCTCTTCAAATTCATAATACAATCAATCAAAGAAAATAATTATTTTTTTAACCAGTTTGGTTGTTTGGAAGGAAAATTCAACAAAGCAAGGAAAACTTTAAGCTATCGTTTAAGGTAAAAAAAAAAAACAATTCAAGGAGCATATAACTATTAGGGTAAAATAAATCATTGAAACTAAGAAAATGAAAGTTCATATCTCAAATTCAGGTAACCGTTGATATTATTAGTTATTAGTTTACCAAAAATTTAGCTTTCTCATGCAAAATTAACTTATTATATTTTCATAATTTCGTGAGCAATAAGTACCTGTTCAAATAATAAAGCGAAATCCCCATTTCCCAAAGATCTGCAATCAAAGAAGCAAAAAGTTAAATCATTGTACAATTTTGGTACTATATATGATTTTTATACTTATTCCATTCCAAATATATATCGATAAACTGAACACTTACGAGCTCTCCGGCTAGGATCCAACTGTATGGCCTTTTCAAATTCTGCTAGAGAACCTTCGACATCGCCCTAAACAACAGAGAAAGAAACCATTAATTTAAAATTCATTGATTTTTTTTAAACAAATAAGTAATAGATAGTTTACCTGTTTAAAGAGTGCGCGCCCGCGGTCAATGGCGAGTTGAGCTTGGCTGTGACTTTTGGCTCCGGTTAACATGGCGGTATGAGAAACGGCGAAAGAAGGTAGTAAAAAGACAGTGAGAATAGCTATAGATGCTGCTATTAGATTCATTATCAGAATAAAGATTGTATCTCGTAGAAAAGATTATGAAGTGATGGATGGATGGATGGATGGAGGAAGTTAAATAGAAGGGAAAAAGGGTATGAGTTAGAAAAAGGAGAGGAATTGGAGGAGATGGATGCTGAGTTATTAACGCCATTGATGACTATACATATATATATAGGATTGAAGGTTTTGTAGATTCCTGAAATTAGAAAGATGAATGTACTTAAAATGTGTAGCTTTCACCCAAGGTTTTTTATTTTATTTAATATGGAGTTTTTTTTTTTTTTTTTTTTTTAATAATTAAGTTATTGGGCCTTATTTCATATTAATATTATTGGGTATGAATTAGAAGCAATTAGGGTATGAATTAGAAAAAGGTAAGGAGTTGGAGGAGATGGAAGCTGCTACAAGCAATTTCCTGTTTGGGAAATGAGTTACTATATAACCTCATTGATGACTATATTAACTATGTTTGGGATATTGAATTTTGAGAAATGGGACTTGTGGGTAGATTCCTGAGATTAGAAAGATTAGTGGATTATGAGTCAGCTAATCTCAATTTGGGTACAATGAAATCAACAAGGTTTTAAGGGACCTTTCTATTCCTGAAAAAGCAGAAATATTAATATGGAAAAGAGCAAGAACAATTTAAAGAAACAAGAGGCTTTGAAATAACACCTGCACTGCTTTGTATTACCTCAAACAGATAAGTTTGGCGACCGTGACCCAACTGCTTCCGACTTTTCTGAAGAAATTGTGGGATTAAGGCTAAAAGTTGTATCCATTTGTTTTTGGGTAAATAAATTTATTTCTTGTGTATTTCAAAATACACTACTACATCTTTGAGTTTTGCCACAGCCAACATTGGAGTCCCTTCCGTTAAAATTTCTTGGAGTATATGTTAGTCAATCTTCAAACTGAGTCCATCAGAATGACGTGATTGGCGTTGCATTATTTAAAAAGCTTTACAAACAAATTCTCCAAAAAAAATTAACGAGAGGAACTAAAGTGTTGATTGTGGCAAAACTCATGGACGAAATAATTTATTTTGAAAACCACATGAACTAAGTAGTGTGTTTTGTCATAACTTAAAGATTAATAAATTATTTACCTTATTTTTTAAATTTGAGCATTTTGGCTTACATGTATAACAGCAGCCGAAAAATACATTTGGAGGTGTAGGCTAATGGTTACTTTGAAGTAACCATTACTTTGCCTTCATCACCATTGGATCAAATTTCACTACCCTCATCTAATGGTGATAGTTGGCAAAGTAATAGTTACTTTGTAAAAAACAAAGTAACCATAGAAAAAGCCTACATTTAGATATTCTTTGCATTCAAAGTGTATTTTTTCAGGATTCCACACTAGTTAAGGATTTCTACGAGGCTGTAAACCCGCGAGTGTGTATTTATATGTACCCTTATTTTATTTTATTTTTTACAAAATATGTACCCTTATTTATTAATAATAAGACAAAGTAAAGTTTGCCAATTTATAAATATCATTTTTCGTCAAACTTTAAAACAGTCCTAGGATAACGTTTAGTTGAGTTCAAAATAAGATATAGAATAAAATTATATAAACGCGAAATTGTAACAAATTATAAATAAAGTGCAAGAGAATTACCTGTTTTTCAAATCAAATTACAAAGTATGAAAACTTATAAATCACAATTAAAAGCAAGTGAAATTTCAAAAGAAATGATATGGATGAAATACTTTAATTAATACAGAACTGGAGCATGACAATGGAAGAAGAAAATGAGGACATCTGCAATTCTCAGCCATTTTTATTGTTAGATACATAGATCGTGATTTGTTTTGGAGTAAGGCAATATTTTTTGAGAGAAAATTAGATAAGATTAACTGATCCTACAAAATACGTAGTGTTTTATTTAACTGATTTTTTGGTGTCCTTACTTTGACACTTTGTTCGAAACATATTATTATGTAATGCATGAAGATATATTATGCTATATGTAGAAAAAAAGATGAAATGATGCAAGGTATGGTGGAAAATTAAGATAGATGGATGAGCAGTTTAAAAGAGAGAACCAAACAAGGGAGAGGAATTTGAGGGTTCTGGTTCAACCAGTTTTGGAAAAGATGACATAAATTGATGTTAAGATGTAAGTGGGAAATACTTTTAATTGGAGATGAGTTGTAGATTGTAGATTATAGCTTCCTATAATTGGAGAAAGATAATTATAAAAGCTTTTAATAAGCAAAAATGGGTATGACTTCCGCAAAGGCCATGAATTTGAGGAACAAATTTGGGATTTGGGAAATAACATCATTATATTGTCGAAATTAGATTATGCTTCTTCTTTTGGTTTATTTTTAGTAAAATTCAGTTCAATTCATCAAAATTCAATAAAAGATTTCAGGCATTCAGCCAATTTAGTTCAGCAATTTAACTCAGCCCTGTTTAGTCATAAACAGGGCTTAAGAAACGACTTTGGTGATGTCAAAGTGTTTGTGTATTATAGGCAAGAACTAATTGAGTATTGCTTATTTTTTTATACTATAGAAGATTCAATTAAGTCACGTGGTTTTCTCACTTCTCATATTGAGCGGTTCCATTTTATTTGTGATTGTGTTATTATGCTTTGAAATGTTAGGCACTCTCATAAAACTTGCAGAATCCTGTTCATTTGAAATTTTAAATTCCAAATGAAAATGTTGTAATTTTTAAATAATTAATAGTTTATTTTTTAAATAATACTTATGTATTAGTTTTAGTGCTGCTTTGGAAGAAAAATATTCATAGTTTGCCTGAACTCTTTTGTTGTTATACATTCCATTTTTAGATTTAGAAACTAGGTTTACAAACAGTTAAATTAATTTAGCAAGTGAAAGTGCAAAATTATCCTTGCTCCAATAAGTAGAAACATAACGTTTATGTATGTGATAATCAGGATTAATGGAAATAAGGAGAGATGATAATGGCATTCTCAGACTTCAACAAGGCATATCTCCGGAGGTTGAGGATGGGGAACCCTTATCTCTGGCCTCAAAGGTTACATAGAACAAATATTCCGCACAATAATATGCCTTAATAACTTTCACAAATTCCAAGTTGTGCTCACCCTGCAACACAAAGCCATATATATATATATATATATATAACTAATTAAGGTCATCATTATTAGAAAATTAGGGAATCATACCAAAAAAAAAAAAAAACCTTTTGATCCAGATAGTGAAGAACACTCTGTACAGCCTTCTTGCAGGCCTCATAAACTTCATCGGAGTCAGATAGACAAACAGGCTTAAGAATCGTCATATAGCCAAAACGGTTAGGAACAAAATGCTTGATATCAAAACCCTGAGCAAGGAAATCGAGCGTTACATATATAGATGAGTTATGATCTATGAAGAGAAAAATTAAAAATAAAGAAAATACATACGTAGCTTTTCTCATACTCGCTGGCGTAAATTTGGTACTCCTGGTATTCTTTTTTGGTTCCAAAATCATCTCTGTCAGGCTTTTGCAAAGGAGTAAATCTGAACATATTTCGGAAATCGGTAAAATCCCCGACACGAACGATCTTCTTCACCCAGCTCATCGGAATTCAACCCTAACTCAACCAACATCTGCATGGTCCTGTTTAAATAAAGGAACAGAGTTTATCTCAACCGAACTATTGCAATTTTCATGACCCGGATAAAATTTATACCATAAGGTGACGGAGCTTTTCTTTTTTACTATAAAATTTGATGATGTGTTATTTTATCAAATTTTTGAATTTAATTCTAACTTTCTTTTACTTTACACATTTACCAATTTCTTTCATAATTATTTAATTTTGTCAAATTCAATTCACATTACAATTCAATACGAAAATAAAAAATGGAGAATAAAGGAATCACATGTATGAAATAAATTAGGCAAAACACATTATTTAGTTATTAACCTATTCAAAATTTGTACCTTTAGCCAGTAACTAGTGACCTATTATTTGGTCACTTTTGGCCATTGATCTATCTACTTTAGATATATTTGGTAACTAATCTAAAGGTTGTTAGGATTCAAACCTAGGAGCACCTAATCGCAATTCCTCCCATCTGCATATTAACTATGAAGAACGTTAACTCCCATTTTTTAATCTAGCCATTTAAATAAGTTTCAAATTGTAATTCTATCCAAAATAGCTCTGGTCCAACTCATTTTTACTAAATTATATCAATGCTTAAAATATTACAAAACTAGTGAAACTCACAAAAAAAGTAGCTATAAGATACTTTTTTGTCTCTAAGAGTATCCACCACTGATAGCAATGACTATTTTTCTCGCAGATGGTCTGCACACATCAATTAGAAGTTAATTTTGACCTGCTAACACATAGAAAAACAAAAAAAAAGTAAAAGAACCCCACAAGTGTGAGAGAGTAGAGAGACCCATAATAAGACTTCTGAATAAGCCTAACTCATGAACTCAAAGAACCAGATCAACAAAGTCAGTTTTCATTTTAATATTACAAGCAACTATTGCCTTTTTTTTCAATTAAATTGAGATATTCAAGTAATCTGACCAAACTGTTTAACTGTATATGGTTTGTCCGATTCAAGGTTCAACTTATTGGTTTGGACGGTTCTGGCTGGGTTTCACAGAATTAAAGCATCTGCTACTTTGAGATCCAAACTGGCTCCGATTTAGGTTGAACCAGTTCGGACCTACCAGTCTAGTCTGATTTTTACAACCTTGCTGATTCTACGCACATAAAGAAGAAAATGGTGAAGGCAACCAAAAATGAGAGAAGGAAACACATAACATGAATTTTGAAAAACCCAAATATACAATCTTGGGTTTTTATACACTTGCACATTTGATGGATAAGAATAACTTTGAACTATCTGAAGTTACAAGTTTAATGAATTAATTTTAGAAATAGAAGGACAATTTTAATGCCAGTTTAGATCTGCCTGTATTTGATGGACTAACATACAATACTTAATTTCTGAAAATCGGAGCAAAGTGATATTGATACGTTAAAGGGATGGTTCCTCAGAATTAAAGCTATCAACGAAATTCCCAAATCCATTGGGAAATCCATGGTAAAGTTTTCACCCATATTTCTAAGAGATCGTCTAGGGAGGAGAATATATTTTTGTTATGAATCTAAATACTACTAACAGATAACTCTTCAACCCTAAAGTTCAGGAACATGATGTTCGTCACCTTGACATTTTGAGTATATATATTTGAGTCATTAAGAAGATTAGATTTAATCTCTTTAGGGTAAAAGAAGTATATATTGATACTCCTATCTATGTATCTAAGACCCCGTTCTTTTGGACTGAAAAAATCTGAACTGAACTGAACGATGCTGAACTGAACTGAATGTTGCTGAACTTAACTGAACTGATCTGAACTGAACTGAACTGAATTCTGCTAAAATGAAAAATAAATATTGAAACTCAATTGAATAAATAATAATAATAATATTAGTTTTTAATAATGAGATCGGAGAGGAGGATGACGATAATGATGATGAAGGTGAACAAAATGATGACATTACGGATCATATGGTAGAAGATGATTAGAAAAATAGAATGAGATGATGTTATTTGTAAATTTTTGAATTTGCTCTATTTGCTAATTTTAATTTCTTTTACAAGATTTTTGAATTTTTTCAGTTGATACTACTATTATAAGATTTTTGAATTTCTTTAATTGATGCTAATTTGCTCCTAATACTACACAACACTGTTACAAGATTTTTGAATTTCTTATTACAATATATAACCAAAATTGGAAACTTTTGTATATTAAATCCAAATTTATATAGTATAAATTATTAAGGTGATAGAACATTGTAACATATATTGGTAATAATATTTACTTACGTCCAACAACTTTTGCAAACGAATTGGATCAACTAGTTAAAATTATAATAAATATTAACATATTATATATAAATAATAAATATTTATTTGTAATTTATTAACCTGAACCGAATTAAATGTTGGTGAATTGAACTGAACTGAACTGAATATTACTGAAATGAACTAAATTAAATGTCACTGAAAATTAAATTAAATGTTGCTGAGCTGAACTGAACTGAACTGAATGTTGCTGAACTGAACTGAACTGAACTTAAAATAAGTTCTAATAAGTCCAAAAGAACAAGGCCTAACTCCAAGATCAGGATTAGCCAATAATGAGAAGATATCAAAGAAATAAAAGAAGTAAAAAGATCAAGCGAGAGTGAATGAGGTATTGAAGAGATAAAGAAAAAGAATGGTTAATTTTAAATAAGTGTCGGGTGCTTTTCCAGTTTAGCAAATAAAGGATTGTGGTTTGACTTCGAGCAAATAAAGGATCGTTGTTTGCATTGTTAATTTGCAGAATTAAGGAAATGGTCAATTTTGTTGACGTAAACGAGGATATTTTTTGCCTAAATAATTTTTCAAATCTTTGATCGGTTATGTAAGAGTTGAGGTCAAAGATCAGAAATTTTTTTTTGACAAAATCGGTCTTCATTCACGTCAACAAAATTGGATCATTTTCTTAATTTTGCAAAGAATGCAAACCACATCCCTTTATTTACTTAAAGTCAAAACCATAGTTTTTTATTTGTAAAATTATGAAATCACATGAAACTTAACTGAAGTAAACCTACAAAATGAAGAAATGAGTATTGTAAAAGAGAAAGGAGTAGATGATAGATTGGGAAACAAAGAAAAGACAAAGAGCATAGAGAAAGAAAGAAAGAAGAAGATCTTTAACAAATTTGGGAGAAATCAAAATAGTAAATGCAATATAGGAAAAGTACACCTTGAGAGATATTTAATGAAATCCAAATATTGCAAATGGTATATCTGTGGATCATATACAATTGCATGGAATCATATTGAAATCTAAATGGATTTTCTATTATATAATGTAATGTTATCCAACATATTTCATATATATATATATATATATATATATATATATATATATATATATATATATTAATAAGCAAGACCAACATTTGAAAGCAAAAATTTAAACTATTCAAATTAGTTACAACGTTTAACTCAAACATAGATGGCAATCAAGTCTTTGATAATGATAAGCTTCTTAGTTATTGTATTAGTTTTTATATCATGTTAGTTTTTTTCTCTATCTAGCTAATGTATAATTATTTAAATTGATTTTTATTTTGAATAAGTTATATATAATAATATTTTGGATGCAGGTTCAGAAAAGGTAAAATGTAGCGATGAGGCGGCGGAGGGACCGATTTTTGATTTTAGTAATTGCAAGTCAGATAGAGACTGCAATCATCCAAGAAGAAGATGTGAACTTTGCAAACCTTGTTTATGTAATGATGTTGGTCTTTGTGGCTGTATCCGCAAAACACATATTTGAATCATTTAATATTGATATATATGTTATCTTTATATGAAATATGACATCGTATGAAATAAAATAAGATAATATTTGAATTATCATATCTGAATAGATTTTATTTGAATAGTGAAGTAATATAAGAGTATTTTCAATTTTGTTACAAATCAACAACCGATTTTGTGTCATAAGGGTATCATGTTTAACATTATCCGTAAATTTTTATATATATTAAAATGACATTGACACTATTAATTATATGCAATTAAATTTCTTTCTCAAAAATAAAATTAAAATTATATGTAACTTTAGAAAAACCTTCTACCAAAAATAAAAATAAAACCCCTCGCAAGTTGAGAGTAGAGAAACCCATAATAAGAGTACCAAATGGGCCCAACTCAAAGACCAAGATCAAAAGGAAGTTACGCCCAAAGTTAGTTTTTACTTTGATAAGTTTAATTGGTTTCAAGCTCCTTCAATTTTGAAATGTAACAAATTACCCCTTAAAGTATGCTAATTGCAACACATAATTCCAAATTTTGAAATGTTATGATCTTAAAGAGGAGGTGAAATGATTATATTTGTTTTAGTGCTTTAAGTGAAGGATTCAAAAAGGGATGTACAAGATTTATTGGGTTAGATGGTTGTTTTCTTAAGAGAATTTGTAAATGACAAAATTTGGTAGTTGTGACAAACGATGGCAATAACCAAATGTAGCCAATAGTGTGGGCTATTATTGATGATGCCGAATGTACACATACATGACGTTGATTTCTAGATCATAACATTTTGAAATTTGGGGTTATGTATTGCAATTAGCCTACTTTAGTGGATAATTTGTTACATTTCAAAGTTGAATGGGTTAGTTGCACAAGTTTGTCAAGTTTTAGGGGGTTTGGCACCAATTAAGTCATTTTAATATTACAACTACAAACATTTAGTTTTCTCGATTAATTACACCATGGATATTCAAATTATACTTTCTTTTCCAAATTGATACTTAAACAAAAAAAATTCCCATGTATATTTCTAAACTGTTGGTAACATTCCATTAAAAGCCAAAAGATCGTTAGTGACCGGTCAACTCTAGTTTGACCCAAAAAAATTGGCCTCTTTGACTATTTTATGAAAAAAAAGACCAAATTAAACTCATTTCTTTTCTTATTTCTCTTCCTATATTCTCTCCTTATTATCTCTTTCCCTAACTTCCATAATCAAAAATTTTGATTATCTTCTCTCCTTCATGTTTCTCTTTCTTGTTATCTTCTTCTTTCTTACTCTTTTTTTTTTCTTATTCTTCTCTTTCTTTTTCTTTTTGTTCTTTCCTCCTTTTGCCGAAATTTAAAATTTGAAATTTTCAGATTCAGGCCGGCGACTGCTGGATATAGAAAATTTTCAGATTTGACGGTCGCCGACTACATGTAACCTCCTCACTGGATCACATTACGTGTCACAAATACACAGTTACACGTGTATATACAAGTCATTTCAATTTCATATCAAATTATATTTTCCAAATTCCAATGTATTTTTTAGTTTGATTTCATAATCATCTCCAGTACAATAACTCATATAGATAACAAGTTTTGTTATTTATATACTTATTATCATTCTTTACATGTCAACACAATACACCCTTTTATAATTTACAATACACGTTTTCAACATAGACTATACATATATAACCGAGTGCAGAATCAGTTGGCCCGACCCCCCCACAACCAATTTCTCTTTACAATTTTACTATGGGTAAACTACAGAAACATCTCATGTGGTTTCAAGTATTCACAAAAACAATTCATGTGGTTTATTTTTCTCAAAAAAAAATAAAAATACATGTGGTTACAAATTTTAACAAACATGTGACTTTTCAATTTAAAACGCCAAAAATAATCATTTAACGACTTCAAAGTGAAAAATTCAAAACATTAACTTTGTTTAGAATCACATTTTCTATGCCACTATGATTTTCATTTTTCAAAATCATCCTTTTAATTCTTTTGTTTCTCTAACGTTTACTTCCTCTCTCTCTTAACCAAACATTGCCTAAATGATCTCGAAATTAAAAAGTCAAAGAATTAAAGTTGTTTAAAATATACTTATTTCTCTATCTAATCCAATTTCTATGTATTTAACGGTTATTTTTTGAATTTATGGAACCTCGGACTTTTTTTGTTAAAACTTGTAACCACATGTATTTTTATTTTTTTTAGAAAAATAAACCACAGATGTTATTTTTGTAAAAACTTGAAACCAAATATATTCTTTTTTTACTTTACTCTTTTACTATATCTCACATCTCTATAGATTGTTGGCCCCCTATTTCTCGTCCCCAAATTTATTTCTCTAGATAGTTTTTCCTTTATTTCTCCATTTATTATCCTCAAGTTCTTCATTTCATGACATAATTTACTTTTAACTTTTTTGATCCGTAAGTTACTTTATTGCTTCAAAAACTGAAAAAAGAAACAACAGAGTACAAAAACTGTTCTAAGACAGCAAAAGAAACAAGCCTAATCAGGCCCAAGGATTTACTTTAATTTTCATATACGTGGGGCTGTTTTTTTCTTCCATATAATTGCACAATAGTATATGAGTTGAAACGATTCGACAAGCATCCATTTTGTACTGTTGTTATTGAAGATCTAGCCTCTTATATCTCTCTTTTTAAAAGAAAAAAATTAAACATGTAAAATTAAGTTAATATGCTTAAAATTTTGGAATAAAACATCGGTATTATATCTCTAATAAAAATCCACACCATGCAAATTTTTAATAAAATTGTATTCATATAGTCCAGGTGTTTCAACGTTTACATAATTTCTTATTATAAAAGGCCTCGGTTGTTTATTTCGCCTAGGGCCTCTGAAATGTTAGGACCAGTCCTGATAAGTAGAGTTTCAACCATAAATCCAATGTCGACGTTGACAATGAATTTTAGCAACATCAATCATATAATCATTACTCCTGCAATTACAAAACAAAAGTTATAATATGAAATTACAATTTCGTACATTAACATAAAGTTTCTGAACAAAATTGAATTCAAATAAAATTATACTCTTGTCCATAAGGCGACTTGTATGCAACAACTATGTGACGTTTCGCTGCATCTTCTTCATCCTGCAACACCAAGAATCAGTCAATTTTCACCGGGTTTTTTTTATACTCATGAAACGAGGAGTCGCAATTCGTGTATTTGTGTTGTGGTAATTTATTAGATTGAGGACAAACCTGAGCTTCATAATAGAGCCCAACATATAAAGAAGCATAAAAATAGTCTCGAGGTTTGCGGCTAAATGCATCGACAAACTACATTAAAAAAATGCATGTGTTAAGAGTTGGATGTAATTGTTTCGATAATTATTTCAAGAGAAAATACAACACCTATGCAAAATAATTAGTGAGTTTGAGAATATTATCTCGTAAATAATCCGATATGCATAAAAAAGATAGAACTTGATTTTAATCGATACTGAATGTATATGTATTTTACGAGACTCTTCCATAAAAAGATAATGAATGCGCGGGATATAAGATTCAATAAGTTTTAACAACTAAAACAAAAGGAAAGAATTACCTTTTCGGGATCACCTCCATCTTTAAATATTGTGTAAGCTTTTCTCATGAACGGTCTTTGATCTCTGCGAACCTGCACTATCTAACAATCAGTAAAACTTCATTCAGTTTTTACTTGATTGCTAACTATATATAATTACATTACAAACATGAGAGCCAGCCTTGTTAGAAGGGAAACATGTCAAGCAAACTTCAAAAGTGACCCCTAAAATCAGATCTTGATTTGAACCAAACTATTAATTAAAACACCTATATTGACTTGCAATGCAAAAACTTCATATAAATCAGATAAATACATAACAATTTGACATATAAAAAGTATACAACAAATTCCACAAAAGTGAAATTGGATAAAGTTTTTATTGCAATCCATTAAGAAAGAGTATGAGAAACATAAATATAAAAACTGCAATAAAATTAAGCAAGAAAGTTCAAGGGAGTTTTTAAGCATTCAAAAGGTTTGAGAACTGCTTTTATAAAAAAAAAAATGTTTGAGAACTGCTACTCAATTTTGTAATCTTAATTCTCAGAAATAATATTTGTTTGTCTTCCAAAAACGTAACAATAATTCCCATTTGACATATTAAACTTGTTTAATCAAACGTACCTTAAGGAATCGTTCTCTTGCTCTAGTAACTCCATAAAATTGAGCTTCACAAAGAAAGCACCATATTGCCTCCTCTGTATCATTTGAATTTTTTATAGTATCTAACCGGAACTGCTTTGCTCCCTCCTTAAACCTATTTACAGTGAAGAATATATATATAACCTCTCTTTTGATCTCTTCAAACTCATATAAAATCAATCAAAGAAAATATTTTTTTTTAACCAGTTTGGTTGTTTGGAAGAAAAATTCAATGTACACAAGCGAAACTTTGAGCTATTGTTTAAGATAATTAAAAAAAAAAAAAAAAAACTCAAGGAGCAAATCACTACTTTTGGGTAAAATAAATCATTGAAACTTAGAAAATGAAATTTCATATCTCAAATTTGGTAACCGTTGATATTATTTAGTTTACCCTTGCATTTAGCTTCCGCATGAAATATTAACTTGTTATATTTTTCCAAGTTTCCCAAGCAACATGAGAAGCAAGTAAGTTCTTAATTAATGAAAGAGTACCTGTTCACGTAATAAAGTGAAATCCCCATTTCCCAAAGATCTGAAATCAACGCAACAAAAACTCAAATCAGGTGTTATATATGAATTTTTATACTTATTCTAAATTCTAAATAAATATTGATAAACTGAACACTTACGAGCTCTCTGGCTTGGATCCAACTCTATGGCCTTTTCAAATTCTGCTAGAGAACCTTCGACATCACCCTAAACAACAGAGAAAGAAACCATTAATTTAAAATTCATTGATTTTTTTTAAAACAAATAAGTAATAGATAGTTTACCTGTTTAAAGAGTGCGCGCCCGCGGTCAATGGCGAGTTGAGCTTGGCTGTGATTTTTGGCTCCTGTTAGCATGACGGTATGAGAAACGGCGAAAGAAGGTAGTAAAAAGACAGTGAGAATAGCTATGGATGCTGCTATTGGATTCATTATGAGAATAAAGATTGTATCTCGTAGAAAAGATTATGAAAACAATGAATGTGATAAGTTATGGTACTGGAAAATTAAGATGGAGTGATGGATGGATGGAGGAAGTTAAATAGAAGGAAAAAAGGGTATGAGTTAGAAAAAGGAGAGGAATTGGAGGAGATGGATGCTGAGTTATTAACGCCATTGATGACTATACATGTATATATAGGATTGAAGGTTTTGTAGATTCCTGAAATTAGAAAGATGACTGTATAGGATTGTTAAAATGTGTAGCTTTCACCCAAGGTTTTTTATTTTATTTAATATGAAGGAGTTGGAGGAGATGGAAGCTGCTACAAGCAATTTCCTGTTTGGGAAATGAGTTACTATATAACCTCATTGATGACTATATTAACTATGTTTGGGATATTGAATTTTGAGAAATGGGACTTGTGGGTAGATTCCTGAGATTAGAAAGATTAGTGGATTATGAGTCAGCTAATCTCAATTTGGGTACAATGAAATCAACAAGGTTTTAAGGGACCTTTCTATTCCTGAAAAAGCAGAAATATTAATATGGAAAAGAGCAAGAACAATTTAAAGAAACAAGAGGCTTTGAAATAACACCTGCACTGCTTTGTATTTACCTCAAACAGATAAATTTGGCGACCGTGACCCAACTGCTTCCGACTTTTCTGAAGAAATTGTGGGATTAAGGCTAAAAGTTGTATCCATTTGTTTTTAGGTAAATAATTTTTTAGTTCTTAGTTAGAACGAAATACATTGTTTATTTCTTGTGTACTTCGAAATACACTACTACATCTTTGAGTTTTGCTACAACCAACATTGTAATCTCTTCCGTTAAAATTTCTTAGGGAATATATTAGTCAATCTTCAAACTGAGTCCATCAGAATGACATGATTCTCGTTGCCATATTTAAAAAAATTTACTAACAAATTCTCCAAAAAATTTTATTGGAAAAGACTGGCCCGTTTGGTGCAATTGTTCCTATTTGATGTTTACTGCTCCTAAAGTGTTGGTTGTGGCAAAACTCATGGACGAAGTAATGTATTTCGAAAACCACATGGACTAAATAGTGTGTTTTGTCATAACTTAAAAACTAATAAATATTTACTTTGTTTTTTTATTTGAGCATTTTGGCTTACATGTATAATATAGCAGCCGAAAATACATTCGGATATTCCTTGCATTAAGTGTATTTTTTTAGGATTCCATACTTGTTAAGGATTTCTATGAGGCTATAAACCCTCGAGTATGCATTTATATGTACCCTTATTTTATTTTTTATGAATTTTTTGATGAATATTTTATTTTATTTTTGATATTAATTAATAATAAGACAAAGTAAAGTTTGCCAATTTATAAATATTATTTATCGTCAAACTTTAAAACAGTCCTTTTTTTTTGTAGGACTTTAAAACAGTCGTCCTAGGATAACGTTTAGTTGAGTTCAAAATAAGATATAGAATAAAATTATATAAAACGCGAAATTGTAACAAATTATAAATAAAGTGCAAGAGAATTACCTGTTTTTCAAATCAAATTACAAAGCATGAAAACTTATAAATCACAATTAAAAGCAAGTGAAATTTCAAAAGAAATGATATCGATGAAATACGTACTGTAATTAATTCAGAACTGGAGCATGACAATGGAAGAAGAAAATGAGGACGTCTGCAATTTTCAGCCATTTTTATTGTTAGATACATAGATCGTGATTTGTTTTGGAGTTAAGGCAATATTTTCTGAGAGAAAATTAGATAAGATTAACTTATCCTACAAAATACGTAGTGTTTTATTTAACTAATTTTTGGTGTCCTTACTTTGACACTTTGTTCGAAACATATTATTATGTAATGCATGAAGAAATAATATGTATGCTAGAGATAGGATAAGGTGAGACAAAGTCATTATGGGGAGACTTTTTTTAGTGTGAGACAATTAAAATGTGGTGACATTTTTGAAATTTTAAAAATATGGAGGGGCATTATTGAAGGGAAGAGGATGTAATGTCAGCGCTGATGTCACATCTGGAGAGAGAAAAAAAATTTATTATTTTATTTAAAATGCATTTTCCTGCTCTTTCCGAACTCATTTTTCAAAAAAAATTATACCACTGAACTCGTATTAATTAGGCGGTCATTTTGAGATCCATTGTTGTTATTTATAGACGATTTTTATTTTTTTTATTTTTGTTCCAAGTTGGATACTCGGTTGTTCCAGCAGAATACTCCAATTGTTCCACCAGACTACTACATTTGTTCCAGCAGAATATTTTCATTATTTTTTGTTAAATGCACTCTGGGAGTGTAAAAAAATGTAGTATTCTAGTGGAACAATTGGAGTAGTTCGGTGGAACAACTATAGTATTCTGTTGGAACAAAAAAAATAAAAAAAAAATCGTCTATAAATAACAAAAATGGATCTCAAAATGACCGCATAATTAATACGAGTTCACTGGTATAATTTTTTTTGAAAAATGAGTTTGGAAAGAGCGGGAAAATGCATTTTAAAGAAAATAATTAAAACTCTTTCTCTCTCCAGAGGTGACATCAGCGCTGACATCACCTCCTCTTCCTTCCCTTCAATTCACGCATGAGGGGTGTTCATTTAATTACAAGTTTGCCACCTTCCCCTATTGAATTACAAAAATACCCCTTGTCTCGTCATAAAAACTAGTCTCATCCTAAACCCTTGTCTCATTTGAACTTGACTCATGTATGCTATATGTAGAAAAAAAGATGAAATGATGTAAGGTATGGTGGAAAATTAAGATAGATGGATGAGCAGTTTAAATAGAAGAGAACCAAACAAGGGAGAGGAATTTGAGGGTTCTGCTTCAACCAGTTTTGGAAAAGAAGACATAGAGGTCGTTTGGTATACATGGGAATTTAATTCCCATGGGAAGTTCCAATTCATAGGAAATTATTTCCCTAATGCAATTCCTAGGAAATAGTTTAAAGTGTTTGGTTGACATGTGGGAATTTGAAATTCCCATGAATTTTGAATGATCAAGGGGGGAGTGGGTGATTAATTTCTCACATTATGTGGGAATTTGAAATTCCCATGAATTTTGAGTTCCCTCATTTCCTTAATTTCATGTCAACCAAATAACTAGCCATATTAGAAAATCATGGGAATTTCCATTGCCTACATAAATGCATGTATACCAAACAACCACATAAATTGATGTTAAGATTTAAGTGGGAAATACTTTTAATTGGAGATGAGTTGTAGATTGTAGATTATAGCTTCCTATAATTGGAGAAAGTTAACTATAAAAGCTTTTAATAAGCAAAAATGGGTATGACTTCCGCAAAGGCCATGAATTTGAGGAACAAATTTGGGACTTGGGAAATAACATCATTATATTGTCGAAATTGAGATTATGGCTTTGGTTTATTTTTAGTAAAATTCAGGTTAGTTCATTAAAACTCAAAAAATAAATAAATTAAGCATTCATTCAATTTAGTTCAACAAATTTAACTCAGTTCTATTTAATCATAACAGAGTCTAAGAAATGGCTTTGGTGGTGTCAAAGTGTTTGTGTATTATAGGCAAGAACTAATTGGGTATTGTTTATTTTTTTTATACTATGAAAGATTCAATTAAGTCCCGTGGGTTTCTCACTTCTCATGTTGAGAAGTGTTATTTTATTTGTGATTGTGTTATTATGTTTTGAAATGCTAAGCACTTTCATAAAACTTGCAGAATCCTGTTCATATGAAATTTTAAATTCTAAATGAAAATGTTGTAATTTTAATAATTAATAGTTTATTTTTAAATAACATTAATGTATTATTTTTAGTGCTGCTTTGGAAAAAAAATTTCGTTTGAACTCTTTAATTGTTATACATTTCACTTTTAGATTTAGAAATTAGGTATGCAAACAGTTACAAAGAAAAATGGGTTGATGAATTTTACAAAACTTTAATTAATTTTTTCATTTGAAAAAAACCAAAAACCAAAAACTAAAGAGGTTTAGAATTTTTGGTGAAATTTATTCTAAAATATATTTATTTTTTTCTGAGATGAATTAATTTAGCAAGTGAAAGTGCAAATTATCCTTGCTCCAATAAGTAGAAACATAAAACGTTTTTTCGACCCGGTATGGTCCAGACTCTATCCGCATCAGCTAGTAGAAAGTTGGCTTTATTGGATGGCTCGGAATTTGATTTGAAGTCGTAGCCCGCTTAATTTATTAGCGGGCTAGAATAGACTTAGATAAAAGATTTATTTAAAAATGTCCGATTAGACCGGTTCGAACTCGGCCCAGGTCCGCTCACGGACAGGTGTAGTAAAAACTGTAATGTGAAATTCCAAATTTGTACCCGCCAAACATAATAAATTACATAAGTAAATATCTGGAATTGAATAATTTGGTTGGGAGTTGATGATATTCCGATTGATGAGATTGAGTTTGATATGTGATCTGATTAAATTGTATTTAGCATTCTGTTTGTCGAGAATATAGAATTGGATTTATGTATGTAATAATCAGGATTAATGGAAATAAGGAGAGATGATAATGGCATTCTCAGACTTCAACAAGGCATATCTCCAGAGGTTGAAGATGGGGAAGCCTCATTATCATCATCGTCGTCGTCGTTGAAGTCAACATTTTTCTTGGAGAATGTCGGGGAAGTTGTTCTCACTCTCAATTCTGATGTCTTGTCTTGGGAATGTCTTGAAGCTTTTGATTCCGTCAGTACCTTAACACATTTTAGATTATCGCATTTTTAATTGTTAATCTGTTTATAGTTTTCATAATTCATGGATCTGTTACCGTAAAACCTCTATATATTAATAACTTCGCAATTGTTCTACAAATAGTCTGGTCTTAAGTGTTAGAATCTTTGTCATGCGAACCTCTGTATAGTAATAATCTCTCAATTGTTATACAAATGGTCCGGTCCAAAGTGTATTACTACTATATAGAGGTTTTACTGTAACTGTCATGCTTATCATTGGTGTCAAAAAGTAGATAGGTACAAGAGCCATCCATTGACTGATACCGTGAATTTCATTCTGGCAGTTTAGTATAATTTCTCGTGTTCAAGATGTTGAAAACAAATTTCGAATTTAGAATTTGTATTTCTATAAGGTATAGACTGGTAATGGCAAAATGAAGAAGATGCTGGCAATTGGAATTTTGTTTAGAGGTTGGCTGAGGCTGATTTAAATTTCTTCTTCCGTTTCTGGCTCACTTATACTTGAACGTTTAATGCAAAGTCAATCATATCTGACCTTAATTGTTATTACGATGCTAATAGCAGATTCTGATAGTCATTTCTGTGTGGCATTGAGTCTTTAAAGTAACTTCGTATACGGAGTGTTTGTCCTTTCTTTTAATCTCCGCTGGAAACAGTTAAATTTAGGCTTGAGCTATTAAGTTTGGTTCGCCATGCAACTTTCAATTCATGATGCTTTTTATTATTTTTTTGTATATCAGGAGGTATCAGTTTGTTTGGGAATCAAATTGGCTCCCAGATTAGCAACTGAGATCACTTTTTCCGATATGTATAGTGTGGAGCTCATTCACTATGGCTTAATTAATGGATCTTATCATCCTAATGTTGTAAAATATTTTTCAAGTCTTAGTTCTCACAAGTCTGAGGTTTGTTCCCATTTCTGTTATTGGTGATATGCTTGCTTTCTTAATCATATGGAGAAGTTTATTTAAGATATGTAAAGCATAATTTTTTTTTGCAGATGCATAGGTTTAGAGTATATGGTGTCTTAAAATCTCAATCTCAGCCTTGTCATTGGACTCCGACTACATATACTTTTGGTCATAAAGATTTACAGACTTGTCAGCTATGGGTTAATCGAATTAGTGCTTCACTGAAGATGGATGTCAGGAGACCCAAAAATCTTCTGGTTTGTTCTTCGATTAGTCTATTAAGTTTTTATACTTTCTGTATAGACTTTTCTTGGTGAAGACAAACTAGTTGTAAAAATGTTTCCAGACTTTATTTCTTATTGACTAGGTTTTCATCAATCCAAAGAGTGGGAAAGCAAGTGGTTGTCAAACTTGGGAAACTGTTGTGCCCATATTCTCACGTGCTGAAGTTGAAACAAAGGTATTGGGGCATGTTTAGTCGTATGTTCTTGTAATCTACGATTCTTTCGTTATCTTCTCAGCATCCCACTTGTGCAAAATAACAGCTATTTTTTTATTTTTCCTGCATCATTACCTTCATTATGATGTCAAATAAGATTTTGTCAATGTCAACTTGCTAAAGTTCAAGAGAAGTAATTTATTGTTTAGCAACTTATTCCCTCCCTGGAGTTATATTCACTATCTGACTCAGAAGATCTTACTTTCCTCATATTGTGATTGTTATTCATTGCCAAATTACTTACAAATTTACAATACAATGAGAAAACTATTGCTTTTGAATTTCTTTCTCAGGTGGTTGTAACAGAGAGAGCAGGGCATGCCTTTGATGTGATGGCCTCTATTGCAAACAAAGAACTCGGCCTATATGATGGTATTCTAGCTGTTGTAAGCATCTAAATCTTGTCGTTTGCAAAAATCATGTTTTTTTCTTATAGATGACTTTGTAGATATAGACAGCAGTATATCATTCTGTAACCTCAACATGATAGAATCGCAAACTAAGAACTCGGCCTATATGATGGTATTATGACTAATCCCATCTGGTTTAGGATTTATTTAGATGCTATTTTAAATCCTAGGATTTGCAAATCAATAATATGATGAGCAGCCACTGTGATGGAAAATGTGTTAGCATCGTGTATTATATCGTAATATGACTAATAAGAAACACCGATGCTGCCAAATTGATTTATATGGTGAAGTTTTCATGTAACTTCACACATGTAGATCCTTATAATCAAGGGTAAATACTTGGCAACTGAGAGTTTCATATGCACCAGGCCTTCTCATATGCTTCGTTAAACCTTCTATGCACATTCAATAGGCTTCATTGCGTTAAGTTCCATGTAAACTGAATTTACTGATTACCGTCTTTGCTAATTTGGTCTGGTTCAAGGGTGGTGATGGTTTCTTCAATGAAATCCTCAATGGGTTTCTTCTTTCTAGGCATAAAGCTCCTCATCCACCATCTCCTTCAGATTTTATTCATTGTGAAGGAAGCAAAGGAAATTCTTTGGACCGTTATTCAAATGTGAAAATCAGGGAAACCACTAAGCAGAATGAAGAACATTCTCCACTTATTTCCAATCCATTGTGTAATGGATCAGGAAATTCAAGTATGTATCACAATTTCATTTGCTATCTAGTCTGATTTTCACTTGTAGCCAGTAACTAGCTAATTATTACCATATGTTCTGAAATTACAGGAACTGAAGACGTCTCTTGCAACACAGGTTAGTAACCTTGGTTTTAAATCTAGGTGGTTTTGATTTTCCAGTTTGATCTCTCCACTCAAGTTGTTTGCCATTGTTTTAAGAGTCAGAAGTAGTAGTTAGGAGTGCTTTTTTTCTGTTTCCTCTAGCATATGAACACAAATATTGAAATCATTAAGGACATCATTTTCATGTGCTTTAGTTTCCTCCTTAACAACTCTTGCAAAAGGGAAAGTCTCAAGACCAATTATAACACAATGATCTATAAGTCTAGTTAAAGATAAATTCGATAGCAATTCGATTAAATTAAATTAAATAGGAAAAGTTATCAGTTCCATTCAATTCATGCTTCTAAATTCTAACCTTGAATCACAATGTCAAGCTTCAGCTACCAGTTGTGTAGTAAATCCTGAAACTTCTATGAGAAATTATTAGGATCAGATGAAAGTAAAGTTTCATGCAATAAAGAAAATCGTAGTAATTTTCCATAGAGTTGCACTTGCAGGATGCTTTACACTACTGCTAGCTGAATCTTTGCATTGTAATAAATTCATAGGTTACAATGTCAAAGAATGAATCAATGGAACTGATTATCCTGATTATTTTTCCTCTTTAAGTAAACTGTTTTGCTAATACATCCTAGATTGATGTATCATTATGTTTTATTTAATTTGGTTAGAGAAGAGGATTGTTTTGTACATGGTTCAATGCAAAACCTTAACTAACAGCAGATTGATGTGAAGCATGTATTGCTAATTGAACTTGTTCCTGTAGACTCTAATTGTATTCCAAAAACTTATCATTGGGCTTGACAATTCCCCTTTTGTAGGAGTTGTTAAGTAGGAATAAAGTAAATAAAGTGTTACTAATAATTTCAAGTAGAGAATTTATGTCGTTAAAGTACATGTCCATATGCATTTAGTAATGCATAACTCCTGACATGTTTTTCTGCTCTGTGACATTAGCAGATGAAGATCTAGAGTTTCCTCGACTTAGAGAAAGGCTCAGATTCGGAATTATTCCTGCTGGGTCAACTGATGCCATTGTAATGTGGTATTTTCCTGTTTTAAATGTTTTACACATATTTTTGTGATCTCTAAATAAATTTTTCTACATCTGAGTCTCAAGGTTACTATCACCTATGAGGTTTTGTTTTGCTTTATGTTAATAACAAGTCTTCAACTCAAGAACATATATAATAATATAATAAATAAGAACTGTCTGTGCTATATATCCAGTAGAATGATTTGTACTTTTCAGCTTATTCCAGCCAGCACTATGCAAATCATGTTTAACATGTGTGTATGAAAGTATAGGCTGAGCGTGGGATAAATCTTTTAGTCCGTGGTGTATTTAAATCAGTGTTATGCAGCCTGTTTCAGATGCTGGAAAACTATTTTCAGCTTCATGTTCCTATGACAGGGTAGATTTGTGATCTCTTAAGAATGAATGGACTAGAACAGTATATATGCAATGAATTGATTTGTTTTTGGTGATTCAATTTGGTATTAGGGTTTTTGTTGAAAATTTAAATCTTTTCTTGTATTTTTTCCGAAAATTATTTGTTGGAATGTTCAGAATCTCGAAAAGAGAAGAAACAATTTAAAAGAGTAAGAGGAAAAATTCCTACTGTCAATGGATTGAAATTGACAATTTTAAAAGTTACATAATTGTTTTTTACTATGTCCAGAATGAATAAGTGTAGAGATATATTGACAGCACTTGATGGAGCCAAAAAGGTCCAATAACAGGTTGCTGTGTGAAAAGTAACAACAAAACTCTTATTGGTCTCTTAACAAAACTCTTGTTTCTTCTTGATTTTTTATGCTCTTGCATAGAAGATGAACTTCTGTGTCGGTGTCCAGTAACATACAAAAGTATACTTGTTTATTTGCTTGTTTAGTATCTACGCTTATAAATCTCTCTCTTTTGCAGCACAACTGGCACACGAGATCCTGTGACATCTGCTCTGCACATAGTTTTGGGCAAGAGGGTGTGCCTTGATTTAGCTCAAGTTGTGAGATGGAAAACATCATTGAATTCAGATGTTGAGCCTTTTGTACGCTATGCAGCTTCTTTTGCTGGGTAATCTCTCCTTCTTGCCAGCTAAATAATTAAGAATATGTCACTTATGCATTAAGTCCTTCGTCTTCAAATGTTATGGATATCTCCTGAGCCCTCTTATTGGGCTGCATTTGCACGATTAAGGTAGATCAACAAATCCATTGATGGTCAGATTTCGTTGTGCTAGATTTTGCATATTGACACTTCAGAAAATGTCTTCACCTTACCAGTCAATCAGTTTACCTGAAGCAAATATAACATGTTTGTGGTTGTATTGTATTTATATCGGCTGTTGATGACGAATGTTCTATCTATCTCTATGGTCATTTTTCAGATCAAGTATGAAAAAACGTTTGCTTAATATTACCAAATGAACAAAAATTTCATTTTTACTCAATTCTTTATCCAGTCACTTTTGGTTCACATTTTTTATATGGTGGACGCTATCTGAGAAAAAAAATTATGCTCTGTTCAAATACTCTCCCGCATTCTGGATCTTGATTTAGTTTTTCTGACATGAAAATATCTTTTGTTGTTGATCTTTTATGATCTTACTCTAGCAGTACTAATTTACTTTTACACCTTATATTTCCTGGAGTTTTCTGTCTCTTTACGAATCACCTTCCTATTTTTGTCTTGGAACCTCTTGCAAATATTTTTTATGGTAGTTAGGGACTTCTGGAAAGAATAACTATGCTTGTTTCTTTCACATAGCGGACAGGCTTTCTGAAATTCTCTTTTCTTTGTCATTAGCTACGGATTTTATGGAGATGTAATAACTGAAAGTGAAAAATATCGTTGGATGGGCCCAAAACGTTATGATTTTGCTGGAACAAAGGTATTTTTGAGACACAGGTAATTCCCTTTTATTTTTGTCCTCTTTGTTCTTTGAAATATTCCCTAATTGGTCGTGTTGACAGTATCATGCTTGTATCAAAATCTTCCTGTTCATGTTGTAAGTAGAAAATTGCAGTAATGGGCATCTGAATATAGCTGGCTGTGTGCTTATAATTTTGAATAGCTAAGAAGCATTACTCCATAATAAAACATAACTATTTAATTCTCGAGAATGATAAATTAGAAGACTGACAGCACAGGCACCCTTCTATTTGCTGCCATTCTAGTGGGTTCCCTTAATAATTGCATAATAATTTAGGTATTTGAAAACTTTCTTGGCCCTAAATTTTGTTCTCTCTGGTGCTCTCATCATAGGATGCAAATTCTGTTGCTGATCCATGTTTGATATCCTATGATTGATTCCCATGATTTCTTTGCAGTTTTTCTTACTTCACTTGCTGATGTGTGGTTCAGGTCATACGAAGCAGAAGTATCTTATATTCAAACTGAACCAGAGACAGTTTCAACCACTGGAAAAGGTAATAGTTTTAGCAGATTGAGATCAGTACGTGGCCCTGAAAAAGTAGAAAGGGCAGTCTGTCGTACCAATTGCGATGTCTGCAATGAAAACCCTGCCACAAGAAGTCCCCGGTCAACACCCTATTCACGTCCAGAAGAATCTAGATGGCGGAGATGCAAAGGGCATTTTCTGAGCGTCGGTGCTGCTGTAATTTCTAACAGAAATGAAAGAGCACCAGATGGTTTGGTGGCTGATGCGCACCTTTCAGATGGTTTTCTTCATCTTCTGTTAATTAGAGACTGCCCACGTGCTTTGTATTTATGGTAATGCAAAAACTCTTCTTTAAAAATCTCCTCTTTGTCTTGGCTATTGTCATTTGGGAAGTTCTTGGAGTTCCTAGTGGGGTAAAATGCTCTGCCACTGAAGTTTAGGGTCTATTTGATAAAGGTCATTAGACTTTGTTTTCTTTCAATAAAATCACTAAGCTTAAATTTGATTTCAAAAAAGTCATTCCAGCTAATTTGTGTACAAAATTTCACTATAATGTTGACGTGGTAAAAGAAACAGTTAATTTCATGCCAACTAAGAACCAATGCTGGAAGTTCCTGACTTCTTATGGATGATGGCAGCCACATATGTGCCACACGGCACATTCGAAGCCACACAAAAATTTAATGAAATCACATTGTTCACATACAGTCAACTGTCTTCTATGCCATGTCTGCATTTCATTGACATGTTGTACAAGAACTTGGTCAAAACGAATTTATGGAAATCAGATGTAAAGCTCAATGATTTTTCTTCTGGAACAATCACAAACACTTTTTTGCCACTAGCAGGTTTTTTCGGAAAACTATTTTATTGGAAGAAAAAGAAGTTTAGTAACTATTGTGAAAGAAATCCCAAACTTCACTTCCTGTCTTTACAAAATTCCCCACTCTTCGAGCTGTTATAGATTGTTATATTTAAGTCCAGTTACCATTTTATACAAGTCAACTCATCACAACGAAAATTATTGTCTTCTTCACTCTCGTGATTTGACAAGTTCGACGTTCTATATTCAATTTGTAGTATGTTTTATATTGTTTTCCCGTGCAGAGAATCTCTATGCTTAGTTTTTTGTCATAAATAACTTACAAATAATGCAGGCACCTAACTCAGCTAGCAAAGAGAGGTGGGAAGCCCTGGAATTTTGAGTTTGTAGAACACCACAAGGTATCTTTCTTTAACTCCTGTTATATCTATCTCTCGTTATCGTGAAACTTGTGTTGACATATAATGTTAGTTGTTATTAACAGACTCCAGCTTTTACTTTTACATCGTTTGGAGATGAGAGCGTGTGGAATTTGGACGGGGAGCTGTTTCATGCACATCAACTGTCAGCACAAGTATTTCGAGGGCTTATTAGCTTATTTGCCTCAGGACCTGAAGTTTAGATGAGCGGGTTTCAGAAGAATGTGTTAGTGTGTAAATGAGTCCAACTTTAGTATGAATTGGCGGATCAGTCTGCTGATAAGTTATGACCAAAGTGTATATTATTGTCGTAGCATCAGAGGGAGTATTACATGTTGTACTTTATGCATACAGTAAAATAGAGCCAAATAAATGTGAAGATAGAAAGAGAGAGCAAACTGAAGGTTTCGTGAGAACTTCCTGGTTCTTGTTGCTAAACATTATTGAGTAAAACACAGTTTTACCTTTGCTGTTTTGGTCTAAGAAACATCATTACACCTCATATGGTTGATAAGGTAACAATCTAATGATCTTGAGGGGTGATATCGGGGTGAAAGGTCTTAACAAGGAGCTGTTCTACTAAATCTCGTGAAGTGGAATCTTTATAGGAGGCTTCAGGTATTGGGATTGTGCTATGTGATTCCAGATGCCGCATGAAATGATCTTGATGGGAGCGTGCATACAAATTTACAAGATATTGGACCGGGTTATATATATATATATATATCTACATATATTGGAAATCTACTTATCTATATATAAAAAAATAAAATAAAAAGACAATTATATGATTCATTTTTATTTTTACTTTTATTTCTTGCTCATCCTTAAAAGATGTTTGTTATTCAGATCTTTCATCTCAATACACTTCAACATTGATGTACTTCTTGGAATCATATTGAATGTTGGTCTAGTAACTTTTCTATCTCTCATTTCCAAACCTACAACTCATATATAAAGAACACAATCAACTTATTCAAATGCTATGTATATATTGTCCGTTTTGTTAAAACTGGCTAGCCACCTTTGATGTTACATATAACTATAGGTCCCACTAAAGAATTCAGTAGGTTGGATTTCGGACTGGAAAGAGTAAACAAAGTCGGAACTGTGATTAGTCAGTAGCAATTTGGTGCCTTGTTTGTAGTGTACAATAACTTATCTTAGCTTGACACATGGCAATTGCATAGTTAGTATGAAAGTGCCCATTCTTCACGCACTTGACTTGTAATGATGTAGGAAGACCCCAAAGGTCAAAGTCTTCCAAACACACAACCCCACCATTGACTATGTCAATTACACTGAAATTCTACATAAACTATGATCTTATAATTCGGACAACATCATCATCATTAGACATTTTATAAAAAAAAATGTCTACTCCGGCAGAGTAATCTCTCTTTTCCCTTCCTTTAAAACATTATACGATCTCTGATTATAATTACTTCATCTTGATTTTATGTTAAAAAAAAAAAAGGAATTTTCAGTTGATTTTAACTATTTTTCCATCATATTTTGGTCAGATACTATGCTTCTTTACCACCTGTAAGCAAGGCCTATGGGGTGGCATGTTTTATGACCACGGCTGCCTTTTATCTGGAACTTTATGACGTCTGGAATATAGCTCTTTCTTACGAAGATGTGATCAAACGTTTTCAGGTAAGACCATTCATAAGATAACAGGTAAGAAATACTATTTTTTTGTTATTATGTACCTTCAGAATTAACATCATAATTAATTAGTGTAGGTGTGGAGGCTACTTACGAATTTCTTCTTTCTTGGACCATTTTCACTTCCATTTGCATTTCGTCTCTTGATCATGTAAGAGTAATTTATTTACAATTAATGTTTTATGACTTGATGATCTTAGTTAATTAATATGTATGTGTTAATTGAGTTTGAAACAATGAAAATTGGTAGAGCAAAATATGGGGTTTCATTGGAGAGAGGGCCTTTTGATAAGAGGACTGCAGACTTTGTATGGATGTTCTTTTTTGGAGCATTCTCTCTACTGGTAAGTTTGCACAATAATGTCAAAATATTTCAATTTCAATTTTTGGTACTAATTGAAAATAGCTTTAAAATATAAGAAAATTAAACGGATTTGTCTAGCAAAGTAATTGAATTATTGTTGTTTTAGTATTTACTTGTCAGCATGCAAATGATCTCATACCGTGTATTTTGGAATTATGATATACAATCTCTAGTTGATGAATATTATTTTGTGTAACTAACTTCTCTTCCTTGCAATGTGTTGCATAAATTTTTTTTCTTTTGTTCAACAAACTATTTATGATTTTCTTAATAATGTCATTAAAATTAGAAACATAGTCAGTCCTATTTTTCTTAAAAATTATAGTAATAATCATATTGTGCAAGTACATGTTTATGTATTCTATCCTTATATTTTACTTATTATTTATGTGCTACTATCACTTACCAAGTGTTGATCATTTGTTATATATTTCTTTTACATTTTGTAAAACTCAAATTTTTTAACATAACATATTTGGGGATACGTAGGGAATGTCTATCGTACCAATGTTGCGGTCTCCTTTTATGGGGGGGTCATTGGTGTTTATGATAGTATACGTATGGGGACGTGAATTTCCAAATGCAAGCATCAGCGTTTACGGGGTTGTTTCATTCAAGGTAAAGTATTTACAGATCTCGACAAATAGCTTTTATTGTTATTATTATCTCCGACACGTTTATGATATAATAATTCGGGATGAAATGAAGGGATTCTATCTGCCATGGGTAATGCTAGCACTTGATCTAATATTTGGGAATCCATTGAAGCCAAGCCTGATGGGGATGGTTGCAGGACACTTGCATTATTTCTTCACAGTGCTTCATCCTCTCTCTGGTGGAACCAACCTTTTCAAGACTCCTTTTTGGGTGTATCCTTTTCTATTTCTATTTTCTTCTATTTTTATTTTTATGCACTTACCATCTCATCACATCTCTTAAGAATAATGTTAATAGTAATATAGTTCAATAGTTAATACCGATATATTTTTATGCATTCAAATCCAACGAAGTTTACGGTAATAATGTTAATAGCATTATAGTTCAATAGTTATAAACTTATTAAACCAAAAACAATTGCATGATATTGTTTTTCTTTAATTAATTGATGACAACAAATGATAGTCACAAAGTGGTAGCATATTGGGGAAAAGGAACACAAGTCAATTCCCCAGTTCAGAGTGACCCATCAGCTGGAATTGCATTTCGAGGAAGAAGCTACTACCTCAATAACAATTCAAGGAGAACAAACAGTGCCTCGGAGGAAACTCTAGCGAGTACCACGGCCGCTGGAGCTACTAATAACTCAGCTTCAGCAGCTGGTGGAGCTGCTTTTCGCGGTAGAAGCCACCGTCTTGGTGCCCAATAATCAGTTCCTATCCAATTGTAATAAGACCTTTTCTAGGCCGAATGCTTGGTAAAAATTTGTGTAGTGCTCCATATATTTTCATTGCATAACATTTGATACTGGTTTTATTTTTATACTATATGTACATAGAAAAAATCTTGAAGTTACTCTTCCTTTCTGTTTTTATTGTTTAAAATTTTAATTTTCAATAATAATAATACTGAGTCATTGTGATTATAAGTCTATTTCTAAAAAGGCCAACTTCAAAATCATACAAAAATATCTAAGGTATATCAAGGTCGGCCCTGGGCCTCGGTCGTGAGTGTGCAAGCTTAGGGCCCAGAGAAAAAAAGGACCCAAATATTCTTAATTACTCTAATTTATGCTTTGAAAGTGAAAGGATTTGTGATAAACTAAGAATTAATGAAAAATTTAATTGTATTTATGTTAATAAAGAAAAAGTACGGAGTTAAGAGCATCTCTAGTGGACTTGTAAAAGAACCAACTAGCAAATTAAAAGTGTTTAGAATTTTTTTGAAGATGAATTGGTTTGTTTTTACAACTAAAAGAGGCTCAAGTTGGACGGTTGGACTGAGAAAAGGTGGTCTAATTTTTTGGGGAAGAAATAGTTCAGAGAATCTAAAACTGAAGAGTTGGAGTACATTCGGGAGTGAACTGAGCGGTTGCCTTAGGGTCCTGCCGGTAGGACCTTACTTTCTCTTATATTGTTCGCTACGTATGGTAATGTAAATGAATGACTCATTTTTATTTTCTCAATTTTTTTAGAGTACATGGAGTCCTTAACTGGGTCAAACTAGACATTTGACTTCGATTTCTTATGCACAACTAACAATCTAATTTATATTTTGATCAAATATACCTACATTCTCGCCAAAGTGGTGTTAAATTTGAATTCAATAAACTAGGAGACTCTAGTGGTTTGAAAAAATGACATAGTGAATAGGATCACTAATAAATGTTAAGAAATTGACTACTAACTTTCCATAGAAGAACGGCCAAGATTCTGAAGGATACAAGAGTTTGTCAAGAGAAAGATTGACCTTATGTTGGATCATGCACTGTTTGCTCTGTATTTTCTTATCTTATCTTTTCTTTTTCAACATTTAAGTTTATTTGTTTATCGTGAGATAATATTTTAGTTAAAATATTTTAATTGGTTCTTTAATGTGTGGGTGTTAGGAGCCCAATCCGGAGATTATTGTGAAATTACTCAAGGCAGAGGAATATGAAGGTGCAGATAAAAAAAATGATGGGAGCGATTCAACACAGACTGGTCCTATGCGATTCGCCTACTATTTGAGGGATTTGCTTCGCGAAGATAAATTTGTGGAGTCGCATCTATATTTTGTTGATCCAAGGAGATTATAAAAGCTGGTATGGTGGAGTATAAGTTGTTGTCTGATGTTGCGAAACAAGGTCCGGCCACGTTTCCTGATGTGGTCACAGAGTAAAGAGAAAAAAGTATTCAGCCATTTGTATTCCTCCTCCTGAATCTGAGAACAATGAGCTTGATAGTGAGACTGAAGAAGCTGTCCGGTTCATAAACCTGCAGAAACTTGCGGTTCATGTGGCTGCAATTGCAAAAGGATACCCCTAAGGCTTTGGTACACGAAACATATAATGAGAGATTTTATGGTATTGTTGAAATATATGCTTACGTAGACACAAAAGTAACATGTGTTTTAAACTCTATTGTTAGCTAAAGGAGTACAAATTACAATGTAAATTTGGCATTGTATAAACAGAAATCTGTAGTCTATAGGAGTGTTTAATACGTACGAGGGGTTATGCAAGTATAATGTCTCAGAAGTGTGGTTGCAGTGCCCATGTTTCAGTTTTATTCAATAGATGAGTTATTTCATGCAAAAAAAAAAAAAAATCATTTAAGTTTATTTGTTTATTGTAAAATAATTTTAATTGGTTCTTAAATGTGTGGGTGTTTGGAGCCCAATCCGGAGATTATTGTGAAATTACTCAAGGAAGAGGAATATGAAGATGCCGATGAAAAAAAATGATGGAAGCGATTCAAGAAGGGCCGATAGCTGGCGTCCTTGGTACCATACCGGCATTTCATGCTTTGACGGCAGATGTGAGTGATTTTAACTGGGTTTTGTTATTCACAACCCATTATCGAACAAATACTGCGCACTTTTGACAATTTTGACCTTTTAATATTTTATGCTTTGGAGTCAAAAGTTCATTTTCTTTAAACCAAAAAAATAGAGTTTGCGAACTGAAAATTTATATTGTGTAAAAGCCCCAATACCAAAAAATTAACTATGACAATAAATTTTTGGATACAAATTTTTGAAAAAAAAAAAATTAAACTCAATTAGGGCTACTTGTAGAAACAAAGAGAAAGTGGATTGCTATTTACAACCCAGTTTAGCCGTTTGTTCATGGACTGCTTTGATTGAAGTGCTTGAGGGATCATATTATCGTTTGGAGGAGGAAAAAGTATTATATACTCTCACACGCCATGATCGACGAGATGTGAAAACAAACCATCCGGAAAGGCTTAAAAAAGATTGGTTTTCTCTATCTCCTCAATATGTGATAGAATTCGCTAAGGAGGACAAGAAGTTGAAGGGTAAGAAGAAAACAAAGGGAAAAAAAGTGGTAGAACAAAAGCCTCTGTGTCATTTCGGCAAAATCACCAAGATTCTGAAGGATACGAGAGTTTGGCAAGAGAAAGATTGCATGTTAGATCATGCACCGGTTGCTCTGTATTTTCTTATCTTATCTTTTCTTTTTCAACATTTAAGTTTATTTGTTTATTGTAACATAATATTTGAGTTAAAGTATTTTAATTGGTTCTTAAATGTGTGGGTGTTAGGAGCTCAATCCGAAGATTATTGTGAAATTAATCAAGGCAGAGAAATATGAAGATACCGATGAAAAAAATGATGGAAGCGATTCAAGAAGGGCGACAGCTTGCGTCTTTGATGCCATACCGACATTTCATGCTTTGATAACAGATGTAAGTGACTTTATTTTTATTTTTCCGAAAGAAAGTGACTTTATTTTTATTTCTTCTTTTATTAATGGGTTTTGTTATTCACAACCCATTATCGAAAAAATATTGCACACTTTTGACAATTTGGAACTTTTAATATCTTATGCTTTGGAGTCAAAAGTTCATTTTCTCTTAGCCAACAAAATAGATTTTTCGTTTCGAACTGAAAATTCGTAGTCTCTAAAGAGTCAAATACCCAAAAATTAACTATAATAATAAATTTTTGGATACAAATTTTTTTTTAAAAATAAATTAAACTCCATTAAGGTTGCTTGTAGAAACAAAAGGAGCTGACTACTTTTGACCGAAGCGGATCCAGGTTCTGCTTAGGTCATGGTAGAAAATGTCCACCATTTCTACAATGGCCCAAGTGGAGCCTGAGTCCGCTTGAGCCAAAAAGTGGCTCTTCCCCTTCTTATTTCGGAAAAGTCGATTCTCATTATTTTTCCTTTTGTGAAATTTTTCAATTTTTGTTAATTGATGAAAAATATATTTTTTTGGTGAATATGAAATGTTAGCTTAAAGAGTTAAATATATTAAAAGGGCAAAATAGTCAAAAGTGAGTTATATTTTCTCAAAAGTGGGATGTAACTAGCTCCCCAATTTATTAATCTTAAATTAATAATTTTGAAATCATTTGTAGTGAATATTTGAAGGATTGGAGCAGAAGAGACCACAAAACATCCAAACTTTACATGTTGTAGACATTACCGGCTATGACAACATTTATGATCAAGAATCAGAGAGTACCAAACATATTTGGGAAATCAGAAATTCGTAGGGTGAAAAATGGGGAAAATCAGGTTACGGAAGAATACTGCGACAATGCAGTAAAACTAACGGAGCCTCTGTCTTCAAAAAAATTTGGATCCTAAAGATAATTAAAATGTTAAGTTTATATGCTAATTCAATTCTTTTCTAATTTGATTAATTTAATATGTAAATTAATATTTAAATATCAGGGGTGGCATCTCGTGAACCAAAATATCGAGGCCTAAACATTTGATGGTTGAAAATATAAGCATAGAATTTTGGTATGGCTAATTGGTTAGATTAAAAAACCAATATAAATGCAAAATTGACCCTCTATTTCGTACTTTGATATTAATACAAGATTCTTTAAGCCAGACATGCATGCAGATCAAGGGAATGCTACTTTTCAAACTGGCAGTGCATTCCCGCAATGTTGTTAAGGGCTAATCTCATCAAACATGAACATATTCTTAGGAGTTTCAAGAAAATTTGAATTTCTATGCAGCTGTGACATAAAAGCATGGGAAACATTGTCTTGCAGATGGTACTACCATGATGGTACGTGCATCTTAGGGTGCCTGAAAGCTTTGAACTCCTTTTTTTTGTTGGTGGGGATATTATGTTGAGGCATGTGGTGAATAGTTCCAGTTTAGTGTTCCTTGGATACCCATGGTCTTGGGTTACAGACACCACAATTGCTAGTGTTTTGGTGGTAATTTGTGTTGTGTATAGTTGAACTTCTTTATTACTTAGAATTGTTGTGTTGAAATTCCACCAACAAATGAGATTGCCAGAATTCGAAATTGATCATTTAATCTAAGAGACTCCGATATCATCTCAATGAACTAGCTTAAACCATATTTAAGACCCAATAATAGTATATTTGATAGTTTACACTTGACCTCCAACAGTTCATGACAAATAAAAAAAAGTTACACTAAAGCATGATGAACTCTACATGTTTTGATTATGTCCAAACGTTTCAGAAGATGAAATTCATTTTGTACTTACACACTTATCAATGTTGACTAACAATTTTTGTTAAGTTTTTGTACAAGTCTTTCTCAGCAGGTGCTAAAAGAATTAAATCTGGAATGCAAATGGAACCCAGAAGCGAAGACCATTTCAAGACAGAAGATAAAGTTCAGAAGTTGGGTGCTCCGCTCTGAGGATCTTCAGAAGAATGATAAAGCTCGCCTCAAAAGTTCAACTGGAACCAGAAGTCTTTATTCCATTTGATCAGAACTTAAAACAAAAGGAATTAAGTGGTCAAAAGCTTGATCACGGGTTTTGTTAAGCATTTAATGCACATGTCAACTGCATTTAATTTTAGGCGCCAAAAGTTCAAAAAGTTGTTTGAAAGAGCGCGTCTTGTCCACAACAAACAAAACCAGTTCTTCTTTGTCTACCCCTTGTTGATCCAAATGAAGAATTATTCCAGTCAACCTCATCTTTGATTTCAAATCACTTACCGGATTTAGTTAAAGAACAAGGTTAACGGAATCAAGAGTGTTATGAAGACCGTTTGAAGACAAGACAGATTAACGTCTACAAACCTGTCGTCATCAAATTGAAGATTCAAATTCAAGCAACGGACATCTTCATCTCACTATAAATAGTAGCCAAGCTCATTTTCTTAACACGCGAGAATTTTGAGCTATCTTAACGCACTGTTCTAACAAGTAAAACAGAGCACTTTTCCATTCTTAATCTTTTCTTATTTGATATTTGTAAAAGAGAGAGAGAGAGAGAGAGAGAGAGAGAGAGAGAGTGAAGAAACACAAGTTCATAATAGGAATCTTGTAAACTGATATCGTTTGTGATATTCAGTTAGATTTGAGAGAAATCTAGTTAAGGTTTAAGTTGGGTGAGAATTCCAAAAAATAGAGTGTTGTTGTTCTGGTGAAAATACTTTAACTTATTCTAGGCTAGTCAGAACTAAGTGAGAAATTAGCTTAAGTTCTGTTGATGTAAAGGAGCTTCTGAACGTGCCATAAACGTTATGAATAGTGGATTTAAAATTTCTGCTGACTGCGCTCACAGGGGACAGGACGTAGTCACAGAACTTCTGTGGAGAACCTGGATAAATCGCTCTGTTCACTCAGGACCTGCTGAATCTCTTTCTCCCTCCTTATAACGTGTTATTTTGTGTCTGTTTATTTTGCTCATTGTTTAGTGTTGAAACATTTTGCTCATTATTATTCACTGTCTTTGTTCAGAAGACCGTCTAGAAGCCCTATCAAACAGAACTTCTGTCGCCAAAAAGACAAAAACTATCTTAAGGCAGAATTTCTCTTAGAAGCGTTTCCATCAAGTTAGCTTTTGACTCTGACTTAAGTTTCTCTAAAAACTTAAAATCGGACTTAGACACCTATTCACCCCCTCTAGGTGATTCTGATCTTGTTAGGGCACTAGTTGTGTTGCTTGCTAGTTGTGAAGAAGTAAAGGAGTTGAGTTGCTACTTCAACACGTAGGGGTGACATTTACGACAACAATACGTCTCACAAGATACAGTTATAACTTTTCTTGTATTCATATAATATATGGATTATATGGAATAGAATAATATAACATAGTACGACTTTGACATTATGACCCGATATTGCCACCTCTAATTATTTGATTTTTTTTAATTTAATAATCCCATCAAATTTAGTAAGTCCATAAAATTGTGGACTCGTTAACTTATGAAAGAGAAATAACATCTCTCTTTAACCTTCCTCCTCAACAACCTATATCATATTTTGACTGAAAAAATTTAGCGGTAACCGTCACCGAAGAAATTTCCCATTGAAGGATTTCCTTAAATCATCCAGTGCAAGAAGAACAATTTCCAGCGTCTCATCAGATTAACCTACACAAAGAGAATGGTAAATGCAGAAGTATAGGAAGGTAGAATGAAAGAGATATTTATAAATAAAAGAAAGAGGAAGACTGAAGAGAGAGAATGCGGCGATCGAAAACATAAAGAGGAAGTAAGGAAGGATAGAAGGAAGCATGAAGAATGCCAGGATGATCATGGAGGTGGAGATCCTGCTTCAACCACACAATAACAGATGCCGATTTGGATGAAGCGGAGCAAAAGCATTTGGTTTTTAGGGGAACACAAGTGGAAATGAAAGCTGAAGAGAGAAAGACTGCCATCGGAGGTGGTGGATTCAGATGTGCCCATGATATACACTTGTTAATTAGTGAGTGAATGGTTTATATTCACCGGAGAAATTTCCCATTGAAATTGGCGGTGATCGTCACTGGAGAAATTTCCCATTAACCTTCAAAACAAAATTTCTTTTTAACCGTCAATGGGAAATTTTTCTGGTGACGGTCACCGCCAATTTTTTTTCCATTAAAAATATTATATATGTTGTTTTTTTGAGAAATATTATATAGGTTGTTGAGAAGGAAGGTTGAAGAGAGATGTTATTTCTCTTTCATAAGTTAATGAGTCCACAATTTCAGGGAATTACTAAATTTGATGGGATTATTAAATTAAAACAAATCAAATAATTAAATTCTATTAGATAAATTTTATCCTAGGGTGAATGTGTAGAATATTACTCGCACATTAACATGTGAACGGAATTGTATATATGTAATTTGAAAACTAGTCGATAAAAATAAAATAATAGAAGAACAATTAAAATGGAATAATATAATAATTTAGAAATTATTGATAAGATTATAAAAAATTAAAAATTAGTGAAAAACATTAGGAGAAGAAAATGAAGAATCTGATAAAGAAATTGTTGATAAAATTATAAAAGAAAAAAAAAGTGGAGTTTTCGATGAAAATAAAATTGAAAAATTAGAAATTGCTAAAAAAAATTAATAGTATTAGGAGAAAAAGAAAATGGGATTTGGACGATGTTCTTTCTTCCCAACCACACCCTTCTTACTAACTCTCCCACTCTTTCACTTTACCTATTTGTCATCTTAGAGCTAATATACACTATTTTGGAGTGGGCTTGGCGGAACATCACCACTATGGTCCTGTTTGGCAAAAAGCAGTTTGGGACAAATTTAACGGATTTGATCATATTTAGAGGTTTTGACCAACTAAACCTCTAGTTAGGGTGTTTGGTGGAAAGATGATTAGATTAGCTTATTGGACCTAAAAAGCTAATTTTGAAAAGGCTATTCGGAGGAGCTTTTTCAATTAAAAGTTTAGTAAAAATTATGTTAAATGATTTTTATATCCTTTTAATCATCTCACTTGTTCATTTCTCACCTCCTTCCTTCCTATTTTATATTCATACGACTGTTATTGTTATTTTTGTAAATAAAATAAAAAAAGTTTGAAATTATGAAAAAAGCAGTTCTATTTGTAAAAAAAGAAAAAAAATACATGCATGTATTAATATGATTTTTCAATAAAATATATACAAATTAATTTAAAACCAAATAAAAATATAAGTGATTTGTTTAGTTGTTTTTATAATGCAAAAATGATAGTGTTTTATTTTTAATGTTATTTTGCGTTGTACTAAGGTTTGCTTGAGTAAAAAAAGGATCTAGTTGTCATTGAAAAGAAGCATTTAGTTGCTTAAACTAATTTTTCGGGGGCAGTAATGAAATGAAAAAAATTTTGCATAATTATATTTTCTATTTTTACTTTGATTTTTACGTATCAATAGAGACTTATAACTTTTTTGTTTAAAAAGATCAAATGTCCTTTTTTGTCATTTTACGTAATCAGTTAAATTTTACCAAACAAGTTTTACAAACCACTAGTCAAAACATCTAGTCAAAACAGCTAATGTAATCAGTTATCAACTAATGTAATCAGCTATCAGATAACCGCCAATCGCTAATTGCCACACATGGCCTATACCTCTAAAGGTTGTGCCAAAAACTGGGGCCTCGAGCCTACCCGAGCACTTAGCTGGGTCCGCCCCTGTGTTTGAAGTTAGTTGAAATTAGCAGCATCAGTGAATCAATATATCATTTACCAATTGTTGCAATTAAAATTACATTTATGAATATCATTGAATGAGCAAATTGAAAGCGGAGTGATAGTGTAGACAAATGAATGTTGATTTTTGCTGAGATATATTTTTAGTGACATTTCAGTCAAGCTTATTAATCCTTGTGCGATTAAAGCCGAGTATATACTCCGAGAGTGCTTAATTAAGAATCTATCTATTTTTCTTTCAAAAAAAAAGAATCTATCCATTTTAAAATGGAGTTTATTAAATGTTCTCAAACAGTTTGGTCACAACAAAATAAATAGGGTTCATCATTAAATTGTACAACACTCTATATATACTTAGGCAAATTTTAGAGCGTTCCGAGAGTTCCCTTGTAATAGAATTTATATTTCTTTTATGATACCCTAAATAACATCTGTATCAATCTATCGTACTTTATATTTTAAAAAAATATCGTATTTCACGACCCTCTAAATTTTTGGTACAATAGGCTAATAAAGATGTAATTATTAAAGTAATAATAATTTCATTTCCATAACTTTTGAAGCTGATATTATATTTTTGTACAACACAACACGTGAGAATAAAAGAGTTACAGATTATTGTCAAAGAAATAAAAAAGAGTTAAGATTATTTTAGGTATTATCTATCTAGAATCCTTAATAAAAGGAACAACCTATGTAGAGTTGGATTTGGGAAAAGATACGACGTTTTGGTTCAACAAAATATCCTATTTCCTAACTAATTACCTGAATCAATTTTCATTTTCCTTCTAATTTACACTTTAATTAAATTTAATTTAATATATAAGCAGGGAACTCTTCCCATTGGCTGCTGCAAAATAAAAACAAAAAAGAAGTCTCTTTTACAGTAATAATCATTCATATATCGTCATCTATATCGAGAACGCCAGTTTTAAAAAAATCACATTAAAAAAGGCATGAAAAAATCATTGTCATATTAAAATTTCTCACGGCGCAATCCCTTTGACGTGAGGTAGGTCAACTGTGTACATACTGTTTTTTAGAAGCAAATGGCCATTTGAATTGTGGGTTTGTTTTATTTTTATAGAAAGCTCAGAGCTTTTTCATCTTCTCAACTTCTGCTGGTGAGTAGTGATTTTATGCAAATTTTATGTTTTTAATGGAATTTCTGAAGAATTTTGGGTTGAGGGTGTCAATTTTTGCTTTGAATTGAATTTTAATTTTGGGTTTGGGAAAATAAATATTGAGGTACAACGGAAGCGTTATGACAGTTGAAGTTATATATGGAGTTACTGCTTTATAGTGGCATTTCTGTTATTGTTGAGTTGCAATAAACAACGTCCCGAAATGATTTGGGGTCGGCTAACAGTAAATCAGAACATGGAGGACTTACTGTTATTTCCATGTTTATGGAACTGTGATACTTTCATTTAGGTATAAAGGTTCAAGTTTTGTGCTATAGTTATTGCTAGAGAGCGAATTTAGTCTTCGTGTATAAAAATCTTATAAGATGAGTTTTTTTTTTTAGAAGATGTACAATTTCAAGCTTTATTGAATGATCAGAATTAGGGTATAGAAAAGGGTTAACATGTCATGATGGTGTTATATGTATCTATTTGTTCGATGTGATTATATATGATGTAAATGGTAATTGTATCAAACGGGTTTTCTTAGTAAATCTTGTTGTCAAGTTAGAAATTGACATCCCTGATCAGAATCCTGTAGATTGGACGGTGACTGGGATCACTTGAACATGAAATTTCTTATGAATATTCTTTTGTTCCTTTTATCTTCTTGCTTGGAATTTCACCATCCGGTATATGTTAATGGCGATTTGTATTGTATCCAATTAGTCTAAGAATAAAACGAACTGATGAACCCCATTATGTTTTCTTGAAATTTTTGTTTTCAGCGTAATTGGTCTGATTTTTGAGAGAAGTGGGAGAGTGATGGCAGGAAGTGAAATAGTAGAAGCTGAAAAAGTAATGGGATTGCCTTGTCACCCACCTTTAACCATTGGAATAGCCATAGATGGAAAAAGCAACAGCAAATACTTGGTGAACTGGGCATTAGACAAGTTCATCCTTGAGGAAAATGTTGCATTCAAATTGTTACACGTCCGCCCCATGATTACTTCTGTTCCCACACCGAGTAAGCGTAAATATCCATCCTTAGTCATTGAAGAAACTCAATCATTGTTCTCTGAACTTTGTTTTATTTTTCCAGTGGGAAATTCCATTCCTATTGCACAAGTCCGAGATGACATAGCTGCAGCATATAGGAAGGAAATGGAGTGGCAGACGAGACAAATGCTTCTACCTTTCAACATCATTTGCACTCGGAGAAAGGTTCCTCTCTCTCTCTCTCTCTCTCTCTCTCTCTATTGCAGTTCATATTTTTGAACACAAAATCTTGAGAAGTATAAGTTAAATCGTGGATTTCGAATGTAGGTGCAAGTAGATATCACCATGATTGAATCGGATGATGTGGTTAACGGGATAAAAGAGGAAGTTATTAAGAGCAATATCAAAAAGCTTGTTATTGGAGTTTCTCCTCGCGGGTTGTTTACGAGGTATTTATGGCTTAACATGTGATTATTGAGCTATGATGAACCCTTAATTGTGCAGAATTTGAATTCCAGGATGGTTGTTTCATCTGTCCTTGTTATATGAATGTCTATGATGGCTATAAATTTGTGGAATCATTTGTCAAATAATAGTTGCAACAAGCATCAATGTGGAATTGCACAAAGGTTTCATTATTTTTGGAAATGATTGTGCGAATGTAGTAGAAATATTTTTCTTCATGTCGGAATTTGAACCATAATTTCATATAAGAATGATCAATATGTACCTCTAATGTTTTCACTTCCATTGAAGATGTCAATTTCCATGGATACAATACAATGAACATTAGGAGACACATGCTAGCACCTTATGTTAGAAAGAAATTCTGCTAACTGGATGTGAAATTTTTGAAAACAACTCCTCAGTTAGCCACCCTTCAAATAGAATATGAATGTTTATCCCAAACATGCCTGGAGACCCCATACATTTTCCGTAATCTTCCTATAAGCACTGTGCATATGTATATATGTTTTTACTGTACTGTTGCTTTTTGCCTCTTTTTATTATTATTATTATTATTATTATTATTATTTATTATTATTATTATTATTATTATTATTATTATTATTATTATTATTATTATTATTATTATTATGGTGTTAACAAGTTAATGTTTCCAGGAAATTGAGGAGAAATGCATTGTCTTCGAGAATATCTGCTTCCATCCCAAACTTTTGTACTATATATGCTGTTTCAAGAGGAAAGTTGTTATCGATACGTCCATCTGACGAGGAGACAAATGGAAGCACAAGAGATGATAGTAGTGTATCAAATCTTTCGATTGGTAACTCATCAAGTCACACTTTTAGCACTCAAACAGGTACTACTACTTTAATATTCGAGCTGCATCTTCTCACTATGATTAAGAAAAAAAGCGTCCACATTGATATTTAGTTCTTTTAGGACTGCAGTGTGTAATCTCTTCTGCTTTGTTGAATTTGCAGATTTTACCTCTGTTGATTCTTTCTCTCAGTACAATTCTACTTCCCTACCTCTGCAGCGATTTCAAGCTCTTTCAACTATAAACCACGGTCTTCATCATACAAGAACCAATTCCATAGAGACCAACCATACAAGTGTTCAGTCTCAAGATCAAGAGGTTCGAAACTTTTCTAGTACAAGGGAGTTTGCTGTTCATACTAGAACAAATTCGATTCAAACCGATCATTCAAGATGCAAGTCTCTAGATATGGATGATATGAAATATTTAGAAAGTTCTTGTCCCAGTACTTCAGAAATTAGACCCACTTTAAGTTGGAGTTCTAGTTGCAAATCATGGTTATCTGATCAAGCTTCCACCTCTGATGCCATCTCAGATTATTGTCCAAGCGATGGCCCGGTAATCATTTCACTGTATTTAATTATCATTTTGGAGGTCTATCAAGTGCTATGTTATGCATATAAAAACCAAAGTAAATCTCTTCTTTTTAATCATAAATGCAGGCAAATATCAAGTTTGAGTTAGAAAAGTTGAAGATTGAACTAAGACATATACGGGGGATGTACGCTGTGGCTCAAAGTGAGGCAGTTGATGCTTCTCGCAAGGTTAGGCACTTGTGTTTCGAGTGAAGTCCGAGTCATTGTTTCTTCTTGTACTTGTTTTTTCATGTAATTTATAAAGCATCGTTCAGTTATTTCAGTTAAATTAATGTATTCGGCTCACTGGTTTTTCTCAGTTGACTGATTTGAATAAGCGTCATGACGAGGAAGCAACAAAGCTCAAGGAAATAGAGTACAAGGAGGATTTAGTTTACAAGTTAGCAAGTGAAGAGATGGAAAGGAGAGAAGCAGCCATAAAAGAGGCAGAGTACATAAGGCAACGTGCCGAAAGAGAAGCTGCACATAAACAAGAAGCTGAACTTACATCCGCGCGCGATGCCAAAGAAAAAGAAAAGTTTGAGAGTGCTCTTGAAGGTTCTGTACAGCAGTACCAGAAGTTCACTTGGGAAGAGATTGTATCTGCCACATCATCATTCTCGGAAAAATTGAAAATCGGAATGGGAGCATATGGAACTGTCTACAAGTGTGATTTGCATCATACAACTGCAGCAGTGAAAGTGCTACACTCAAAAGAAAACCCTAATTCCAAGCAATTCCAAAAGGAGCTTGAGATCTTAAGCAAAGTGTGTCACCCACACTTGCTCATCCTTCTCGGTGCTTGTCCCAAGAATGGTTGCTTAGTCTATGAATACATGGAGAATGGTAGCTTGGAGGATAGGCTATTCCGGTTGAACAATACCCCACCAATCCCATGGTACGAAAGGATCCGAATTGCTTGGGAAGTAGCCTCAGCTCTCGCTTTTCTTCACAACGCTAAGCCAAAGCCAATCGTTCATCGTGATCTCAAACCAGCCAACATCTTGCTTGATCATAACCTCGTAAGCAAGATAGGCGACGTTGGCCTTTCAACAATCCTTCAGTCGGATGTTTCATTTGCAGCCACAATGCAAGCAGACACCGGACCGGTTGGAACCCTCTGCTACATAGACCCGGAGTATCAAAGAACCGGGTTGGTTTCTCCAAAATCTGATGTTTACGCCTTAGGGATGGTCATTCTACAACTACTGACTGCAAAACCAGCAATAGCAATAACACATAAAATGGAAACTGCGATTGACGAAGGTCGTTTATCGGAGATGTTAGACTCCGAAGCAGGGAACTGGCCGCATGATGAAACAAAAGAGCTAGCTTTACTAGGACTTAGCTGTGCAGAATTGCGGCGGCGAGATAGACCTGATCTGAGGGAGAAAGTACTTCCTGTTCTTGAGAGATTGAAGGTTGTTGCTGATAAGGCTAAAGATGCGATATCGACATGTCAAAACACGGCTCCTAACCATTTTATATGTCCAATAGTTAAGGTAAGAGAAGAAGAAAAGAGTGAAGAAAAGAAAAATTGAAATAATTGCAGAAAAGTGATGAATTTGTTTGGTTTTATAAAATGACAGGATGTGATGATGGAGCCGTGTGTTGCAGCAGATGGATATACGTATGATCGCGAAGCTATACAGAAATGGCTGCAAGAAAATGATAAATCACCAATGACTAATTTGCCTCTGCCAAATAAGAATCTGTTGCCAAATTATACTCTTCTTTCTGCAATTATGGAATGGAAATCCAACAATTCATGATTCCTTGTTTTTTTTTTTTTTCCCTAGATGCAGTTAGTTAGTAGTAGCTAGTAGAATTAATTTATTAAAACATACATGTATATAGTTTCAAAATTCAATTGCATTTCTAGAGTGAGTAGTAGTTGATTGTAATTATTGTTATTTTTGTATAATTTTCTGGTTCCTTGAGCCTCGTTGGAAAGTGAAAACCTTTGAGAGAATTCCTCACCAAATATTTTGTGTGTGTATATGAAGACACAAACACAAGACTTGACTAGTGGTGGTAAATGGCTTAACTTAATGATTGAGACTCTTCGTATGACTGGAGATGTCATGAATTCGAACCACATTTTGGAAAGGGAGATCTAATATTATATTGGACCCAACCAAGCCCGTGTGAGCTTGTTTACTTCTTGGTTGGGCTTGGAATGAATGAAATAACTTGGACTCTACTCGGACAGGTCTGCCATATTAATATTTATTTAATTTGTAAAAAAAAGGTATTTCTGAAAAAAATGTAAAGGAAATACTAGTGTTTTGTAGGATACTTTGTTGTTATTATTATTATTATTATTAAATTAATGTATTTTAGAATGAGTTTATATGGGTTTGGATTGAGATTTAATTTTAGAAGCCGATTTAATAATGAGTTGGATTGAATATTTTTAGACTGCAGTATGTTAATGTCTCCATTTGTTCAGAATAGCAAGGGTGTTGACTAGCCGTTGTAACTTATAAACTATTTGAGCTCGCTTATTCAAAGCCAAATTGAATAACTTAACTGAAGTTCGGGATGAATTTGAGAGATTGACAAGTCTAGCCCAAGTTTGGGATGAATTAGATGACTTTTTTACTTTTATTTCTTATCACTTAATTTGATTAAAGCTCGATAAGAGTTATTGACAAAGCTCAGGTCCAGATATTATTGAGCTGAAATCAAGACTCTATCCATACTGGGTCTGAATGTTTTGTTTATTTTATTTTTTAAAATTAACTTTACAAAAGATATACAACTTTCTTTCAAAAAAAGAAAAAAGATATACAACTTTATTATCTTAAAATATTACCAATAGTTGAATTGTATATTCAGATTGATGAAGGGAAGAATGTTATCTTACATACATACATACTCTTTGCTTCAGAAAACATTTTCTCGTTTGTCAGCGAATAATAATTAAATGGGAAAAGCATATGCCATTAAGTTTCCACGTCAGATAATCCTCCGCACGCGTACCTATGAGCCAATAACTTTAAGCCACGCGTACAACATGACACCGCCCGAATCGTTCCAGTGTCTGACCTTCCCTCCAGACCAATCCCAATTAAAAAGAATATATATAACCTCCAAAAACAAAACATTAATATTATTTTCCAAAAATAAAAAATTGAAAATATTTTCTTCTGTATTACCCTTGTCTTCGATCTCACGTCTCCTATCTTCTTCCTCTCTATTTTTCTGTGTAGACAGAAAAATTTGCAGAGGAAGAATAGTGTTTTGAAAGTTTTCCCCGAGAAAAGATTTTCCTTTCAATCCAAACACCTTTTTTGTTTCCCAAGATAAAGATAAAGCGCCAAGATTAGATTCTTCCCATTCATTCTTGTATATATAATACTCAGATCCCATTCTATAAATCCGTAAATTAGAAATCAATCCTCCAATCAAAAATGCTTTTTTGGCGGGTGTTTGTGTTTGTTTGTATGTTTTCGCTCGCTTTTTGTAACGAACAATTCATCAATCCTCATATTTTACCGAGGCCTTTGATTGTTGAGTATGGTCAAGACGGAATTCAAACGTCCCAGATTACTGATGATGAAGTGCAATTACAGTGTGAGAGCTGGAGGTTTTCCGTGGAGGCGAATAATTTGAATCCATGGAAAACTATTCCTCAGGAATGTGCGGACTATGTGAGGGGTTATGTTATGGGGAGAGGGTATCAATTTGATCTCGAGAGGGTCTCCAGTGAGGCGAGGTTGTACGCGAAGAGCGTAGAGATTGGGGTGGATGGGAAGGATGTTTGGGTGTTTGATATTGATGAGACTTTGCTCTCTAATCTTCCTTATTATGCTTCCCATGGTTACGGGTAAGTTTTCTTCTTTCGCGTTTCAATGTCGTTTTTTGATTCTCTTGTTTGTTTGGATGCTCAGGCTGAAATTTTTTAGGGAATGGAACAAATTTGACTTAGATTATAAGTTTTAAATATAGATACAAGTATTAAATTTGACTCTGCATCATAAAATGCTGTAATGTCATACATTTTTAATGGTTGCTTATAACTATATTGGTAATGCACGAACACTTTTCTTTAGTAGTGTTCTAGCGTTTTGTGTTTGTGTGCATTTATATTGAAGGTTGTTTTATGAATGTTATGTTTTAGAAATAAGTTTCCGATGTCCGTTTCCTGTTTCTGTGACATAGGCTACACATAAGCATTTTAAACATTTTGATAACAGCAATCGTGATTAACTTATATTTGATAGATTTAGCTGTTGATATTTTGGCAACATAATTGTTGTTTGTAAGGTCTGATGTGACAGATAAATGATGGTCAAATTAGTTTGTTCGAATTTTTCGGATAAATTGGTCTTATTTGGAAGTGTTACAAATAAAGATGTACCATTTCTTACATTATGGAATGATAGGTAAATTGGTCTTTATCTCATCAATATAGGAAAGAAAAATGGAAATTCATATTAGAACTTAAAATTTTCATCATTTGAGACTGAAAACAAAAACATTCAGTGATGCGCCTAATGTAACTGTGCCTTAGTTGATTTCCAAGTATTTTGTCAAGAAACTGAGTACAGTAGAGGCGAGGATGGAGTGGTTCTTTGGTATTAAATTTGATTTATTGTGATGGGTTATTTTTTTGCTGGGAATCACAACTTCTGTGTGCAATTTTTTCATGTTGCGAATGGACGTTTAGGTTGGAGATTTTCAATTCAATGGAATTTGATAGCTGGGTTGAGAAGGGTGAAGCATCAGCTATAGAGCCCAGTTTGAAACTCTATAAGGAGATTCTAGGCTTGGGGTTCAAGGTTATCTTGTTGACTGGACGTGGTGAGGAGCAAAGAGGTGTCACTGAGGACAACTTGGTGAATGCTGGGTTTCAAAAGTGGGACAAGCTTATTTTGAGGTACGTCTGAAAGCTTTTGCAATTTGTAGAATTTCACTATCCAAAATTCAGAATCTTTTTCATGTGCCATGTAATAACAAAATGAACAATTCTAGGCTTAAGTGTCAAAACGGGTTGTCGTGTCATAATCGTGCTATATGTTTGGTATACTTAATAAATGTTTATGCCATGTGTCATAGGATTTAGAATAAGAACAGGAACCAGACTGTTTTTTCTCACCAGCACTTTATTAGCATGCAAGAAAGAAACTGCTTGCACCTAATAATTGTTGTTTCATCATACTATTACCTAGATGATGAAGATATTAAAATGATTTCTTTTTGGGGGTAGGGCTGTCCGTTTATGCTGTCACTAGGGATTCAGAGCTGTGTTATATATATGGTTCTGTATATGATTCTTTGAGATGCACATAGAGAAGCCATTAAACTTGCCAATGGTGTAAACATCTATGAAGCTGTAGTTTCAAAATTCTAGCTTGTTTGATGATTCAGTTGCTCTAGTATTAGAGTATTTTATTTCCTTAGAAAGGAATTGTAAATATATAAGGCAAAAAGCATCCCAAGTCCCTTTTATTATTTTGATTTTGGTATATTGAGCACCTGATCTTTCATTTCCACAGATGAAGCCTCTGATTTTTTGTTACATTAAGCTGATGATGACAAGAGAAGTAAACTTATAAAATAAAACTCAAATGTCTGGAAATGGTATTTTAACAATTTAAACATAATTTTTCATATGTTTGATGTGGTCATAGAGAAACTGTAAGAGTTTATTTTGAACTGTTAAAAATGCAAACTTTGAATACAGATGAAGTGAGTAACACTCTTTGTCGATTACATTATTTAGGGGTAAACTAGTTTGGCAAATAACGTTTTCAAAAGCAGAGACCTAATGTGTTGAAATTAAAGATCGGAGGCTCAATGTATCTAAATCCGGAATCACCAGGAGTGCTATCAGGATGTTTTACATGTAAATAGGAATGATAGTGCTGTTGTAATATCTGCGAATTTGTTGCTTGGGGAGTTTATAATTAGGTTGTTTTATGCATGTGATCTTAATCTTCATCAGTGCCACTTTCCTCTATAAGATTTGAGATAATAATGGTGCTTGTCCATGACTATCATCATGTTTAATAATGATTAGAAAAAACAACAAATGGGAAAAATAAAAAGGAGAAAACTATTCATGTAAACTAACTTGATAATGTTGAAATCATATCTGTTAAGTTTTCTATCATCTAGTAATCATGACAGGTACCTAACTTCTAGATTGAAGAAGCCTAAGTCTGAATTTTATAATAATTGAGGTTTATTTTACCTTGCTTATCTGTTTATTTACCGAACTGGCGGTGTTTCATTGTGTGCAGAGGTTCAGAAGACCGTGGAAAACGAGCAGTAACATACAAGTCGGAAAAGAGGAGTGAGATGTTGACAGAAGGATATCGAATTCATGGAAATTCGGGTGACCAGTGGAGCGATTTACTGGGATTTTCTATGTCAAGTCGTTCATTCAAGCTTCCAAATCCCATGTATTTTATCCCCTGAGCTTGAGTGGCGTATATGAACATTTGTAAATTGACTCACTGTAAATAATTAATGCAGTTGATGGAATGTGTTTAGACTCTCATTGACATACTCATAGCATGTAAAAAAATAGTCTCCAATATTTGATGGAGAAATTTATGACGCTTTACAAGACGTCAAAGGCTTATAATCTTCGAGCGAAATGGATTTTTATTGTGATTAGACTTTTATTTAAATAGGGTTGATAAAATTTCTCTATATAAAAGTTGAAACATCTATTTGACGGGAAATTATTAGTAAATACATATCTTTTAACTTTATTTGAACATTTAGACCTTTGATATGTGGAATATGACCAACCAATTTAGTGGATCATACACCACACATGTTAAAATTCAACGGGAATTTCTAAACTTTACTTGAAAACTTGAATCCCTAATAATTTTTCCAATTTAACAAAATTATTATTTTTGACAGGATTATTATTTTTCTTGTATCTTAGCTTAGCATAACATCACATCATAACACGATTTTGATAAGTATTTCTAGACTCTCATCTTCATTGCCACCATTCCGAGGATTGCATTCGCTTTCATATGCAGGTAGTGTAATTAATATACCAAGGTTTGAGCTAAATTAAATGTGGTATTTGGTATTGATAACAAATAATTGTTATTTTTTGATTTTTTATTTAGCTTATTGTTGATATGAATGGAACCATTTGAGATCCAATATGGAGGCATCTCGGTCCATCCCTCACCTTGCGGGTATATATATGTTTTCTAAATAGTATCAATATAAAGACATTTTTGTTTTATGATCGCCTAGGCCTATAAAGAAAGTGACTTTCTATATTCAATAGATCGATTCATTAGTTTCATTTCATCTTTCCGTTTTATCTTTTGTATTAACATCATAAAATCAGAACCATAAATTAGAAGTCAAATCAAACATAGAGCGAAGACAAGGAGTCCTAAAAACTGTTAGAAACACCGCTCTTGGCGATGGTTTCAACCTCTTTGACAACATGTTAAAGTTTTATCATGGTTTTAGCCTCCGTGGAGGGGCAAAAACATTTGCCTAGCCTTTATGGTTTGGGTGTAAAATTGCCTCCCCCTTCCATGCATTAAGATCTTGTATTCTCCACTAGGTGTCCTCAAAGCGATTCTTATCCTTGACTTATCGGATCATTTATGTTGGAAGTAATAAACCACATTAACTACATATTATTTGGGATTTGATTAATTATTAAATGCAAAGTTATGAGATTAATTTTGTGATAAATAGAGTTAAATGATTTATAGTTGAGGGGCATTATGAAAGACAAAAAGAGGACCACTTGGTGATTGTAAGAGTAGATAATCCACTTGGTGGTAGCATTGGCTCTTTCAAATTGGTCCCTAAAATAAAGAAGTTGCCTTTTCCATTGAGTTTTCTTGCGCAATGCTAGTCTTCCCCAATTAGTGTTAGTCAGTCTCAATTGTGGGCTTGCAAAACCTTTACTTCATTTTTAATGGGATTTCTTTTCTCCCAATTGTTTACATCATGAAATTATTAATTAGAAGCGTTGCTCTTCCACTAAATACACATCATTATCATAGAGATTAATTTGGGTGACAATTGATTATGACTATCCAACAATTGAAATATAAACTAATTAATAATAATATGAAGAATATCTACTATCAAACTTAAATTTTATACTTAATTTTCATCGTGAACACTAAACTTCAAAACCGAACATTATATGAAATTTGCATTTTGCTAATATAATTACCAGTTTTACGTTGACCATGTTATTTTAAACATGAATGTCAGATTGACGTTTTCTTCAATAAAATTGAAGTCATTTTGATACTTTATGTTTTGTAACTTTCATAGTTCAAACTAAGGTCTCTTAACAACGGATATCCATTACCGATCCTAGTTCTCCATATGAATACATATTTGGACATGTGAATTAGGAGCTAAAACAACTCCAGACGTGTTATGTTAAACCCCAGAATGTGTAGGCTCCCAATACATACATCCAAATATGTATTACATGGAGGACGGGAACCCTTAATAAGGACATGTCCAGATATTATTTCACTGTTTAGGGTAATAATCTGAAAAAATGAAAAGATGTGGGGCAATTTCATTTTTCACTTTTAAGGATATATCTGTCTGGTGTATGTCCCACACAATTTTTGATTTCGCTGGAGAACATGTTTTTGCAGTCTGTCTGATATCTCATCTCATCAATCACCGCCGTTGATTTTTAATTCTTCTGTCAACTACCTTCTATGGTCGTTGTTGTCATTAATATCAATACGTGTGGCCTTATAATTGGCTTAACTCCTTTATCTCTGAAGCACTGTCACCCCTTCGATTCTTTTTTTACTCTGATCTAATGGTTAATACCATCCAATGCTGATCTTTATTATTCTATATAGGCAAAAAGCATTTTGAGGTCCCTGATCTTTCCCTTTTCGGTGCATTAAGTCCTTGAACTTTTATTTGGATATATTAGGTCCTTGATCTTTTATAATTGGTTCTATCAAGTCCTCATCTAACTAAATTGGATGATTTGTTAACTTTCACAAATTAATATGACCAATTGAAATATTGCGACACCTAATTAATTACAATTGATTGAATATTCAATAAATTATTCAACAATTTTCTTAAAAAAATGAAAAAAACTTTAGTAGATATTGTTGTTGTTTTGCTCATTTTCTAATCATTTCGAAAGTGAAATCGAGGAGAATGAAAACATAGATGAAATCTAATGAGTGATGTTTGACCATGTTCTTTATCCCTTATTAATACTTATCGGTTGTTCATTTCAGTTCAATAATTTCTTTTCAGTAAATGTGCTTCAATAATTTTCAGTCATAAAAAATTTGGCCTTAATTTGTGGGGCCAGAATTGAAGAGAAGAACTAAGATGAAAAAGAAAAGAAGAGCAAAGATGGTGAAGAAGAAGAAACGATTACAAAAATGAACTTGAGTGACAAAGAGTACTAATTTGGAGTGAGACAAAGAGACACGTTTGAGAAATAAGGTGCGACGTTACTACATTCCAATAGGCGAAAAAAATAATTGTCAAATTTTGAAAAGACAATATTGTCTAGAAATGGAAGTAAAAAGCAAAGTGAATCACATATATTAATGAATCCTCCTAAACGAGTTATGTTTGTAATTGTCCCACAATATTTTAATATTATTAATTTGTGAAAGTTAACAAATCATCCAATTTTGTTAGATGAGGACTTGATAGAACCAAATATAAAAGTTCAAGGGCCTAATGTATCCAAATAAAAGATCAAGGACTTAATGCACCGAAAATGGAAAGATCAGGGGTCTCAGGATGCTTTTTGCCTTCTATATAAAGAATTTCATCACTAATATACTGTTACTTTTCATAAGAGTTCCATCACTATTACTATCACTTTTAAATTCAACTTAAAGTCATTTTCAAAAGAAAAAAAAAATCAATTTAAAGTCATAATATCATAATTTTTGTTATAAAACTAGGTTCGAATAACACGTTGATTGTCAATCATTCCAATTTTGAATGAATAATTTGGTGGATTAAGTATTAAACTGCATTTCAATATTAGTAATAAAACTCGAACAATAATTTTTGTCGTAACTCATATCACTATTTACAGTTATACTACTATTTATTGGCAAAAGCCATATATCACATAATGTGTCTTTCTTTTTACTTTTCTCAAAATATCTTAAAACGGCCATGCAAGTCATTCTAGGAATATAATTTTTTTATGCCAAGTGACCTTAGATTTTGTTAAGAAACTTATATCAAATGAGCTGGATTATATTAATATAGAGCAATTAGAATTAATAAATAATACTACAAAAATTTACAAAAATATCACCAAATTAGGTAAGCAAAGAAGAAAGAGCGTACATTTAATCATTTATTATGGGCAAATTATTTATTATGAGTTCTTCTATATAAAAAGGGTTCTTTTATTCTAAATTAAATTAAAGATCATTAAAACATGTATAGATATATTTTTTAATCAAAATGTGAGATGAAAATCTTACATTTCTTGAAAATAGAAACATTAAAAACGAATAAATAAAGTTAATTTATATTTAAATTTTGAATACTTTTAAAAATTTAATTTTTTCAATAAATTTAGATAAATTGAAATGTATATCACTTTTAAATAAATTCGAAATGCTAATAGATCACTCAGTGACTTATTTTAAATAAATTCAGAAAGTTAATAAAACACAAATTATCCAAAAAGCTAACATCTACTTTTTTTTTAAGAAAAATTCAGTTTTTTTTAATAAAATACTATAATAATGTATTAATAGGGAAAAGTTTAGGGTCTATCCGTTTGAGTTAAAAAAATTGAATTAAATGTGAACTGAAAGTAAGTATTTTTTTTTTTTTTAAAGAAATTGAAAATATGTATTACTAATAAATTTTATAATTTATTTTTTACGGAGTCTTATAAACCCTTTTGAGTTAACATTAAAGTCTCAAAGTGAGAAAATTCACTGTTTAAAAATATCTTACCAAAAAAAAAGAATTAAATGTGATGGAAGGAAAGGAAATTTGGATCCAATTAAGGAGATATCCGAAATTGAATAATTTGGTAAAAGAAAACAATATTCGAAAACGAAAAAGGAAGTAAAAGAGGGAATTGAATTCAATGAATTGTCATAATATTAATACGAAGAATGATCACATGCTTACATTACATTTGTCTTTATTATGTAGTTTTGCATAATTCGTTTCTTGGCTTCCCTCCCTCCTCCGGCAACCGACCAATCAACGGTCATCTTCTCCGTTCATCTTTAACTTTCTCCTCTTTCTCTGAGCTCTTTAATTTATGATTCTCGTGTTCCACATCTCCCCACATACTTCACTTCCATCTTCTTCGTCTTGTCTACTCCCTCACACTTCTCCATACATACCACATTTTCAATTCTCCATCTACTGAACTCAGATCTTTACCCTCTTGCAACATGAGCAAAACCCATCTGCTCAAACTTATTCTTGGACTAGTTTCAGGTACCCTTTTTCTCATTCTCATAATCCTCTTCCTTTTCCACATCAGAAGAAGATCAAGAACTAAACGCCGGAATCCCGATACAGAAAACCCTAAGGAAATTGATAAAGATGAAGCGGAAACTCAGGATTTGGTCACGTTTCAAGGCGGGGAAGACCTTACGATCACTGACATTCTAGATGCTCCCGGGGAGGTCATCGGGAAATCCAACTATGGTACTTTGTATAAGGCGTTTTTGCAGTCCAGTAATTCTGTTAGGTTGCTTAGGTTTCTCAGGCCGGTTTGTACTGCTAGGGATATAGAGTTTGTTGAGATTGTGGAGCTGCTGGGATGTGTTAGACACCCGAATTTGGTGCCTCTTTTGGGGTTTTATGCTGGCCCGAGAGGCGAAAAGCTTCTCGTTTATCCGTTTTTTCGACGTGGTAATCTCGCTCAGTTTATCAGAGGTAAGTGAGTTCTGTTTTTGGTTGTTTTGATTTTATGCTTGGTTGCTGAGAAAATCTGGGAAAAACTACTTTATATGTACATTTCTCACTGTTTTAAACGAAGTAGGCCTTTACCACCTTGGCGCTCAAAATGGAGACTTTGACTAGAGAGACGGATAAAAATCCATCTGATCCCGACTAATTTTGAATATACCTCGACTAGAGTCCTAAGGTTCCTAGCTGCAGCGGCTAGCGCTTTTTAATACACAGCACTTTCTTGCTATTCCTCTGTTCTTCATATTTTTTACTGGATTGGAATTTTTTTAGTTGTCTTCAAGAATTATTGAGGATTTAAAGCTAATTCTGAAGTACATTTAGTTTCATTTTTCAATGTTTTCTCCAATTTTTCAGATATTTACTGAGTAATGTCATGTTTGTATTCAAGGGTGATATTAGAATTTCATATTTTTGTTTCATCTTGGAAGATAAAAGCAGCATAGATCTTGAGGAGCAAATTAGATATATAAAAAAGATGTTTTTCCTTTCCTGGCTTTGGGTTGTAATTTTTATGATGTTTCATTAATTTCATTTGTTCTGTAGTGGAGGTGTGAGCTTGTGGCATTAATTTCATAGGGATAGTTTACCTAGATTCAGGCTCAAAATCTTGTCTTGCCTGGATTTTAGATCTCTTACTGGGCAATTAGTCAACCATTTTTGGGTTTTTTCGCCTCTTTAATTAAATTGTGTCGGCATGTACTTTTGTCAGTTTTACCTTCCATCATTTCTCTTTGGATAAAGATTTGTTGACCTTGCCAGCCTTCATCATAGCTTTATTACCCTTTCCCTTAAATTATGATTACCATTTCAATTTGTGCACCAAACTACTTGAAGTTTTTAACCATATTTAATGTACACTGTAATTACATCTACACAGTCACTTTTTACATAATTGTACCTTTTAGATATCTAAACTTGTTCATTTTGAAGTTTATCACCCTTAATTGAAAATGCAACAAATTAGATTGTGACCTTCAAAGTAAACAAGTTTAGATGTATAATAGGTATAATGCACTTATACGTTCATGGTGTCAAACGGGTATACAATGCTTAAAAGTTTCGATCTTGAATGTCGGACATTACTATATGATACCCTGTTTTGATACCCTAACCATGTCGATCAGGAATGCAGACATTATGATATGACGACCTGTTTTGACACCCTTTATCTTCATTTTTTATCATTATTTCAATTTGTGCACCAAACTGTCAGATGTTCTTGAGCAAGTAAACTCGTAAACCTAAAATACTTCAATATTGAATATCAAATCTTATTCTTTTGTGTTTCAGAAGGAAATGCCGAGTCTCACAAGTGGAGCATCATATATAAGATATCTATTGGCATAGCCAAAGGACTAGATCATCTTCATTCAGGACTCCAGAGGCCTGTAGTTCATGGGAACCTCAAGTCAAAAAATATACTGTTAGATCGTAGCCACCAACCATACATATCCGACTTAAGCCTCCATCTCCTCTTGAATCCTACTGCTGCGCAAGAAATGCTTGAAGCTTCTGCTGCTGAGGGATACAAAGCTCCTGAACTTATCAAACTGAAGGAAGCCAATAAGCAAACAGATATATACAGCCTCGGGGTTATCTTGCTTGAACTCCTTTCGGGTAAGGAATCAATCAACGAGAACCCGACTCTTGATGAGGATTTTCACCTGCCAACCTTTATGAGAAATGCAGTTCTTGATAGAAGAATTTCTGATTTATACCACCCTGACATACTCCTTAGCAGTAGGACTGATGATGAATTCGTTGTAGACGAGGAATGCATACTTAAATTCTTTCAGCTCGCAATGGCTTGTTGTTCGCCTTCACCTTCTCTTAGATTGAACATTAAACAAGTAGTATGGAAGCTCGAAGAAATTGGAAAAGGAAGATGATATCTTGTTGGTTGAACCATTCAGCCAACTGCGCCGACATTTGAAGCTAATTCAAATTTGAGCAAAGTAGATCGCTCTCCTGAGGCGTTAATGTGTAAAGTTGAAGTTGGGTCTTGTCATAGGGTATATCATCTTGTCAACAAAGATGACAAGGGCAACAGTGGGCTTATGTGGGAAGAGCATACAATAGTAGAAATGGTGATGTACACGTTTTTGGAGAAGATTCCAACTTTTTTGGCATGCAGCTCTACGGCCAAGGCTATGAAGTTGAACAATACAACAAAAAATTGGGAGATTTTGTCGGAATTTTTGGGAGTTGTTTGTTACCAGAAAGGATCAAGTGATTCATATTTGGGGCCCCTCCATGTTCTATTCTCTTGGTTATATTATACACAGCCATTTATCAACAACAAAAATGTCATATTTCATGAGTTAAGGGTCAAAATGTCCCTGAAGTTGTCTGCCCAGATCAATCTAACCATATCAGGTTTGGGGTATCACTGAAGTTGGTATGTTAACAAATTAGTCCAAATTGTAGGTATTAAAGCCGGTTAATACTGGACTAATTCGTAAAGATTGACCAGCTTAAGGATTGAATTGATATCCAAATACCAATTTGTGTTAATTCCATATTTTATTCACCTGCCTAAGCCAATGAGCCATTTTAACCATTGAAGAACAGACAGAAGCAATCCTAAGGTAAGGTATGTTCTTTTGTAATCTGGTTATCCTTCTTGGTTTGCTTACAAAATGTATTATTGAATGAGAATTGGGATGGAAAAGAAAAATTGAATGCTGAATTATTGGCACATACTTGTGTCTGATGTAATTAATTAGGATAGGAGTATGGTGTTTATGAGTTAATAATAGTTTAGCTGGCATGGGGTTGGTTGGTGTAGGTTTAGTTTAATATGGTCCAGGCAGGCAGGTAGGGTCCAAGTCCAACAAAGATAAATTAGCATCGGCATCTTCTCTTGTAGGTGAGGCAAAAAAGTTTAGTCAGCTCTGCTTTGCTTTTATAATTATTACCACTTTCTGTCCCACTGCTTCTTTATTTTTTCACAGCTTTCATGTCCACTGGACCTATTACAAACCATAATTTAACTGGCAACATGGGTCAACTTATGATTGTTCCCATATTGGACCATTTTAGGAGGACAATTTAACTCGGGAGAAGACGGTTTAGGTAAATTACTTCCGGCACTTATTTTTTGTTTTTGTAATTTTAAACTTTAAAACTTGACATTATGAGGTTTTTCACGAGGTACTGAATTCGCCACTCTCTGAATAAAAGAAACCTAGCAATCCTAAAAATTCGCGATCCAAAGCTTACATCTTTATTTTGGAGATGAATTTTATTTTTTTTAGAATTAAAAATATACAAATTTTTAAGCGGACTTATGTGTGCCCCAGCCCTCTCAAATTAATTTTGGGGCAACCTATTTGGATGATCGAGCATTGTTACACAAAAGGCTATAGGATCCAAGCTCAGCCGGGTCCTGACCAGGTCTAGGTGACTCGTGTCGCCAATGCATCTTCTACAGTTGTTTTAGATTCCCTGCTCGATTTCTCCTCCTATTGGATCTCCGTTGTTTCTGATGAATCCAAAACTGTCCCATTTTTTCGTGACTCGATATCCTCACCGAAGTTTCGGATGCCCCTCCATTACATGTGCTCTCTTGTGGGACAGAAACAAGACTTTCAATGTAGTGATGAGCACCACAATAGTTAAAGTTTGATGCATTTTCATCATGTCGATGATCGGATGATCCCACGGGAGGAAAATCACAAAGTTTTCTATAACTCCCAGTTTTCAAGTCATATCGTATAATATTTGCAGGTATATGCAGCACCATATAAGATTCATCCTCTTCGGTTTCTCGTTCCACAATGCACATTATTTGAAACACATAATATTTCACCTCTGAAGGATCTACAAAGCTACTGATCATTCCAGGAAATTCACTTGCAATTCCATCAAGATTCACCTTGTATTTTAATGACCAACCAGATCTGTCATTCTTCATCTCCCAAACATCAAATCGCGTAGAGGGTGGATGATAAATCTCAATCAGCTGTAAATGTCCTCGCGACACCCGAAAATACATAACTCTCCTTCGAATCCATTCATCCGGAAGAGGACTCGGCATTGGCATTTCTTTCATTTCTTCTTCATCCACATCGAAGTACAAACAAGGCCCTGAATCTGTGTACCAATGGATCCCCCCATTCCAGAATACTCCCCCATGCATTCCAATGTCAAAATCCAAACTGAAAGTTGCTTCCGATAATCTCCATTTGCCAGATTTTGACGAGTACACCTTGATCTGAAAATCAGGCTCTTCAATTTGAAATTGACGTATGCAGATAACTTTGAAGTCCTGTGATTTCGATGGATCAAAAGCTAAATAAGGGCCAGAAAATTCACCAACTGGAGTAAGGGGAGGAAGCTTGTGATGCTGTTTGGTTGTTGGATTGCATACGTAATATTTTGTCGCGGACCTGAACGAGGGAATGCTAGAACATAATAGCAATCCGTTACAGGACTGTATGATTCTCATATCTGGTGGATAATCAAAAGAAGTGAGTGTTTTCAATTGAGAATTTGAGTGTTGGCAATCAAGATTAATGAAGTCGTATTGATAGGTTGCTCGTGAATAAGTGTACACGAGGAGGCCGCATATACAAGGGGAGTGGGAGAGATAACCAAGTCGAGAGAAATTAGGGTTTGCGATGAGAGAGAGCCAGTGTTTTGATACAGACTTGAATTTTAGAAGGGGTTTGACCGGAAGACGGATGAGAATTTGAAGTAAGAGATCGTCGTTGTTGGCTATTTTCTCCGCCGAGAAGGATGAAGAGGAGATTATTTTTTTAGTGGATTCCATACTGTGGAATGTGATTCAACTGTGGAATGATTAAAATTTGAGGTGCTGCAATTTATACATATTCCTTGTGAAGAAGATTGTGGTGAAAGTCATTGACTAAACTTAAATTATTATTTAGTTGCGTTTTGTATTGGTAGATTATTCAATTATTGGAAGTTGACATAACATAGCCATAAAATACTATTCATAAAAACACATGCTGCCTAGCTAGCTTGCATGGTAATCTTCCTAAAATAAAGAGGCCTCATCATAATGGCCTTAATTATCAAATACTATGATAGATATAATAAGAGAAGAGCCCCCAGTGACTTTAGCCCTCAAATAACTAGATGGATTAGCCATGGATGCTGAACAAGTTCATAAGATATCATTGCTCTTTCAAATATACTTCCAGACCAGAGCAGTGGCCAGTTCTTGTCAAACCCGATTGGACCGACATGTCGGGTCAGTTCTAACAACCTTGCATATAAATAATAGTAAAACGAACAAAAAAAAAGGTAACTTTGAATATGACCGTATGCATCTCATGATGTAATGCACAAGGAAGCACCACATTCCTTTTAGTGCCCAATTGTTCCTTCAATACCAGAATCGTGGGCAAAACTCCCCTTTGCCTGTAGTAAACGCTTTTGTTTACGGTGATGCATTACCCAACAGAAGTAAATTTGAAATTCCCACAACACATGGCCTCTTTATCTGCTCATATAATTTCAACTATTTCTCAAATTATAACGCTTTGCTACTATATACACAAACATGGAGAGAGAAACGCACACATACACGTGCACACATAGAGAGATGGTTTCACTAACATAAGAATAGATTGTAGTTGGACGTCAAAAGCACTCACCAAAAAAGGAACAAAAAATCTATTCGGATGGGAGTTTTTAATTTGACAAAATGTGAACAAACCAAGAAATTGAATTCTAACTGAAAACCTAGAGCCCTAACGATTCCAAACAATGTAGCATTTCATAAAACATCAACCTGAGTTAGAGATGGAAACTCCCAACTGCTTGAGTTAGGATGAGAAATACAAGGCATGTTATATATGAGAGACGAGAAACTCAAAGTCAAAATAACTTATCCGTTAGGGAAAAACAAGCAACTTCACGACATACATATTTTTACTTTGCATGAAGACATAAGTGAGCATAAAGTCGCATCATGCATCATTCTTACAGAGTTTGAATCAAGCTGCCTATAAGAATCTAATCAATATATAATTTTACCTTAATCTATGAAACCTCTAGCTTCCTAGAGAGTGGTAATTAAGGAGTGAATACTAAAGAAGTTCGTAATGGAAGCTATTAGAGCTTGTCTTCTTAGCTAGCTTGTCTTCTTAGAGAGATCAGACCATCAGGAAAGAACAACTACCAACAATAAGATAGTCCAATTTGAGATTAACAATAAAATGCCAAATACAAGCAAATTTGGGGAGGCAAAAGCCATAATCAAACCCCCTATATAACCTAACCTAATAATTAGTGCACTCACTACTTTTAGACAAAAAGCACACTCAGCTTTATAACATCTGAAATTCTATAATGTGCATAATCATAAGCTTTTGCTTTTAAAACAACCTCTCCCTAAAATATATGATTGATTAAACAGATACGAGACTTTCAATGTACGGATGAGCATAAGAATGGTGAAAATCTGCACCACTTTCATCATCATCAGATGAATCCTCCTGTGGAAAATCACAAAGTTTCTTAAAAGTCCGAGTTTTCAAGTTGTACCGCAGGACATTTTTAGGTATATGCAGCACCATATAAGATTCATCCTCTTCTGTTTCTGCTTCCACAATGCACAATATTTCAAACGCATAATAATCCAGCTCTGAAGGATCTAAAAAGCTTCTGATCATTCCTGGAAATTTACTTACAATTCCATCAAGATTCACCTTATACTTCAGTGACCAACCGGATTTGTCATTCTTCATCTCCCAAGCACCAAATTGCGTAGACGGTGGATGATAAATCTGAATTAGGTGTAAATGTCCTCGAGATGCTCCAAAATAATATACGCTCCTTTGATGCCATTGCCAATTATCTGGAATAGGATTAGGCATTGCAATTTCTTTGATTTCTTCTTTAACCACATCAAAATACAAACACAGCCCTGAATTAGTGTACCAATGAATCCCACCGTTCCAAAATACTCCCCCTGCCGGCTCCAATTTCAAACTGATTCTTGCTTCCGATAATCTCCATGTGCCGGATTTTGACGAGTAAATCCTGATCTCATCATTATCATCAGTTTCTTCCCTTTCAAAGCCACCACATATGCCGATAACTTTGTAGTCAGGTGAATTCGATGGATCAAAAGCTATAAAAAGATTACGAAACGAACTGAATGGAGTAAAACGAGGAAGCATATGACGATGTTTGGTTGTCGGGTTGCATACATAATATTCCTTGGAATAGCTGGATGAAGGAAAGCTAGAACATAACAGCAATCCGTTACAGGACTGTATGATTATAATCTCCGGCGGATAATCAACGGAAGTGAGTGTTTCCAAGGGACGATTAGAGTGCTGACAGTCAAGATTAATGAAGTGGAATGTATTGTGTGGATGTAACCAAGTATGGAGAAAGAGGCCACAAGCACAAGGAGAGCTCGGGAGATAACCATGGCGCGAGAAATTAGGGTTTGTAATGAGAGAAAGCCAATGCTTTGAGACAGACTTGAATTTCATGAGGGATTTGACCGGAAGACGGGAAAGAATTTCAAGTATGAGATCTTCGTTGTTGGCAATGATCTCCGCCGACAAGGCTGGAGAGGAGATGATGTTAGATCTCTTAGTGGATGTCATTGTTAAGTTTGACTCAACTATGGAAAGATTAGGGTATTCAATTTGGTTTGAAAGTGTTATGCAATCTAAATTCAAATACAATTCAACAAAGGAAGAGATGGAGAGTGAGAGTAAACTCACCAGCGCCGTCTAAAAACTGATCGGGGATCAGAGACCAAGCACGGCCGGCTATGAGCTGTGCTGGACAGTGATAAAGTTACTTCATTTTCTTTTGTAAAGAGAAGATGGAGGAAAAATGGAATGAAAATACATTGTAGGGTAGGGTTGGGTTGGGGTAATTGGAATGAGCAAGGGTGAAGAGTACTATTATTTCTTTGGATAGAGGGACAAACAAGAGATGAGTTTGGAAAGAAATGGTTGATATGGGAAATGATAAACCCTCGGCGGGTAAATATGCGGTAGAAACAAGCATTTAGGTTAGACTTAACTTCTATCAAAAAACATGAAGTTCAGTTCGAACTATTGACGCTTTTGACGAGTTTGTTGATTTTTGCTTATATGTGCCTTCTAGTCTTGTTCTATGTTCATTTTCTTTTGTCTTGATTTGCCTTTCTCACATTATGGATATGGTTACTTTGGAAGAGGAGAATACAACTAGACTTGTTTTGAAGGCTGATAGTGGTAGAGCAACAAAAGTCACCAACGTGGAGTTTGGCAGGGAGATTACTCACTAATCAAAGTTTCAAGGTGTATAATATGAACAATACCATGACAGATTTGTGAAGACCGACACATTTTTTTATATTGTGAACTTGTGCTCTAATTTGTCCAGGTCTACTTTTTCTCCACTCTCTAGAACGAGAGTGTGTTATCAAAGGGGGTTCGTGAACTTTTGAACAACATTTACTAGTGATCAATAGAATGGTGAATGGGCAGAATTCGATTGGAATGAAGCTAACCCATATCAAGTATAACTCTTACCATTTCACTAATTTTACAAATTGATACCTGCACATATTCCTATTGTAAAGATGTTAGGAAAAATCATAGATTTTTGCAATCGACAAACATCTTGCAGTAAATAACTCAAGACTTCATGGTTTACTTGAAATAACCTGTTGTTCTTGACCCTAGAACTTGGCTAAAAATAATAAATATTATGCATGCTCTTCAACTTGCTCCAACCTCACCTTGCTATGTGATGTGGTAATATAAAGTTTTATCTCATCACATCTAAGTAAATTCAAGAGGTTCGTAATATATTCATAAAGTTCAATTCTTGAGCCAAATTTGTGATAATAGACAAAGCAGCCCTCAGTGGCAGTAACCCTCAAGTAACTCTTGACTTGAACTGTAGTTGCCATCTCCATTACATCAGAGATCACAACTACATCCTATCAAAAAAACAAAAAACATCATAACTACATCTAGTCCAAAACCAGGCACTTGAAGAAGGCTGCTAACTAACCACACACAACCTTCTATCAATGTCACTGTGACAAATCCATGAAGTGGATAGCTCTTTATTTTGCACAAACAAGCTCCAATTTTGTTGAAAATAACACAATTAGCCATGGATTCACAGCAAGTTCACAGGTGATTATTTCTCTTTAAAACATACATATTTCCCAACTTTGCTATAGCTAAGCATTGCAAGACAATAGTATACAAAGTATTCACTAAGAGATGGTTATCGCCATATCTTTATTTTTTATTTTTACAGAGATTCCATTTCTATCTGAGTTCTACTATCTTGTGGGAACGGTTTACACTTGTACACCACCATTATCTACTCATTCTCTCTTCACATTAATTAATGTTAAGAAAGTGAGAAAGAAATACTATTTAGTGCAGCAAAATAACCACTTTGAATGCATCTCCTATAAAATAATAGCGAAATTAAAAAAAAATTATCACTTTGTATGAAAGCATCATTTTCCTTTTTGAGCCCCAATTGTTGCTTCAACACCACAATTGTGGACGGAACTCACCTCTGCTTGAATTAGTCTCTTGAACTTATAATGATGCATTATCCAATTGAAGTGAACTTGAAATTTCCAGAATACATGGCTTCTTTATCTGCTCATTTAGTTACAACATTTTGTCAAATAATGATGCTTTGCAGCTATATACACACAAATATATAAATAGAGAGAGAAATATGAAGCAACAAAGCATATAAACAGATTATAAATGGACATCAAAAGTTCCCGAAAGAAATCCCATTTAGATGAGACAAAATATGAATAAACCAAGAATCAAATTGAATTATATTTGGAAACTCTAGAGCTACTAATGATTCATAATGATGTAAGCTTCGGAATAAAGAATCAAAATCAGTTAAAGCACTTGGTAACCTCCCTCATTGGGGAGTTAGGATAAGAAATAGAAGACAGCTTATGGACCAGAAATAGAAGTATCTCGAGACATTTATTGTGAAAAGAGAAACTCAAAATCAAAACATATCATTCTGCTAGTAACTTACCCGTTAGCGATAAACAAGCGACTTCTCGTCGTACATATCTTGCCATTGCCTGAAGACAGAAGTGAACATTAAGTTGCATCACGTATCAACTTAAAAGGCTGAGACAAGCTAAATAACAATGATGTATTGGATCAAGCTGCCTAAAAGAATCTAATCAATATCTCATTCTCCCTCAATCTATGGAACTTGGAGCTTTCTGGTAGAACTAAAAATGGGGCAAAAGAAGATGACAGTTCCTTGAGTATTCCAGCATTATTCTTAGCATATTTGTTAGTATAGTGACCAAAGACATTATTCCTCAACTCTGCTTTGCACAAAAATTTCAATCATGCAATGCAATTAATGTGGAACGGGGTACAGTAAAACGACATAGATATGAGATTTAGAAAATGGAAATATTGCTTATTACTTATCACATCCTTTAATTTACACATCTGAATAACCTATGTCAGGACTACAGACTGATGCTCTGCAGCAATGCATATCACAACAAAAAAAGAAAACATGAGAACATACCTGGACAGACCGTAATGCAGTAGGATCTGGCTCTGAAGCACCATTATCGGAGAAGATGTTCCTGCAATGAACAAACTCAAATGAGAGTAATTAAGAAGTACAGGCCATATTAAGAATTTAAATTGCTCCTACAAATGACCAGATAGATTATACCACAATTTTTTATATCCAGCACTAATACTTAGCATTGGCTTTCAATAGAAAGCCAAACCTGTCAATGAATGTATGAATGCAGCTATTAGAATAAATTTTATTAAGATTCCCACTGTTGAGATCTCTTTTCTCTCTTCTTCAGAGACAAAATTAAGCACCGTTTTGCTAGATCGCCACAAAAATAAAAAATATTCCGCACGTAGAGAAAAATATGATAAGGAGTGAATATTAAAGAATAACCGAAATCTCAAGTCACTCGTAATTTCACAGTTTATAACTATGAAGCTATTAGAGCTTGTATCTTCCATGACAAGAGATGAAGAGTTAGGGCTCAGGTAATTAGCAGAACAAATCAGGTTAGAACAACTACCAACAATAAAACTGTCCAAAATGAGATGAACAATAAAATGCAACAGATTAAAATAGCAATACGTCAAGTACATGCAAACTTGAGGGGAACTCAAAAGGTAAAAGTTGTTAGCAGTTTCCCATAATAAATTGTTTGCTCACTATTTTCAGGCAGAAAACACATTTCTTTGGTAGAAATCTGTTAAAGGAACCAATGCAAGAAGAAACAAAAAAAAAAATGTGTAGATACATTCGAACTCTGGTTTAAAGCATCTCAAGTTCAATGGTGTGCATAATCAAAAACTTCTGCTCTTAAATACCCCTTCTTGAAACCTGTCTTAAACCTGAGATATCATAGTGGAGGCAAAGACTAACACTATCGATAAGGATCATTTGTTCCCAATGCAAGACCGAAGCCATAGATCATGAACATTGTGTTAACTTTTAACTTTAAAGGGACAATGTATAAAGTCCGATACATGCTGTATATAGACACAAAAAAATTAGAAAATAACAGATCTGCAGAAACACTGATATGCAAGATTTGATTTAAATATACATAGGCTCAGCCCTAACGGTTATCTTACTTCCATATCACTTTCACTAGCTCATCCGATTTAGCCTCTGGACGCAAGGCAGCATCATAAGCAACAATATTTCCATAGAATATCTTCTCCAACTCTTTCATCCATTTGGTCAACAGTAAGTTAACCTGCCATTTCGAAATTGCAAATTGCACGTAAGTAATGAGCATGCTTTATCAATTGCATTCCTTCGTAGATTTTTTTTTTCTAAACAAAGCCAAAACTGTAAAACATCCTGCTAAAGGTTCAGTCAAATTCAGCACCAACATTGCTTTTAACAGGTAATCTCACTTACTGAAAAGTATCCTTAAATAATTTAAAGCATCTCCATCCTATGAGAAAATTGAAATATCAAAGTAACAGAAGAGGGTCAACAGTGAAGAAAAGGGTCGCCATAGGAGGTCACCTTATTAGTAACTGAATGGCATTCCAACAGTGACACGCACGTTACTCGCAAATTGAATGTTAATGTTGCAATCTCAACTATTTCTACGGAGTTGAACTAAGAAAAGCATCACAATATCCTAGATAGTTTCATATGATGACATGACAGATTAAGGATCTATGTGCTAAACTAGTAATAATGTTATTTTTCAAAAAGAATAAAAAAAATAAACAGTCATCTGAGATTTATGCATGATTTAAAGTGAATAGTTCTGCTTAAGTTCTGTGGAATAGGCAATATACTTTTTCTAACTGACCTAATCATAAAGAAAACAAAAATTCAAATTCAACACTAAAGCAAATATAATAAACAAAAAATAACAGGAAACACATTACCCCAGCTTTAGAAACTCTCAACTCTACATCATGATTGTAAATTTCATACAAGTATTGCCCAAATTCGACACCCTCCTTCCCCTCCTGTTTTAAACGACGCAAGCAAAGCCACATATGAAGTACAAGCAACGTAAACGTCATTTTAAAGGTCTTCTCCAAATTGAATACTGCATAAGAGAGAAATATATAATGTCAAACAACAACAACAACAAAAAACCGGTAGTAACAGGATAAACTCGAAAATGTATACTATACAAGGTTTCAATGTTTGACCTAACGATGAATACGAACTCACCATCATAAATGGCGGGCTTCTCTACTTGTGAAATGACGCGGTGGAACACGACATTGGCTCCCCGAATGGACTTACTTTGCTTACTATAGAACAACATAAGCTTGAGAAAAAAATGCCTTACACCTCCATACTTAGGGTCCTCGACTCGGAGTTTGGAATCAGGGGGTAATGCTAAAGAACAGGGCTTAGAAAAGAACATTTTATCCAAATTGACCTGTGAACAACAACAACAGGTTAAAATCGAAACAGAATCAGACATAACAACAATACGAATAACGAACACCGTAATTCCTTACCGGTGGTTTGGTAGGAATGGCATTGTTAGGTATGGAATCGACGGCTGCTGCAGAAGCTTTAGCGTAGCTTAGGCGTGGAATGAAAAGAGGATCGGGTTTGATTTTGGTGAGCTGGGAAGCTTGAGAAGCAGCTCTGCTCCATCTGGATAACATCTAGGAAGACGACCCGATATCAAATCGATCAACCAACTATTTGGCGCTGCTTTATACTCTTCTTTTCTATGTTTCCTAAAACCCTCGACATAACATTTGGGGACATTTTCGTGATATATTTGCTACGTGGGAAAATGTTTACCACGTCATGTGGCCAATTAAAATGTAGGGGTTTAAAGCGGGTTTACATTTCTCGTTTCTCACTTAAAACTTTTAAGTGCGGTTTGGAGAATTTCAAAACGAAGTTTGGGAATAATTTTGCACTGTCATATGCTCGCATGGATAATTTACGAGTTTCGGGTTTCTTCCATCATCCATAATATTTTAAAAAATATGAAATGATTTTTCAATTTAACACTAATAAAGGTAATGACCTATGTTTTAAAATCCTATAAGTAAACAAAAGAATGTTTCATTGCAGTTTAGTATATTACAAGTTAAGTATATATGTATAGCTACAAATATATCATTTATTTTATTTTACAATAGTTAATAAACTTTTATATAATTTAATATCAAATATAATTATATATTTGGATATGTGTTTGAGGATTTTATAATAAATTTCAAGGAGTTTTTCGGATATTTTCATCGGATTTTTTTGAGGTGCAAACCGGGGTATCTCATGATCGGAGAGTTTGAATTGAAAATTAAAATAAATCCATAATGTAAAAAGAAAATGTTAGACTTAAGATAAAAGAGCTTAATTTTGCCCTTCCTCTTCACCAAAGAAAAGAAGTTTAATCCTATTATAAGCAATTTTGTTGTCTTCTTTTATTGTTTTATTTGTGCATCATTTGGTTTATATTTAAACGATTTAACTATTCTTTCATTTGATAGTATCTTTTTTTTCTCGGGGCAAAGAGCACGTGCTCAGCCCTTGATTATTGTGATAATGTTTCTCGTCGGAAGAAAATCTGCTGTCTCGGACTTCCTATCCCATTTTCCTGTTCCCCTTTTAATTTTTGACATGTGTAAAAAAGATTCTAATGGTTTTTTTATTATACCCTAAATTGTCCCCGAATTAACCCGTCGTGGAATCTTTTTTACACATGTCAAAAATTAAAAGGGGACAAGAAAATGGGATAGGAAGTCCGGAACAACAGATTTTTTTCCCATATAATCATATGAAAATCCAAAGGGATTTCTTTTATCCTTTATTTAGATTCTCTAAAAAAAAATAGATATTTTGAAGAATTTAATGTTAAGGATTTTACTTTTTAAGTTGAAATAATGCAATCCAACATATTTTACTTATATATATGGTAACAAGCAAGACCAAAATTTCAAAGCAAAAGGTTTAAGCTATATACGAATTAGTTTCAATTTTTAACTCAAACAGAGATGGCAACCAAATCTTTGATAATGATGAGTTTCTTAGTTGTTGTATTAGTCTTTGTCTCATGTTAGTTCTTCTCTCTATTTAGATACTATGTAGTTATTTAAACTGATTTTTTATATATATAATTATGTTATATATAATAAAAAAAATATAATGAATGTAGGTTTGTAAAGGGTAGCAATGAGGCGGCGAGCGGACCAATTTTTGCTTGGACTCCATGCAAGAAAAATGAAGACTGTCATGGTGTATGTGGTAGTTGCAAACCTTGTATATGCGCTTGGTATACTAAGTATTGTATGTGTGGCGACAAAACACACATTTAAATCATAAGATATGTTATCTTCTTATGAATATATGGAATAAATAAGATAATATTTAAATTATCATATATATAAATAGATTTTCTATGAACATTGAAGTAATACAAGAGTATATCCAATGTTGTCACAAGACACCGACTGATTTTCGGTCATAAAGGTGTCACATTTAACATTAACACTAAATTTATATATATATATATATATATAGAAAAGGGATCAGGTGAGAACACCTCTCATATGCAAGAACACTTTTATATGTGAGAACACCTTCAAAACTACGTAGTTTTATTAATGAGAGAGGACAAAAAAGGAAATTTGCCCATTTTCTTTTGATGACACGCATACATGTTAGAGAAGGAGAGAGAAACTGATACTTTTTTAATTATTGTTTGTTTTATTTTGTTTAGATAAAATTTCCCGATTTTTTCGAATTTCGTTTTTAAATTTTTTTATACCATTGAATTTGTTTTGACGAGACGTTTATTTTGAGTACCATTGTTGTTAGGAAAAGTTGATGTTTTAACGTTTTGAACATATCAGTTATAATTTTGAACATACGTATTAATTTCAATATAAAAATTGTATAACAGCTATAAAAGAAAACATGTTTAAAAATTCAAAACGTATGTTCAAAAATATCCCTTACAATTTCATAAACTTAAATCTTATGTTCATAATAGCAATAGAACAAGAACTTAAATTTTATGCTAAGAGCAGTAACAAAATAACATGTTAAAGACTCATGTTCAAAAAAATATCTCACATGTTTAAAAATTTTAAAAAATCGTTTTTACCTAAGCATCATGGATCTCAAAATGAACATCTAGTTGACACGAGTCTAACAATATAAAAATCGTTAAAATCGGAGTTCGAGAAAGCCAAGAAAATGATTTTGAATTAAAAAAATTAAATGACAACTCATCAGCACCATATTCTTTCTTCCCTCTCTCATGCGCAACATAATCTAAATGGACAAATTTCCCTTTTGGTCCCCTCCTATTAATAAAACTACGTAGTTTTGAAGGTGTTTTCACATATAAAAGTGTTCTCACCTATGAGGGTGTTCTCACTTGATCCCTCCCCTATATATATATATATATATATATATATATATATATATATATATATATATATATATATATATATATATATATATATAAAATTACACTGTTAATTATATGTAAGTTCATTTCCTAAATTACATAAAATTATATGCAAGTTTAGAAAGCCTTCGTACCATAGAAATAAAATAACAGAATATGATACGCACTTTCTATGTTTAACTTAACCATAAGAAGAACTCACCTTCATAAATGGTAAGCTTCTCTACTTGTGAGGGTAGGATTATCTTGAGATCAAAATAAGGACCTGAGATAGAAAGAACAACGTTAGAGACGGGGTCGGAGTCCGACGATCAAGTCAGATGAGTTATTTTTATGGATAAAGATGATGAAAAAGTGGATAGAGAATAGTGAACATACCATTTTTGGAGGATCATGTCTTATTTTATACTAGAATTGAGTTGCTCTAGACACGTGTCGTCAGTTTATTAGGGATGAGTGAACAATTTCGTTATTCGGGAAGCTTCATGGCGTGTGCAAGGCATTGGTAGGTGAGGTAATTGCGGAGACGACGACACGTGTCCTTAGAGAGGCCGTTTGTTGATGAGACTGTTGGGATGCATCCACATGTATTGGGTGCTTTTTCAGGTCATATGCTGGTCATGAGACCTCGGTTTATTTGCTCGATCATCACCATAAAACAACATAAGCTTGAGAAACAAATGTCTAACACTTCCATTTGGACAACATCTAGTAGCGGACTGATTTTTGCTTGAACTGAATGCAAGAACGATAAAGACTGTCATAACAGATGGGGTATTTGCAAACGTTGTACATGCGATACAATTTCTATGTTTTGTCACTGTGACGAGAAATCACACATTTAAATCATTTGATATTGATGTGTTATCTTCTTATGAAGTATAATATTATATGAAATAAAATGCGGTAATATTTGAATTATCATATATGAACAGATTTTGTATTAACTGTGATTCTATATAAAATAGATTTTTCATATTTTTTTTGGCAAAAGATTTTGAAAAAGAAATACAATTCATGATTTTTGCAAACATATGTGATTTCAACGTCAGTAAAAAAATGATATGAAGTTCTATTCATTAATATTTTAAAATCTTTACCCTCACATCGTTAATTATTTTACAATTGATGTGTTTAAGTTTACCAAACTTTTAACCAATGTCAATGCCGTATTTAAAAATATGAGAAGAAGAAAAATTAAATAATATTTCTGATTCATTTTTTCTTTAAATACAAATTCGTAGACTCTTCACAAAAGTCTAATATAACTTAATTAAACGCTTAACTCAATGTGTGAAATTAAAAGTCGGACTTAATTTGAAAAAAGATAAAATCAATAAACCTAAATTCTTATAAGTTCGTAGGCTCAGTAAACCACCTAAGACCCACAACTGGAAAAGTCATATTGCCCATTCAAGCTAAACTCTAAAAAGATCCAAAATTTCAAATATAACTTTTGTGTTAATTATAAAGGTCATGATCTCTTATTTTACCGAAGGCTACAATACGTAATATTAAAGTAAATAGAACTAGGCTCAACGTTTTACATAAATGATACATCCCCCAATGTCGCAACCTATTTTATGTAGGGTTATGCAAGCCTCAACCAAGACAAAATATTAGACATCCAGCCGATGACGGAGAAGCTTAGACATGCTGAACAGACCAGAAGACCCATGAACAGGTCTAGCAACGAGTGAGTTCACTTCAATGGCATCTTAAAAGAACTAGCAATTCTAGTTAATTGACTATAAACTACTAACAATTTAGAAAATAAAATCATCTATGTACATAAATGTAAATAATTAGTGGTTGATACATATTGTTTTTGATACAAAAAGCTACAGACGTCTCTTCATACCAACTGCAGCTTCATCTTTGTTGGTTTGCTTTACTCACCTATTTCACCTATACCTACTATAAATATCAAAATTACATCTCGGTCAAAATTCCCCCCTAAATAACTAACACAGAATCACCTGTTAATCTGTATCACAGCAAGATTCTCAAAATTGGCATCGAAACTTCATAAGTTACTGAAGGTATTGCCGAAGACTTTCACCGCTCATTGTTTCCATTTCCTTGAGGATATCCTGTGCCAGAGATTTAACTGGTAGTTCCATGTCCTCCAGCAGCTCACCCAGGAAGGGTATGGTTTCAGGCAAAAGTACCAGATATTCTTCTTTAAGATTATCCAGTAGATTCTTCACTATTCTCAGTCCTAATGTCCGTGGCCGAACCTTTTCGCTCCGTGTTTGCAACAACACCTGAAAGTGTTGTTAAGTAATATAATTGTGACATGAAATATAATGTAGATATGAGGTTGCCCAATGAAATTTAAACACATTAAATAAGAATACTACATGTCACCATAAAATTTTAATACAGAATTTGAGATCAGACAACAGGAAGTCGCTAACTGCAAATTGTTCCCAGCTCTTTCTTAGCTTGGGAGTTACAAAGAAACAATGCATAATAACCAAGTCAAAACCAGCTAACTCAGTACATGATGAGACCGTATATCCTATCCCATTATTTGTTGAAATTTTAGAAATTAAAGAGTTTCGACTGTTTGGCATACGAGCACAAAATAAAGTTCATAGAAAAATGCCAAAGACTAGTAACTCTGTTCCATATCTTCCCCTAACTAAGAAAAAAATCATAAATTTCATTCATTAACAATCTTACACACATTGAATAAAAAAAATATCATTGGGAAAAGCAATACTTCGTTCAAGAAATGATTTGAAATCATGTGATGCAAAAGAATATACTAAGCGTGTAGATCTTTCAGTTAATAATGGATCCCAAAACAAACCAAAGGTTAAATATTTAGTCTTGTTTCTAATATCATGTGTATCACTAATATTAAGGTTTCCTTGAATGGTTAAGGGTTTCAACTTGTTTAAGATAGAGATCTCGAGTTCGAGCCCTATTGTGTGCAAGAAAATTTAATTGGAAGAATCCACCTGAAGGGTGTATGACAAGCCTTGAACCAGTTAAACGAATTAATTATCAAACAAAAATACGTGTATCAAGCCAGCTACATATGTATCTCAAATATGAGGATAACATAAGTACCATGATGCTAATAAAAAAGATTCAATAATTCAATAAGTACAAATCAACATAAAATAAGTACATGCAAGATATGACAAAAACTCACCTCATGGTTCAAGGGCTTCCATAGAAGATCCGTCCCGGAGTTAACAGCCATTTGACCGATGCAAATGACCAATAACTCATCAACTTCATCAACAGGTGGTATGCTTGGATGATCTTCAAGAGAAGTTGGTGGCTCTATTACAAGCTGCGATACAATGGGCTTTAACAGTACCTGTAAAAGCATTCATCAAATCACAAATCAATAACAATAAGAGAATGGTAAGAGAAGAATCAAGAATTAGCTTCAAAAGCAAAATTATGCTGATCGTAGTGCAATGTGCATTAATGGTGTAGAAAATACCATCTGAGACTCACTGTTTTCAGTATTACCTCCTATTATTCCAGAAGAAAGTTCACAAGGCTACAACTTTAGTTGGCAAACATATAGCATTTGACAACAGAAAACACAGAAATGAACAAATACTAAAGTTGAACTGCTATCATCTATAACTAACGCCACAAATAACCCTGCTTAAAAGAAATGTCACAAAATTACATGGTTTACTTGCATTCAGTACCATATATTTTATGCATCTCGAAGAACAGGTGTCTAGTTACAGCAACTGTACAGAAAAAATGAAACCATTTCTTCTAGCAAGCAGCATACAGGTATCACATGTCACAGATAGAAGTAGCAGTCACTTGTCCATGTATTGATAGGTTTACAAGTTTGTTACTAGAACGATGAGTAAGCACTAAATAGGGAATTCAGATCTTAGAAAACATTCAACACTTAACAAAGTTCTAGGATATCAAACAAAAAAATCAAGGCAAGAGTCCTCTATAGGAAGCAAACAACTACCTGATTACATATCATCAAGCAAATGAAAACAACAGACTTGGCAAATTTCAATTAACTCTAATTTGTAACCAGCCATATGAAGTGTAATGACTGAACAAGCAAGGAAAAGCATCTCACAGTATCATAATCAGTTGTTCGAAGCACATGAAATATGATCAATGCTGAGAACTAATATATGATAATAAAAAATGAAAAAAAAAAAAAACCATATTCCACGAATCCCATAATATTTTTAATAAACATTTCTGTGCTGGCTAATAACAAAATACATGCAACAGAAAGTAAAAAGGCAAAGGTTACTGGCCTGGAAATTTGAAGAATCCAGAAATTTGGGATTCCCAGTGTCGTATAGAAAACATTTATGTAAAGCTGATACGACTAGTGCCCTCAGGTGCCAGATTTTAAGCGCCAACACATCGTCTTTGTCTTTTATATCACCAGCTGCTTCCTGAATCTTGGCTTTCTTTTTCTTTCGAATCAAACCGGCACCTTTTGCATCTGATGCATCCAAAAGGTGTCTCACACAACCTTCAAGCAAGTACTTGAAGTAATGGACAAAAAGTGACCTGCATTACGAATGATCTAATTCAACTGACAATGCTTTATTAGAGATGATTCAGACTGTAACATATTTCAACCGACTAGTATCGTTCCTAGGCGACCATTCACTGAACTAGTTAATGAAAAATAAAAAGTTGCCTAACTCACGCGTGAACTGCAGACTTCTACAGAAAAAGGTACTTGAGAACATCCTTAATAACTTTTATGATATTCTAAGTAGATAGAAAATCACTTTATACTCAAAAGAAGTATAATTTAGAGCCACAATTTGGCAGACAATATAACCCTTCCTACGATAAACATATCACACATAGTAAGGTTAATAGAACACTAAGATGTCAAATCAAGCAAATACATGTACTTACCTATGACTCTCAGCAAGCTTGTTCACAAGACGAAAGAAGGCAATGGACCTATCAATGGATTTACCCCCTTCATTGGAAATTTCTCCAACATCTGATTCAGCCCAATCAATACTACTAATAAAGAGAGGCTTGAACATCGACTCTGTGAGTTTCATTGTCAGAGAAATCATAGCATCAGTGACACTTTCTTCTACGACATCAATGTTCAGAATTGAAACAGGGTGTTGACGACGAAGATCAAGAGCACGCAAGCAAAGTTCATAAATCTTTCCATAATAACCACTAACAGATGATTTATCCATGTTAGTAATTAAGCTCTTTAGCATTTGGAAAGTGATTGACAAACTTGAATCCCCAGAGTCAACTGAATCAGAATATATCTTCAGCAAAGGTGGCACAGCAAGTCGAACCTGGACAAAGTGAAAGCAAAAATGATATTTCTTGAGGTATGATTGAAGGTGAAAAGAACAAGCTGCTTATAAGGACTTACAGGAATTTTCTCAGTGAGAAGCTTCCGTACTGCATCAGCTTTCAGTTTCAGCTTTGGCTTGGATTCAGTTGTATATTCAGGGCTAAGTACAATAATTCTTAAAACATCTTCAAGATATGGATTTAAAAAGCCACCAAGCTTGTCTACAACAGCCTCCAATGTAACAAGTACAGAGTGCATCAAAGATTCCACAGATGCTGGAAGTGCACTGGAGGTGCTTTTATCACCACCACTAGAAGAAACTCCATGAGATACTTTAATCATATTTTTCATCATTCTAGGCAGCTCAGTTAGTGCCCTTGGTCCAAGAACATTAACCAAGGCACCTGTTGTCCGAAGGCAGCCAGAAGAGATGGCTAAGTTGTGTGAGCTTATGGCTTTTGTAATTGATGGAAGACATGCATTGAAGATGGAATAATCAGAAGAAAAGGCATGTGCCAAAACTTCCAGTGTCGAAATCGCTGAGAGTTTCACTGAAGAATCGACTACATCTTCTGTACCATCTACTAACCTCACAATTTCCAAGCACGTCTTATGCAAAGACTCGGTAGAATTCCTATCCATATGAAGCCAATCTTTACTTGATTTTATGTTCTTTACCCTTTTCCCCTTGTGCTTCTCTTTTGTTGATCCCTGCTCCCTTAATTTTTCACAAAGAAGTCCAAGAGCCTAATTGCAAAGTACAACAAAATTATAGAATTATTTAGTTCAGCAAACTGACACGTATAAGAAATTCCAAGCCATTGAGTTATAGAAACACTAAAACTTGTGCATTTTCAGATAATTCAAGATTTATATACACAAAGAACACACACAGCACTACACAATGTAGAAATTTATGTTTCTTGCAAAGTATTGTCAAAAAATTCATTTTTTCAGCCTCAATTCTACCGAAGTGGACTGCTCAGAACTGTATTAAAGATAGACTCAAGAATAATGGGTAAATTTCAAACTAACCAAATGAACACCACAAACGTTGCAACTCTCGTAGCACAACATATGTCAATAACTCAACTTTCTTTTGGCTTGCTAATGGTCAACTTTGCATAGATAGATAAGGGGCATTACCTAATAAAAATGCCTAATTTATAAACTCACTCAATATATTTATTTCTACAAGATATCAACTGTTACCAAGTCCATCAAAGCCGCAACCTTTAAATATTTGTTTTCAAAGAACATATTATTGCAATAGTGAACCATATACCTTCTTTTGCACATCTCCATCCGAATTGTTAAGCAAACTGATGATGGCTCTGAAGTATGCAACTGGGCTCATCAGTGTTGTAGAATTCCTCAAGAGACTATCCATACATTCCTTCAACTTCAGTCGAATTTTAACAGGAATACTTATTTGCTTTCTTTTCGTGTTGATAAGTTGTAAGAGTGTAACCACATGTTCCATGAGTGCTTGAAGAGTTATCTGCAAAGTACAACAGTACTATTAATATTATCTAGTCTAGCCACTTCCTGACCGAAATCAACAGAGGTATATGGAAGCACAGACAGTAAAGTTAGAATATTTTCCTAACACCTAAATTTAAACACAAGAAAAATCACATTTAAAACTAATACTAGAAACAAAATTGAAGTGATGACCTCAACTCAACACCACTAGAAAGGATAAGTGTTAGAAACCAAATACCCAAAGCCTCTTTGCTAGACACCCCAGATGGTTTGCTCAAACTATAGAACCTCCAATACAACATGCAGTAGGGGAACATATTCCACATAACCGGGGAGGTCTAAGACATTTATGGAATTTTTAAATTAAACACTTTAACATTTATATCATCAGGTAAACCATGGATTGAATTTCCCTAGAGATTATTGTCAAGTTCTTAATCTAAGGCTCAAGCATGAAAAGCGAAATTGCTATACAGTAGTAATACAAGAAATAAGGTGTTAATTCTCAATAATGCCAATGCTCACTGAAGCAAAAATATTGAAACAAATCACACGCACCTGGATGCTATCACAATCTTCACTCGATTCAATCTTGAACACGAATTCTGGACCTTGCAATTTGTGTAAAATGAAATCCATGGCAAATAGTGATTCTATAAACAGTTCTTGGCATATACTGCCAGCTGCTATAAGTTGAACCAGCTTAACAACAGATGGAAGCCATATCATGCATGAATATTGGTCACATATCTGCAGAGAAAAAGCGTACTCCCATTCTCTCTTTAGAGAAGATGTAAGATTATCCAAAATATGTGCATCACCAAGGTATGATGCTCCCTTCCTCAACACCAAGGACCGAAAAAGGAGGACCAACAAGGTGGCCAAGCTATTGCATTCACCCAATGTTCTGTAAGAAGCACGTGAATTAAGCAGAGGACATAAGACAGATCAGAAATAATGGAATTATAATGGATAATACCTTAAAAGAAATACAACAATCGACAGCCTCCTATGCTCGGCCACTGAGGGCAATATATTCACAAAAATCTGCAAAAAATAGCCAATCAAAAGATCAGTTTAAAGGAAACTAACTTTTATTATAGGTGCTCAACACATGAGGTTAAATTAACAGATCACCTGGAGTAACTCTTCAGTGTTTTCTTTCTTAGCCAGCCAACAGGGGATAACAGCAGATATGAGATCCTCAAACACACGTTGTGAATAGCTATCAATCTAGTTATGCCACGGAACACCAAAAAAGTAAGTGTGGTTAGTGCTAAAAGAGTAGGATACCATGTTCAGCAAAGGACTACCTTATTAACATTTATGTCAAACTATTGGTCCAAGAATATTTGAATATCCAAACCTAGAAGTGTCTCTATTAAAGCAGTAAACAAGTGCTTACAATTGCAAGGATACCACATAAAAGTTCACACAAAATGAGCACACAATTATCTGTACAAGGCAAATAGATTTCACGAACCTGGGTGACGGTTGATTCTCCAATTACAGCAAGTATATCAACCATATGCTCCACTATTTTGTTTGGAACAACCTTGGCGACTGTTGATAACACAGAGAATACATGGTTGCGTGTGACTCCATCCTTAGCAACACGGGCACACTTGACCAACAATTCAATGTCTATTTTGTTTGTCACATCATCCTGTGGTGAAAATCAGTTAGATCGAACTAAAAACAGATACACATAAAACCAGATGAGACCAAAATACATGATAGCACTCCTATCTCTTAGCTATTTTTGTTTCCAAAATGAGCAGCATACCTTTGGTGGGACGGAGTTCATAAATGTAGCAATTATGTCTTCCACTACTAATAAGAGTGCCTGTGGGAGATAATGCGCAGAACCAGGCATGGCCTCGGAAGTACCAGATGATGCATGGATCCACTTCTCATCACGGGTTAGTTCCAACTCATTTGGAAAAAAATTCCCAAGAAGCTCAAACAAAGGCCCGATAAGACTTCCCCTAAAGCAATTCAATTCCACCGAGTGAGAACACAGGCAAATTAGCTGCACATATTAGAGTTGAGACTAGTCAATGAAAACAAACCTGTTAGCCATGTCTTTCTTCAGTAGCAATATGTCAAGCAAGGAACTGAGTGAATGCAACATAGTATCTCCTTTATAAACCACGCCATGGTCTGAGCTCGATGCTTGATGAGCTATTGATTTCTTTTTCCTTTTCCCATGTGTTGAACTAGTTTTACAGCTGCCTTGTTTTAATATAAAATCAAGGGTCTGTGCTACTGTAGAAGGAGAAATCTGCATCATCCAGAATATTGCCTATCAAGTCTCAAAAAATGAAATGTAAATCATGTAATACAGTTCAGATAATAAAAATAATGGCAAATATCTTACAGCAGGAATCCCCAATAAGCTATGAAGGTCAACAAGTGAGAGAATGAGTACACGTAAAGCAGCCAAAGTAACCAATATATATGAACTGTGTTAAGACAGAAGTCAATTAAGGCCCAATACAAGCCCAAATTGCACAATCAAGTTTCCAAAAACCTACCACAGATGCTCCTCTGAGGAACTTTTGCAAGGAAATGTTGCGTCTTTTATAAGCAATTCATATTTGTAAAAACAGACTAGTTAAATTAAACCTCATGCCATGATTAATTCATATTATGTGACTAAACCATTCACTAGAATATTCTTTCACACAGCAATTTCCAGACCTACATTTTCGAACTAAAAAAAATTGTGCAAAGAGAGACTTGAATCAGCATCACACAGAGCTCAAAATGAGTTCTTTGCACAAAATATGCAGAGGATTCATAAATTCTACTAAAGGTCTGATCAACAAACAACTAGTGTAATGCAATATATTCTAAGAGAAGAGCTAATCAAGGAAGAGAATCAAAACTGTAAATAGGATGAGAAAGAAAAGCTAACATTCAAACGTAGCAGAGCTTCTCGGGTTTCATTGTGGATATCACCATTAGTATTCTGGAGCAACAATACAAGCTCATAAAACAGAAAACCCTGCAAGAAAACAAGAAAATAATATAGAAATGAAAAACTATTAAGCAAAAATGACCAGGCAAATCAAGAGCGGCACAGCCAAAATAAACCACAATGACTTTACTTTTTTTATACCAGTTATATAAACATATAGAACCTGAAATTATTTGATTCAGAAAATAAGCAAAACCACTTCCATTACCATTTTAAACACACAAGTACAAAGTGTTCCATACGACAAGTAATCTACAAGTTAAGCTAACCTGTTTCTCAACTGTCAAATGCCCATATAACTGGTCAGTTAACTTCTGTAGAACAACAATACAAGGTTCCGCAACAGAAGATTCTTCTGAAGAGAATCCATCCAACTGAAAGAAAAATCAAGAGAGAATATTGAAGTGTGGAAAATAGAAACATATATACAGCCAATTGAGATAAAGTAACTGGCAGTTAGATCCTTACTTTCAAAGCCTTTAACAAGTAATCTTCAAAGCCGTCAGCTGAAGAAGGTGGAATAGAACAGATCTAATGCAGAATAAGCAACGGACTTAGACTGAAAATACTGTTGTGCGATGAAGATAATAATGAAAGTTAAGAAATCTATGTATTTACGTTCATTCAATACCTCTAGTAAAAGGCACAGGATCTTGATTTCAGTTTTGGATAATTTCTGGATCAACTTATCTCCCTTAAAATGGATTGGTTTCCGTCTTTCCAATAGTTGAGCCAAATACATTTCAACATCTTTAAGTCGCAGCATCTTGTTGCCCAATCCTTTGAGCAAAGATATTATCATGAGCTGCCAATAACATCCATCCCAATCAGTTTTTATGCCATACATAATATCTTTGACAAGAATGGTCAGTTTAATTAGATCCCACGAATGGATAAATTTTCTCATCTATTTACACTTGAATTTTTACACCCTAAAATAACCTGGAAAGCTAAGAGAATAAAGGGAAAACCTTTCCATATGTAGAAAGCTGAAGAGCATGTCCCAAGATAAAGGAGAAAATCTTTTGCTTTGTGGATTGATCAAATCTGAAAATTGGAAGTTAGCAACCTCGTGAATAGAAATCTCAGTAATGGTCATAAAGAGAACTGAAAGAGATCAACAACACAAATAAGACTCATTCTAAACTGCAATGAGTGATATATGGCTACATTTTCAAAACCAAAAAGTTCATAATTTAGTAAAATAAAAATCCTAAAAACAAAACAACTTGAAGCATGATTTGCTTATGCCTATTGGCAAAAAGCAATGAGCCAGGAAATTAACGTAAAAGCTAATTTAAAACTATTGGACAAGGAAATGATTAATGCGCTCAATAATACCTCTGCTCAATATTTTGCGGCACAAGAAGACCTCCACAGGGTGAGCCAAGCAGAGAAGCCAACAATGAAGGAAGAAAGTTCTTATCTGATAATATAACCCTTTTATGTTGTACGAATAAGCTCAACAGTTCATCAAGAAATTGACTCCAATTTGCATTTTTTTTCCCTGACATGCATGTCAGTCAGTTTTTACAGGATGCATCGTACTTTTAGCACATAAAATTCATTCTAGGTGGCGGTCTTACCATTTCTCTTGCTCATATAGTCAACACGACGGGAAAGTGCATAGAGTCCTTCAATACAGTCCATGGCAGTGGTTCTAACGTCCTAAACAAATATCAAGGAATTAGACCAAGACAATATACCAGAGAGAGCCCAAATGTGATCAGTAGAATAAGGAACAAAAAAAGGAAAGCATGACAAAGACAAGTTTCTCATATATTAAACCTGGCTATCACAGGCAAGTGGAACAAGAAGGGCAGGGAAATTAGCCAGAAGTTGAAGCAGCAATCCTTCATCAGGCTCCAAACAAAGAAATGCAAGACAGCGAAGACTCTCAACTTGGACAGCAACCGGAATATCTGTAAACAAATGCAAACAACACGAGCATACACCAGTCCATTAAACCCTCAGCCAATTAGAGCAAATTAGATTAACAGTTTCTTGTGAAAATCAGTGTACAGAAAAAAAGGGAAAAATGAAAAGCAGTACAAAAAAAAGATAAGCAGAAAGCAAAAGACTAGTACAAAAAATGTGTTACAGCTTGATACTCCTAGCATAAGCGCAATACTAATTCTAAAAAGGCAACACCAAAGTATCTATATCATTTCAGACCACCATTTCAGACCACCACATAAATCAATAACATCTCAATCTCCACAGCAAGAGCAACGACACAATAATCATAACACAAATTATTGAAAACAATGTAAAGTTTCTATCTTTTATCAATTCAGCACAATTTTAGAAGTATCCAATTTAAGTCCAAACAATATTTACACTAAGCTAACAAACTCCTTGACTGTAGATGTATACACCACTTAAGGAGAAAATGAATCAAGGTTACTTCCGCTATCATTGCAACAAAAGCAGTAGACAATATAAAACGATACGAGACAAATAGTTAACTCGCAAGGTTTTTTTTTCTTTTTACTTTGCCCTGAGATGATATCACTCATCAAACCCAAATAAAGTTCTTGTGGGTTACAAAACCAGTCATCAATATCCAATCTATCTCTTTGTCCATCAAAGAAAAGAATACGATTAGACTACATATCTTTTTGCATTTGTCCAGTGCCTATATGTGAGCAGCTCTCAGCTAATCTTTTAATTGGCATAAGATCCGCAGCCAGCAATATATCCTCTTACAGGAAGCCTTGTGTCAATAAAATATAAAGCAAAATAAATGAGGAGAAATTAAGCACCTTCTTCAGTGAAAAATCCAGATAGAAAATCAATAGGAGAGACTCGGGATTTTGAAACAAGGTAATGAAGGTGTTCCTTGAACACGTGTTTTGATTGAGAGGCAGAAAAGAAGACAAACAGATCCCGACGTCTGTTGACCACCCAGTTTCCATGATCCTCCTGAAAGCGTAACAAATACCCAACGGCAATTAGTATATGGAAACAAGGAAGACGCATGACAAAAAAACAAGATGCATATAAAAGTCACTAACCAGAAAGGTATCTAGAGTTGCTACTGATATAAACGCTTCTAGTAGCCTCCAAAACAGACAAATTAGAATATTTGCATTTAATGCGTTGACATCATGATCAACCAGCTGATCTAGGAACCCTTGGCATTCCCATTGAATCATCACTTTATTAAACTGCCACCATTAGGAGACGCAAACTTTCAAGATTTTGAGGACACATGTGAGAGAAGGCAACATAATTTCATAGTCAGAATATAACCTCATTCTGGAAAACATCAGAAGAACACTCAAAAACCTTCCACTCGGTCTTTAGAACAGGAAAGCAAGCGTCAAAAATAGCCAAAAGTCGCCAACTCTCTGTCATGAACAAAAAAATTTGAAGACAGTTTCATCATGATCTATCAGTAAATAGCTGCACAAGCAATAAATGCAAGAATCAAAGTGAAAGGTACATCAAGCATAATACAAATTATACAATAAATTCTCCCTGGAATTGGCTTAGTAGAATTCAGATCCAATAAGTGCCTTACAACAGCATTTTCTCTCACATGCACATATTAATTCATAAGAACAGAACTATACTGGCCCATATTACAAATCATATACTTCAATTTCTGAACCCATCCTATGTTCTTGCTTTTTTTGGGTGTACTATGCCCCTACAATTGCCATTTGAAGCCTCTACCAAAAATTAATGGATAGTTCAGTACTTCTGAATAGATAAAAAGGAGAGAGGGAGAGAGAGAGAGAGAGAGAAGATATGCTTGAGAATAAGGTGAGAATATGTAGAAGATGGAAACAGAAGTATCCCCCAGCATGCAATTCTGCAGATGCCAGAATTCTGATGCATTACTATGTGATTTTGGCACCGCTCAATGTGTTTAAATGCATTGAAACCGGATTTTAATAGACAGAGGTTATGGATCAACTTGTGCCAGCCACTACGTGCAAAGTGGCTAGATGGAATTGGCCACTAGCAAGGTTTACCTTCTTGCTGCTCCACCACTGCACCTAGGCAATAAAAAGTTTAACTCTGTTGACTGACACTCACTTCAACCTAGCAAAGTTGCTTATTCTATGGTACGTTGGACTTCATACACACCTCAGCATTTCTCGACACTAGATATAACAATAGGGATGCAAGACAAACACATTCTTATTTTGAGTAGAAAAATACCATTTTTTGCACTTATAAATGATTGCATTGCAGCCAAAAAGAAGAGTGTTTTTGAAAAATGAGAGTCCTTGCAGCTCTTGATAAACCAAGATGTACACTCAGCAGGATTTCTTGACAATGTCTCTGCCAAGCTGCTAACGATCTTTGCATTAACAGCAGCTGTGTTTTCAGGTTGTAGTTTCTGCATTATCATTTCACATCACAATATCAAAGTTACTCAACTGATATAGAGTCAAAATAGAAAAATAAGAAGCTAGATATAATAGAAGATAAACTTCAATGAAAGCATTATGAAAAAGAACAATGACAAGTAGCTTCCAACAACCCATTTAACAAATTTTCCAACGATGGATCAACCTATTAAACACCATGAAACACATGTAGGGCAATTTGAGAGTAAACCAATATAATGCACTAGGCGAATGACATTAAATATTCTTTCTCATTGCAGTAACAAAATTCTTTTATCATGATTCAGGTGAAAGTTACACAGGCACATCCCAATTGAAAATTGAAATAATAACCAATCATTTTCACAAGTTTTCAACTTATTATTGACACATAGCAAAACTTTAATGGAGAAAAGTCATCCAACGAAAGACATGGTACAAGATATTAAGAGATTTCAAGGAGAAAAGAAAGAAATACCATTTCTTGAGTGGGTATATCCTTCAGATTTTGGTACATTTTCCAGTTCATTTTCTTTGCTAAACCCAAAATCTTCAGATTTAGTCTCCGAGTCTGCATGAAACACCAAAGAACAAATAAATATCAATGAGAAAAGAAGCAAATAATCTATGTGGTCTTGATTGAAACCAAAACCACAACTTAGACATAGCACTACATCCAGACCGTAGGTAAGATTAGGAGGAAAGGAAATATCATGGTAGCAAAATCCTCCATATACTCAGTCTGATGATTAAATCTTGAGATGGCAATCTCCAGGACTGAAGTAGCCACATCACCAGCCAGCGTATCATTAGCTGATGAGCCTGAAGATACAGGAAGTTTGTGAGTAGTGAATGAACTGAAGTACAAAATATAGAAGTCCAATTAAAATGTTTTCAACTTTGACCTGAACCAGATAGCTAAGTTTCGTAAGTGAACCCAATATTAATAAATAATCATGAGGAATATCCTGATATGCAAAGGAAAAACAGGCACTACAAGTTGCACTCACTCAAATTCCGTGTGCTACTGCATCTTTTGAGCACATTACCCAGTGCTTTCAGAAGATCAGAAGCATTTATTATTTGAGACAATCCCTCAAGTGATAGTGCTGCTTGAACAACTTTCAAGTCATCATCATGAAGCTGGGACAATATTGCATCTCGTATAGTAACAACCTTCTGTACACCAGATCCATCAAAAGATATACAAGACAACAGAAAAGAATCAGATTATTCCAAACGTAAAAGCATTCTCAGAATAATGGACATGTATGAATTTAAGGTTAAGACAAACTATCATAGTAGATGACTCTAGTTGAAGAGGTATTTGCAACTATGATGCAGAATCTCAGCAAAAACAACTGAACATAACTGGCCAGCATATCAGCCAGGCTGAACCAGCTAAATATTTCAAAGAAACAAACAAATTTAAGCGGTAATGAGACTCAAGGTCAAGTTAAATAAGTTTTTAACAAAAACAATGCATGCAACTTTCAGGTCAGCGAGAAGAAATTTTTCTCCCTAAGAAAAAGGAGGTTCAAGATCTAGAAAAAATCTTGCGGCACCCAGATAACCATACAAAAGGATCCTCGGGTAGGAAAAGAAAGCACATGAAATACACCGTAAAATAGTTTAGCTAAGATGGAGAAGGAAGGAATTAATAGTGACTAAATATAGAAATAACATTGCAAGCCATAAAATATACCACAACCCTGAACAAATTGAGTAACTACAACAATCAGATATATCCGACTTGATAAAAAAAAAACAAGCAGAGTTATTGACAAAGTGATAGGCAAAAGCAATTATATTAGAAGGCTAAAAATTCTTTCAACAATCCATTTACCACATACCACTTTCCAAATATTTGATACAACAAAAGATATAGAAAAAAAAATTATCCAGCAAATATTACCTGAGAATCAAAATTTGAGTTATTCATTATGTTAGACATCTTCAAACCAGACAATGTAGCACGTCTAACTTCAGCCTGTTATAAATCAAAAAGGCATAAGGAGACTTGACAAAAGACATATAAAATCCTTCCACATGTAACTGAATACTCAAGACACAAAAGAATAATACCCTCGGATGGTGTAGGCCAAGCCAAATCTTGGACTCTGATGTAGACATTGACAAATCCAAGTTCCCATCCAACATCTTACCTAAAGTTTCAATTGCTGAATCATCTTTCTTCGATTTACCTCTGGAATCCTATCATGTAGGAAAGAATGTATGAGAGAGAGGGGGGAAGGAGGAGAGAGTGTAAGCCCATGACATGCTAAAGTGAGCTGACGTACCTCCATAAAGTTGCGAACTCCATGATGAAATTCAGTTGGATATTTCTCATTAGCAACCATCAAAATCTTCTTCGCCCAGCTTCCTGAAAAGGAATGGTATATAAAACACAGAAAGCTGAATGCTCCATAATTACGATAAATAATCGTTGAGCAAAACCACACCATAATAACATAACAAAAACTCCATTAATGGCAAACAGATTTCCATGCATCAGTTCAAGAAAATGATAAACGGGAATCAGTATGTTATGCAGGAAACTCAAATTTAATGGCAAGATAAAGTAAACATATATAAATGAAGTAACCAGATAACATATGCAGTAAGATAAAACTCTAAGCAGAAAGACAATGACAGTGTTTAATTCACACCTGAATCAGAAGGTACTGAATTGTCATTTCTTTGTGCCATTTTTATGCAAGATGAGAGGAGCCTAGAGATAACATTTTCAACCAGAGGCTTCACTGGAATTGTCTCCATTATGGATATCAAAGTACAGCAACTTCCCTTATCAGAACTGCCAAAAATCAGAAACAAAAATAGAAGTGAAAATAAATTCACGATTATGGGCTAGTTTGGCATTGCTGTGGGGGAGAAGCAGTTGCTGGTGGAGAAAGTGTTGTGGGGAAAAGTGTTGCCGGGAAAAGAAGGCAAAAGTTGTGAAATGTTTGGTAAACACATTTAAAAAGTCTTAAAAGTCAACAGAATAAACAGAAAAATATGTATTTATTAAAATTTATTGAAAGTTAAGCCTATTTTAGTAAAAAAAAGTATCAATATCAGCTCTCTGCACAACTTCTAACAACTGCTTTTCCCAAAAGCTAGAATTTCCAGCTTTTGCTGAAAGCAACTTTCCCTGCTTTCCTAGCTTTCTCAGAAACAGTTTTGCATTTACCAAACACTACTTTAAGCTGGGAAAACAATGCCAAACTGGGCCTATGAATCAGAATAAAGTAGGTCAGCAACTTAATTGGAAACAGGAAACAGCTCGATCAATACCAGTTGTCAACCAAAGATTCCAAAAGCAAAGCAAGGAATTTATCGATATTAAACTCCTTGGAAAGCTCTAAAAGAACCCCAGCAATATCCCTACAGATACAAATAATAACAATCAAATATGACAAGCAGCAAATACAATCATCTTGGTTTTGTAATTGTTGAAACATGAAAGATAACTGGATTCTTACTTAGTTTCTGTCACAATCTCCAGAGCTTTCATTGGGAACACATCTACGGATTGCAACTGATAAAATTTATGCAAAATAAAACAAAGAACAATGATAATGACAAAAAAAATAACGAGAAAAATTACGCCAGTACTCGGAACAGTAACTCAGGGAGCATATAAAACAAGGATCTTAAATCATACAAAGCACTAAAGCAAATAAAAACTAGTTACAGTTGACAAGCAACGTTTTACTTTACATCGTTAGGTTCAAAGATCTGTGGTCGGAAAAACACCCTTTTATATGAAAAGGTGTGCAAAGCTATCGTTTAAGATGGTGATCGCAAATCATAACAATGATGAGAAATCACAAAGAGAATTCAGATCACATCCATCCATAAAAGTAGATACAACAACTGAGACAGAAGCTGCATGCATAATAAAAGCCAATGCAACAAATAGATTGGAGCATAACCAAAAAACAGAAAAACAGCTGGAAATTTGATTCAGAAGGTAGTACCTGAACAAGGTTAATTAAAGCAATAACTGATAGCCGAAACCACTGCAGATCAGTCGCCTCTTTTGCATCTTCTCGGGCCATCTCACAAATATACCGAATCAAACTTTTAACAAGCTTAGGATCCAATGCGACTTTACTTGCTAGCAAACCGACAATCATTAATGCACCAGCCTGCATAGGACCAAAGTTCACACTTCACAAACTGAAAATAAAATTAAGTGGGTGTCCGTTTCAGTTTTCACTCCGAACCACGGATGATATAGTGCTTGGTTAGGTTTTAAAAAACAATAGTTGTTAGGTTTTTTATGGAAAAAACCTCTGTTTAGAGCTTTTCACAAAAAGCACATTGCAGGAGCACTTCACAGAAAGCTTTTTTATATTTATTTTTATTTTGAAAAATTAACTAACATATTTTGATAAAGCATCTTGCTTTTCTCCATAGGATTTCTATTCCACATTTGCTTTTCATACCCCATTAATAATTTAATACAAAATAAAAATCTTGATAATACTAAATTAGCTTAAATGAATGCATGTTTAGAACTGATGTCTTTTAGTAAATAGCGAGCCAAGAAATTTTTTTAAGTAAAATATAATTTCGTAGACTTTTTCATATAGCTACGTGAGCTTTGAAAAAAATATATATAATAGAGATCTATTCAGAGTTGTTATTACGACTAGTTTTTACTTTTTCAAAATTATCGTATTATCGAGATTATTTTACTAGCATCATATAATACTTGTTTGTGTATAATCATTATTACATATTGATTTAAAACATACCTTTTTTTCCTTTGTAATATGAAGTCAACAACTCATCATAGAGTTATCAAACACTAAGCTAAGCTAACAGTTAGAGCTGCAATCTATTAGATGAACCAAACAAACCCTATAAGATGATAGACATTTGAATCTATCGAAAGAATATGAGCATCTTCTAAACTTCACCTTGTGATCTAAACATCTTTTGGCAACAGACTGACTTCCAGGAACTACAAATGGAAGAATTCTCTTCACAGCATCACTTTTAACAACAGACATAGAACCCAGAGCTTCAATAACAACTGCCGTACAGAAGTTGATGACAGGTCTCGAAGGTTGAAACTTCTTTGTCGGAGTTGCCTGCACCAAAAAAAATTCAACATATTTTACAATTACTGCCAAGACAGTAATGAAAGAAGGTCAACAACAAAATGAAACTCACATAGTTGCACAGAGCCTCTAAAACTCCCATATCACGATTGCATTGCTGCACCACAACATTTCTAGGAAGCGGCGCACCCGAGACTTTAACGCCTTCCAAAAACTTCCATTTGCTATTTCTACACCAAGAGTAAATAACAATCATACCATCATTGAAAGCGTGCACTATTTTGAATAAATACACATACAAAAAGATCCATATGTATTACCTTAGGTCAATTAACTGGACTATCCGAACAAAAGCATGAGTATCGTGATAAGGCAAGGCACATAAAATAAAATCCTCAGCATTGTATACATGTATCCTGAATCACAAAACATAGCCAATCAACACATATATAACAAGAATTTACAGAATCCACTATCAAACACTCACTTGTATCTCCGTATCAAATACTCGAGCGTCTTATGTGAAGCCGGTAGTTGAAGATGCCCCGAGAGCAACCTCAAGTAAGAACTAATAGTCGCATCAATTTGGCTATTTTCATCCGGACGCATCAACTCCCTATTCATATCTCTACTTTTATGACTAAAGAGATCATTGCTATACTTTCCGAATCGATCATCCACGCTTACAAGTACCTCGAGACCTAAAAATGAAGAAATAATATCTGAAAATTGCTCGGGATTCAAAAATTAAGGTGTTCGGGATTCTAGGGCAAGTACAAACCTGTAATTGCAATGGTAAGGATGGTATCTAAATCAATGTCGGCAGCCTCTTTGGCGTCGAAGAGAATAGAAGGCTTAGTGATAGGTTGTTTTCGGGGCTCCGAACCGGTAACGACGACGGACCTTATTGCTTCCAACTGAGAAGCTATGCTGGTGCCCATGGTGTTTTGGTTTTGCTGGCGAGTAGAAACCAGAAATTTGATGAATAGGCAGGCCTCCGGCAGCTTAAACCCTGCAGCGATGAGTTTTTTATTTGAGGGGTTTAGGGTTTTGAAACGGCCGACTTCTTACATATACTTTTTTCTTGTTGGGCTAAAGCCCAATTTGGGTCTTTATCAACCCAATATTTTATCAATTGCCTTCTATCTATTTTTTTTGTTTAGTTATGGTTACTTATATAAAAATTAAGGAAACTACGAATAAAACTTTTGTGGTTTCAACGTTTTGGAAATAGAGGGATGTGGTTTCATTTTTTATAAAAGGAGGTATGTGTTTCAGTGTTGTCAGAACTGGACCAGACCGCTCAGTCGGACCGGTCGGATCGCGAACCAAAATGAAAACTAGTTTGATCTACTTGTGGTTTTCAAATTCACAACCGACCGGATAGAACCCGGTTCAACCAGTGAATCAGCAGTCAGACCGAGAACCGGGTTGAACTAGGTTTTTTGATTATAACTTTTTAAACTAAAAAATTAATTTTAAAAATTAAAAAGCAACGAAATAAAACATATTGCATTCATTCTATTTCTATTATCATTACTCAACAATAAAATAAAATGGATCTAATCATGAAAAAAACATTAATTATAAAGTATAGTTTTATAAATTTAAATTTCCATGAATTACTATGATATTAATGTCATTTTCATTTTAGTTGGATATAGATTATTGTCTTTTATGAGGTTAAGTGTCTATATTTATTTTGTTAAAATATATTTAAATTATATATAAAAAATTTTATTTATTACGTCATCTGGTCCGACCACTCCGATTCATATTGTTGAACCATATGAACCCTGAACCCTTTAAAAATTCGGTTCGCTGTCCGGTCCGGTTCTGACAACATTGATGTGGTTTTACAAAATTGACAATTGAAGGAATTTCACTTGAAGTGTTAGTATTTGATGACATGTGATATTGACTTTGATGATGTGTCATGTTGACTTGATGACGTGCCATGTTGACTTGATGATATGGCAAATAGTGTTAGTCAATTTCCTTTATTTGTCAAATATGTAACCACGTGCAAAAAATGAAACCACATTCTTCTATTTGCAAAACATTGAAACCACAAAAGTTTTATTTGTACTTTCTCCTAAAAATTACACAATATGTTCTTTAGTTCAATTTAGTAATTTTCTTTCAGTTAACACACCTCAATTCAATTCAGTAGTATTCAGTTTAGTTAAGTACAATTTAGTTTAGTTATAAAGAATAAAGCCTAAAGCGATTTAATAGTTAAAATGACCAAACGTTTATCATGATAAAAGATGAAAACTCATAACGTATTTTCCAAAAAAAAAAAATAAACATTTTATTATGTAAAAACTTTGAATTTTTTTAGAATTATCTATCATAGTTAATTATAAAGAGTTGTATAATTATATTCACTTGCAAATCAATACTTGTGATTTCTTTTACACCACAAACATCAATTTATAAATTAAGTAAATTACAAGTCTTTAACTTTTGTAATTTTTGATAATTTTTTAATTTGGAAAATAAACATTTTAGTGAGCAATTATTATTATTAATATTATCCCGAGAGATGGGCTGGAGAAATGTGAATTCCTGAATAGCGAAGCCATTGATTTGCAAGAAAAGAAAGCCCATCCAGTAGCAGCTCGTGAGTCGAAAAAGAAAAGAAAAGAAAAGAAAAGAAAAAGTAGAACAGTAGCGGTGAAAAATCTATTTGAAAATTGTGGTAGATCGAAATCGAAATGGTAGATCCTTTTCAAGAATGGCGGTGTTGAGCTGAGATCGGGATAAAAATGGAGTTCACTGAATCTTATAAGCACACCGGCCCTTGCTGTTTCTCGCCGAATTCCAGATACATCGCCGTCGCCGTTGATTATCGTTTAGTCATCCGTGATACTCTCTCCTTTAAGGTCCTTTCTTCTCCCTCTTCTCTTCCTCTTCTTTTCTTCCACAGTTCAGAGGAAGTTAATGTGAGTAACGGAAATGAAAGTTACAAGTTAACCTACGATTTTTATGTTAATCAAAGTTAACTTTCATTTAATCTCTAAAAAAAGGTTAAATGGAAAGTTTATGTTCCATTAGTCACAATGCCAGTTTCATATGTTTTATTTTATGTGTAACCTGCTTCATTCCTGAGAATATGCATCGAAATTCTCACGAGTTAGAGCAAGTTATTGAGAGTAACATAAAGGGAAGTGATGGAGATGAAAGTTAACGTTGTTTGAGAGTTTGTGGAATTGATGGGAGGTTAATGGATGTTAATTAGTTAAAATGTTTACGTTACTTCTATTAACTCCGTTTTGGAGGTTATACATTTTGAGGTTAATAGATAACCTTCATTTATTCTCTAAAAAAACTCATCAGATGGAAAGTTTACGTTTCATTACTCCATTAACCTCCTCCTCCTCCCAAACAAGGGCTTAGAATTCTATTCGATTCACAATGCTGATTTGTTAATTTATGGTGTTCAATTTTGTGAAATTCTGAATTGTATGATATGCAGGTGGTACAGCTATTTTCATGCCTAGATAAGATAAGCTATATTGAATGGGCGCTAGATTCCGAATACATTCTCTGTGGTCTCTATAAAAGGCCAATGATACAAGCCTGGTCATTGACCCAACCTGAATGGACTTGTAAAATTGATGAAGCTCTTGCTGGTATTGCTTTTGCTAGATGGAGTCCCGATAGTCGTCATATACTTACTGTTTCCGATTTTCAGTTGCGCTTAACTGTTTGGTCACTCTTGAACACTGCGTGTGTTCATGTCCAGTGGCCAAAACATGCTTCCAAAGGGATTGCTTTTACTAAAGATGGAAAGTTTGCTGCCATTTGCACCCGCCGTGACTGTAAGGATTATGTTAATCTGTTGTCCTGTTATACGTGGGAGATAATGGGTACTTTTTCTGTTGATACCTTGGATTTGGCTGATATTGAATGGTCTCCTGATGATAGTGCTATTGTTATCTGGGATTCTTTTCTAGAATACAAGGTACTGATTGATCTTCATGTTTTCTATAGTCTTAATCTTGCATGCTTACCATGATTCTCCACATATTTGATGTTTTTGATCTTAGTTATTTATCAAGTTCATGTCTCTCTGTGTGCCTTACCCAGGAACAATGCCTTTTCTATGTCAAATGGTTTATTTACCATAAAGCATTTCAGTTTTCCATGTATTTCAGTTTGAGATTTTAATTCCGTCCTTCAGAAAAGGTCACGAGCTTACAGCTATGTAATTTGATTCAGGTTCTAATTTATTCCCCAGATGGAAGGTGCTTGTATAAGTATCAAGCATATGAAAGTGGACTTGGTGTAAAAAGTGTTTCTTGGTCTCCTTGTGGCCAGTTTCTAGCTGTGGGTAGTTATGATCAGATGTTGCGGGTTCTCAACCACCTGACCTGGAAAACGTTTGCAGAATTTATGCACCTATCTACTGTTCGTGCTCCTTGTTACGCTCCTGTCTTCAAGGTAATTGGTTTCCCTGTGTCACGTAAGTTTGGTTCCAATGTTGAATTAGACAGTTATCGGTGTCTTACTTATGCTTTGCCTTCCAATTTTTCAGGAAGTGGATGAGCCATTGCATCTGGACATGTCCGAACTATGTCTGAATGATGAGTTTCTCCCAGGCAATCCTGGTAAGTTTTTCATTTTTGCATAAGTAGTTTTCGTACTCCATACCTCGTTCGTATTTCAATCACTTGAGCTTTTTCTTCCTCCTACATAGATGCTGCAGAAGGACACTTCAGAGTCAGGTATGAGGTCACAGAAGTACCCATTGCATTGCCATTCCAGAAACCTCCTGTAGAGAAACCAAACCCTAAACAAGGAATTGGTAAGCCCATCTTTCTCACATACCCATTTATGACCATGTAATCTTCACCAACTCATTAACTTTCTTAAGCACCTTTTTCTTAATATACTATTACCTTAACCTTTATCAACAGGTCTCATGTCTTGGAGTAGTGACAGCCAGTATATCTGCACACGAAACGACAGCATGCCAACTGCCCTTTGGATATGGGATATACATCATCTCGAGCTTGCTGCTATTTTAGTGCAGAAAGATCCCATCAGAGCAGCTGCCTGGGATCCAACATGCACACGGCTTGTTCTATGCACTGGCAGTTGCCACTTGTATATGTGGACTCCTTCTGGTGCGTACTGTGTGAGCAATCCTCTGCCACAATTTAACATAACCGATCTGAAATGGAATTCGGATGGAAGCTGTCTACTCCTCAAGGACAAGGAGTTATTCTGCTGCGCTGCTGTGCCCCTTTTGTCAGAATCGAGTGAGTATAGCTCAGATGATTAAACCATTTTATATCTAGTTGTATTATAGGTGGCTTACGATTAGTGGAAAGATAATGTAATTGAGCATCTGTGATCAGCCGAGCAGTTGTAACTTGCAACTCTCTCCATGACTTACTGCAACATGTTGGCATTGGGGCTTCTGCTTGGCGCGGTTTGGATTTAACTGACAGTTTGTTGTAAAATTATTGTGCATGGTGGCGTTTTCACCCTTGAGTATTATAAAAGCTATATCGAGTAGGTTCTAGGCTAACTGCATCAGTAGATAAGGCGAAATTAGCACTTAGCTTTCTGTTTAGCTTAAATGATTTGAAACTTCTGATACAATGCAAACATTTCAGCAGAATAGTCACGTTTTGTGTGTGGCTATATGGCATGGTTGCTTTGTGGAATTGAAAGATGAAAACTACTCGTGATGCATGGTATTAGCAGTTTCGAATTATGTCCAACATGTTTGAGAATTCTTGGTTGTGGAGTTGATAGACATGGGTTGGGGATTCACCGGTATTGCTTTTTATATACTCGTACCCATTTAAATTTAGTAATGCTACTTGTACCTGTCTCATTATCTTAATGGGTACATTTTGCAAATCGTATACCTTTATGCATTTAGAATATGGGTATCCTTACCCGTTTATAATTAATCTATTATTTAATAAATTTTAAATAAATTGATACAAATAAAAACTAAAATTTATGTACATACATTTCAAATCAATAAAGTAAATTGACCTATTGGTTAGCTAGGTATTGGGTTCAAGTATCACTACCCACGTAAGTTGGGGAACGACACGTGACAAGTAACAAGTTACGAATACCTATTATTCGACAAATATATGATGGGTAATTGATACTAGATCTAATGGTAATTCCGAACTCATCACAAGTATTAATTTGAATCTCATATCCTCCTTGTACCTTTTTAAATTCAGTTCGGATAATTCCATTAGAGTCAGATAGTATCAAGTATCCGCGGGTAGGGTGTCCATTACCCTGGCAGCCTGAAATGGTAAGAAAAGAAAGAAATATGGGAAAAAGGCATTTATGCCCTCAGTATATAGTATTTACTACAGCAAAATCTGCATTTTAGTCTGTTGCACCTGAAATCAATCGATGAAGGCAAAAAACATGCAGTATCTATGAGGAAGCAACACATTAGAGATAGAAACAAGCATAAAAAAACTTAGCTTGTCAGCAACTGTTTGGAACATAATAATAACATCAGTAAGTTACAACTGAAACATCAAAACCAAACTCATTCGGCTAATATTTAGACAAAACAAATCCAAAAGAGGCAGTCAAAATCCCAAAAGACGTTCGTTAGATTGGATAAAATCCATTAAACTTTGACAGTTCTTGTTAGTGTCGATGTTTTTTTGGGCAAATATGAGAAGTGGGAAAGTGAAAATTTGAGATGCCAACTGCTTAATTTGACTACTCAAGCAATCAAAGATAAGTTGGTGATATGTTTAGTTAATGTATCATTGAAGAGATGCCTTCGGCTTCATGTTGTACATAAAACGCAGAGGAATCCTCTTGCCGTACTATCCATAACACATTTTCATCAACAATTCACAGGAAAATGACCGTTTCTTATGCATTGTGGAAAAGAATCTCATTCTAATGCATGCCAAAAATAAAATATATATATGTTCATTTCTATTGGAACAGTGATTCAAAGATATATACTACATTTTATCAAAAAAAAAAAGAAGAAGATATATACTACATTTATGACAACCGGCCAATTTTTATTTTAGTTTTGTATCCAAACTCATACTGGACTGACTAATTCAGATTTGAGTCGAATCCAAGAACTATTATATTTAAATTTGAATTATGATGAATCAAATTATGTAAATCACTCAATCAATCATGTATGTTTCGCTTATATTTTTTGTTTTTAAGTTAAAACGGGCCATGGTGAGAGGGTGGTGGAGGATTTCGATTAGGTCAACAACCTCCACAAAAACCTAAAAAGCCCAAAACTCAAAAATATTATTAAAGAAAAGAAAACACACCATTAAAAAGTTAATAATTAAATCACTTAACAACACTTGAGAAGCCGCACTTATCTTTTTGAACGAGCACCAATTCGAAAGTGATTACGAGTTTCTTTTGAAGATAAGTGCATTGGCTCTATCTGACTCACAAGACTATATCTTTTCTTGCGTCATTGCACAATATACCACCCGCAAGATTAGAATGTGGATCACGTAATTTCTCCGACATGCCAGTTTGTACTCCAACGCGAATATTCCTATTTGAGCGCCACAACTAATCAATTTGTTCCGTGTCAATATACTCCAAATTAGATATGAATTGATCTGTCTAAGAAGTTCAACGTGGTGTTTTCCCTTTTGGACTACCAAAAACTTGTTGCAGAATAAGAGAAGAGACTCTGAGAGCCTTTATATTTATTGGTGAACTGTGCAGAATTGCAGCGTTGTATCACAATATACTGATTAAGGTCTTCATCTTGAGCCGTATCTACCACATAATCATCCTCCGATCATTTTCCATTTTTAGAACGATCCCAGCAGGGTTCTTCGACGATGATGTTAATGATGTGGAGAGTTCAATGTTTAGTCATCATGAGAGTTGTTTGAATTTGTTCCACGCTCCCCACACCAATTTGATAGTGTATAAACCAATTTGATAACATATAAACTATCCCACCAGGGTCCTTCGACGATGACGTTAATGATATTGTTTCTCTCAAGCTATAAAATAGAAAGTAGGTTAGGATTGAGGTCGTCCGTCATTCGGCAATCCTACTCTGATGCCTACGTTTGTAATAGATCTCAAGTATGAGGACCAACATAGGTCTAATGATAATCAACTATAGCTTAATGAAAGTATTAATGTAAGTGATGTGTACGCTAGAGGTATAAGGATATCTGGATTTTTAGGTGATATAGTGGTTACCTTGCTCCATTAAAATTCAGCAAATTAGGAATCCTTAAATGATTAGGACCCGACTAACCATGAACTTGTGTGATTAGGAAAATAATGTGGCTGCCTATCATTGGATCATTAATAAAAAATTAGGATCTTCGTTGATATTCTTACCATAACTAGAGTTGTACTCTAATTAGGAAATACTTAGTTGATTAGGAAGGAGGTCCAACATGATGACGTGGACACATATTTCTAGTATGTGGGCTCTGATTAATTCACATTGTCATTTAGCCGGACAAATTCCTGAAAGTAGGGCTGTAAACGAGCCGAGCCGAGCTTTGGCATGCTCGGGCTCGGCTCGCTAGAAATTTATCGAGCTCAAAATTCTGTTCAAGCTCAGCTCGTTTAGCAGCTCGTTTGTTCACGAGCTGCTCACGAGCCGAGCTCGTTTAAGAGCTCACGAGCTTGCTCACGATTAGCTCATTTGCGTTGTTCGCGACCAGCTTATTTGTTGTGCTCGCGAGCTTTGCTCATTAGAAGCTCATTAATTTTAATATGAGAAGCTCATTTCCTATGCTCGTGAGCTTTGATCACAAGCAACTCGTTTCTTTTGCTCACGAACGAGCTTGTTTATAATGTTCACGAACAAAATAATATCAAATTTAGCACATCAAATAATATTATGTATACTTATAGTATGTATTACTAATTTTTAAATATTAAAAGCTATAACTGAGCTATTTAACGAGCTTTTATCGAGCATGTTCATGAACATATTCACGAGTCTATAAACGAGCTTGCTCGCGAGCTATTGAGCCGAGCTTTGACTTGCTCAAGCTCGGCTCGTTTACAATTCGAGCCTGAAAATCGTGCTCAAGCTTGGCTCGTTTACAAATTGAACCGAGCCGAGCCGCTCATGAGCAGCTCGACTCATTTACAGCCCTACCTAAAAGTAATACACATTTTTTTTATATTGTACGCAAATGCACTTTTTTTCTAAGTGAACTATAATATACTAAGAAATCAAAAAAGTTACATCAGAGACAACATTCGCCTTTAAAAAGAGATGTTAAATTCCTAATAGATTGACTAAAAAAAGAGAAAGACGCTCTAGCTAACACATGCTTCAAGATTAGCTTTAAACTAAACATATTATTTGAAACCCAAGCATTCTCTAGCAATACTAGATCACTCACAAAACTTCACCAAGTTCCGAGAAATTGAAATCCTTAACTTCCGACTCCACAATTATATCACCAATTCGCCTTAGTCCAACTTAAGACACAATGCCTCTTAAGACACAATGCCTCTACCACCTATATAAACCAACTCCCCTATATACTAGCAAGTCCAAGAATAGGATATATGCACAATCTCATCTTTATAGACTAGATCGAGACCAACACCTCTATTGGTTTGAGTAGATGTTGCATTCACATACAATTTGTTGCATCCCTCCATCATTCTCTCTCTAAGAGAACATATAATTTAAATAATCAAACCTAACTTTTAATACACACTGTATATATAACTTGAATAAACATTCACATTAATAATCTACTAAAAATATAACCGAAAAACGTTCATATAGGTTCATCGTAAAATATCAAAAATATATTTTTATCATTGAGACGGAGATAATCTTTTGTAGTCTTATCAAAATATTGTCCAAACATATTTGACCGTGAACATAATTTACCTACATTATTACATGAAATAATTTCAACATTGTCCAATAACAAACAAAAGATAATGCAAGTCAAAATTGACTTTTACCATCTCCATTATTAGATATACACAAACTATATCACCTAAACAACCATTTTGTTACAATGAAATTGCATGTAATTCAACAATAAAGTTAAATTACAATGGACAAAACATTTAACAAAATCACAAAATTGTTTTTAAATTATCATTTAATTAATGGTTAAACAACCAATAACTAGTATCATAATAATAGATGATAAGTTGAGCAAGGTACATAATCATAGTTCGAGTTACGTTATTAGAATTAAGAGAAAGCTCAATACTGTATAATAATCTATCAAATTGTTTACCCGAAACTGAATTTAGTTGATTAATGGTTAAACATCTAACGTGAAACGTAAATGAAAAAAAACACAAGTGAATGACACTAAGGTTTGTGTATTTCAGACACGAGCAAGAGCAATTGTACCCTTTTGTCCTCCTTCTTGTTCTTCTTCAACCTCATTTATACCCTTCCTTCATTGCTGCATTCTGTGCTGAATACTCTTGTTCTACACAACCCCAACGATCCATAATCAAACTTCACGCCTCTCTTTCTAACATCAAACCCACCATTGTACTCTTCCAAACATCTTTCTTCTTTTCATATTCACCCAATTCTTCAATATCAATATCTTTGTTGATTCAACGACCATCAGAGACTATTTCCAGGTTACCCATTACTTGGTTTTCTTGATTTTTGCATTCATTTCAATGCTTTGGTTTGGTTTTGACATTTCAAATATCCTTTCTTTATTGGTGTTTCATTGACTACTAATGTTTTTGAGCTATGGGCTTCTCCTGATTGCTGAATTGTAGGTTGGTTATCTGAATTTTCCAATGCTAGGTCTTTCGTATACGAAAAGTTTCAACTTCTTTCATTGAATGTCTGAAATTTGAAATTAGAGTCTTTGGAAATTAAAGGTTCCTCTTTTATGTTACTGATTGTACTTCCATTTGATTGATAAATTGAGCTTGAGCGTATCCTAAGTTGATGGATTGTTTGTTATGTTGGCAGCATCGACATGTCTCGAAGAATGAGGAGAAAGTTGTGCGAAAATGAGGAAATTGTAGACGGTAATTCGGCGGTTATGGATGATACATGGAAGAAGAGTATCTTTGGCGAGCTTGATTGGACATCTTTACCTGATGACACGGTTATTCAACTGTTTTCTTATCTGAATTATCGAGATCGAGCTAGCTTGTCATCTACATGCCAAACATTCAGATCATTAGGTTCCTCTCCTTGTTTATGGGATTCACTTGACCTTCGGATGCATAAGTTTGATAGTGAGGCAGCATTCTCACTTTCTTCTAGATGCAATAGTCTGCAAAAGCTTAGGTTCCGAGGGGCAGAGTCTGCTGATGCAATTATCAGTCTTCGAGCGAGGAGGCTTCGTGTGATCAGTGGTGATTTATGTCGGGATATCACAGATGCTACTGTTTCAGTTCTAGCTGCTCGACATGAGATGCTTGAGAGTCTCCAACTTGGGCCAAATGCGTGCGAAAGAGTTAGTAGTGATGCAATCAAAGCAATAGCCCTTTGCTGCCCCATGTTGAAAAAGCTTCAGCTTTCAGGTGTTAGAGAAGTTAGTTCAGAAGCTATAAATGCTTTGGCTACGAAATGTGGGTGCTTGGTGGAGGTTGCATTCATGGATTCAGATTCTGTTGACGAAATGGCATTGGGAAACCTGAGTTCTGTTAAGTTTTTATCGGTTGCAGGAACTAGAAACATGAAATGGGCTTCAGCATCTCAAGTTTGGAGTAAATTACCCAATTTGGTAGGCTTAGATGTGTCGAGAACTGATATTAGTTTGAGCTCAATCAGGAGACTGTTGTCTTCGTCGAAAAATTTAAAAGTCTTGTCTGCCTTGCACTGCTCAGTTTTTGAAGGTGAAGTTGATAATGACCTGGTATATGTTCATAAAGGAAAAATACTATTGACTGTTTGTAATGACATTACGAAAGCAGTGGCCTCATTATTTGCCGATACTACTGAAAATGAGAGCAATGTGTTCTCTTCTTGGAGGAAATTGAAGATCAGTAATCAAAACTTGAATGACGCTGTCTTGTGGATTGAAAAGGTACTCTCACATTCACTTCTGCGTATCGCTGAGAACAATCCAAAGGAGCTTGATCTTTTCTGGCTGAAGCAAGGTGCCAAACTATTGCTTCATTTATTGCAAAGCTCGGAAGAAGATATACAAGAAAGAGCAGCAACTGCACTTGCTACTTTTGTCGTCATTGATGATGAAAATGCCACTATTGATAGTCGAAGAGCTGAGGCGGTAATGCAGAATGGTGGCATACAATTGCTTTTGCACCTTGCAAAATCTTGTCAAGAGGGGCTTCAATCTGAAACAGCTAAGGTGAAAATAATTTCTTCAGTCATCGGTTCTATATCAATCTAGAATTGGGATTGGCAACTAGTTGAGCACTCTTGAATGAGAAAGCTGAAAGGAAGTTTAAGAAAAATACTAATTATATGTCAAAGAACTTTTCTTTAGCACGTGAATCTTTCATCTTCACACTCATCCTTGATGGCAACTTTTTTTTGCTAGTGATTGTTGTAGTGCCATTGTAATTCTGACATCGTCACCGTGTTATTTTACCAATGATATGTGCAGGCAATAGCAAATTTGTCTGTTGATTCAAAAGTAGCCAAAGGTATTGCTGAAATTGGAGGAATTACCATCCTTTCTGATTTGGCCAGGTCAATGAATAGATTGGTTGCTGAAGAGGCTGCAGGAGGCCTGTGGAATCTTTCTGTCGGAGAAGAGCACAAGGTTGTCAAAAATCGGAATAGGTTTGTTGTTTGTCAATCTCAAAATTTCATTTTTAACAGTCCATTTTTCGTCATAGGGTGCCATTGCTGAGGCTGGTGGTATAAAAGCTTTGGTTGACCTTATATTCAAATGGCCCTCAAGCAGTGATGCTGTTCTAGTAAGTATCTTGCATATTTAGATTACTGTTATTACGACATAGTTCTGCAACTTCTGTAGCATTTCAACTATAAGTTACGAACCTGTATCCTCTGCTGCTTTTCAGGAACGTGCAGCTGGGGCACTCGCGAATTTGGCAGCTGACGACAAATGCAGCTTGGAAGTTGCAACGGCAGGTGGTGTCCATGCACTCGTGATGCTTGCTAGATCATGCAAGTTTGAAGGAGTGCAAGAGCAGGTGATGCTAATTTCGCTGTTTATTTTTATGTGCTAACAATGGTCGTACTAAATCATAGTGAGCAGATGGAGTGCCTAGTACATAGTAAGAAGCTTTAAAGCAAGTTTAGCTTTGCCTTTAAGACAATGGTTTTCCACTTTCACCTTGAAATTTTGACCAAATAAGCATCCCGAAACTCATCTACAGTCCGTGCCGTGAAGAATGAATTCACTTGTGTTTGTTTACAGCATATAGCCAGTTTTCCAGATGCTGGAATTCCTTATTATGCTTTGCCATGCATATGTAGATAAGGGGTCTAATTGCCTTTTCATATTAAATTATTTACTGACCAAACACAGCATTGTTATTAAATGAAACCTTTAGGAAACTTCGATAAAATAATACAACTATCATTTCTCAGCATACAAATGATGTAAACAATCTTTATTAGTGACACATGACTAATATGATGGATTAAAAGTGAGTTCTAGCTTTAACATTTTGGTTTTGCTTACCTTTGCTATTAGGCTGCTCGTGCATTGGCAAATTTGGCTGCTCATGGAGATAGCAACAACAATAATGCTGCTGTTGGTCAAGAGGCAGGTGCACTTGAAGCGCTAGTCCAACTTACATATTCTCAACATGAAGGTGTAAGGTAATATTCATTATTCGGTTATGTAATTTAGAGAATTTTGATTTCGTCTTCTGTAATTTAGAGAATTTCAATTTCAATAAGTTAATGCTAATATATCTTCTGAATTTTTGCATGCTCCTATTCCTGATAAACCATGTAATTACTGGCAAACAGACATGAAGCTGCTGGTGCTTTATGGAATTTGTCATTTGATGACAAAAATCGAGAAGGAATAGCGGCATCTGGTGGCATTATGGCCCTGGTATGGAAGAATCCCATTTGATTTTTTTCCATTAATTTTCTATGTTTTTTCCCGCTTCACGAGCTATGAAACATCCTCCAGCGATCTGGAAAATTTGCTTGCACGATAAAGTGGAATATAACCTGACCCAATTAAAGTCTCCGTATGGCACTTTGGTTGATCACGCATTACACTGAATAACAATACATGCTTCCTTGGAAAAAACATAAAAATGGTGATATATAGTTTGGTAATAACGGAATTACACATAATCGGAAAAAATAGGGATTTACAGTGTGATTATTGTACTAGGTTTCTCTTGCACAATCTTGCTCGAATTCCTCTCAAGGTCTTCAAGAAAGGGCTGCTGGTGCTCTATGGGGATTGTCCGTTTCAGAAGCTAATTGGTAGTAACCTTTTCCTTTTAAGTTGTAACATCTAAAAATTCTTTCATATGTATTAGCATTATTAAAGGTGATAACTTTGATTTGTTGGTTTTGAATTGATTGTCAATTCTCGTTAAAGGTAATTTATTCATCCTGATATTTTATTGCATTTGAAACATAATACCTAATTGTAAACTCATACTCTGACTTCTCCATGTTTCAATTGTACCAATTTCCATTTGTGCGTAATAATGTAATGTCAACACTGAAGATCATTAATTTCTTCGGTTTACGGAGAAAAATTAATAGTTCGTCAACTCCATGGCAAAAGATTGCCATTTCTTCCTTTTCTGTGTATATTTTGCATGTAATTCATGTATTTTAGTTTGTTATAGCATGCATGGTTCTTAAAGAGTTGAAGTATCTTGTTCTACATTACTAATTTATACTTCTGTGTCTTGTTAAATCAGTCTGGCGATTGGACAAGCAGGCGGTGTAGCTCCACTTATATCATTAGCTCGTTCAGATGTTGCAGTAAGCTTACTTTTTTGAGATTATTAAATCAGGATTGTCCAACCAATCTATCTTTTCCTTAAATTGGTTGCTTACATTGAAGGAAACATGAGCTCGCCGGCAAATTGAAATGTTCAACATTGAATTCGAAATGTTTTATTAAACTATTATATTTTTATCAAATAGGGATGAACTAAACAATTTCGATTAGTAGGAGACAACCAAACACGCTAATCAATTCTCTGATTTCAATTCCTTTTCCAGTAGTTATTGTTTTTATTGAGCTATGATATCAAACAGCCTTTAACTTTTCTCCAGTCGAAGAGGTCTGCTGAAGCATCTATGACATAACGTGAAAACTGAATATAAACTAATTCGATTTTCAGGATGTCCATGAGACTGCTGCAGGTGCTCTTTGGAATCTAGCTTTTAATCCTGCAAATGCAGCTCGCATAGTGGAGGATGGAGGAGTTTCAACTCTTGTTCGTCTTTGTACTCGATCAGTGTCGAAAATGGCACGATTTATGGCTGCTTTGGCATTGGCATACATCTTCGACGGAAGGTACATTTTGGAATTAATCACAAAAAGAGTACTTTTAGTGTGTCAATATTATTTAGGAAATGATTTTTTAGTTAATTGGTTCATATGCTTTTGCTGAAGTTTTTGTTGATGGGTGGTTTTATGCACAGAATGGATGACATTTCGACAGTGGGGCCTTCATCAGCGGGTGCTCTAAAGAATGTGAGCTCTGATTGGGTAAAAAGAATCGCCCTGAGGAATATCGAAGCATTTGTGCGCTCATTTTCTGATGTACAAACATTTGGCATTGCGGTCACATCATCAGCCCCAACCGCTCTTGCACAAGTAGCAGAAGCGACACGCATACCAGAAGCTGGGCTTCTTCGATGCAGGTTTCTTTTCGTCCACATTCCTCGCCCTTCCATTAAAGATTGGAAGATTGGTTTACGCTTAAATTTTTTTTATGTGTTATCAGTGCGGCAGAGATCGGAAGATTCGTTGCCATGTTAAGGAATCATTCTTGGATACTCAAGGCCTGTTCGGCCTTTGCTCTTCTTCAGGTCACCTCTTAACTCCTTTCTTTTGCTCTTCCATGTTTCCAAAATTTTAAGTTGGTTCCTTGTAAATACTAGCAATCATCATATAGATGAATATTTACTCGTGAACGCAGTTTACTATGCCTGGAGGACGTCATGCAATGCACCACACAAGCCTCTTACAATATGTAGGAGCACCGAGGGTGTTGCGAGCAGCCGCTGCTGCAGCATCAGCTCCTATTGAAACGAAAGTATTTGCCAAAATCGTGCTTCGGAACCTCCAACACAATCACTCGGAAGCTAGCTAGGTAGCTAGGGTCTCCGAGCAATTTCATCCCGGATGACCTCCAGTTGCATTCTTTTAACATTTTCTGTAAATTTTTCTCAGTGTTACAGAATGTTGCTGGAAAATCTGAGAATGTAGATCAACATAAACTGTGATAAAAACCGGTTAGTTCAAACTCAAAACTCGTTACAGGTGAATGTACATTGGTACATAGGCAGGCTAATCAAAGCTTGGAAGAAAGATGGATAGTTCTTCTGCTGTCTGCATATTATGAGTTGGGTGAATTATGGTCATATATAATTAATATATACCATACATTTGTAGCATGTACATGTTGAGAAGCAAACCTTGTAAATTTTTCAGTTTTGAGTTCTTATACTGTATTTCTAGTATTCACATTTTTATGATCAAATGAATGGATACTTTTCAAGTATTTTATTTCGTATTACATCTATTGGATCGGTTATGGATCATAATAACCTTGAGTAACAGAAATTTAGATTTCCAATTACAAAAACAAGAGATTTACGTGGTTTGACTATTTACGGGTAATAGGTGCACATAGTTTCATTACTAATAGTACAATGGTAGCAACATATGTTACGCCTTTAACCGGGTTCTAGATACACCTTAAGAACTTAATTTTATACAGTAATCAGTTGTGTTTTGCTGCAATCAACTATGAACCTGTTTAGGAACTTCTGGTCTCAATAATTTATCCTTTTTTTATGTAATAAAAGAAAATAAAGGGAGTGGAAAGATTAAATGATTTAGGCCAATAATAATAGCATCCTTCTAAATAAAATAAAATAAAATAATTTTTTTAATAAAAGGCCAAGACCAAGAACGAATATTGCAAAAAAAAAAAACACGAAGGCACATATCGGAAGCCAAATATTATTAAGAAAGAATACAAAAAATTAAGCACGCCGCTATGAATTCGTCTGCTGAAATTATAAAAAAAAAAAAGAAGGGAAAGAATTCCACCATACTTAATCTAAATTGATACGATCAAAATTAATAAGAGCATCGACAACCTGATTTCCTTTCAGATTAATGTGAGTGACAAAAAACTGCATTGAAATAAAAAAGACAATCGAGCCAATCCTAACCGAAGATTCACAAGACCAATAAAACTTTTAGATTTAAGCAAATAAATCACATAAGTGGAGCCACTCTCGATTCAAAGTTTGTGGAATCTCGTAGCATGAGCTATTTTAATTGCAAAAATAGCAGATTGAGTTCTGCCATATGCCCAAGATAAAATAAAATTTGCTCTTGGGTGTATTTTTATTTCTTGTTGTAAAGACGCCTCATGTATTTATTTCTCTTGAAGCTTGGCATTGTGAAATTAATTAGTCAAGCTTGAGGGGAATGTAAATATTGACTGACCGTTAAAGCCGTTAGTTAACTATAAAGAAAGTTTGTTATATAGTAGTTAGGAGTTAGTTAACCCCTCAACTCTATAAATAACAACCTACTCATGATGTAATAGACCTCAGTTCGCTGTATTAATTCTCATCTTGATGTTGCAGATTCGATTAGCGATGCTAAATTTGTTTAGCATTCTGAATAAAACTAAGTTATTATTTTCTATGAAAACTTGTAATACGGTTTTTTTGTTTGCTCTGCCTATTTACATAATTTATATCCTACGCTATCCAATTGTATTATCTTGTCAGTCAATTATTATGGTATAGCATGTCAATAAGTGAAATTGTACTAAATTGACATAAAATTCAATTACATAAATAGAATTATTATGGTTATAAAAATTTCTATAGTTACTGTAGAAATTTGTATTTAAATAACAATGTATAACATATATTGCTTCCAATACTTGTTACTTGGAGTATAAGAATATATATAAATGGTATGTATACATAATTATTTTACAATCTTGTTTAATTGCTTGTGGAATATGGATAAGAAGGAATCCACAACATACTTAAAATAATTGAAATTGCCTTCTCATAAAGCATAAGAATAGACAACCTGATGAGAAAAGAAGAAGAAGAAGAAGACAGATATATGAAATGAGATATTTATATACAATAACATAGGACCCCCTTAAATAGATATTGGACAATAAATTAGGTACAAAAATAATGAAGAAATAGACATGGTTTTATCTGCAAATTAAGTATTGTTTCTGGATTTTGTGGGATGTGTCTTTTTCCTTATGTATTGATTGATAATGGGAAATTTAGATTGAGATCTCCATAAAAATTGGACCTAACTAATGTTACTATGTTTTCCTATCCTTCATTTGATGTTATGCATACTTTACTTTCAATGTGCAGCCTAACTCATATGCTTGGCAATGAACAACCCCCAAGTTCTTAGGGTGGCAAAAAATGAAAATCTCTTTGTACGTATTTTAACTAAATTGCTTTTTTTGTACATGGAGGGGTTAATGAACTCTGAAAATAAGAAAAGAAAAAAAATAAAAAGACAAAAGAACAAAACCATAATAAATAGATTTAGCGAGAGAAATTGTTAAACCATATATAAATAGTCCAATTCATGGCTTAACCACATAATTTTTTCATTTATATTATTCATAAAAGTTCCATCATTATATACTTTCACATTTATACAATGCACTTATTTTTTTAATTTTAAAACGGTATATACCCAAGTCTAAAAGAGAGAGAATAACGCTAGCTATATGTTGCGGATCGTGCAACTTTAGCTGACAAAGCGCATGTAACAGTCACACCTAAAGGTCGAGAGATGGCCTAAAGGTATTTTCAAAGTTTAAATGTTGGCTAAATGTGGATTGCCATCAATACGAAACAATCGGCATCGGCCGGCTTGTACCTACTTGGCTTCCCATCAGTAAACTTGACTAACATCACCAATTCGTATATGAGATTGGTGATTCTAAAGGAATATATACAAATTCCAACAACTAAGTAATTAATGTGATGATCAATTTTCACGTCTAAACAGAAAAGAGTATGTGTTGCAACCTTTTTTGGGTACATAGTAATATCATGTTATTATTTTATTTTATTTTTAAGAAAACAATAATATAATGTTAGTGGCACTCACATATTATGATGCTAAAAAAAAATCATATAAAAGACCTCAACATTTGGTTTTGTGAGGATAGTTTCATTATCACTCAACTCAATCAGACATCAATTTTTAACACATATTGACGTGGTTTACGTTTTCGACTTATGTTATATAAATTTGTATATTATATTTTTTAGAATTTTACATTTGTTAATTTTAGGATTCGAATTCAAAATGTACATATAAAATTAGTTGTTTATGTGGTACATATACTTTTTTGTTAATTGAAGTGAAAAAGAAAACAGTAGGTGCCTCAAGAACTAAAATGGACAAAAGCAATAGATCATGTAATTGCATGCTTATAAATTAAGTATTTGAAACTTATAGTTGAATGGAATCATTAAAAAGAAATGGGGATACTTAAAAAGAAAATTATTTGAAAACAAATTTCTACTTTTCTTAATTTGGTCCTTGATTTGCTTTTTAGGTGGAGTTGGCTCCCACAGTACCTATCCTTAACGTCTAATTTAATTTTTATCTTATAAACCCATTAGAGAGCCGTTTGCGGCTTCACAATTGACGTTCCTATTGCTTTGGACAAGCATTTAATTTAGTAACTTAAACTGGATTTAGGAAAAAATAAAATTTAGTGTAATTGCCTTGAACAACAACCTGTATTGTGAAATGTGTGAATATCCCTTTTTAGTCGTTAACAATTATTTTAGTAAGATCAGTAAAAAAATTTATCATTTTGCTAAATTGCAAAACTTTAATCATTTATATAGAAATAAATGAAACTACAAATTTTTTAAATATAATAATTTAGCACAATTGCTAAATTTAAATAAATATCATACCAATGTGTATGTAATATTAAGTATTGCCGTAATTTTCATTAAGAGTAAAATAATAAAAAATAGAAAAATATATATTTTTGTTACAATTTTTTTTAGTATTCACTTTTTGCAATTCATAATTTTACATTAAGTTGTGAAATGTAATAACCACCAAATTATTGTTTAGTGCATATTGGAGTATTGAAAGCAAAAGTATTAATATATGGTTATGTTCATCTTTTTGACTTATATCCATCACGTTTCAGTAATTTCAGTTCAGCAATTTCAGTTTTATTTAATATTTTCAATTTCAAAATTTCACTTTTAGTTAAGCAATTTGAGTTTATTTCAATTTAGGTAATACCCTGGTGTGGTGTACCGACGTGATTTAATTGATTAATAACCGAACCCATTACAGTTAGAATTAAGTCTCCTATTAAAATCCTACTAACCAAAGTAAGTATTTACGCCTTTAAAACATTACTTCGCTCCCAGGCATTCAATTTCTCTCTCTCTTTTTCTCAACCAACCAATCGTCCTTCCTTCCATTTTCCCTCACTTTCTTGCATTTTCTCCATAGAAATATCTCAAATAATCCTCGTGTTTTCACTTTTGCTTCTAACTATCTGATAATTAACTTTCCTAAATTCAAATGCATATTGATTGATCTAAGACAGACAATACAATTTCAGTTATGGAGAACGCCACCTCGATAAATGCGACAGTGAACAGTGGAACCGAACAAAACGAAGTGTGTTCTTCTGAATCTGTCAATGGAAGCTGCGATGTATGGAGCTCTAACAACTCTGCTCATCATCTCGTCATCATGGTACATGGTATCCTTGGAAGGTCTGCTTTTTATATTATATTTCATTTGCTTTTTCTTTTCCTATTTTCCCTTTTTTCTTACCAATTTCTCTTCTATTATCAATAATAATTAGCTTTTTTTTTTTTTATAACTTTGGGACATCTAATTCTGTGAAATTGCGATACTTCAGTCTCTTAATTGAACTATGATACGTAATTGTTATCAACAGTTACGGATTTGTTTTGATCGAATTCGGTGTTTGTTAAGTCAAACTATGGGTTTTTCTGTTTCATTCGATTAGTTTATTACTTTGATTAAAAATCTGGATAATGTAACTATTAAATTGACTTCACTATTTTCCACTATTAATTTATATATTTTATTCTACCCTATGCTTATTTGCTGATGATGGTGTTTATGTTATTTCTTTCAGTTCTGCGGATTGGAAGTTTGGAGCAGAGCAGTTTGTTAGGATGCTTCCCGATAAAGTGTTTGTTCATTGTATGCACCATTTCGTTTCTTATCAGAATTAAAGATTGGCCAAATTTATGTAATTGGCATAATCACTTTCTGGGTTCTAAGTTTCAAATCAACCATTTTTATGTTTGCTTGTTCATACTAAAATCTGAGTAATTGTTTTTCCTATATTGTAGGTAGTGAGCGAAACGGGTTCTCATTGACACTTGATGGTGTGGATGTAATGGGTGAGCGGTTGGCTGAAGAGGTTTGTTTTTGCTATTCTTATTCAATTTGTAATAAACTTCATGCTTCTTCCAGTTGTTATTTGGCTATTTGCACATTCAGTCTCGTGTCTAAGAGAATGTATCAACTCTAGGTTCTTGAAGTAATACAGAAAAGGCCAAATTTGCGAAAGATTTCCTTTATTGCGCATTCTGTTGGTGGACTGGTGGCTAGATATGTAATTGGGAGATTGTACAGACCACCTCAGAAAGAAAATATTCCGGATTCAACAGCTAACACCTGTGAAGAGGATTCAAGGGCTACAATAGCTGGCTTGGAGCCTATTAACTTCATCACGGTTGCTACACCTCACCTTGGGTCAAGGGGAAAAAAGCAGGTTTTTTTCTATTTTTCTACTTCGAATATCATCATATTCGTCTGAAGACTTGAGTTGCTTGTAATGTAGTTAAATACATAAAACTTTTATCTATTTGAGAGAGGGAGGTGAATGATATATAGTTCTTTTCACAAAAGGAAGTGCATAACAAGATAGTTGTCAAATTGAAACTCTTCTGAATTGGGCTTTGAAAGAGTTCCTGGAGTTGCTTCCAGATTATTTCTTTTGAGAGGATATGTTACAAGTGTAGTGCCTGAATCAGTGATCATTTATGCCTCAGATGGTATAAAACTTTAATGGAGAAAGAAAGGAAAATAAAGCTCACAATAAAAGGGGTCTTTTTGTTGTTTGATGCTTTGGGCTACCTTGATAGCCGGGAGTCATCATTAATTCGAGTTTAATTCATCCTCCGTTCCTTTGTCTAATCTGAAAAGTTGTACTTGTCTGGAGTGTGATGTTTGGTAATTTTCTAGGTTAGACATCTTGGTATGATAATCCTCGTTATTACTCCCTGGATATATATTGCTGTGACAGCCTATGGGCCTGAGGAAGTTATGATTATACATTGATCTCACTTTATGGAAATGGAAGTGATTTGCAAGTTTGTGTAACCTGTTAGTTGCAACTCAGTTTGGCATGTACCCAGGCTACTATTAACTATGGATTGTGTAATTTTTGTTTCTTGTTGTGTTAAAAAACATCCAAGTTTTTTTGTTTTTTTTTTTCCTAGGTTTTTATTGACCATACTGTGACTCCTTGTTGGTGTTTATTATTTATTGTCATCATTTGCAGGTGCCTTTTCTTTTTGGTTTGACTGCTATGGAGAAAGCTGCAAGTCTTATTATTCATTGGATTTTTAAGAGAACTGGTCGGCACCTTTTTCTCACAGATGATGATGAAGGGAAACCCCCATTGCTTAAACGCATGATTGAAGATTACGGTGATTGTTATTTCATGTATGCATACCACTTAGGTCCAGTTGTTTATTAAGGGAACATTTGTACATGTTAATTCCAAGAGACATAATTTCAAAGAAGGAATAACTTATTTATGCAGGTCAGCTTTGCGTGTGTTCAAGCGTCGTGTAGCCTACTCAAATGTTGGCTATGACCGTATCCTTGTATTTCAGTTATAGTTCCATAATCTGCCTCTGATGTAAAATTTCGTGTGCTCCGTTTTGTTGTTTCCTTAATGCAACAAATTAGATATTGTGGGCTGGAGAACATCATCAATTAGGCGTAACAGTGAATTACCGAAGGTATATATGTTTGAAGTTTTTAATTCCATTTCAATATGAAATATTTTTGGCTGGTTAGAATCATTGGATTTTCTTAATTATCAGTGGGAAGACATCGTAAATGAAAAATATCCACATATTGTATATGAGGAGCTCTGCAAGGCCTATGATACTGAAGAAACCAATCTTGCTTCAACAGAAGATAAGCTAGAAGGTATGTACCATCAACTTTAAATTGACAAAGGATCACTTTCTTTGCCTTTGCTTTTCATCGATTCGCTCTAATTGGAGAGTTTAGACTTTGCCTGGCCTTGATTTTGTTTGATGAGCTACTGCATCTAAAGATTTCTTTTCAAATTGTTTGCTCAGAGGAACTAGTGACGGGTCTGTCACAGGTGCCATGGGAAAAAGTTGATGTTAGCTTCCACACCTGCAGACAGAGATTTGCAGCTCACAGCGTCATTCAGGTCTCTCTCTCTCTCTCTCTCTCTCTCTCTCTACATACTAGTGTCCACACGGACACACCCTCACATAGATGCATGTTCACATTGTTTAGTGTTCTTGAGTAGTTAGACATTCATTTTTGTTTTTGCCTGCAACATGTTATATTATGGTGGCAAGAACAAGTAACTAAAACGAATGAATATAATATACTTAATTCATAATAAAATGCTAACTGAATTCTGATGCTTGGCAGGTGAAAGATCATACCATGCATATAGAAGGTGCAGATGTAATACAACATATGATTGATCAATTTCTTCTATAGAAGCCAATGACTTCTATGTATAATATTGTTCACTGCTGGATGCGAGATCCTATATTCTAAGGTACGGTGAACAGATTGAGTTTCTCTCTTATGTGGATGAGTCTGGCCTGTTATTATGTTTGCATAATCTCAGATCATTATTTGAATTCCAAGATTGAGATGTTATCATCCATTGGGTAGCTATCTACATTGTCAAATTTTAAATTATGTTGATTAGATCTCAATCCCTTCATTCTGAGATGGAAAGGTCAAATTTTGAGTTATGATAGGTCACATCTCATCCAAATAATGGGAGACTTCATAGATACAATGAATTCTCTAATGCTTAATACATAACTAGAGTTCTAGACTTGTCAATTTTTGAAGTCATACTTGGACCTCTCGGTCTATCACACACATATTCTTGTCAATTTTTGAGCTCCGATACTCTTATTTGGCGATCTGGGAGATTTCAGAGTTCAACGTTTCAAATGGGGGTAGCCGAGGTTCGAAATTGACAAGTTTAGATGTCTGACACCCTATGGTATCAGACACGGATACGGACACAGGAAACGTTACTTCTAAAACATAACCTTCATAAAATAGCCTAAAAATGGTGTCCGACACGGGATCTGATATTTAACGGGTACGGGTACACTAGTAAGGAGAAGTGTCCGTGCATCATAGGGGACACGTTTAAGTATAAATACAAACTGTCTAAGGGCAACGAAAAAGCGGCAAACTTAGGTGTGATATTATGTATTAAGTCATTTTCTATCAAAATGTTTCAGTTCAGAAATATCTAGCAGTACTGTAAGTGATATTTTTCTTAATTGCTTGTAGGTTGAGGTTTATCTACTTATGTCCAATGGCAGGCTCGACAAACGACTTGATTGATCGGCAGTTAAAAGAGGAATTTTTGTTTAATCATTACATCTTGTAATTACGTGTACTCAATAATGTTAATAAACACCAAGTGCTATTTATTTCCCTTGTTTTAAATGCATGCAAAAATCTTTATTCTTAGTTGGGCATGGGATGTAGATAATTCTGAAGTCACGTTCTTTCTTGAAAACTGATGTATTGTTTAGAACTAATTTCTTCAAATGACTTGGTTCTTTCAAGTCAAGGAATCATTGAATTTTCTAGAATTATAATAAAGGTGTTCGTATCATGAACGAGGCGTAGAATGAACTTTGAAGTAAGTTATCTGATACATTCTATCCAAGCTTTCAAAATTTAGGATCACTTGAATCGAGTGAAATAGTTATTTGAGCAATTTGATAGAAGAATTTGAAACATTCGTTAAAATCAGGTCCAAATTGGCCATGCACTTCTTGTCTTACATTTTCTTAAAGATGTATATAGAGATAGAAATTTATAAAAGAGATCTATGCTCATTGATTATAGTAACTCTGGATTATTGACAACCAAATATGGCAATCAATTAAAAACCTCTGAAAGTAGATGATAAAGTCGATAATTAATGACTAGTGTTTATCGATCCACTTAAAAAAATTGATAGAGATAAATTTTGCTGATATATACTGTAGTAACTTTTGTACGCATATAACTTTCAACGACTAATTTGGTCAAAAAAGTCAAACATCTGTAATCCAATTCTTGCGAGTCGCGAATCAAAACAACAGAGCTGATGATACATTGAACAAGGCATAAGATGATGATCATCGTCTCCATGGATTATACTTGATTTCATACTTAAAAAAACTCTTAATTCCACTATTCACACACTAATTTTCTCCACAGTGATTCAAAATAATGCAGATGCATCTTTCAATTCCTTCATCTTCTTCTTCTTCTTCTTGTTTTCCACTACACTTTCAAAAACTTCCAGCTAATCTCAACCTATACTTTCAACCGTTGGTTTGGCGCCAAAATCGCCATTGCCTCAGAGCTCAAACCTCAAATGCTGAAGTCTATAACAACGGCTTCCTTCTCGAAGATGTTCCTCACTTGACTGATTTCCTTCCTGATTTACCTGTATCTATTCACCATCTCTTCTTTTATTTATCCGATTATTAGGTCTTATTTCTGATTATTTGTTTATTTATTTATTACCTAACCGTTTCCTTTCCGTACAGTCATATCCGAATCCTGTACAGCTCAGTCAAGCCTACGCTGTTGTCCGGTACGTCGATTTATGATAATTGAAGCTGAGATTTTAGTTGATTTCCTCGTAATTGTGTTTTTCTTGTTTTTAGGGAAACCTTCGTTGCATCAGAGGATGCGGTTGCCGAAAAAGTGAGTTGAATTAGCAATTTCGTTATCATTTGCCGTTGATCTCACTAGTTTTTTAGTAGAATTAGCAATTTCATTATCATTTGGCGTTAATTTCACTAGTTTAAGTTTGTTTCTCTGCCTTCAGATTGTTGTCCAGAGAGATAGTCCTAGGGGAGTACATTTTAGGCGCGCTGGGCCACGAGAGAAGGTATTTTGTTAAAACTGAATTCTTTGATTTCGTTCTTGATTTGGAGAAGCTAATGGAGTAGGTTGATGTGATGTTAGGTCTATTTTACGCCTGAAGAAGTGCGTGCTTGCGTTGTGACATGTGGTGGTTTGTGCCCTGGGATCAATACAGTTATTCGCGAGATAGTTTGTGGATTGAGCTATATGTATAACGTCGATGACATACTAGGGATTCAGGTGATTTCTGTTCTTGTAGCGTGTGCTAGCATAAGTGATTCAGTGTCATTTAATTGTTCATTTATTCTGTTTTCCCGTTCTTGATGTTTTTGGACTTCTAGGGAGGTTATAGAGGTTTCTATTCTGAAAATACTTTGACGTTGAATCCTAAAGTGGTGAATGATATCCATAAGCGTGGAGGCACTATTCTTCGCACATCTCGAGGAGGTCATGATACCAACAAGATAGTTGATAGCATTCAGGACAGGGGAATAAACCAGGTCTATATGTCTGCTTTCTAGTGTTTTGTGACAATTGGTTTTTATCAAAACAAGTGGGCAAAGGGAAATGTATAAAACTGATGCATGATGGTTTTAGGTGTACATTATTGGAGGGGATGGCACCCAGCGTGGAGCGGCTCTCATTTACAAGGTGATTAATTTTTTGTGATGAAAATATATATATTCCTTGGTTCATTTTCTATGTATTAGTTATGTTGCAATTTGGTAAGATGCAGCAATGGAAGTTTTGTTTTTTTTTGAGAGGCAACAATTGCTTCTTTCATTTACTCAGATTTGTGTTTCATTGGTGCACTTCTTGTCAAGGAAATTGAGAAACGCGGTCTTCAAATAGCTGTTGCTGGGATTCCCAAGACCATAGATAATGACATTGCTGTAAGTTTTTGTTAACTATACTCCAATTTTAAGGTCGCAAAGTACACTAGCATGTATATTTGCATCATTGGTATATGTTAGGCTCATGGATTTAAACCTTTGTTTAACACACATAATGGAGCTTAGTATCCATTGCAGTAAAATATATCCAGCTGAACTGTTTTCGCATTATTCTTGTTCGGCTGTTCTTATGTTTTTAGGATGGTTAGCTTGCTATTGTCTGTTCTTAATGAGAATTCTTAACTTTGTCCTCCGAAATAGCCTTGATTAATTTGGTTGCAGATGGATTGCATGAAATATCATGTATTTATGTCGACATATACTTCTGATTCTTGGATTGTTTCCTGTAACTTTGTAATCTATTTGGAGAAGTTACCCATCTGGAGAAGGGTTGCCATGAAGTTGAAAATGATTTTCCAAGTATGGGATCTATATAGTGAATTTACTGTTTGAGTTATTCATTTGTCTTCCCTTTCAGCCCAATTACACAAGGCATATAAAGCCTTGCCCTTCTGTAGAAGAGTAGATAGACTAAATATGAACCATTATTGTTTTGTTGCGTTGAAATGGCTCTACATAAATGTGGCAGCAAATGATACCCCTAGAACTGGAGAAAATTTAGAGGACTCCTGGAGTAATACTTTTATATTTTTTTATTATACTCTAAATAACCTCGGCATCAACCCTTTTACCCTTGTATATTTAAGGAGAGCACTTTTACTTTTGGAGCATGCTAGATTTTCTCCTAAAACTTACCAAGATCACTAAGAATCAAGAACTTATTGCGCTTCATACTTCTGATTAATCTGCTGCAGTTCTATTTATTCATCAATAGATCTTTGTCTTCATTGAACTCTCTAGAATACTACGTAAAGAAAGGCGTATGCTCTCATGCTATTTTTAATTCGGAATTCAGGCAGGCTTGGCTCCAGTTATATGGACTTCACTTGTGATGTATGTTTTGTGTGAGTGGTTCTAGGTGATAAGAAAACTCTAGTTTATTTTATACAGTTGTAGTGGAACCTCAGCAAGCGGTTCTTCTGGACCCAATTTTCATGTAGATCTGGAATTAAGCATGGTTGAATTGACATTAAATCTGTACCGATAATGTAATTCCTTGTGTATGGTTTTAGGTGATAGATAAATCTTTTGGATTTGATACTGCTGTCGAGGAAGCTCAGAGGGCAATTAATGCTGCACACGTGGAGGTTGAAAGTGTGGAAAATGGAGTTGGAATAGTTAAACTGATGGGAAGATACAGCGGTAGGATTTTCAGACATGATAATGGATGTATAAGCTCCCAGAAGTTATGAGAACATTAGATTTATGCTTCCATTGCCTTGCCTGATGTCTGCAGGTTTCATTGCTATGTTTGCAACTTTGGCAAGCAGAGATGTGGTAAGACCTCACTTCCTCGTGTGAAGTTTCGTGTGCAATTTTACTTCTTTTGGGTATTGTAAGAGTGTGAATTAATGGGTAAAAATAAATTTAATGAGAATTCATGAAGAGCAATTTCTGCCTAGTCCACTGGATCTTGACATATGCTTGATACTAAACTTTGATTATTCATATTGGTATGTTTTAGCTGACATGTTTTTGTTCAATGCTAGTTTTTCATTATGGTGTAATGTTGTAAACCACACACACACACACACACACACACATTCAATTTATGCATGTCTTCCAGATCAGTAATGTTAAAATTATTCAACATCTTTTAAGGAAGTTATGTTGATGTGTTTCTTACAGTCTGCAATAGTCATATAACTGTAGCAACTGAGTTTTCCAGCTTTCTTTCTTTATCCTTAATTTATCAAGAGTTTAATTCTACTTCTATGGTGTTATATTCAATAATTATTTCCTTTTCCGAACAATAACCAAAAAAGACCTGGTACTGTCAATTATGTTTTCATGAAGTGATTGGAGCACCTGTGTATTACTTACTAATAATATTAGCCGTATCTGGAATGACAGGATTGTTGCTTGGTTCCAGAATCTCCATTCTATCTTGAAGGCCCAGGAGGGCTTTTCGAATATGTTGAACAGCGGCTCAAAGAAAATGGACATTTAGTCATTGTGATAGCAGAAGGAGCAGGGCAGAACTACGTTGCGCAGGGCACACATGGGGCTGATGAGAGAGATGCATCAGGAAACAAGCTTCTTCTTGATGTTGGTCCATGGTTGTCTCAGAACATTAAGGTGGAAGTGAAATCCCTTTTACTCTTCTTGTTTCATAGTCTTCATTTTGAACTGAATGTACCATCCTGCAACTTCAAGACAGTCCCTTCTTCTTGAAGCTTTTGGGCTTCAAATCTACCTTGCTATGCATTGTGCATTATGAGTCCGAACATTGGTGTTGCATTGCATCTGTTTACCAATATTCAAATATTTCAAGATTAACACTGACATAGAAAATTTGAGACTATATCTGAAAGTTTGACCATTTGTGCTTTTGATTGACCTTTATTGTTATTTTCCTTGTTTAAATTATTCCTGTTTCTCTTTTTTTCTTTTTTATGAAAATATACCATAGCTGAAGAGATGGTCAAACTTCTTGCTGCATCTTCGCATGATGAATATGACTTGAGAATACAGAAACAGATTCCTTATGGGCAAAATAAGCTTCTTTCCAAGCTAATCAGACCACATATCAAAGAAGAACTCATGGATTAAGTGTGGGAAATTGGATATAAGTATAACTTTGCAGGGTGTTAAGTGTCAAGGAGACGGAGTTGGACTAGGTCAACATTCCCTTGTGGCGCCAAGACTTCTCCAAGTTTAGGGCCAATCAATTGATACCAAGGAGATTTCTCCCCTATAAGCATTCCGCCAATCCCAACTTCCGAGAATATAGCGGATCCTAAATAATACCCGTTATCCTATTCCAAATAATGTCCCGCAAGATTCCTTTGTGTATCAAACCTCAACCGTGGTAGGAGCGTGCACTATGGGGCTGTTGGGCCCCATGGAGTCCATAGGGTTCCTTCATGGACAGACTTGGGAGAGAGGGAGGCTCAAGCACCCATGAGTAGCTGAAAAACGTTGGGAAAACTCCATGGTACTGTGCAAGCGGCTTTAACCTTTTTCTGCAAAACGCCCAAAAATACCAGTTTCAGCACTCAAAGCATCCACCATTCCATTGTCAATGAATCTTGGATCGGTCCCTCGCCGATCTTGTATATCGAACTTCAACCCCCATAGGAGTGAACTACTGGACCGACGGCTCCCAGAGTATGCATAAGCTTCTTCCCTATGGAGACAACCTGCCTCTCTTTCCCAACACACGATGTTCCCCTCGTAGTCCTCGATGGACTAGGAGGAATCACTTAAGCCAAGTGTCTATTCACTGGCCCAGGAGGGGTGGAGATCCTATGTCGAAGAGTCCTTGAGTCATGTAGTAGTTCTTGCACCAATTTGGGTATAAGAGGACGACCCCTTGATTTGTTCCAGTCAGCGCTCTTTGTTGAAGCTTCCTTGAAGCTGTATCAGTGCTTAGGCAGCCAACTTTCTTCCCCTTATATCAAGCTTATGTTTTATAGGATACAATTGCTATTAAGCGACTTGTCTAGTGAATGCACTTGCATTTCACATTTCACCTGTTAGCTAAAGTTACTGCCTTTTTATTGCTGCTGATTGTATCATTTATTTGAAAATACAATACTTCTTTCACTTGTCTCTGGATATAATTTGTTTATTGTAATATCTGTTCTCCAATTTTCACATTGTTGTATTTTTAATGATGCAGGATCACTTTACGAAAGTGCGGAAGATTCCGGTGAATATGAAATACATAGGTATCAATATGCAGTAGTAGATTGTTACTTGAATGTCTATCAGTCTATCTACTCAGGCACTTCAAATTAGTTCTGCTTCTACTTAAACTAAGTCTCTACTTCCATAGTTCCTTCATCAGAAATTTAGCACTTGAATTTTCTTTTTTAGGATACATATTTATTGAACAAGAATTTTTTGGCCACACTGGAAGGTCACTTTCTACTTTTTTGAAGGACAAATTTGCTTTGCCATTACTGATTAGCTTTATGTCATGCCAAAGCACTATTGTTTAGACAATGAAAATTGATTGCATGTGGTTAGGGATTTTCTAGGAATAGGAATCAAGAATATGTAGTCCAGAACTTTTCATTAGTTAATGATCAATATTTTACTTTGCAGATCCAACATACATGATACGAGCTGTCCCAAGTAATGCATCAGACAACATTTATTGCACTCTTCTTGCACAAAGTTCAGTTCATGGAGCCATGGCTGGGTTCACTGGCTTCACGGTTGGACCAGTGAACAGCAGACATGCTTATATCCCCATTGCAGTAAGGACATATCCTCAATTTCTGATGTGGCTACTTTAACTTTCAGTTACCATAATTATTGCTAATTGAAACTGGTACAAGAAGATGAAGATGGAATTTGTATTTGTAGCTCTTCCAGTTTAGATGTCTAATTGTTAAGCAATTCATCAAAACCTGTTCCACTAGATACAAAGTGTTAAAAAATTGTGTTAATTAACCATCTTTTGCAATATCTTGAGTTGATAAACTTTGGAGAAAAGAGTTCAAGATCTTTGAACGTTTAAAGATGAAGTGTTTCTTTTATCCAGAGTGTCCATAGACCTTATATTTCCCAGTTTAAGCCCATCCGATGGAGGAATATCACATAATGTAAAATGGGTTCAAGTATGTTGGTATATTGGCGATTGTTTTGTTTTAAGATGGTGAAAATCGTACTATTTTAGTTTCACAAACTATCAGAACTATGATAAGTATAATGTCAAGTGTACTGTAGAAGATAAATGCACCATAATGGTTTGACTTGGGTATTTTGGGTTCCTTATAGTAAATGGCTCGAGTGTCTTGTCAATTCTACCATCAATTATTATTGAGCCTGCTCACGGCCAGAGTGGAAAATCTAATTGAACTTTTCAATTGGCATCTCTTCTTATTGATGCAAAGTAGAAGTAACTGCTACCAGTTTGTCTCTGGTGCTAACTACTAATCTTATATCATCTCTTCTGCACAAAATAGTTTGTGCTTATCCTCACATAATATTATGTATATTATCAGAATATCAGATCAATCTGGTGAAAATGTCTTTTGGATAAAAAAAACTGTTTAATTTACAGCGTGAGAGGCCAAGTCAATTATTTACTGCTTCATGTTTGAATTTCAGATGAAATCAAGGATTCAAGTGTATCTTTTGCGATTTGTTAGGGAATTTTTGTTGTTAAGCCTTTCAGTCTATGTGTATATTAATACTAATGGCATGATGCTTCATTGCAGCGAGTGACAGAGGCGACAAACACACTGAAGTTGACAGATAGGATGTGGGCTAGACTGCTTGCATCTACAAATCAGCCTACGTTCTTGAATTCCAATGAAACATTTTAAGAAAAGGTGACAATTGACAGCACATTTCTCAATTCTACATAAATTTTGTGAATCTGAACTCTGAATCAAAGAGATTAGTTTCATCTCTTGCCATGATCGTGTCAAAATTGGGTCAATTGCACCCATTATCCCCTAACTTTGAGATACATAAAACAATTGACATATGCACCCATTGTAATGCACTGTTAGCTTTTAGTTTAGCACACCACAAATAAATCAGTAAAGTAAATACCAATATCAATTCATATAAATTACTATTTGATTTTCTTTGTGCAATTCTTAACGAATGCTGAAATGATAGAAGAACTTGAATTTATGATATCAATATTCATACTGTTAAGGATCAAGTTGAATAGCTGGTATACCTTATTCTTAGTTTGTTCATTCTGTTTAGCTGATGGTTTTAGACAATACCTTCTGAATTTATTTATTTTCTAAATATTTGAATTTCTTCCTTGAAGCGTGTGATATCTTCGTTTGGAACGTTGTGATGTGGTTTGCAATTGGAATATTAGTGGACTGGAGTATGATCAGGCTGCTAGTTGAAACCCCCATGCAAGGGTTTTCACTACTTTCTTTTTTGTATCATTAACAAAAGAAAAAGAAGTCATGTTTCATCTGCAGTATTATTAAATTGCTCGGCCGTAAGCAAGATATGGAAGAGAATGGATCAGCATTTGATATTTGTTTTATTTTATGGATGCAGTTGACGAGATATTATAGGGCGGCTGTAGTGTGCAATTGACCTTGATATTTCAGTTTGAATGGAGTCAGAGGCTATTAATAAAAGAACTATATGGGGATGGATGGGCTGCTTGTCGACTAATTGGGATATTGGGTTGTCAGACCAGGCTTGCTGAATGCTAAATATATATGCTATAAAAGGACATGATCCAAAGCACAAGGCTGATGAATTGCATTACAAATTTCCACATGCATAAATCATTTAATGTTATTTCATGGGGAGGGCTGGGTGTACAAGAAGTGAGACGGTATGGGGCCTTCAAAGCATTTGGTTGATATTGATTTTTAATTATTTGTTTCTTGAAGAACTATTTTATCAAAAGAGACTAAGGAAAAAATATAATTGAGACTTTAAGTTAGTTGAAGCACAGCTAGATTATATTCCAAATGTATTTATTACATATAAAATATTACTATTGAATATACCAGTTATTATTCCAGCTGTAAAAAATACTCCAGGCCTTTTGGCCATAAAAGGAATAATTATTTGAGGAATTTTCATCAATACCCTTTTCATTTAAGGAATAATATATTTTTTTGAATAAAAATGGGGACAAATGAGGTTAAAGTGCGAGAAACAGACACCCCGACTAGGTCGGCGCCCCCGAACTAACACCCAACCCCAAACCCGAATATATTAAAGAAGAAAGAAGATAAAAAGTTAGTACAATCCGAACAAAAAATAGAAAAGAAAAACGCTAAGCAAAACGAAATTGCTCAACATTAGAGAGAATGATGGAAATATTTTCAGCACGTTAATTAGGGGTAAATTAGTATTTGCAGTGACATTCTTATTTTTACTCTAAATGGCAAAAAAACCTTATCTTATGGAACGGAGGGAGTAGTTTTTTTAAAACGTAATATTTTTTCTAAAATTAGGCAATTTCAATTATGTCAAACGAGCTCTTGATATTGTTAGACCTTTTGGGATATCTTTTGAATCAATTAGACCTTTGTTAATATAATATCAGAATTATGGTTGATCAATGTTAGGAGTGAGTCCTCTCGTTATTTTGGCATCATGAACCAAATGAATTGAGCGTAAAAAGAGCGTGGTAAATATTTCATATTGCTAACTTGGAAAAATATATATGACTCTTTAAATATAGAAGGCAATGTAATTTACTTGAGATAACTTTTGAGGTTAGTTAAACGCTAATAATTGTGGTTCTTAATTTTTATGAGCAAATGATTTATTAGTCCCTGACTTTTGTCAAAACTTATTGTTTAGTCCTTATGTTTTGAAAAACTCACTACAAGATCCTCATATTTCATTATAATTAACTCTTTGGTCTTTCTGCCCATTTTTTTTAGATTTGTAACTTTTATATTTCGCTATACACAGACAGACATGACGTAACAGAATCACAGGGTCATTTTATATTTCAATATGGATGTCTTGAAAGTTAAAAAACATTATGTTTAAAATCTAAAAGATGGACAAAAAGGACTAAAAATTTAATTATGACAAAAGATAGAGACCTTGTAGTGAATTTTTTAAAATATGAAGACTAAACAGTAAATTTTGACAAAAATTTCGTAAACTAATAAATCATTTACCTAATTTTTACCTAAAGACACTTATATGTTTGATGCCACCAGATGATGGGACAATAATTTGAAATAACACAACTACAAAAATCTTAAATCTGTCAGCACAATGAAGCAGTGAGTAGTGCATAATAATTAGGAAAAAGTAGACAGCACGATGGCTAATAACAATACGACACAAACAAAATCATGTCGTTGTGGCGATTTTTGCAAGTTGGGATGCCTTTATTTATGGTTTGATATACAAGTGGGTTTGATAGTACTACTTATATTACAATGGGCCATTGTATATGGACATGTACCTACGATTTTGCAAGTTGATAGACCAGAAAATTAAAGCCTCACTTTAATTTGTTTCATCATATAATATCCAATAAATATGCAACTTGCTCACACACAATTTATTATCAAGTCAAGTGGATTGCAAAAAACCAACAACTTTTGTTTTTGGCAACCCATCGATTCTTTGTCCCACCCTTCCTATATGCATGCATGAACTAACCTGCATACGTCATTGTTTCTAGATTTAACATCAACTTGGTTAGACGATAAAATCGAATCACTTAAATCAAAATAAGAGAACTAATGTTAGATCATTTAACAAAATTAGAGGATAATATGTCGCTTTAAGTAAATTTGAGGGCCGACTCAAAAAATATGGTCATTGTCTTATTCAAAATGTTGTTTTGTTCTTCTTGATTTGATAGTTTTTGATACTCTCTCTAGTGAATTTGTTGAAATCTCAACCAATATAAATATAGATGGTAAGTTATTGATTTTGGTTAAATTTTTACTACTTTCATTAAATTTTTATGAATCAAGTTTCTATTAGATAGATTAATTAAGAATTTAAAGAATAATTATTTTATCATTTATGTAGATTGGGATTTCACCAAGTTCGATAGGTCATGGGAAAAATCCAATAGTTTAGATACATTACGGGAAAAGCATCGCTAAATAATTGGTTAACAAAACAAACATTTTGAATTCGGTTAAAAGGAATGGTGCCTTAAACCTAAATTTAGAGGTCAAATTGCTTAACTTTCAAGATCTAATAAAATATATCTTCATGCAACATCAAGAGTCGGATCAGTTTTACGAGTCGTATTGAAGTCAATTCATATATTAGCTAATTAATTTCATTTTAAGCCTTTGAGGGTGAAGTCAACAGTAAAAGCAAAGACTCTTGTGAACTCCCTAATTTGATTCGATTTTTGTTGTATTGTCGAGCTTCTCTAATAGCATTGTAATTTTTCTGAACTGTAGTTACTCCTCCTCTAAACTCTTCTTTTAAAAAAAAACATTTTCAATTTTTAATGCTGCTTCATATGGTATACAATGTGATATATTGTGACAATTATAGTTTCCATCTAGATATTTTTGTAAAAGTAAAATCTGGATATTTCGGAATGGACGGCTCTAATCAACGCAGGTGCCAAGTTTTACAAGTCAATGGAAGAGTATTCAATTCAGTTAAGCATGTAAATAAGTCAACAACAGTCCTTCTCTACTACTCTTATCCGATAAATTAATTCATTAAAATCAAGTCTCTTCTCTCTCTCTCAATTGTTTCAATTAATTCATCCTTTAATAATATGCCCTACACAAAGTCAGCTAATAAAAAGATTGAGAGTATAATGAAATTTAAAGTATTAGTAGTGCCTGCTTAACATCTGCAGCTTCTCGTTTTAGCTCGAATCCATCTTATTTAATCACAAACTTTAAAATGTGTCATGTATGTTGGTCAACATTTCTCTTATAACTAGTCATCACTTTTCTATTTTTGTTATGGAATTTAATTCATTCTTGCTTTCCATCGTCATCCCTATTTTCCTACCTGATGCCACCCATTTCAAATCGATTCGTTACATTTTTACTCTCCTGAAAATTAATGAATATATACTAAATAACAAAAGAAAGAATCTCAATATATATACTTCATGTTTTGAATTTGTGATTGAGTTTTATAACATTGTACTTAGAATTTTAAGTGTTTGTTAACATTTCTAGTTAGTGTTAATTAGGAATTGTATTGTCTTTCCTATTTACTTGTATAGGCGGAATTAGTGTTTTAGTTGGACTAGGTTTATTCCGTTTCTCTTGTATAAATATGTGCCTTATTTTTTTAACTAAATTTGTAAATTATTTTTATTATATATCTCGTATTGTTAGTTTGGAGAGTTATATAATTATTAGTGAAAATTTCAGAAATAAGGTTGTGGTTTACACAATTTTAAATAAAGGCACATAGTTTAATAGTTTGCAAATATAGATAAGTGGTATGAATTTTTTTCAAATATATATAAAATATTTATATTTTCAAATATTTATATTTTTACAAAACAGAGTATTAAGAACCATATTATTGAGTTTTGATGAATTTTTATCTCTTAAACAATTTAGATCTATATATTAAACAAAATATTGACCCCTCACATCAAATTGCACATTTGTAAAATAACTTAAACATTAATTTAATTCGTAAACCGTGAAATTAAAAAGAAACGTATAAAGTACATAATATGGTCTATGATTTCAATTTGAGGGTGGATAATGTCATTAAAGGCTATGTTTTATCTATATGTAAATGTACTTTTTCTTATAAAAATACAAATTTGATGTCACTAAAACGTAAATGTGTAAATTAAGATACCTTATTTTACAGAGAAAACCACATGACACATTTACAAATTGATTAACCACAAATTATTTGATAACTTATCTCTAATCTAATATTGGGAGAATCTTTTGCAGGATTTAGCCATTTATTTATATAATATCATAGTGGTGGCTTAATGTTGGCCCTTTAATATTATGAGCATCCCATATCAAATAAATCATGTATAAATTTGCAAAAAGCAAATTCAAATCCTAAACTCAGTAGCTACTTTTACATTGATGAGTACTATTGAATGTAAATCGTCTATCAATTAGTATAATAATCAAATATAAAAAGATAAAAATATGTATCTAAAATTCGTATCTGAATGACAACTTTTTGGAAAATAATACTATCCTAGAACGCTTTCGATTGTCCAATTATATGATAATCAAACCAACTACATAATTGTCACAAAAAGAACTAACTATATAATCTCAGTAATAGTAGCTCTGATTCTACTTAAAAAAAGATTAATTAATTAATATTGAGATTATATACAGTATAAAATCGCCTATGTATTTTGGTACAAACTTAAAGAGAGAATTCATATGTAGGGCTAATCTTAGTACTTTTATCCAATCATATATTAACACCTAAGCAAAACGGCGACATTTGCTCTTCACCGGAGGAAACTCCCTCCGAACTCACCGGAGACATTGATTCCGCCGACATTTCCTCAATCTTGACCCTCCTTCTTTTCCGGCCAGTATTCTCAGGCGGGTCAACCCGTCCAGCCTCCAAAGGAAAATTCAAGATGGCCTTCCTTCCCCTCATTCTAAATGCAGCAGAATCATAAGCTTTAGCAGCATCCACATCACTATCAAAAGTACCCAACCAAACCCTACTTCCCTTCCGGGTCGGGTCTCTTATCTCTGCCGCAAACTTCCCCCATGGCCGTCTCCTTACCCCTCTGTAATGCCTCCTCTCTTCTCCATCCAGGGACTCCTTGTCGGGTTTCGAATGTTTCTTAACCGAACCTGAACTCGAACTTGAACCTGAACCCGAAGTGTGAGGTTCGGGGTTCGAAATGGTAAAATCGAGAATTTCTAATTTTGGAGGGAAGCGTGAAGTTTGGGGTTCGATGAGTTGATTAATGGGATGAGAATTAATGGAATCAGAATTGGAATTGGAATCGGAGAAGTCGTTTTCGAGTTTAACGGGATGAAGAGAGTGGGAGAAGTTCGAAATTCGAGAATCAAGATCATTGAGAAATGAATCAGTGGAAGTGAAGTCACCAAGAAGATGGTGACGAATGAGCTCAAGAACAGAAGATTGATCTGAGTTTTCCATTAGTATATTTTTAGGTAAGGATATTTTGGAAAGTCGAGAAAGATAATAGATTGATTTTATAAGGGGAGAAGTGGAATGATAAATAATGAGGAAGTGGGGACTGAAATGATATAGATGGAAACGTAAAAATGAGCAAGTGCTTAAAATAATAAGAAGTAAATTAGGGAATGCACACGGTTTAACCACCTGGAAATGGGGTGTTCAAAACAAGTTGTGATGGTTACATGCATGGGATAAATCAGCAGCATCTATATGTGTTAAATAGGTAAGGCTCCAGTTTGCAAATACTTCTATCACCACACCATGGGCTCCACAATTTTTTATATTTTCCAACTATTTTTTTTCCCTGCATACGAATCCAAACGGCTTATTTTAATAAACAAACTTGTCCTGTCCATATCTTATATAGTTCATGTAATTATGTGGCCCTTTTGAGAGGTCTATTAACATATTTGACATGTTTCTTATCTTTTTTACATAATTAGTGGTGTATCATCTTCTACATGAAATCATAATTAGTTGGATCGCCGAAATTTGGAGCCGAATTACAATAGAGTTGTAGTTTGTTGCCAGAACTTGTAAATCGGACAAAAATCCTCTCGAAACTTGCACCCAAATAACTAAGAAAGTCGAACGGTTTCACTTTTTTATTTTGAAAAAATGAAGTTATGGTGTAATGTAGACGATAAGGGTATATTTGTCCAAAAAGGGTATACACCACTAGTTATGTAAAAAAGATAAGAAACATGTAAAATATGTTAATGAGCTTCTCAAAAGGACCAAATCTGTAAATACCCCTGTATAGCTCATTCCATGTCTGCCTATGAGTAAATAGGTTAATTTTTCGGGGTTTTGAACGCGCTCATATATGAGGTTGTTTAACCACCTAGACATCTAAAATTGAATATTCGATTTGGATCGTTTTAACTCGTTTAGGTATTTAAAATTTTACTTATATTCGAATAATTTTTTGAGTAGTCTTCAATAAATCCCTAAATAAAAGATGTTGGCCGTCCGACTATCAGCTAATATCTTTTATTACTTACACTAGTTTTGAATGAAATTATTAGACATTAAAACGTGTGATATAGAGTTATCTAATGACACTAACTAATGAACATCATTCTCTTAAATGTGGTTTAAATTTGTGATGGATTTGAAACACATCCTAATACACGGATAAGATGCATTTTAAAACAAAGACTCAAAGATTTTGCATTTGAATCAAAGTGTCTATTATTGATATAAAACTGGACTAGTGGCAGCGACAAGAAGGGCTTTGCGGCCAACTCAAAGTGTAAAATTAACATACGTATAAAATTGACACCTTCTAAATATTGAAGTTCCGTAATTGTCATTATATTGGATTAAACTGTCACAAATGGTATCATGTTTGATTCATTACGTACGATGTGTTGGTTTGACAACAACTAAGTTTAGTTAATGGTATATAACAATCAGCCAGTACAAAGTGGACAATGTTCGAGTATGAGACATGTTCCATTAGCACATCTAAGGTATTTTGATGCAAAATAATGAACTAAAACTTAGGTCAAATTGGGAAATATAAAGTGAACTTATCCAAGTAAAATTTTGATATATATTGTTAGCACATTTGAAAACTTAGGTCAGAAATGAAAAAAAAAAAAAGTGAATGTACTAAGCTAAAATTTTAATATATATTGTTAAAATTAATATAAAAAATGTTCTTATTTAATAAGTTAAACTTAGTTTGATCAATTTTTTAATATGATATGGAAGATTTTGAGACCAAACAATCTTAAATTCAAGTCTATCAATTTTATTCAGATAAAAAGCATATTGATAATGAATATAAAAGATATTATTTTATTTTAAAAATTTTGTTTACTTAGGGTCTGTTTGGTAAAGCGTCCGTGGGAGCATATAATGTTTCGTAGGAGCATATAATATTTTTATTCTAATATGTTGATATATAGGTGTTTGGTTAAAAAATTTAAGCTATAACATTTAGCGTTTTGGAAGCAAAACAAAACATTTCGGGAAATGCTCCAATTTCGAGTTTTTCGCGAAACGCTAGTTTGTATTTTAAAACACAACTAGAGTTTGACCAAATTATCCTAACTTATTATTATTTTTTATTTATATTTATAAATAGTATGTCCACATTAGTTTTTTCATATGTCAACAACTAACGCTTTTTGTGAGTTTTCAAACACTAATTATTCAACTACTATCAGCAAACAGCAATAATAAATACAACAACTAACAACAACCGCTGCAAAACTAACAGCAGCATTAACGGTCCCTTAATTCTTTCACAATTACATACTACAATTTTAATCCTTATCTATTGGTGTCGTATTGGATTTATGGTACTTATGATTTTTATAAGTCAATGATTGTTGCCCACTTGCAGATCGGAAAGGTGAGAAGCTATGAATATCCATAAAAAATGAATATGAAATTAAATGAGTTGGTAGCAAGTGGTGGGCAAAAAGATATCTATAATTCATGATGTATTTGTTGTTTCTGTCGGCCCTTAGCGTAAGCACATAACTAATTCATTTTGGTGATTAATTTTTGTCTATCCACTTATAATTTAAAAGATGACATGTAACCCAATTTCATTTCTTCTTTAAAAATAAAAACATAATTGAAGGATTTTTCTTTAAAGATGCATTTTGTAGAGAGAAATTCAGAAAGCCAATAAGAAATTTTTCTAGATCCCATATTTGCGAAACTTTTTTTTTTTGATGAAATTTCTTTTTGTTTTCAGTTTTTTTTTTAAAAAAAGTCGGAGCTTCATTATCTATGTCAAATATAATCCTGTAATTTTATTTCTTTTACATGTATTTGAAATCAATGTTTTGAATATTAGTTTCATATTTAGCACAAGTACGATTATACTGGATTTTTCCCTTCTTTTTTTTTTAACTTAGCATTACATCTAACTAATATGTTTCTAATATTTTATTTCAAAAATTTATTTTAATCTAAACCATTTTGATTTAGTAATAGTTAGAATTCCGGAGAAATATCGATTATAATAATAAATTTTTGAAATAAAATATTAAAAACATAATCTATATCCATTGAACTATAGAAGGTCACCCTACTTCAAAACAATATTTGAGAATTTACTTCATTTTAATAACATTTAAAGCACTTTAGAGTTAAAAATAGTAAAACAACTTCAATTTTGAAGTGCCATTGAAGAGATGACTTAACTACAACAACACAATTAATATCAATAAACTAACATCTAAACAAAACAAGGACTCTTTTTGCAAGTTTGGCTTCATTTCCGCAAAAAAAACAAACTAATGGCTGCCATTACATTAGTGCCTCACATGTCCCATTCTTTATTAATTGCTTCTTTATTAGTAGTTAATCAATTTGTATATGTTATCGGCAATCAACTTTATCTTCTAGACTTCCAGCCATTATTATGATTTCATATTTTATTGAATCATATCATTTCAATACCAATCAGCTGACGTATCCAAAATTCAGAATTGCATCTGCATTCATTATTTTAATGTTTAAATATTCAAAAACTCCTCTTATTTTTTTTGAAAAAAATTCAAAAACTCCTTTAACTTCCATGGAAAATGGTATTTTGATTCTTTAAATTTTAGGTTATTTTATTATTAGCACTTTAAAGTTATTTAAAGTGACGTAATATGATGAACCCTAAGTGTTTTGATTATGTAAAGGAGCTTCTGAACTTGCCATAAAAGTTCTGAATAGTGGATTTATAAAATCTCTGTAGGCTGCGACCTCAGGGGACAAGACGTAGTCACAGGACTTCTGTGGCGAACTTGGATAAATCGATTTGTTCAATCAGGATCTCCTGAACTTCTTTCTCCCTCTTATACTTGTTATTTTTGCCTCTGTGTACTTGTTCATATTTAGTGCTGAAACAGATTTTCTCTAAAGTATCATTGTCTTTGTTCAGAAGACTGTCCAGAAGTTCTTCAATCAGAACTTCTGTTGCTGAAAACAGTCTAACTGTGTTTAGGCAGAATTTCCCTCAGAAGCAACTTCTGTAAGCTAGCTTCTGACTCTGAGGAAATTTGACTCTGAAAATTAAGTTTTCCGAAAAACTTAGAAATTTTCAGTTTTCAACTTTGACACCTATTCACCCCCTCTAGGTGATTCTGTTCTTGATAGGGCCAACATAATAAACATTTTATACCCACGTGAATAAAAGTGAATGACGTATAAAAGAGCGAAATTATCGATGCAAACATATTTAGAAATGAATAAACAATAAATTATGTAAGCAAATTTAATTGGTAAATTGACCAATTTAAGTGAGTTAAGGTAGTTTTAACAAGTTGGAAGAGCTATATCTACTGAGCTTTATTTTAATCTCAATCATATTATATTATTTAGGAGTGTATCATAAATATCCATTAAACTAACCAGCTATTATTACAAAAAACGAATAAGAGATTGCATGTTCAAATTCCACAAGACAAAAAAAATGATTTTTCGAAAAAGTAATTCATTGAACTAAAATAGATTTGTAACCAATTTTTTTCCATTTTCAAAAGTTTCTAACTATATTATATATTCCGTTAATCACCAACATCAATTATTTCAATCGATTAACATTTATTTTCAAACTATTAATAATTAGAAGACATATAACTCTAAGATTTATAATTTTTTAATAATTAAAGGATATATAACTCTAATAAAATTAAATGACATATTATATAATGTGTTAATATTTATATTGTTGGTGTTGGGTTTGTTCATTTCTGCGAACATTTTGATGCTTAAGTCAACATGCTACTCTGGAAATTCATAAAGTCTTTAGAGAGAGAAAGGTAGCGAAAGAAATATCACTACAGTGTGTGTGTGTGAGAGAGAGAGAGAGAGAGAGAGAGAGAGAGAGAGAGAGAATCCATATTTAAATTCTAACTCCTCACTTGTGTAGTAAGTTTGCCTTTTATAGGCCACCAGGTACGGTGCCTGCCAAATGTGGAGGACTCATGGGGATAGCCCGCATCCTCTAGCATGTGGTTATACCTTGCTTTGCTGTTTAGATTGGTTGAAGGAATCGAGCAGGCTTCCTCTTCCGTTTGGGCTTAAGCCTCTGTTGACTTCTGGAGTACACTAGCAAGTATACTAGGTCTGTATGTAATAATGGTGAAGTCCAAGTGTCATTCCCACGAGGATTGGAGCAAAGTTTTACTGAAAGTTGTTACCAACCAGTTTGTTTGATGTATCAAGTGACAAATATTTGAAGTTGTTTGAGGTTGATTGTGTTTGATGAAAACAGAGCAATATTGAAATATGATTTTAAAACAATTATGGAAAAGTACAAGCCCAACCAACCTGTTTGCTAGTGATCTGCGTACTATTTCTCTTATTATTAATGCACGTTATTCAATCTTCATGCCAAGGTCTCTACTCCATATTCACTTGAAGTCAGTTTTCACATGTTCTTAAGATCCTAAGAATTTATTGCACAAAGATGCACCTAAGGGTAATGATTCTTGCATTAAGCTGAGTAACATCCCAAAGATATGAGAACCCTTGGTATAAAATCAGACAAGTATCCTTAGAATATAATATATGTATAATGGTAGTTACATGCAATGAGAATTAGTTTCCCAACATCCAAATGCACTAAGATACGAAGTATTAATTACTCCAACCATAGGCATTCCATTATACACGATGAAAGATTGAAAACATACACTACTAATAAAGAGAAAAGTACTAGTGACCACCAGCTTAGGCTGGTTAAACTTGAAAGGTGACTACTCACTCATAATGTAAGCAAACAGTCTAAAGGAAACTGAAAACTTCATTGAAGAAAGAATAAATCTCTTAACAGAATTACAGAAACAAACTATGACTGATAAGAACTGAGTTCTGGAATGATGATTCAACAACGAAAGCTACAACCATTATATAGGCTGGAAATCAAATAAAGAGTTAAAATTAACTAGCAAACAAACTGCAGAAATACATTAAACGAGATTAACTACATATTAAACTAAGGCTTCAGCTGATTCTGCCCTTAAAACACGCTCCACTCTCATCTCTCAAGCTTGCATCCGTGACACTACAGTCCAAAAGCACTTTTCAACAAGTTTTGTCTCATTCTTCTCTTGTCTTTTAGCTGTAAAAAGCTGTTTCTAACCAGAATTCTTGTTGTTACCCATAAACATGATATTTGCTACACTTTGATCATTGTTAGCACAATTCTTATGCAAATTTAATTGATTTAGCCCGAAATACTTATGAAAATACAAAGGAAAATATAGTCAAATATGGACTCAACAGCCTCATTAATGGATCTAATTGGTTATAATGTGGCATGCATGACTAATAAGTTCATGGGTTGTTACTTTTCATGATTTCGGACCCAAAAGTTTAAATGCCTCATCATGAAGTCCCTCCCTCTATAGATGTTAATTGTCTTATATCTTCTACCTTAGGGTTTTAATTTCATAATACATTGGCGAACTGCCATCGTTTTTAGGAAACATGGTCAATAGTTACTTCAAATTGTGTGGCTTTGGATTTTTTGAAAAAATGGACAATTGTTGGAATTTTGTACACATGCTCACTCTGCCTTCCAGGTGTCATCTTAAGGATGGTACGGTCATGAAAGGTGTGGCGTGTTGGAATTCTAGAATGTAGCATATAGGGGTATTTAAAGCTAACTCAACATATCCTGAAGTAGGCTCATACGTCCCACAATCTATTAACACCCTAATTTAGATGTCATCCCTAAATGTCGATATAGGTACGCTAAGTTGCAGAACCCCATGAGTATGGATCCACACGCTCCATGTTGTCTTTCAACTCAAACAATAATGGTGGTCTGGTCTTGTTTCCACTCTTTTCAACAAACAAGATTCAAATTAGCAGTAACAATATCCATACAATCGGATGTGAATCCACAAAAGTCTTTTGACAGTGCATAAAGATATAATCAATCACTTTCCTGATTATTCTTATCCCAAGACACCTCTGCTCTTATCATCTCGATTAGAACCATATATAATCGAATTATTTAGATCCCAGGATCCAACATCATTGGAAACCCGTCACCCTTCAACCAGAATACGGAGAATACGATGAACATTATGCATCATAATGGTCATCTCATCGAACGACGTAAGAGATGAGCTCGTATTCGGCTGCCACCACTTAGTGAACGTTGTTATCAATGACATATCCAAGTGACTAAGTATGGTACGTTACAGGTGCCCCAACCTTGTTCGTGCATTTCGCTTCAACTGCACACATGTACAATATATAATTAATACAAATCCTTATAGTTAATAATGATTATTAATTATGTAATATTTAGTTAATAATATCAATCACATCTGGTTGAATCTTCTCGTATTAGTGTACAAGCTTTTGACAAGCGTGTGCTCTGCTTTGGCACTTCGTAACATTGTTCACCACCTTCCACAAACACATAGCAAAAGTTATGTGCCTAAGAAAATTGAGAATCATGCTATTATTTGTAGGCCCACTAGGAACATGACCCGTAATTAACCATCTCTCACCGTCTTTCATCTCGAATTGTACGGGTCTTCTCGAAATTTTATTACAATAATTGCATCTCATTAGTTATTGCAGTTAAATTTGGAGTAACACAATTCAAATTTATTAACGTAAATAATTAAATTTTTAATTTTACATGATAACGGTCCAACATCGATGAAGCCTCTTCCTTGCATAATAGTAATATATATGATGACGAGCGACAACGCCAACCTCATAAACATTCATATTGCCCGGCTCATCAATCTGCATAACAACAACATCCTCCTCCTCCTCCTCAACAGTCGTTGCCCGCAAATCACCATCTCTCTTCCTCTCGACTAATGCACTAATAAAGCGACGCTTAGTATGTCGTTATCCTGATATTCTATCATGATTCCCCTCCTCCCGCCCCAACCGCTCCATAACTGCTAAAGATTTTCCCACTATAACTTTCCTTCGGCTAAGGATCCTCTAGAGTTCCAAGGAACTCCATGTGTGGAGTTCCTAAGATCTCAGCCACACAATTGATCCTAGAGCCCTCATTAATTAAACAAAACACTTTTTTCTCTCTCTACCTTTAAATGAGGGCCATAGGATCTTATTGTGTGGCTGAGATCTTAGGAACTCCACACATTGAGTTCCTTTGGAACTCTAGAGGACCCGGACCCCTTTCCTAACATATCCGTGCTGAATTTATAATAATTTTATAGACTTTATGTAACTAATCATATTTTTCAAATTAAAATATTAACTAAGATATTTTTATCATGAATATTCACTAAAAATCTAAACTAACATATTAAATATAATTGTAACGAATTAAATAATATTACTAAATAAATAATATTTTATTTCAAAATAAATTTTAAAAATGCTGTCAAAAAAAAATTAAAAAAAAATTGTATTTTTATTTTTGTTTTGAAGAAGCAAATATATATTTTCTTAGACATGACTATTTGAATAATTTATTAATAATTAGTTTTCATTTTATTATGTTCAATTCTAACAATAGTTATTGATAAAAATATCCATACATTGAAAGTTTTATGGAAGAGATTTTACACTAAATACATGTGTTAAAAAAATCATAAATCTTGAAATTGTTCATATTATTATATTTCATTTAGTTGATTTCATTTTAAAATAACTATACAAAATTTAATTATTCTAAGCTGCAATGCGAAAATTAGCAACACAAAAAACCAAAAATATACAAAAATCATCCACAAAAGCATTTGGAATTCTATAAGAAGTTGTCAAAGTAATCAAACAAAAGTACATATATATCATATCATAAATAAATGAAATCAAAGAAGAAATACAATCTTAGGATTTTTTTTTTCTTTTTCTGTTTTTCAGCAACCTTAATTTTCCAACACAAGCAACGATCATCATGACATGATTTGCTGGTAGCCTCTAAAAAACTATCTTAATTTATACACCACACCAAAAGTTATATGACAAGAGAAAAACATCAAACTCTAATGTCCTAATTAATTTTCCTAATCTTATCTTAACTGATCATCCATTTGTCATCAGATCAGATCATTCCAAATTTAAATCAATCACACAACCATCATCCTTGAATATCCCATCGATGGATGTGGAGATAACGGTGACAATGGCGGCACGTTAAATATCTCCATCACTTCTCCATCCCAAAACCCCTTCCAACTTGACGGTGTCAACGGTTCCGCCGCTTTACCACCATCACTTTCCGGTGACGGAATTTCCTTCTTTATCATCTTATTACTCCTTGACGGGTCTACAATCTCTTCATTTTTTCTTTTCTTCGATGAAACATCATTATTATGATCCTCTACTGATAGGATTTCAGATTTTCGCTTAGAAGCTGAATGATCCGAATCAGAATTTGAATTCGAATTCGAGTTAATTGAGCTCGAATTCGAATTTGAATTTCCAATTTCGAGAGGGAAATTCAGGATCGCTTTGCTTCCCCGCAGCCTAAAAGCAGCGCTATCGTAAGCTTTAGCAGCTTCGATAGCGGTATCAAAGGTGCCAAGCCAAACACGAGCTCCTTTTTTATTAGGATCACGTATCTCCGCGGCATATTTCCCCCACGGCCTACGCCTCACACCTCTATAATGTTTTTCTTCGTTATTATTACTATTAATTTCAACAGCTGGCTGTCGCGGTGGCAGGAGAACCGCGGTGCCAGCTGGAGGAGGAATAGTGATTTTTGTCATTACTGGTTTCCTCTGGCTGAGCGTGGTGCTTGGAGATTTTGGAGATTTAGGGTTAGGTTTAGACTGATTAACGTTTTGCGGGAAAAAGAAACCGAAATCTTGAGATTCGGGTTTGATAGAAGGAGAAAAATTGAAGGTATTATCTATAGAATTAGCAAAGTGATCAGTGAGAAGATGTTGTCTGATGAGCTCTAAAGCTGAGGATTCATTTGAAAATGCCATTGATGAGGGTAAAAAGGGAAGGAATAAATTAGTAGGATTTGAATTTGAGTGAAGTGAAAGAGTGAGGTTTTGGTTTATATATATGAGGAATTTTGGAAAGATGGGAGGTTCGGGGGAGGTTCATGGGCAGGAGATAGGAAGGATCCGAAGTGGAAAATTCAGTAAAAGTCTAAATATTTTTCTGTTTTTTATTTGTCAATTGGGTAGCTAATTTTGGATTTATTTAATTATAGTCCTATGCTTTTGCAATAAGTGTGGTTCGAGGGTCCTTCCATAAGGATGAAATTGACTAAATGATTATTATTTCCCATCTCTTCAACTTTATTTATCTATAATTTAATCTAATCTATTACTACTATTGATCTTTAGTAATTCTCACAAAGTTCTATTAAATCCTGGGTTAATTTCACCAGCGGTCATAAAAGTTTGCCTAATTCCCATGAATGGTTACAAAACTTCAATTTGTCATAGTAAAATCATAAAACTTTGATTTTATCCCAGTAAAGTCACAATGACCATTTTCCGGCTAATTTCTCGCTGGAGATAATGATGTGGCATTATTTTTCAAAGTTTTATGACACTTCATCGCTATCTCATTGCCAAATATTGGACTAAAAAATTAAAATTAAAATTAAAGTAACCTAAATCAATTTTAAGCCGAAAACTAACACAATTATAATCAAATAAAAAACGTTTTGCACCTTTATTTGTTCGAAAATTTGCTATGTGGAAATGTCATGACGCTAAGGTATTATAAAGATTTGAAAAATGATAACACGCCATCATCCCCGGCGAAACATTTGTCGGAAAATGGCCATTGTGACTTAATTGGGACAAAATCAAAGTTTTATGATTTTATTGGGATAAATTGAAGTTTTGTGACCTTTCATAGGAATTAAGCAAATTTTTATGACCTCTAATGGAATTAACTCATTAAATCCTACACCTCTCTCATTGTGTAGGGGAAGCTAGGGGGATTTGAATACCCAATAATAATGTTAAATCTTTTATAGAAATGTGTACAATACATCAGTTTTATATGTAAAAGTACTAAAAAGAAATATAAATTTAGCATAAAAAACCGCTTATTGTCTATAAGTTTTAAATCCATTATTGATTCGTTACTTAAGTTTCTTTGCTGATATACTATAAATGTTGCCAATAAATTTATTTTAAAACTTTAATGTGCATGTAGACTTTTTAAAGTTACCAATGATTAAACATCTTTTTGTTCCATAGGGTATTATATGATCACATTTACTTTATGTGGTATCTCAATTCGCCATGTTTGCCTCTCATTCGTCATATTTGATCTTTCATTGGATGAAAATATAACAATTATATATATTACATATTGTCGCGTGCTACTATTATGACATAAGCACGTGTCATATATATGACGGTTTAATTTTCACAAAAATCTAAATGTATAATTAATTGACATCTCAATTTTTTTTGAATTTCATTGCAAAAAAAAAATTCTTTTTTTTTTTTAAATTGAGTTGTCATATGGTATGTATGTACGCGTATCAAATAGTGACATGGTGCAACAGATAACAAAATCATTATTTTTCGTCCATTCAAGGGCTAATTGTGACGATTAGAATAATACAAGGGAAAAATGTGACGAAATAATACCGCATAAACAAATGCTAACATTTTGAATACCATATGGAGGACAAAAAGGTGTTTAAGTCATTTTATGTTTATGTTCTATTGTTTTAAATAGCCCTAATTCTAAAGTTGATGTTTTCAAAAGATGCAACAATAAGTGGTGTAAGCTTAAGATACCAAAAATCAAATTTTTTGGAACCGATAACATAGATAGTTTATACATTTTGATTCCATCAATTTGAAAGTAGAGATGATATATTGAGAGCAATTAGATAAAAATAAGAGGTTAACTTTTCGACAATGACATGAATTATTTATAGCTTTCTCACAATGTTAGCAAGTTATTTGATTTTTTTTGAAAGTTTAAAGGAAAATTGAAAGTTAGAAACAAATTTCGAAAGCAACATATGTTAGAACAAGTAAGATCAAAATTGAAAATTAGGGACGTGATTAATCATTGTCCTTAAGGAAATATTAGCCCCCATTATATATGCTATTGGGTTACCAACGAAGTTCTCTTTAGAATTTTCCTAACACGAAAATTAATAATAGCAAATCACTAATTTCTTCTATAAACATATAGAATTTCGAATTGCATAAGATGAAAAACGAAATTGTAGTGCATAGAAATTGTTATGGAAGGTATTTATAACCGTCGAACAACTATTTATAATACACATGTGTTTTCGTGATAAAATATGTCTGTTCACAATAGACATATTATTTTGTACACATGTGATAAAATTTTTTGTCTGTTAACTTACTTTAATTAATAAGAACAAACAAAATATTTAATGCAAGGTTTGCTAATAGTTGAAACGTGAAGATACCTATTTACAAATTTTAAAGCACAAGACTTTCTTTTTCAAAAAATCATATATATTCTTTAAAAGCTTTTTCATTAATTAATTGGGCAAGTATATAAATATGAGTTAACTTCAAACAATTTTTCCGTATTTTTGTGATTTTGTAAATAAAGTATTGTAATTTGCTTAGAGAAAATAAAGCACTGTGATTTGTATTGTTTGTAGAATTAAAGAAATGGTCGATTTTGTTGAGGTAAGCGAGAACATTTTTTGCCCGAAATGTTTTTCTGACCTTTGAACTTAACTTTAACTTAACTCGTCAAAGGTCGGAAAATCATTTTGGACAAAAAATGTTCTCGTTTACCTCAACAAAATCGACTATTTCCTTAATTCTGCAAACAATGCAAACTACAATCATTTATTTGCTCAAGGCAAACCACAATTCTTTATTTACAAAACGATAAAATCACGAACCACTTATTTGAAATTAACCTTATAAATATTTGGGAACTGATTATATGTGAAGGTAGCTCTTTTATGAATGCGCAAGTTTTATTTTAGAACCCAAATCAATTCTTTCTTCTTAGAGTACATAGTAAAAATATATTATGGTAGTTGAAGACTTTGTAATATGAATGATGAGATGAGAAAGGTGAATATTTTAAGAGTAAGACAATCAAAGCAAGCAACGTAATCGATTTAATTTCTACCAGGCTTTACGAAATTGTTGGACCATAATTCAGTAACATCACTTCATCCTCCAAAAATTGATCCTAAATTTGTTTATTGTTTTTTATTTTAGTTTTGGAAAATCTCTTTATACTATAAGGTACTTGTAATGTATAAATACACGACATTTTGTAAAATTATCTAAATATATTTTAGTAAAGTTTTTGTTTCCTGATTAAATATATATTTAATGAAGGTTTAGCCTAAGGGTTTTTCTAGAGTTTTTCTATAGTTACTTTGTTTTTTACAAAGTAACCATTACTTTGTCCACTATCACCATTAGATTAGTGGATAAAATTTAATTTAATAGTGATAAAAACAAAATAGATATTACTTCAAGTAACCATAGAAAGCACCTTAGCCTAATAGATGGATTAGAATTAATGAGATTTTTTTTTATTATTCAATGTAAAAGTGCAATTACACAATTTAATTAAAAATATAGTAATTATATAATGCAAAATATCACGTGGTGTTATTACAATTAAAAATTGAATGACAATGTTTTGTGATTGACTAAAAATTTAAAGAAATAAAACAATTGAAATTTTGAAAGATGGTGACTTCAACAGTTGTGTTCTTAACACTACAATTTACATTTTGTCATAGACAAAATAACAAAATTAGTTACTTGTGAAGTCATATTTCAGCCGCAAATATGCAAAATTTCCTTACTTACATATAGAAATTAAATTAAATGCATTAATTGTCTAAAATACTATATATATCAACCTACCAAGTCCAACATATTGACTCTTTGACCAAGGTAGAGCTTCAACATTCAAAAAAGTAGAGATGTACTCAGAGTTTTATATTTCAAGAGATAAATATGCTTGCTTTGGATTTATTTACTCAACTTTTTAGAAATCAAAGTAAAATTATTTTTCCTCGTGAGTGATATCAATGTCAAAGAAGATTTACTAAAAGTCTCCTTTTCTAAGCAAAAAATAAATATTTTAAATTTTTATATAATATTAAAAAAAGTAATATTTTTGAGATCGAAAAAAAATTATTTTATCGAATTTATTACTTTATCGATATAATAATATTTTATACGAAAAAAGCAATCCTGATAAAGAACACCTATAGATGAAGAAATTATTGAGTTGATAACGAACACTGATGAATGAACTGATCATAAACCGAACTATAGCAATGTCATTTCAAGTGTGTCATCAAAAGAAGCATTTCAAGCAATGTGAGTACTCATATTATGTACTCTATGAAAATGTCTACTTTATGAGGTATTTTTTTATAGCTTACATTAAACAAAATTCAGTTTAGTTTAGTAAAATTTATTAGGTTTTCAATAAATTTAATTTAATTCAATTCATTCAGCCATAAGGAATAGTTGCTAAATCGGCTTTCTCCTCTTTTCCCGTCTTCCCTATTTTTACTGGAAGAACAGTGCCTAAACAGTCCAACGATTGAATCTTTGGCAACCTAATTCTTTTGAATAAATTTCAATAAATAATGAGATGATTATGTGATATATAAACTCTTTAAGCTTAATTGGAGGTATTCATAAATGTGTGTTATTATAAAAGTTGCTATCGACTCTTAACTATAATTTTTAAAATTCCAGCTTCATTTTTCTTTGATATACTATCACACCAAATCACAGTATTCACGTAGTCTTTGGTCATTGTTAGGTCAAGAAATATTTATAATTATATAACGTGTTAAAATTTTTAGGATCTAATAAATTTTCATAACAAAATTCTAATAGTTTGATCTAGCATCAATTGATCAATTCCATTCGGCATCATTATGTGAATGTCTCTTAAAATAGTCTTAAAATGTTCCCATACCATACATGTGAACACTATACTATAATCATACTGATAAGAAATCTTATTTTGTGTATGGATTCTTTTACTTAAATTCAGTAAAATTCAATTCAGTTCATTATCAGATCAATGAATATTTATAATCATATCGTGTGACGTTAAACTTTTTAAGATCTAATAAATTTTTACGACACAATTCTAATAGTTTGATCTAGCATCAATTGATCAATTTCATTCGGCATCACTATGTAAATATCTCTAAAAATACTCATAAAATGTTCCTATACCATATATATAAGTAGTATACTAGAACTTTTCAAAAAAAAAGTAGTATACTAGAATTTACAGATAAGAAATCCTATTTTGAACATGTATTTTTACTTAAATTCAATTTAATAATATTTATTTAATTTAATTAATCAAATTAACTTCAATAAATTAATTTAAATTTAATAATACTCATTTCAGTTTAAATCAATATCAATAATATTTAGTTTAGTTCTAAAAAAATAAAGCTTTCATAATATATTATATACTGTGATTGTTATTGTTTTTTCACGTAAAAAAGAGAAGAGCATGTGGTTTGAACTTTGACTTTTTGTTTGAAGGAAGCTAAACAATCATTATCCAAATAGATCAAAAGAAAAACGAACTTGGGTTGTACTATTTATTATGGGATATTTAAGTTTAATAATACATATTTTGATACATGATTGAGCAACTTGTCCAAATTATTTAAATGCAATTAAAATATTATAAGATGCGATTGTGGGGAATTAAAAGTGAATTATTTGGTACTGACTTCTATGCCTTTTATTTGTCATGGCTGATGTTTACGCTTTCGTTTTTCTAAATTGATAATAATCAATATTTGGTTGGAAATATTTCAGGTTTGAATCTGATCTATTTCATTGAAATTTAATTTTCATTAATTTATAATCTGTATATTTTATTGTAAATTTTTGTTAATATTTATAATTTATTTTGACTTTACGATTGAGAAGGTTTAACTTTTTTTTTTGATAACTAAACTTTCTGTTAAAAAAAAGATACTCTTATTAAGTTAAAGGTTTATTTCATATCAATGATTATGCTTTCACTTTCTGCAAATATGTTGTTTAGTTTGTTTTTGAGCAAAATATGACTGTGAAATACGTTGTTTGCAAAATTAAGAAAATTATCAGTTCTATTGATAGAGATGAGGAATTTTTTGTCAATTTCTTTGTCCACACGTTTGATCTATTTGGTTAAAGTTTACAATTAAAAGTTAGCAATGTTTTTTTCTAGACAAGAATATTATCATGCATCCATATAACATATTGGTTATTTTCTTATTTTTACAAACAAAGTATTTTATAGTGATATCTTTGGAAAATCTAAAATTAAAGCGGGTATTTCTCAAACCGAAACTCGGTCTGACGTTCGAGTTTCCCGTCCTCACTATGCAGTATACTAAAATTTAAGAATTTATACCAACTTTTAGTTTCCACATATTATATGTACAATGGGGATAAAGCCCAGCAAATGCCCAAATGAATGGGCCTTAGACTATACCCCAAACCCAAGCCCTAAATGGAAGCCACATTTTATAGTTGGATAAGGGGCGAGTTTCCCTTGGCCATATAGATGAAAGGGTGCCGAGGTCCCTCTGGATATTCACCCAAAGTATGAGGGCTAAGTTTAAGTGTTTTGTGCTATATTAAAAACCTTAATCTCGTTTCAATATTGCAGTTGGTCAATGTTCATTCAAATCAAATTTAAAGATTCTTTAAATGAAATTTGCAATGAATAAATTTTTGTTTACTAAAGGTACATTAAAAATTTATCTCATGCCTCCCTAAGATGAGCAATATTTGAAACCACTCTCAAAAAAAATAAATAAAATAAATTGTTGCAAAACAATTTAAAATTGTTTAATGCATAAACTTAAAGCAAATTAGTTATAAACAATGAATTTAAATATATTTTAAAATCTCTAGACGCTTTCTTACAATAATATTTAAGGATAAGTGAAATTTGAAAAAATCACATGAAACTGTATCGAACTTGTTAAAGCGTCAGACAAAATTGAATTTGAATTGCGATAAAAAATAAGTGAGAAATATTATAGAATAAAAAAAGTAATATAAAATTTTATTATAAAGTAAACAAAATAAAAATAACAGTCTCAAAATAAATATGAAAAATAAAAAATTATGTAGAACTATATTTTTCTACAGGAATGATTTTTTTATTTTTTAAAATTATCTTTTTTTTACTCACTCAAATAGTTTTGTCGTACTAAATTGATTTGGAATATTGTTTAGAGAAGTAATTGTAATTGAATTATGTGTTGTTGACAATATGATGGCGCATGGCTTAGAGAAGCAGATGACGATAGCCATTGTGTGCCTCGTTATCTACCACTAAAACCATCCAATTTGGCCACTTGTTGTGCCTTTAACTTGTAGGGATGCTCCAAATTTTTGCTGTTCCCACCTTCCTAACTTTAAATATTGCCTTAACACAACTTGCTAAATAAGTTGCAGTTAATTTTTTTTTTTTCTTAAGTTAATTGATAAAAATTGAACTCAACTAGAATTCGCTAAATGCTGAATAACTGAAGAATTTTGCTGATTTTGGTTCAACAGAATTTGGTTAAATTGAATTGATCTAAACTGAATTTTGTTAAAAATAAGTCAAAAAATACATGAGCTAAAAAAAGTATACAGTCCATGTTTATATAGTTGATCATTTCTTAACTTTGCAAACAATGTATTTATAATCCTTTATTTATTAGAAAACAAACTACAAAGACTTTATTTACGAAAACGTGAAACTACATAACACATATATAAAATTAACTCTTTTGATTAAATTATGAACGGATCCAAAATAGTTTGTTATTGTGCAAATTTATTTAAAGTAGATTTATTAGTTTCTCTGTTTACATAAATTAACATACACATAATTTAATTTGTTAAAGTCTATTTTTCCCTATTGTAGAACTTATTGTTGTCCTCTAAATTTAAAATTTGAGAAGTTTGAATCAAAGTCAATTTCAGAAAACTTTGCTGACTTCAATCAATAAGAATTAACAATTCCATTCACATTATTACACTCTTGATTTCATTTTTTTTATAAGAACTTTATTATTGAATAATTCCTCTCTATCTATTTATTGATAAATATAACAATTTAGAATCTTTATTTTCATCATGTTACTTTCAAAAGTTATAATATTAAAAAGTGTAAACTTAGCTGAAGTAAATTTTATGTGCAAACTTATAATATAAGAATCAATTTAAACTAAAGAAATTAGGACTTACACCCACATATTTATTAAAATGAATTGAAGACTATACTAAATAAATTAACAATTTTGACCCATTTAATTAAAAATTCCATTCTATTTAATTTTAAAATTTTGACCCACTTATTATATATAATTTCGTCGTTTTACAACAAACATGAGAATTTTTATTTTGTTTGGTATACAATAAACATGAGGTTAAATTATAGGTGTAGCAACAATTAATATTTTTTTTCTTATAAGAAATTTTTTTTTTTATTGAGCAGCAATATAGTTTAAGTGTTCAACTTTTAAAAAGAAAATTATGTCTTAAAAAAGTTCACATATAAAACTCTATAAAACTCAATAGGTGGTTAATAAACTACACTATTATTGTTACCTCTACCTTTTTTTTTTTTATTATGCTGTTACATTTTCATACGATTTACCCTAAATTTAGAACAAAAAATGTAGTTACAACTTATAAAGGATAATGAAGCATTTGAAATCTTAGGACAAGATTATAGAGAGCAATTTATACATCAAAACCTATATTTAGGGAGGAGTGTTCCTATCAAAAGCGAGCTATTTTTATATTAATCTAATTTAACTTAGTTCGTAGTGTTCAAGCACCCTTTATATAGTTCATCTTTCTTAATCAAATTTTATGCATACTCTAGACATCAAGCACAAGACTTATCAAAAGCATTTATCACTCTCTCAAACCAACCAACGTTAATATTTTTATTTGACATTCCTCTTTTATTTCTCCTCTTTCCTTTCTCTATAAATACCCTTATCCCATTTTTATTTAGCTGTTATAATTTCTTTACTCATCTCTCTCCCTCTTTCTCTACACATAGAAGAAAAACATGAACCAAACAACCGTTTTCGATTCTAATTCATCTCATCATCAATTTCCTCGAACTCAAAGCTATTCCACTCTCATCCCTTGTCTAACTGACAACTGGGGTGATTTGCCGTTAAAAGTTGACGATTCTGAAGATATGGTCATCTATGATTTCCTCCGTCATGCTGTTTCTTCCGGTTGGTCTCCGTCAGATTTTCCTACAACAACCACCTCACACTCCACCGTTATAGCCGAGCCTAAGGACCACTCCAACATTCTCACCGCCGTTAAAGCTGAGCCTATTTGTATCCAATTTCTTCAAAACGAAAGTCAACGCATACGCTTGACTAAGAAGGAAGTAACCAAAGGAAGGCATTACAGGGGAGTCCGGCAGCGGCCCTGGGGAAAATATGCGGCTGAGATACGAGACCCTGCAAAAAATGGCGCCAGAGTATGGCTTGGAACTTATGAAACGGCTGAGGAAGCTGGTTATGCTTACGATAGAGCCGCTTTTAGGATGCGTGGCTCTAAGGCTTTGTTGAATTTTCCTCAAAAGATCGGCTCTAATGAGCCCGAGCCTGTTAGAGTAACGGCTAAACGTCGGGAAACGGAGGAAAAACTTAATAGATCAATGAAACGGAGTAAGATAGATAATAAAGCTGAGTTGGAGCCGGAGCCCGATTTGAAGAAGGTAAAACATGGCCTTTGAGGAAGAAGTTCTACTACGTACCAGGTGTAAAGATCGTTCCAATGAAAATGATTCACCTCGTTAGAAAATGATTGGTGTAAAACGAAAAGATTCACAATTGTCACGTATGGTAGAGTTTCTCATTTGAGAGTGGAGATGTCTGCCAATTGTCGACCATTTATTGGTTCATGAGTAGCGATTGTGACATTGTGGTGTATGTGATTGAGGCATGTTTGGTTATATTTGTGTGAATATAATGAATTTTTTTAGTGATATCTTCAAATTGCTAAACAAAAAATTGAAAAAATTGACTGGCAAGCAATGCTTAAGTAATTATGAAATAAGTAATTTTTATTCATAATGAGATCACTCAATTTAAGTTAATCATCTCTAGCTAATTGTCTAATAAGAATTGTGACTAGTGAATTAATTTGTTATGGGAGGAGAAGATTAGTTAATTAATATGACTTTATTAAAACTGATTAAGTCGATTTTGATAATATTGATAGTTTAAAATATATAAATTTGATATATTAAAAGCTAGTTGGAAAGATTTATAACAACCGAAACTAGATGACATACATATTTAGAATATTTGTAAGGAATTTTGTATTTGCGTTTTTAAGTTAAAATTTGAGTATGAATAAAAATACAACTTCAAAAGTTCTTTAGTCACTCTTTAAATCACTACAAGTCACACTCTCTCTTCTCAAATTTAAGAGTCTTCTTTTACTCTTTATTTTATTTTATTAATATTTTTATGTATATTAGTAACTATAATGTAAGAAAATAAATTTAATAATAAAAAATCAAATAAAGAGTTAGAATAAAAACTAAAAAGTATTGTTGGAAATCATATATATTTAAAGACTTTTCAAACGACTAAGAGCTAGTTTTTATATTAGTTTTAGATTGAAGCCTAAATATCTATTGGAGATGCTCTTACATCTTTAGCGCGAGCTGAGAATTTAGCAAGTCACAAAATTATAGATATTAAGTCAATAAAAATATATCGAAAAGGTGGTTGTATAAACTAATTGAACCTGTTTGCTATAGTTATAACAACCTATTTTCATCAAAATACATTTACATATTTCTCTCGAAAATAAATTTTGTTTCATTCATTAAAACTCAAATTTAAAATAGAATTTAAGGGACTTAACAATTTTTTTTTTCTCCAAATCAATTTTATCAACTGTAAATTGATGCATACTGAGTACATGAGGATATACTAATATAAATACTTCTTAGTAGACCTAACAAATACTTAAATGTTTATATAAAGAAACAAGGTATAACAAAGTCAAATGTAATGGAAGAAATTTTTTAAAAATTAAGCTAATAAATTACACTTTAGTGTAAATGTGCAAGTTAAAAATTTGGTGTTTTCATAATAACCATTAAAGAAAAGTTGAATACAAACTTTTGAAACCAAAGATTAAATGGCACATTTGTCTCTCATGTGATTGATCATGGGATCTTGACCTAGAACTTGTTATTCAAATCCCAAAATAAAGTTATAATAAAAAATCCACTAATTTCCACATGAACGGGATATTTAATGTTTACTTTTCCTAATTTCCACATGAACGGGATATTTAATGTTTATTTTTCCTAATTTTCATTAAAATCTTTAGCAGAGATTTGAATACAAGTTTTAAAAATGAATTTGACATGTCTGTTGCACAGACTCTACACTCCAGTTGGTCAATTTCTTTTATTACTTTATGGATTAAAACACTTGGCGTGAAAAAATCAACCAACATCTCAATTTCTTCCTTTGAACTTTAATGGAAAATGTCAAAAATATATATACTCCACCTGTTCCATTTTGTCTTTCACACATGCTCCTCCGTGTATAGAATTTGTTTTAGAAAAAGAGGAAGACCCTGATTGTTTTATTTTATATGAATAATAATAGCACATATAAATAATATTCTAGTGTATACAAATATAAATGGCTAAAACTCGCCACAATGATACTCGATATATTATTTAATTATATTAAAAGTTTGTTTTAATTAGTTGAGATGTCTGCCTGTGGATTCATGGGCATAACAGAGACATATATTTAACTAATATTTTTGCCTAATCTCAGGCTATTGAACTTTAATTATTATCAGGTCTAACAGTAAAATAATTGAAGGATTAGATATTATTGAACTTAAACTAATAGTTGACAGCAACATCTTGTATGCCAATTTGCATATATATGCCAGATGGTCAATTTGTTATATTTGGGTATTTTTGAAGTAATTTGAATAAATTAATGCATAGTTGAGTATTTTATACAAGTTGAGTATATACAAGGCCAAATTTGTGTTTGAAAGAAATTAGAGAGGGCAAAATATGTATAATTTTAAGTTTAGTGGGAAATGACGTGTGTCCTACGTGGCTCACAATTTGTGTCACGTATTGGCTTTGTTAGATTAGAGCATAACATTGACAAGTGTAAAGTTATATTTGGATTTTAAATTTATATTAGAGCAAATCCGTGCATATTTGGTAGAAAATAAAGGGTCAAATATGTAGATTAAAACCATATATATACCTATTGTTATCCGAGGAAATGATGACATCTACATGAGCCCAATTAGAAGCCTCATTCCTTGCAAAACATTCACGACTCTGTCAAAGTCTTAGGGAGTCACGACAACTATTCTAAATTATTAAAATCTCGGAGAACTTCTCTTCACCATGCATTCAATTTTCTACTTATAGCAACATGCTCAAATTAGAAAAGCATAAACTAAATGGGAGTCTTTTAAGGGATAAACTTGACAAAATTATTAAGTAATTTTTAAGTTTTAAAAATGACAAATTTTTAAATAATAGTAATTGCATAAGAAAGACATCTTTCAAAAATTGAGTGAGTAATTATCTTATCTCAGTTTATTTCCCAAACAAAAAGTTTATGTACCCAATTCCAAAGGCTAAATATTAGTTAACAGAGAAAATAAGAAGTTCCAATTAAGAAAACAAAATACGGTATATTGAAGAAAGTTTTCAACTAAGAAAAACATCATTAATTAGAAGAAAAAACATGAGATTAAATGGCTTATGTGACTGTAATTAAATGAGTTTCACAATTACAAGATATTGACAAACATAAATTATAGTGTTAAAAAAAGATTGAAAGCATGGAAGTTGAAATATGAAAAGAATAACAAGAGAAGGTGTGTTTCACACATGTTGGGTACCTGTAACATGCTGCAGCTAAATCTTTTCAAATTGACTCTTTCTATTATCAAATTCATTAACATCAATACCCATCCATCCATTACTGAGAGTTTGGGCTCAGTTCTTCCGCCCACAAAGATCAGCCCATAAGTCCAAACCTTTAGGAGGGAATTGTAGATATATAATTAGTTAACTAACAAATCTTAACATACGTATTAATTGATGGAGTCTTAGATAATTAGTTTTAGACCGTTGAAGTTAACATTTGTTAGTTGGGTAATAAGTATGGTTTCTCCTTTCAAAAAAACATGTATGGCTGCTGTACATTACTATAATACCACTCTGTTCTTTTTGACTTGTTTTCAACAAAATTTCACTTCAATTTAATTTCGTTCAGTTTCTTCAGTACAATGAAATTCAACAAAATTTCTTAGTCATTCAGTCTTATTCAACAAATTTTGTTCAGTTTTGATAAGTTCAGATCCATTCAACCATAAAAAATTAAAAATTAGTGTGTAAATATACGGTAATAGATTTCTTCTAATTAATTAAATTCGATACAATTTTCGGTTCTTCTTTAATTAAGATTTAAGGGTCAGTTTGACATTGTTGTGGGGAAAAACAAGAAACATTTAAGTGTTTAGTAAAATCCATTTCAAATACCCTAAAAGTCAAAAAAATAAAAAGAAAATACATATTTATTAAAACATATTAAAAGTTAAGTCTATTTAAATTTGATTTATAATATTTGTTCATTAAATTTTATTTTATTAGAGTTGAATCAATTTATACCGGTAAATATCTGATTACAGTGAAATGGATTTTTGCACACATCAAATCTGATTAACCATTTTTCTCAATTTCTTTTTTCTTTGGAAACAAAATAAAATAAATCTGATTTACCACAAAACTGTTGGTTTTAAAGTGAGTAAAGAAAAAAAAATTAAAAAAAATAAAGAAGAAGTAAAAGTAAAAGAAAAAAAGAAAAAGAGGAAAGGGAATAGAATAAGGAATTTGCACTGATGGGCTTTGAAATTGGGCTGTCATCTTTAGAATAAGTTTTGAACTTTTGGGCAGGTGAAGCAACTAGTTTCTGGGGAAGAAACTAGTAGCTAGCCTAATGTACATTTTATTGTTTGAATACGAGTTTTACAATTTATTTCTCGCAACAATAAAAATATCTATAATGACTCAAATTAAGAATGGCTTGTGGAGACTCCAATACCATGTTAGAGAACAAATTGAATTAAAAAATTCTCATCTATGGTTAATACAATTTAGAATGATCAGCATTATTGCCGATAAGAGTTGGTCCAAGTGTTAAAACATCCATTTTTTCCTTCAAAAGTCTGAGGTTTTCCCGCTTCATCAAAACTTTCCTCTTATTAATAGCTAATTTGTATAAATTCTCATCGAAATATGTAGTTTTTACTTAACTAAACTTCTTATTACCCAAATGTTTTAGCATTAATTAAGATTAGAGGTTGAAGAAAGAAGAAGAATAGAAGCTACGAGTCGGGTCCGTTTGTTTCAAAGCTAGCTAAGACCATCCAATCTAATCTACTCTTTACTTAGGTTTTTACACATCAAACTACCCAACAAATAAACAAACGTGTCCACAAATAAAAAGACTTAGATTGCATGCAGCCCCTGCATGACAACCCCTTAACACGTGCCTCTTTTCTCTTCAACACCTTGCTACCTTTCCTTCTCCCTAAATTTCCCCTTCCTTTCTATAAATCACTCCTTCCCCTCCCCTTCAACCTCCATCAAACCCCCTTACCTATCAACCAACAATCTCCTACATTCAATCTCATCATACCAACATTTCTCATCCAATGGCTGACGTCCAGTCCACACAGCCAAGAGGCCAGCAGCCTCGCTCTTATCAGATGGTCAAAGCAGCCACCGCCGTCTCCGCTGGTGGTTCCCTTCTTGTTCTTTCAGGGTTAACTTTAGCCGGAACTGTTATTGCTCTCACCATAGCTACCCCGTTGCTCGTCATTTTCAGCCCGGTTCTTGTTCCCGCGGTTATTACTGTCGGGCTTATCATTACTGGGTTCTTGGCTTCAGGCGGGTTCGGGGTTGCTGCTATTTCAGTTCTCTCGTGGATCTATAGGTACTTAATGGATGCATAATTTGAGAAAATAATTATAGTGTCTTGCTTGTATTCTTGGTGATAAGTACGAGGATGTTATGATTCTTGATTTTTTTTGATTTTTTTATAATGACAGGTATGTGACAGGAAAGCATCCACCGGGGGCGGAGTCGCTGGATCAGGCAAGGATGAAGCTGGCAGGGAAGGCAAGAGAGATGAAGGATAGAGCAGAACACTTTGGACAGCAAGTGACAGGTCAACAGACCTCTTAGATTAACAATGAAGGAGAGATCTGTGTACAAAAATGGCTTTTGTAATATTGTGTGGTGTCTAAACAGAAGAGAAGAGAACTTGAAAGAAGGGGCCATTTTTTTGTTTTTGATGGTTTAATTTCGAATTGGTTTTTGTAATTTGTAGCTCTTAATTCGATCCAGTGCTTGTTTTGAATAAAATAATTTCATTTCCCTTGATTCTAGTATATTATAGATATATAATTTCATTTACGAAAGTTAAATAACTTCTGGCAATTTATAACTTCTTTTTATCCCGCTCGTAAGTAATTTCATGTGTAGTTTGTAAAATTAGAGTTAAATTGCGAAGATATACAAAAAGATACTTGAATTGAACAATATAATGATGAAGTAGAGTTGGTTAAAAGCAGCAGTAGTTTATTTTCTCAATAAATGGAGGTCTGTGTGTTTAAATTTAAAGCAAGGTTATAATTACTGTGTTTTTTTTTTTTTTCGTTACACCTCATATAAAAACCTCGGATACTTGACTGATTCTTTCACACTGTGTTTAAACCCCTTTTAATCTCCATTGTGGAGACCGTACCTCTACCAAGTGCAACTTCATGCTACCATTGTACCAATCAATAATCGGTTTTATAATTTCTTTTATTGAAATGCTTTCTACGTTCTGCAACTATCTGATTTTATTCTGTAAGTAGTAATGTTAAAACTTCCTTAGTTGTCTTTTAACATTAAGCTATGCAATGTGAGGGAATCCAACCGTGTTTACTTTTTCAGAATAAGGATGGTGGTTTCACACCTTTTCAAAATGAGAAAAAGTGCTAAAAACCATGATTTTAGAAAATCGAAAATGTGGTTACATGCTAAATATAGTATTAAACAACTTTAATTTTTAATATTTTTTTTTTCATTTTTCAAGTTGTTAGCAATGAGTTTTATAACGATAAGCAAAGTAGTATTATTTTTATTTTAAAAAAGTGTGAAACCACAGTTATTGTTTTGAGAGAAAGTAAACAACAATCATTTATCTGAAAATAAGTAAAATTACATTTTGTAATTTTTTTAGTTTTTCATCCGGTTTCCAAACCACATTGGACCGAATAATCCGGATTCGGACGCGTCCAAAGATTGTGGGATCAATCCGCAGACCTTCCTACCAAATGCAGCCCCATGCTACGCCAACCAACGATTGGTTACATTTTGTAATCTACCCCCTAAGAATAATGGAGAAAAAAATAAATTTAAATAAATAAAAGTAAAAGTAGATACTATTATATAGAATAATAACACCAACTGAAAAATAGAAAACGTTTGAATTGAAAAAAGAAATAAATCAACAACGTAACCAAAATGTTGTAGCATAAGACCTAATACTCAAGATGTAAGAGCTTAATCCTACTATAACCATCTCCTTATACTTCTCGGCTATTGGGGTTGTTTGTCTCGAGTGTCAACCTACTTGAAATTCTCAGCTTAATTCTTACCCGTGCCCTTGATTTGGTGCGTCACGTTGTCACCCTCTTTTATGATATCACATCATGTTATATGCTCGAATTGGCAAATTAAACAAAAATCGACTGGCTAAAGGGTCTTGAGTTCGGTCGACTCTATATTGAAGCAATTATTTATTTTTTGTTTTGAACAATTTTATTTCCACATTTTCATTCCCCCAAATTGAGACAATAAGTGGATCCGTTTTTAGTTTTACTCACTGCGAGTCAGATAAAGAAAACAATGAGCCAAATAATATCAAATGCTATTGTGATCTTTGTGTCTGCAGTAAACAAAAGCATTGTGTTTGTCACAGCAAAAAAACATTTGAATCACTAATAATATTGGTAATGTTATCTTCTTATGAAATATGATACTATATGAAATGAAATAAGTTCGAATTATCGTATATGAATATATTTTACATTAACAGTGAAGTAATATATTTTACATTAACAGTGAAGTAATATAAGAGCATCACTAATGTTATCACAATCTTTTGTGACACCAACTGATTTTGGGTCATAAGAGTGTCACATTAAGGTGTGACACCAACTCAATTATAGTTGAATTCTGTTTCATGTTTTTCGGAAAAAAAAAAAAGTTTCTTATTTGAAAAAGTTAGCTACATATGGTTGTTGATAGTTGTCTCACCACTGACTGCCATTTGAAATGAAGAGCTCTAGATGCGCCTAAAACTAAAATTCTTAAAACATAAAATTTTAAAAATTAAAGTTATTTAATATTGAGATAGTATCTTAGATTATTACAATTTTTAATATCTATAAACACATCATACATCATATAAGAATATCCAATTATTTATGGATGTATATTCGTTCAATCATCAATCCAATTCCGACGTTGACAATGAACTTTGGCAACATCAGCCATGTAATCATCATAACTGCAACCACAGAACAAAGTTATCATATGAGTTGCAATTACGTCCATTTACATAAAGGTTCGGAACTCAACTGAATTCAATTCAAATTATACCTTTTTGCATAAGGAGACTTGTATGCAGCTACTATGTGACGTTTAGCTGCATGTTCTTCATCCTGCACACCAAGAATCAGTTGATTGTCATCGGTTTTTTATATCCATGAAACTCAAAGTCCAAATTAATGTATTCGTATTGTGGTTATTATTAAAGGTTGAGGACAAACCTGAGCTTCATAGTATAGCCCAGCATATAAAGAAGCATAAAAATAATCTCGTGGTTTGTGGCAAAATGCATTGACAAACTACACCAAAAAATGCATGTGTTAAGGGTTACATGTAATTGTTTCCATAATTAATTCACGAGAAAATACAAAACATATGTAAAATAATTAGTGAGTTTGAGATGTTATCTCGTAAATAATCGGCTATGCATAAAAAAAGATAGAACTTGATTTGTATCGATACTGACCATATGTAATTGTATTTTATGAGACTCTTACATAAAAAGACACAAAAACTGTTGAAATGAACGATCTAAGATTCATCAAATTTTCGCATCTAAAACAAAAAGAAAGTAAGTTACCTTTTCTGGATCACCTCCATCTGTATAAATTTTATAAGCTTTTCTCATGAGCGGCCTTCGATCTCTCCTAACCTGCACTTGATTTGATATCGAACAATCAATAAAACTTCATTCAACTTTTTACTTGATTGGAAACTAAAATACAAAATACTACATATTCCACAATAAGGTGAACTACTTATCACATAAAGTTCATCTTGCAATCTATTAACAAATAGTATCTTTAACTATGAGAAAAATATATTACACAAACTCAATCGTGCATTTTAGTCATAAAATTAAGCAAGAAAGTTAGACTGAGTTATTGAGCAGTCAAAAGGTTTTTAGAATGCAATACTAATTCTGAGAAATAATATTTCTCTGTCTTCAGACCACCTGGGCATAATTAACCGAACCATGAAAACCATGGTATTATTAGCTTGAAATTTTTATTCTGGCATATTAAACTTATCTGTTTCAATTCTTAACATACCTTAAGGAACCGTTCTCTTGCTTTAGCTGCTCCAAAAAATTGAGCTTCACAAAGAAAGCACCATACGGCCTCGTCTGCATCATTTGAATTTTTAATTGCATCTAACCGAAACTGTTGTGCTCCCTCTTTGAACCTATTAACAGTGAAGAATAATCTCTTGAAATTCGTACACAAGTAATCAAATAAAATAAAACTTATTTACTGATTTGGTTGTTTGAAAGAACACTTTAACACACACAAGAGAAAATGTGAACTATTCTTTAGATCAAAACAACTCAAGGAGCATATCACTACTTTTGGATAAAAATACATCAACGATGAATCTGAAACTTCAGTGTCATGATATATTAATTTACCCCATGTAACGACTTGTCAAATTATGATATTTTCAACAATTTCTTAGCAAAAAGAGAAGCAGCGCTAATATATTTATTAAGGAGTACCTGTTCAAATAGTAAAGTGAAATCCCCATTTGCCAAAGATCTAAAACCAAAGAAACAAAAAATCAAATCATCATACGACTGAGTTATTATATACGAATTTTTCTGCTTCCAATTCCAGACAAATATTAATGAACTTGAAGCCTTACGAGTCCTCTCGCTAGGATCCAACTCTATTGCCTTTTCAAATTCCGCTAAGGAACCTTCAACATCGCCCTAAACAACAGAAAAGCCATTAAGTTAAAATTCATTGATATTGTTTTCTTAGAAAAAAATAACCACATACTTCAATATCTATTGTTCTGTACTGTACCCATGCAACCAATATAATACACAAATTCAAGATCATTTCACAGTTTAAACAAGCAAAGAAAAAAAAGAAGACAAGGGCATAAATTGGCTTCTAATTTATAAGAGAAACACCAATTTAACCCCAATAGATCAACTTTACTGGAGAAACACCATTTTTGTTTTAAACACAGAAGCTATAAATTTTTTACATGTTTAAAGAGTGTCATTCCCCGATGAACAGCGAGGCAAGCTTGGCTGTGATTTTTCCCAGCAGTGAAAGAATCGGACATGGCGGTATGAGCAAGGGCTAAAGTGACAATGGCTACGAAAGCAGCAATTAGATTCATTGTGAATGTATGGTGGAAAATTAAGTAAGATGGATGGATGAAGTTAAATAGAAGCAAAAAAGAGTATGAATTATAAAAAATGAGAGGAATCGGAGGAGATAGAAGCTGCTACAAGCAATTTTCCTTTTGGTAATGAGTTATCAACGTTATTGATGGATATATAGTTAAAAGTTGTACAATATTGAATTTTTAGAAATGGCTATTGTGAATAAATTCCTGAGATTGAAAAAATGTTTAACGAATTTTAATGAATTTGTTGAACTGAACTAAACTGAAAACTACTAAAATGAATTGAACTGAAATATGTTGAATATAATTAAAAAAAAAGGACCCAACACAAGGGAGTTTTCTACTTCTGAAAAAGCAGAAGCAAACATGCATTGATGCTTGTATGTACATTTTCATGTGTTAAGATGAAAACAATTAAAGTAGGGTATGGTGGATTAAGATGGGTGGATGGAGGGAGTTAAATAGAAGGAAAAAAGGGTATGAATTAGAAAAAGGAGAGGAACTGGAGGAGATGGAAGCTGCTACAAGCAATTGCATGTTTGGGAAATGAATTATTAACGTCATTTATGGATGTTAAAGTTTGTAGGATATTGAATTTTGAGAAATGGCTATTGTGAGTAGATTCCTGAGATAGGAAAGATGAATGATAAAGGTTAGTGGATTACGAGTCAGCTATTCTCCAATTGAGCAGACATCAACAAGAGGGCTTTCTATTTCTGAAAAAGCAGAGGCAAACATGCTTTGAAATTGATGTTTGTATATAAATTTTTATGTATCAAGCTTTAATGGTTCAATATTTTGTTGTTGTTGAGAATTCATTTTTTTTGTCCATTACCTCGGACTCCTTTGCAAGCAACGTAGTAATCACTAAACAATTAGTTAGTGCGTATTGAATGGTTCTATATTTAAATAGTTATTAAAATATATTTCTCTAACTAAATGCAAACCTTAGATATTAAAGTAAAAATTTAAATGTTTATCATCACAACTTGATCAAAAATTAGGATTTTTCAAAAGTTACTTTGTTTTTTTTTTTCTTTTACAAAATAACTATTGATATAATTGTAGATTTTGATCTGAAGATAAAGTAATAATTTTTCAAAAATAACCATAGCCTTTCATCCAAGATTTTTTTTAAACGAAGACCCAAAAATTAAATAGTATTGTTCGGTATTATTTATAACAAATGATAAAAAGGAAATGTAGCAATTTAAGTTATTGGGCCTTATTTCATATTAATTTATTGGCCTTCATGGGCGAAGACCGAGTCATGGCAGGATGTGATGGGCGTCTCTTTGCTTGTTTTGTCTGCTATTTTTTCTTCTTTGTAGCTTTTTAGTCTTCCGTTGTATCGAAAAACAAAAAATAGAAGCAAATAAGGGTATGAATTAGAAAAAAGGTAAGGAATCGGAGGAGATGGAAGCTGCTACAAGCAATTTCATGTTTGGGAGATGAGTTATTAACCTCATTCATGTTTGGGATGCCCCACTTCCTCTCCTTTGCAAACATTACCTCACCTTTTATTTTGAAAAAAACCCTCATTGATGACTACATTAACTATATTTAGGATATTGAATTTTGAGAAATGGGTTTGTGAGTAGCTTCCTGAGATTTGAAAGATGACTGTACAAGATTAGTGGATTATGAGTCAGCTTATCCCAATTTGGGTACAATGAAATCAACAAGGATTTAAGGGACCTTTCTATTTCTGAAAAAGCAGAAATAAGAAAAGAGCAAGAACAATTTAAAGAAACAGGCTTGCTTCGATTTACAATGTCAATTTTTCGCCAAACTTTAAAGCAGTCACTAGACTAACATTTAGTTGAGTTCAAACTAAGTAATAGATAAAATCCAAATAACAGTGAAATGGTAACAGATTAAAAATAAAGTGCTAACTGAATTGCATAATTTTCAAATCAAATTACAAAAAGTTAAAAACCTATAAATGCAAATCAAATTTCCAAAGAAGATTTTTTTTCGAAAAAAAGTATTAGGAAATTGAAATAGAATCGGGTATTTGATTATTTAACCTTGATAAGCGGAAAAGAAATTACTGACTGAATTATAACACATTATTTACGTGATTTGGCTAATTTTGTCTAATTCACATGAAAGAAGATAATTTCATTATTGGAGCTAGAAGAAGTAGAAAGAATTTATGGAACCTCGAACTTGAAAAAATTCCAACCAATTTCTATATCCATGTGTATTCACAAAATGTCTCATATTGCTAACTTAGAAAGCTAGATATAATACCTTAAATATAACAAATAATTTTATCTCATTAAAGTGTCATTTCGGATTAGTTAGGCTTTGCTAAGATGCTGCTTGTGAAGTAATATTGCAATTTTGTTAAATGCAGCAAGCACACATCATGGCAGCACCATTTTGACTTCTTTTTCATTTTCTTTTAATTTCGTTATTTATTATAATAATAGTTATTTAGTTTAATTAATGGTTAAGCGTTAACAAACATAAATTTCACAAGAAAAGATATCGATGAAATATTATTAATTAAATCAAAATTGTAGTACAACCAAATTGGCAAAATAAATTGACATTGTTATGATACATTTATGTATCATAATGAGATTTCTTTTTTCTTTTATGATGCGTGTTTAAAGATGATAATGTAATAATCTAAGATAATATTAACTCGGCATTTGTTTCTATTTATTCTCTCTTCTGATCAGACTGAAAAAAAAAAACATAAAGTGCGTAGAGACACTAGTCTTGGCATCAACTATATGGTTCAGTCGATCCAATTTCGAAGTTGACAATGAACTTTCGCAACTGCAGCCATATAATCACGAGAACTGCAATAACAAAACAAATAAGTTATACGACTTCGCAAATCCAATCAATTTAAAAAAATATCATGAGTTGAATTGAAATTATACTTTTGTCCATAGCGAGTCTTGTATGCAGAAACTATGTAACGTTTAGCTGCGTTTTCTTCATTCTGCAACAACAAGAAACTCAGTTAGAGTTTGATTTATCTTTTATATCCATTAAACTAAGAGTGGCAATTTCGTGCAACTCTAACCTGATTCAAAATATATAAAGGCTTAGGACAAACCTGAGATTCGTAATAGAGCCCGGCATATAAAGAAGCATAAAAATATTTATGTGGCCTGCCGCGAAATGCATTAACAAACTACACCAAAAAAAGTATGTGTTAGGAGTTACATGTAATTGTTTTGAGAAATTCAAACAGATTAAGATCGTGTTGTCTTAGGGAATAATCTTTGTAAAAAGCTCATTAATGAGCATTTAGATGTTCATGTTAGTTTTACTTGGAGATCATATTTGGGGAAAGTAGCTCTCAAACAACAAGCTACCTTTTCTGGATTGCCTTCATCTTTAACCATTTTGTAAGCTTCTCTCATGACCCACCTGCGATCTCTGCCAACCTGCGCTTAGCTATCAAGCAATCAGTAAAACTTCGATCACCTTTTTACTTAATTATGATATGAGAGTACAAAGAACCTGTATGAAGTGAACTCTAATCATATTATAAAAAAGGAGTTAAGTTTACATTCAGTTGGCCTGCAAAACCATGCTCTCTATGGAAATGTACTTGCAAATGATTTAAATTCACACTCAGTTAGAAGTCTTTGAAGTTAGGAATTCGTTTCAGGTGAAATTATTGTGATAGAAACACAAAACATTTTGGAGATTCCGTTTTAAACACGACAAAGAAAAATGCTAGTTAGCGGCCGATATGGAACCTATACAAAGGTAGGAAAAATAGTATCTTAACTTCGAGAAAAATTGTATCAACTCCTGTGTATTTCCGACATAAAAGCAAAGAAATTTAGATGGAATTATTGAGAATTCAAAAGGTTTGAAGAATCCTACTCAATCTTGTTATCCTAATCCTTTCTTTCGTAAACTCAAGCATAATTAACCGAACCATGAAAACATGGTGTTGTTAATTAGCTTGCAATTTTCTGCCGATACAGTAAACTTATTTAAGAAATACTGAATGATCAGATTCAGTTCCTAAGATACCTTAAGAAATCGTTCTCTTGCCTGAGCAGCTCCATACAATTTAGTTTCACAAACAAAGCACCAAATTGCCTCTTCTGTATCATTTGGACTTTGAGTAACATCTAACCGAAACTGCTCTGCTCCCTTTTTAAACCTATTTATAGTGAAGAATTAACCAATTTAATAACTTTAAATTCATAAGACAACGAATGGATATACCTGTTCAAATAATAAAGTGAGATCCCCCTTTGCCACAGATCTGAATCCAAAACAACAAAAAAGTCAATCATCAACGTATTTTTATACGTATTCCAAATACATATGGATAAACTTTAACACTTACAAGTCCTCTTGCTAGGATCAAACTCTATTGCCTTATCAAATTCGGCTATGGAACCTTCAACGTCACCCTAAACAAAAGCAAAATCATTGTTTCAAAATATTTATAGCTCCTAAAGTATAACAATATATTATGTTCCTTCAATTTCATTTCTTAACATAATTTTTTTTTTTTTCTCCAAACTGATCTGATTGAATTAGGTGGGATGACTATTAAAGAAATAGGAAAGATTTATATCTTTACTTCCCCGTCTACTGTCTGTTGTGAAGTAAGCTTGATTGATAAAAAAATTGACCGCAATGCTCAATGGAATAGTTAGAACCAAACCATATAATAGAGAAATTTTAGATCATTTCACAAGACAAAATGGTTTGAAATAACACATATTTAATCCAAACATGTAAATGAGATTATGTAATGTTAGTCTCGTCTAACATCACCAGACACATCTAAGAAATGTAGTTAGCTAGATACTAGACTATATTCATACCATTTTCTAAATATTTAGGGTTAAGTTGGGGTGACGAAATTTATGTTTTCTCAACAATTTGATGTCATTTTAGTAGCATTTATATAAAAAAAAAAAGAAACACAAAAGTAATAAACTAAATTGGTACCTGTCTAAAGAGTGCAGTTCCACGGTCAAGAGCGAGTTCAGCTTGGCTGCAATTTCTGCCGGCAGTGAAAGCGTCTGAGATGGCGGGTTGAGCAAGTGCTAAAGTAGGTGCTAAAAAGAGGGTGATTATAGCTACGGAAGCTGTTATTGGATTCATCATGTAATGACTACAGGAAGAAACAGTATAGTTGAAGAAATAATGGGTAATGAAGCTTGATTGTGAATGTGTAGTGGAGGAGTTAATGGAGGAGATGAGCTTAAATAGACAAAGTAGAGGAGATGGAGCAGGCTGATACAACCAATTTAGGAAATCAGTTTGATTGTGATGGTGGTTAGTACATTCTAGATTATAGCTCCACAAATGGGGTAAGGCTGTAATTACCAAAAATGAGATTAAAGGTGCTACCAATATCAGATTTGTTGATGTTAGAATGTGTAGGATTGGCATTTGATTGCTGAAATTCAGAATTCGGTGGTTGTGACTAGATTAATTCTAGATAGGTAGCTGAAATCGGAAAATAGAATCTTTGTCTAAATAAAACTGCAGAATATGAGGGTAAAGCTGATTGATTAGGTACATGGAATAGATGAGGAATCAAGGATAGAATGTCGGATTCTTAACATTATGATATTGTTAATATGTGTGGGATTCAAATTCGATTGATGAAATTGAGTACTCCTATTTTGTTTCTTGAAATTCAAGGATATTCTTTAATTGCAACAAAAATTCAAAACATAATTTAATGGTTTCTGAGAATAGGGATTTTACAATATGTTTAGTGAACCAATGACGTGGTATGTCGAGTTTAAAATTTTATGATAGTCGTTAGTACTTCAACTACTAAGGCTCCGTTATTTTTGGTTGAACTGAACGGAACTGAATGAAACTGAACCGAACTGAACTGAATTGGCTGAATTGGATGAATAAAGAAGAAATATAGCTGAATTTTGCTGAACTGAACTAAACTGAACTGAATTTTGCTGAAATTAAGTAAAAAAGAACCGCCCTAACAATTCAACCCTATGTAATTAATCAATAATGTATTTTTTAATTAATTATTTATATAAAATTTTAGATCTTAAGATTTTATCTTAGACCATAAATATTAATCCTAAATCATAAGCACTCAATACTAACATATATTTGTCATGAAATTATTAGTTTATGTACAAATGATGTACTATCCCTGACGTATTTGAAAATTACTCTTTTAAGAAATATTAGACATGCACATATGTGTTTCGCCTAGTGTTGTTTATTTTCGTTCTTTTTTTAACAAACGAGCATGTTTGTCAAAATTTGTCCGGTCAAAGAATCGATAAAGACAAAAAGTCAAAAATTAGAGGTCAAATCTGAGTTTAATTGGTATTCAAAATTTCTATAAAAATAAGTAGTTTTTATTCATATTTAATATCATACTACTAAATTTCTAATTAGTATTTCTTAGGTATTAACTAAATTATTGGAGAAGTTATATATCTCTAAGGTAAAAACTAAAATATACTTATTGGAGTTTTGAAAGATAATTTTTGAAGTGGAAGAGTCTCTAAAAAAGCTTGAATCAATTTCTATACAACAAATGATCAAGTTTCAAAGTCTTAAAAAAACTAAAAGATAAGAACTAAAAACTCAATTTGTTAATTACGGTTCACGTTTTCATACAAAGAGATTTTAGTATACTTCTGAAACATGATGACGTGGTACTTCAAATCAATAAATGGTTAGCATATATTACATTGACCAATAAAATTTTGACATGTAATTAAATAAAAATTTATTTTTTAGTTAATAATTTATATAAAATTCTAGACCCTAAAATAAAAATTCTAGACTCTACAAATTAAACCTTATACTCTAAATCATTAACTCGAAATACTAACATATGTGACGTGTTATTGAATTATTAATCCGGAGTACCACGTCATCCGTACTCCAAAAATGTTTTAAAATTTCTCATACAATATAACGTTCCTTCCTACGGTTTCTTTTTTCTATTGGTTAATCATGATTAATTCTTGCGTAATTAATAATCTTTGAAAAATACACAAATTGGCTCCTTCAACTTCAATTCCTAATATTCTCCTAATCAACTTTACAATTTTTGATTAAGCTATAAAGCTATCTGGCCCTATTTACGTCTCTCATTTCTAAAGCAAGAACCAATAATTAATTGAATGTTTTTATATTTATGGCAAATGTTTCTACAAACATATTTCCTCCATCCTCAACAACCTTTTTAATTTATCTTCAGTTATGGCTGTTACATTATATATCACACGGCATTGACAGCCAATTAATAGATGTATTACCGTTCATATATATGTTAGGGTTTCCAAACATATACTGAATATTAAAAAAAGGGTTACCTTAGGAAAGGGTAATTAATTTTTCCATTCCACATTTTTCAAAATGTACAATTTTAAGATTGTCTTTTAAATAGGTGAAATCAACATATATACATATATAATGAATTGGTTTCACTACAAGAAAAAAGACCTATAACAACGTTTATAAGTTAACGATTTTACATTGCTACACAAAAATTCCAAAAAGCAAAAACAACCCCCTATAGCAACGTTTTTTGTTAACGATGCTCCCTAAAAACTGTTGCTTAAAATTAATTTGAGTTCTTGTGGTTCTTGTACTTCAATGGTCCCAACCTAGCTTTTTAATTAAATAAAAACAAAATGAGAACAAAATGGTTAAGAATATTCGAAGGAAACTAAAAGATCTCTATATCTTCTTCAACCTGCAAATTTTATTATGTAGAGCTCAAACGAGCAAATGGTTCATAATTTGTTCCCTAATTACTTTTAAGCAAAGGGTCAAATAACGGTGGCTACCTGGAGAAAAGCCATAAATTAAACACCCAAGGTGGCTGCATATGCTAACCACCTCTATAGCAATACGTTTTCGCTCATAGAAAATTTTGTTAATATACCATTAAGATAATATCTTATTTTATTTCATATGGCCATATTTTATATAATGAGCATAACATATTTTTATAGGTCATATGTTTGTCTTAGCATCCTTACAAAAACATGTCTTATATTTTTTGACACAAACACAAGGCCTACAGTAACATCTGATAATTGGTTCATAGCAGTCTTTATCAGTTTCACATTGAGTAAAAGAAAATGCTGGTCCTCTTGCCACCTCATAAACACCATTTACCTTTCGTGAACCTGCATTCAAGCATAATTGTGTTGATTATATACAACTAACATACATAAATAAATTGAAGTAACTACATATTTATCAAATAGAGATAGGAAAACTAACATGAGAGAATGAATACAGAAAAAACTAAGAAACTCATCATTGTTAAACACTTAATTGACATCTTTCTACAGTTATATTTTAAAGAACAACTAATTCCAATGTTTTAAACTTTGTATTGAAACTTTAATCTTGTACTCTATCATATATATTGGTGAACTATGTCCGATTGCATTACTTTTATTTGAAATGTGAAATCTTAGCATTAATTTTATTCGCATAGATTCTTATTTTGGTAGGAAAATCTAAGAAAAATCAACTCGGATTTATATGTGATTCTATTGTTATAAATAATAAAGATGATACAAGTGGTATCCTATTCACTTCCAATTGGCTATCAAATTAATAGTCTCTTTCAAAAATACTCCATAACCCTCCTTTATGTGGCATATAAAGGAGATGTTAAATAGAGATAGAAAAACTAACATGAAAGAATGACTATTACAAAAATTAAGAAACTCATCTTTGTTAAACACTTGATAATTGACATATCTCTCTGTAGTTATATTTTAAAGAAAAACTAACTCCAACGTTTAAAATTTTATATTGCAACTCTAGTCTTGTACACTATATAGGTGGACTATGACTGATTGCATTAAATTTATTTGGATTGATTTTATTCTCTTAAATACTTATTTTGGAAGGAAAATCTACGAACAATCATAAGAAAAATCAACTCGAATTTTTATGGGATTTTATAGGTATAAATGACAAAAATGATACAAGTTATCTCCAATTTAGTTTCAATCGACTATCAAATGACTAATATGTCCTTCAAAATACTCCATGACCCTCTCTCATGTGACATTACTTAATGGACCATCTTATTTTTCTGCCCGCTTCAATTATATTACTTCTTAAAATCTCCTCTTCACGTGCGATGTCTTAGCTTAGTGGTAAAACCCTTCCTATAATATTGAAGATAGGAGGGGTCAAAATAGGGAGCATAAATCTGATCATAAGGGCCATCAATTTTAAAGGGCCAATTTTTTATTTTTCTATACCATACAATACCTTTTTTCTTATACATCATCAATATATAGCAATTTTTAAAAATATTTGAATATTCAATTAATTTCTTTTTCCTTTCACATCTCTTTTATGCAATATAATTGTTGTGTGAAGATATTAAAATCGATCTTTCAATAATTAGGGTCTGGTTTTAATATATACCACAAATCCTCAAAATGTTTAAGACGGACTTGTTGGAGAGGTCATTCTTGAGTCCGTATTTGACACTATTTTCCTTTTAATTTTCATAAAATTTCGGGCTAAATCAATTAAAATTGCATAATAATGTGCTAACAATGAACAAAATGTAGCAAATATCAAGTTTAGTGGTAATAAGGAATCCGGATACAGACAACCTATTTCAGCAAAAGACGTGTGAAGAATGAATACAAATTTGTACTGGGAAGGCGTTTTGGCAGCTAGTGTCACAGATGCATGCACGGGGAAGAGAGGAGATCGAGCTTAGTGGTTGACCAGCTAAAGATCATTGTTAATGGCATTGTTAATCTCGTTTTACGTAGTTCTACAATTTGTTTGATTTGTAGTTTAAACTCTTTCAAGGCTTTTTAGCCTCTTTAATGGTTATAGTTTTTGTTGTTCAAGTATCCCATCATAACTTAATCATATTCACTCTTTGTCTGCTTCTATAACGAAAGTTAGAGATTTGTTCTCTCCATAATGAATTATCCAGTTTCTAGTAGACTGTTTGCTTACATTACGAGTGAGCCTTTCAAGTTTAACCAGTCTGATCAGCAGGTGGTCGTAAGCACATTTCTCTTTATTTGTAATGTATGTTTCGATCTTTCATCGTGTATAATGGAATGACTATGATTGAAGTAATCAAATTTTAGTGCATTTTGGTGTTGACAAACTGATTTTCATTGCATGTAACTACCATTATACAAATATTATCTTTTATGTATATATTCTTAACAAATATTAAACAACAGTTGTGCTCACCTAGTCAATTATTGACCATATACAATTTGGTCAATCACCATTAGATCAGAATCTAAGGGTGGAGATTCGTTTGGTGATTTCATTAGGTTATAATCTCCACTTTTAGATTCTGATCTAATGGTACTTGACGAAATTGTATTTAGTCAATCATTGACTAGGTAAACACCACTCTATTAAACAAATACATAAAATATGATTTTTTCTCTTCTATCTATCATGTGTGTCCAAAGATAAGAATGTAATAATCTAAAATACTACTAGCTTGGTGCTTGTTCTCTATCTATTCTCTCGTTTGATTTGATTGGAAAAAAGAACATAAATAACTAAAGTACTTGGAGGGACTATATCATGGCATGAACAATATGCTTCAGTCGATCCAATTTTGACGCTGATAATGAACTTTGGCAACATCAGCCATATATTGATGAGAACTGCAATCACAAAACAAATTAGTTATACTACTTCGAAAATCCAATCAATTTATCAAAAGATTATGAACTGAATTGAAATTATACTTTTGTCCATAAGGGGTCTTGTATGCAGAAACCATGTGATGTTTAGCTGCATTTTCTTCATTCTAAAACACCAAGAAAACCAGTCAAGTTTGATCTATCTTTTATATCCATTATTCTAAAAGTGGCCATAAATAAAGGCTTAGGACAAACCTGAGATTCGTAATAGAGCCCAGCATATAAAGAAGCGTAAAAATAGCCATACGGCCCGCCCCGAAATGCATTGACAAACTACACACAAAAAAATGTATATGTTAGGAGTTATATGCAATTGTTTGGATAAATTCAAACAGACAATTAAAGATGGTCTTGTGTTAGGGAATAATCTTTGTAAAAAGCTCTTTGGTGAGCATTTAGACGTTGATGTTTAGTTTTACTCGGAGATCATATCAGGAAAGTATAGAGATCATTAACAACAAGCTATACCTTTTCCGGATCACCTCCATCTTTAAACATTTTGTAAGCTTCTCTCATGACCCGCCTTCGATCTCTGCCAACCTGCAGTTAGCTATCAAGCAATCAGCAAAACTTCATTCACCTTTTTTTTTCTTAGTTACATGTCTTTGGAGTTAGGAATTCGTTTCGGGTGAAATAATTGTGTTAGGAACACAAAAAAAAAGATTGGAGATTCAGTTTTGAACACTACAATAAAAATGCTAGCTAGTTAGAGACCGAAATGGAGCCTATACAAAAGTTGGAAAGTGGTATCTTAACTGCATGAAACATTATATCAACTCTGGTTTATTGGTTAACACCTTAGTTTAGTTTCTTCTCATCTTTGTTTAGTTTAATTAATTCAAAGATCATTTCACAGTTTAAACAAGCAATAAAAAGATAAAGGGAACAAAATGGCTTCTAAATTCTGATTTATTGGAGAAACACTAATTTATTGGAGAAACACCAATTTGTTTTATTATTTTTTTAACACAAAAGCTATAAACCTGTTACCTGTCTAAAGAGTGCCTCCCCGCGTTTAACAGCGAGCCTAGCTTTGCTGTGATTTTTCCCAGCAGTGAAAACGTCGGACATGGCGGTTTGAGGAAGGGCTAAAGTGACAACAGCTACAAAAGCAGCAATTAGGTTCATTATCAGAATCAAGATTGTATCTCGTAGAAAAGATGAAAACAATGAATATAAGGTATGGTACTGGAAAATAAGATGGATGGAGGAAGTTAAATATAAGAAAAAGGGATATAAGTTATTAACGTCATTGATGACTATATTAACTATTGTTAAAATTTGTAGGATTGAATTTTGAGAAATGGCTATTGTGAGTAAGTAGATTCCTGAGATTGGAAAGATTAGTGGATTATGAGTCAGCTAATCTCAAATTGAGTAAACATCATCTCCAATGGAGCATTCTATTTCTGAAAAAGCAGGCTCATTGAAGGCAAATCACCATATAGTCTAGAAAAGAACAAGAAGAATTTAAAGAAACAATCTTTGAATGGCCGCCTATAACACCTTTATTTGTTGCTTTGTATTTACCTGAAAATAATCAGTTTGGCTACAGTGAACCAACTGCTACAGACTTTTGAAGCTCTCTTCTACTTGATTTCAAGCAAAAAACTTCCATTATATAGTCAGCCAGTGTGCTTATTAAACTTTTAAATAAGACAAATCACTAAAGTCTTACTATGCCCATAATATATAATAGTAATATTGTTGTTGCCGTTTTACTAACCACATGGCACCATAAAAATTTGTAGGATATGGAATTTATAGAATTATATTCCTGAGATTGTAAAAGATTAGCGAATTATGAGTCAGCCTCAAATTGAATAGACTTCAACAAGAGAGCTTTCTATTTCTAGAAAAGCAGAGGCAAACATGATTTGAAATCCAGATAATTTGAGTCGTAGATTGTAGATTATAGCTTTCTGTAGTTGGATATTTGGCTGTACACAAAGATATGAATTTGAGGCATCTAATGTGGGATTTGGGACACGTCTTAACATCATCATCGATCTGACTGTTGAAATTCATGAAAATGTAGACGTAGCTTCCTGAAATTGATAAAGATTTATTGTAAGTTTAAGTTTTTTAGTAGAGTTAATAAGGTGCTAGATTGAATGGGGACTCCAAGGAATTAATGAATGAATGTCCGATTTTATTAGGAATTGGGAGAACCTTATTCACAAACAGTTTGTAAATTGGAGAAATAATATTAAACTCTCAACGTAACATACGGGACATCAAAGACAACACATTATATATTATAATATTTTACATGCTAAGTGGCATTAATTTATTGGGCCGCTATTACGTCATTTATATGTCGGGTATATGGTAAAATCTATCCAAATAAATCTTCAAATCGATATCACAAGAGCTTTAATTTAGTGGCATTAATTTTTTGGATTTTCCTACCAAAATACGACTCCTTCCGCACCAAACAAAAAGAATTTAGTTGAATAAAAGAATTTTTTTAAAAATTAAAGATTTCACCTTCCAAATAAATAATCAGATCCCTTCAAGAAAATGAGTAAATTTTACTTTCCAAATTTAAATTATAAAATTGGGCATAATTTCACCTATAAATACAACAACTTGTACTTGTAAGACCAAAGTTTCCAAACAAAGTCAAAATATTCAAACTAGTTGTAATTCAATTTAACTAAAAGGAGATGGCACCTAAGTCTTCAATGATGCTTAGTTTCTTAGTTATTGTGTTAGTGTTTGCTTCATGTAAGTTTTCCTCTATATTTAACAAAAATGAATAACTGTTTAAAATTTGTGTCTCGAGAGGGCCAACCTTATTAGGATTCCCGTGCTTTTTTCTTTTCTCCAGCTTCTCTCCCTTATTGAAGAAAACACAGCTATTTAAAATATAAATTTTATCTATATCAGCTATATAAAAAAATGTTCATAAATGCAGGTTCGGAAGGTGGCTATGATATGGTGAGAGGTCAACTAAATCCACTGGATTGCTCCTCAAATGGAGGTTGCAACATTCCCAACACATGTGGTCTTTGTCCTTCTTGTACCTGTATCCATAACACTTGTGTTTGTACTCGTTTTCCAGCATCATTTACTGAAACAAATGTTTGAGTTACCTATCATATATCCTTTTTAATAAAAATACAGTACTTGAAAAAATGCATGTATGAATTATCATGTATTAATAAAGTTTATATTTGCAAAAAAGTGTTATAATGTTACCTCTATCACATGATTATTTTCTTTTAAATTTTATGATAGTTTACTCTAGAAAAATATGGAAGTTTAAGTAATTTACTTGACACCGACCATATTTGGTTTCCCATGGGATTTCACAACGTTCCTCTTATCTTTACACACAAGAACATAATGGGTGTGCGAAACGAAAACACCGTCGTATCGTAGAAACATGTTTAGCATTACTTAATCATTCCAAGTTACCGGCATCTTTTCGGTCTTACATGGTACTATGTATTTAAATATGTATATGAATGTGAAAGTGTGTGAGGCTTAATTAAGTTAAACAAAGAAACATTTATATAAATATGATATTGCGTTTTTATGTTAAGAATATGTCAAATGAGAGGATTGAATGAAGGAGAAATGTGGAGAAAAATTATCATTCTAGAATAAATCTCAAAGACACATAATGGAGTCTCACTTATACAACTAATCAACTATGGAATGAGAGTAGGCAAAAGAAAAAATAAAGAAACTGACGAAATTTATATGTTAAATTAGAAATATTTTCGCGCCAATATTATCTAGTGAGCTAATAATGTGTATGAGGCTTAAAATAATAATAAAAATAAAAACATTTTTTTTAGGAGTCAGCAAGGCTACACATCTCAGCTAGGAGCGAATGGATATGTGTTTATCCATTAAGCAGGATAAGTATGTTGGAAATCCTCAAGATAAATTTCAATAGCCACCCAAATCCATTATGGATGTTGAGTTGTAGTGTTAAATAAATTTGAAAAAACATACTTCTTAGTTTTCAATTAGCCTGAAATTAGTTATTGGATCTAATTACTACTTCTGATTTAAATAGAAATCCAAATTAACAATATTCTCAACAATTATTTTGGAACTCACCCTCAATAAATAGTTTGCTTCAAAGTTATTTTTATTTTCGAGCAATCTCTAAATTGTTAAAATGGATGAACTATGAAATGAAATACCTAATTAAGTAATTTTTTATTTTTTTGACAAGAATGTAATTAAGTAATTAAAAGATAAAAATTATCATATTATTAACATACACATTTGTAAAATTGGATGGGTAGGTATTTGCAAATCCAATTAAAAGGTAAAAGTACTACCAATAAAATCCTACTCGTTAATAAAAAGGATTTCACCTTCCAAATTGAAATAATAAAATCTAGTACCTTTCACCTATAAATATAACAATATCGTTTATATTAATTTATTTCTCTAGCAGAAGAAGTATTTGGAGAAGATTTTACCTTCTAAATAAACAAATAAGAATGATTTACCTTCCAAAATGAAATGATAAAACCTAACACATTTCACCTATAAATATAAAAATGTGTAAGACCAAAGATTCAAACAAATTAATTAAGGTGACAATCGAATTAGTTTCTTTTTTCAATATAAAAGTTAAGATGGCAGCCAAATCTTCAATTGTGTTGATGTTCGTAGTTGTTCTATTAGTCATTGCTTCATGTAAGTTTTTCTATCTATTTAACTATGGGATAAGATACCAAAAAAACCGTAACCTTTTTTAAAAAGTTATCAATTTAGGTTTAATGTATGGCACCAATTTGGGTTAGATATTTAGAAAATGACATCAATGTAGGTTAAACTTTTACAAAATAGTACAACTAAAAGTGTCGGTAACAAAATTTGACACGTCATGTATATATAGTTGATATATAAAGATGATTTGTCTGGTACGCTCAGTAAATATATATTGGTGATAATATGACTAATCGTGAAGGTCAGAACGTCAAATTTTGTTATTAAAATTGTAAATTGGTACCATATTATAAACATTAGGCTAAATTAATACTATTTTATATGTTAGACTCGAATTAATACTTTACTGGAAATGATAAACTTATTTTGACAGCTTACCATTTAACTATTACATATATATAGTTATGGACTCACTCTCAATGAGTATTACTCATCCATGGTGCTATAATTACAATTATTGGATTAATATCTAATGGTTCATTTTCAAATATGTTCACTACTTTGACTTTCTTAAATATATAATAAATTAACATTATTTTCTATAGTAACTATGGATGGGTAATATTTATTCCAGGTTTTTATTTGATATCTAAATTTATACAGATGATGATAAGAAAATTATACATAAATACAGGTCCAACAAATGTAAAAGGCCGTTATGATTTGGCTCATACAGAAGTCATTTCTTCCCGTTGCAATACCGATGCTGATTGCCATGGTCCCCATAGATGCTTTTGTGCTATCTGTAAATGCATCCACAACACTTGTACTTGGTGTAAATTAGACACTAAAATAGATACTTGAGTCATCTAACTCCCTCATAATATCCAATAAAATCAGTGTATGAATTGCCTCATATTAATAAAAACATATTACCATTACCATCTAGTTGATTGCCTTTAAGATATATTGTTTTTACTTCTTTAATTTTGCAATAAATTCAACACTGTAGTCTATTTATGGACTTGACGTGAAGACAACATATATATATAGACTAAAATGTTGAATAGAAAAATATTAAAAACTTCATCGTGTGTGTTTTGAAATGTGAGAGAAAACTGAACAGTTTCGTCATAATTCAAAACTAGTAAATTATGATCATTAAACAAAATAATAGTACATTACTTAACAAAAAAATAAAAGAAACAAAGGCTTTGATGTGAATGAAACGAGATGTACGCTTAGCTTTGTATGACATTTCTTGTTTTATTGCCATTGATATAACTAAAATAAAGCTCAATGTGCTTCAAAAGTTGACAAAATTATTTTCTACTGTATATAAACGGCGGTAACTTCTAATAAAAACAGTTTTGTGGGCTTTTAAAGAAATTAATTTTCGTTCATCAAACACTACATTTTAACTTATCAACCTTTCAAAGCTCTCCAGGAAACCTAGCTCTATTAACCAAAAATAGATGCGAAATCTAGAAAACCACTCTCAAACTGTATGAAAATCATATCAAACAGTCCATATCTTTGAATTTAATTAAAGAAAGGAAAAAAGGTGGCCACTTCTAAGAAAAATAAAGAGTAGTTGAGATCCAACACTTGGAATCAACCCATGCAGACAATTTGAGGTCTAAAATTGAAGGAGGCCCGGGCCATCTATGATGGCAGGATAGAATGATTTTGAAAGGCCCAGTTTCATTTCCTTAATTGTAAAATTTTCATGATATATATGAGGTTGGTGTAATTTCCATTTATATAGAACTCAGGAATCACAAAAAGAACTACAGATCGCTCACACTAGAGAAATTAATTATAGTTATGTCAGGTTCTATTTAACCATTTTTCATTATATCAGTAAAACAACACGCCCCCAACCTCCAAATTTAGGATGCATTATCCTTTAATTGATTTAAGGAAATCACGTATCATAACTCTTCTTACTATTTTATGTTTTAATTTTATCCATTGACCGTTTATGGCTACTGAATATCATATAAAACAAATGAATTTCTGATCATATAGAACATGAGAGATTGAGAAAATGAAAAATGGGGGAGAATAATTAATATTAATTTATTGATGAAATACAAAAAAGCAACTTTCTTAATTGTAAATTACTCCCTCCGGTCCATATTATTTGTCACATTTGACTAAATCACGGGTATAAGGAAATGATTGATTTGCATTAAATATATGTAAATTGGACTAGAATACACTTATTAATTAAGAGGGAAAAATTTACATTTGAAACCAAACATGCAAATAATAAGAGTAAAGTGCAAAAAATTTACATTGAAAATCTAAACATGACAAATAATATGAAACAAGACTTTTTCTCTGTATGTGACAAATAATATGGACCGGAGGAAGTATTATTTTTTTTGATATATGATGTTAGGTGTAACTTCCTCTTCTTGCTAATCATATAAGGCTGGAGAAGTTATTAGAGAATATTATCAAAAATAAAATTAGAAAATTATAAGAGAGAGTTACCTTTTTTAGAATCTCAAAGGTATTCAAAAATTTTAATAGATGATTATACTTCTAACTGCAAGATATGAAAACAAATTTCATTCAATGATGTCAGAGAATTACCTAAAATTATCCTTTCTAATTCTTTATTTGATTTTTCTTTTCAGATATGACACAAGTATATTAGGTATTCAGTAAGAAAAAGTGTTTTAAAGTTTTAAGGGAAGTAAACAACTAAATAATACACAAAAGTAAGCTATAGTATTAGTGATAACTGGTATGGTAAAGGCATAGATTTTAGAACCTCATCTTGAAACAAATTTTTGTCTCTCTTTCTCGAAAGCTTACATCACTACATACACAATTTATCCACATCATCAAACTGAAAATGATGACGAATCTTCTCCCTAAAAAACAAAAATATGTTTTGGACCTAAAAACTAAACATGAACTGAGCATTTACCATTTAGTCCTCTTCACTCTTCCATTTCCTCTAACTCAAATTCATTTCATTTACAGATCAATCACCAACCTTTTAAAAAAAATTAAAATTTAGATCAATTACCAAATTCATCACCTTTGCCAACATTTCAATCTATCACTTTTTAATGTTCTTTATCTGTAAAGGTATCCACCGCGGTTGCAATGAATAATTTCTTTCGCCTATGATTTGCCCCTTATGAGGTGGAATTATTGGTCACGAAAATTCTTTTCATTTGCAAATGTAATAATTAAACTTTAGACCTTTGATTAAAGAAAGAAGAGTATTTAGTTGTACCACAATCCTTAAATTATCATAAAAATTATAGTATATTTTAAATTACTAAACACAATACTTTTTCTTAATGTTTCAAATTAACCCCTTGGCTCTTGTAATTAATAGGTATTTATTTATGTTATACCTCATCCCTCAATTAATCATTTGTAAATAAACTTAATACCCAATAAAATATTTAGCAAAAAAACATGGCTAATAAAAGAGACAAAACGAAACATATTAACTTCATTAATCACACTTGACTAAACAACTTTACCTTCAACTTGAACCTTAGAATAACCCACAACATCAAAACGTACGAACTTATAATTACACAATTAATTAAATGACACATTAAACATACATAATTAACAAACACATGATTCCATTAACTTAACTTGATCATTTTACCAATTCTTCAATCCAATCAAGCACTGGAGGCAATTCAGGTTCTTCAGATTCCTCGATTGCATCCCTCTTCCGACTCTCAACAACAACATTCATCCTCAAATTCTCAAAACTCGCCGACAAGTCACTGGAGCTACTCCCGATCAAACTCCTCACCGGTGATCCAATCACCGGAGACCACGTGGAACCATCATCACCGCCGGTAATCCTCTGCCTGAAAATAAAAGGACACGTGTACTTTTTCTCTGATCGGAGCTGTTCAGGTGTATGAGCAAAAAAACAAACCTTACGTTGACAAAAACGCCCCGCATTGCAGGCGCGTGTGCGGTACCGTGACGGGTGGAGCCAGTACTCGAATACCCCGTGCGCGAACTCGCACGTGTCCCCCCTGTTGCAGTTCCCGTTTCGAAACGCGGGGCAGGCGATGGCCGCGTAGATCACTTTCCTGGGATCACGGCGCGTGGCCTTCTCGCCGCGGTGGGCGAATGGGCATTCGGTCCAGTCGTGGCTACGGGTACGGTTACACTGACGGATTTTGTAGGCGTACATGCGGAATTCATCGGAGCCATAAACGGCGTCGTAGATGGACTCGTATTGAACTGGAGTTAAGCTGAGACCTGAAAATGTATAGTTACCAAAGTCGTAGAATTTTTTGTAATCAGTAGCAGTCAACATAATGATGATTTTTTTTTGCTAAAAGTACAAAAATTCACGCACGTATATTGAATTAAAAAATTATGTAAATAGAGTATATGCTAAAGAGGAAAGAAGAAGAAGATGAGAGTGGGAAATAGAGGAAGAATTGACATTTTTAGAATATTTTGTAGTGAGGAAAGTGGAAGTGATGATGAAAAAGAGGGAAATAGAAAGGTGCATTTATAGGGAAAGTTTCATTTGTTAACTCATGTTGAGTTGAGTTCAATAGTTACTATAAACTATCTAACGTTCATTTATGTGACGGTAACGGAAGTCCTTAATCATCAAGCTTAATCAATTGTCTCCCATTATCAATATTTTTACTCTTTCTATTCTGGAGGATATGGGTTTCTTGAGCAACAGGAAATTTTTGAATTTCAATTAAAAGATAGTTAATAAACTCTCATCGAGATTTATGACTTGTCTTTATCTTACGAGTGAATAGACATATCCTTAATCAAATTTTTCTCAATCAAAATATTACAAAAAAGTTAAATTATATTTTTTATGACTAAATTGATAAGGAATTTACTAAATTTAATTTATTAATTATTGAGCTGGATACTACTGAATTAAACAAAATATTATTAAATTTAAATAAAGAAAACAATTTTTTTCCGATATCAACACTTTAATGATTAAATTAGTTTGTGCTCTTAACTGTTCGTTTTAGTTAGAGTCGAGTGAACGAATTCTAGTTTATACTTCAGATACAGTATATTTTATTTTTTCAAAATGGTGAATGTTTTCAACCTTTTTAACCACCGGCCTATATGAATCAAGAAATAACGGTGACGGAGATATTAAAGTTAGTGTCTTTTTTAATCTAAAGAAAAGAAATATATTCAGACACAGAATAAAGAGCTGCATGGCTAAGCACACGTGTAATGATAAGTGGCAGTACTTATATTCAGACAAAAATATAAGTAAAAAAGACAAATGGGTTTTCAAGTACACGTGTTTAATTATAACATCTCGTGATTGCTGCATGTCTTTGAGATATCGCCAGCCTTTCCTCTCCCTACCCGAAATAAAATTCACACTTCTCTTAAAAATTCACTAATGTCACACACACTTCAAACACTATACAGTAAAACCTCTATAAATTAATAATGTCGGGACCGGAATATTCCATTAATTTAGCGAGATATTATTATATCGATAAATTAATAATTTATTAATTTAAAGAGGTTTTACGTATGACTTTTAAATTTTTAAGTCCAATATACTAGTTACAATGTATATTAGTTAGAGATGAAAAACCAAATTACAATATATATTAGTTAGACGAATTTACACTCACAAATTAATTGAATTTGTCAAGTTCATTGTAAGCGGCAACAACTCTTCACAACTTTTTGTTATTGCATGAGAAGACAATGTCCCAACTCTTGAGTGCAATGAGGAGATTTAAAGATGAAATCAATATAGATTTGAAGTTCAAGGAAAAACAAATGAATATTGATTCATTTTTAAGTAGACAATCTTAGAATTTTGAAGTGTATCACATATATATATATATATATAAGTTTATAGTGATTATTAATTTATAGTTTCGTTGGGACCAATATATATACACTGGGTTTCAAAAAAGTTATTATCTTATTATTTTATCGATTGATGTCGAATTTTACACTGGTCCCAAGTTGGGACGGGACAAATTATTAGTTTTATCGAGTTATTAATTTATCGAGTATTAATTTATAGAGGTTTTACTGTCATTTAAACATCTCACACTAAATAATTATGTAAAAGAAAGAAAAAATTAGGGATAGTATCTTCTAGCAAAATCACAATTTCAATTTTGCTTTTTTGGTCCATACAACTAGGAGTGTGGATTAAAATTACTAGGCTTATACCACTATTTGTCTCATGGATTTATCTAAAATGTAATTGTAATTATCCTTCAACTGCTTAAAGTATAATTAATGGATCCAAAAAAAATGAAAAGCATTATTACCTCTTAAACGTTCATGTTGTTCTAATAACCCATTCAACTTGTTTAAACATAGTCAATTGATCCATTAGTACTCTTGTTTAAACATAAATTAAAATTATAAATTGACCACATTGTGAGCAAGTTACGGAAATTGTTAGAACAATATGAGCAGTCATAGATCAATCACTTTTTCGACATAATCATCAACTATGTTTTAAGCAATTTTAAAATAATATTAAGAGGAGATTTAAATTTAAGGATCAATCAAGCTTTCTTTGAATAAGTTTATGGATAATAGATTAGTTTGTTGATGCCCCCCACCTTTAGAGTCAGATTTTTTTTCCAAACTACTCAAAGTTTAACTTAAAATCCTAAATGAAGAATCTCCATGATGCTCTAATAACATCCAGAAGGCCTTACTAAGATGACCTTTGCAACCAAGAGAAAGAATGCAACAAAAACCATCTGTTTAATGAAAATAAAAGCAAAATTACATGCATGCTCACACGTGACTTCCGGACAAATGGAAAAATAAACAAAATAAAATAAAATAACAACTTATTACCCAGATTTCGCGAGCGTTTTTTGATTCCGAGCCAAAACGACAAACCCATCAAACTAACTTTCCTTAGCTTACTCGTCGTTTTATAGAATAGCCCCACTCAGGTGACATAAACCCCACGGGCCCTTGTCACATTGGGTCCCACTTGAGGTTTGCTTACACACTTGAACATTCAAAACAAATTAAAACCTACACAAAGATCATACCTTCCATTCATAGGCATCTATATTTGTAATCATGTTCCTGATCATACTTAATTTGGCATCTAAGTTGTAATTTATCTATGTAGTTAAAAAGAACATATCTTTAAATTCCCAAATAAGAAAGATCTACTATTCTTTATCTTTCCAAGGATTGAAGGCAACATATATATTGTTTCACTTAGTATCATTGTGTATAAAAAACAGCTATAAGTTCCAAAAAAAAAGCTTATTAATCAATGCAGCTCTTTGCGTCTAGAATTTGGTATTAACATTAGAAGTTGAAATCATTGGACTGACAGCATTCAAAAAGGTAGATAATACACCATTAAATTATGTCAAAATTAATTGATGACCATCAAACTCTTATCTTATAACAGAAAAATCTCGTTGATTACCCAATCAGTAGGGAGTCGTGATCAGGAAACATTCCTTTCTGAAGAACTCTAGCTTTTTACAGGCTGCTTTTGGAACTGCTCCAGGGTAATATTACAGTTGTTCATGGTACGGGCGTCAAGGAGACCATGATTCCATAATTTGATCATGAATAGTCTCCAACACCTATCCATCACAAAAAAATATGGTTTAAATAAACGCATAACCACGGACTCAAAGTTATAGTTTGATCAATAATGGTCTAATCATGAAGAAAACTACGATCACGTTCACAACTTTATGATTGAGCATTTACGGAAGATAAAATTGTTGCTAACAAATTGCAGAAATATAGAAACTTGATGTAAAGTAGGACAATATTATATGGAAGTTCTCATATCAAATAAATGAATTACCAAAGTAAGGCAGGGGCTTGCACAAGATCGTTCCCATGCAATCTAGAGAATGCCTCACATGCCCAAGCAATATGGCCATCCGCCAGGACACTGCCAGAGCAAAAAATTAGTTCAAAATAGGAGCTATAAATGGAAGAATAATCATTTGGAAGCGATCAATTAGCTCTGTATATTCTCCGCCAAATAATAAAAAACCTTGAACCCGGTTACATGCTATTTAACTTGGTAACAGTAATACTAGCGACATAAATCACCGCTTGATTAGACACGTAAGTACTTACGTAAGCCACGTTTAGAGAAACGTAACTGTCCTAGACTATAAATATTTCTCGGAACCATAAAAGACAAGCACCGACTGAGAAACCAATATTACTCTTTTCTCCCCTTATAACTGGCACAGTCTTTTACTGTCTAAAAAGAGCGTGTGAACCCTGCAATGTGTTATTTAGCAGTGCAACAGGACTCCCTTTGTTTAACCAATGCAAGTCTTTTCTGCTAATAAAGGAAATAGCCATGAAACTGCTGGTGTGCTATTAATGTATCGGTAACAGCCAATAAAAAGGAAATTTGTTGATGATAACATCCAGTGTTATCTATTAGCCCAAATCCAAAGATGATAACAAAAATCTCTTTTTCTTTCTTGTTTCAACTGATGCAAAATCTTCTCAGCTCAGAAAGTAAACAGGCATAAACCTAGATGTACGATTTGTACCTTTTAACTTCCCAATTATCCAAAACAAGAAACTTATCAATTATAATATAAATTTAACATTATTTTTTACCCCTTATTCTTCAACTTAAGTATTTAATGCTAGTAACACAAGCAAGTTGGGAACATAATGCTATATCTCCTACACAAACACATTTTCTAAAACAATAAGAGAGAATCACAGGCCAAAGACACCAGAATCACTGCTTTTTCTGGTTCCACGTCATTTCGGCTCTGAGGAAAGAAGCACAGACCCAAGTCACTTTTCTAACTTACCGATATTATCCAAAATAAGGAAATATTTGATCCAACACACTATATGAGAGATACTACTGACATAAACATGTACTCTAGCATATAACTTCTCTGGTTTGGCATTGTTGAGGCATACATAAAAAGACTTCCCAGCACAATGCATAATACATTGCAAGCTCTAGGACATCACTGGTTCTACCATACTAGACTTTATATTAAAAGAAACTAACAGAGAGAGAAAGCCATGGTGAATATAAAGGAACAATCCAAAACAAAATGAAGGAACGGATTACCGCTGCTTCCTGACAAAGGAATTCCATAAATGCATCATTTGCTTTTCATCTTTAGTAACATCCACAAAATCATCTAGCATCTGCAGCATAGTAAAGCAAATCATGCTGCCAATCAAGTACTACAGAGACAGCATCCTTTCCAGTATCCACAAACGTTATCAAATTAAGTGTATAAGCTTACCCTTCTATCTTCAAAATCAGCAACATCATCGTCAACTTCATCCTCACTGTCCCGATCTGACAGTACTTGCTCAATTGTCATTGGCTTCAAATTCAAGAAAAGAAAAGGAATGCAAAATCCATTTCAAAATTTCAGATATACAAATAATCAAAATAAAAATAAATTAATCGTGGCTTAGAAACAACATTATGCAAAATATCGTATCATAAAAAAGAACAGCCAACTGTCACCAGATCCACGAAAGCATGGGCATAAAGAATAATGACATTTAGACCAATCATAGCGGTACACCAACCTAACCATATTACATCATAAACAAATAAACAATCATCAAATATTGCCTGAGAAGTTAAGAGAATTTGGAAACTTGAAATAGGATGCGCAAAAATGGTGTATTGTAGATTTTACATGTCTGCCAATACAGGCAAAAAAAAGCCTGGAAAGAAATAAATGTGCAGTTTATTTTCTGTATCGCACATACAGATGCACACATCTTCACATTAAATTGTCAAAATCCAATAGACATGCCTATCCAAGAGGATACTTAGGAACAAAACTAACGTTACCTGACAAGTTTTAAGACCAATAGCTTCAGAAAAAAAACACCCCAAAATTATAGAATACAAAAGGGACTAAAAAATTGACAAACAAAACAACAAAAGCATGAACAAGAGCTAAATGAAACTCATTAGTCACCTGAGCTCTATGCGAGTGAAAAAACTGTCGTTTGTGAAGAAGAGTACGGCTGAGAAAAAAAAAATAAAAAAAATAAATATGTATCAATCAATTCGTTAAAAGCTATTTGAAAATCAAATACAAGTTTATGAGTATTATTGACCAATGAAAATGTCTTTGGCATATCAACAATACATAAAAGCTTTACCTTTAAAACCCGGCCTTGACATATGCTAATCCTACTATCGATTCCTTATCATATCTTATAGGAAATTAAAAAGGAGAAAAAAGGAAACTGAAAAGAATAAGAAAATATGACATACTTTCTCAGGTCAGACCGTTCGATTGATAGTTTTCTCGTCTTGGCAAACTGAAGCATGGCAGGGGGTGCAAAATTGTTCCCACATGCTGATTGACCACCTTCAGGATCATTAGATGCTTGGGCTGTAGAACCTGTAACCCCAACAACATCAATGCATGAAAACATGTTCTGCACATGCTGCAGCACATATGCTGGCATGAGGCAAATCTTTACCATCTGAGATTTAGCATTCAAAATAGATCATCTTGTATGAGTAAAGGAATGGAGTCATGTCAGAAAACACAGAAACAAATTTAATTAAAAAAGGAAAAAAATAAAGGAACCATCTCACAAACATGCAAAATTGTCCTCCAAGGGACCATGTCAGTGACATGTGCTCAAACCAAACCTTCCACCAGTAAACAAATATAGAGGCACAAGATCATCTGTTATGCAACATGGTGATATCATATGGGAAAGGCGCTTTGGAATAACATCACTTTGTAATCCAATGCCTACTATGGGCATAAGTTATTAAGATACTTCAGGCTGCAATAGTAGAAATATCCACCTCTGTACTTGTTATGTGCATTAATGTTATGTGTGTTAGTTCCTAATTATTAGAGTTTAGTAGTTCTATATCTATTGAGCCTTCATTTGCTGCGTTAACTAGGATCTAGGTAGGGTCCCCTTTATTGAATAGTTATCTTTTAATTTCTTCATTAGGAATACATGAATTACGTGATTGATTTTAGTTCCTATTATATTAGGATTCATATTCATGATTTAATTCCTATTCTGTAGTGCAATTGTTCCATTAAAGGACAATACAGTCAATAAAACCTCAGGCGGAGTTTTAATGTTAATTTCTTTGTGTTCAGGAGATAGATTCTCTCTCTAACTAGGTCAAAGGTTCCAATCTCCTTTGGACGAGTTGAATATTATCAAGTTCATTTTAATCGTCCATTTCGAAGGAACCTAACAAATTGGTATAAGAGCCAAACACTATGAGCGATTCATTCTCAAAAGATTGGTTACGGGTGCTTCTTCAAGAGAAGTACACAGCAAGTGAGGCTAGGCTTACTGAAACCGAGATAAGGCTGGGAAATCAGGTGCAAGCATTGTCCTCACAATTCAAAGAGTTGATGGCTGAATATTATCAACTTCATTTTAATCACCCCGTGACAAAGATCCATAATGAGGGAACGTCACAATACTGGTCCCTACCAGTGGTCTTTCCAAGTTCATATAACAACTGATTGCCAGCTAAACAGAGTTCTTTCCTATTTAAGTTTCTTTCCCACATTAAAATTATCTATTTTTTTTGGAAATTTTCTTAAACCTTGTAAAATAAACAAAATTAGCATGCATTCACTTGTTTTCAGCTTAATGGACATCAACCAAAATGTATATTCTAGGCATAAGTGCATGTACGTATTATCAGCCTTATCAAGAATACCAGAAACTCCAATGTGCGAGTTTTTCTCAAGGATGAATGGATGCACATTCTTCGCACTCCGAATCAGCCTCTTGCATCTTTTTTGCCTCGGTTTTTTTGAACTGCATATAAACATTAGTTCTTGTACATTTCATTCTGAATTATGAAGACAAAAGAAATGAAGCCAAAGAAACTCATACATTCAGCAAGACAAAGAATGCAACTTACCAAAAGAAAAACGTTTGTTGCTTTGGATCAACACCATCAGCAACAATCTGAAATACCATATTAATATATAAATTTCAAGAGCAAGAAACCAAACGAAATCCATTGCTGAACTTATAACTATGTGCAAGAAACAGTGGCATCAGTTACCAACTACATCCAGAGTCATCATTATACAGTGTATTTTGAAAATATGAAAGACATTGGAGAATGATGATATTTTATTCAAGTCAATTTATAAACTAGAAAAATGCCCGTGCAATATAAAATACCATGCAGAGCTTTATGAGAAGCTACCACCAGAGGAATTACCTTAGTTGAACAGGGACAACAGGGTAAATGACACTTATGGTACCCAAACTTTACCCACTTTGGTACCTGAACTTAAGTTTTGCATAAAAAAGTACTTGAACTTACAATGACTTAACAACTTGGTACCTATGACCTAGTAGACATTGTAGTATAAGGTGGGCTGTTAAAGACAGCCAGCAGTTCTAAGTAAAGATTAATCTTAGGTCTTGAAACAGGTTTCACTGACTAACAGTTCAGTTAGACATAAGAGTTCCTGAATATTAAGAAATCAATGAAGGCTGTACCATGAGTAATGCTCAAAATAAAGAGTTCATAAAAATATTTCACAGAGAATATAGCCTAACCTCAGATCTCCATACATCGGTCTTCACTGATATATTTACAGCTTGAAACTCCTCAGTTACCTACAATACATCAATTGATCCTTTTAAAAACCCAATTGAACTAAAAGCCCGAGCTAGTAGTTAAGGCCTAAATAAATCTTTTAATACCCCTCACGTGAATGCCCTCTAGGTTTGAGGCGTACAAAGCCCCACCTTACTATGTGCTAAATTTAATAACAAATGGGGGCTGCTAGGATTTGAACCCTGAACCACTTGATCACAGAAGCTCCCACACCACCATGTTAAGATACCAATTGAATTAAAAGCTTGCGATGATAGTTAAGGCCTAACAACATCTTTTTAATTTAACAGATCCTTAGGACTGGCAATTGTGGTTCAGCAAAATAAGTATAATAATTCATGAAGATTTCTGAGGATTACCAACCCAAAATTCAAAACTAAATAGATCATGTGACGAAGGCAAATGATGTCGAAGACCCTGTGGAGGACAAAAAATAAAAATGTTAACATTCCAAGTAGAAACTCAATGCTAGGAAGTGAAAAAGAAAAAGAAACAAAAAGTAAAGGGTTGCAGCTATAAAAACAAGTTAATAGACAGGAATAAATAAAATGTGCAGTAAGTTGACCAGAGAAAACCATAACCTTAAAGCTTGCACATTTTGCCAAGCAGAATGGGCACGAGAAATCCTCCGTTACTGCAATACAGAAACCCAAAGCATTACAGAAACGGGGGATACTAAATTGCACGTCATATTAAAACCAGCCAACAATTAATAATACTCAATAAACAATAGGTAAAATATCTACATCAAGGAATTAATGATTGTGAAACAAAATGGTACCTTCAGTCTTTTGCAACTTGTTGTTGTAGTACCTATAGTTAAAAATAACATTTCCAGCCCTCAACCTGAACAGTACAGGAAACAATTAATTATGGAAGCTATACCAACAGAGAACTCATGCAGGATATAAACGCAAAAGTTTCCTATAGCACTGAATTTATATATTTAGATAGTGATAGCTATGACTTAAGTTGACAAATAGTAGTTCATACAACCAACTTTCAGCTGCCATACCCACCATAAGAGTGGAAGTAGAAACTATACTAAAACTAATTCAATAAAAAAATATAAATCATTAGAGAAATTATCTTTAGTTGATTGTGCCAGTCAAATAGCATAGAAATGAATGTTTTCAGAAGTATAGGAGAAAAGGGAATGCGAAAATTATAATAAACACCCAAACAAGAAGAGAAGACCAAATTATTCAAGTATTCTTTAACCAATTATTGTAGGGGGAAATCGGGGAGCCACGCGCATACGGGAGACATTGTGAATGAGTCTATAATGGGCTTGACACCACATGTAGCCCAAAACCTTAAGGCAATGGGTTAATGGGTCTCACCACATTATAAACCATTCACAATTCTCTCATACTTTCAATGTGGGATTCTACACTCCAACTCACTCACACTTATATATTCAACACTCCCCCTTAAGTGTGAGTCTCTCCCACATTGCTCCCCCTCAAGCGGAAACTCTACCGCATCTCTCAAGAGTTCTTCACACACTCTTCTTTCCACATGGGACCACCGACCATGGGAGCATCACACCTTCGGCTCTGATACCATATTGTAGGGGGAAATCGGGGAGCCACGCGCATACGGGAGACATTGTGAATGAGTCTATAATGGGCTTGACACCACATGTAGCCCAAAACCTTAAGGCAATGGGTTAATGGGTCTCACCAAATTATAAACCATTCACAATTCTCTCATACTTTCAATGTGGGATTCTACACTCCAACTCACTCACACTTATATATTCATACAATTGATTAAAATTATTATAAAAAGCCAGCCAAAGAATAGATTTTAACTGGAACCAACCAGCTTTATTCATAATTTATTATTCTCATGGTGTATCCATGGCAACATTAAGCTGCACACTAACCAATGAGCATGATAACAGGACTGATAGAGGTGCTGAAATAACAAGCCATAAATGTAAATTTACTGACTTGGGGAACTGCATAGGAAACTGTTTCTGGGAAAATTTCTTTGGTTTTGAAATGGCAGGTAGTTTTAGAAAGAACAACACTGAGAATACAAAGTACGATATATGCAGAACACAAAATTAGGAGAGGTCTAAGCATTCACAAAACTCCATGTAATTTCTTAAGCAATTTCAAACATTGTTGTTGACCTATTCTCAACCCCACATGGAAAGTAATAGCAAAACAAAGTGCATGTCTTGGCTAGAAAAATATTGGATATGTACTTTCAGCATGCTCATCAACTATAACAGGAATGCAGGCCAACTCACCTGTTGAAACCAAGGATTGAATCCCCCGCAGTTTCACAAATGAAAGAAAGTAACCATCAGTTACAAAGAGATAATAAAAGTGAAATAATGATTGATCAACGATTACCGAACAATATGAGATAACGATGAAAAAGAAACATCGCTGCATGTGTATGAATGATACGGGGACTTCTCCTTGGCCCCTACCTCTTCCGCAGAAATATTGACCTCAATGCATTGTGATGTATTCTTTGGAAACAAGAAAAGCCAATAGTAAGATAAATCTCTCAACAAATTCATCACCAACAAAAAAAGAAAAGGGATCCAGGACAGGACGAACCACAGTTTCAGAACCGTACGGATTTTGAATTGAAAGGCATTTGTCCTCATTTAAACCACTTAACTGCAGGAGCAAACACAAAAAGATACTTACAAGATCTAAATATCTGAATGCAAAATGCAAAGCACAAAAATAGGCAAAAAAGCATTTAGCTTCGTTCAAGTACTTCAGGAAAATTATATAAGAAAAATGAAAATGCAATAAACTAGCAATTCCTAAGATGCTAGAGGCTACCTTGGCTCGTAACAAATGTAATGGTCACAAGACCCGTGTCTAGTTCATTTCATTAAGTAATCAGTCATGTTAAAGAAGCAGGCTCTATTCCAAGTTGACTAAAGAATCATTAGGCATCATACCTTCAAGAAGCATTTCTTCATGTCTACCTGTGATGTCACCTCCACCCTTTGCCCCAAACTCAAGTTTGGTGACTTTTGCAATGACAAACAGAGTGACTCCACTGGAATCACACCCAAAAGGCAACAACCTCCAGCATCTTCTGTCACATAAAGTCGAATTAAAAAGAAGATAACCAGGAAAATGAACATATTATATATCAACTTTGTATTATTACCCATATTATGTCTTAGAGCAGAAAAATCAGCTCTTGCGCCAATCAAAAGAAGTCCAAACAAGAAAAAATCATGCCCAGGCATGTTGCACAAGTAAAAAGTAACGACTTGAGCAGAGTCATAAACTAAACATAGGGACTTCTAATGCAAATAGTATTAAATGTCTATGACAAGTGACAGTACAAATTATTTATGTATCTTGAGAAAGCCAGATACAGTCAAATCTGATTAAAGTGACCTGTTAAGTGCAGGTGCTTAGAAAATATCACAATTCAGCTCCCCATAAGCTTCTCAAGATTATATTTAAATTATTAATACCTCAATTTCTCATAAATTCCAAAACACTATTGTACTAACTTTCCTGTGATGGATCAGCCCACGAGAGCATATTTCACAAACCTGTCCACCAATGATTTCACTCACACATGTTTTAAATGTTTTTATGAAATTCAAAGCTACGTTTCCACTTCATGTTTCCCACCAAATTATCGCACACAGGTTAATTTTGAAACATACTATAAGTCTATATTAAAGGAGCAAGCATGCATCTCGCATGTAACAATTCCATACCCAAATGGCCGGTAGCTATATCAACTCCATGCATAGAACTTTGAGCTCCAGCTTCAAAACAAAAATAAACAAATATACGATCAGATGAAATTTTCCCATGAATATCACGGAAAATTTCTTAAACATCCGTTATTTGAATGCCTACCAAAGCTAACAAGCAAAATAGCAAGTGATCCAGACTTGGCCTCATTTGCTAACTTATTGATCTCGGGGAGAAGAAAATTAGCTTGACCTTGATTACTCCCCTCGAGTCCAGAGAAGTTTGTCAGGATACATGTTCGATGAAAGCGATATACTGCAGAATACTTCGTTTTGGGATAAAAAGGAAAAGAAAAAAAATCATAAAAAAGGCACAAGAATTTCAAGAGTAGTAACTCTAATTTAAATAGAAATAAAAAAATAATCCCAAAAAATTATTAATAGCAGACTTGCTTCTCAATGAGGCTCAGATTTTTTACTTTGGTTTCCTACTTTCCATAAAAACAAAACGAAAATAAAAAAAGTTGCATTCCTACCTCTCCAACTGCAACGTCAGGAACCGCTCTTGCTAGTAGAATGTACAAAGGAAACAGTCGAGATAGTCCACTTCCATTCACAGTGACAGAAATAGAAACTGTAACTTGTATCCTACAAATTCAACCAAAATACAAATGAGAAACAATCCATAGAAACCGCGCACAATATAATTTTCCTCGTAATCTCATGCTCAAATAAGGAAATGCAACACAAATACGATGCTCGAGGTCGCATCATTATAAACTTTAAAACACGAGGTACCTCTTTTTGTGCTTCGCCTGTACTTTATAACTCAAACATCTTTGCAGAAACGAAGGCTACATCAACAACAACAACAACACGAACAAAAAATCACGAACACGAAACATATCAAACAAAACAAGCAGATTCACATAATCATCCAATGAAATAACTATAGATGAGCTAAAAATGCATTTACGTTTCTCATGGAACGACGTTGGAGAATATTATAGAGCTCGACAGGCTTGCAGTATATAGAAAGACTCTCTTCGGCCGCCATTTCCTCTTCCGCGGATAAATGGAGACGGCCATCATCACGGCACATTTGATCCGTGTTTCTTGTATACCTGCAAATTCAAAATCAAATTCAAAATCGCTACGAGAACTGATGAAATTACAAAAGAGGCATAGAGAGTGAGAGATTTACGAGGAGGTTTCGCGAGCAACTAGGGGTATACCCGGCATTATTCGTCAAAATAATTCAAGCATGTATACTTTCATAGCTATATATATACATACAGCTCAGGTTTTCAAAATTAAAAACCCTAATTTAGTTCGCTTGAGGTTTGAATGAACTTCTATATTAGCTCAAACGCAGGAGAGTTTGCTGGTTGATGCATCCATAAATTAAACGACACTAAACATATATTCAATTCTGCGAAACGACATATAGCGTTGGAATTCCGACACTAATGAGATTGGGTTTTTTGTTCTCTCCAAATAAATTAGGCCTCTATTTTCATTGCTTATATATTTACCAAAATTAATATTAGTTCAGCAAATTTAGTTTGTTCATTTAAAAATTTTAATTCTTTCATTTTATATATAAAGATTTGAGAAATTTAGATTTGCTGACAATAGCTTGACTTCACTCACTTTAGAGACGAGACGGAAAAAGTAATTAGCATTAAAAATGCTTTAACACTTCTATGTTGTCACTTTCTTAAATCGATCGCCGTTAAATCTAAAATTAGTTTGAAATTAATGAAAATAAATTATTCTCTTCTAAATTAGTACTAAAATTCCATATTTCGCACTTACTGATAAAGAGAAATAAATGCTTCGTACATTCGCATTTATCTGAATTTGTACAAAAACTTCAATTTCCCCCTTGAATTTTTCAGATGTTATTAATAACCCATCTATTTGCTTAAAGTTAACAATTAATCTTATATTTTTGTTCAACTATTACAAATAACTTTTTTTCATGATAAAAAGTTACAAATGACTTCTTATTCTTGTATGATTGCTTTCAGTAGTCTTCTAATTCAAAAATTGACCGTATCCAAATGTGAAAACAATATCTAATATTTTAATTCAAAGTCAAAATCTACTATATCCAATTGAATTTTTAAACATGTTTAATTGACCATTGTTAAACTATTGACATTCAATATTTCGGACTAATTTATGAATCAATTGAACAATTTTATATAGTTTACAAAAAAATTTGTAACTATATGTCAATATTCCAATAGATACTTTCAACACAATTTATATAGCATTATTTTAAATTTAGTTTGTTTGTACTTTCTCTTATCTACCATTAAATTAGGTTTTATTACATAATCTAATGGTGGACAAAACAAAATAACAATAGAATTTTCCTCGTAGATTTTAGTTGTTATAATTTTGATAAGTTATTTGTAACTATATTAAAAATACAATAAACCTTTTAAACATAATATATATAACTGTTAAATCAATGAGTTCAAAATTTCCATTATGTAAAATAAATTAATTAATATTAGTTGGATATATTAGGAGTAAAATGTGTACAAATTTTTTATGGTAAAATTGCACCTTTACCTCTTAATTATTTAATAAATTAAACAATTACATTGAAAAATTGTAATTATGAAATCTCAATTAGTATTAATTTGGATTTTTTTTGTTAAGTTGGAATTAATAAAAAAAATTAAAGGAGAACTAATGAATTTAGATTAAATTACATCATCCAATCAATGAATACCATATCATTAGTTTTGTAATTTAGAATTTTTTTTGGTAGAAGTTTTGTAATTTAGATGACATCATGAATTCTTAAATTGATAATTCAAAATTGCGTGGATTCCAATCTTTCCAAATGACATATTACTAATCACGAAATTTTAGTATTCAGCCAAAAGAACAAAAATAAGAAATAAAATCCATACAGCAGGCATAGTGGTAAGCAATCCAATCCAACGGGTTATTACTTATTATTCACCCTATACAAGAATCCTATAGAATCTGAACCCTTTAATAGTATCCTACACAGAAAAGGATTAATAGGGTTGACTTTCTACAAAATTGACAAACAAGAAAGAAAGTCATATAAATAAATCAAACTCTTTCCATTTCCATATAAAAAAATCTAAGGAAGGTAATCAGATAGTACAGCAATAGTACAGCAAAGCAAAATAATATTATAAGTAGCAGATCACGTATTCATATTTTTCAATTTCAACGATTCATTATGGTGAAAGAAGGTAGTGCAAGAAAGTGTTCTATATGTGAGGAATATGGCCATAATTCAAGAACTTGTAATGCTATAGAGAACAGTTTGAAAATATTCGGGGTTGATATTCTTGGTAAACATAAACAACCTATCAAAAAGAGTCCTAGTTTGCCCACTTTAGGATCGTCTGTCGACAAGAATTCTCAAGTTTTTTGTGGTTATTTGTCTGAAGGGTATGTCGGTTCAACCGGAGATAATGAAAGCCATGAAACGAGAAAAGGTATTTGTTTATTTTGAACTTGTTTCGAGTATAGTGTGCCATGTTTTTGTGATGGTTTTACGTGTAGAAAAATTTGATTTTAATTTAGAGTATATGAACTAGTGTGGTTCTGTAATATAATATCTGCAATTTCAAGATATTGGTTGTCTGAAAGTAACTCTTTTATATTAATGAGAGTTAAAATTGCACTGTAAAAGTTTAAAGTTACATTGTTCTATATTTGGAGGCAATATCCTTGATAAATATTAGGCTAAATGTGTACTCTCTTTCGGATAAGTTAATTTCCTGAATGTCTATCAGATTCTAACATTCTGTATATATTTTGAATGATTCAGGAAACCCGTGGACTGAGGAAGAACAAAGACAATTTTTAGCAGGGTTGAAGAAGCTTGGGAAAGGAGATTGGAAAGGCATTGCAATGAAATTTGTGACTACTAGGACCCCAACACAAGTTGCTAGTCATGCGCAGAAGTACTTTCTGAGAATGTCCTCTTATCAAAAGAGGAAACGGAGAAATAGTGTGTTCGATCTGAGCCTTCAAGATTCGGTTCTCGAATCCCAGAAATCTTCTGAATTGCCTCATAAAAGTTATTCTCAGGTACAAATTTGCAGCCCTTAAGTCTCCCTCAAAATTTTGGTTTTGTTATGTGATTGATTATGTAAGTAATTCTGATGATGACTTATATTTCACCAGGCAACTTCCTCTTCTGCTTTGCCATTGGATAACGTTAAAGAATTCCCTAAAAATGTAAGGAGTTTGTTCGTGTAAACGATGCACTAATTAAATTACATATTTCCATCAGTTAATTGTGTTCAAACCATATTAAGATAAAGGGAAAATATTATCAAGTTGCCTAATCGACTTGATATTTTGCTTAAATTAGGATTAAATAGCACATTGTGCATGTATATTTAAATGGCAGTTGAAGTGAGCAAATAGCCAAAACACAACCAGTTTTAGTAACTTAAAATTTGTCAAAGTTGTGCCAAATTTGTTAAACATTATCAACCTGAGGACGAATACTTGATTTGTACTAAACTAATCAAGTTTGCATAATACTATAAGGGTCATGGTAGGTTCGAGATATGTCACTTTTTGAGCGAAGATGATTCTTTAAGCCAAAATTAGAAACCATATTTATCCTTTATTCAGATTTTATTTATGTTATATTAATGATAATTAGTTTTTTTCTAATGTTACAGGAAGGTACACAAACTGAGATTACGAACCAGTTTAGAAAGCCGTGGCAGAATAATCATTTAGCTTACCCTCCTCCAATTGCAGCTTATGGGATAGGTCCAAGTTACAGTGAGATGCAATACATGGCAGCATTTTCTGGAAATGGTAGAGCTATTGTACCAAAACTAGACCCGAAGATGATGTATAATTACCAGTATCAATATCCAACTCTCGGCTATGCTTTTATGCCTTACAGTTACTCTACTACTGCACCTACTCTCGCACATCCTTGCAGTATTCCTAAATTGCCCCTTGCTCCACCATCAACATCGAAGAAAAACTCTACGGAATTAGACCTGAAAATAGGGCTTCCTTGTGAATCCTGTCCAAAACAAGGCGCATGGTTTCCAAGTCATATTAATGTCGTTTGAGAGATTTGAGCTTCTCTTGATTTCTTAGCTAAATTAGTATTTTGAGGTTACCTCTCCATAGCTTTTAGATTTTCCAGGGTTAGATTATGACGATAGTAGTAGATGTAAGTACTTTTTTGCATCAACATAAGTACAATTTTGCCTCATGTATTCTAGAGATTGACCATCTATTGAATAAATAATATGAAATTTTGATCCTATATTTTTATTTATACTTATACTTCATAACTTTCAAATTTAAGTAAATTATTTCGACTTCAGTTTCCTGTGTTAGCTTCCCGTTTTTATTCAAAAAAATATAAGTAAATTACTGCAGATTATACTTTGCTCTTAACTAAAAGAGCTATGGGTACATTTAGTATACCACTTCCGCAAATTAGATTAGGGATCAAATCCAGTATTTAATTTAGCATTTAAATTTCATTAACCTGAATTAATGGCAAAATGGCATCTAAAAGAACCTTCATCCTTAATTATTCTCAAATCCCATATCAAGCTAACTAAACTTGCAAACAAATGAACAATTATAAGTGTCTAAAGAAACAAATATGATATGAATAGTAGAGAAGAAAGTGAAAGAAACTTTTACTAACATCAAGCGACACCATTTTTACAGGACAAAGAACAATATAATAAACAGAAAATAGAGAACTTTGAATTGCATACAGGAGGACTGACAAAGCAAATCAATTAAGGTTTTCACGGTGTAAATAGTCAATAATTCCACGAATATTTAGTTGCCAATTTTGGATTCACACGTGCCATGTGAGATTAATCAAGAAGCAACTACGATGAGCAGCAGCCGGACTTCTGGTTAACCGGTTGTCCACGTATTTGCACAGTTGGGGGCCTCGTATTAGCACCTGCTGGTTGACTTGCCATCCTGCACGGGTTAGTGTAAAAATATCAATCAGATATCAAACTTAATAGGAAGTTTCAATCTTGGCAAGCAAAAGTATGCCTGATCAACTCAATTTTTCCTTATAATATGATAATAAAGATTAGGAGTTTAAAAACTTGCCTGTTCTTGATGTCAGCAGCCATAGCCATAAAAGCCTGCTCGACATTGGAAGCATTTTTGGCACTTGTCTCCATGAATGGGATGCCAATTTCATCAGCAAATGCCTTTTAGGACAAGATGCGATAACCAAGGATCATGATCACATAGCATTTGGTAGTTGGATGGAACACAATAAATATATAATGGGCGATTATTATTTTACCTTGGCTGTCTCATAAGAAACAACTTTGTTAGCAGTGAGGTCAGATTTATTCCCAACTAGAAGCTTGTTTACATTTTCACTTGCATAGCGATCAATTTCATTCAGCCATTGCTTAACGTTGTTAAAACTCTCTTGGTCTGTCACGTCATAAACTATCTGCAAAATTTGGTAGCATTATCATTCATATTCACAGCAATCACTTGAACATTACCCACAAATGTTATCAAATTGTAAAACTCACTATAATGCCATGTGCTCCACGGTAGTAACTACTAGTGATTGTCCTGAAGCGTTCTTGCCCCGCAGTATCCCACTACAGAAAATAAGGAGATATTAGTTAATGCTAATTAGCACATTAGATCAGACAAGAAACTTCAGAGACGTGATAACCAATGACTTTTACAAATAACAAATAAATAAATAAACAATCCTTGGCTAAGTCTTTTTGCAAGTAAAGCCATTAGGGAGTAGAGGATATATGTTCAAACTTGAAAATAATCACACACAACTGGGGTTCATAAATAAAATAACTGAAGATGTAGACAAATGCAATAAAGAAAATAACAAGTGTAAAACAACATGGAAGAATACATGATCATGCTACAGATTCAATAAAACTCCGCCTATTGACTTAATAAGATTCCACAGGACATTCATCTAAACACATATCAAAGAGGTAAGGGAATAAAAGACAGTGCCAAAAAGAAAGAGAGAAAAGAAAAGAGAATCTTACTATTTGAAGTTTAATTGTCTTCCCATCTTGTTCCACAGTGCGAATTTTCTATAGGATAACATATAAAATTAACAATATCAGTAGCCTGTTTACATCCGAGCAAGAGAACGTTTGAATCCACACCTCTCAAATACTTACAAAATCAACTCCAATTGTGCTGATGTAACTGTCCAGATATGAATCATCCTGTTTAGACACAGATGCAGAAAATAGCATAAATAAGAGTGATATTCAACCCAAATACTTTGACCACAACAATCTCCACATCACAAACAGAACACATCTTTAGGAGCAAGGTAGAGATTCAACACCTAATACCTAACCCCCCCATCGGTATAGAATTCGAGGGATAACGAGGGATAAGTTCTTTATCCCTCTCCTATCTCCTTGACCTATCCCACAAACAAACAAAGGATAACATAGTCTCACATTTCATATCCATATCCCACCCCCCAAATCCCTTCTACCAAACACACTCCAAAAGTTCCCGACAAAATTAATTAAGTCAACGGTTAATTAAGCCAGAGACCACCTAGAGTGCATACCGTTATCAAGTTGAAGCGAAAAAACAACATTTTTATGGAAAAAATCATAACCAGATGAGTTTATAATCTCACATTTTTCATCAAGACATCATTTTTTTCTTGTAGAATTATATAACAAACAAAACAGGGGTTACTTGAACATCAGTGGCTTAAAGTTATCGACGTAATTCACTAATTACAATTACAGCTAATGAACTTAAGAAGTTAACAAACAAGCATCAAGCTGCCATATTTGAACAGGATTAATTTAAAAAAAGAGAGGTAAAAAGTAAAAAAGACGATTGAGCTTACCGCAAACCTGAGAAGAAGACATGATTTTCCAACTCCAGAATCTCCGATGAGCAAAAGCTTAAACAGATAGTCACTGCAACAACACAATTAAATAAATGAATTGGATTGAAGGGCAATTTAGTGATTTTGTTATGAAAAATAACAACCATAACTGCTTGATCTAAACAATATACTAAACCTAACTGCATAAATCGGTTAAAATTAAAGTAATTAAATCAGCATAGCAATTAGAAGTAGATCTGGATAAATAAAGTGAGATGTGAAGGAGGACATACTACTCAGGATTCATGACGGCGATTAAGACCGGGATCGGACCGGTCCGATTGACTGGATTTTACAGAGAAGGCGATGGATGAGATCAAAAGGGGTGTTTTGGGAAATATGGAAAATAAAGGAAATGAATAATAATAATGGGAAATAATAATATGAATTTGAAGGAGCCGACAAAAACGGAGCAGGGTATTGTGTGTTTCTAAAAATGGACCGTCCAGATCCGGCCCTTTTCTTATATTACACGACTCCAACGTAATTGCTGTGTTCCAACACCTGGATGTTTTCTCATTTTCAATTTCCTTCTTTTCTTTTCTAATCCAAAATAAAATTTTACAAAAATGTAGTTTACATTCTGTTTACACCACATAAACCATATTCATTTAACAGTTAGGTTATGTTTTTAGTGGCTTAAATTTAGCAAAATTCATTAAACGCTTAGTTCAATTCAATTCGGAGTGTAGCTTTACTTTCGTTAAATTTAAAATTACACACAACTTGCTTAAAATACATTGATTTATGGTTTTGCCCAGCAAGGTTAGTTGACATCATCAATTTTCATATTATGTTCGAGTTACAATGCGACTCTATAAGGTGGAGAAGAATTTACAATCCGAATCTATAAGATGGAGAAGAATTGTATCTTCAATAGAACTCCATAAAGCTTGATGATTTTTAAGCCAAGTTGAATAAAAAAATGCATCTTCAGTGATGACAAAGTGGAAATTTTGTACATGATTGAGTGGCCGAGCCATTGTTCTGGTTGCTGGAGCTAGATGGACTTTTTTGGCACCTTTTTTTCGAAATACACATATAAACTAGCTTTTTGGTCATAATCAACAAAAGTTTTTGATTTAGGCTAACTTTTTTATTAGTAGTGAATTTTATGCTCAGTAATCAAATCATTGAAATCTGTTATCTATGATTGCATATTTCACTTTCTATTATCCAAATCAAGTTTCAAAAATTATTTTAACTTGTGTGTGTGTTTGTACAAGTATTTTTTTCTCTTATGAGAAGGTTGGAGGTGAGTTTAAAGTAAAAACTAAAAAGACTAAATGCCATGAATTTGCAGCTAAATTAACGCTTCCTTTTAGGTTTGATAGTCAATTTAATGTCCTTCAGCACAAATGGAATTAAATTACTAATATTCAATAGTAAGAACATGGTCTGATTTGGAAAAGAATAGTAAATTCAAAAGAATGTTTGTGTATCAAGAGCATATTGTTGTAAGAAGAAACTTGAATTGAGTTAACAATAAGAATTGAATACAATGAAGAAAAATTCTAAAGTAAACCGGAAATTCCCACTAGAATACAATTGATATTTCCCTTGGAAATGGATAGTAATACATCAATAAACACTAAACTTTAATCAAATATATCACCAGACACTCTTGATATATTATTTTCATATATGATAGTAGAATTTACGGGAACGAAAATCAAAAGTGAAAAATCAAAGAAGATGGGTGGCCAATTTTCGAAAACTCTTATGAAGCTTGAGTTGTTTAGTAGATTGAGATTCAACCAAATCAAGAGGTAAGAAGCCAGTTTGAGTACCATCACTATCTGTATCAATGTCTCCTTCTATTGTCAATCCTTCTATTCTTGATGCCACCGTATCTGATTTAATTTCCACCTCTACGTCTGTTGTTCATCAAAGCCCTTTAATTAAGAAAATGAAAAGAAGGGAGAAATTATGATTAAGAAATAAATAAAATGTACCTGGATTGGAAAAGAACCACAAAATGAAGGCACAAAGAAACAGAACAAAAGGAATTAGATGAACAGAATTCTCAGCAAATTTAATACGAGACTTGTCCTTCTTAGCGATGTCTGAATTAGACGATGGATCGTAAACAGGAAGTTCTGATTTACTATTAGGTTGATCAGTCGACGATGATGATGAAGATGAAGATGAAGAAAAGTGCTTGTCCTTAAAATACTCATCCACCACCTTGCTCCAGCTTCCTGATCTATGCATCTTATTCTCTTGTTAATTATGTTCTTGATTAAGATGTAACAAAACAAACCATCTATATGATAATGATTTGTTTAACACATAAATTAAAAGTCACTTCCTTCCTATTTTCTTGTTTATGTTTTTCTTTTTCTTCAACCAAAAACGGCTTGCATTATGGATTTTCATTTGTTTTTTCGGATCCATCCCCTGTTTTTTCTTATAAAAGGCCACTTGTTATATTATTAACATCTTAATTCTTCTTTCAAAAAAAACATCTTAATTTTGCTCACAATTTTCACAACATTTAAACCCTTTATTATTAATAAACGGTTCATACCTATTTACTTTGACTTTGTGTTTAGTTTTATTACAATTGTATATGGAAATTTCGGTTGGCGGTCCGATCGCTAGTTCTCAAGTCGACCCTAATTCTCTTCGGATGGTTGAAGATCAATAAACCTGGCATTTAAAAACCGGATTGTAATTCAGTTCCTAATCCAACCGGTTCGGTCCGAATTTTAAAACATTGTGTATAACACATTGCTAAGGACCTCAAAATGGTCACTGACATGAATTTGAAGGGCGACCTTGATTTATGGATTAATTCGCCATTTGATGTCGTGTGGATCCATAATTTCGAGTCCAAAAGAAAATTGTAGGGCGATTGTTAGGCAACTGTAGTCGAAAATGAGGAGATAATCCGAGTGCCATTTCGTGACTCGGACATGGTGAATAGTAATTTGCTGCTTATTACTCACTTCTTCCTCTATTTTGTCTGAAAAGTAAGTTGAGCTTAGGCCAAGGCCTTCTATCAAGCCACATATTTAAATCGATTTTTCTAAATGTGCCCAAAAAGCATGTGAATAACTTTTAAATTTATTATCTTAATATTTATTATATTTCACTAATTAGTGAGATTTTCAATACTTTCACTTTTCATCCCTACATTTTTCTACCTCAAAAATAATAAATATCCAGTTAATATATACAATCCTTAGAGTTGTATATAAACATTAATATTCCAATATTTTCTTGTATCTCCAATAATACTAATATTTAGAAATAAAATGAGCATTTGTTGAAAAATAAATATAATTATATGCATAATTATATCTTAATCAAAATACAATATTGTGTCAACTTTACAAATATTTACCACCTGATTACTAATGATTTTTTTATATTCTGTAAATTTGTTTGATAAGTCTATAGTTTGCAATAGACTTTATATTATATTCTGGTGTACTATGTTCCCTAATAATATATAATGGTTAAATAATTATTGTTAGGGGCTCTTAGAATATAATAACGAAATAAAATCTACTTTATATCAAGAGTTAACCGGTTGCTGCGAGGAGCTCTTAGGCGATAAATAATAAAATAAAAACTACTTTTATACAAAAAATTTATGGGTCGTTGTTAAGGATGTTTAGGATATAATAGAAAAAACAAAAATTAATTTTATAATCAACGAGCCATATACTTTCAATGTATCATAAAATTTCTTGAAAATTAATTATATTTTAGTATTGATTCAATGTTCAAAACATACACTTTATAAATTTATTTATGTATTGAAATTAGATTACAATCTTTTTGTTTTGAAGTATTTAAGTTTATGTATTAGAATTCTTTAATTTTTTAGTATCGAGTATCTAATTCCTTTAAGAAAAATTACTAATCTAAACTAAAATCAATATACTCTCAAAAAAAAAAAAGAAAAAAAAGAATTAATGTTAATGAGGTTGCGTAGGATTGACAAAACAGAAGTATGGTAATCCAACGGTTCCATAAAAAAAAGAATAAAATCCAACGGGTCACCGACATCATTTACACCCTTTATAAAAAGACCTAGTTGCAGCGTTTTTGTTTCGCGGCAACCTTTTTCTTTCTGATAGCCGTTTCCCGACAACTTTCAACTTCTCTTTTCGAGATATGCTGATTTAGGGTTACGGAATTCAATCTTCTGCGTCTGTAATCCCGTGGCTGAAATCAAAGATGCGATGAAGATTATTCATCTATGTTTGTCATGGTACGTACTTACTGTGCATCCTATTTAGGGTTTGGATCGATTATTCTCATATCGAATGAGTTCCGATCTTTGTTGCAAATGATTCTAGGGTTTCGATAAATGTGGGTTTCTGATATTTACTTTGTGAAATTATTGTCGGTCGGAAAATTTGCCGGATTCCTTGGGTTCCTGATAATATAGGACCTAAACCTTGGGGGATTCACTAAACCTTGGGGGATTCATTTGTTGATTCCTAGGGTTTGTGTTGTTTTAAGTTTGCCGGATTTGTTTTATTTTGAAGTATCTTGTCATCCTAATTTACGGATTAGGATAATTTGAATTATTTCTGTCTATGAATATTTGTTTCATGAACTATCCTGTGATTCTAGTTTGCTTTATGAAGCAGGATGAGAATGAGTTTAATTGAAACTTGAAAAACAGTTCCTCCTGAATGATAAGGATTACTTCGGTTGAAAATTGAAAAGTGTCCCTCCCCCATATCTAAAAGTGTCCCTCCCCAATATCTGAAATTGAAAGTTGATAACTTCGGTTGAAAATTGAAAAGTGTCCCTCCCCCATATCTGAAAAGTGTCCCTCCCCCATATCTGAAATTGAAAGTCGATAACTTCGGTTGAAAATTGAAAAGTGTCCCTCCCCCATATCTGAAATTGAAAGTTAACTTCTGTTGAAACTTGAAAAGTGTCCCTCCCCCATATCTGAAATTGGAAGTTGATAACTGCTGTTGAAACTTGAAAAGTGTGCCTCCCCCTATCTGAAATTGTAAGTCGATAACTTCGGTTGAAACTTGAAACGTGACCCTCCCCCATATCTGAAATTGATAGTCGATAACTTTGGTTGAAACTTGAAACGTGTCCCTCCCCCATATCTGAAAAGTGTCCCTCCCCCATGTCTGAAATTGAAAGTCGATAACTTCGGTTGAAACTTGAAAAGTGTCCCTCCCCTATATCTGAAATTGAAAGTTAACTTCTGTTGAAACTTGAAAAGTGTCCCTACCCCATATCTAAAATTTTCGCTGTCTTTTGAAGTATCCTGTAGCTTGATGAAAGATGAGGATAACTTCAACTGAAACTTGAAAAGAGTCCCTGCCCTAACACACAAAACGTACTAAATTATATTGCCCCGTCTCTGAGTATCTGTTTCATGTTGACGTGTCCCGAGAATTGAAAAGAGTCCCTCCCTAACACATTGCATACTACATTATAAAGCCCGACTCTAAATACATGTTTCATTTTGAACTATCCTGTGATTCTAATTTACTTGATGGGAGATGAGGATGAGTTCAATTGAAACATGAAAACTGTCCCTCCCTTACTCAGTATATACTAGCATTATATTGTCCCTCTCTGAATATCAATTCATGTTGAACTATTGGAATTGCAAAGTGTCTCCCTAACAAAGTATATACTACATTATACAGCCCGATTCTGAAAATTTTGATGTGTTGTGCTTCTAAGAGGCCAAGCTGCAGGTAATCAAATATATCCTCATATATCCATTAAGAAATATCAATAGTATGGTTGCATATGGTATGCTGGGTCAGTTTCTATATGATAAGTTGAAAGTATCTTAATTCTAAATTTGAACAGGAGAAGGATGTTGAATTTATCAAACAGTCCCTGATTAACGGCTATGGGAATAGCTTTTGGACATGTAGCAATGCTAAACTTGGCTGCAATCATCTCTATATTTTCTTAAGTAGAATCACATTATCAGCCACAATAAATTTTCTGTTTCATGTACAAGTTTGGGATGTGATTCAATCATTTGACAGTTGTAGACACTTGGCTTAAAGCAATTAATCCGAAGGAAGTCTGTTTATCATCTTAAGAACTTTAATGGTATCATTTTATCAATAGAAGCCTGTTCTCCATTTCCTCAACTACTCTCCATAAGTTGGATCTAGTGTGTCGGATAGATCAAGGTACAGTGATCCTTTATGGTAGGTTATGTGATCATTTCCATTTTTATCTGACTTGCTAAACATTTTATTCTAGTTAATAATATTTCCAAGCATGGCATTCACGATACAGCTGGGGTTTTTTTTTGGTCATTTTTATTCTTTCTGTTGGGTGGATGATATAATAATCGAATATTTGAACTTGATGCCAAGACAAGAAATTTGGGGTAGTCCTGAGATGTAATGAGCAAAGATGTCGATAATAGAATGGAAGCATCATGCTTCATTTGTTCATATGAATATCATATCAGTTAAAGTTTCCCGGCGACCTTTTTCTTTTTGATAGCCGTTTCCCGGCAACTTTCAACTTCTCTTTTCGAGATATGCTGATTTAGGGTTACGGAATTCAATCTTCTGTGTTTGTAATCTCGTGGCTGAAATCAAAGATGCGATGAAGATTATTCATCTATGTTTGTCATGGTACGTACTTACTGAGCATCGTATTTAGGGTTTGGATCGATTATTCTCGTATCGAATGAGTTTTGATCTTTGTGGGTTTCGATAAATGTGGGTTTCTGATATTTACTTTGTGAAATTATTGTCGGTCGGAAAGTTTGCCGGATTCCTACGGTTCCTGATAACATAGGACCTAAACCTTGTGGGATTTATTTGTTGATTCTTAGGGTTCGTATTGTTTTAAGTTTGCCTAATTAGTTTTATTTTGAAGTATTTTGTCATCCTAATTTTTCGGATTAGGATAATTTGAATTATTTCTGTCTCTGAATATCTGTTTCATGAACTATCCCGTGATTCCAGTTTGATTTATGAAGCAGGATGAGGATGAGTTCAATTGAAACTTGAAAAACAGTTCCTCCTGAATGATGAGGATTACTTCGGTTGAAAATTGAAAAGTGTCCCTCCCCCATATCTTAAAAGTGTCCCTCCCCAATATCTGAAATTGAAAGTTGATAACTTCGGTTGAAACTTGAAAAGTGTCCCTCCCCCATATCTGAAAAGTGTCCCTCCCCAATATCTGAAATTGAAAGTTGATAACTTCAGTTGAAACTTGAAAAGTGTGCCTTCCCCATAATTGAAAAGTGTCCCTCCCCATATCTGAAATTGAAAGTCGATAACTTCGGTTGAAACTTGAAACGTGTCCCTCCCCCATATCTGAAATTGAAAGTTAAACTTGAAAAGAGTCCCTGCCCTAACACACAAAACGTACTAAATTATACTGCCCCGTCTCTGAGTATCTGTTTCATGTTGAGCTGTCCCAGGAATTGAAAAGAGTCCCTCCCGAACACATTGCATACTACTTTATAAAGCCCGACTCTAAATACATGTTTCATGTTGAACTATCCTGTGATTCTAATTTACTTGATGGGAGATGAGGATGAGTTCAACTGAAACATGAAAACTGTCCCTCCCTTACTCAGTATATACTAGCATTATATTGCCCTTCTCTGAATATCCAATTCATGTTGAACTATTGGAATTGCAAAGTGTCTCCCTAACACAGTATATACTACATTATACGGTCCGACTCTGAAAATTTTGATGTGTTGTGCTTCCAAGAGACCAAGCTGCAGGTAATCAAATATATCCTCATATATCCATTAAGAAATATCAATAGTATGGTTGCATATAGTATGCTGGGTCAATTTCTATATGATAAGTTGAAAGTATCTTGATTCTAAATTTGAACAGGAGAAGGATGTTGAATTTATCAAACAGTCCCTGATTGACGGATATGGGAATAGCTTTTGGACATGTAGCAATGCTAAACTTGGCTGCAATCATTTCTATATTTTCTTAAGTAGAATCACATTATCAGCCACAATAAAGTTTCTGTTTCATGTACAAGTTTGGGATGTCATTCAATCATTTGACAGTTGTAGACACTTGGCTTAAAGCAATTAATCCGATGGAAGTTTGTTTATCATCTTAAGAACTTTAATGGTGTCATTTTATCAATAGAAGCCTGTTCTCCATTTCCTCAACTACCCTCCATAAGTTGGATCTAGTGTGTCGGACAGATCAGGCTACAGTAATCCTTTATGGTTATGTGATCATTTCCATTTTTATCTGACTCGCTAAACATTTTATTCTAGTTAATAATATTTCCAAGCATGGCATTCACGATACAGCTGGGGTTTTTTTTTTGGTCATTTTTATTCTTTATGTTGGGTGGATGATATAATAATCGAAAATTTGAACTTGATGCCAGGACAAAAAATTTGGGATAGTCATGAGATGTCTTGATGAGCAAAGATGTTGATAATAGAATGGAAGCATCATGCTTCATTTGTTCATATGAATATCATATCAGTTAAAGTTGGTGAGCAGTATCCTTTCTATGCATTGAGTTGTCAATTCCATAACTATTTTATGCTTTGTTGTTTGAATAGTGAGTGAGCCAAAAGAGAAATAAGGACATAGACAATATGTGTGAATTGAATTTCCTTCGCTGGTTGCCTTGTAATTCACAGGAATCACGAGGTTTGAAAATATTTTTCCTCAAAAGCAAGTAGATGTTTTCAGTACTTCATGAACTGCTAGCACGTCCGAAATGAAAAAAATTCCAGTAGCTCAGGGTGTAACCTGGATTGTTTGTCTGGTAGTTTTCAGTATCAGCAGTTTGTAGTCATGGTACTTTTTTGACAGGTCAAGCCACTTTCAGTGAGCTATGGTCTAGGCATATCAGATCATGACAGTGAGGGAAGAATTATGACAGCAGAATTTGATTCCGTTTATCTGATATGCGCATATGTCCCTAACTCTGGAGATGGCTTGAGACTGGTAATGGAGCATAGCTATCTTGCATCATTCTTGAATTGATTTGTTTCATCATAGCTTTGCTGATTGGGCGGGTATTAATTCGAGGTTTCAAGAAGGTTTCAATAATAAAATTCGAGGCCGAAGTTTGGCATCACGTAGCGCTGTAAATGTGAATGTATTAAGGAAACTCAACGTGCTAAGGTAGATATGATCTTGCAACTTTTTGTTATTCTCTCGGCAGATCATATTGTTTACTTTCATCCTTGTAGACTGATGTTAATTGTGACTTTCACTTGTGAGTTTTCCAGTATGTTTCCTAGGATTGGGGGAAACCTACATATATGATATACCGTTGCCATGTTGATGCTGAAGGGTGTTGTAGGTTCAAGGTGTGTATTTTTCCTTCTTTTCATTTGCATTCATAAACATTCTGCAGAACTGAACATCTGTTTCTGTTGGAAATAATAGAAAAGTTGTACTGATTCTAATTTAATTGCTCTTGATAGTTGCTTGCTTGACGCACATATTCATCCAATTTAGTTCTCTCTTTTACTATGTGATATGGAAATGAGTATTGTAATTCCATGTTGTATATATTCATGAAGGTAACTGTCAATTAATCACTATAGGCATCCTTCTTTTCTCTTCAATCGAAAGTTAATTGTTTTCTTTGGGTGTGGTGAAATTTTCTAGTTTACTAATTTGAAGAGAAAAAGGAAGTAAAGATTTATCATTTTCTTTGAAGAATGCTAGCAACTTCAGATTAGGAGTTCGTTTTTCACTCGAATTTCTGATAGAAGTCAAATATCCTCTTTCTGCATACAGAACTGCAAAGCGTTCAAGCTGGTGGGGACTGCAAGCACTTGCTTCTCATGTGCACCATCTGTTGCTGCAATGGCTGGGACAATTCTATTTGGGGCTCGTATTGTTTATAATGGTAACCCGTTAAATGATCTATCACTTGCTGCTTTTCTAGACTAGTCAATGGGCAAAACAATAGTTTTGGCCCTGTGCTGCCAACATTTGACTTTCAACCCCTGGATTGAGTTTTTAAATTTAGCCTCCGAAGCTTCGATCTTTTGCTCAAGTGTTTCGTAATGGACTGAGCTGTTGCACTTGAACCTCACTCTGAGGATTTCAAGTCTGCAAAATCAAATGCGCGGTGCATTTTAACAAAAATCAAATTTTAGAGAGTAAATATCACCAAATTAGTTGAGGGTCCAAAAGTCAAGAGATTTCAGAAGCTGCAATTTTCCACCTGTTTCTTGGGGTACCCACAGATGTGCAAACCTATTAGAGCACAGAGGATGTATCTTTGTTTACTTTTTGAATTTAGTATTAACTCCTGCGAGAATATGGATGGAGAAGAAACAATTATATGGTGGTCGTTGGGTTCATTGACGATTGTGTATTAATATAATGTAGCACATTATATACTTCGTCTCTGAATATCTATTTCATGTTGAACTATCCTGTTTGTCTAATTTCCTTCATGAAAAATGGGGTAACTTTGGCTGAAACTTAAGGGTCCATGTCCCTCCCTAACAGAGTATATAGGAACATTATACAGCCCGTCTCTAAATATCCGTTTTATGTTGAACTATCCCGTGATTCTAATTTACATAGTTTGAGATTAAATATGTAGTTTTGCTATTCCGGGTTAGGGAAAAATAAACTATAGATAGTTGTTCTACTTCTATTCTTTGAGTTGATCGTATATTCATTCTTTTGTCCTCTCTGCATTCAGTTGGTATATATCATGTTGTAGTTATACCGTTACAATAGCTCCAAATGAAATCATATGTGTAACTACCTAAAACGGTCTGGTTTCTCAAGTCGGCACAACTTGATGCTTTTTCTGAACTTGAGTTATTGTGATAAAAATCTTTTGTTCATTACCATGGTTTTGATTCTCAGGAATGTTGGACTCCCTACCAAAGGTCAAAAATCTGTTCTCATATCCTCTTTGAAGTCTTTTCTTGGAAAGCACTTGGATGGTAACTAATAATACTAGCACAGAGGAGTTCCCTAAGTTTTTACGGAACCAGATGGATTGGTCATTTCTCATGATAAGATATTTCTGGCATATGCAGCAGGTAAAATCTCTCAGGAAACTGAAGAGTACATAAACTTTGTTCGTTCAGAAAATATCTCTTTGGAAGCTGATAATGCATCTGATGCAAGTGATGCCCATGAGGTTCCATCTCGTTTACCAAAGTAAAAGAAGGGTGAAGCAATCCCTTGCTAATTCTGGAACTTTGAAAGTTGATGCCAAGGTTGTCAAAAGAAAAGAAAATATCGCAATTAAAACAGATGAGGTTTCAGTTATTGTCTGACCTACTCATTTTATTTCATGATTTATATAGCCCGTCTCTGAATATCCGTTTTGTGTCTTGTGATACTAATTTACTTGATGAAAGATGAGAATATGTTCAATTGAAACTTGAAATCAGTCCCTCCCTATATACATGCAGTATATGGCTCGTCTCTGAATATCCGTTTCATGTCTAGCCATCCCGGGATATAATTTGCTTGATGAAAGATGGGGATAACTTCAAGTGAAACTTGAAAAATGTCCCTCCCTAACTGTACTGAGTGTTATGTAGCCCGTGTCTGAATATCGGCTTTATTTCCGGCGATTCTGATTTACTTGATGGAAGATGAGGATAAGTTCAATTTTGAACTTGAAAACAGTCTCTCCGTAACTCGTTATATACTAGCATTGTCCCTCCCTAACAGAGTATATATTAACATTATGTAGCCCGTGTTTGAATATCCATTCCATGTCCGTTTCACATTGAACTATCCCGGATTCTAATTTGCTTGATGAAAGTTGTACTATATCATATAGCGGTTTCCGAATATATGTTTCATGTTGAATATCTCGAAGGTAATTTTACTTGAAACATGAACTGGTTATGCCCCAACGCTATATAGTACATATATAGACCATATTTGAAAGATATGTTTCGTTGGAAAGTTGAGGATAACTTCGATTGAAACATGAGTTGAAAATTGTCTCACACTATGTATACATATATGACCCTGATATGAACGCTTTTTTTTATGTTAAAAGTATAAAGATGAGGATAACTTTAATTAAGACATGAACTTGCCTTCCTTAACACTTACAACGTTAATTTTCTTGATGAAAGATGAGGATAACTTCGATTTAAATCTGTTTATTCCCTAACACAGTGTTGTACACATGTAACTGATTGATGCTATCTGAAATTCTCTTCAAAAATAACAATTTTGGGGTTATCAAGTGAGAATTGATAACAAAATTAATGATTACTGAGGGTACAAAGTGTCAAATGCATTCGGAAAGCAGCATAATGATGACTGATCTCATTGGTTCAAAACATTGTTTCCTGCAAGCAATTGCTTTAGCTAATGGTAGCAATGGTAGCAAATTAAAATTCTTTATGGAGTGTTGGATTAGAAAGAGCATGAACACTGTCCGGTTGGAAGGAGCATGAACATTATAAGCAAATCTTTTGGACCCTTCTGGAAATCTTTTACTTATTCATAGAATACTCTTAAGTTAAACATAAAAAGAGCTACCAAAACAAGAACCAAATGAACACCTCAGCGATAATCTAATGCTGCCTACTCGCAAGAATTGTGTAAAATCAAAGTTCAAACAGATGGATAGCCAAATGTTAATTCATATGAATGTCTGAAGGAAGGAAGGCACAAACCTCAGTCATAGTTGAATCTTGAAAGCCTACTACAAAGCTAAGCTAGTCAAGAACAAAAGCTGGCAAATCAGTTTGACTTATACTTGGATATATCATACACCAACTAAGAACTTCCGACGCACTTATTTTACTAACATAGCATGTAAAAGTTCGACTGAACAATACTATCGACTTTGGCAAATCAGAAATACAAAAAGTTGATCTTAAGATGAAAATAGAGATCGTCATATGAAACGTCAATAAAACAACACTATTGAAATTGGATTCTATGTAGTAGAAGTTCCCCAGCCAGAACTGTTTATAACACTACATTTTCAAGCAAAATGACCAACAGTAGCAAACAGAGAAAGTTTTATTCCGTATATCTACCCACCAATCTTGTCGAGCAACCACCTTTACATAGATAGTTAATAAAACTTGCATTTACCTTACATACATTATACATGTCATTATAGATCCATATTGTGGAACTAAACACACATGAATATTAACATAAGTTATAGTCTTTTCCTGCCTTTGTTATTTAGGCAAAGAATTAGCCATAGCATCTGATTGGATCATTGCAACCTTTCTCAGTAGATTGCTTAAACCCAAAGCGCCCTCCTTTCGCAAGGTATTGCTGGTGGTATTCTTCGGCACGATAGAACTTCTTGGCTGGTAATATCTCGGAAACTATCTTTCTGTTCAGGACTTTCTGATGTCGTTCCAAAGACTCCTTTGCTGCTTTCTCTTGCTCTGGAGTGTAATAGTATATCCCAGATCGGTATTGCGTCCCCACATCATTCCCCTGTTCACAATGGTATAAAATAGAATCAAAACTTTGCAATTTGACTGGTAGAGAAGACAAACGAACTTTACGGCAACATAAGATATATAGTTTATATCAATACCATCAACTCCAATAACATACATGGGAATACGTGATGTAAAAAAACATAGTACGAACTTGGTGCTTAATAACATAAAACCATGATTCAGTAACCAATCTCCCACATCTTCCAATTCCGTTAACATAAGTGGACACAAAAGGTACATGCCAAGCCTACCGGTTTTGGATGAATTACATCAGATTCAGAGGTTGAAAAAATTTGATAAGCATGAATTCTGTGAGTTTTGCACAGACAAAAAGACTGTAACAAGCCCGGCAATCATGACCTGGTACCAATTTACAACAGCAGCAAGAAGTGTGAGGAGGATTTAATCATGATAAATGGCCACAATTTGATGAGACCATAACCGTTTATTTTTGGCAGCTAGCTAGTTTGTTTTCCCCCTTCCATTTTTTATGTACTTCCCATTGGAATCCTCAAAACGAAAATGCTTGTGATGTACCAAATCTGAACTTTGTTTACTCTTCTTTATTTATATCTTTTCACTTTATCAAAATTTCCAACCAATCTAAGATTCCTATGAGACAATGCAACAGCTTAAGTCAATTATATACTTGCTAGGTTGTACACTTCACTGAAATCTCATGTAATTTCCATTCTATATGCTCAAATGGACCAATAAAGTTTCCCACGCAGAGATTATGTTTTGGTTGCCTTCCAGCCACCTGAAACTAGCAACCCAGCATACCCAAATGGCGAATAGCTACAAAGTAATGGAAAGAGAAAGAGGACCACAATTCCTCTCTACATGTCCTCAAAATTCTTTAGCATAAATTAACAGAACAATCTAAACACTAGAGGAAGAAGTCAGAGAAGTAAAGCAACTTCATGACAGGCAAAGCTAGGTAATTATTTACTGTCTTTCTTATTCGATTATCCTTTCATCCATGTCGTGTTGTCAATTTAAGCTTATAAAATTTTCCTATTGAGCATTCATCAGTCAACAAGGTTTCAATCACAAACCAGTAGGCGTCAACGATGATAGGCAGTGAGATAATTTTCATCCACACAAACAGTCAACGACCTTTTCATCCATATTTGATCAATCATATCATTTATGGACATCAAACAAGGCAACCAGAATTCAATGTACTCATCCAACTGATATGCTTAGTTACATAGAAAGACAGGTATAATCTACCCGATTAAAACCCACAAACCCGTAAAATTCAGTGACAGTGCATTAACAAAAATCTCAGTTCAACCAAGAAAAATAGGTAATATAATTAACATGTGAACTCTATCTGGAATATGGTCATAGAAAATTGATAGTTAACAACAATATATTAACATCGACAAATAAGAGAAAAAGGAAAGAACTTTAACATCCGCCTGCGGTATCCATCAAGCTACAGCATGAAAGACAAAAATAAGAAACTAAAACATACAACCCCATGTAATCAAACAGTAAAAAGAAAAACATATCCTAATTAATAAAATCCCAAAAACACAACATCAACATTCCAAACAGAACCCAACATATCAAAATTAAACAAGCACACAAGAAGATTGTTAAAAGTCCCACATTGCTAACTTGGGAACCCATATGGCTCCTTAAATATGGGAAGCAATCTTATCCCTTATCTCTAAAACTATGTACACCTCAAACATATCGAAATTAAAACCGAAACCCTGAATCATAAGCTCGGAAACCAACCTGACGATTGAGAGTAGTAGGGTCATGCCGGGCCCAGAAAGCATCAAGAAGAGAGTGATAATCACAAGCCTTAGGATCAAACAGAACTCGGACAACCTCATTATGACCAGAAGTACCAGAACAGACATCTTCATAAGAAGGATTATGCAACAACCCCTGGGTATAACCCACTTCAGTCTTGGCGACACCAGGAACTCTCTGGAAGGCCAATTCGACACCCCAGAAGCACCCGGCACCGAACTGGGCGAATTGCAGACCGGGAGGAGGGACATCATCGTCGGGGCCCTGAGGAATAGTGGGGTCCATGGTGGAAGGGTCCGGGGACTTGCCGAAACCCAGTTTGTTTAAGATGTTCATAGGGGGTTTGTAGTAGGATATGAATTTTGGGGTTTGAGGTTTAGAGATGGGGAATTGGGGTTTTGTAGAGAAGGGTTTTGAAAGAGATGAAGAAATCAGGAGGAGGCTGCAGGAGGAGGAAGAGGAGGTTGCTGCTGCTATATTTTTGAGCATTTTTCTTGTGTTTTCTTGCCCTGCTGACTATCTCTCACGTCTTGCTGTTAACTTATTTTACTAATGCTTTTCTTCATTTATGTATTTATTTCTTTAACTTATTGTTATTTTCTTGTTAATATTACAAAAGTTATAATGTTTTCACTCATTTCGATTGTTAGCTATAGAAACCAATTGATAACAATGTTAACTTTTGTTCATACACGAGAGATTCATTTGTGTCATAACTATTGATAGGTGAATAAAGTATAAGATTGTATAGTGAATTTTGTGACAAATCTTTCTTTAGATTATTACATGAGTTTCCTGCAAATTTCCAAAATATTTGGTTCGATTAGACTTTAGATTAATTCCCTCATTCAACTCTTGAGTAGTTTTTGTTCTAGGTTCTTTATATCTTATTTTTTTCAGGAATTTAAGTGAAAGATTAATAAAAGTTAACATTACCTAAACTATCAGTTCGATATTTTAGTTTCATCAATTAAGTAATTAACATAATATTAAAGTTTCTATGATCAAAAGGTTATGAGTTCGATTTTTTACAATTTCAATATTTGTTGATAGATCAAGCTTGTATTGTGCACCTTTCAAATACAAAGGACATTGGGGTAAAACATGTGTCCAAAATTAATATAAGAAAGATGTTGTTAACATTAACTATCGACTCGAATTTTTAATTTAATCGATTTACCACTTCTCTCTTAAAAAAAGAACACATAAAAGACAAGGAGCTCAAGTCATGTTTAATGATGTTTCATTGTAAGTATTATATTTATGCCTTGGACTTCATGCTTCTTTTCCATAGTTTGACATTAGGAAATATATATTTAAAAAGAAAAAACATAGTTGTTATTTCTTGTGTAAATTCCAAATGGCGATATTATAAAAGAAAAATAATTAGATTAGTTTAAAATATTGAGGTGTTAATATTCATTCATTATCCATAAGATAAGACAAAGTGAAAGTAAAAAGATAAACAAGTGTAGTGTAGGAGGAGTCAATAAGAATTGTGGTCTGTATTGGTTGGTGGATCATGCAGCCTATTCATTAAATTAAACCAATGGAATAAGCAACTGTCCCTTCCGAGAATTATGTAGAAATTGGTAGTTTTTTCTGTTTATAAATTGGATGGTTTAGGAAGTTAATTAAGAAAGTCTAAAGAATAATAAAAAATGATTGGTGAAGCAATGAGAGATCAATTGAATATGGATGGAATAGGGTAGGTAGATTACGTAGGGGGTTAGTTTACTGTTGCCAAATTGAGGATCATACACCCACCAATCATGTGATTTAGAATGCATTACGTGGCTTGATAAATTCCAATTTCATTGTGGATGTGGATCACATTCCTCTATTCCTGATGGGCTTAAAGCCTACTACATTTGGGCTCTATGTAAACTGTATTCCGACATCATATATTCCAACATCATAGTAAAATATTCGTAGTCATTGACATTGAGTGCTGAATTAGCTAAACAATTCGTGTCTGTTTTGTTTGTTTTCGTTTAAGGCTCTTGTGTGTTTTGTTTATTTTCTTTTAAAGCTCTTGTATGTTGATCCTAACAATAAGAAATCAATTTGGATAGAAATAAGAAACATTACCACCTCCTAACTGGATTACAATGGAATTGATTTGTCTACCTATACTAAATTATTATATACAAAGAAAGGAGTTCAAATTAATCTCCTGATGGGTATATGCTGGACTTTGTGAAAATCATGTCCTCTAAGTCTGTCTATAAACACTTTTGGCATCTCTTCAATGTGCAACTCTTGGAGACTAGTCACCGATTTCAACTCTTCTGGCACCATTTTCAACCCCTTGCAATTCACTATCCGAAAACTTCTCAGCCTTGTCATTGCACCTTCTTCTACATTTACTTGTTCCACTTCTACCAAACTACTCAATTCCAGCAACTCCAGCTGATGAAACCCATTGGCAGTTATCCCAAGCTCTTCTTTGCTATACGACCGAGCTTTCAGTCGAAGAACCACCAGATTCGGTAGCTTCTCGAGCACACTTATCGAATCCTGTTCCAGGCAAGTGTATTCAAGTGTTATTTGGGAGAGATTGGGAGGAAAATGCTGAGGGGTAGGAAATTCAGATATCTTCCCTTTTAAATGCAACTTAGAGAGTAACATAAGAGATGCAAGTCCATCGAGTTTTGAAAAACCAGCCGTCCCCTCAGCATGAAGTTTTAGAGATTGAAGTTGCTTGAGGTCAGCAAGGGAACCGAATATGTTTCTTGTGCTTAAGCTGCCTCTTATTCCCAGTTTCCGGAGACAAATCAAATTGGCTGATCTGGTGTTACACATCCATCCATCAGCATGTATTGATGACACGGTCTGCAGATTTTTTAGAGTGTCGATATGAAGATAACCATTTCTATATCCGGACATGTAAAGATGCCGCAGACTTGTCATGCAAGAAATCACATTAGGAACTTTGGCTAGATGAAAATTTCTAGCAATATCCAGCGTCTGCAAATTAATCAAGCAACCAATTTCGGGTGGAAGTGATTCTACATTAGTCTCCTTCAGTCCCAAGTACTTCAAATGGATCAATTTCCCAATTGTGCTCGGGATTCTGCTACATGTTACACCCTCCAACTCTAGTATTCTTAGCAATTTGAAACTTCTTATAATATTATCAAAATCGGATGATGATAGTGCATAAGACGCCTTCACATTCATGCTACCTCGGTAAAATCTATAGCGAACTTGGCTAACAATTCCAAAGAACAGCAGAGTTCGGAGATTAGAATTTGTGTTCGGATTCCACAAGCATTTGAAGTGTGAAGATGAATAAATAGGACAGCGGCGTGATCTAGATGACAGGAGTATATCTGTATACCCTGGGATTTGAAGGAAATCCTCCATTTTCGCCTTAGAGATGGCAAGCTCTCGGAGCAGATCATGCAAACGGCACTGCTTGACCCTGTCGTTGGCACTTGTTGTTGCCACTTGAACCATATTTCTTTCGATCAGCTCGTTAAGGTAGTCTTCTGCCACATCTTCCATCCTGTCTCCATGGTGTGGAATCAAACCCTCTGCAACCCATAGTCGGAACAATCTATGTGTAGGAATTGAGTAGTCTTCAGGAAATTGACCCAAGAAAAGGAAGCATGACTTCAAGTGATAAGGCAAGTCAATGTAACTCAAAGCTAGAATTGTTGAAACCCCCGTTGGATCACGTGCGAAATGCGATTCCATGTTGTTCAGAACTCTTTCCCAATCAGCTGACTTTCTTTTCCTGGAAAGCAAACCACCAATGACAATGATGGCCAGTGGTAAACCAGCACATCTCTCGACTATTTCTCTTCCGATTTCCTCTAACAAAGGAGACGAATGTGTTGGACTGGTAAATGCTTTCTTGCAAAACAACTCCCAGCTGTTGTCTTTGTTCAAGTGATGTATATGGTATGGATCGGTTTGAGAATCTGCGTGCAAAGCAACATTTTTGTTCCGGGTTGTAAGCAACAATCTGCTGCCATTACATCGATCTGGAAAGGCCTTGGCGAGGCGATCCCAATCGGTGTTCCACCATATATCATCAACAACCACCAGATAACGTTTCCTCCTCAAATTCTCATTAAGCAAATCCTCCACTTCTTCATCTGTCAACCTTTCAAGTCTTTCTCTCGCTGATCCGATTTGTCTCAGAATCGCTTCTTGGATAACTCTAGCAGAAAACTTCTGGGATACATAAATCCAAGCACGAGACGGGAAATGAGTTCTGATATCACCATGATTGAAGACCTTTCTGGCAAGAGTTGTCTTCCCAATGCCCCCCATTCCTACGATCGAAATAGCACGCCATGGATCTCCAGTTTGGATGAGTTGTTCGATCAGGTTAGATGAATCATCTTCCAAACCAACCAGATCCCTCACCTCTTCACGGGGCGACGATCTTCTCAACTTTCTGAGTGTCTCACTCACTCCGACAGTGCTTTCACCGATGTTTCTGATGCCATACAATTCACGGCTAGCAGAAATGTCTCGGAGCCTCATTTGGAAGGACTGAACATCATCTGCAATCCGAGTCCGATTTTTCCATTCTTTATAGAAAAAAATGGATCTCTTGATATGATTCTTTTTCTTCAAAGGCTGAATTTTGAGGATGAAGAGGTCGATTGTATCTTCGAGATCATATGCGAGAGATCTGATATCAGATACCCAATTACGTACCCTCTCGTCTTCGTCTTGTTTAGAATCAGCATCTCTTAGGAAGCAACGCATCCTTTGAAGCTCATCTTGTAGTAGCCGCACTTGTTTGTGAGTGCTTCTATGAAGTTCAATGCAAGCAAGCACATCGGAAAGCCTCTCGACAACCAAGGAAACAGCAGCTTCAGCCATGATAACTTCTCCTACCTCCTTCAGGTTTTTGTGGACTTCAGGAAATGCTATGATGAGGGTGCTTTGGATGTGAAATTCCAAGCTTCTAAGAAACTGTGGTGGCCACTTCTATTTTTTAAGGGAAAGAGAAAGGAAAGTGGGGAAAGTGAAGACTTTTCTAGCTACAACAGTCAACTGTCATGTAGTCAAACTGAGCTTAATAGTTTCCTTCCAAAGTCCCAATTTTTGTCATCTCAGACTCATTTTGCAGCCATGAAACAATATCTCTTACTAATCATTGCTGTAATATTTTTACCCCAAGTTTCCATAGCAGCAACTAATGGTACGAGTTCAACCGATCAAAGTGCTCTTTTAGCTTTGAAAGTTCATATCAGTTATGATCCTCATAATTTTTTGAGAAACAACTGGTCCATCACCTCTCCAGTTTGCTCCTGGATCGGTGTCACTTGCGGCCAACGTCACCAGAGGGTCGTCTCGTTGAACCTGTCCTATATGAATCTCAGCGGCACCATCCCTTCCCAAATATCCAATCTATCATTTCTTGCATTCCTATCCCTTCGGAGCAACAATTTCTACGGCCATTTGACACATGAATTAGGCCTCTTACGCCGCTTGAAATTCCTCGATTTGGGATTCAATTTCTTCTTTGGCAACCTTCCACCTGCTCTATGCAATATGTCAAGATTGGAAGTTATTGATGCTAACGGAAACAACCTTTCAGGCAATCTTCCCCCATCCATAGGTCTCTTCCTGCCAAATCTTGTAGAGCTTCGTCTAGCGGAAAATGCACTTGAGGGAACCATTCCAAACTCCATTTCTAATGCATCACGGATCACACACTTGGACTTGTCTATTAACTCATTCACTGGATTTTTTCCCAGCACGTTCGGTGATCTCAGGTATCTCCAAACTCTTAATCTAGGCAACAACCAGTTGACAAGTGATTCTTCTGCAGTAGAATCAAGCTTGCTGTCTAGTCTGGAAAATTGCAGACATCTACAGAAGGTAATTTTATCAGACAATATGCTTAATGCTGCCCTTCCAGTTTCATTTGGAAATCTCTCTTCTACTCTGGAAGAGTTTACGGCTAACAATTGCAACATAACGGGGAGCATTCCTAGAGATATTGGCAACTTAATCAACTTGATAGCTTTAAGTTGGGAAAACAACCATTTAACTGGTACTATTCCATCTAAAATCGCGACATTGCAAAATATTCAAGGTTTGTTTCTTCAAGGAAACAACTTAGAAGGATCTATTGGAAATGATATTTGTAATATGCCTAACTTAGCTGAGTTATCCTTAGCTCGAAACCGGCTCTCTGGAGCTATTCCCAAGTGCTTGGGTAATCTAACAACTCTTAGACTTCTTGATTTGAGTTCAAATAAGTTCACTTCCGAAATACCTTCAACCATGTGGATCCTAGTGAATATCTTGGTAGTCAATATGTCTTCAAATTTTCTGATAGGCAATCTCTCATTAGACATCAACACTTTGAAGTCTGTGGTGATAATTGATTTTTCAATGAATAAATTGTCTGGTGAAATCCCTGCAACCATTGGAGCACTGCAAAGTGTAGCTTATCTATCCGTAGCCAATAATTTTATACAGGGTCCTATTCCCGAGTCACTTAGTGGCTTGGTCAGCTTGGAGTCATTGGATCTCTCGCATAACCATCTCTCTGGAGTAATTCCCAAGTCCTTAGAGGCACTTAAATACCTCAGCCATTTCAATGTGTCTTTTAACGGACTACAAGGAGAAATTCCTGTTGGAGGACCTTTTGTAAACTTCTCTGCTCAATCATACATAATGAACAAGGCATTATGTGGTCCATCACGACTACAGCTTCCACCTTGCAAAGCTAAAAAAAAAGCTAAAAAATTTCGAATCGGTTCCTTTCTTCGAATACTTTTACCGATAATTGCCTCAATTGGACTGGTTTATTATGCATTTGAATGCTTAAGAATGCGTAAGAGAAACATCTCAAGGAGAAACACAATGAGATATTTGAAATCTGTGGAAGAATTTGAACTCCATCTTCACTGGATTGACAGGGGAGGAGCACGTTTAAATCTTTGGAGAGCAACAGACGGGTACAATGAAGACAACCTCATAGGGACGGGGCATTTCGCTTCCGTATACAAGGGAATATGCGAAGATGGGAGTGTAGTTGCAATAAAGGTTTATAATTTAGAGGATGAAAAAAGCCTCAGGAGTTTCAATGTCGAATGCAGTATTTTGGAAATAATAAGAGATCGAAATGTGATCAGAAGTTTAGGAAGTTATGATGGTTGTAATGTTAAAGCATTGGTGATGGAATATATGAGTAATGGAAGCCTAGAGAAGTGGCTTCATACCCATAACTACAATTTGGACATCCTACAAAGAATTGAGATAATGATGGATGTTGCATCTGCAGTCAAACGTTTTCATGGCTTTAGTGTTGTCCACTGTGATTTGAAGCCCAGCAATGTTCTACTCGGTGAAGACATGATAGCCCGTGTTTGTGATTTTGGGATTTCTCGTGACCCGAACTCAGAAGAAACTACACATGACGATGCAGCACTAATGTGCACTTTTGGATATGTGGCGCCAGGTATATATTATTCATGTTTCTCATTTATAATCTAAATTTTACGCCTTATTTGGATTTGCCAAAATAAAAGAGAATTCAAAATTCAAATTTTATGATTAACATGGATCTATTTGATCCTGATTCAATGCAGAGTATGGATTGCATGGCACAGTTTCGGAAAAAATAGACGTGTATAGTTTTGGCATATTGGTGCTGGAAACCTTCACCGGGAAGAGACCGACAGATGAAATATTCAGTGGAGAAATGAGCTTAAGACAATGGGTGCTTGAATCTTTACCGTCTCATGTTGACAGAGTCGCTGATCCAAGTTTGTTGAACAATGAAGAACAACATTTTAATGCTGCTAAACTTGAGTGTTTAGCAAACATAATGACTTTGGCCATTTCTTGTTCTGCACAATCACCTCTTCAAAGGTATGATATGAGTGATGTTTTAGGTATCTTCAACCTTATTCATAATCAGTTTCTCAAAAGCATCTGAGGAGTCTAATTCTACGTTTCTGATCATAATTCAGTACTTATAACAATACTGAATTATCACCTTTTCCATACATGAAACCGGTTTTTGGCTTGTAGATATCGACTGTTCAGTTTGGATATGGCTTTTTATAGACATATAATCGTATTCTTAAAAGATGTTACTTGCTATTCTGTTTAGGATTTTTCTTATGACAAGAATGCTTAGGTGTTTGAGAGTCCTCGACCAATTATTGCAGGTTCTAGCGGGATCGTGGGGTTATAGAAAGTAGAAAGGGTTCAACAGTAGATTATTTATAGAAAAATATTCTATTTAGGATTTGTCATAAGAATTTACACATTCTTTACCAATTTGATCGATAAGATGAATTTCCATTTACTATACCTTGAATATCAGTCTAAAACTTATTGGTTAGATCTAACCATGATCTTCATCTCAGAACCAAATTTCATTAACATCCGGATCAAATTTTGTGTAATTATATGTTTTTGTTATTGTTGTTGGTAGTTAGTAGAAGTGAGCTGATTTTATTTCTAAAATCTAAACAATTGGAATAAAATTGGTGCAAATGGAAATGAAGAAAATGAATGTTACAAAAATAATTAGCAACGATTAACACTTAAAAATACACAGTTATTGGTTAACCAACCAACCATAAGGTGAGGGCAGCATACGCAAAGAATGCATTAACAAGAAAGTGATTAGGATTAAACATAAATCCATGAGAAGTTGGAACAGGATTATTATTCTTTGAAGATGGCTGCTGAGGAACAGTAGGCTGAGGCTGAGCTTGAGGTCCGGCCACCGGAGAAATAGTCTGATTGTCTTGTGCATTCACCTGCAGCTTCATTCCTCCTAAGCAGTATAACTTGTTACCAGATATAAAATACCAATCCCCTGCTCTTGACAATGTTACTGTTGAGTTTCCATTTGAGTATGTTTTCACGACATTGGTTGTGTTACACCCGTCAAATGATTGTTTTGTCACCTCGTTCACACTGTTGGATGATGAGTATTGGAACACTGCGAACACAACAACAACAACAACAAAAAACGTTGAAAAAAATAATGCCTATGGCTTCTCTGCATTGAAATTGGAAAAAAAAAGAAAAGCAAAATAGAGATAAAACAAGTTTTGCCTACAAGTTCATTAAAGAAACAGATTCATAATCTAGTGTATCTAGTTAATCACTTGAATTTTCTCAAAATGACACAATTTACTTTTCCGAGTTCACGTGGCAGAGTAAGAGATAATATGTATAAATTGAAATGAATATTCAAGGGTTAATAGGTCATTTGAACCAAGTCCGAATGTTACGAGATAATTATAAGTTCAGGATTGGCTTGTTTTTTTAACATCCAGTAGATGAATTATGGAGAATAGGCAGAGATTTCCCAATAGCCTATGTTGTGCATGCTATGTTTTCCCATGGCTCTCCAACTCTAGACCTCTCATTTTATAATATACCTAAAATTACTCCATATATTGTTGTCTTAATCTCTAGTCACTCTAAATTTAAAGATATCAATATTTGGGTTTGGAGGAGTTGGCTTTTCTGGGGCGCCGACCTAGTCGGATGTCAATTCTCCTCCGCAATCCCGTTTTTATTCAAAAAAAAAATATATCTAAAGCAAAATTATGCTTTATTCAGTTATTGCAATCCTCTCTTAACATTTTTAGACAAATTTGAACCATGTAGAACAAAATGAAATAAAGACTTACAAAGAGTGTCGCCGACAATGAATTTTTTGGCATCGGTCCAAGTGTCAAGATCGGTGCTAATGTCCCAACCTGAATTATCCCCGACTACGTATGTTGTTGCATTACTTGTTAAAGCCAAGAAACCTAGAAAGGCAACAATATAAATCAAAGCTAGTCTTGGTCTGCCCATGGAGATATTTGAGATAGTATTCATTATGTCAAATACACAAAATAGTAATGACAGTTAATTGATAAGCAATTAATTAAGCATGCCTTGGCTTCTACATAATATATATGTGAAGGGTTGATATACATTAGATGACCTAACTTCCTGTTTTTTGCATGATTTGTTTTTTCTCTTTCTTATTTCGTAAATCTGATTTAACAAGTTCATGAGATTTTTCCCATCTACCCTTAGAAAGGATGAATAATTTCTTAGTGATTCAAAGGCTTCATAAACCAAGGAGTCACCTAGACGTAGATGGGTTAAGTGCACCCATGATCAAGTAGAGATGATGTGCAATTATGGTCACTAAAGTACACTTTGAGCTAATAAAGTCGCTAAAATAATATATATGTGTCAATAAAATTACTATTATCGAAATCCAACCACCAACACCACTAAAATGATGACGTCACGCCACATGAATGTCACGACAAATTGTTAATAAGAAAATATTCGCCATGTGGCAGTCACGTGTCACTTGCATAGCTTTCTACATGTCTTCTACGAGAGCAAGCATAATTTTTTAATGACACGTGACAGCCATACGAGTAACATGTGGCTGCCATATGGCTTATATTTTCCCTTTAATATTGTCATGTGGTATTGACATCATCATTCTGATTACATTGGTGACCGAAATTGCTAATAATAATTTTATTGACTTACAATGTGTTCTAATGACCATAGTTGCACATATTCTCTACTACTTTCGAATTAATTATAGTTACATAATTAATGAGAGAGTTTGAATTAGTCGAAACTTATTATTTAATTACTTCTTAGAAGGGTCATAATGTGGAGAAGGTGCCAATTATTTACATAATGAAAGAAAAAAGGTTAATTCTTATAAGCAAAATAAGAATTTTAGTACCTGAGTTGGTAATTTTTTACTTTTGAAGATTTGAGTTTGTAGATTTAAATGTGGGCGTATTTAAGAAGTAAAAACTAAGACTCTTTCATGGGATAATCGATCCATATTTTACACTGAATTGGTGCAGTTGGTGAGGTAGGTGAGAGCCTTTGGTGCAAGGAGTTTAACCTCTTCCTTCCAACTCCATATTTTGTTCTTCATTTTGACTTTTTTCTAATTATAAAATAAATTATAGAATTCAGGGAAAATCAACTTAATTTTATTGATCCAACAGTAACATATATAATATATGCAATAACATGAGCAAGAAAAAGTGTAGAAAGAGATCAATAGGAAATTCTATGTGAAAAGTTGAGAGGAAATTAGCTTCCAACTTCCACTGTAAAAGCACCAGGAATGGTGCCACCCAGTTGGTTTAGTGGCACCAATTAATACATCACTATAAAATCAATTTCTCTCACTTACTACTTTACTTTCAGTATCTCTCTTATAACTTCACAGCCAGACTTTATGGATCATCAACTTTACATTACCACTTTGAACATTTGAAAAGTCAAAATAATCTTTTATCTACTTAAATAGAAAATTCCAAGATTTATACTTATTTGAAACACAATTTCTAAGCAAACACGATTTTCTAATTTGTGAATTATCATTTTAAGAATTTTTGCACTCTAAATAACAACTTTCTCAAAATTGAAAGATAACTTAAATAAGTTAAAAACTAAAAAATTTAAACATTGAGATGGATTAAAATATCGAGATGGTAAGTGGAAAAATATCTTTTGTCAACCTAGTTGGGATGTTTCCCCTCTGTCCGTTTTACCCGGCTTTTACTTAAATAAGAGATGGATTAAAATATCATTTCTATGAACTCTACAATAAAAAGTTACTTGTTAAGGGTGTCTATCTTGATCAATAGTTCTAAAAAAAAAAAAAACTATAGCAAATTCCAAATTTAAGAACCATAATATCAGTTTTTTAAGTTCAAAGATTAGAATGAAAGTAATGACAAAATTGAAGGGTCATGGATATAATTTACGCTATAATTTAGTACTTAATTACCTTTACAGAGATTCTTTTTCTTCTCAAATCTGGTATGGTTGAACTATGGAATCCAAACCCATTATTGGTTCCTTATATAAATTTGGTCATCTTTGGGCTCGGTCCAATGGGCTTCTTAGCTTTCGAGTTATCAAACTTAAGATGTTAGGCTTGGTTCATTAATATCTTGAGCTGATCTCAAGATGGAGCCGAATGCACTTGACTCGTGCTTCGAACTAGCTGAGCTCTAATGGTTTGCGAGCTACTTGACTCATTAACGCCTAGTTTTTGTGCCGACATTCCAAAGGGATAGTTGCGATGACAATTGGATGACGAATTTTTAGGTGTTTTTTTCTTTGAATCATAAAAAATATGATAAGATAATCATGACATTGTACTAAGATTCAATTTGAGTCGAAGTTAACTTTCTATTTGGGGGAAAGGAAAGCAACAAGTGATAGTGAAAAAATATGTTAGAAATGTTAGCTAAGGATACAATTCAAATATGTTTTAATGAGATTAATTTATTTCTTCTAAATTTTTCAAGCTTTGTGCTTTTATTTTATTTGTTAATTGCTCATATCTGTTAATGAGAAATTACATGATGATGTATAAGTAATAAGCGTGGAGTAGAGTGCTGGAATTATTATTACGGTGGTTAACCAATTTAATCCTAACATTAACCAACTAATTAAAGTTATTGCAATGATATTATTTTTAGTTTTTTGGTTATGAAGTTTTCATTAAAATGTTACTTAGCTCAATACTCATAAATGCTTAGTTAGTATAGCGGTCGAAAGGCGTTAAATCATGCTAATAAACTGTTTAAAATTTATATTAAGTTAGGTTCTTTTTATCTTAAGTTCTGTATAATTATTTCCAGTTCAATTTGGCAAATTAATTCAATAAATTCAGCAAAATTTATTAATCACTTAGTTAATTTAATATAGTTGAGTTCATTTTTTTTCTTTTTCATTCTATTTAATTTTTTACAATAAAAAATAACATGGCTTAGAATTTTCAAATCTTATCAACTCTTTATTTACCAATTTATGTTAGAAAATATCTTTGTGTGTCATAGTTGTCATGTTTTGGTTCCTTGGGGGATTACTTAGCTTGCAAAGTTTGTAAGAAAAAGGCTGTCAACAAGAACTTCATATAAGTATGACCAAAAAGGGACAAATGAAGAAGAACAATTACACAGCTGATCAGGTTGAAATTATTACATAATTAAAATTATATAATGGTACATGGATTACCAATGAATAGTGAAGTTTATTACCAATGAAAAGCTGGCATCGATCCCTATGATTGCACTTTAATTTATGTACATATATATTGAATGCAAGAAAAAGACAACCAACCCAACCCAAATCGTATAAACATATATAAAAAAGGTTATTGTAACATGTATGAATTAATTTTAATTGCTTCAAGTTAGCATAGCATATAAAACTTTTCCTTTGCTTGTTTAGTGAAAAGAAATGCAATAATTAAGGTTTAAATTCATATAAATGGATCTAGATCAGATCTATAATTTAGTTTGGGACCATTTCCATTTTTTAATCTTAAAAGTTGCATAATCACAGCTCAAACCTTCAATGCAGAATGCTCCATTTCTTGGCCATAATGCATGTGACATTGATATATATTTGCTTATTTTAGGTAGGACAAAACCCATCTCTGAGACCCAAATTATCTTCCTATATGCACATATGCTCTAAACTATTAATCTTATGATATTACATTTTCATATATGATATAACACTTTCGCCAGAATGTCACGGAAGTGTCTAAAAAGAGACTAGTATTAAAGTATTTATCGTAATTTTGGTGGTCAAGTCAAATATTATGAAGAGATAAATTTGGAAAGAAAAATGACGCAAGCCGTAAGAATAATCAAAGTTAAAAATATTATGTTTACCTCAATAACACTATTTGGGGAATTATATAGTGTCTATAATATCATTCTAGTTGAGAGCACATTTTCACTTTTTACCTTTATCTTGAAAGGCAAGAAAACAACAGTTTGTTTTGAAGATTTTCCGTACAAAGATACGCTGGCATGAATTGTCACGCATGCAGAGGTATATATCTTTTTCTTTCAGTGTTAAGGTGCATGTGGATGTCAAGGGGCACCGTGTCAGTTTCAATCTCATCTCAAGAACTTAGTAAGTTAAAAATATTATGTTTACCTCAATAACACTATTTGGGGAATTATATAGTGTCTATAATATCATTCTAGTTGAGAGCACATTTTCACTTTTTACCTTTATCTTGAAAGGCAAGAAAACAACAGTTTGTTTTGAAGATTTTCCGTACAAAGATACGCTGGTATGAATTGTCACGCATGCAGAGGTATATACTTTTTCTTTCAGTGTTAAGGTGCATGTGGATGTCAAGGGGCACCGTGTCAGTTTCAATCTCATCTCAAGAACTTAGTATTTTTCTGGTGTGACTAAATCTGCTTACATTTTTATCTTACCCCTTTTTAGTTGTATCTTTTTTTAGGTTAGATAATAACACTAAGCGAATTTGAATATTATCGATATATTTACATTTATTTATTTTGATTACGAAAAGTTTTTGTCAAGGATTAATTACATAAGCTACATAATTAACTTTTAGCATATCTTAATTTTACTTATAGTTTGACTAATAATTTAATCTTATGTGGTATACTGCTCTAACTTTTCTTTTTGTACAAGCCAACTAAGTCCTATGGATACATTTTTAGGCTTTGTTCTTTTTGTCTGAACTGAAAAAAGCTGAACTGAATTGAATTGAAGTTGCTCAATAGAACTGAAACTGTTGAATAGAATTGAAATTGTTGAACTGAACTGAAATTTTTGAATGAAATTATTGAATAGAACTAAAATTGTTGAATAGAATTGAAATTGCTGAACTGAATTGAAATTGTTGAAATGTGCTGACTATAAGTAAAAGAAACAGAGCTTTACTTTGACTTCAATTTTGGGCAATAAGCTAATGAAGTTGTATACTAATGGAAAAGAACTTATCATCCTTGATTAATTAATACTATCAAATTACGTTAAATTTCATAAACAGCTTGCGCAAGCTAAATAGTATCTTAAAAATGGAGAATTGTCATCTAAACAGAAATTAGTTAACATTGGTAACGATTTATTTCAGAATTCACTTTTTGTCAATCATAAAATTTGAGCTCTCACACTCTTTTAATTAACATTGGGTTGCTGTAAATTTTAAATAAAACAAAGTCAAAACTCATAATTAAGCTTTTGAATTTTCTCAACTTAATTAAGAATCAGACAATTTATTTTCTTTTTCTCAATTAGTTGTTCGTCGACAGTGTGTAACAGCTTACTCCAATGCCCTTTTTGCTCATACCTAAACTTAGGCTCACAATTAAGCGTCAAACAGTATTTATCTTTCCATTTATTTAATTTATACAAGTTTCATCACCATCATTAATTAAAATCATTTCTTCCTCAAATCTTTCTATCATGACATGGTCACTCCGAACAAAATCGTTACAACATTTTTGTGGCTTCTATACCTCTAACGGTACTCTGTGGACAGTCCATCAATTTTGAACTGAAATTTGAAGTTCAAAATCAAAAGGTACAATTAATATGTTTGAGAAAGACAATTTAAGCCGTGGGACATAAGTGTCGTGATCTTCCTCAGTCTTGCCAACTACATCCACTACTACAAAAGATAGATATTAAACAAGATTTTTCCTTTTTCTATTAATTTCTCATAAGAAATTGTATGACAGATTAGCATGTTAGACATACTCATTAAAATCTTAAATTTCCCAAATCAAAACTTGATCATCAAAGTCCCCACCTTTCATGTCACCAGTTTGTTGAATCCAATCTGTTGCAACATTTCTATCATCATTTATTTGATTGATTTTCAAGCCATAATTGAGACTGCAAAATGCCATTTATTTACAAAATTATCCCACTTTCTTTTTTTTAGTCAAATTAATAATTAAATTATGCCCTCTCGGTAGGTAGGTAAGGTTGAGTGTGTAAACGTTACATTCAAAAAAAGATGAAACAAAATATCAAACCTTATGTAATTTAATTATCTTTGGGGGCTAATTACAAAACGCCCACTGCTTTTCTCTCAAGCTAGAACTCCAACTTTCGAAACTTCTAATCCCTCGTTTTTTTTTCAGCTGAAACTTCAAGAATTATTCTAATTAATTGAAACAAAGAGAGGCCAATTTTTTATTTATTTTCTTTTAAAAAAAGAGCCAGAACATATGGATTTCCATGGTTGAAATTTGAAAGACGTTATCCATTTTAAATGAAAGCCACTCAAAATGATGTCATAGAAAGCCATAATACATGTCTCCTTTTTCATTTCTTAGAAAAATCATCAACTTTCGGATCTACACAAGAAGATAGACAAGAGAATGAATAATACTTTCGGATACAAAGAAGTGGAAGGTAGAGAAAAAGAAAACATTAATAAATAAGAATTATATTTATGCTTTATTATTTTATAAATATTTAAATTTAACAAATTTAGTCAAATTTTTATTGTTATTATTTTACTAATTTTTAATAAAAATAAAGTCACCTTTTTGTTTTGGTCAGAATAAAAAATATAATTTAGTGAAGTAAGATTATCATTGAATACCGAAGAAATGTTATAATATTGAAATTGAAACCTTAAGGACATGGTTGTCAGTTTTGTTAGAATGACGTCTGATTGAGATTAGAGGTTAGTGTTCATTGAGGTTGAGTGTTGATGCTTTTTGAGACCAACAATTGAAGTTTACAGATTACTTGAAGGTTGCCCCGTTATAGTGTATGAAGTGTTTTTACCATAAACATTCGGATGCTAAAATCAATAAACGATATTAATTTTGCTTCTGCTTCCAAAAGATCCAACCCTTTTTAGCACCAAATTAATAACTACTCCCTCCGTCCAACTTTGATAGGCAATATTTCCATTTTGAGTGTCCAAAAAAGATAGACATTTTTTCCATTTTTAGTTGTTAGTTAATGATAAATATACCAAAATACCCTTTCCAATAACTACTCTTATCACTTACCATTAAATAGTCAAACTTATTCTTTTTTGGTTCACGAGTAACTTCAAATATCAAGAAATTTAAAATCATGCTTGTAATTAACTAACCAACCATTGTCCAATAGAAAGCTAGAAAAGTGCAATCATATTTAATTTTTGTCCAACATTTATTAGTGGAATATTTCAATAATGCAATATACATGTTTCTCATCTTTTTTAGTTAACCAAATAAATGAGGGTATTATGGTAAAGATATATCCAATTAACTGATTTTCTTAATTCCCGTGAAATGAAAATATTGCCTATCAAAGTTAGACGGAGGGAGTATTTAATTATATATGTAGGATGATAATAATCTTTGGAAATTCAATCACATATTACGGTTAAGATCCAGAACGTTGATATAGAGGAGGTTGATAGTAACTGTAGGCGAGTTAATTAGATGTTAGTTCATATCTTGTAAGTTATTACCTCTTGATGTTGAAAGTAGTCTTAAGAACATTTTCCATGTTCTTAAACGTGATTACATTTAGGCGATAACTGCTTAGTATGAGGTGGATGATCAATGACAAGTTAAATGCATTGTTCACTCAGTTTTGATTGTTATTTTATAATGGTCACTTAATTCAATTTGTTTCGATAAAGTCTTTCAACTTTAAATTTTGTACTCCAATCTTTGTTCAATTTGGACATCGGAAAAATGATATTGCTACCACATCATCGAAATATTTTTGATAAAAATTAATGACATGTGTAAATTTAAGTTAACAGTTCAATTTGATTTTTGGTGATTAGACAATTACTTTTCTTATATTTAATTTCTTTTTAAGTTATTAAGTGATTCAAATGAGACAAAATTCAAAAGTGTATGAATGATACATGTCTATTGATGGATCCACTAAACTGAGGCCCTAATAGTATTTCTCCACCGGAGGTGACTACTTAGCTGGTATTGTTTTTCATTGGCATTGTTGCTTCTTTTAGATTTTGTTTTTACGTTTCCTTTTCCTTGCATTGATTATCAACGAAAAAAACATTTGAAGGTTAAATATTCATCTTTCTTTTAATAAACATAAAATTTGAATTTTAAAAAAATTATAAAGGGAGAGAGTTAAAGGTTCAGTTGTTATAAAAGAAAGTATGACTTAATTTATGAAGTGAATAATTATATAGTTTGGTTCTTTCCATTTCTTTATTCTCTCCTTGCTACCTTTTTGCTGGTTTGTTTTATTATTTTTTCCTATGAAACCAAACAGAACCAAACCAAATAAAACCCAACCCAAACCCAGCCCAATCAAATCAAAATCAGTATAGCATAATAGTGAGAAAACCAGGGTCATAGCTGTAAATTCCCACCCTGTAATAACAGCCTTACTTTCCTTTTCATATAAACATCAGAAACAAGAACCAAAACAAAACCTCAAACCAAGCTACCTCTGTTTTAATTTTCTCAAGGACACAAGAAAAAGAAGAAGAAGAAAAAAGATGGGAGATTTACAAGTTGGCGAAGAAGTGATGATGCCAAAAGTGATAACATTCCTGTCTTGTCTTCTTCAAAGGGTAGCTGAATCAAATGATCTTTCTCCTCTTCTTTGCCCTCCTAAAATCTCTGTTTTTCATGGCTTAACCAGACCCAACATTTCAATTCAAACCTATCTTGAGAGGATTTTCAAGTATGCTAATTGTAGCCCATCGTGTTTTGTTGTTGCTTATGTTTATCTTGATCGCTTTGCTCAGCGCCAGCCATCTTTTCCCATCAATTCTTTCAATGTTCACCGCCTTCTTATCACTAGCGTTTTGGTGTCTGCCAAGTTTATGGATGATATGTAAGTTTCTCTTCATTTTCAACTTTTTTTCTTGCGAGCTTTTCTTGGTTTGTGTTGTGAATTATAGTTTGTGAAGATAGGCATACCTATTAGGCGTCTGGGGTTAGTCACGGATAGTTCCGTAGGAGTTAGAAAATTATACATTTAGCGACCAATGTGAACCCTCATAATTCTAATGTTCAATTTAGACTTGCTACATTGATGGTTTTCATGTTTGTTGAAATTATCTGATTAGCTGTTTGAACTCTCGAAATATCTAATTAATCTTGTGAATTTGCTTAAAATATTTTAAAAGTGCACAAGTCAATGTGCCAGAGCAGTGAGAGAATTTGACAAATTACTAATAACAATCCAGCGTAATTCACCAATACATATACAATTGTCCACTTTTTTCTTTACGCTAATTATTTTTCAGTACGTTTATATTTTTTTTTTATTTCATTGTTCGGATTTATTGCATCTAGTTCATACTAAAAGTTTTCCTTTAAAGGAGTTCAAAAAGTTGATAAATTATTATATGTTACCATTTTACTTCATTTTAATTAAATTTAGGACTCAATAAGTCATTGAAAGCAAGTTGAAATAGGTAATACAATATCTCCAAAGTTTAGGAGGCAAATTTGAATAATGTAAACAAGTATTAATTAAGGGTTGGTTAAAATTTCTTCCCTGATTAACCAACATTTGATAATTAATTGTATTATTATCAATATGGTACCCACTAGCACGAAGATAAGTTTTGTGAGTTAGAGATGGGTATTCAGTCCAAATTCCAGTTGTATTTGGCATTCATTTTTCCACAATTTTCTTGGCATTGTGTTATAAATTTTATATTTGTTCTTATTTGGGTAGGAAGTGAATGGAGCTTGTCAATATGTAGTGCTAAATGTGGAAGTTTAGATAAAAAAAAAAAAGAATGAATAGTTGGGAAAATCAATTAAAATAAAAGCAGAGGAAAGTAACAGAAGAAAAGAGAACAGCAAAGAGTTGTAAATAGCGTCAAGCAAATAAAAGACAGGCATGTGAAATCTTAGTAGACAAAAGAATCTAAGTATGTGGTGAGGCCTGCCTGTAAATTCCATCTAACTTGTATCAATTTGCAAGCATGTGTCTTTATCATCATCTACTGTGACAGCTCAATCTAGCTAGCCTATGCTTTCATTTTTTCCAATTTAATATTTTTATGCCTTCTAATTGGTCATTCATTCTATTACATTGTCACATCTTACCTTTACTTGCCTATAATTTATATTTTTATGCCATTTAATTGGCCATTACATTTCATCAAACTTATTTATGTATTCAATTCAACCAATAATTTAATGTTATGCTATGTTTCTCATTAATTTGATATCACATTGTTTAATCATAAAAAGTTTGAATGGGGCTTAGTATAATCTCCTCAAATACCAAATGTTAGATTTTACTCTAAAACTTATTTGAAGTTACGCGATTAACTCCTAGTTCAACATAACAAAGTAGGAGAGTTGAACTATATGAGTTAACAAGTTTCATGAGGTCAATACATCAATGCAATTATGCTTTGGAGTGTAAACAATCATTTTAATTAAATTCAGATAATCAATATATCACTTTAAATAAATTTAGAAAAAATTCTGATATAATCTATATACACTAACACACAATACATGAAATTGAATTATTATAATTTTCCCTACATGGCCATGTTTATTGTCAGTCCATCTTTCATTTTCAATGGGCCGGGTATGGAATTATTGAAGCTAATTTTGTTGGTTTATTTATATAATTATTTTACAGATATTACAATAATGCATATTATGCAAAAGTAGGAGGGATCAGCACAGCAGAAATGAATCTTCTGGAAGTGGATTTCTTATTCGGATTAGGATTCCAATTAAACGTGACACCAAACACTTTTCAGACATACTGCTCTTATCTTCAAAGGGAAGTAGTGTTGATGCAATCTCAATCTCAATCTCCTCTTGAATTACTACAACTAGAACCTTCTTCTCTAAACGTGGCCAGATCACTAAAAATCCATTCTTTAAATGATGATGAATCTACCCATCATCCCCAACTTGCTGTTTAGCCCCTCCTTTTTCTCTTTTTTACATATTTTCCCTCTTTCTTTCTAAGGATATCCATGTGGACTAGGTGATTTTGGGATAAAAACCATATTTTTTGGCCTCCATATTTGATAAACTTTGAACTTTCCCTTGTCCAAATAACCAAATTGGCTCATGAATTTTGGAGATGTCTCATTAGTTCAATAAACTTGTTTAAAGCGACATTTGGGCCTCTAAGGTAGCTAAATGTGACAGATTGGGCTACTGAATTTGCTCAGGATGACGAAAGATCCTTTGACCTTACAGTGATGTGTTTTAAGTTTTCCAAGTCTCCTCTTGCTCCACTATGTGCAACTCTAGGGACTAAACATCTCAATATAAGCAACTTCGGTGGTCGAATGAGAGATCTCCGGACTAATTGAACTATGTGATTATTAACTTTGTTACAATGTAGCCTCTAATTTAAGGGCTACAGTTTAACAAAAGTTATAATTTAAGGGTTCAATTTCGCTAAATCAAAAGTTGAGGGGCGAAAGGTAAAATTTGACCAAAGAGAAGGGGCCAAAAATATAGTTTTTGGGTGATTTTTGAGTAATTAGAAGAAACCCAGTAGGCTAATTATAATTAGCAGTAGTTGTTGTAGGATTTGGGGTTCAAATGTGGAATGAGGTTTTTCCACATCCATATGATTTGTTTGGGGAATTGGCAACTAGTCAAAACTCTTCATTTGTAAAATTTGTCATTTGGTCCTTTTTTAGCAGTTTCCTTTTCTTGGGGGTTATGACATTTTGCAGGTCTGTAACTTGTATTGTATGTATATAAGTGCATGTCCTTTTTCTTATTGTTTTATTCTCTTCTTCTCATCATAATATTTGTATTTTTCTTCTAAGCCCTTTTGATTTCCAAGGTGTACCATTTATTTAATGTGAAGACAATTTTTTCCATATTTATAATAACAGTTGCACAACAATATTGGTCAATCCATGGGCTCTTTTAGGACTTGTTTTCATTTTCATTTTTCTAACACCGTTGGGATCAAAGTTTCACATTAAGATGATGAGAGCCCAGTTGCATCACACTAGGTTAAAGATTAATTATAAGTAGTGAGAGTAACCAAAAAAAAATTATAAGTGAAAAGAAAATAATTACTTGTCTTGAAATTAATTAATTTCTGAATTTAGGATAAATAATTTCTTTAAAAATTCTTTAATAAATATCGGTTATCAAGGGAGCGAAGACATTAACTAATCCCAACTTGGTTTGTACTAACCAACATATAACTCGAGATCGAAAGACAATTTATATGAGTACAATGAATCTCATGCTCGTCCAAAATCCGTAGACAATCCATTCACGTCAAAACTCCCAGATATGAATATGTGAAGATCAAGTCTCCATTTAGTGACCATATATATGGGTCGCTTTCAATCCAAAGCAGGAACCAACCTTGCTCCTCGCTTTCGTAAGTGCAATTATAAACTACTTTGAATTTTGCGAAAATCCCCTCTCTATTACCAGGAGAAGGCGAAACATGCTTTTGGAAAGCATCTCACATTTTGAAAATTCCACATGCCGAAATGCAATGTGCTTGAAGGGGGTGCCAACACATAAAAATTAGCCGAGTCTTCTTCTTCATAGTTCTAGAGATTAAAAACTTTGCCAAAATGCCTCTATTTGATACCGTATTGTCCATGACTTCCAAACCAAACAAAAGACCAAACCAATAGAAGGGGTGTGTTATTGTCAAAACCCGAATCATTCCTAAGGTGCCAAAGAACCTTAAGCTTTTTATCAGCAAATTTGAGAGCATTGAACTACTAATATTCGCTCCAAATTAAGGTCGGGTGAATAGTTATCTAAAACTCTTGCACAAAATAAGATGCCACAAATAGATGGGCATGACTTTCCAAATTACATTGACAAAGCAGGCAACGGGAGACAACATGGGCGGAAGCAGCCCAACGCCTGGGGGGCGGAGCCCAACACAGTATCGCGACCCTTAACTACTAAAGCGTTGTAAATATTCGGCATCTTGCCCGGGGAATGTAGAGGAAGTAGAAGATTGAGTTGAGGAAGATATTATCTTTTTAGAGTTAAAAAGCTAGTAGCTCTGACACCATGTAACAATTATAATACCAAAAATCATTCTCACTTATACCTATTAACAAGCATAAGACCACATATATATACAGCAAAAACTGAATCCTCTTCCCTAGGATAGTCGGCTGAACAATACTCTTATACCTATTAGGATACGGGTTGTACAAGTATATTCTTATACAAGTGTAATAACTTGATTATGAAGAAATCTAGAACATTCTAGACAGTGTTTTCTATTGAACGAGTACATTTGTAAGTTTAATATCACATTCAATCTTAATCCACAAAAGCAATAATTAGTTTAGAATTTATATCTTTCATTCATCTCTATACTTTCTTGATATTGGAGTGATGATGATCAGTAGGGGGAGGGCATAAATAAAATTATATGGGATCCATTCATGTGAAAGTGGTATTCTTTCTTTCTCCTAAACATTTGAAGTTCCTCAAAATCTCTTTTCAAAATAGTTAGCAGATCATGGGCCGGGTCGGGAACATACGTGATGCAACTCTTTCCAATTTGACTTGAAAACAAAGAGAGAGGAATTTAATTAAGAAGAGGGATCTAGGAGAGGTGTAAACAGAGCCGATCAAAACTTCCATTATCATCATCATCATACAACCATAAACAAGCAATCTATGATTAAGAGGTTTAAATATACCATTTAAAACACATTTTATTATGTAACTTTATTTGTAAGATATGAAATCGACTCCTACAAAACTAGAGTGGCACAGAATAAATAATAAAATATTTGTATGTAAATAAACATCTAAAATGATCTAATATTAGAAGTTCAATTCAGTTCAACAGTAATTTCTCTTCAGTAAATGATTTCAATTCAGTTCAGTTCAACAGTAATTTCTCTTCAGTAAATGCACTTCAATTCGATATAGTTCAATTCAGTTCAATTCAGTCATAAGAAACAACGCCCTACTATAAAAAATAACGATAACAGTTATTTATTTTAAAGTATATAAAACAAGTGAATAAGATGATAAAAGCCCGGTACTAGCACTTAACAACTACCCTCATTGTGTGTCATGCTGCTAGCTCATGGTAATCTAGAGTATGAAAACTCGAACAACAAGGTTAAAGACATTGTGGTTTATTGGTTACTACTCAAAAACCCAATAGTCTATTAAAGATGTGTGTTTTGAATATTTAATTAAAATCAAATGTAAAGAGGAAGAAAGAAGAAGATTTGATGAGTCAAGAACCACATATTGGGAATGAAATTTAGTTTATGTTCTTTATTGCTAAACTAAATTGGAATTGTTGAATTGATTGAGTACTCTGAATTTTGCTGAACTGAACTGAACAGAATTGAATTTTGTTGCATTTAAACTATAAAAAACGTGACCTTAATAATAGTTCACTTTCACTTGCTTTTGCCTAGTTTCTATATCTTTCATTAGTTTTTCATACTTTAACTTCCTTTCACGCAATCAAAACGACAAGCTTTGAAAAATCGGTCAAACGAGCCTATAATAGTATTGTTGGATATATTGGAACACAGAGTGTTAAAAATGGAACACAGAAAACCGTCAAACAAATAAAAGTGGACTGAGTCGCGGACTAGGTCGCTCTCTTTAAGAAGTTCTCGAAACTGCCGGAAAAGTGCAAGCAGTATTGATTCCGATCGCCTCGAGGATAAAACAACCCTCAGAAATACGATTCTATATTGCACCGTATAGAAATGCTCAATCTACACTCATATTGCTCAGTATTCCTTTTGATGTATAAATCATGTATAACCGTATCAAGCGGGAAGCTTAAATACTCGAAAAATCAGAGCTGTTGTGCTCTGTCATTATGGAGAAGAATCTCGGAAATAAATGGCATTAAAACAAGAGAGAAATCAGGGGATAATATAGTTGACTCGTTCAAAAAATAAACTAGGAAAGACCGAATCAGATTTTTATCAAAAGAAACTTCAAATAAAATTCTCAAATGGGCTATGGCCCAACTTCTCACTAATATCTAGTTTAATAAGTTAAGAGTATATCTCAAAATCTCTCCTTGATCGTACAAGACCAAAAAATATGGAAAAGAAGTCTTCATGTCAAAGTGGATGAAACAATCCATGTATAATAACACATGCCTAGCTCAGTACAAAAATATTCAAAATAGACCCGAACGTCACTTATACCACTCTGATACATATAATGATTCATGTGTTTCACCAAAACTCACGTACACACTTGGCCTAGTGTGGCCTATGGCAAAACTCATAGCTAATTCCCATAACACGTACAACTTTCCCAAAGTTCCGAGACTTATGTTATGGTGATCCGAGGACATCCATACCATGTATATGACCCAAACAAGGGCATTCATATCTGAAATGTTCTGATCAGTGTCCTCTGTCTCCATCTCCATGTTAATATGAGTATAGGTATTTTGACTCTCTCATCTCATTTATTTGTGTTTGTTTTGTTGTGGCATGTTCCCAAAGCCAACCTCATTTCTCTGCCGTTTTCATTTTTCTTTGTTGACTCCAGCCCTTTAGTTCACTCCTTCTCTGACTTTCTTCTCATTGTTTACCAATTTTTGTTTTATTTTTTATTCTAATCCCTCAATCATTTAAAAGACAAAATCTATCTTCCAATTAATGCATTGGTCATCCCACCCGCAATATGACAATATGTATTTTGATGTTTTGTGTATGAAGATTCATACTTTAGAAAAAGACATGTACATTGAAAAGTTCTGAAAATGTATAATTTTAGTAATCCTAATCAGAAATTCTATGGTCACTTTATTTTTGATAAAGTAACCATTATTTTATTTTGTCCACCATTAGATCATGGGGTGAAAAGTGATCTAATGGTGAATAAAGTAAAGTACAAACAAAGTAACTCAATAACAAAGTCATCATAGCCTACACCAAGCCTAATAATACACACATTAGTAAATACTATCAAAATTTACAAATTTTATATAATATATATTTTTTTAAAATAAATTTTGTACAATGTTACTTACATTAATTGAGTAATAAAAGAAAACCTTTTTCCTCTCCACCACTTTTGGCGTGATTCGAACCCATGACCTTTCTAATCATGAATACAATATTTAACCATTAAAATATTTAGTCTTTTATTTTTAAAAAACATATTATATGGTCATAATTAACACGTTGATCCTGTTTATTTGTTTTACATTTAAAATCGTTATATTTGTTTATAGTTTCTTTTTAGTGATTTTTGTTTTTTCTTTTCTTTTGTATTTCTTGGGTTTGGATTTATTTTCGTCCCTCGCTTTTAATTAAAAAAAATCGTTGTATTTCAGTATAACAAACAAACAATGCATAACAAAATTACAAAATTATTTGTGACGGTATAGATGTTTTGAAAGTTAAAATATGTTACATTAAAGATCTAAAAAATAAAAAAAATAGGCCAATAGATTAATTATTAGGTGAAAGTTATGGTTATTTTATTTTATAATTATTTTGTCTCCTCCACCATTCAATCAACTTCTATCTCACTCATCCAATGGTAGTATCGATAGAGTTGTGGACTATTTTATTAAAAACAAATTAACAATAAAAAAATCCTAATTATTATAGCAAATGAAGAAGACATTATAATGTGTCTTTCGAAATGGAGAAGCTAAATAGTATGTTATGTACTGAAACTAAATACTTTTTTTTGTCAAAAAGATAAACACAAACATTATTTTAAAAAAATCGGTAAACATTAGGATGTTTTTATAAAATTACCTTCTTCTTTTTTCAAAAAATAAGCACAAATTTCTCTAAATGAACAAACACAAATTAAAAATTATTAAAATCGAGTTTGAAACTTTTAGGCTAAAAATGGGCGGTACGGAATGCGGGAATATGAAATAGGTCCGTTCATATGTAAAATTAGTATGAGCATTAAACACCTAATTAATTACTACTACTACTACTAATTAGAATTAATATATAACCGCCTCACATAAATTTTTTACACCGCCTTAGCATTTTCTACTGATGCCACGATCGCTCAATCACGATCGTTAAATAACAAGAAAAAGGACCCCACATTGAATCGTGGTCGTTAAAACTATAAAACGGGGCCCGCGTAGTAAAAAGAGCAGTGCATCATCACCGTATATTTCTGTGCAAAAGCGTTTGATTTTGGTTTAAATTTCTTCTCTAGTTCCATCAAAAAAATAAATTTCTTGTCTAGTCTAGTTCAGTCTTCCTTGCTACGGAACAGTGTTTCATCTTCTCCGTGAAGCTCCGTCTATAAAAGAAGCAAACCCTAACTTCATACTTCACTCTCGCTCCTTGCTTTCTTCTTCCTTTCGACTAGGTATGTCAGCGCCGTCAATCATTTGCATTCTTAGTTTCTTTTTTACTTTCGTAATTTCTGATTTTAAGCACTTCGAATGCTACATTATGATGATTGTTTTCGAAATTATAACAGTGTTTTCTACTGTTTTGCACTATTTTCTTGGTTTTATTAGCATTGTGATAAACTAGATTATGTTGAGTGTGGTTTTAGTTTCTTGATTTCTGAGTTTAGCTTCTTTGATCGGGTAGATTACTCGTGTTTTGTTGAATTGATCGATGCATTGTACTCGAGAGGCTACATTGTAACATTGTGATATTCTGCTTATTTTTTGGTTTTATGAAAGGTTGCCTTGCCAACTAGGCCCCGCCTAGTCGCTTAAAATCGAGAGGAATTCGATTTGGACTGATTAAACCGCCTAGCCATGCAAAATTTGATTTGTTCTAGACTAGGTTTTGGCTGCCTTAGTAGCGCCTGCTGATTTTTAATACACGGTTAAATTAGTAAACAATGGTTGCGATTTTCTATGTCGTTGTTTACAAATTTGTGATTGATATTGTTGATTTTGGGGAATTGTTTGATCTGTGCTGATTTTGCTTTAGATGCATAGTAGGAAATAGATTTTGTGTTGTTCAATGTGGTGTTTAATAATGAATATTCTTTTTTTAGTACAGTTATATTTTTGAAATTTGAACCTATGGTTAGTTATTGAAAGTTGTTTTGTGCTTTGATCATTGAAGGGGATGCGATCAGACGAGGAAAGCCCAAGAGGTGTTTGGGGGTTTCCAAGAGCATGTGGAAATGGCATTCCGGATGACGATGACTACGATAATGATGTTGATATGGTGAGGAATAGTAATTCACATATTGTTAAGGAAATATCTCCAAGACTTCCTGTCAAACGAGATTTCCGAGACCGTCGTGGAGGTCGCTATCGCCCTTACCAGGAAACTGATACTTTCTCGGATGGGAATTCAAAGAAGGATAGATCCAGGTACCGAAATGAGGAGACTGGTGTTATGAAGAATAAAATCAATACGATTTTGGGAATATACCACAAAATTCTTGAGAATGTCTTACGGGAAAATAACAAATTAATTTGTAAAAGGGCCTCCCCTTACCAACATGCAGCATCTCTTCTTTCAAAAAGAGGCATTAGCTTCCTTAATGTAGAAAAAAGGATTGGAAGTGTTCCAGGTGTTGAGATCGGGGATGAGTTTGAGTCCAGGGCAGAACTGGTTATTGTTGGACTCCATCATCAATACACGAGGGGTATAGATTATATGAAGATTGATGGAACTACAAAATTGGCAACAAGTGTGGTTTCAAGTGATCGATATGACAACTCTGTGAACTCTTCTGGTGAAATGATTTATACAGGAGAAGGTGGTGGAAATCCTATGGTTAGTAGTTATGCCCGTTGTAAAGATCAAGTGCTTACACAAGGCAACCTTGCTTTGTGGAATAGCATGGAACGAGGAACTCCTATTAGGGTTATTCGTAAATGTACTTTACAAAGAAAGAAATTTTTTGTGTATGATGGATTGCACTTGGTGGAGAAGTGTCGGAGTGAAAGAGATCCTCTTTATAACAAGATTGTTTTCAAGTTCCATTTTCGAAGAATCTTAGATCAGCCAAAGAATCCCAGAGGATTACCATCATTTAAGTCAAGGAAACCCTTTCTTCATGAACAGGGTGTCATAATGGAAGATTTATCTCGAGGGAAAGAGAAACTTCCCATCGTCGTCATCAATACAATTGATGATACAAGACCCCCTAAATTCACATATACCGCCAATGTGGGATTCCCTACGGACAATTCACATATTGGGTGTGATTGTGACGATGGATGCTCAGATTCTGAAGATTGTGCATGCCTAGTTAAGAATGGGCGAAAACTGGGATACGATTATAGCGAATGCCTAGTAAGAAAAAGACCCTTTATATTCGAATGTGGTCCGTCTTGCAAATGTTTTGACTCGTGTATTAACAAGGTGAGCCAACGCGGCATTCGATTTCAAATGGAGGTATTCAAAACTGAAGGCAAGGGATGGGGTTTGAGATCAAGAAAACATATTCCAAGTGGAAGTTTTGTCTGTGAATATGTAGGAGAAATGCTCAACTTAAAAAAGGTATATCAAAAGGATATTCCTGATAATGAGTATTTGTTTAGTATGGGAAAGGATAATGATGTTTTAACTATAGATGCTTCGAGGCAGGGTAATGTGGGAAGATTTATTAATCATAGTTGCTCCCCTAATCTTCATGTTCAAAATGTCTATATTGGCCCTCGTGCTAAAGCACCTCACAAAATGCTATTTGCCATGAAAGACATTGAACCTTTTGAAGAGTTGACTTTTGACTACAACCTTAGGTTAGGAGGTAAGGATAGAAAGGAGAAGAATTGTAAATGTGGGTCAGTTAATTGTTTGGGTAAGTTCTATTAGCAAATATATCTTAGAGTTGCAACACTCGTTGAATCTTGTTGTATCTTTTGTTTGTAAGCTTGCAATATAATGCATTAATGAAAGATTTTAGTTTCGGTTATGAAAGTTACAGTTTACATTTTTACGTGAAGTCAACTTGTTCCAAATTACAATGTTGTTTAGGACCGGTCTGGCTGGTCCATTCAGAAATTGGATTGGAAAGTGGATTGATCTACTTTTGGTTCATGAATTTATTAAATCCACTTTTATCCATTGATTAGTTTTGGTCTGAAAATGAATCGAATGAACAGTGGTACTCACCTAGTCGATGATTGACCAAATACAATTTGGTCAATCATCGTTAGATTAGAATTTAAGGGTGGAGATTAGCTTAGTGATTTTATTAGCTAAAAGTAGATAACTTTTAAAATGAGCACCAGACCGAATTGAGTAGTATTTTCAAACTGCACCAAATAAAATTGAATAATTTGGTATGTATGATTCGATTTTTTATATGACTGAATGGTTTTGCTTTTTATTTTATATTATACAATTATAATACTTGTATGAAATAATCCAAATAGAAAAGCAAAAATTGAAATTATTAAAGAATATGTGCATCCCTAAAAGTTAATACAAATATTATTAAAATAATTCAATGTAAAAAATACTTTGTATTTTTATAGAAATGTTGTGCGACGCGCACAAAATTGCACCATAAATTACGGGCTTTGACATAGTCTTTTAATAAATGCACAATAGACTCACTCGATAGGCAAATGGGCATCTATTTGACGAACTAATTCTCCTTCTAATCCAATTCACATTAACAAGGACATTGTATAAAACCAACCAAAGAAAATATCGAATGCATTCAATATTTTTGCAGCTTCCAGACACAATCTCAATTGATCTCTAAACCAGCCCCATTCACAACCATACTCGCTACCGCAATAGAATAGGGAAACTTAAAAAACTTCCTGAAGCCAAGGCATTCCAACACCAACTATCCGTATCATTATTATCACATAAAATCACATAAGAAGCTAGTTTAAAATTCCATTGAATGTGGTTCAAATTGACCAAGACGCTCCCAATCCCAAGATCACAGTTGTACCAATAATACGACACTGAATTCTCAATTTTCGATGCTGGAATCGGTTGCACAGTTAAATATACATGCATAATTTTTTAAAGTTCGTATATATGTATGTAATGATCTGATAGTTCCAGTCATTTGGTTGCATGGCGTATCTGAACTGTTTGAAAATAATATTTGGATTATTCCATCAATTTTAATTATGTATCTCTTGTTCACTAAATTAACTACTTTAATCTTATCTTCATGTTGATACTCATTTCAATTTTAAGTAAATTCTGTTTTAATTGATGTTTGAATCCGAAATTTAAACTCCTTCATGTCCACTGCGGCTCATATTACTCCAAAAACTAAAATTAAAACTAAAAATCGCTTCGATATTCAAGACAGTTGTAACTTGAGGAATATGGCAAAAGAAATTGTAAATAAGATGAAAAAGACTACAGTTAGAAAGAGTTTTACATTTGAAGAAAATATTGACGTAAAGGAACTAACAAAGTGCATATAGGCATTTCGGGCCTATAGGCACTTAGTACATAACTGTCAAATTTGAAACCCACCTACTCAAGCCTGATGGGATTTCATTATACCGATGAAGTGATATCCGAATCTATAATGAGTAAATTATAAATTATAAGTTTTTGAGAAGGTGTAGGTTATGGTCACTTTGTTTTTCTCTTACTTTGTCTATACTTTGTCTTTTTCACCATTGGATTAATTTTTAACCCATGATCCAATGGTTAACAAAAGAAAGTAATGGTTACTTTGTGAAAAACAAAGTGACTATAGAATATCCCTTTTGAGAAAAATTTATAAATTATAAGTTTTAATTAGTTAACTATGTTAAAGTTTAGGGTCTTATAATGTAAGCCCCAACCCTAAAAAGTTCGATATCAATCCTAAATTATAAACTGCTAAAAAAATATTGAACTGTTTTTTAAAAAAAAAAAAAAAAATAAAAGAAGATCGGTTCTCTATATAAAATTTAGGTAAGAATCTTGAGGGAACAGGTTTTCATTTTTTTATATATTAAACTTTTGGTAAGTTATTTGGATACATTAATTGATTTAAAATGTCTCTGAACTTAACATAATGTTTTTCCTTTTACCTTTAATTGAGATTTATATTTTTATTAATCCAGAAACAGTTGTTGATAACTGTGTGATCCGAGTAGCCTTATTTGAAATTGTGAAAATAAAATTCTAAGAATAGATAAAATGTATAACAATTTTTCTAATCGAATTGATGTTACAACTACCTAATTTGATAAGCATTAGCTTCATATGACTAAAAAAACAACGGTAAGATGAACAGAAAATATTTGAAGAAATTTCAAATAAATTTTAAATAATACTTAGTTATAAGAATATCATTTGGAACCTATAAACAATATTGGTGTTTTCACTATGATATATAATTTGGTAATTTTTGAATTAAGCTATCACAAATTAACTTTGATGAGCTTTTGGTATTACAAAATAATAAATGGCAAACAATGCATAGTTTGTGTGTAACTTATTACATATTTGCAGAAACTTAATTCTCTTTGGCAAACATTATTAAATTATAGAAGTGTAACACAAATACCTTTATATTGTTTAGGGAGCCAAATAATGCTTCCAACTTCAATATCTGATGCAAGTACGAGAACAAAAGTATTTCTATTTTGTTTCTATATATAATAGCCTCATTGGGTTGTTTAACTTCTTATTGCTTTTCGGCTTCCATCCGTTGCAAAAACAAACCATTAATAATGAGAGATTATACATTAATGTTTATAAAAGTAGCATATATTCTTTTTATTATGTGTAGCAACAACCCTTTTATTGCTTCATCTTATAAGATCACATATACACGGGAAAGCATTCTAAAATCTCACCACTTATAATTCATATATTAAGGCAAACTCAAGAACTATAGAAGTAAGCATTCTACATATATAATTCATATTAAGCTTTCACACCACACCACATATATAAGAGTAGCATATATTCTTTTTTATTACATCTTAAAAAACATGTAGCCATATCCCATAATCAACTAGCTTAGCCATGGCCTCCTTTCCTTCCAATATCAGTTGATGGAGAGTGAGGGTGACTCCCACTTCCGCCACCACCGGAATTACCAGAACCACTTCCGGACCCAGACCCACCACCATGTGCACCTCCGCTTCCGAATCCAGACCCTGACCCTGACCCGTAACCTGACCCACTTCCAGTACCCGACCCAGACCCAAATCCGTAGCCTCTTCCAAAACCATTAGGAGACTTGCCCGAACCAGAGCCATAACCCCATCCATTGCCGGGGCTAGACCCCCAGCCCCAACTGTAGTCCCAGTTGGGACCATGTCCGGAGCCGGAGGAACCACCTTGACCGCTATTAGGACCGGTCGATGTTTCAGGCGAGTCCACTTTCTTATCGGCGGCGGAGGTTCCGACAGGAACTCCTATGATTAATAAGAAAAGTAAAGGAAAAAGCAGAGAGAAAGAGGAGAAATTGGAGTGCATATTTTTAGTTAAGTTGGATTTGTGAATAATTAGTGAGGCATTGCATGTAATGATATATAGGTGCATGTGAGTGGGTTTTGATATGGACATGAACGAGGGAGGGCCACTCGTGATTTTATTTATTTTTTTACTTTCTTTTCTTTTTTTCACTCACACTTACTACTACTAATAATTAATAACTTCAGCATTTGGAAAGATTTGCTTCACCGACTTCAAACTGATTTATTTGCTTCACTAATTAATATTATATATAGCTACATCAAATTATTAGACGACCAATATTGATTACGTGGTAAACTAATTGTATTCTAAAGTTTCTCTAGTACTATTGTATAGAGGAGGAACTTTAATGCATGCAGTAGTCTAATTAAATAATGATAAGTGTATATTTATTCTTTTAACACCACTCTCATGAATTGGTATGCATCTCTCGTTCGATTGGTTAGGTATATCAATGGTGAACGGCACACTACAATGCTAGGGCTGGAGCCACTAAGCATGGTACGTTGCCATTGCGCGCACTACAAGGACACATGATGTACATATCTAAAACAAATTCAAATCTAAGAATGACACACATAACGAAATGGCGGATTTTAAATCAAAATCCAGTCAATATTAAACCAAAACAATACTTTTCATCATAAATTCGAACATATGCAAATAAACTTCAATTCTAAATTTTAAGTTAAATTGTTTAATTGAATTGCAAATCCTAAATTAACTAATAGTTAATCATCTTCAAAACTATCCAAATTCATCATTCATTTTCATCACTATCACTCTCCTCATCAACAAAATTTATTTCCTCTTTCTCCACATCCTCAGGAATCAAAGGAGCTTTTCCTCAATCATTAGAAAATGATACTTAAGTCTTTTTTCTTCCTACTCTTATGCTCTTTCTTCGACTGCAACAAAATTATTAACTAAACCTCGTGTTAGATTTGCATCTTTAAATACGACTTCATCATCATCATCCGACCCTTCATCGTCCAATATACCCGTATGTCAACCACTCATTAGATTCATTTATATAATGTAAAGAAATAGGGTTGGTCACGATCGACACTTAAGTGCTCGATGCTTTACAAACACCAAATAATTTACCCGTTGTTGAGCAAGTCTATTCCTCTTTCTGCTACGGACTTTAAATACAAAATATTCAATATTCATATACTTTGTACATTAAGGATAATTAGAATAGCTATTAAGTTTTTGTAAGTGACTCAAATGCTCAAATATGCTCCATTTACGCTCATATTCGTGGACGAATCTCCCTAATCATGGCCCTGTCAACATAGTCCGGATATCACTTAGACAAGATCCGCTAATGAACTTTAGGCCCTGTTTTACGCCTTATCAGTATTCAGTTCAGTTTAGTCCAATTCAATTCAATAGTATTTAGTTCAAACTCAACTTCACATCCATTTTTTTCATTTTTTTAATTGCAAACTGATATATTATTTTATTATTTAGCTTAACGGTGATTAAAAACTCTATCTTTAATTTGAAAAATCATGGGTTCGACCCACACCATAAATGAAATTTTACTGTAAACGCTTATTTTAAATAATATGAAAAATTTGCAATTTAGCTTGAGTTTCTTTTTACCATAGTTAATAATAACAGAAAAAACATCACTCCACCGTGCAAAACTCAACGTTACAATCAGACGTGATCTAATTCCAAAATTTTCATACCACATATTATATCATTGTGTGTGAAAATATATTTATTCCTTTCAAAAAAAAAATCCATAATGCACTACGTGACAAATTTATATATATGTATATGTTAAATAAAAAAAGAGATGTTTATGAAAAGAAAAAAATGAGATGCAACAGAAAATAAGGGATAATTAAGAAGAGTAGTGGCAGTAGCTTTAAAGCGGCCGACCATGGCGTCGGAGACAAGTGGCATTACCTTAAATATATAAATATATATATACCTACACTACTGATAATTTCACATGCCTCCTCACCCCTTGCATAATGCAACTTTTTCTTTTTCTTGGCTTAATACATCGTTTGCTAAAAGGTGTAGGCTAAGGTGACTTTGTTTTTGAGTTACTTTGTTTGTACTTTGCTTTATTCACCATTAGATCACTTTTCACCCCATGATCTAATGGTGGACAAAATAAAGTAATGCTTACTTTCTCAAAAACAAAGTGACTATAGAATTTCCCTTGCTTAAAATACACCCATATCCCATACATTAACTTTCGGTAAAATTCCCTATAGTCAAAAAAATTTCCGAACAAATTGAAAACTATTCGAATATAAATTAAATTTTAAATGTTTAAATAAATTTAAGTAGTTTAATTTGACCAAATTAAATTTTCGATTTTGAGTATCTAAACGGAGTTTGAGCAACTAGACGAACTTTATCTACAACAATAATACTTAATACATATTGTACTTTCGTATTTCTAAAAGAATGGTCCCATTTACTTGTTAAATTTATTTAAAGTTATCTATAACTCTAATGTTACTTATTAATCACTAAGTGAGTATGTTTTAAGAATAATTGTTTCAACTTATTTAAATCTTTTTATCGAAAAAAAAACCATTATTTTGATAAGTGAATCTTAAGGGATCAACATATCATTCAAGCAAAATTTTTTTGTTGACGCGGAGGGGTTAAACACCCCGGAAAAATATGAAAGAAAAGAAAACAAAAAAGAAATAAAAAAAATAAGAACTAAATATGAACAAGACGAGCTAAACCCTTTCTGGTTGTATTCACAGCTAGAAAAACTTGAAGGATTGCAGGAGACACATCAAACTCATGATGATTTGTATTAAGAGATTCTGTGAAATTTGTCATCATTTAAGCAATTAGTTTAGAGGAAACTTAGGATGTAAAATGAGAATCACAAAAATAGTAAGATTTTTATTTTATTTTTCAGTTGGTTTAGTTAGTTTGTGGTGCCAAGTATTAGGAGTCCACGTTCGTCTTCTCTTGTAATAATGGCCTGATGTAAATCCTTTGCTGAAAATGATATGTCATCCTCAACTCAATTGCCTACGCGTAAGTAATCTTCTTCTCCTCATATCATCTTTTTGTTTGATATATTTTATGTCGATTGACAAATATCTTATTCCAATAATATTTTTAGGACCACTATATTTATTTATTTATTTATTCAATTTCTTGAGTTAGTTTCTTTGAGCACATATGTTATGATGTAGGCTGAATACACAAATAACCTTTGAATTTGGCTCAATATTACTGTTGACCCATAAACTTTTGATTGTAATAAATACCTCTTCCAATTTTATGTTTTTAATTTTTTTAATTGATTTTTCTACTTTTTAAAGTCATTCACGCGCCTATAAGAGTTTAACTCGCATATTTTGTTTCATTTCAGCAATACGGAGTTATTTGTTAGTATTTAAAAAGTTGGAAGAAATATTTGTTACAATTGAAAGTTGATGGAATCAGTAGAAACAATGAGCCAAGTTCAAGAGGTTATCTGTTATTAAAAAGTTGAAGGAGGTATTTGTTACAATTGAAAGTTGAGAAAGTTAGTAGCAACATTGAGTCAAGTTCGAAGAATTATTTGTGTATTCAGCCTATGATGTATAATATTGTAAGTGAGATGAGCCATTCATGGTACATGAATAATGTTCAAAACTTTTTATCGACAACATTTGGAAATGTGGAAAAGTGAAGGGTATTCTTTTAGATATAGGGTTTTAGTCTAGAGAATTTTAGTCTTTAATCGGTTTATGTCATTCTCGAGCTAAATGAACATATAAGCTTTAACTTGGGTTTTGAGTTTGTACCAGGTGAAAGTTTTGTTACAATTTTAGCCATTTTGAAATTATAATTTTCATTAGTGAAACTTTTATTTGCTGGCTTAACCCTCTTGTTCCTAAGTTGCTAACTTTTTTTACTTTAACCTTTTATGTTTTTCGTTTTACACTTTAACTACTTAACTCGAAAAAATATGTCAATTTAACCCCTCAGTCCTACAAGGAGCCTACATGGCACCTACGTGGCAAACTAAGAGAGTGGATGGGACAAATTAGTAAATTTTTCATTTTTAAAAATTGCAAAAAAACCCCTAAATCTTTTTTACTTTTTGTTTTTTCCTCTTCTTCCTTCATACTTTGGTTTCTTCTTCTTCTTCTTCTTCTTCTTCTTCTTCTTCTTCTTTTCTTTCTCTTTTTTTTTCGGAATTTCAATTTCTGAGAAATCCAGAATTGGAAATTTCTAGAATTTTCAGATTTTAAGAAATTTCCCAAAATTTTGGGAGCTTGACAATTTCCAATACTTTCCAGAATTCCAGAATTCCAACAAAAAAAGGAAAGAGAAAGGAGGAGGATAGTTAAGTTTAATTTGTTTAAGCATTTTGTAGTTTTTAATCATATTGAAAATGTTTTACACACTAAAATTGTTGTCCGATTTTTAAAAAAAATAATTGTGAAACCTCAATTATTATTGTAACAAAAAGTTAACAACCGTTCATTATTTGAAAATCCGTGAAAATACATGAATTTATTATTATATATTTTTATTTGAATATAGTATTTATTTCATTATTACTATATTTTAAACTATATTATCAATATTATTCAATTTAATTTAATTCAATTTTTTTCAACTAGAAAAAAAGACTTGATGTTTAACTAGATTCTTTAAGTTGCATGGATTCTCTACTCTCTTTTGTTGTCAATGTACTTCACTATGATATTTAATAAAGCTTTCTTTACTTTGAAAGGGAAAAAAACTATCAAAATACGGATTGTAAAAATGAAATCTTTAATTAAAAGCGGTACAAGAATGTATAAAACAAAAATATAATGCATAAAAATTTTTTATGATTACTTTGTTTTGTCCACTACTAGATTAAGGGTCAAAAATTAATGTAATAGTAAAATACTAAGTCAAAAATAAAGTAACCAAATGTATAATCCTTAAAAGAATAAATTAATTGAATAAAATAGAAAACAATAATCTCTATGAAAATAGCATCAAATTGAAAACTTAAGAAAAACTTAAAAGTTATTTGTCAAATAAAAACGTGTTGTATCTAAAATTTATCATAAAAAAGTTATCTTAAAACACATAATAATTGAGGTCACATTATATTAATTAGGTAGTGTGACAGTTGAATGAAGTGCGAGTTTTGTCTTTCACTATGATCTAACTCGAAGTGTTTGACAAATTTGTCCGCATATTACGGAGAAAACAATATAGGCCCAAGTTTAAATAATTGGACTCCACTAAAAAAAGGTTGGATAATTGGATATTTGTAGAGAGAGTTTCAATTAAAAACCCTATAGCAAAATAACCTTTTTAACATTTTATTTGTTAGCTAACATGTAACTTTTTTTTTTTTGTAGAAGCTAACATGTAATTGCTATTAGTATTATAGGTCAAGTGCATACTAATTAAATGTTGGACCCAGCCCAAACATAGATGAGTAGATATTTCATTAGCCCAAAGCGTGTGGGGACTTGCATTGCTCACAATTCAAACTCTATCATCCATTGTGCTTACTACTCAATTCTCTTGGCCCAATTCATGTGCAGTTCTTCGCTAAGGTATTTTTTTAGCAATATATCATTTCAGATCAATAATTTAATAATATATTTTTTTAATAACAATGTAACAGAAAAAAAAAAGAGAAAAACAAAAACTATCCCGGGATTAACCTCAAAAACTAGCACCGACAAGGTGTCCTGAAGGTCGCAATACCCTCAGGAATGCACATCAGTTTGCAAAGCCTAACTGAACTCTATGAGCTTCATTAACAAGTTTGTCTGTAACCAATTCTGCTCTATAAATTAGCAATTAGAATTACTGCGTGATGATTTTGTTGAAAAAGATCGAAGCCGCAGAAGGAGCTACACAAGAAGAATGGCAAGACATAGAAATAAATCAAAAAATGGATTTTTGTTCAAGAAAGAAATCTTATTGGAACTGTATAGAAATGAATCTTAATTTTACGATGACGGAACTATTTAATCCAGTCCATACAAATTTAAAGTCTAAAGTTCTTTTTTTAAGAGTTTAAAGCATATAGTTGTTTGTTTATTGATTTTCATAAACTTTTATCCCACCACCACGAAATTATTGCAAAATTTTTTTGCTGCGTCCTAGGGGCACATAGAGACATGGAAAAAATAAGCTATGGCGTAACCCCTACACCCTCATATCCAAGTTAACATTGTGTCATTAAAAATAAGGACTGGCAATACTTTGTAATTTGGTTGCAAAATCCTTTGGCATATGACGATATATATTTCAAAATATAGCCAGCTTGCGTTATACTTAAAGGCCCATATGAACACAAACAAACAACAAACTGTATTGTCCATACCCTTGATTGAGTGGAACGCTCTTAAGCAAGTCCAACCTTCCGGGCTTATAATTTTCTTTTCAATCTTTGTCCATTAGTATTATGTACCTAATGTCCAAAACTAATCTTATTGGAAGATCAATTGTGTATTCTAGTTTTTTTCGTTCTTTTGTTGGCCTACGATGTGATAAACCGTTTTAGTTAATGATTTCTCAATGCAACATGATTCTTGCCATTATTCTCATAAGATTTTATGTCCCAAAGGTAACATCACCACATCAGATTTATTTTTGGAAGATCAATAGTTCACAAATTTATGTGGGTTGTAATGAAATTACTTAAAACATCAGATGGAATTTTATTGAGATAGTATTCCATTAATTTCAAAATCAAAGCTGTGTTTATAAAGCCAGAAGCAAGTAAAGAGAACTTGTACGAAATCAAATAACATTGAAAAAAGAATCACAAACAAGAAACATGCTGACAAAACAAATCACAAAAATATATTTCTATTAGCATAAACATCGAGCAAAGGTCGATCAAAATTAATGTAAACATTAACATCTCCACCAAAACAACTTCACAAATCTTGTAAGCTCCGTCCAAAAGAAATAACAAACCTGCAATATGAAAGCATGTGAAAAATTGATCTCATTACTAAGAAATACCGACTCAGATCTTTCTACTTAAATAAAAAAACAATAATTATGCCTCAGATTTGCAGGATTGACATCAAGGCTCAAGAGCCATTCAGTCCCGAAAGATGGTTAACTTGGTGTACTGATCTCATCAACGGCATTAACATATACACTAAAAACACAAGCAGAAAAAATGTATGTCTCATGGCAATTCCCAAATTGTAATGGCAGCAACGCCGCTACACAAGGCGATGGAATATGAGACCTGCCATTCCTGCGGAGGAATTAACCTCAACGCAATTAGGCATTCTTCTCTGACGTTCACTTATGGATTATGCAAACATTTAATTGTCGTTTGCTCCTACTCAAGTAATGATTTCTTGGAGAAACCCCGTCAGATAATAATAATTAAACAAACAAAAATGAGCATCAGTTTTAAAAAGCTCGATTTCAAAGCCTCACGAATTATCAGCAATATTGAAAATCAAAATTAGATTCATCATCTGCTCAATTCAGATGTACTCAATTCCAATACAGTATGATATCGACATACAAACTTGTCAATAAGAAAAACATGAATGAAATCATCATCAGAATGGAAATGTTATTCTCATTCACAGCTATAGAAGCTGTGTAGGAAGGTGTCCTAAGATTTTCCAAGCTTCATCATCTGATAATTCAATAGATTAGGCAACATCAGATGACAATCAAATAGATTCAGAAGATAAAACTGTTAACATCACTCGACAATTAAGTCTCAGATCAAGTGTTGGATTAAGTTTGATTGCTTCATCCTCATCCAAATTTCTTGATAACAAAAACACGGAAACCCTAATTTCGTAAGATCTAAAACAAATAGAACATGTTTTGACCTAAATTAAAACTAAATAAGGGGATGTGGATTACTCAGTGGTGGCTAGATTAATTAGGTTCGATTCTGCCAGCGGATGTCCTCAGCTCAAGTCAGAAGAGGGAGCAGTATATCCTCATCGCAACCTCAATTTCCCCAAATTCAAAAATATTAAAATGACAAAAGAGAAGAGAAGATCACTCAGGTCAGCGGGAATATCGACACGCAAAGTCCTCTTTTAAATAAGAGAAGCCTGCATTCCGGTCTGTTGAGCTTGAATTTCCGTGGTCATCACCATGACCTTCTCTTCTCTAACCAAACAATTTCAGAAAACAAAAACAAAAACAAATACAAAAACAGATACAGGATGAAGAAATTAGAGACTTGCTTGCGGCTTGGAAAGGTAGCAGGGATGAGCCATTGTATTTATAGATTGAACAGTCAGTAGGGTTTTGCTGTGGCGGCGGCGCGATTACAAGAGATGTTTGTTGGGCTTTTTTATTTCAATGTCTTCCAAGCCCAATCCACTCATCCAACAACTTTAAAACATCAAATACTACTATACCTTCTTTTCTTTGAAAGAGTTGTTCATCAAAAGATATTATATTCATTAAATACAATTAATGTAAAACTTCATACGTTACATAAATACTAATGTTAATTGAATTGGAAAATATTAATTTGTCGTAGCTCAATTAGTACACTCATTAATACGTGAATGATGAGAGTTTATGGTTTGAATTCCGCCCCTCAGCAAAATTTATTAAACAAAAAAAAGTTGAATTGCAAAAAAATGTGACTCAAATATAACTATTACACTCATATTTATTTAGGGCAGTTTTTGAAGTCGCAGTCGCAAGTGATATATACTCAGTTCCAATCGAGTAATACGACACTGTGCATTGTTTTTGACCAAACCATGAAATCAATAAAGTACCCCTAAAAAGATAAAGTTACGATATTACAATTCATAAAATAAAGCACGAGATTATATTTGAAAAAAAAAATCATTAATACTAATCAATCGATTCAAGCGCCAGTTCATTGAGATCATTAGGTCTACCATATAGCCACATATGCTCAATGACATTGCTTTTATGGGTCACTCTGCGTCAGATTCACATATCTCGTGTGAGGCAATATCTTTAAATAGCAGGTTTTGCTATCTCATTCGAGGTGCTCCCTTAAAATAACAAATGGTCTATTACGAATGCCTTCAGCCTTAAGGTTCGACATATAGTGCTTGAAGATAGATATGTACATATATGGATACGCTATTCTTTCACGATCATGTTGTGTAGGACGATTCAAGCTTCCATGATATCATGAAGTTTTGTTTGTTTCCACGACCTAACAAATCCACAAATGATGGAGAAAAGGGATTACGTTACCACAAAAGCGCACTTTACATCCTTTTGAGCAAATTTGTTGGATGGTTTGAACGCATGTTTTTTTTTAGTAAATGTTTATGCATAGCTTGTCACAAATACAATTCATTTGAAATATATACCGTCAGTTAGGTAGTATTCCATAATGTATTTTTTTTATGAGAAGTTCCCATAATGTATGATTTACTATTAGATGTACTCTCATAGTGGTGCATGTCCTGCTATTTTACTTTTCAACAAAGTTATTTTGTTCAAAACATTATGATCGTTGCTCACTCTAGCAACACCGATGAATGCATGTTATATCCATGTGTTCTATGAAGCGACGACGACTTCCAAGCATAATTGTGAGAATACCTTGATCTCCTCGAGTGTATTGTTATTTCCATGCAACCGAACAATTCTTCCACTCCCATTCTTCCACTCCCAATATGTATAATGAAAACTCCCAAGCATCACTAAAAACCCATGGATTATATATCTCGAATAAGCGTTTAACATCATTAACATTAGACTTCATAATATACTCCTTCAAACACCTCAATGATATCGGGACAAAAATTTGAGAGACATTGTGTCTCGGCAGTCCTAAAACACTCATCTTAACGATTAGCAAACTCAAAGTTAGCAAATATGAAGAGTTAATGTGCATTTTTGAAGTGAAAAAAAAAAACCACATTTTTCCTTCAACATACCCTCTTTTCGTCCAAATGAAATTAAATAGGCTAAATTGATAAAATGATGAATTTTTTTTATGGAAAATGATGAAAAATTATACCTATTTTTTTTATTTATATAGTACGTAATGGGTTTTCAAATGGTGTAATTACCCCAAAATATTAGAGTTTTGCTACTTATGATTAGTCCAAATGAATTAGACCAAAAAAGAATAACTCGTAATTATTATATTTTATGGATTTAGTTTTTTTTTTCTCCAGTTTTCGAATTTACATTGGATCGACTAGTTCAGAATACAAATTTAAAAATTATGGTATTTAAACTCTTTTCAGTCGTTGTGATATGAATTAATATGAAAACCTCTCTACCAAGTACAGTTTCATGTCACCAGTGCACCAATCAACAATTATTATGGTGCAGTCTATTTTAACCCAGTGATGAAGGAAGTGGGTGTTATTTTAGAAATTAATTAGAAGCAACAAATTGGCTTGAGGCAGAACTTTAGTTATAAAGCATAAACATACAAAAAGAAAAGAAGGTAAAAGAAAAACATAACCAATGGAGTGGAAGCAGGTGGGGCAGAGCAGTTAAGTTGTGAGCATTGAAGAAGATACCATGGGTTGTGAAAGTCAGCAAACTCAAAATACTCCGTCTTGTCTCTACTCTCCTTGTTGTTCGGCTGCTTCCATCATTTGAATGTATTCTTCAGTGTCTGTTTCAGAGTTAAGTAGATGAACTGATTGATTCTTCTGTATCAAACGAGATACAGAGGGAGGGAGGATTCTGAAGATATGTGCACTTTAGGCCGTCTTTTGGCGGTTTCTTACCATCCCCCATGCTTCTGTGCTTCTTCTATTTCCCAAAGGTTCAATGGAAACCGCCAGTTCAAATCCAAATGGCGATCTATGTCGTCTGAGCTCGACTCTTCTTCTTTCGCGCCTTCTTCTGACGCCGCTGATTCTACCGACAGAACCAACGCCGGGTAACTTTTATTCTCATATGTTCAACTTCAGCTTCATTCGGATTATCTATTGATTGATTGTGTTTGTTTGGATATTTTGGATGTAGTTTTTGTATTATAGAAGGGCCTGAAACTGTTCAAGATTTCGCTAAGATGGAACTCCAAGAAATTCAAGATAATATCAGAAGTCGCCGCAACAAAATTTTCTTACATATGGAGGAGGTACCTCTTTTTCTGCTCTCACCCTTCTTTACTAGTAAAACTAAAGACAAGGATGAAACTCAAGTTCAATTATGGCAAAGCTATCAGATTTAGCTTCTGATTCTTTTATAATCTATAGGTACGTAGATTGAGGATACAGCAGAGAATCAAAAGTGTTGAACTTGGGATTTTAAAGGACGAGCAAGAGAACGAGCTTCCTAGTTTTCCATCCTTCATTCCTTTCTTGCCTCCTCTGGTGAGCGAATATTTTTATACCCAAGTTCTTGAGGCCATCTTTTTTTTTACCTAGATCACATACTCTCCCTTTGTTTGCAATTTGTACTGAATGAAATTACATGCATTTCTTCTTGATTAAGATGATAATATCCTTTTATTAATTGTTATGGTGCATGCAGAGTGCAGCAAATCTTAGGCAGTATTATGCTACCTGTTTTTCTCTCATTGCCGGGATAATCCTTTTTGGCGGTCTTTTGGCTCCCTCTGTAAGTCATTCTCCGTCCTTATTCGGTAGGGTGAATCATTGTATTACACTACATTAAGGGGGCAGGACAGGGATTAGAATTGATCCAAGGTGTCTAATCAGAAGAGAGAAGGGATTTTTTGAAACATTCATCTCTTTATATTTCAGTTGGAGCTTAAGCTAGGAATAGGAGGAACATCATATGAAGATTTTATCCGTAGTGTACATCTGCCAATGCAGTTAAGGTATGTTACACTTGCTGATCTCTCGTGATTTTATTTTTTCAACTCTTTCTGCTTGTTTCTGGTTATGATTCTTCTGTCATTAGGCAAAAATCTAAGGTCTATTTACTTACAAAAGTAAGCTGTGGAATGCAGCCAGGTTGATCCTATTGTGGCATCCTTCTCTGGAGGAGCTGTTGGGGTGATTTCATCCTTGATGGTAGTTGAGATAAACAATGTAAAACAACAAGAACATAAAAGATGCAAATATTGTCTTGGAACTGGTTTGTTCTCAACTCCCTCTACTCTGTCTCCTTCCTCTCTCCACTTCTTATAGTGTTATTCTTGCATGCATGTTGTGTTGATCTCACTATTTTGAGCTGATTTCACTACTTTTCTATCTGCGAGATGACTTGATGACTTATTGTTTAGATGACTAGTGTTAGATAATAATCAATCATATGATTGAAGTACTTGTGCTTCTGAAGATACCATATTTTCCATCCAGCAAAATTAATTCTATTCTATTACATTAGATAACCTGTGCTTATGTATGCTTAATCATGGAGAAGAGGAAATTGCTTTTTGCATGTGTCTCTAATTTATTACCAATAAATGCAGGGTATCTTGCTTGTGCTCGTTGCTCAAGCAGTGGAGCACTAGTTCTTATTGAACCGGTTTCAACACTCAGTGGAGGGGATCAGCCACTATCAGCACCCAAAACAGAAAGATGTTCAAATTGTTCGGGGGCTGGAAAGGTTTGACCTTAGATTACTTATACGTGCTATCTATCTTATGTATTTTATTCTTACCCACTGATATTATTTTGTCAATGCCGTATCGGATACTAAGAACATATAGGTCCTTGTTCCAATTAACCATAGAGACGTAAATTTTAAGGATTAAGAAATTAATACTTGGTACAAGTCCATAGATATATTAAAATTTATGGTGTTCTGTAGCCTGTAGTTATAAATGTGAAATGTGTTTTCCTATCTTAAATTCTCATTCATAATTGGCAGGTGATGTGTCCCACATGTCTTTGTACTGGAATGGCTATGGCGAGCGAACACGACCCACGTATTGACCCGTTTGACTAGAGGTGTATATTCTCTCCTTCTGAATGCGCATAGCAGTTGAACCAAGATAAGTTAAAGAAGGTATCTTCATCCACAAATTGGCTGAAGATTTTTAGTGTTTTAGATGCCAATAAATTCTATACAAATTACAGGTTCTAATGCTGTTTGGAGGCCATTTTAGTTTACAAGCATTTGTGTGTATAAAAACTTCAGTTGGTCATAGTCTAGTACAAGACAAACTGATATAGAGGCTTAGAAATTATACCCGAGTGCTTCATTGCAGACCACTGATATTGCCACTTGTATTGAGCTCTTCATAGTAAATGTTTGTTTTTTTTTTTCCCTTTGTAATCCTTATTTATCCATTTCTGAGGGAAAAGTATAAAAACGTGCCTTTCTTTTGGATTAATTATGAATGCGACATCACCTCTTGAGGGACTTAAAAGACAGGTTTATGTTATCCAGAGTGGATATCTTAACACTTGATTACAATGTGATAAAGACTCGATTGGATGATTGATTTTCCTCGTCCCCACTGTCCATTATCCTATTGGCAATCACAAAAGGAATGTGTGGGATTGCCACATTCCACGTACACTGCCTATTAATTGTTTTGTCCAATGCGCTACTTCTTTACAGTATAGTTTGTTTAAGAAAAATTCACCTAACAATTTTTCAGTCATTGGATTCATATCATTGTGTTGTGTAGCAAGATGTCATCTGAAGAGCTTTTAAGATCTCAGTACGTACATCCAATTAATACGTTCACCAACGTGCGAGTAAAAAGTTCGAGTTTGAATGCAAGCTCCTTATAACTCCATAAGAAAAGGATATTAAAGATAATTTCTACAACTGTCCAGGGCTTATCGGTTCTTGACCATTTAGGTGGTGAAACGTTTTGAACTACGGTTAATGCTAAATTTCAAAAGCAAATTTAGCCACTGTGAATTGGCACAACAAGCTCGTCACTGAAATTTTTGTGATTGTGATAAAAATTTAATTAAGAAAGAGCAAGAGGCTCATTCAGCATAACTAAAGCATGGTTCAAGAATTAATAGTACAGTCTCAAGGCTGAGATTTACAATCACAGAACTGATTAATTAGGCAAATGCCGCCTGACTGAAGCAAAGTCACAAAGCTTTATATTGCTCAATCAAACGAGAGGCATGGAGACGTGATGTGGGGACTATAGTGCATCCCAGACTTTGAAGGTAACCAATCTGTCAATTGGTATTTCAGTTTGTTACTTAACTAAGAAACCTGAAACAAAAACATTGAAATAAGTTCTCACTTTTTCATCCAATTACCTGTTTTGGTGTTGCCTCAGATGTGCTCATTGAATTCTCTATCTTTTGCTTCTGGAAGTATTCCTACATTCGCAAGTAAAACATCTCAGATATTCAACTATAAGAATCATAGTAGTTATTTAGCATGTTAATAAACAGTTCAAACAATTTATTAGGCTTCGAACAATTTACCTATTACCCTAAGTAGTCCTCGTATTAGGAAAATTATGTTAGAAGGTTTCTAAGTTTTATTTCTGTCAACAGTTCCTCCCGTTAAAAACCGTGTCTAGCAGATTGTTTCTAACAGTAGGGACTAAATTATTGACAAGAACAAAACTTAGGAAACAATGTTTTTTTACTAATACTAGGACAAACTAGTCTAATTAGTAAAAGGTTAAGGACTAATAAATTATCAACCCTTAATAAACTAAGGCCATTGGAACAACAAAACAGAGGCATGAGGAACCAAAAACCAAGATATTTTTTTTTTGCTCCATTTAGACCAACAAAACTCACATATTCCAAAATATAGAGTAGATAACTATTTGGTTGATTCTGGCTATGATGCATTTAGAGTTTATATACTAAGAGGGTTGAACTGAAATAAAATGGTCATTCAAAAGATCAAATTCACTAAGTACTTATGAAGTTTAAGGTGTGCATCAACTTCCCCCTCAACAACTTATCCACAGCTATACAACGACTATATAATGACATCATTCACAAAGACAATCTGAAATTTAACCTGTTTTTCCCGCATCAAATGTGCACGTTCATCAGCAGGAATTTGCTCCCATCTAATTACCTATTGTACAAAAAGCTTAGAAGTTAATAAAACTGCACTATGTCCAAGTATGTTCATCTTATCAGTTTTATGCAGCAACCATAAAAATAGGTCATCCTTACATATTCTGCATATTGAAATGCTTCATCGCTGCTCAAGCACGTCTTTATTGATCGCAGAACATCCTGGTAAATGTGATCAATATCACTAGTTAAACATACATCGGTGTGCGTGATACTTATGCAGGCATGCACAACGTTCTAATAATTGAGAGGATGTGATGGGAACAATGAACAGATAACGAGTCTTAACTCAATTTCATAACCTTGCAACTAATACTGTTCTGCCCTCTTATCAACCATTAAGTTGGCTTCCTAAGCAGAAAGAGCTCATGCCTAATGGCCTAGCCAAGATTATAATAGCTGTCACAGACTAACCGATTTTTGAACACCAAAATCCTGCTCTATTCCTCTCTATGTTCTAACAAATCAAAATTAAGACCTTCAAGATTTCGAGCTTCATGCTGTAAATGGAACCAGAATGTCCTCATTTTACTTGAAACAACCTCAAATCTCGTGAACGATAATGAGATAGCGAAGATCAAAATTTCCTAAATGTTGAATCTATCAGATTCTAATTGCAAGTGTAAGTAAGAGCCCCTCAGTACTCTGACTTTTCTCATTGTTACTTTGTCTAAATATCGACAAATCGGAAAAAATGGCATTTAGAAATCTCAGAAGACATCATGTGAATATTGTACCTTGTGCTTGTTTTTCTTGATTGTTAAACGTTCATCAATAACAAAGCCAACCTGCAAATATTGCATAAAGCCTCTATCAGAAATGTCACATATATATGCATGAAGCAAAGACAAAACAAAAAGAAAGAACATTTGTTCACTACAATACTTGCTGAACAACATTTTCCAAAGAAAGTTAAGGTCCATAAGGATATACATCTATACATACCAATGATGATTAAAACACCTCGAACTACAAAATTACATGACCATTGTAACAAAAATCAAAAACAAAAATAGGATTACAAAATTAGTGAGAAGCAGCTTTGGAGAAAATAAAGGGAGAAAGGACGTTTAAACATCAAACGAGAATAACAGGTTGATAACATCAAAATAGAAAGCACATTGTAACTTAACACCATCCAATAATCTGCACCAACGCATAAAAACACAAGGCAGTGAGATGAATAAAATCATATGCAAAAAGTAGCAAAAAACAAAAACAGTCATTCCTCCGATTTAATGAAACTGCAGACTCCACTGAAAAGATGAATTTCAGTTCTTCTTTCAGACTAGGAACTTTGACAAATTCTGAGTATTTTTAGAGAATTGGAAAGCAATAATGAAGAAAGCACCCAAAGTAACTAGGTTGGAATTTTTTGACATTGATCCATAAATGTTCATGTGTGATTAATGATTATACCCCTTCATGAATGAAATTGTGCGGGACAACAACCATTTCCAGTGCAGCACCCAAAAATCCAAATTTGGAATTTAATCCTTTATAACACACATAATACAAACATATCTTTAAACAATTCAGAGCTGGCAAACAATTACTAAAAGGACGAAACTCACCTTGTCGAGCAATCTCTTAGGGTTTTGAAATGCTTTCTTCTTGGCCCATTTATGAAATAAGTGGGAAACGATTGATCTATCCTCCACAGTGAATCTGTATAAGAGTTGCAGAAAAGAACAAAAATTGTTACAGACCAGCATACTTCTTTAAGTGACCATCAATGTCAGAAGGAAAACCTTTTCAAAAATACATTTCCAATGCATATATCAATAGGCTCAGTCAATTCATTCGAGGCTTTATTCATTTGAATATTGACGAAGTCATTTGGCTCCATAGCTCCTTCAGAAGGTCGCGTCTCTTCTGGTAGATTATAGGAAACATTGGCAATTGCATTTGGAACATGTTGCGGTTTTGTATGTAAATCTCGAACAAACACTTCCGCCTGTCAAAGATAGGATTGGCATTTCAAAGGCAGAATTGAAGTAAAAATATATGCACCCTAAATACAGACTCGGAAATAAATGCATGAATAAAGGGAAAAACCTAAAATGTTGCTTCCTATTAGTGCATGTTAACATTTGTTTAGTAAAACTAGATATATCAGCCCTATGTTGCCAGTTCAATTCAAGTCTGGAAAAAGCTACGAACCTGAATCTCCCGAAGATGATTTGGAATCTCCTTGAGAAACCGTGAAGGTTGAACCATCTGAAAAGACTTGCTTTTTATTTAAAAGTGGGAATAAAACAAGAAACTCAAACAAAAGATTATTGAAATTAAACCTGCCAATTTGAATCCACTGTAACATACAAAATAAATAGCTGCTTTCGAGCACGAGTCATTGCCACATATAACAAACGCCTTTCCTCCTATGATTCAATGATGAAGGTGTTTAGCTATGGATCATAATCAAAGAGATTATACAAAAGCCACAAAAACCACTTGTCAATGCAATAAAAGAACCAACTTACCTCAATCGAGGTCCCGTTTTCTATCGAAATGCCGTTGGACTCATGCAACAGAGGAATCTCAGATTCATTTGCCTGCATTTATTCCAATCAACAAAAGTCCGCATGGAAAAATTGGAGGCGACGAGCATATTGTATGAGAACAAATCAAAATTAAAAGAAATGCCGAAGTTTCATTATCATTACTGGGTAAGGTTGCATTTAGTATCATATGCTAAATATCCCTATGCTATCTATGATAAGACTTCAATGCCTAAGTATAATGTCCAAAGAAAGAAAAGATAGACACTTAATTCAGAGGGTAGCTCAATCAGCAGTGAATCAAAGCAACCAAGTACCTTTACTATAAAAACGGTGTCCCATTCTAGACCCTTTGACTGCATGAGAAGAAACAAGATTAAGTAAATTCAGTGTGAGGAAATCAGCAAATCCTTGTAAAGAATAATAAGCTTTTACTGATCCTATTGAGGAACAAACCTGATGAATGGTAGTCAAAATAACAGAATTGTTATTGTCATGTCTTCGAACTCGAAAATTTTCTTTCTCCCGCTCTGCTATGTAGTCCAAAAAAGATTTGAGAATGCAACCACATCCTTTCTGGTCTTCAACATCTCTAGGCCCTTCTTTTGAAGCATATTGCATTGACAAGAAATCAGAGACATCATCTAATAAGTACTGAAGCACCTAAGACATTCAAAAACATAGTAGAGGTGAGTTCCTAATAAACAGATGAACACAAAATTGAAGAATTCCCAATTCATTCATTTCTCAGAAACTTATTTCATTAAAATCTTGCATATTTTGAACATTTAATATTTCAGTATAAACTATTTGCTTAGGATCCCTGAAATGCCTCATTTTACATAATCACAAATAAGATATCTTTGTGGACTATTTATTAGATAAGCATAAATTACTTACAGATCTGAGGTCATTTTCTTCATTCAATAATTTCCCACCATCAACATCAACTACTGCCCGTTGCTCAAGAAGGTATTTCTAAGATAAAAAAATAAGTTAGAAGACATCAGTAATAAAATAACGAGCCAACTTATTGATTAGGGTAGACCAAACAAGTCACTGCCACATTGCACTTTATGGCTTATGACAATAATGTGCAACCAAATAAGATTAGCTCCGCTGGCGCTGCTGATGTTTTATAGCATCCATCAAAACTATCAAAAAGCACATGCAGAACTACGGAATCATACAGGATCTAGCTTGAAAAAACAGGTGGAGGGAATACAAACCTGAGGTACCATATTTGCCACTGAAGTTATGACAGCTGAAATTGACTGCTCCTGTAAAGTGTAATTGATCAGTTCGATCAATCATCTACAAATATTTTGGTTAAGTAATGCAATTTGAATGAAACTATAGAGTCATAAGCAGGTGTTTTCTTTATAATCTATACTTAGATTTAAGTCTAGCAAAAACATCATATCCAATTTGGTAAAAGGCATAACACCTTGAGACAAGAGGTTAACATAAGTACTCAAATCTAGGTACTCGTATGCTTAGCTAGAACGAAAAAGAAACAAGAGTGCAATTCCATTTGTTTTTTAGAAAAGAATACTCATGTTTAGTGATAGTATAGCAATGAATTAAAGATGCCACGAAACACATAGGAGGGTGAGGGTCAATGGTTATAGAATTTATATATTTACCCTGTAAACAAGTTTAGATATCATCTGTATTGTCTGCAACACTTTCCGTCCCTGTGTAAGTTCACTCCTACGAAACCATAATAGTAATTCAAAGTGAGAAAATATAAAACAATCCAGGGATAAATTTGTGATTCTCAACTTACCACAGCATGTACTTAAACCTTACAAAGTCACAGTTACACGTGATGATATAATAATACGGGCCTAAGACCTAAGTAAGAAAATTTTGCTGCTTGAAATACTTATATAGAATTCATGTGATCATAAGTACTTACTACTAGCAGGCATTCTGATGCAAGGCGGCCAAAAAGACCAAAATGAAACCAAGACTTACCCAAAAATAAGCTATCCAAAATTGATTGACAAAGTATCTTTTTGTGTGTTTTAGATTTTAGAAATTCAGTGTAGGTGTAAATTTCACAAAAAATGATGTTAGCCAAAGCCCAAAAGTTGACAATATTATCTAAATTTTTCGTCATATGTTAATCTTATTTGATTCTTTGTCAAAAATATTAAAATTTTGGACAGATGCTAAGATTAATTATATCAAATTTTGGACATGGACATTAAAATTGAAAAATATATATAACTGAGAGTAAAAAGTGAAAACCTGTTGAATGTACCAGAAACCTTTGCATTAAAGATGTCATTGGCAGCAGATATGAAGCTGATCTTTCTAATGGTTAAGATTTTGTCAATATGCTCGGTAACCTGCAAGATGAGGATATAGAGAGACTAATTTAGTGAAATATTCAGATAAAAATAGAAACCGTTGACCTGAGAATTGTGAAAAGCAGAACAGAAAACAGAAAAAATCATGTACCCTCTTCTTGTTTTCCTTCTCAAACGGAAGCAATGCCTTGAAAACCTGGCGATAAGAGCCATCATCACAGCCTGGCAATGCTGTTCTAAGCATAGCAGTAATGGCTTTAACTACCTATTACAAAAATGTGCCGAGTTAAAGCCAATAATAGTAGATTTTATTGGCATGCATGATAAAGCGAGGATCACTTGGTGGCATTAAGTGTGTGCACTTATTAGACAAAAACTTTAACCAGATTGGACAGTTTATTTAAAATGGGGCTAGTAAAAATGCAAAGAAACCACACTGTATCCGGATTGATCAAAGAGTGTAGCTAAAAGTGCCATTTTAACATGTCAAACTTACTGCTTTCTTCTAGCGATCGTTATTGAAGTCGACTGTTTTATGTATTCAAAAAGAATGTAAATGTAAAATAAAAAACCGGCACTAGCTAGGGGAGTGAGTTGGGAAGGGCTGAAGGGGGAACTGATCTAAATGCACAGTAATTTACTTTTGCATATTTTCTGAGAATCATGCAAGTTTGAGGTTCTCAATCTGTAAAACCGAAATAAGAATGTACAATGGCATTGAGAACCAATAAAAGATATTGCTATCTTGCTTTTTGACTACTAAGCTACCCTGTGGTCGGAATTCCCTATGGTCAAGTAATTACTTCAAGATAGTCATACAAAAATAAAATATAGAATTTCCGGTTCGGAGAAGCGACATATGCAAACATCAATTACTAACTTGTACAGGCAATAAGTAGGAATTTAGCAATTTAGGAGAAGTATGCAACCTTCTTCCTGTAGAAGGCAACGCCATGAAGATTAAATGGTATTTTTCTGTCACGGAATGCTACTTGAAAGATTTTTCCTGATACCTGTTGCACATACGTAAAACCATGATGGCTGCAGTTGATTGCTAATTATTTTTGTTCACTCGAATAATAAGGAAGGTAAACTTCACCTGCCTCCGGTATAGTACGGCAATGTTTCCATAAGAGCTTTTAGAAGGTGATCCACTGGACACCGTTTCAAGAATCTTATCAACAACAAATGAACATTGTGCTTGCTCATTCTGACATTCCTTGATGATTATCTGTTGATATTGGTTCAAGACAATGTGCAGAAATTAGAGACTACACACAGTAATAAAAAGGGGAAAACACAGATGGTAAGTTAAACCAGCAGTAAAAAGAAATACCTTGGAACCTGACAAATTATCGGTAACAACATCCTTGAACTGGCATCGCTTCACATTATTCCGGATTAGAGAATTTGCAGCCTCAACAATGTAGCGAGTAGATCGATAGTTTTTATTGAGTTTAATCTAAAATATCAAATGTTGACAACGTCAGCAACTTAGTATCTACATTGTTATTTATAGGGAAAGAAAAGGGGAGAAATATACTCCATTATTAAATAGTAAAAGATAAATAAATGACGTACAGAAAGATTTAAAACTAACTGCAATAGTAGTAGGAAAAGGGGCAAGGAAGATGCATACCTCTTTATAATTTTGAAAGTCCCGACGAAATGAATCAAACCCAGAAATATCAGCTCCATTAAAACTGAAAATGGACTGCATGAAACTATGAATGTGATTTTAAATTTTGGACTAACAAATAAGTTTATCAGTAGGAACAGGGATCACAAATGATAGTCAGAGAAGATAAAGGTAGACCTGATCATCATCACCAACAATAGTTATGTGATTATGAGATGCAAGCAGCCGTAGAAGACTGTATTGCATGGCACTTGTGTCCTGGAATTCATCGATCACAATGGCTTTCCATGATTCCTGGCATTCCCTGAATACTAAATTGAAAAAAAGTAACGATTACCAACAATAACTTATTAGAAGTGGCATAACTTAATGAAAGTATATTTGGATAATATTGACCATCGGGATAATCAGTGAGCAACTTCACGGAACAGGCAATCAAGTCGTGGTAGTCCAGTGCATTACAAGATTTCAATATTTCATTGTAGTTACGAACTATTGAAGCCTGATTCAGTTCCAAGATGAAGAACCAAAGTTATGAAAGCAAGAACACTAAAATGATATCCAAACTAGAAATGTATTGGCTTACTCCTATTTCATCACCAGTTTTCTGGCAATCTGCAGGTGTCTTTCCTGAAGCTTTTGCCTGAAATGAAAAATAAAAAAGAAGAGAAAGTCAATGAAATGCAATCGACAAGTACTTCGACAGAAAGAGCAATATACACTTCTGTTATATCTACAGAGTACAATAACATAGAAATAGTCTCTATAATAGATTGTAAACTAGGAATAACATCATTCATCGGAGGGCAATATATTAGAGACTGCATGATATCGTGTGATGCTACCTACCAAGGAGGAGGGATTTTAAGCAGCCAGCATATAGAAACAATAGGTTTTTGTATTTAACGATCTAACCTGCGCAACAAACTTCTGCCACTTCTTAGACTTGTCCTTGAAATATTCTGCACAGATTGTACCATCGGAAGGATCAACAGAGTTGCAGGCCGCGGGGTTTTGCATACCAGACTTTTCCTTTTCATGTAAGCGCATAGCCTCAATGATTGCTCTTCTCTGGTGCCCGTGCCCATATATTAAGAATTCAGATGTGCGCCCTAACCTTACAGGAGACACAAAATTCCCATGGTTTAAGAAATATATAGAGAGCCAGAACTATGCAAAACAATTAAAGGTACGATTAAACTGCCACAGCACTTCTGTAATGGAGAACATTAACTGTATGCTACATCAAACACCAAAGGAGTAAAACAAGAGCAAAGGTAAGAGGTAAAAGAATTCTACAATCTCAAAATGTGCATACTTCTCTGCATGTGATCGACAAAGCTGCAAAGAAAATGAATGGAAGGTGCTGATCATAAGGTCTTTAGCTATGGCCTTCCCCGTCACTGCTCCAATCCGATCCCTCATCTCAGAAGCTGCAGCAGTTGTGAACGTCATCGCCAGAATATTTGTTGGACTTATACCCTGACCATTTTTAGAATATAGTGAACTTGAATTCCAGGCAGTAATCAACCAAACAGTGAACAAGCACATGTAAGAAACTGAAACTCTCAGAAACTTGTATCCGAAACATATCGATATATGAATGACGAAATCAATATTGACAGCTGAAACTGGGAATACCTCACTTAGAAGCGTCAAAACACGCCCAACCATTGTGGAAGTCTAAAATCAAAACAGAAAATTCAGATTTTAGAATGAAATGGAAACCAAATGAGATTTAAATGAAATGGAAAATCAGAAAATAAAGTGTATGTTCAAGTGCATATGCATCGACAAGGGTATATCTGCACTAGCGTCTATTCGTATATGTGAAAGAGGATTAGGGATAAAAAGACCTTTCCGCTCCCGGGACCTGCAACAATCATCAAGGGGATAGAGATATTACTACAAGCAGCTTCTTGTTGCCGATCATTCAAAGATTGCAAGTACTTTGAGTATTCTTCAGGCATATTGCTAAACCGAATTGTCTGGGAAGTATCTTTATCCCCCGTATTATCACCAGCATCCAATGTACCTTGTGTTCTTATATCCTCTTCCGCAGTAACCGTCTCTAAACTAGTTAACTCACCGCTACTTTCATCATTACATTCAGTTTCCACACGGACGCTTCGGGTTGCGCTCTCACTTTTTGCTTTAGCAGCAGATCTTGTCTCGCAAATAGCATCAATCTCATTCAAGATGGACTCATCAAATTCATCATCTAAAAGGCTAGGTGTCGAATTATCAAACGCAGCTGCACATTCCGAGTATTTCATCGGTGTTTTTACAGAATCTAAACAATACTCATCACCGAGAGAAACAGTATTCATCCTCGAACACGAAATATCAGTATCTAATGCAGGTTTAGAAGCAGATACGTTCATACAACTCAAAACACTTCGACTAACGGTTGACTTTATTCCACTTCCACGGATAAGAGACGGTGAATTGATAGAAATCTCCGTAAGAGGAAGTCGTTGCTTCGTAATAGCTCGTGGTGGTGACTCGATTCCATTTGTATCCCTAATTATGGAATAGAAAAGCAATAAACATATATTCAGCAATTGAATCAAACAAGAAAGAAGTAATAGATAAATTAACGGTTAAAAAAATATCCGGTTGACCTAGGGTTTAGAGGATAATGGGGAGGAAGAGAGGGGGCATCGCGGGGGCGTTTCTGGGAAAGAAGTGCTTTGGCAGCTCTGAAATTTTGTGAAATTCGAGCTTTCTGCGCCTCAGTGATGACTTTGACGTGACCGTAACCATCTTCGTTTGACATTATCTTCTTGCAGAGGAGTAATGAGATTGGAAATGGAGCATAGACGAGAAAATCAGTTTAGGGATTTGAAGGCGCAAAATGGAGCGGGGGAGGAGGAGCTCTCATTGTTTTTCCCTCCTAAACTTAAATGGTATTTCCATTTTTATGTTTCAAATAAATGGGCCTCCTTCTTATCATGGGCTTTAACAAACGCATATCCAACTTCAAAGCTTAATGGACATTGTCGTCTAATTTTTGGGGTAAATTAAAAAAAAAAAGCCTCCGGTGGTTTTGGTGGTTTACTTTTATACTTTTGACCTTATAAAATTCGATCTTAAATTGAAATTTTTCAAGAATTAAAGTCGTTTCATACTATAATTTCTATGAAACCACATTTACAGTTTTTGAAAATCATAGTTTTTTAAACTTTCTCTCTCTAAACGTTGATTTTATCTCTCTTCACTAAACACCATCTAAATGATCACAAAATAAAAAAGTCGAAAAATTAAAGTTTTTTAGACTATCAAATATTGGAATATATCATTTTTGAAGTAGTAAATAATGATTTTAAGAGCGCTAATAAAAAAGTCCTCATTTTGCAAAAGAACTGAAACGACAAAAAGTAAATCACAATCCTTTATCTGAAAATAAGTGAAACCATATTAATTTTTTTAAAATTTTACCTTAGTTTATATTGATCTCTAGCATCTACATGTTAAGGAATTTACCTAACAAATTTATTTTCTTCTGCATAAATAAATTTACATGATCGTAAACTTATGAGATTGTATGAAAATGTAAAAAAATGTAGGATAGTTTCATATTAATGCTCTGTGTTTTCATTTAAAAGAAATTATGAAATGTATTATTTGCAAAATTAAAAAAATGATCGACTTTGCTAACATAGACAAGATTAAAGGCATTTTGTTTTAAAAAAATTCTGATATTTATTCCTACACCTTAAAATAATCGGTCAAAAATTTGAAAAGAATTAGATAAAAATCATTTTCTTAAATAGACAAACAATCTAACTTACAACTTCATTTTGCTAAAAACAAATACTAATGATAAGGATGATTGTGAAGATGAGAAGAAAAAATATATATTTGGGTGGTAAGAGTAATTAACCAAAATTGACGTCTGTCTTGTTCCTTTCCCGGAAAACACAGCAAGTGAAAGTGAGAATGGAAGCTCTAGTGGCGTCGTATGGAGGAGATGCATCATCAGATTCTGATTCCGATACCGAGCTTCCAACATCTAAATCTGCCCGGATTTCAGATGACATCAAAGTTGTTTTACCCCCGCCGCCTCTATCGCTTCTTACTCCTCCCAATTCCATCGGTACTAATTAATCTCTCTAATTTTTATTCAATTCAACCTTTTATTTTTCCAAGTTTCTGCTTTTGCTCAACTCAATTATAGTGTTCCATATTAGCTCTGCTACTTAACCGATTGCTTGAGCTGATAGTTAAGGCTAATAACATCTTTTATATTAATCTCTGACAAGGTGCAATGGATTTGTTTGAAATTGGGAAGCCTAGTCGAGTGAGAAGCTTTGCGCATGTAGATGGCAACTATGCTTTACATGTTTACATCCCAGGTTCTTCTTCTACCTTGTATCCCGGGTTTTCTTTTGAGTTTTGTTTCATAGAATAGGATCAGTTGCATCATTACAATCCATTTCTTATATTTGGGGTCAATGCGGAAATTCAAGCATGAACAGAAACACGGACCTTTTTGGGGGATTTACAAACAGTAACATTATAATCCTCCGGCAATTCAGTCTGTTCTAAATTTTAGGCTTAATCCTTATATTGCTCTTACCAAACTCTCGAAAGTTACAAATGGATCCATGTACATGTCCAATTACTCTAATAGTCTTAATTTCAAAATTTATAGTATTTAAACTATAGGTGGTCACGGTGGATAATGTAGGTGCAAACTTACGATACAGGAAGTCAGAATTTTTGAAAATGATATCATTTATTGCTCGCACATTTTTACACGAGCAGTTTTTAAATTAGTGGTTCTTTGACAGCAATAAGAATATGGGGTTATTTGCAACTCTTGGACAATAATCAAGGATCATTTGTAACCATTAGAAGATTGGAGGCAGTTAAGGTACGGAACAAGTTTAGGGAGAAATATATGTCTTAAGTTAAGCCTAAAGTTTATTGCAAATTATTTACGAAATTAACTTAGATTTATGTTTACAGACAGAAATTTCCATCATTAGATGTGCTTTTTTCTTTTTTGTTTTAGCTTCTCCTAGCATTGTGGTCGACAGACCCTCTTATACCCTTCTGGTTCCGACCTGCATAGGACTATCATGTTATATAGTTCTCTATCCATGGCGTGAGAAATTGTAGTAAGACCAGTGCTTGATTATGTACTTTCAGTGTATATACCGTCGGCATCAAAGAAGGAAGCAGCTCAATTGTTGAAGAGGGTATCATCTCTCGTGCCGGGTCTTCATGCTGTTGATGCAGATGTTCCGCTTGATATTTTGTGCAAAGATGATCAGAAACTCGAACAAGTTGCATTAGGACAAGAGTTCCACATTAGCTTGGGAAGAACTGTTCCAATTCGGGTTCATCAGATTGATTCCGTGATTGCAATGCTTCGCCAAAGGCTTCAGTTTCAGAAACGGTCAGTTGCACAAGCTTATTTCTTTTGCATTCTAGTGAAGTATTTGGTCAGGATTGAGATTTAAATGTTCATAGCTATTTTGAAAGAAAAATTAGCAAGTATCTACCCCAACAAAAAATAAGCAATTAGAGTTGAACCCAACATGCCAAAATGTTCAGTCTAATTGAAGCTATGTTCGTTGAAATCATGATGTACTCTTGCGGTGTAAAATGTCCTATAGAACATGCTTTCAATTAAGAAACAAATAAAAAAGGATAAGTAAATGAGGGGTAATTTGTTCAGTAAGTGGAACAAAACCTTGTTCCTTTAGCAATGATGTTGTAGAGATCAGAACAACGTTAAAGAAGCATGTTTTGTGGGAATTGGTAGTATAGTTTTTTCCAAAATCAAATAACCAGAAGAAGTTTCTCTTTAAAAGCTCTAACATGAGCTTTTACAAAAAGCTGATGTTTTGATAAAAATTGCTAGCAAACAGCCAGCAACTGATCATGTTATAAATTTAATTGAACACTATATTGTGCTGTTTTTGGTCGAAATCTGAAAGTTACTCCAAATTTCGGAAAAAACCACCTCCTAAATCCGCAAGAATGCACCTTTAACACGTTCTGTTTGCAGCAGATATTGGATTGATTTTAGCAAGTGGGAAGCTTTTGTGAATGATGATAAGACTCGCACTTTCCTTTCAATAGAAATTGTCACAGGAGGATTATCAGAGGTATGCTGGAACGTTTTACTTCTTATATTTACTTCACTCCACTTTGCTTTTCTATGCTGTGAGTATTGATCTGAGTTAAATTACTGCAGGTAACTAAGCAAATTCAATCTGTTGACGAGGTTTATAAGCTCCACAATCTTCCTGAATTTTACAAGGTATGAATCTCATTCGCTCAAAGCAGATATTCTTTCATTTATGTCGTATAGCTTACGGGATACCATGCTGTAACAGGATCCACGCCCTCATATATCAGTGGCTTGGTTGTTGGGAGACGTCGGTGATTCCTTGAAGAAAGCTATTGAGCAAGTAAACAAGTCAAGCATTGGTGGTTTAGTGCAAAGACGTGTATTCACTTGTAAATTTAGTGGTATTGATTGTAGGATTGGTAATAAAACACACAAAATTTGTAAATTTAATGATGATTCATAAAGCTCTTATGTATTAGTTTTAGTTGCATTGCCATTGAAGGGGTTTTGTGCCAGGAAATGGGCTCTTCTTTTCTTCATTGAAGGGTTTTTAGTTAGTCATTCAGCATTGCCTATACATATAATGCTGCAGATTCATGTTGGTGTGTAGTCTATTGTGAGGCAAGTGTTAGCCAGAAACCCAACCTCTGGTGCTGATCTGCAGCATACTATCTTCGAAAGTTGCGGTTACAATTCCTTTATTTTAAAGCATTGAAACTCTCCTTGTCACATAAATATGTTTAGAACATTGATGTTGATGGGTTTTGAAGACTTTTCACACTAAATGCATTGTTTGTAAAACCGAACAGTTTTTCTTCAGAAAACCAAGTAATTGGAAGAACTACGAATTATATGAGAATTCTGTTTGAAAGAATTTGTTCCAGTCGAGACCTAAGGGTAGTCTCATTTCCTACCCTTCTTAAATTTGAAGTAATCTACCAAAAGTTTGTGTGCTGGTGAATTCTGACTTCGTGGGATTTAGAATTCTAATTCCTCATAAATCTTCACATGAGAACCAGGTTAGAATCTTGGTGATCCTAATCTCCACATAAGAGCATGCCAATGTGATATATAGCCCGTTGATCTTTATGTTTTATCCCTGCAATTCTTAATTCTTTCTAATGCAAGTTAATGCGAACCAGACTAGTGGTGAAAAACTTACACTCCCGTGTTACAAAAAAAAGGACAAAAAGGTCTGCTTGAAAGATGTGGAGACAACTAGCCAAGACACGAAAAACCACTATTTTACTTTGAAGTGTTAAAAAACATTACAAATATATAAGTTTGCTTTTAGTTGAATAATGTATCTTGAACAATAATAGAAGTTAACGACTAAATTCCAGCATCATTGAAATGTAGTGATTTCAGTTGCATAAAAGTGGCCCGCAGCCGTAACAAAACATGATTGAGAATTGAAGCATTTCAACAATAATTGCAATTATTTACAAGAGAAATCCCCCTCAGCAACATAGTATTGCTAAAAATTATGTGCTCCTCAGAATACTGCTGCTAGGACCATATAGGAAAAGAAAACCGGATATTTCAAATAAAAAAGCCTATTCCCTAGCATGTCCCATATTCTAAACCATTTATATTATTGATCTCTTTTTAGGTCGATGCCTATGTAATAAGCAGAAATCTTCTGCCATAAAAGCAAATGATACATATAATAGAATGGTCAAAGAATGATTGGATTGGTGCATTTACTAGCAGCCCCTGCATATGAAGCCACCAAAAAGCACTTACAGCCCTGTAATGGATTCAAGATCGTATGTCTGAGATGAAGAAGTTTCAGCCTCTCTACTCTCCTGACTTTTGGGAGGCTTCATGGCCTCTAGAGCCTGGAGATCAACCTGCAGATATGCGTAGGAAGCACTTCGACTAGATGGGGTGCTTGGAGTGCTTATTCTGCTGGCCAGGAAGCGACGAATCAGACCCCTAAGAAACGGAGCCATAGTGTCTGGTTCATACTCCAAATAGTACATTATTCCTCCCATGCATGCACAGAATAAGGCCACCTATAAGATCATCCAATAATTATTCACTTGGCAATAAAGGTTTGTAAATATAGCCTTCAGAAGCAACTATTCAAGCAAAATGCCGTACTCAGTTGTGTCTATGTGCCATCAACCACAGAGCCACTTGGGCAATTCTTGCATAATCCGATACATGCATGTGCTCAGGCATGCACATTTCAAGATAATATTATAACTGAAAACATTGACCAATGACCAGTAATTGTAATTTCAGTCTCCAGCTTTGAACAAGTTTCTCATGGCAAAAGTCACTCGGTTAATTCAAATTCTAAAGAGTCATTTAGTAAGTTTTATTCCAACATGTCTGGATGTTAAATAGAAAACTGACCACATAGAAATCAACCATTTCTAAAATAAAAATGTACAATAGATTTGAATCATAAGAAGAGCTGAAAGAACACTAGTAAGGTGCTAGCATACCTCTGCATTCTTGATGTGCGGAAGTAAGTGTCGATTGATTAAAATATACCACCATGAGTCTCCAGCTCTAGGTAGAACATACAAGGCAAGTTCGGCACGTCTTGATTTTTTCTCCAATAATACAGAGAGGGCAGATATTCCTCCTGCAAACCAATATACAAGTTTGTGGTCTACAGTTGCAAATTTTCTGTGCAGACATATCACACCCTTGTATAATCAAAGAACTACTGAGAAAATTTGATCAGCTTAGAAAAGGAGAGGAAATAAAACCGAGGAAATAATTACCTGAAAAATTCCAACAAATGCAGATAAGAATGTAGTTGAGCGAACAGCATCTCTGACAGCAAGCCAACATGTTCTACTTGGAGCATCCATGAACTTTGAGGCAGAAAAGTATTGGAACAGAGGTAAATTAGTTCCAGTTTCAAGAGACTTATGTTTAGAAGCCATGTTCGACATGCATAAAGTGCAATGGCTTAACAAACAATCAAATAAAGAAGAACATTGTGTAAAGTTTGCATAAGAAATAAGTGATAGAAGTTTACAACTTCAGAACATTTCAACAACTAGAGAGAGAAATAAAAAAAATTCTTCTTCGAAAAAGAAAGCAAACTGAAAGCTATGGCTAAAGCTTGAGCAGAGAAGCTACATGTACTATGCAAGTATAACAATATTGTGCCAGGGACAATTTCAGTACATTAAAAAAAATGTTTAATCTTGTATATAAAGCCTCAAATCTAACACCAATGTTTGGCATAAAAGAGGCCAGTTCTGATTCTTAATTTTTCCTCGCAGGATCCCTACTAATGCAGAAAAAAGCTAAGCAATTGTCGTGGGGTCTATTTCTTTGTAAGCAAATGTTGAATTTGTTTTCCACATTACTGTCAGTCCTCTAGATGAGAGCAATACATAACTCCCAATTGGATTCCCACAAAAGAGAAGTATAAAAAAGGAAACGATTTTCAGAGCTGATTGAATCAGATGGAGATAATGATTTACCTTCTGAAGGTGTAGAACGACATATGGTACAAATGTCAGTGAAAAATAAAGCGGAAACGTTTTCTTGAATGTAGCTGATGCAGCATTAGCATTATGATGTAAACATGATCCCGTGTCTGGATGAATAACAGAACATGGAATAATAGAAGGAAACTTTTCCAGCTTTACTGAGTCAAGTTTCCCCTTTTTAGATAGATAAGCTGATAATGTGGCAACATCCACCGGTCCACCTCTACAGCTATCTCTCACAGCTTTGTACACAGGCTGTGCAACTGGCCCAGTCTTCTGAATAAAATCATGATATGCTTTTGGCAAGCTCTCAGGACGCATTACAAAGCAATACATAACCTGCAAAAGGCAAACAAAATGGAAGACTTAACACATTCAAATATATCCTAAAATAAGTAATGATATGCTTTTGGTAAGCTCTCTCACTTTCGCTCAAGTAATCTATTATAGAAATTCAAACATAAGTAATGCCTTCTTTGCTTGTTTTGGCAATGAGCCATCTCCTGTTTGCATTGTATCAAGGCAACTCAATGTAATTGATTTCTTCATGCCCCGTACAATAGAAGGATTATAGATTATGATGCTGAGTTGCTAATCTCTAGCTTCAATTAGATTAAAGAATTCTAAGCTGAAAGGGCAATCGGATGCTATACCAGTCACTCAGTTCCTAATTTCACGGGCACATCAATTTCTTCCGCATGCCAAATTATGTCTAATTCAGTAAGCCGGTTAAAAAAACCAAGTTTGGCATATGATATTAACGAAAATTCTCTAAATGAACATGAGCTCTTACCTGGGCACATGCCAAAGCAAAGAGCAATGAATCACCATGTCTCCAATGGCTTCCCCAGAGGTGAAACTTGTTCTTAGATTTTGCAGAATTATACGCACACTGATAATACAGAGGTCACATTAGAATAACAAAGATCAAAGTCAAATATTCGAAACATCAATTCACATCAAAACATGCACACACCTGAGCTAACCTAGCCGAGAGATACAGCGCTAGCGTACGCCTTCTACCGGAATCATCCAACGCCAAAACAGACAACCCTGCAACCGAACCTGCTAAAATTCTGCTCCATCATCCCCTCAAACAATGTTACAAACAAGAAACACAGCTCTACATCACATATATCGCGAAAAAACAAACAAAAGACATAAACTCACGCATGAACCGGTGTCTCCTTCCTTCTAAACTTTCTAAACAAACATCTAAGTGCATGATACGAGCCCGTAAATCCACCAAACAACAATCCGATACGGCACGCTTCTTCTCTCACTATCAAATCTTTCTCCGATACAAGTTGCTGTCACAAAATTCAGATTCACATTTTCACACATTGCTCGAAAATAAGTTTAATTCAGTCAATCAGTAATCATAATTAAGCAATTAATCATAATTACAGTAAGATTAACAAAATGCAAAGCTAATAACCTTGAGATCGAGAAGAGAAGAGTACGACTGTCCTTTAGCAAGCTTAAAAGCTCGAAGCAAAATTCCAATCCCGACTCTAACGCCGTAAGAAAGAAGAAAGCTCTGACAGAGATTACCGATAGCATGAGCGACGCAAGATTCATCCGGCGGATGGTCGCAAGGAGGATAAGGACCGCCGCCGCGTGCGACCTTGCGTTGCCGGCGCTGGAGCTCTTCGATAGCCTCCCGCAACCGCTCCTCCGCCTCGTGGAGGCGGCGCTCCGGGTCTAAGCTGTCTTGGTGGAGGAGGGACGGCGGAGCAGCGGAGGATTTGGTTGCGGAAGGCATTTTTTGGTTGAAGATTTGAAAGGTAAAGAAGAGTGTGTTAGGCTGATAGGCATCTGCTTGGACTAATGAACTGTAAGCTTAAAGCTACATCTGCGACAAGGGTGAAAATGATTAAATCATGATGTTTCGGGGTTGGAGATTTAATTTGGTGGAAATTCGGGGACTAAATTGTTTTGTTTTATTTTCTGTTTTGGAAGTTAGGATACATGCGTGTTGGCAATTTTGAATGGGGTTATTTTATTGTATTTCAGGTTTTTACCCTTTATAAAGTGTTTACGTGCAACTCACCGTTATCGATTTTTTTTTTGTAATGAATTATTAATTAATTAAATTAAATTTAAGTTGTGACGTTTTTTTTTTTTTATGAATTTGAGCTGTGACGTTACCTTATTCAATAAGAGGTCAAAATGAAATTCTATAGTGATTTATTTATTTTTATTTTGTTTAGAACATTTATTTTATTTTTTAAAAAATGATTTCTATAGTTTCAAAATTCATTATTTATTTTATGTTACAAAAAAGAAAAAAAGTTCATTATTTATTTTTGAAAACAGTGATATTTGGCGGAGTACCAAATTTTATGACACCATATCATTTCGAGTGACATTCGACTGAAAAGGCAACCAAGGTGAGAGTTAGCATAAGTTGGTGAAATGCGACAAGGTGTGGTGTTTGTGACCTTTATCGTGTTTGTTGCATTCGATTGAAATGGGACGACAAGTAATATTTAGTCGCTTTTGTTATATTTATTATTAATGTTTTTAATGTTGGTAAAATGCAAAAGTATGTTGACTAAACTTGTTCTATGCATGCTATTATGGCATGATCGTTGGAAAACTGTTTGAAATAAGATGGTATACGTGGACGGTCAATCGAAGTTGTTTCATTTTGCAACTAACATCGAGTTGTAAAAGTTTCAAGACATTTCAAAATATATTGATGCAACCTCATATAACTCACATATGTCCATGCAGTAGGCATACTGTTGAAAAAGTAGCACCGATGGCAGATGACGAAGATGTTATGTTTTCATAGAGTATTGTTGTATGAATCCGACCGATTTGATCCTTAAGTTAGAGCATCTCCAAGGCTTCTCCCTATCACACTCCCTAAAATATTATTAAATAAATAGAATTTTAAGTTTAATTGTCTCAATTTTCATATATGCTCCAACCATGCTCCCTATCCCACTCCCTATTTCATTATTTTATTAATAAAAATTAATAAATTTAATTTTCAACTAAAAAAGTCACATGGAAAGAAGAGAGTGAAAGAGTAAATAATATTATTATATGAAATAGGGAGCCTCTCATCCTCTTCAAATTTGAGGAGCCAAAATTAGCTCCCTAAAATTTTAGGGAGCCACCTCACATGGTTGGAGAAGCATTCTCCCTATCTCACTCCCTAATTTAACTAAATAATAATATAGGGAGTCCCATTGGAGATGCTCTTATACTGTGAAAAAAGATGTAGGAACAGTAATACGACATAAGGAGACGAGTAAGCCCCTAAAAGAAAATACATGGCCGAAATTTGTGTTTTTACAATCAACTTATGTTTCGAGAAATGAAGTTGATAGTCGTTGAAATGTTCAAAGATTAGTAATACTCAATAACTAAATTTTTAATTTGATGATGACATTATGATGATTGTCATCAAGATTGTGAAGTTGAAGAAGTTCAAAATGAAGTACTTGTACGATTGAGTCAAGCTAGTGGTAAAGATGTTATCAAAATAGAGGTATGAGTCAACTGTAAGTGTTGATTGAACCTCGTAATGAAAGCTATATTGAGCTTTTTGAACTGTCAACCGAAGCAAGCGTCAGTCTTCGTTAAGGAACGGATCGACTCCCTAGAGTCATAAACTCACTCATCCCGTACCTGGGAACGTGTCATTGACATCTTTGATGCACGTCAAATATATTTTCAAGTCTCCCAACCAAAGATCCATGTTGGTCTGCTGAAAATAAAAACTCCGTCTCATAGGAATCATAGGCAAACTTATAGAGCAATTTAGACTCTCTTAGGCTCCGAATTTGGAAAAACGTAAAACATTGTAGATGTTCATCTATGTCTTAGCTTTATCTGGAAGCATACAGTCTCCATCAACAAGTCAAGACCGTACGGTCTCCATACATGAACCGTATGGTCTTCATACGTGTCTATATGGTCCTTATCGTTACCCTCCACGTGTCAGAAAAATCCAAACAACTTATAACGCTCATACGGTCTTTTATATGCCCATACGGGCCTTGTGAAAAGCACGTATGAGAATCAGATCTAGATCTCAAACGGGCATTGTTGAGGACGTATGGTCTCCGTACAAGGACCGTATGGTCCCCTCCCAATTCTATATAAGAAGTTTGAATCCTCCATTCAATTCACCAATAATCACTTTCATTCCCCCCTCTCTTACTCGGTTCTAGGCAATTCTAAGTCCCAAAGTTGTCCCGAAAGAAGAGAATTGCTTAGGCCCCGAGCCCCAAACATCCATTTCCCCTCCTAAACACATAAACCTTTCAAAGTCCGCACGACACAAACATCGCTCTAAGCATCCGGACCCCAAATATCTTTGATTACAAATTTACGATCGTACATACCCACTAAAGTCCTCATGGCACAAATCTCCCAACGTCCCAGCTCTTGTCCAAGTCATCTCAACATTTTCATCCTAGTGCATTTAAGTCTAAGTCTCAAAGTCTCGTCCATTAGGAGTACGTCCCCGACGCCTCTCCGACCTCAAAGTTATATCCACCCTACGGTTTACCGTAAACATTTGTTTACTTAATGCTTTTCGTGTGATAACTAAATAAACACAAGACAATAATGCGTTATATTGCATTAAAGATCTTATAGGGTATAGAATGTCACAATTAATAAGTTGTATCAACGAACGTATATGCAATCTCTAGTTTTCAAAGTCAATTGGTTCATAACCGGTTTACACATTTTCCCAGTCGGTCGGGTGACGACTCTAGTCAAAGAATGTTAAGCCGCTATGAGCGCCCATTTTCGCTCACACCAACTATGTCCCGAATTTGACTGAGAATGAATCCGAACTTGTCTAGTAATTTCTAATTTTTAGTTGCATAACAACCTAAACATTGATTCTAATCCTTTTCTACACATAATTTGTAGGAAAATATTTATTTGGTGGCGTCCGGTTATCAAAATATTTGTTTCCAATTAGAGAGCATGAAATTAGATGTCATATGTCGGAGTTTAGGAGTGTAAGATTTAGGGGAATGGAAAAAAATTACAACCATTTACATTTACCATTGACAATTAAAGAGAAATGGTTTGGAAAATTAAAAAATCTTCACGGTGGATTCTAGTCCTTCATTACCTTCATGCGAGGTAAATAATTTGTTCTATCTATGCAAAAATCCAAGACGAGTCCATTAATTGATTTTTTCTGTTCCATGTATATCTAACGTGAGGAAAGAAGAGCACCGTGGAGGATCTTTTTCACAATTTGCCATAGGGATTGCATAAAAGAAATCTCCCAAATTGTTAATGGTTAACAGTGTTTGGTCAAGTTCTGGAACTGTGCGAAGAACTTGGAAATTACGTAGGTCAAATACATCTGAATTAATTATCAACTGCACAAACACAATTAAATCTTCAATACATAAACATGTGCATTAAAAAAAATGAAACCAACTCTGATATCCCTTACATGTTGTAGTTTAGTATGGACTCGTTGACGCTTCTCATTCAAAAAATAAGAAGATAGGTTTCGGTAACCTTGTGTGTGGATTAATACTTGTTCTACAGGAACAAATTAACCACCATGGACGGATGCGTAACCTTTTCCCATCCTCGACTATGAATTTTTGGTAAAGTAATGACTTGTTAAGAGAGTTGTTCACCGTGGTGCAAGATTTTTTTCTTATGAAGATCATCTTTTGTCAATCCTTAACAAGCCTGCAACAACCGGATCCCGATTCATGAATTTGGATTTCTAGGATTTTACTATTTTATATCAAAACAAATTCTCGATTTTTAGCATTTAAACAACCATTTTATGGATTACAGATTCTCTCTATGTGGACAATTTGCATCAAAAAGAAGCAACGAAATGTAAAATGTGAATCTGACTGGTTAATCTAAATTGTAATACACATCTCCATCAAAGCTGGACAATTTTTGACGTTTTCAATTAAATTATTACACCCTAATTAATTATAGATATAAAAGGAACTCCACCTAGTTGCCAGTTTTGTGTGATGAAACAGAAGTGGAAGTAGTAGTTTTGGGGTTGTGATCTTGCCATGATGACTGCCATTGCTTGTCATATAAGGTTGCTTCGTCTCCCAGATTTTTTAGATTCATCAGATCTTCTGTTCTCCTGAACACTATAATGCTAATAACCGTCGCAAAAAGTCCTACTTTGCAAACTAAATTACCATTTTGTCCAACCATGTCGAGCCCCGTCAATGCATCCACACAATATGACATGAAGAATCCCACCATTGCAGCTCTACCTGTGCACATGTAGAACCAATCCAACTGTATGAAAGTTATTTGCTAATTATAAACAAAAGCAAAATAATAATAATAATCCCAATAGGTCTAGGATCATTCCGCTTTTAGTGGACGAAATTCCTAGTCGTTTGTTTCAACATATCTGATAGTTTATCGTTCATTTGTTGTCACGTTAAATATCTGCTTATAAACTAGTTATCTGTGAATATCTAATTCAGTTGACTTCTATAGTCATATAACATGTTGAAAGAAAGAGCAATCTATAAAAGATCCAAACCGTTGAGTAGCTCAGCCTGCGGAAGATAAGACTTTTTAAGCCATGCCCACCAAGGTATGATGGAACTCCTAAAGAGCACTGGTTCTTCATTTGTAGATACTCCTGGATACATTTCCAGAAATTTTCTCCTTTTTGCTTCTGTAATTTTGACAAATCTCAACGTTATCACATATATGTGTAATTTAGCCTTTGAGAAAATATGTTAAAAGTTACAGATTTCTCAAGGGATTAACCATCAGTGATGCAAAATACAAATTGTTACAAATTCTAAGGCATAAGTATCCACGAGCATATTCCGTTCAGTCACTATTTCAAATCGATAGAAAGTCTCAGTAGATTAAATAATGGACACAAATCATACATTTAGCTACAAAAGTATCAATTCCAATGTTTTATTTCAGGGATAACGTCTAAACGTACCCTTAGGCCTTAACTTTTCCAAGAAAGTGTGGGTCTATCCTTAACGTACGAAATGGTGTAACTTTGCTTTTAATGTTTTCAATCAAAGACCAATTGCCAAAAATTTGAACAAACTAGTTTTGTATTCTAACTGTCGCACCAAACCTTCCAAATATCAATTACCTCTAACATATTTACAATGCTACTAACATAGTTGAAAAAACCTTGTGAAGACACATGCAACTAAATCTTCCACATAAACTCATTATACATAAAAAAAACCCGTCAAAATAGCTAAAATATATACTGTAGCATACCACAACAAACAACTAGCTAACAAGTGTCGAAACTACTTCAATTTATTAACGAGCTTATTTCGTAACTTCGATACAACAAGTTAAATAATTATCAAACCAATTTGTTCAATTTTTGAAAAATACATGTATATGATCAATAAAGTTTAAACTCTAGTGAGCATCTTACTTATTTATTAGTTTACTTATAAATATAAAGTACTGACCAGCTTCAATGAGACTGTCCCAGTTCATCTTGCCAGCCTTGACAAACATATTTAGATCCCAAGTGCCCTTTTTCCACCGCTCATCCATAAATTTTGGATAAATAGAAGACACGTGTTGCTCATCTGTTGGGCCGTCAATATTGAGTGTGCCAACACGAGTCACCTGCTTTGAACCCACCATGGAACGACAGCGTTTGGATTGAGCTTCCTGCTGTTTCTTGGTGCTATAATGTGAGCTGCTGCAAGCACAATGCAGCCAAGCAGATATGGAAATGGTAGCCATTGATGATTGGCAATGCTACTTCTCTTTTAGTTTTCTTAGTTATAAATAATAATAATAGGAAGATAGATAGGAGTAAGAAAGATCCCAAATATTTGCCCATGCTCTATAATAAATTATATTATCTTGGCCTGTCAGATTATTTTATCTTACATTTATATAGTTTGAGAAAAAATTTCTAATTTTCTTTTCTTTTTTGAAACCCTGAATTGTTACGATGAAATTTGTTTTGTATATTCAACATAATTATATATGATACAAACACAACAAAAATGATAATCGCGTCAAAAGAATTGTATGTATCGTATCAAACATGTTATCCTATAAATGTTATTATTAACCGAAAAACTCATAGTTGAAACCAAAAGGACTGCAGCTTAAACAAACAAGTAGATAAAATTGCCTGCTGATTGAACTGATAAATGTTTCATTGAATTAAAATAAAGTATCAATAAGCTATTCCATGTCAATATCAATAACTATAGCAACAACAACCAACAATTTTCTAGATGTTGTTGATACAAATGTAACCTTAGAATAGTTAAAAATGAGTTGGAAGTTTAGGAACAATAGTTTCTCAAGTAATCTCCCCAGCTGTGACGAGGGATACAGGGGAAAGAAATAAGAAGACGAAACTCAACTTATGCTTCCCACCCTCTTAATAGAGTAGCACGAGCAACCCGGTTTACACCAAGAGTAAAAGCCCCCATTCGGAGATTGCAATCATGGGTCTTGCACATGTTCTTGATGTTATGGAAGGCTCGAGTCATGTATCTCTGAAGTTCCTTATTCACCTGATCTTCTTCCCACATAAAACCTTGAATGTTCTGCAAAATTGTAACATTTTTTCAAACATGTTCAGCATAGTTCATGGAAGTAGCATTTGTAACAAACATTATACAATTTATGTCCTTTCGGTTGCTGATAGCTTACCTGAACCCATTCGAAGTAGCTGACGGTCACACCTCCAGCATTAGCATATATGTCAGGAAGTATTATAACTCCTTTCTTGGACAGAATCTGAAATATCAACTCTCAGAAATAAGAGCCGTGTTTGATTTTCAATTTTTTTTTATGAACAACAAAAGCAGAAGACTAATATTACCTCATCTGCTTCAGGATCAGTAGGATGATTTGCTGCCTCCACGATGAACTTAGCCTTCACATGTGCAGCGTTTTCCCTTTGGAAGACAACATAGAAATTGGGGGCAAATTAGTTCAGGTGATCAACTTTCTAAAAAAAATACAATGTGCAGATTCTAAATCATTTAAACGATTCTATGGAAAACATCTTTGTGAAAACACATGCCTATTCAATTAGTCATCCGCCTGTTAATTAAGGAAATAAAAGATTATATAGCATAGAAACATAGAAAAACACTTTGCTCGAAACAAGAATGCGGAGGGAAAGGTTTCTTAGTGGAAGGACGAACCTGTTCAAAACACCACCGAGAGCACACGGAATGAGAACATCACATTCATGTACCAGCAGTTCACTGGGATCCATAGGGTCTGCTCCATTGAAATTTGTCAAACTGCCAGTAGATTCCTTATGCTTTATCAATTCTGGTATGTCAATTCCATTTGGGTTCTTCAATGCTCCGGTAATGTCACTTACTGCTATAATCTTTCCACCTCTCTCATGTATAAGCCTCGAAGCCCATGACCCGACATTTCCGAAACCCTGAACAATAAGAAAGAAAAAGGAAGTGCTTAATGGAGTAAAAAATTCGAGAAAGAATGCTAATAAATTGACATCAAACTCAGAAATAAAAAATGCTTGCATGCTTACCTGAATAACAAACGTCAAACCCTCAACGGATTTCCCATATTCAGCAAGCAAAGCTTCAGTAGCAAAAACAACCCCACGGCCAGTTGCAGCCTCCCTACCCAATGATCCACCAAGATCCTAACACATTGAATATTGATTGATGAGTTAAGTGCATAAAAGTACACCATTTCAAGAAAAAATCGGAAACAAACATTAGAAATGGCAGTGTGTAATACTTACTATGGGCTTCCCGGTCACAACAGCTGGAGAATGACCGTGAAATTTAGAGTACTCATCCAATATCCATGCCATTGTCTGCATTAAGATATTTTGGTCCCATGAGCACAATTATATTTTATCATAAGAAATTGGTCAAACAGATTGAAATCAAAACAAAACATATCAAAACATCAATATAAGATATCAATGGGGAAGAAATTACCTGGGCATTAGTGCCCATATCTGGAGCTGGAACATCTGTATGAATGCCAATGAGATCATGGATCTTCTGGGTGAAGACACGAGTCAGTCGTTCTAACTCACTCAGACTTAAGTCCCTCGGGCTGCATCCAATCCCACCCTTTGCTCCACCATATGGTATGTCTGCTACAGCAGTCTTCCATGTCATCAATTGAGCCAGAGCATTTACTTCATCAGGATCAACCTTTCAGGAAAAAATTCATGAAATACTTCAAAACACAATTCTTTATAGCACAAACATAAACATTGGCCTCATATGTGAAGAATTAAAAACAAGAGGTTTCAGAATACAGAAAAGAAGGGCTGGAAACAATAAACGCAGCACGTTGGCTCCACAAAAGCATTAAATTTCATTTTGGAATTCTTCCAAATTTCCAATATGTGGAAAACTTTCTACTCCTTCAATTCTTAAATGATGAAATTTCAAATATCTTCATCAATATCTGATAGTAAAACACAATTTTTTTTTTCTTTTTCATAAATTAAACCTATCTTTTCAATTTCATTGAGACTAAATCTCACTGATCATATATGCAGAACTGGAAAAACAGAATAAATACTATATGATCATAATCAACACCTAATGCAATTAAAGATTCTAAAACAATACGGATGAAATCACTGAAAGATCAAAACAATTAACTTTCTACTTCCAATCAGCATTTCAACTGTAAAAACACATCAACTAAACCAACTACGACTCGAAGTACACCAAAAACAAGAAATTTACAAGAACAGAAGAAAAAAATACCTCAGGATGGTATCTGATCCCTCCTTTCATAGGTCCACGAGCATTATCATGCTGAACTCTGAATCCAACATACGAGGTAAGAGTTCCATCATCCTTGGGGATAGTGCATTCCACCTGATCAAACCCCAAAACAAGGATCAACAACACTAAAATCTCTATACACATTAACATCCAAAGAATCAAACTCCAAAAAAGAAAAAAAAATGAGTTTCTTGAAATATAATACCTTGATCTCTCTGAAGGGGATCAAAAGACTCTTTTCAACTTTTGAGTCCAACCCAAGAATCCTTGCGGCGTGACGAAAGTTACGATTAGTGGCTGCTAGAGCATTCATGGCTGCCTATAAAAATCTATAGAACAAAAAAATATATTGATCAAGAACAGAGGACGATGATAGATATATGTATATTTATATAGAGTTGTGTTTGTATGTATGTATATATAGGGGAAGGAAAAAAGAGAGAGTGTTATGGGGGAGGTTAAAACTAATGAAGGTTTTAGAGTTGGGGTGGTGTGGATTTATATGGATAATCGCAAAATATAGAAAAAGATGCACTCCAAGAAGGAGGAGACAGCTAAGGAAATTGGAGTAGTAATTAATTGGTTAATTAATATGAGGAGGTGAGAGATTTTTATTTTTTTAATGTAAATCCTTTTTCTGAGTAGGATTGGATAAAAGTTTTAAACCACTTTTTTTGACTACATGATCTAGTCTCTTCAAATGTGGAATATTAGTTTATACTAATTATACTATTCCTCAATAATATTCCATTCGTTTTTTAATGTGTGTTTTTGAATGTGTGTTTATTAAACTAAAAAGTGAAAAATTAAGAATTTTGTATAAAATATTAATATACTCTTGACATCTCAGTAAATATGTTTCTTTTTTTTCCATAATTCCTAAATTTTTGATTTTATTTTTCTAAAAACTAGCAAATGATGTCTTATATATATGGTAATCGTATTACTTTTTTTTTTTTCTTGTGTAATGAAAGGAGGGTAATATAGATACTAAAGAATTAAAATAAGAAATAAATGACAAAACAACATACATTTGTGAATTTTTCAAGTTGCTTAAACGATATATATTTGAGAACGAATGGAGTAATAACTATACTAATAAGAGTATGTTTAAGTGGTAAGTCACTTGATCTTCTATTTAAAAGTTTTGAGGTACGAAAATCTCCGTTTCGTCAGAATTTAGCTCTTGTTGTTAGATAATTTGTAAATTTCACTATAAACCTTCATCAAAATTTGTAATTTACTCTAAACTTGCAAGTGTTACCCTTATCTAAACTTTATGTAAGCAAAATACTAGTAAAAAAATAAAAACATTGTATTGTTTAGACCGAAAAAAGTGTGAGAAATTTTTATTAACTACTCCCTCCGGTCCATATTATTTGTCACATTTGATTAAATCACGGGTATTAAGGAAATGATTGATTTGCTTTAAATATGTGTAAATTGGACTAGAATACCCTTATTAATTAAGAGGGAAAAATTTACATTGAAAACCTAACATAACAAATAATAGGGGTAAAGTGAGAAAAATTTACATTGGAAACCTAACATGACAAATAATATGGAACAAAACTTTTCTCTATATGTGACAAATAATATGAATCGGAGAGAGTAATTAATAAGTAATAGCTTAGTTGTTATTATATTCTATATTTTAAAGGAAATATGATGGTGTGCATTACAACCTAAGTGAAAATGTCAAAAGAACATGCACACATGAAGATAACTTTTTTGTTTACTTGCTTTTAGCTATATTTTTGGGGGCTTCATATACTTTCTAATAAATAAACTGATCACTAATTAAATGGAGTGTTCAAAATGATTAAAATAATGTAGGTTAACTAATTGATATTTATTTTTTTGAGAGAACATACATATTTGATATTTACTCCGGCTCCATGTTTACCTTTTGTATAGAATATATTTCACTTATATTTATATGACATCAACCTAATCCGAGCCAAAGCTATAAATAAGTGTGCTACTTTTTTTGTTCAGATGTTTTCCTAATAGTTTAGTTTATTTTATTTTCTTTTGGGAAGAACAATTTTTGATATAGTTATTAAAATAATCTTATAAAAAGAAAGAAGTTTTCAATTTGGAAACGCATGAGAGTAGGGCACCTCACCTCCGTCGCCGATCTCCCTTGTCCAATGAATACTTTAGTTTTTACTTTTTATTTTCCATGAAATTTGATTATTTAACTTTTGCCCCAAAACTATCTTGTAAAAGCAATTTTCTCTTATAGTAGTAAAATACTATAAGATCAAAAGACAGTTAATGTTAAAATCAGAATGATGACGGCCTTTTAGTATAAAGTTCAACAAGATTCAAGCTTTTGCATATTCAACATCTACTGAACCTTACAGGTTCAAAAACCAAGGGAAATGAAAAATGGCAGGCACGCAGCAATCATCAATAGCCGTTGGAACTTGGTAGCAGTACATAAGTCATATTCAACTGTCTAAAGAGAATTTTTATGGTGGACCGTTGCAGTGCTTCATACCCAATAATGCTTTAACACATATTATGCACTAATAAATAATGTAACTATCGATAAAGTTATAATATTAAAATTTAAGTGGGTAAGGATCAGTGTCACGTGATCGGGCTAGTCCATTTTAAATTTCTTCGATTTCAAACGGGATTAGAAAATTTTTGTAGTACACATTTTGATGTCTTTTTTACGTTCCTTTCACATAAAATTAATTTTTTTATAAGTGGAATAAAGAAGGCCCGTGAAAAATACTAATTTTAATAATTATAATTTATCTCATGTGAAAGAGTTGTAAAATGACTACTACGAGGCAACTTAAGGTGGACATCCGATAATGAGACGGGACAGGTCAAAAGACAACTCAGAAACTTTGACGCCAATGAGTTAGTTACAGATAGACATAGTGAAGAGTTGCTTTTGAGAAACTTTCTCGAACGTCGATGTGGCGAATCCCCGCCTTTTTTCGCTGCATACAAGTGATGACGTGGGCTTCTCTTCTTTAATTTTTCCATTACTTTTATTTTTACCCCATTTTGGTTGCTTTGTTGACCAGATTTATGCAAAATACAACTCTAATTGCCGCGTCACATCCTTATCTCTATTTTTTGTTTTAATTATTATGCTTTTTCTGGCCTCACAACAAATACTAATTTATGAACTTGCAAGTTTTAATATTATTTAAAATAATTTATTAACTATTTAAACTTATTCGAGTGATTTACTAAATTATTTATAAACTCACTAAACTTGCATAAATTTAAAAATCTATATATGGGAGTACAAAAGTAAGTTCATAGGGATAACCAGACATTAGCTAACTTTTAGAGTCAATCAATTTTTTATTTAATAACTTAAGGGGATTTATGATATATTACCCCAAGAATAACTTAAACTACACAGGACTAGACCTTATGAAAGAATTTATGTATGTAAATCAACAAAATAAGCTTGGAGCTTGCACAAAGGATGAGAAGTGAAGTCTAAAGGGTGCCAAGTGTTTATACATATATACTAAGAGTATTTTGGAAAAATACCAATTGAAACTTTCTAGTAATTTGGTAACATGTGCAGTAATAGGTCTAAAATGTAAATGGCCTTCCCAATTGAGCCAATTTTGTAATCTTTCCATTTTTATCTCTAAATTTAAACATGCAATTAAAGTAGTAGAGGACTATAGCTACATATTAAATTGGATGTTGACAAACTAATTTAAATGTTTTCTATATTTTAACAAGCTATCCCCTCCCCTACTGCATAAGCATCTTTAAGCTCCCGGAAAATGATGAATAGTTATTCACAAGGTTCTAAACGGGATAAGAAGAAGATTCATTGAGCATTGCAGAATAAACTGTTCTTCAGAAAAGATAATGATGATGGCATCGACTTTCTAACACTTGGAATCCTTACAATATTGCTCTCCTAGCAAAACGAAGCTAACTTCTCAAACTTACACTTGAGGATCACATACTATCAAAACTAAACATTATGCGATTTTGGTAAGCCAAGTAACCCGAGTCTTGTGCGGTGAAGTATCCTTGACGCTCATCCTATTATTGTTAGGGGAAGTAGATGGAGAATCAGGTTTGGTAGTACAAAATGACACGAGGAATACTGGGGAAAGAAAACGCATATGGTCAAACCCAACTTTGTCAACCTAAAAAACAAGCAACTCTTTATCATTCAAGCATCTGCATTCCAAGCCTATACAAAGGAATAACTATATGGCATGGAGAGGCCGTCAGTGCCCAACTCAAAAAGCAAATGACCAAAAAGGAAGAAACAACGAAAACTTAGATTAACCTCTGTTGCTAAAAATATTACTCTATTTGGCAATTTCATTATATATAGATTCCTGATAAATTCTGTAGATTAACCTTTGTTGCTAAACACCAATTTCCGTTTGATAATTTCAAATATTACAGATTTGCAACGAATTCTGCTAATTAAGCAATAGTCCAACAGATACGATTCTTCACTAATAATTAATCCCAAAAAAATCTGTGTTTCGTGACTAAATTTTTATCCATTGGACCGAGACTTTTTGGTTCAGGTTCTGTCACTTTGCCTATGTCACCCAAGAATTACCCATAGCCTACAAATTGCCCAGCACCACTGCAAACATTTTTGGACTTCCCCATCAGGCAAGTGATTACCAAAAATAAAATTCTTTAACACGTAAATTTACAACAGTACAAACATCTTGCAGTTGGAGTCTTGGAGTGAGTTATACTACAGTGAGACGGTGCAATGGTGATTCTACTTTGACCCTTGTAGCAACTATAACCTCGGGAGCTGATACTCTGCAAAAATTTCACAAACATCATATAATTCACTTGTATATGAGCACCACTTTGATAGTCAGTTGATCGCTTATCAAGTTATTATAAATGTGTAAAGTAACTCGATCCATCATGACATGCATAACCAATGCCCTTACAGAAAAACTAGGAAAACTAAACACAATTTCCAGGGAAAATGTCGATAATCTCGATTTCAATTAGTTACATTTACAATTCCGTAAAAACATGTCAAGCATCCATAGTTACCTCAGCAGATTTATTTGGCCAGTTGCTTCCAGATGACCTGATGTTAGGTTAACCTTCTTTCCTGCAAACACAAGTCAACATAAATTATCAACGTTGATAGCTTTGGGTATCTCATGAAGAGAAGAAAAAGAAGAGGGAGAGAGAATGAAGCAAATCAATATTATATTCCTAACTACTAAATTTGGAAAACAGAGGACTTCCATACTTTCTTTTTCTTCGATCCATTCCAGTATTCCTCATGTCATTTTTCGCAAGTGTAGATCCAGCAGCCATGCCATATGGCATTGGAGATGGTGCTGAGGCAGAACCAGCTGGCACACCAATACTTGTTGGAGGGGCAGGTGGTATTGGTTGCACAGGAGGTGGCGGCGCAGAAGCAGGAGCTGCAGGAGCAGGTTCAGGAAGTGGTCTTGGTAAAATGTGCTTCAGTCTATTGTTTCTATAATTCTTCCAAAAAAAGAATTGCTGTCTATGTGCCAACTCCTAAATTAGAAACAAAATTGACATTTGTGTTAATGACGCAATTAGCAATGGAAGATTTCTTATCTTGTTTCTGGATCATGAAGATTGAAGATCTATTCTTCTAGCTAGTAATTCTAGCATTGAAACATCTATATCAATGTAAGTGATCATAGCAGAATTCAGTTGAATGTGGAAGTTCATAATGGACACAAAATGAAAGTACAAGTACAATAGAAAGTTCATGAACATGTTCAACAGAGAGCATACAGATAAAGATGAAGCTATATATAGCATGACTCGCAACAGAAAAAAAGGGAACAGAGTCTCAAGACTCACAAAACACTTTCAATAAAGTGAATAAGACATATGATGATCCCAACTATGTTTCTTCATAAGCATATACTTTTACATATCATAGCCCACGCAAATAGAAAGTACCATAATAGACCGGAATATGGAGGAGCATGTAAACATGAGGAGAAAAAAATCCATAGTCTATAGAGGCCTTAACTCTAAATTGATCTAGACAACAATGGTGATGCTACTTGGATAATTAAAAGTTAAGTTACAAAGAACAAAAGAATGTACCTTGTTTGCAGGATGTGCCATTGCATTACGGAAGTTAGCATTTTGAAGAAGTTCAAGAAAATACAGGCAATGCGGATACCTGGTATCACATCAACGATGAGCACATGGAGCCAAACACCAAACAGTTAATTCAAAGATGTTAAAATGGTTATATAATTTTTGTCAACATAAACGCCGTCCTGATACTATCATCCAAAAGTCAAAGTTAGTTTAAGTAAGCCCTCAATCTAAAAGACGGGATACTTTTTAAGGGATAAGCTCACATTATAAATTTAATGTACTCAGGGCGCTGCCAGTACTGAAGGTAATTCAAGTAGCCAATAAAAGCTTCATCTTCGAAATAGCGATTCTGAGCTAAATCTACATTAACAGATTCAAGAACTCAGCATCAGCAAGAATTAGTCAAAATTAGCACTTTATCAGATAGTTAAAAAAGAAATGATAAAACAGTATTTGCACTAGGTGAGCTCGAAAAAGCAATTATTGAAACGTAAATGCATATAGCTCAAATTCAAATGGAAGTCCTAAAACCAAGCTAATGGAGATTAGCAATGCAACACGAAATATAATTAACTTACAGTGGATATAAGTGGGATTAGCTAGACACTGGATAAATTCCAACTCGAGCAAAAATCGTTGGCGGCCATCATCTGGATCCTTGTACACGCTCTTTGGCCTGAAAATTATAAAAAAAACGCAATTATCCAAAAGATAACCCTAACTTAAACTTGCTGAAAAATCCTAATTGAAGATTGGATTAAATCAATAAGTAAAATATAAGAAAAAACAGAAAAAAAAAGATATAAAGAGATGCAGGAAAAAAATCAGAGAAGACGTACGAGAATGGAGTATCGGGCGCACTATCGGATCCTTTAGAAGAAGGCATGGTTGATGGAAGCCTAAGCTTAAGTATACGAAGAACAAATCGAACGCAGCAAACAAGGGAAGGAAATAAAAAAATGAGTCAATTGCTGAATATTACACTCACAGCCCAGCCCAGCCCATTAACCCATACTTACCAAACCTAGTAACCCATTAGCTCATTCCTTAATTTAATTAACCACGGATCACACCGAACTTAATAGATGAATTGTTTCCACACTGTTGTATAACCCTCGAAAGGATATATGTACCACTCCACACGTTCGTCCAAACGTAGCTAGGATTGTTGCCTAGTTCAAAGGAAGGAAAGCAATCGTTGGGAAATACTTAGCTTCAAAAATCTTGATAACAAAACTACACGGATTATTCATGAATTTCCAACCATGTTACCAAAAAGAAAGAAATTATAGGTATGCAAATCACGATAACTTAAAATCTCATTGTACTTCCAACTCATATTTAAATGTTCATAGAAACTCCATATTTAAATGATAGATTAAATTTCATTTGAAAAACTAAGTGTTTTTTTTTAAAAAAAATATAGTTAATCTTTATATGTTTCTCAATTTCAAAGATATCATATGACCCATTCAATTATTGACCACTATGACCACTAGCCACTAGTGCATTCAAATCTACAAACCACAAAAAATGAACTTCTCAAAGAAAAGAAATTCAATTATTTAAAAATGGTTCCATAAAATTGTGTAAATATGAACGTAATGAACATTTAAAAGATTAAATTTTCCAATCCAAATTTAGAAATATTGTATTGGAAAACAATGGACCTTGTCTTCTACTTGGTCACAAAATGAGACTCACTCCGTAAATTTCATTGTCTAGTTTATCCTGGGTAAACCCATTTGTACCTTAGCTTTCCGCCACAAAAGATAATTCAGCCAGCTAGTCAAATATCCTTCATACATATTTTTGTTCTGTTTTAAGAAATTAGAGGTTGACTTGAACAATTATCCACCACCATATTCTTTTAATATAGGGAGTTCAATCCATAATAAAGCCAGCAAGTGAAGATGAATCCACCATGACATTCGCGAGAAGAGAAAAAAGAACATCCAATGAATATGTAACATCTTCAATTGGAATTACCTAAGCAAGCAGATTAATAATTCAGAATTCTTGACAGTTCCACATAAAACCGCTATTTTTAGAGGAACCCGAAGCAATCAATGAACTTTTACCCGAAAACTAGCAATTCTCAGAGGAATTGAGTTAATAATATCTAACACCAGATGCTTCTGGTCAAGAATTCTGCTATTTTATTAAGGTTTTCTGCCCTAAAAAAAAAGCTCCAGTAGCAAAAATAAAACGGACATGAAAAATATTATCACTAAAATATAACTTCTATAGTATAGCCTACAAATAGAAACACATAAAACGGACATGTTTACAATTCCGGATATGCAGACTACTAGTAGCCTGCACAACATAACAGCTGACTAGACTTTGACGAGATATAGAATTAAGTAACAAAAGGCTCTGCTAAACCATAAAATAAGTAACTTTGACTAAATTTATAAAGGCTTTGCGTGGTCTATAAAGAGTTTCCAGAAGTTACAAACTTCATATCGCTAAAGAAACATCAAATCGTAATCATAAAACTACATTTAGGAAAAAAAAATAACATTTCGACAACATTTAAATATTCAACGTCCATTTACTCTATAAGGCAAGTGTAAGGTTTAATTGATGATGAAGACTACAGCACTCTAGGGAGCGATTAAATTGAGAAAAATCAGGCTGGCCTTTGCCATGAAAATGATGGTACAAATCCTCTGGTCCCTCACATACATTGCAATATGATACCAGTCCATACAGCCACTGGTCGTTAGTATGGCCTGTACCGCATGGGTCTCCGAAACCTTGGAACTCTCCTGCAAATTGATATTTAAATTAATAAAAACAGTGAGGCAATAAAACAACTCCATTAATAGAGATGGCTGGCAAAATGATCAAATCAATATGTGAGCATCTTTGGAACAAAGAATTTAATTCATGCGACTGACAACAGTAAACAACACAAGTGAACTTGGCAACTCTGTAACAGGAACTGAAACATTATTCAAAAAAGGACTTCTCTTATAGCAAGGATACAATCAATAAAAACATAGATATTACAAGATTAATGTTATTTCTAATCATGACAAGCAAATAGAGAGCAAAAATAAGTAAAACTGTATGAAACTACGTCCCAATACAATTTTTTTATTTATTTAGCCACTATAAGCATCACCTAGTACCTTCTTGCAAAATTTTGAAGCTTTATGTATCACATGACATCATATTTGCAGATTGAGAAACAGAACTTTTACTTAGAGAGTAAAATTAGTTGCTCAACACCTTATTCCTTTTAAATGGTTCTAATACATCAGCCTTTTAATCCAAGTTTCCAACGTTCACATACATTCTTTCAGAAAATAAAACAGTTTTCTGGAAAGCTGAAAACAGTAGATGAACAGATCAATAATCACATCAGATAAACCATGTCGTATTAGTTTTAATTCAACAACATATATGAAAGGCATTGAAAATATGCTCCATTAAATTTCAGTTACTTCTAGCATTTCCATATCATCCCAGTGGGTAGAATGACACAAAGATGCTTAAATGCTTACCCGTAAGCATACGGAGGCATGTAAGGGGCAGCTAAAGCGAAGGGCCTTCGTGATCTGAATCCAAATTGTGGATTGGGGCGCCTTCCTCGATATTGCTTCATTCCAGGAACATTGGTCCGCTTAGCAGAGACCTAGCATAAAGCAGATCCACCACAATTATATACATGAAAATTTAGAGAGATCTAATAGCACAGAAGCAAGCAAGAGCAGTTTTAATACCTTTAATTGGCGGCCATGAAGTTCTGATTCATTTAACAAAAGAGCATTTTGAACAGCGTCAACCTCTACAAATTCAACATAAGCAAATCCTTTTGGTTGACCAAACTTGTCAGTCAAAATTGTCACTCTGTTCACAGTTCCACAGGATTGGAAATGCTGTTGTACTTCTTCAGGCGTACATGCATAATCTACCTGAAGTAAAGAACATAAATTTCAAGCAATGATATTAGCTTTTTACCACATCAGCTTAACTTAACTGAAGTAAAGAACATGAATTTCAAGCAATGATATTAGCTTTTTATCACATCACCTTAATCGAAGTAAAGAACATGCATGACAAGCAATAGTATTATTAAGTTTTTCCTCATGCAGCTACACATTGATAAAATGTCAAAACTCGGAATATTTCCAACGAACAAAAGTGACTAATAAATTCCAAACCAAACCAACTCAAAGTTGCAAACCAAATCAAATATACAGGAAATAGAGCAAGAAACTACTCACTCCCAATTGCATCAGCATATATCCGGGCAGGTAACGAAAACAGCAAAATAATAATAAACACCATACATGTTTTAAATTCAAGAATTGGGATCAGCGGTTGATCAATACACACTATACTGTTCACAAATAAGAACTTATGATCATGAGATTGGCCAACCAAGCACAGTTAACTGTGAAACCAATTTTATATATTCCGAACCACGAGATGATCACCATTAAATTGTACTAGCAAATACTAGTGCAAATTACATATTAATAAATCAAATAAGCAACTCTATATGTAACACTAAACCTATAAATTAAGGAAAAAAGAAGAGAAAAAGGATAAGAAACCCTCACATTACCGACGTAAATTGATCGAGCATCCACCTCCTCCTTTTCAGCCTGAGAGGCAGAACCACTTGAAGAATCTGTATACATGTTTCACGGAGTTAGAAACACATATTAGAGACAATAAAGCTAATAATGAACTAGTCAAATCAAGAATATAGACATACATATCTAAACATATAGCAGTTAACACACATGGCATATTATATTATCGACTTGCGAATAACTCTTTGCTACTTAGAAATATAAATTGAAAAACTCCAATTTCAAATCTCACGACATGAAAATACACAAAAACATGCAATTCCCTAAAATTGAGTATTCGACAACCACATCAACAAATCGAGACGAGCTAAATACAAAATGAAGACCTAACCTAAGCGAGTAATATAAGTAGAGAAAGAAAGAAACCTTGAACAGCACCCATCTCCTTCTCAACCTTAGCCTGCATTTCGCGAAGAGCACCGGCTTCTTCCTCAATTTCCTTGAGTCGCTTCTTCATGTCCTCCAAATCCTAAATCCAGAGAAGAAGAAAATCAATGAGGTAAAAAGAAAAGCTTGAAAGAGATAAAAGAAAGAAAGAAAGAAAGAAAGGAACCTTAGAATTAGGAGGTTGGTCGTCATCATCATCTTCAGCCCTAGCAGACATCTCCATCTCGTCGTCCATCTCTCCCTCGTCCGGGATTTCACTTCCGTAAACCTCATGTTCCTGCTCTTCGTTTTGATCCATCGCCCTGATGAACCTACAATTATTCTAATGGGGTTTGGGGTTTTTTATTTGGATCCAGAACAGCTCGGTGCGCGACTGCGAGATATTCAGCTCGCTTAATTGGGAATTTTGGGGAAGAAAACAAGCCTTAATTTGTAAATTTTTAATATTTAGAGGATACTTTTGGGATTTCATTCATACTCTCCCTGTTCAGGCCCAATGGGCCCCAGGCCTGCCTAGCTAATTCGGCTATATTTAAATTTTTTTTTTTTTGAAAGATTTTTTTTTTCTTATTTAAACCAACTAATTCGGCTATGTTTTATTGATACCAAGTGAGGATGGATTAGCTCTTTCCACATGCCTGTACTGGTAATACAGTCTCGAAGAGCATGGCAAATGGACTCGGATGCAAGCTCACAACGAGGACATGATTCATTGTCAATAAGATGTCGACGAAGCCGCTCAGGCTTATTAAACAAACGATTGTGAATACAAAGCCAAGCGAACTGCTTACTGCGTTGGGGGATTTTGAGTCTCCAAATCAAGTTGAAGAGAGCAAACTCAAAGTTGCTCCAGCTCTGTCCAACAAGCATTAAGTAGGCAGATTTACAAGAGAAAGACCCATTGGCAGCGTTGTTCCAATACGACATATTCCCGATGTCTAAGGCTGTTGTAGCAATGATAACGTACATCCTAAGAAGCATCTCTTCAAAAAAGTCAGCAATGTTCCAACTTTCCAATCAGAGTTTGATTTCACTCGGTTTCATCATCAAAAAAACTCAGCAACTTTCCAAGTGAAATGATTTTCTTCACGGGCTAAGTGGTTTCGTTTTTAAAAACAAGATTATTCAGCTATTTGTCATCCCAGAAAGAAGTAAGGCGACCGTTACCAATGCTCCAAGATAGACCCGATACAAAGTTATCAAAGATATCATAAATGCTCTTTCAAAGATGGGACCGATTTTTAGCAATTTATTTCACCCTCCAGGAATAATGTCCTTTCGATTATATTTCGATAACAAATATTTATGCAATATTGACTTAATATATTTTTAGCTTTTTAAACTTGTTCATTTCTCAACATAGAGACAGTATATTAGCCATCTAAATTTCTAATGTTTTTTCACTTATTCTCCTCAACGGCAAGAGATCCTCTAGAGTTATAAGAAACTCTATGTTGTAAAGTTAAGAAAAGTTGAGCCATCCATTTAAACCAACGGATAAGATTACATTGAATTAAAATAACAATGAATACAAGTTTTCTCTCTCTTCCTTTTCCTCCATTGTTTCACGCTATTTTTTTCTCCTATGACTTCTCCGTCCACTCTTTAGCCGCCCGAATTCATCCCCGACCACCACACACATGCTGGAATTCATATCCGACCACCTTTGACCACCGTAAGGTTAGTTAAATACTTATTTTTGTCATTGATTTGTTCTTAAATTCGTTATTTACAGGTTGAAGGTTGGGTTGGGTTTAGGGTTAGAGTATTTAACTAACCTTTGCGGTGGTTGGAGATGAATTTCGGCGGCTGGAGAGTGGACGGAGAAAGGGGGAGGAGAAAACAACAAATACGTTTGGGTAAAAGGAGAAGAGAGAAAAATTTGTTTTTTTATTATTATTTTAATTTAATGTAATCTTAACCAATGATTTAAATGGGTGGTTGAGATTCCCTTAACGGTATAAAATAGTGTTTCTAATAACTTCAAAGGATCTGGACGCCTCCTCAACTAGTTAAATGTAACACGATTTTCTACTTTTGTGCCGACGTGACATAAATTTGTCATTGTCACTTATATGACATGACATTATGTCACATTAGTATAAAAGAAGCAAAATGTATTAGAATTTTCGAATGAGGTAACTAAGTAAAAAAAATTATAAGTTCATATAACTAATATATTCCTCTAAATTGAGGAGGATATATAAGTGAAAAGAATGGAAAACTAAAATAATTTTGAAATAGAGAAAAAGTAAAATAACTTTTATTAAATTTATTTGAAATAGAGGCAGAGTAAAATAATTTTAGTTAAATATTGTTCAATATTTGGATAATTTTGGGATATATGAAGAAATTTATTCGGTTTACACATGAACATCACCAGGCCGCACCAATTTAGTCGGCTTGAATTGAACCAGTTGAACCAGTTTTTCTGTGGCCATTTAACTACTTAGGTCCATTTATCTATTTGTTACCGTTGTAACATAATCTTGTATATATACCTTTTGACTGTTGTAAACAAACTAAGGATTCATTCAATAATATTCCTACTTTCTTTCTTCTTCAATTCTGTTCACTCTATCTTGAATCATAATATGATATCAGAGCAAAATCTTTCGCAATCGTTGAACCTTTTTACCTCATTCTGTGATCCATTTATCTTTCTATGTTTACTAATTTGATCGTCGGAGGTGAATCAGACAACAGAGCTCCAACCAACTTTCTAGCTTTTCGACGAGGATTCATCAAAGATTTCAAGACCAAGTTATCACTAATACAGTTATTAACCAATCCCATTTGTAACAAAAGTATTACAATTGCACACATAAAAATAGAAACTACCAATTGAATTAAAGAAATATAAAATTGAATCGAATAGTTACACCCCGACTGCTAGCTTATAGCAAAACTGTGGTTGTGGAAAAGTTATCAAAATAACTATAAAATTAGTCTATATAAATACACATTCCACCATTGGTTTATATATTTTTGTTTCCCCGTTTTATTTTCCCTTTATCATTCTTATCACTATATTTTCTTCCCAAATATAATCAATAACCTATAATTTAGAGAATGGAGAAGGAAGCAACCATTTAGAAGCTCCAATATAACCCAAACTCAGAAAATATTGAGCTTGTTTATCGTCTAATTGTTTGCTATGTTCAGCTCTTCCATCAGGAGTTGCTCCAGCCCCAGAGTTTTTATATTCTCCAAATAAAATGTCTCTGCATTAAATAGTTGTGAGTTATTTGATTACTTTATAAAATTAAAAGCTATAGTATTAAAATTAAAAAGGATTAAGAATTATGTTTGTACCCATTTTTCTGAGGATCTTTGTTGAGCCATGCTTCAGGTACAATAACATCAGTCATACTTGTATATGCAAATACTACTTGAGGCAATTTGATCCACAATCTTCCTAAATATGTATTTCCTTTCTTATCTCCGGTTACTTGACAGTGTACAAATGAGTATCCCGAATCGTCCAACTTTGAATTCCTTGCTTGTGCCGTTATTATTGTTACTCCCGTTTCATCATGTAGTGCATGAATCTGCGTTCTCTGATTTTCATATCAATCGTATTAGTATAGTAAATCGAAACGTGTCAAAAAATTATGAATCGTGCTTGGACTTTGTAAAATATTAGATTACCAAATAAAGAGATTTGCCACTTCCAAAAATGAAATCCATTGTGCCCTCAATATAACAACCATAAAAGAAATGACGGCCTTTATCATCACACAATGTGTCTTGATATCCTAAAATGTTGCATTTGTATATAGCTGCTTTATCTCCTGAAAGTCTTAAAGCTACCGCTTGAGCTCCTGGCGTTTTCCCATCCGGCCTTGGTGCTGTATTCTAAACCAACAAAAATCAATAAATAAAAAATAAAATCAGTATATCATTATATTAGTAACTCTTAAATAATTAGTTTATGTAGAGATAGATATTATATCATATAAGATAATAACTCAACCCCAATTATGATGGATCTATAAGAATGTATTGAATAATTTATGGACGAAACTGTGTTAAAAGTTATATAGAATTTTTTCCATAAATAAGCACCCGTCACACAAACTTCATTACACGTTTTGTCATTTACCAAAAATGCAAACAATTTCTAAAGTAGATTATATTTACAGACGAAAATTTTACACTAATTTTGGAGAGTGTTATTGATAATTATAATTTTATGGATAATTGAATCTCTATCATCCCCATAAATCCAAGAGATACACAATGGTGAAGATCCATATTGGTCCTGCCAAACGAGATGCTCATTACATATTGGCCGAGATTTGTATATTAATCTCTACTCGTTGTAGAACTTTTTCATGAATTCACAATGACTCTTAAACTTAAATTGATGGATAAGTAAGGTGTAAGAATATGTTCATTACATTTGAGCTTTTAATATGCAAAAATAAATATAAATATACCTTAATAATCAGATTAGAAGCTATGAAGTAATCAGAATCCACGATCAAAGAAGCACTATTAATCGTCCCATATTTTCTAGCCGTACCATCAAATTGCAAAGTGGTCATTTTACCAGATCCAAATAATGTAATAAAAGGCTTGGTTCTATCGATTTTGATTTTCTCATTATAAACTCCATCACCAATATCTACAATCACACGTTGTTTATTCCCAGAAGGAATGCTTTGGATTGCTTCCGTTACCGTCTTAAAATCTCCCTTTCCGTCTTGTCTCACCTTAATTGTTCGACGTTTGCTCTCCGCCTTATAAAGCAAAGGGTCTAAGGTCTTTTTACGTTGTTGGTAAGGCTTTATATTATCGAGGAACCATTTGGTTACCTTGGATTTTTCGGCTGGAACGGGCGTCTTGTCATCAGATGTAACTGTTGTAGCAGTTACAAGAATCAAAACTATGGCATATTGCATACTCCGAATGATGTAAGTCATTTTTCTTTGTTATGTTAATGTTGATTTGCTTAGGAGGTGGTTTTTGCAAGTTCTTATAAGTTAGCAGAAAGAAAACTAAAAATTGTAGGATTGAGAGAATTCTTCGGTTTCTTTCTTGTTCCTCATATTAACATGTTGGTTTTATGTATGGTGGAATCAACCTACACTAGCTTTCTATTTAAATCAGCGTATTGCTTTACGTGGCATTAAATTCATTTAAGATTAAACAAATTGTAAATCTTTTAATCTTTGTTATAGACAAGCAAAAAAGTTTGAAATTTCTCAAGGGTAGGGAACTAATTAAGATCTAAAACAAAAAATAAAATATATGAGCCTTAAATTAACATATAGTTTTGTTTATTTAAAAAACTAATATGCAAGTCTCAAGAATTGCGTGGATTTCTCAAGTATGTACAAAAAATGAATTAAACCCTATATTACCTGTATGGTGTTCAAAATCTTAGCATATGAGCTATGTGGTATACTTAGTTTGTGACATTTGGCTATTCATAAAAATAACATCTCCATGTAAATGTATGTTTTGATTAATTAGAATATACAATTATTTTGATTAATTAGAATATATAATTATTTTAAAAAAATTAATAATAAAATAAAGCAAATCACTAAATCAAGTGAAGCTTTAAACCGTCTTTGTCACTCACATGAAAATCGTTTTAAATAGGTTATATGCTTTTAAATTAGAATTTCACGTTAGACAAACATTATCAAATCAAACTACAAGTGTCAAATGTTACAAATTAAAATACCAAATAGATCATAATTAAAGATCCAAATGACAACATTTTTGGATACTAAATTGTAGATGATTTGGCAAGAGTTGATCAATTTTAGGGTCATACCTTCTTGCATTTGCACAAGGGAGAGTGTTGAGGGTTGCATTGCTATGAATATTGTAACAATCTGATCCGGAAAGAGTGGCGTTAAGGTAGGAAGTGTAACACAGTCGACATGAATGAACTGAATCCCACATCAAAATTATAAATAGAGACGAGAGAGATGAGACTTATATGTAAGATGTGGATCTAACAGTTGTACTCACATGGTCAATCACCGTTAGATCAGAATCTAACTGTGGAGATTAGTTTGGTGATTTCATTAGTAACTAATCTCCACCGTTAGATTCTGATCTAACGGTGATTGACCAAATTATATTTGGTCAATCATTGACCATGTGAGCAACATTGGTGGATCTAATACATGTATGATGTGTTTTAAAGCCGTTCCACCTAATGGTGATGGATTATGGTCAGGGCGGACAATATCTACTTGGTATTAGGTTTGAGAGTTACAAATATTATAAAAAAGCATCATGATTATTATTAAGTTTTTAAGAGGTTGGAATCCTAACTTTAGCTTAATGAAACCTCAGATTCTCATGAGAATCTGAGGTGATCATGATTTAATCTTTGCCAACTAATGATCTTATTGTTTAGTTTGGTGATTCTAACATAAACTGTTAATGCTAATTCTTTTTTTGGTTAGTCTAATGTGAATTATACTAACTGGTCAAAATTTGCAACATGACAAGAACTCTGGTCCATCCTATGGTAAAAACCATATCCAACATATGAGAAGAAAGGTCATGTTTGTTCTCTCCGCAACAAAGAGGGACACACTATAGCAACTTGCTTCAAAAAGCGTGGTTAGCCACCCAATTTTAAGTACATGATGAAGAAGTTTGTTGCTAATATGGTAGTAGAAGAATATGCGAATATGACTTTGAGGTTACACCAGAGCAATGAGAAAAACTTTTGAAGAACTTGCAAGTATATTAGTAATGGGCCCAATTATTAAAAATAAAATGAGAAACATGTCATCTTATTGGAAAATGATTGACGTGAAGAAAGAAAATGTATTTCTGACATATTTTTATTTGTGGTTTAATGGTCCAATGCCATAACAGAATTTCTAGAAAGAAAACTATATACTACTCCCATCTTATATATATTACATGTCATTTTTTCCGAATTTTCTTATTTCATAATACATGTCATTCTGTTTTAATCCATGCACATTATATAAAGTTTTTCAAATGTATCATTTTATAAGTTGGTCATCCGTCTAGAGAATTAAAATCTTACATTCTCCATTAACTCACTCATTCAGACAGTTCAACCGCTAACTCGTAAATCGAACACAAGTTAGAGGAAATTTAGTTTTTCATGATCACTATATAAAATGTCAAAATGTTACAACATGAAAAAACTCTAACATATTAAGCACCAGTGGGTGGAACTAGCCATTTAGAAGCTTGAATGTAACCAAGATTTAGATATTTTTTAGCTCCAACAACGTCTAAATTTTTCGTAAATGGTGCACGTCCTTTAAGATCTGCTCCTACTCCTGTATTTTGAAATTCACCAAATGTGAACCTGCAATTTCAAAATAACATTTCATGAGTGTGCATATGTATATTCACTAATTTAACACAAAATGATTGTTCAATTACACAAAAGTTTGCTGGAAATATCATTAATAAAACTTGATTAACTAGTAATTTGCTGTTCTAAAAGAAAAAAAGAAAATTGACAAGAGGCCAGATACTAAATTAGTTATAAATTAGTTATAATTAGGTAATCTAGCTATTGAAACTATAACAATAAATAAGAACACACAATTTGTAAGTACTACATTAAGGCCGATATACATTTTCTAAAATTTGTTGTGTGTCCACATTAGTAAAGTCTATAAGTGATGATGTCAACATAAATTGTCAACTTAGAACTAAAGTAGCATAACATAATTTCTCAAAATTATTCTTTTTTCTTCATATCAATTTTGTCAATATGAATTTTGATGAACTGAAAATGAAAAATTAAATCTCATATAGACACAGGTACTTACAATTGTGGTTTATTAAAGGCATCCCATGCTGTAGGATGAATAGCGTTGGTGATGCTGCAATAAGAAAATATCACCTCCGCCATTTTCTGCCATGCTCGACCCAAGTATGTCACTCCTGGAGTATCTCCAGTAACAATGCAATGTACAAATGAAAATCCAGAATCTTCATTTTTTTCTTGCTTTCCTTGAGCTGTTATCACTGTAGTCCATTCTTGTTTCAAAGTATGTATCTCAGACAACTGCATATATTTTTTTCAATTATATCAAAACTGTAAGTATTCTCATTAATTATTAGAAGTAGATAATCAAAATATAATTTGTTTTATAATTACCAAATATAATGACTTTCCACTCCCGAAAATAAAATCAATTGTGCCTTCAATATAACAGCTCTTAAAAAAGTGTCGGCCCTTCTCATCCAAGAGCGTGTCTTGATATCCATAAAATTTGCAACTATAGAAAGCTGCCATGTCCCCACCAATCCTGAGATTAAACGTGTTAGATCGATCATTATGTTGTCGTGTTAGAAGTTGATAATTCTACCTAAATGCAACGGCCTGAGCTCCTGCACTGCTTTGGGCTGCTGCGTCCGCTTTAGTTGGCTTTGGTGCCGTATTCTAATAACGAATAGGTAGAAATTAAGGGAACGGGTCTAGTTTGCAACTAATGTTTTTGGAAAATAAAAATAATACCTTTAATGCCTTAAATGACAAAAAGAATTGTCAACTTTTCCAATGTAAACCAAATTTAGAATGGGTCTTAGTATTTGTACGCTATAAATATATTTACAATGTTATGTTAAAGAATACCTTAAAAATAATATGGCAGGCAATGAAGTAATCGCCCTGAACATCGACAGTGGCACTATCATAAGTTCCATATTGCTTTGCAGTACCGGCAGATTGAATAATAGTTCCAGGTTCTCCGAAAAATGTAATAAACGGCTTAGTTCTTTCGACTCTAATCCTCTCATTATATACTCCTTTCGCGATGTTTATGACTACACGATTTGTATTACCCGATGGAATACTTCTAAGAGCTTCATTTATGGTCTTAAATTGGCCACCTGGACCTACTTTAATTTGTTTCCGAGTCTTCTCGGCCGTTAGAAGCACTGCATTGAGTCCAGTTCACTTTATATTTTGTTTAAACCAAGGTTCTACTGCAGCTTTATCAGCAGGAATTTGGGATAAATCATCTGAATTTACTCTTATAACATCGGTTGAAATAACAAGGAACAACACCCACCTCACTGTAACTGTAAATCTAGTTTTTCTTATCTCCATTTTTTCTACTTGTTTGTAAGTGAATCTTAATTTTAGGTTTCTTAAATTGTTACCAATTATTAATATGTGATTGACAACATGATCAATTTGCCATTACATAAGGCGAATCTTACGTTTATCCAAGTTTATTTTTGTAATGGTTGTTTTGTTCTAAAGCTATTTATATCAATCCGAAAAGAATTATTTTACAAATTTTTTTAAGAAGAATTAATTAACAATTACATACTTAACATTTAATATTTATATTTATATTTATATTTATATTCTCATGGAAACCAAACTTATCATAATAGATTTATTACATATCGGAATAACATATTCGACATAATTTAATACATAATTTTTAAAAAAAAAGTCAATTCGAGTCCTCATGAGCTTTTAGAGTGTCTTGTTAGCTCTATGAGCTTGTTTAAAGTGACATAATAAACCCTTTAAGTTCACGTAGGAGAATAAAAGTCTGTCCATTTTGTCTTGTATTCTACAAAATTCAGTTCAGTACTCGTATTCCAGTTCAGTAAGTTCAGTTTAACTCACAATTCAACTCACAAAAAGTATATCACTTATTGTTACAAGTGAAAAAAGCAAATATATCGGTTTAAACAAGTTTTCAGTGACCAATACATCACTTTAAACAAATTTAAGTGGCAAATAAATAATTTTAAGCAAGTTCAATGAGCAAACAAGACACTATGTAAATTTAAGGAGTCAATCTACTTTTTTTTGTCCATGTTCAAGGAATTTATAATGTATTAAGCCCCTTACATGAATTAATTAAGTACTAATTTCAAACTTAACTGATGTGCTCTTGAGATCAACATTCACTCACGGTTTCTCCCTCCAGGGATGTGTGTTTGGTCCAGATCCAAACTTAACTGATGTTTTTTCCATTCGGGAAGCTCTTAGCTGGATCAAAGATCGTTGGTGGATGAGGTCGGTGGATGAGATATTGGAATCGACCTTCAACCTCAGTTTTCCCTTTCAGGAGTATGTGTTTCGTTCAGATCCGATCTTAATTGAAGCATTTTCTGTTCAAGAAGCTCTTAGTTGGATCAAGAACTGTATTTGGAGTCATGTTGAAGTTGAATCGACCTTGTTGATAGTTTTGCAATTGATGGCCCGCCCGTTAGAGGTTTTTTCACCTTTTAACGGCATAGTCAAAGATTGTAGGTTGTTGCTTAACGAGCTCTCCAGTTGCTCTATTGCGTTTGTTCAACGCTCGATCAATATTGTCGCTTCTTTATGTGCTAGTCGTTTTTATTTTTCAAATCCTAATTATTGGGGTAAGTGGTTATCTGTACTCCCCAATGTTTCTTGTAATGAGTTGATTTGTTTTTCGTAATAATATTGTTTTCTTTTGTAAAAAAAAAAAGAAGTACTGATTTCAAAGTTGTAATATTTTCAGGTGGTATTATTAGGGGAAATAGGGTGTTAACTACATCAATTTTCAGCCATTGCATGAAGTAATGCTGCTGTGATTTTTTGGTTTTAGACGTTGAAATGGACCTTGAAAAGATCTTGTTCTTTTTTTTTAGTTCTCCTTTTAATTAGATTAATTTCCTTTTTCCTTTCAATAAATGGGATTAAGAGCAGCCAGTTGCAAAGATCAAAACTAATTAAGTTGAAAATAAGTTTTTTTTCTCAATTTATTTTTCTTGCATGAATACTTCTAAGTGTATATGCATGCATGCCCTGTAGTCACAGTTGATTCAGAATTATTTTTTCGTTAAAAATTGTTCTGGTGATATTCTATAGCAAAACAATTTAAATCAATTAATGGCCAAGTCAGGCAAAAATTCCAATATTTTTTATTATTATTATTAAGCATTGGGGACATAATATATAGACTACACAAGTAGCTAAAATTCCAATAATTTGAAGAATTTCTAGCTATTAGCTCGAAGCAGCCACTTAGAAGCTTGAATATAGCCGAGAGTCAAATATGGCTGAGCTGCTTTTGGGCTAAGCCGAGTGCTGAATTTAACACGTCCGGCAGCATTTGCTCCTGGTCCGCTGTTCTCAAATTCTCCGAACTTCATATTTCTGTAATTAATTACTTGTGTAAATTAGACAATAATCATAATATATATGAATGATAATTATCTAGTGCCAAGAATTAAAATTGAAGTAATTATGATCCACATTTTTGCTTAATGCTTTTGAAGAAAACCCTTATCATAATTATATAAACAATGAATTTATAAGAAGAGGGACTTGAACCCCGATTTCCATATGTGTATCAGAATTAGATAAACAAAGAAAAAGTAGAATGAAATTTATATGCGTACCCAATAGGTTTGCCACTGCTGTCCCAGCCTTCGGGAAGAACGGCTTTGCTGATAGTAGAATAAGAATAAACGACGTCGGACCAAGACATCCAAGCTCGGCCTAAGTATGTATCACTTACGCCGTCTCCTGAAATTGTACAATGCACAAATGAAAATCCAGAATCTTCATTCTTCTCTTGCTTTGCTTGTGCTGCTATCACCGTCTTCCATTGCTCATTTACCACATGAATCTCGCATTGCTAGTTCATTCATTTTATAAACTCACATTAATTATAATTGTTATAACAATAATTAATCAAGTAATTTAATTACTTATTTACCAGATAAAGGGATTTTCCGCTCCCGAAAATAAAATCAATGGTGCCTTCAATGAAACAAGACTTGAAAAAATGGCGACCAGTCTCATCCAGGAGAGTATCTTGATATCCATAAATTTTGCAGCTATAAAAAGCTGCTTTATCGCCTGAAATTCTTAAAGCAACTGCTTGAGCTCCAGATTTGGCTTGATCCATATTTGGTCTTGGTGATGAATTCTAATATTTCCAATAACAAATCATTATTTTTTTCTTTAAAACAATATATATTGATCAAACCAGTTAATACCATTTGAAATTAAGAAATGCTAATTACTTTTGAACTCAAAATGTGTATAACACAGATTCTCGACTGTAATGATTATAGTTCTATTAATAATGAGACACATCTCAATTTGGCTAGTTTTGTAATTAACTCGTTGTGGAATTTAAACCCTCAATTAGTTTATGTGAGGTTTTGTGTACGGTTCCTGAGGATAACACTAGAGTAAGATGTCAGAGAAACGAACAGTCGTGAAAGATAAATAGGGACATGAACGAATTAAACCAATAAGTTTTGGACGAAACTAGATAACTTCCATATAATCTTAAACTTAAGTTTTTCTTAATTAATTTGTATTCATTTAGACCAGGCTGAACGCATACCTAATTGGGCTGAAAATTAGTTGATTTACTAGAAATAAAAGAAAAATAAAACCTAATTATTTGAAAAAAAAAATAGCCAAAAAAGAAACGTAAACATATATTTAAGAGATTAATATAAAAAATATTGATGGACTGCCTTAATTACTAGTTTAACCTTAGTTAATTGACAATATATAATATGAGGGCTGGTGGGCTCGAGTGCTGGACTAAGCTCGTGTTAGGCCCAACAGAACGTCGAATAGTTATTCTAGCCTAACCTATGATAGACGGGCTTGGAAGTCGACTCATTCTATAAGTTTCCTTGAATAGGCTCGTAGACCGCCAAACGTTACATACACATTGTCAAGTCTTACCGATGAAAGACGGGATTGGGCGGGCCAACATGCTAATGATTACGGGTCTACACTATGCTAACATGTCATAGAACAATTGAACCTAGAATTTAACTAAAGAATGAGTTAGTAATATAAGTACCTTGACAATAATATAAGCAGCCTTGAAATAATCAGACAAGACAATAAGAGTTCCAGACTTAAATGTTCCAACTTGCTTAGCAGTAGCAGCATATTGCAAAATAGGCATAGCAGTAGGAGAGCCACGTAATGTAACAAAAGGCTTTGTTTTAGGAATTAATATCTTCTCATTATAAATTCCAGGCCCGATATTAACTGTCACACGTACTTTATTACCTTCTGGAATACTTGCAATTGCTTCATTAATTGTCTTAAAATCTCCCTTTCCATCTTGTCTTACCGTAATTGCTCTGCGATTAATCTCAGCGGCTTCTAAGACAGCATCTAAAGTGCCTTTCCGTTGTTCAAGGGATAAAACATTGGCTTCGAACCATGCATTTACTTGTGCTCTATTTGCCGGAATCGGTTTCAAATCGTCACAGCTTACTAATTTGGTTGAAACAGCAAAAATGGCTAAAATGTAAACACAGCGCCAAGCACTTGTTTTGGCGCTGGTTTTTAAATGATTTGCCATTAATTGTGACTGTTTAACTAACTTTGTCCTTGGCTTTGATTATTGAGGGGAATTTTATTTTATAGGTTTATTTACTGAACAGAAATTGTTATGAACTATTGGATTTAGAGGATTCTTCGGTAATAATATGTTTTTACCATTTATTTTTCTGTATTAAAATTCTCTCAATGTGGGTTATTAGCTAATTGTTCAGTTAAAGAAGCCAATCTAAGTTTGGAAAAACATTTCGGTTTCCAACTGTTTTTTTATCAATTTAGTCCACTTAAATTGTACATGTATTGTAAAAGGTCTACTGTATTAGAAGAGTCGTCCTGTTTCAAAAAAATTGAAAATAAATCGTCCGTTTTCTTTTTAATTTGAAAAACAAACCAATTTTTTCATGTAGAGATTAGAAACCAAACCTAATTACTAAATTCTGTTGAATCAATTAGATTTTATATTTTGGTTGATTTGCATAAATGGTGGTCCTTTTCAAATGGAGTTGGTTCAATTGTATAATACAATATTATACTCCGTAGCCATCTCATTCTCATGGGAACGTAGATAGCCAGGACGATCTTAACCAGCTTGAGTTGACATTATACTAAAAATCGAAATTTTGGTCTTCACAATATATGTAATTTGTTTCGATACCACATATTATTAGGCTTCCTAATCTAGCATGTCAAAAATTAAAGAGTAAATGTAAAAGAAAAAGAAGAGGTTTGATATTATTATTTGGTCCTTAAATTTATCCAAAAAAGTTATTAGCCTTTAAACATTTATATTATTCCCATTTTCTTTTTATATATTATTCAGATTTTCAAGGAGCCAATTAACTTTTTAGACGAATTCAATTGTGTATATTTAAACAAATTGAAAGAGCTATTACAACAATATAAAAACTCTAAGAGGTTGTTTGGTATACATGGAAATTTAATTCTCGTAGGAAGTTTCAATTTATAAAAAATTATTTTCCTAGTGTAATTCCCATGAAATAGCTTCAATGTGATTAAGGAATTTGAAATTCATGGGAATTTTCAAGGGGGGTGGGTGGGTGTTTAATTTCCCACATTATGTGGGAATTTGAAATTCCCATAAATTTTGAATTACCCCATTTTCTCAATTTCATATCAACCAAACAACTAAACAAATTATTGAAATTTTAACTATTGCCCATATAAATTTATGTATACTAAGGATCTTAAAATTCTAACCGTAATGTTCAAGTGGTTCTTGAATGTCCAAATTGAATTTGGACATTGACCATTAAATCTAACAATTCCGTTTACATGCACATTAAAAATTACACCCTAGACACTAAAAACTAAACCCTAGACCCTAAATCATCAACCCTAGATGACGTGGTACTCCGAATTAATAATTCGATGACACGTCACATGTTAGTATCTAGGGTCGATGATTTAGGGTTTAGGGTTTAGTTTTTAGTGTCTAGGGTCGATGATTTAGGATCTAGGGTTTAGTTTTTAGTGTCTAGGGTTTAGTATCTAATGTGCATATGAACGAAATTGTTAGATCTAATGATTAATGTCCAAATTTAATTTGGACATCCAAGTACCACTTGAACATTACTGTTCCTAGTAAACGAACATTAAACAACTTTAATTCTTAAAATTGTTTATCAGCATTCTAGAAATGAATCATGAAAATATTTCTTTCTATTCTTGGACTTATTATCCAATTTTGTGGTGAAACCCTCACAAGGCAAAGAATCCCTTGATTTCTTTACAACTTGGGTTTGATTTTATTTTTATCTTTTTTCGGAAATATTATCAATAATTTTGGAATTAATTTGGTATTAGAATCCTCTCAGGATTCGGTAGTTTATAATCATAATTACTTTACTGTTGTATATATTTTTCAGTTTGGATAATAGCTATTTAGGAATCATGGATAAAGTTAGGTAGAGAAAGGGTTGGGGATAGAAGGAAAAGAAGATTTAGATGTAAGATTTCTTTTAAAGAGCTTGTAAAAGTGAAAGAAATAAAATTTAGATGTAAATATATTGGTTGAACCGGCTCAATCAATAATAACAATTAATAAGGATTAGTGTACAAAGGGGAAAAAATACTGATTGACTTGTTGATTTTTAAGCGTTGCTTTGACTTTCAAATATGCTTAAAATGATTATTAACCACTTAAATTTGTTTAAAATTCATATGCTTTATGAATTATTGGTCTAGGCTATAGTCATTTTGTTTTTCCCTTATTTTGTCTATACTTTGTCTTTTTTACCATTGGATTAGTTTTTAACCCATGATCCAATGGTTGACAAAACAAAGTAATGATTACTTTGTGAAAAACAAAGTGACCATAGAATATCCCTAAATTACTTATATGGATATATTATTTCTGTATATGTGTATAAAATGACACTCGCTATTTTGTAATATTCACTATTATTTTGACACGTAAACTCAGAATTAAAATGTTGCTTTAACTTTCAAATATGCTTAAATGAATGATTATTAACCAGCTCAGTTTGGTTAAAAGAACCAATTTTCTTCATGAACTACCTATATGGATATATTCTCCCTGTGTACTTGTATAAAATAACACTCATTTTTTTTGTAAAATTTACTCTTATTTTAACACGCGGACTTAAGAACTTAATTCCAATCTGTTTTTTGGCCAAAGCTTTTTTCTTTTGAAGGGTTTTAGCCAAAGCTTTTAATGTATATATAAATAATAATAATAATAATAATAATAATAATAATAATAATACAACTTGTTTCCTTATTAGAAAGGTGTAGGCTATGGTGACTTTGTTTTTAAGTTACTTTGTTTGTACTTTGCTTTATTCATCATTAGATCATTTTTCACCCCATGATCTAATGGTGGACAAAACAAAGTAATGGTTACTTTGTCAAAAACAAAGTGACCATAGAATTTCCCTATTAGAAAATATACAAATTGTACAACACAAAATCGAAATTAATACACATGTGGTATTATATGGATGACATTGTGCGCAACTAATTTGACATCACATATTCAAAGTCAAGAGAAATTCTAGAATACATCAATAATTTAACGACATATGATGCAATTTAGAGTTCAGGATTCCTTTTTTGATGTCTTGAATTTTGTAATAACCTTCTACAAAATATTTCATTAAATAACCATTTGTAATGTTAATATTATTTTTTACGGTATTTGTACTGTTAACATTTATTTGTTTGTTTCCCTTACCAAATAAAATATTTATTTTTTTTTATTGAAAACATGTTACATTAAAACTTAACGAAGATTACACTTGTCGGAATTAACGTAATTAACAAGACAAGGCGGGACATGAGAAAACAAAATAACTTGAAATCAACAAGAACACCAGCTCCCATAACTTCAATCACAACATTCTTATTCAAAGCATCAACAATATTCGAATTATCGGTGTCCAAAATAATATCAGAAAAACCTTAGTTCCAGGTCACTTCACAATCTCGAATCAACGCTAGCATCTCAGCAGTCTTAAAAAAAGTTATTTATTTATTAATCTTCCTATCAAAATAATAATGATTGACTAATGCACCACTTGTCATCAAATTATTGGCTCCCTGCACAAATGACAAGATGCACCAAGTGAATCATAAAATATCTCAAAGTGCGTTTAAAACTTAGTGTTTTATTTATATTTTATTAAAATAATTAACTGAAACATCATTAAGTAAATACACATGTTATTGTTAATAATTTATCGGTTAAAATGTATATAACATTAAATTATTGATCTCGTGGATAGATTACTATAGTAAAATCTATTGAATGAGTCGTGAAATTCAGTTGCGAATACAAAACGTTTTTAATTTGATTGGGGGACTGATTTACTCATGGGTGAAATTCCTTCGAGGAAGCCGGATTGATAGGGCGAACACTCAAATGTTCTAGCTAGAGACGAAGGTGGTCAGAACCATCCTTACAATAATATAGTTTTGACGACTGGGGGCCTAAGACCTCTCACTGCCTTCGCCCCTCGTGTAATTGACTCGCATTCAAAGTTTCAACCTTAATTTTTACATCAGTATAATTTGGAGATGGAAATAAAAATAAATTTACTAAATTAAATGTTTCTTTATCACAACATTTACCTATTTCAACAATAATTAATCAAAACATTTAAGTATGTTACCCTAAATTCAAAACTTGAAATCTTGTTACCATGAAATCCTCAAAATCCCAAGAGGTTTTAACTGATGTAAATGAGCCTATAAAAACACCATTAAACACCATAACTGCACTAATCATACCAAGGGTTTCACTTTCAACACCCAGAAAATGAAACTCACTTGGCTTAATTGTGTTTATCTCTTAACCACAATTCTTGTTTTTCCAACCAAATCAGTATTTGGTGACGATAATTCCCCAATTCCAGAAGATAGATCTCAAGTAGAGCCATGGTTTCAAGCCAATGTTTTACCCTTTTCAAAACGGGAACAACGTACTTTAGACGCTGTTCTGAGAATTGCTGAGAGGAAGCGTGTAGAAATTAGAGTAAGAAAAGACGGAAGGGGAGATTTTAGGAGTGTTAATGAAGCAATCGCGAGTATTCCTGACGGAAATTGGCGACGAGTAATTATCAATATCGCGCCTGGTATTTATAATGAGAAGATTTTGATTCCTCAGACTAAGCCTTTTATTACATTGCGAGGATATTCAGCTTCGGCTATGCCAGTTTTGCAATTTGGGGGCACTGCTAAGCAATATGGAACTTTCAGTTGTGCTACTCTTATTGTTATGTCTGATTACTTCAATGCTGTTTATATCACTATCAAGGTACGTACTTACATCACTCGTTAATTGAGAATTGTTTTCCTATGATGTTCGGTTTTTCGATTTGTATCATTTAGTTTCGGTTTTACATTTTACATGATTTAATTCTGTTCGGTTTTGGAATGAAAATTCCAATATAAGGAGCTGAACAATTTAGGGTTTTAGTGAACTGAACACCGTGTGACATTCAAATTGGTATTTAGCTTTGTTATTCATTTTTGTTTTGTTTTATATGGCGTTCAAATTAGTGATTGTAATTAAAGGAAAAGAAAATATTGTAGTTTAGGAAGAGAATAATATTAAACTGGTTCGAAATTACCTAAAATTTTGATAACAATTAAAATCGGCTAAAAAAACCCGTTGAACTAGCCGATTGAATTACCATTGGTTTGGCAGGTTGACTGGTTCGAATTCCATCTTTGTTTTTGTTAAGGTAACTCTTAAATAAATATTTAAGAGTTAATTAAAGGTTTAATTGCTGCTGTTGTTATAATTAATTTTTCTACTCAATTTCATTTGTTTTCATTTTTTACCAAACACTTTTTATATTTTGTTAATTTGGAATTGAAAGTCGAAATGTAGTTTGAAAAAATGGAATCTAACGGACACTCGACTTGATTAATTCGTTTGGTCCAAACATCATGCATAATATTTCGAGAATGCTTAGTATTTTACCTATAAATTTATTTTTGGTTTATTGATTAGAATTCTACACCAAGGCCGAATAAAGCTGAAGCTAAAGCTGGTGCTCAAGCAGTTGCCTTAAGACTTGCCGGTGACAAAGCAGCCCTTTACAACTGCAAAATTTACGGATATCAAGACACTCTCTTGGATCAAACCGGTCGTCATTTTTTCAAGTCATGTTTAATTCAAGGCACTGTTGATTTTATTTTCGGCAGCGGAAAGTCCCTTTATCTGGTAATTTATTGTATTTACATTTTTTGAACAGTTAGTATAGTTAAATGTAATCTTAATTCAATCAATTAATTAATGGATGCAGCTATCAGAGATTTATGTGGTAAAAGAGCAATGGAGAACAGTTATAACAGCGCAAGCAAAGAACGAGAAGAATGAAGATTCTGGATTCTCTTTCGTACATTGCAATATTTTAGGTGCGGCTGAAAATCTTTAACACGATTATAATTTTAGTATCGTTTGTATTAGATTTAACCTTAGTAACATATAATAACTTATTTTGACACCCTTAATTTCAGGAAAGGGCTCACATAATACGTATTTGGGACGAGGATGGTTAGATTACTCCAACGTCGTATATTCCTACTCTACCATGAGCACAGTCATTCTTCCTCAAGGATGGGACAACACTGGGAAACCCAAACAGTATACTCCTCAATATATTTATTTCTTTACATTATTTAGTTTAATTCTTCACACTCCATCAATTAATATATAATTGTCTAACTATTACATTAAACATCACCAAACACCCGCCTGGTCCTAGTTAACATATTGGAGCAGCTTAATCATCTAGTCATGATTCTCAATTTTGCAATATGGAATGTACTTGACGTTAAAATTTTTGTGGGAATAAATAACTGTGAAATTAATTGCAGAAACATGATATTTGGAGAATTCCATAACACCGGACCAGGAGCTAACTACAATCAGCGGGTGGACTACAGTACTCGGCTTAGCCCATCAGCGGTTCAACCATATCTAACACTGGGTTATATTCAGGCTTCTACGTGGCTGCTGCCAGCTGATAGCTAATCTTGAACCAGCAATATTGTTTGTAAATGTTGAGAAAATGAAAAAGGGAACAAAGGTTTCTTTTTTGTTTTCAATATACAGAACTTCTATTGTTTAGATTTTCATTTTATTGGTTAATGAAATTAACTTGTGTCTAAAGAAACAACAAATTAGGGTGCATCTTCCTTTTAAGTAAAGAAAGAATTGTTAGTCTCTCAAAAATGTTCGGTAAAGGAATTCAATCATTTTTATAATAATATTTTTGATTTTCTTTACTTTTTTTTTGGGCGGATTGATTTTCTTTACTTGTTTCAACTTTAACTTCCATCTGCCCAACTTTAAAAAAAAAAAACCCTCATTAACTATTCATCAGTGTAATTCAGGAATATTTAGTTCATGGACTTACCTTTAGGGACAAAATCTAAATTTGTAATTCCATGGACTTACCTTTAAGGATACAAATCTAAATTTATCTTTAATCACCTCTATAACAAGTGGATTCCAATAGTGGGAGATGCATTTGCACCCGTCTTGGGATGAGTTAAGAGTGTCGACTTCAATTATGTAAGCCTAAAATTATTCTAAGTATAAATTTATTTTGATCCAAATTTCATTCACATTAAAGTTAAGGATAAAAACTATTAAGAAAGTAATAATTTGTACTCCCCAAAATTTGTTTGGACAAATTTAAACTTTTAACTTTACACATCTTAGGTATTCAATGATTATATAGATAACATTAATTTTTTTTAAATAATTATAAAAGTATTTAACACTTTTTTTTTCCAAATATACATTAATGTGTATAGGGATAATACTTTTAACCGAATAACACAATTTACACCGACAACCCAATTAATATGACACAGGAACATAATATCATTTTTCTATGGTATTTATTTTTATCATATATAATCATATGATGAAACATACATGTCGTAATATAAAAAACGTTTGAATACAAATCCGAACTTACCTCTATTAATATTTACAAGAGAGAGAGAGAGAGGATAAAAGCAAAATCAAATACTTTTCCATGAATTGTTACAGTTGAGATGCTTAAAATTTGCAAAAGCAGAAGTGTGATTGTTCATATTCATCTTCAAATTGTTCCAAGTATGAATAACATCCATAAGATCAGCAATCTTAGCACTTATAGTCCTGCAACAATTAGCATGAACTGTACTTACTTCCCTTATATCCTTGCTTTGTTGACAAAACCCACTAAAATATTTGGTATCCAAAAACCTAACGCCAACTCCAAGCTGTCTGAAAATACCTTCTTCCAACATATTTTGTAAGACATCTTGCTCTTTAAGTCCGACGGAGCTGTCTTTCTTTGCATACCATGACTCAAATAATGATATTGTCTTGTTGTTTGATCTTATCATGTAAAATCCTGTGTTTATTCGGTTCCTTTCCGACCACTCATTGCCGTTGAATTTATCTGTGCTTATTTGTATGTCTATGTTTTCGTTCTGAATCAGTCTCGGAAATGGATTCCTTAGCCACATTACATCTGTGTCCTGAACACATCAAAATGTATATCTATTTTCAGGATTCCATAAAAGTAAGTGTTTGTGTATAATTGTGAGTTAAGAATACTCGAGAGTGTGCACGAATCTAAACTATTTCTTTAAAAATTGCTTAGAATGACTCGATAATTGTAAACTAATTTAAACTGGTTTCATTAATATCCGATTAAAAAAAGTAATAATTATGAAACGGAAGAAACCATACCGTAAAAATGAAACTGTAACCTCGTTTAAGAACGTCTCCAAGAAAGAGTGTTCTTCTCCACATCATCCTTATAAAGTCATCAGACATGTAGATTTTCTCACGGTCGAAATCAACACCATTAGTCTTGAGTTTGTAGCAATGAAGGCGGAGAAAGATGCAACGGTTATAGGAAGTTTGATCCATAGTAACAAGCAAAAGATGATTGACCAAATGTCTTGTATCATCACCAAACCAGAAGCTATCTAAGAACAAATCTAGCATTGGCTTATCTCCTTCTACATAAGCTTTGTTCACTATTGTTATTATTAAACTCTTGTTTCCTGTTGATGCCTCTGCCAATGCTGCATCAAGGCTTCCCTTCTGCCTATTGCTCTATAATGTGCAAAAAAAAAAAAAAAAAAGATTTGGTCAAATGATGTTGAATTTGTGTAGGAAATTATGTGAATTGTGGTTAATTAAGCTTTAAGTTAAGCATAACTTGGTACATAATAATAATTATCCGTATAAACAATGACATAACACAGAGGATCATACGGTATGTTGAGCTCTGATCCTACGGGGCAACACGTTTATCAGTCAGGTGCACCTATCGCAAAATGTATGGATTCTCCATAAGAGGTAAGGGTTAAAAATACACCTAACATGTTCGGCAGGTTCAATGATACAAGAAATTCTATAAATACTTTATTACATACACTCGACCAATCAAATAATGCCACATGCAACTATTAATTTCTTTAACACTATAATCAGTTTATATAATTGGTTTAATGTATCTCTAGTAACAAAGTAGAAGTTGTCTAATAATAGTATTATAGAACTAAGGTTTTCAAAGATGTGATTTTCTTCTAGCATAAATTTGTCCATTTTCAAGCGAATTTTGAAAATTTTCAAATCAGTAATTCAAGCAGGAAACTCTTGAAAAATGGCAAATCCAAACTAGAACGGAAAAATAAGCAAAATTACATCCTCAAAACCATTGACAGTACAAATAAACCCGTATGATACGGCCCGTAGTTAAGGGTGTGCAAGGACATGGACATGGACATGGACATGGTATTCCCGGACATGGACACGGTGTCTCCAATACCAATGTAATTTTTAAAAGATAGCCCTCATAAATTACCCTTAAAATAAAAAAAAAACAAACACTGAATGGATACGAAAACGAAAACACTAGTACCAATAGAACCCGTATTTAGGGCATTTTAAACCCTTAGACCATCAATAAGTTTCAACTAAGTCCAGTTTGATACTAGTAAGCATCAAGATATAAGTACATGTAATAATATACTCAACTGAAATAGGTAGGAAGATAATAAAAGTGGCATACTCACAGTGTTGGATTGTTGGGAAGAACAATTATGATGATATTGTTGCAGAGAAAAGAAGGGCTTATTTGATCCAACGGGATTTGAGATGAACACAAATAATGAAACAATGAAGAAAAAACCTAACAAAATAGCAGCAATATTATTGCAGCTGCTGCTTGATTTTCGGACTTGAATAAAGTCTTTGGAAGAATCCATCATCATGTGCTTAGCTGCTAATTTTTTTCGACAGATATCTGAATTCATAGTTAGAAACAGATAATTATTAATTAAGGAGAAAGAAAAGAAGTTTAAGTTTGTTAGAATTCTATTCTCATACAATTTTACGCATTTCAGGATTTACTTTAAATAAATGGAAGTCAAGAAGTTTGAAAGATTATTATATATCGGACTTACAATTTATTGAGTTTGGATTTTATTTTATTTTATTTATTTGTTTTTTCGTAATTAGACAATGAATGCCGTGTGACTTACCCTCTCCTTTCTTTATTTTTTTTTTCCAATTACTATTATGTAGAAATAATAATAATAATTATGTCATGCTTTTTCTACCTTCTCTTCTCATGCAATTCACATACCTTTATAAGTTATAAAACAATGTCGTTAAAACAAGTAAAATAAATGTGAATATAACTTCTTCTTTTTTAGGAGAGGAAATGTGATTATAACTGACCCCAATGTTTGTGTTACTCAAGCAGATATTCTTGTTGGCATTGTTCTCAACGTGTTATGGAGCATAAAATGTGAACATATGAACGTAGAAATTCTAGTTTACTAAAAAATGCCTTGAAAAATTGACCAAACACGTGTGCTAAACACTTGTCCCAAATACTTTATGGAATTTGTTAAAAAAGATGGATACATGGAAAGTCGAAACTCTTTGTATATTGATATATTTGCATATTGATATCTTCTTGTAAAAATTACTTTCTTAAGGGAAAGTTTAAATCTTTGCTTGAAGTCAAGCAAAAGACTAAGTGCATGAGACTTGATAAGTTCAAAATCGTACTACTTTTAACATGTATTTTACATATTTCTTTCTTATGTTTTCATATTATTTCGTTTTTTTAGAAAGATTTTACTTTAGTTTTCTATGCAAGGATTCAATTGTTGATGTTTTGGAAATATCAGCACACTTTTGGATGAAAAACAGGCCAATTTGAAGCTTAGAAGTGCAAGCGATCGCATATAAAATTCGAAGAAATGAAGGAGGTGGTTTTTGCTCTAGTAGCGGGCGCGACTTTGCAAACTTTCCAATTCAGGGGAAACAGTTTTATGAAAGTGCAATATAAGCATAAACATGCAAAATGTGTGCATGTATTTAAAGGATTGAAGTTAAGAGTAACTTTGAATCTTCTACCTTAATAACAGAAAGTAGTTTTTGGAGTAGACTAAGGATCAAGGGTGTAGCAAGAAAGTCCATTTAGTAGGGTCAAAATTTAATGTATATAGAAAGTAAAAATATCTAAATATATTGGATCAAACAATTAGATAACTTGATCAAAATTTATAATTTAATGGGGTCAAACTTTATAATTTAAGTTTAAAATATAATTTAATTCAATTTTATGTATAAAAAAAATATACCAATTTTTTTCATTGAGTGAAGCACACCTTGATAGCTACGCCCATGCAAAGGATATATATTGTTTAGGCAAATCTAAACTGATACTTTCGTAGGGCGTTAATGATATAGACATGCACTTCTTTCAAAAGAAAATGAATGAATACCATAACACATGATTTCACATCATTTGTGCTTAGTGACCTTGAGATGGAATAGATATTACGATCTCAACTAATCCTAGTGTGAGACTCGCTTCATAAATCTGTGGTTTCTCGAAATTTTATCCTCAACACCTTAACTTATTTTGAACATATAGTTTATTGTGGCTATCTTGGAAGATACTCCACAAAGGTCGTGAGTGATTCAACTTGAAAGAGATCGACCAAATAAGCGAGTTAGATTATGATTGAAGGAATATAACTAGAGAAAAAGTTTTCCATGTTTTATGTCGTCAATGTTCTATTTTCACTACCCAAACTATCCATAAGTATTGTGATGATAGAAAACTGTAGAGATCAAATTGATTACAATAGATGTGATTTAGAATCTAGGAGAAGGCATCCAATTTTTCGATACATGTTAATCGAGAGGCATATATATCTCCAATGAGTATATAGCACCGGTTGCACGAACAAATTGGAAGTATGAATAAGATGAGGTTAATTATGAATATGTTTTGTTACTTGCAAGTGAAAAATGTTGGAATTATAGGGTTAGAATTTATTTCTTCCATAACTGAAACAAGTCGTTCAAACCGAATTACAGATCTAGTAAGAGTTAAGTTACTGTTATAAAAGTCTAAATATCTCTTATTTTCCCTTAATAAATCCTCAACTAACCTAATCAAATTATATATAACATTTTTGTTTTGTACATATGCTATCTTCCTAAGCTTATTAATCTAATCTTAATAGATTTTCCAGGTTAGGTTAAACGGGACTATAAATAATCCTTCATTCATAATTTCTACTCGGTCAATATCAACAAATAATATTTATTTGAATGAGGTTTGCATTTAGTTCATGGATTAACGGTTCCTCCCAAAATTATTTGGGGTACATAGAGTTGTGTGACCTAGTATAAAATCATGGTTTAATGCTACAACAATTTGATTGTTATCAAGAGAGGTAACCCAATTACTGGTGTTATTTTATTCGGATTTACACCGTAAAACCGAACAACTGCTAATAGCCATGAAAGCAAAGAAAAGAAAAGAAAAGAAAAACTCCACGTCGATAGTTGATTTTCAATTGCAGTTCCAACTCGGAAGTAATTTCTAGTAGACGCAGATGATAAGATTAAACTGGTAGGTAGACGGAGATAATTCATCACCTAAAATGAAAATAAAATTGAGAAAAGAAGCAAGTTGAAACAAATTTGAAAGAGAATAATAATAATTAAAAAATAATAATTGGGACACAGTTTTCGAGATCACATGTCTGTCCTGTTGTCTGATTGGTCAATTATCGTACACTGCCTACTATTTTGAGAGCGTGTCCAGTTTGCTTGAATGTATTACGTCCAGGTCAACCACCTGATTTTTCTTTGCATTTTCCTTCCCCGTTCCTCCTCCTCTTCTTCTTCTTCTTCTTCTTCAATTCTCTGTTTTTTTTCTTTTTTCTTGAATTCTTCATTACTCATTCTTAATCTTGATCTTGATCAATATCTCCTTTACTTGTTACTTACATCTTTGATTTCTTCAATCTTGATCCACTGTTTGCGATGTATATGCTGATAGACTGTTCCAACTGCCGGACGCCATTGCAGCTTCCGCCGGCAGCCAAATCCATCCGCTGCGCTATCTGCCATTCTGTCACTCTCATCGCCGATCCTCGCTCTATTCCTCCGCCAGCTCCTCATTCTTCCACCAGCCACCACCAATCCTACACTTCCCCGTCTCGCCCGCCTACACCTACACCTTCTCCTTCTCCCTACAACCACGCGCCTGCCGCCCCGCCTCCTCATTCTCAGGGTAGCAAGCGGGCTGTCGTATGTGGCGTCTCTTATAAGAAAACTAAGAATGAGCTTAAGGGATGTATTAACGATGCTAAGTGTATGAAGTATTTGTTGATTAATAAGTTCAAGTTTCCTGAATCCTCCATTCTCATGCTCACCGGTATTCAATCTCTCTTTCGGTTATCTGTTTTGTTTTCGTGTTTTTATTTCTATTTCTTGTTCAGGTTTGTCTTGGATCGTGTCGCTGGGAGACTTAATTTCAGCCATTATAGTCTTTGTTTATGTTAATTCGTTGACTTTTTTTCAGTTCAGTTTCCTGTTCACTTCAATTTGTTTATCTTCTCCTACATTGATCATAAATGTGCTTTACTTAGCTATCATTTTAAGTATTAGATTAAGCAAATTGATGTGGATTTCTGCTTTGGAACATATGCCTAAGGATTCAATTTGTTTGCAAAAATGCAGAAGAAGAAAGTGATCCTTACAAGCGGCCAACGAAGCACAACATGAGAATGGCATTGTTCTGGCTGGTGCAGGGCTGTCAGCCTGGGGACTCACTTGTGTTTCACTTTTCGGGTCATGGTTCACAGCAGAGGAATTACTCCGGGGACGAGGTGGATGGGTTTGATGAAACACTTTGCCCCACAGATTTTACAACTCAGGGAATGATTGTGGATGATGAGATCAATGCAACCATTGTTAAACCTCTTCCTCGCGGGGCTAAACTCCACGCTATCATAGATGCTTGTCATAGTGGCACTGTATTGGATTTGCCATATCTATGCAGAATGGACAAGTGAGTCACATTTTCTTCTTGTATGTCTGCAATTGTATTGAAAAGCTTGTGGTGTTAATCCGATACAAGAAGAAATCCACAGCTGTAAAACCTACCTATTGGTGCTAGCTTTTTGATAGGGTTTTGATTTTCTTGCTTGTTGTATGATTTTGCTTGCTTATTCATTCTTACATTGCTGATCCAGAACGGGGAAGTATGTCTGGGAGGACCATCGCCCTCGATCGGGAACATGGAAAGGAACAAATGGTGGGGAAGCCATCTCCTTTAGTGGCTGTGATGACAATCAAACCTCTGCTGACACTTCGGTAAGCATATAACACATGTCTTCTAGGATTGTAATCGCAGAGAATGGGAGAATAATAATCTGTATATTGATCATAGCAATTACATCTATAAATAAATATACAGTATCTGTGCTATACAAGAAAATACATCAAATCTTATTTAAGTTGATTAACTTATGATTAAAGCTAGAAATAAGGAAGGGAAGCCAGCTATATACACTCTGTAACAATATTAATTATGTAGTTACTTTGTTTTTGCTCTGAAGATAAATCAGTGTAGGATATTTGAGATAAAATTGATAAGTAGTGATGGCAGTTAGAAGCAAAAGTAAAACTACAATGCACCCAAAACTTCTACAAGTTAACTACTTTAATATATCAGCTAAAAATCAAAGTACATTTTTCCCTTTACTATATCAATTAAACATATTTTTCTGTTGCATTATGTTCAGGCTCTCTCAAGGGTTACTTCCACAGGCGCAATGACTTATTCTTTTATCCAAGCCATTGAACGAGGACATGGAGCTACTACATATGGGAAAATGTTAAATGCGATGCGATCCACCATTCGTAATACAGATAAAGGTGATGGTGGTATTGTGACATCTCTTCTCTCTATGCTTATATCAGGAGGCAGTCTCGGCGGGATTAGACAGGTATGCATGTTACTACTATCTTGTATTCTTGTTTGTTCTGCAAAAGCCATGGCACAATTGATGAAAAAAAATGTAAAGGCATGAACTTGATTGGACACTCATAACAGGTGTATGACACAATGTCATGCACATTAGCTTAGTAAACCCTGCAATATGAATTAAACTAGCATCTTTTTGTCAATGAATGTTGTTTAGATACACATGCTTTTCTTTGGCCTTTTGTTAACAAATTTCTCCTACGAAGCATAAACCATATTTGGGGCATGCTAAGTTTGATGTTTGAACTTTTTTCTGCAGGAACCACAGTTAACTGCCAATGAACGTTTTGATGTGTACTCAAAACCATTCTCCCTGTGACAAGCAAAAATATGGGCTCTATTTCCTTGCTTCTTATCTGATTGAGGATGCATGTTGACAAGTGAGCATAAACCAAATTCCATAAGTTATTCTCTTTTTTCTTTTTACCTGTAAATACATAATGTTTCTGGAACTATGGGATTTGGGCATCTGAATGTAATATAAACAGCAAGCCTTAATTCAATTATTCTTTTATGAAACTATGATCTTCTTTAACACTTGCTGACACACAATCTGTAAATTATGTTAGTGACTTCCTTTGTTTCTGCTGTAACTCGTTACCATTGTCAAAATCCAGATTACATACGAACGATTAAATTCCATCTTACTCGGGAAACTAGAGGACCATATTCAGACCAGACTAACGACGGAAAACAAGCCAAGAGAAGTACTACAAATAGGAATGAATTACTCTGAGTTTAATACAATTGCGAAATTAATATCAAACTATTTCATGTTCCAATTTAGGACTAGGATAAATTACATCCAAGGCCACTCATCTTCACAGTTACTTTTGTTGTACTCCAACTTCAAAGCTGGAGATAAAAGAAATGCATTTTGTCGTTAATAACACAAAATCTCCTTTTACCATAGGCTAAAGCAAAATGCAGGATGATAACTAGAAAATGGAAAAGTTTAAGATTTAAATTTGTTTAAAACAAAGTTATTTTAAAAGCTTATTATCTTGATAGAACCGTCTTCTTTGAACATATAAACGAATTCAAATCAAAACGTTCAAGAATTAAAGCTATAAAATACTATTGGAATGATGGCTTCTCTAAACATTTAAAACAGCTATAATGTCAATAAGAAGCAAAGTTTAGAGGTAATATGTTTCATTTTCTGAAGTTTATAGATCAAAAAGAAAGTAAGTGCAAAATTAAAGAGCATGGATATAATTTACTCTCAATTCCATGTAGCATGTGTCGTCCGTCAACACCTTTTTAGTTTTAACCAAGACAGTGATCATTTTCACAAAGCACATAAACGGCATGTCGTCTACTAATGGCATGTCATAAAATTAGACAAGAAAATAGAACAACTGCAGCCACTAGATAAGGAGAAACTGAAAAGCAATAAAACAAAACAAAGCTGATTGTTTTGGTCAGAACTGGACCTCATCCCAACCACACCACACAACACAGAAAAAAAAGCTCTCTCATTTCTTGTCTATGGCTATATCCCACCTCTCAGTTTCTTTCCCAACTCTTCCTAATCCTAACTTATCTTCAAACATCCGTCGCTATGATAACTCCCTCATGCCCCGAGCTAGAGTGACAATTCGGGCTATGGGAGGAGGAGATATGTTGGGTGATTTTGGAGCCAGAGACCCATTTCCTGCTGAAGTAGAAAGCAGGTTTGGAGATAAAGTGTTGGGTGCTGGTGACACTGAGCATAAAATTCTTATCCCCAAAACTTCTTTTTCTCTTGCTCATCAACAATGCTCTCCTTTATCTCCACTCCAACGTCCCATGTCTAAGGATGATGCTCAACAGCTCTTAAAAAAGGTCTCTTTTTTTACTGCCATATGTCTTCTTTTTTTTAAGTTTGCCACTTGAATTTTATATTTGTTATTAAAATTGGATAATTAGACTGCTAAATTGCATTATTGCACATCAATTATGAATGAATTGTTGCTTACTGGAGGATGGGGTTGCCAATTTTCTTGTTTTGTAATCTGCTGTAAATCATGACCCTTGTGATGGAAAAAATATCAAGTTATGCAGTTTTCTTTTGTTAAATGCATGGCATTGCTTCATTAGTGGCCTATATAGAATTCTAGTATCTAGGTACTTTTGGAGCGAGTTCGGACTTTTTTTAAATATGTATAGGAGCCTTGTACTCAAAATTGGATGACCCGTTTGTATCTGCTTCATGTTTCAAATGGCTTGAGCCTGAGTGTAGATATCGAATGTTGTTGACTGGGAGTTATATGACTCGATTTCCTTAGCCTTAGTATTCGATGTTGGATTACTGTGGATATTTGCTTCAAGTTTTAGATGGTTTAGGTGTGATCCCACATTTTTTAATTAGAAAGCTAAGTGGCTCTATGAGACAATTCTCCGTCTTTAACGTACTTTTTGGAGTGAGTGAGGCTGCTGTTTAAATCTGCTCGTTTTCATCCAGGAAGAAATGAAACATTGCATTAGTTTGCATTAGTGAGGTCTCACACTCTTCTTATGGAATGAAATATTAACTTTTTATAAATTTGGCTTAAATTATCTCATTGATGGTTCTCAGGTTTGGAGGTGCATTCTGTAAATTCCTATTAGAATTGTCCTTCTGTTGTAGTTCCAATTTTTCGTATTTGAATATTAACGCTTTGTTAACAAAGTTTTATGTTCAAATATAACTTTTTCGGTCATTAAAGCTTAAGGTATGAAATTAAGGATCAGAGACTCAATCCACCAAAATTAGAAAAATGAGGGCCTCTCTGCATGCTTTTTGCCTTTGTATAAATAAGTTACATGATATATCATATTCATATGATCTTCCTGGCATGATTATCCTGTTTTATCATATCATATCTACTGATAAAAGCAAGTTTTTGTCCAGCACTATCTTGACTTCTCCGTATTTGTTTTTTCTCCCGTGCAAAACTCAAATCCGAAAACATAAAAATCAAGGCAGAGTAACATTGTCCTCAGGATCATATGTGGAAAACTTCATATCCGAGTTTTAATTTTGAAAACAGTAATCAGGTGTGACAATTTCACAATATCATCTCAAATTCTTGTTATAAATGCATGAAAAATGACAATTGTGTCGTGTAAGTCGGGTTGTATTTGTAACTTGTTATAATGTGAAAATGATCACACCTGGGCAACACTATAAAATGTTGAGTGTGTATTTGTGCTCAAATTTTTTCTTGTGCAGGTTATTGGATGGAGGCTGTTGGATGAAGAAGATGGACTAAAACTGAAATGCTTGTGGAAATTGAGAGATTTTAAATGTGGGGTTGAACTCATTAACAGAATTTACAATACAACAAAAGATTGTGGTCATTTCCCTGATCTGCATTTGGAAAACAACAATCAAGTTAGAGCTGTATTATGGACTGCATCCATTGGTAAGCTTTAAATTCAATATTTATCTAATGCATCTTATAAGAGCAGCACTGAGCAAAAGTTAATGATTGGTGTATGCAGGTGGGCTGAGTATGAATGATTTCATCGTAGCTGCAAAATTGGATGAAATAAAGACATCGGATCTTGCCCCTAGAAAAAGAGTATGGGCATAGTTGAGTTGAGTTGAGTTGAGTCGAGTTGAGTTGAGACAATTTTTGTAAGGATTTGTACAAGAAAATATGTTTCTTTTTCTTTTTGTAATAACTGTATCAATACAACATTGGATTGTAATTCAGAAAGGGTGTAAGATCATGTTAGTCTTCCATATATAAACGAGCCGAGCTAAATCAAGAATTTTAGTCTTTGATATATATCGTTATTATTTTTTTCTAGAAGTAATAGCACTGTTATTATAATTATTAAAAGTGCAGAGATTAATTAGTCTAACCTATATAGAAGTAGAAGGATTAATGAAGTGTTTATACTTAAATTTAATTGGTTGATTTTCATAAAACAACAATCCATGGGGACTCTATTGTCATTCCGCAAATGTAATTTCCAGTTACAACTTTGTGTTTTAGCAACCATAACAACCCCAACACGACGTGATTTCAACAGGGAACTTTATTATTATCATATGCAACTCTGCATTAGGTCTTCACTCTCTGCACCCCGTGGGAAGTACAAGGATGAAGGTGGATGACGAAGAAGACCGAATCAGTGATTTACCAGATGTCATCATTCATCATATCCTCTCCTTTCTGCCATCAACAAAACAAGCTGTTCGGACTGGAATTCTATCCAAACGGTGGCAGAATCAGTGGACTCGAGTTCCCGTTCTCATCTTCGATTCCACTGGTATGTCCTATGAAAAATTCCTTAAATTCATTGACAATACCTTAGTTCTACATGAATGTTTAAAGCTTAAAAAATTCCACCTACGATATCATTATTATAATATCAAGGATCCAGAGCTTGGGATGAAAATCCGTTTTGCAACAAGAAGATATGTGGAGGAGATCAATGTGAGTTCGTCTACTGCAGAATTGTTGCCAAGACTACTTTTTGGTTGTGATTCGCTGCTTAAATTAAAAACCGATAATTGTATTTTTATGCCGAATGCAAAGGTAAATTGGAGATGTCTCGTCTCATTGCATATAGAATACTGTAAGTTGTCTGATCAAGCTATGCAACACATTTTATCTGGCAGTCCGTCACTCGAATCGTTGGAATTGATCAGTTGTATTTCAGAAAAGATTGTAATTGCTTCTAAATCTTTGAAAAGACTTTTAGTATACGCGTTCAAGGTTTACTTTTCTTTTCTTGATATTTCATGTCCAAACCTTGAAGAATTATCTATAGAAGGTATGGCTATAGATGATACGCAAGCGATTCGAAATGTTCTATTCGGCAGTTCGTTACTCAAGTCATTTGAGTTAAAGTCTTGTTGTGTGTTTGATCAGTTGATTATTGCTTCCAAATCTTTGAAGAAGTTGGTCTTAAAAGACATTCAAGGCAAGAGTTTTGATATTGAAATTTCATGTTCACGGCTTGAGGAACTGAAGCTTTTGGGATATTTGGATCTTAGGACTACAAAATTATTGGATTTATCATCTTCACTTTGTGCTATTGTTGATTTTCACAATGGTCAGGAGCAAAAAACATGTATCGAAATTCTGCAGCAGCTTCAGCACATCAATGAGCTAAAACTTGGGAGTTGGTTTATCGAGGTAACTTCTAAATTGTGTAATTTCAGTTTCTAAATCCAAAATTAATATTCACAATAATGTTTTATATTTTGTTCAACATTATGTTTATAGATTCTTTCAGCTATAAAGGTCGGGGGTTGCTTTTCTCCGGTGTTAAACATCAAACGTTTGACCCTAAATTACAAAATTGCACATTTGATAGAACACCATTATGGAATTCCACATCTACTCCATATTTCACCTGTGCTTGAGAAATTAGTAATCAATCTGTTGCCATATCATAAGGTAATTTCAATAACCTTTTATAATCCAAATATTAATTGGAATAATAGTAAATACTTTAAGTTGCTATTTTGTGAAGCTTAATGTATATATATACATATATATGTTCTTGGCCTAACAATTACGACTCTGATCAGCTCAATATTAATACCAGTGGGAAAAATCACTGGGACTTAGATGCGGCTGTTTTTGATTGTATGGTATCACATTTGAAGACTATTAAGATCGTTGGCTCCCTCGACTTTTTGGTGAGAGATGACAGACGTCAACAGATGCTAAATTTGGTTGAGTTTCTACTCAAGAATGCCAGAGTGCTAGAAAAGATGATTGTCATAATGGAAGATAATGGAAGAGGTTTTCCGTTGGAAGTTTCTCAAAAATTGTTAAACTTGCCTAAATGTTCTAAAAATGCAGTTATTGAGATGCTATGCTCTAATCAGGAAATATTGGAACCTTTTTAGTTTTTACAAATATGCGACATGTAATGTTAATGATGATTATGGTTTAATGATATTTTGTAATGTAAGTTCTACTGGTTTTATGGATAGATGATTACTGTTGTTGGGTTAACTTGTCGTCAAAGGTCATGGCGTCAAAGGTCACTACTTCAACATGCCAAGAGAATGATGGTAAGTCACTTAAATGCTAACTCAACTTCCCATACATCTTCTTACTACGAGGAGTATGTGGTCACTTGATCAATATTGGGAATATTGTATGTAACCTTAGAGAAAATAGGAGGAACACTGAAATTCTTCAACAAATTCCTCAATTACTACAGAGGCAGTCAAAGAAAAAAAAAACTAAAAGAAAAATGCAGGATGCAAAGGAACAATAGAACTTAAAAAACAACTTCTTTTCTTAGTAGTTTGTAAAAATGGATCGAAATATTAATAAGTGCACCAAATTTTAAAAAGTGCATCAATGAATTGGTGAGATAGCATCAATATGATAATTTGGAAAATTTGATGAAAAATAATCTGTTTTAAGAGGAAGTTTGTTGGATGATTAAGATTGGATTTGTTTTAATTTTTTCTTATAGGAGAGGTTTAATTTATATTTTTCTTTTTACTTAGAAAAATTGATGTTTTGAAATTTATTTTTTTACAAAATTTAACGTTTTACACTTTCTAAAAAATATTAAATGAATTTTTTCAACTTTGACCTCGTTATGGCATCGGGTCAAAAACTTCATATCACAAATTTTTATAGCAGTAGATTAAATTTTAACTAAACCCATAAAAAAAAATAGATTCAAATAAAATTAAATTTTGAAAGATAATGAGTTGTGATAGTAACAAAAAAAGAAGCATTACTAGCATCACACTTGCTTAGTGCAGCAGAGAAGAAGCAAAGGATTGAAGAATGGGTGCAATAGCAACAGCAACAGCAACAGCAACAGCAACCACTTCCCTGAGCTCTGCTCTTTTTCCAAGCAAAGGTTGCTCTTTTTTAGCGCACTTTTCCATCTTTCTCTCTTTTCATTTCTCCTCATTTTCTGTTTCTTTCGTTGCAGCCCAACTTAGTTTTGCTGCTCCTCCTCCATTGCAATGCCATTATCAGGTTCCTTTATAACCCATTTTTTTAATTTCACTGTTTCTTTTACTTCCCCAATGTTTTTTTCAACTTAAGAACAGCTCTAGTGTACTTAATGGAATATGTGTTGATGATGTTCGACAAAATGCTTGTTAGAAACTACCATTTTGCTTCATTTTGATTTAGTAGGTTGCCTGAGCTCAGATAGTTTACCGCTGGGCTGGTAGATTAAACTTTGAATTTCGAAGGCGGGAAAAAGGGAGACTAGTTTTAGGTTGGAAAGAGTATTGACTTAATTGATAGAGTTTATGGTTAATTGATTTTTGGATAATGTCCTAATTCGCTCCTAAACTTTTATGATTAACTTTTCAAACTTTGAGCAAGTTTGGACATAGATAACGGTATAATGAGCAATTTTTGGTCTCGATAACATATATCATAAAACATGAAATTTTACCTGGACTAGAGGCTGAGATAGGAGGCAGAGAGGTAGCTAGGGATGTTAAGTGGTGATTCCACCTCTGTCCATCCCTCCATCTTAATCTGCCGGATGCTGATTGCACTCCCAAGAGATATGAAAGGTTGAGCATATTTTTGCCTCAGGCCAAACCGTTGTCATTTTTACCTGGGTAAGGTAAAACAAATGTTGATCCCAGCCCATATGGCTGAGCTTAATTTTTGCACTACAGAAGTCAAAGGCTGATTTCTGCAGTATCTGGCCTCAAATTTGCTACAAACCGCTGAGGACAGAGTTTTATCACTTCTTCCATTTGGGTATATCTGCATTTTCCCCAAAACGATAAGGGAACGTTTGGATCTTATCCCTTGATTTTTGGAATGCATGGCCGCACCACTTATTGCTTTACTTTTCAGTTGCCTTATCATTCTATCTTTCCATGATGATACTGTGTACTACAGAGACACCGGAGACAGAAAGCTGGTTCTGCTACTATTACAGCAAAACTTGAGCTTAAGCCCCCTCCATATCCCCTGGTACATCTCAAATTCACATAAAGTTTACTTCTATTGAACGTGCATGTCTTTACTGAACTACAGTTGTAAAGAGCTGACACCTGGCTTTGTTATAACATTTTCACATTTTGCTATTCTGGTACGCCTTGCAGGACGCTTTGGAGCCGCTTATGAGCAAGGACACCCTCGAGTGTCATTGGGGAAAGCATCACCGAGCTTATGTTGATAACTTAAACAAGCAAGTCGCAGGAACAGAGTTAGATGAAATGTCATTAGAAGATCTAGTAGTTACTACTTACAACAAGGGTGATTTTCTTCCAGCTTTTAACAACGCTGCTCAGGTATGATGTGTGCGTGATTGACTTGCGTTTTTTGTCATGATCTTTATGTTGTTTGAATGTATGATGTATAGATCTATTATGTGTTACTTGGCTCATCATCCATTTTTGTTCCTAACCAATGATCTTATGGATGTTTTCGATTATGGAAATTTAATTATGCGAAAAGAACATTGTTTTGTTCATTTATCTAAATTGCTTTGCAGGCCTGGAACCATGAGTTTTTCTGGGGATGCATGAAACCAGGTGGTGGAGGAAGGCCATCAGGAGAGCTTCTGCAATTGATTGAAAGAGACTTCAGTACTTTCGAAAAATTTGTGGAAGAGTTCAAATCAGCAGCAGCTACGCAATTTGGTTCTGGATGGGCTTGGCTTGTATGTAAGTTATACTTCTTTTCATTTGAAAATGTCACTGAACCTTTTCTGTTCACAATACTAAGTCGATCAAATATAGCATGAAAATTCTGTGAGATTAATGATTCATAATTTTACGATCCAATAGACAAAGTAAGCCGGCTTGACGTTGAAAATGCGGTTAATCCCCGTCCAACAGAAGAGGACAAAAAGCTTATTATCGTGAAAAGCCCCAATGCCGTAAACCCCCTTGTTTGGAATCATTATGTAAGTCTCTTGCTGCTCACTTCATGTTTATTGTGCTAAATTTGTTGCCGATATTAATCTGACATTTTTGCCGGCTACTTGCAGCCACTTCTTACTATTGATGTTTGGGAGGTATTCGTCAATTCTGTATTTTAAATTATATATTAATCTAAAATACTGATTTATTTCGTCTACTGATTCTTCGTGTTCGAATTTTGCTTCGTCTGCACAGCATGCATACTACCTTGACTTTCAGGTAAGACCGCAATGTAGTCTTGTATCTCATAAAAAGTCATTCTCCATTTGATAGAGCTGTAAACTAGGTTTATTAACCATCTCATCGTGCTTTCTTGTAGAATCGACGGCCTGATTACATCTCAACCTTTATCGAAAAGCTTGTATCTTGGGAAGGAGTCAGTGCAAGACTTGAAGCTGCGAAAGCTGATGCTGCTGAAAGAGAAAAAGAAGAAGAGAGGAAGAGACTCGAAGAGGATCCAATGCCAGGCAGCGAACCTACAGAGGTGTACGTGGATAGTGAAGAAACTGAGGATTCTGAAGCCGAGTAGTATAGGACTATTTTTCAGTGATGTGGTAAAAAATTTTGTTTTAATATTATACTTGAATGTATTGCAGTTGGAGAGGTAGAGATTTGTAAAAGGTTGTAAACGTTGTGTATCAATGTAAGAAATGATAAAATTTTGTGATTATTCAATATAACAGAGTATAAAATCCTAACTCCACCATGCCATATGAGAATTCTTAAACACCGGACAAGTAATTTTTTTTTCATTTCAAATCACAACGCAGCATAGAATTAATTTATTGATAATCGATTCATTAGACCTTAAAAATAAAAAGCCTATGGATCCGCGAGCATTCTCGATCAAAAAATATGTGAGTGGTTTCTATTTTTATCCAACATCTATACTCTACTATAGTTGCATGAATTCTCTTGCCTGCATAACCAAAAAGTGGCATGAACTGTACAGACCAAAATAACTTACAAGCAAAGAAAGGAGACAACAACGTGATGCACCTTCCATGATCATCTAATGGGGGATGTCTTGAGAGACAAAAGGCTGTCAAGAGTCGAGAACCTTGAGTTTTGAGCAGAAGGTGGTCCGAACATTTCCCAAAAGCGAAGCGTCTCGTCTCCACCAGCAGATACCACATTTAATCCATCGGGACTCTGCAACAAACAAATCAATCATACTGAATAAGATCCATCTTTTAGTTTTACTTTTATGTATTGACCAACTTTCCACTATTCCTTGATTTCTTATACCTGAGAAAGACCCAGGATTCTAGAGCTATGGCTTTTGATGGTTCCAATATTTTCCAAGGAAGGGTATTTCCACAAGCATAAACGGTTCATGAGCTTTTCATCACCAAATCCATGTCCACTTAGTATCTCCTTGTGGTGTCTGTTCCACTCCAGTGCACAAATCTGAAAAGTTTGCATTCAGTTCACTATTAGAAAAAGCAGATAGTTCAGTAGATTCTGCCTCATCTATATCTTTGAAAAACAAAAAAAGACTGAGATTGAGAAAGCTTGCCTGTGTATTAGTGCTTATGCTGTCAATACATACCCCTCTCTGCGTATTCCATATATTAATACACCCATCATCCGTGCCTCCTCCTGAGGCAAGTACATTAAATTGATAGGGACACCACGCAAGGGCTTTTACTGCCGCTTGATGTTTGTTGAATTTGTACAAGAAGTTGGATGAACTCATTTTGGAAGCTTCCCATATGTATACATTATTCTCATTTCCACCACTTGCCAATAAATTCCCTTCTCTAGACCATTTCAACCCGCAGACTTCTTCCGTATGCGCAACCATCATTGAAACCGCATTGTGCCCTGCTCTAACTGTGAATAAAAGTGTTTAATTCAGCATACATGAAAAATTTACTATACTTAACACAGAAAAAACACACAAGCAATTAATATAATCTAATTACCATCATGATTCATTATTGTTTTGTCGCGGCTCCCTGATGTGAGAGTATGACCATTCCAAGCAAGGGTCGCTACTCTAGCTTTGTGACCTTCTAGTAGTTGAGTCTGTGAACAAAGATTGGATCAAGTATCAAATTTTAGTTCTACTTGATTCAAAGTCTCGAACAGCTATTGTTACTGAGATGAAAATTCACAAGGAACTTACACATTTTGAAGTCTCAATATCCCAGAGCTGAACTGTGGACTGCATATATCCAACTGCTAAATATCTAGTATCCTCGGACCAGGATACACTTGTCGGGTAGTCATTGTCTCCTTCAACTTCCAACAACTTGACGACATTTTTACTCTTCGGATCCCACAAGTACAAGGACTGCCCCAATAAGACGGCAAGAATATTGTTGTTTCCCCAATCCAAAATGTTCAAATAGTAGTCATTTTTAATGTTTGGTGCATCCAAAACCCTAGATTCTCTCTGTAGATGCCCTTGAAAAACTTAAAATCAGTGAAACAGCAGATTTTAATTGCTTCAATTCAAATACGAAAACAGCATAATTTGTGATGAAAGAAGAGGTACCTTGGGAATGTGGCGGGGTAGCGGACTTCTCTTGATACTATTTTGGAGATCTTGGGTGTCGTTCCTACGCATCTGATCAATAAGATGAAGGGACCTCCTAGTTGATTTAGGGTTTCCCCTGAAGACTAACATCCTGAAAGGTCTCCCTTCCGCGTCTAAATTAAGGCTCTCGGTCAACCTCCGTTGATATTGTTCCTGCATCAACAATTGAAAGATGAAACACGAAAGAAGGCAGAAATTGAAATTAAAATCCGGAATGTGATGAATAAAATAGGCTTAGGCTTACATTGAAGGTGGAATTAGGAAGATGAAGATTACGATTAGTCAACAAACTATGGGCTTGATCAAGATTCATCAAAGTCCTGTTTGGTATAAATCGATCTCCCTAATAAAATACACGAAAATTATCAGCGCGAAGGAAAAGAATCTGAAAGATTGATGATAAAGAACAAGTAAAGAAAGGGAAATAAAATTAATTACAGGAAAGTCATATTGAGTAGGACTATCGTGAAGTCGCCTCGGGGAGTACCAGTCCGTTGGAACTTCTCGGTCCACGCTTCGATCCATTTGAATAATCAGAGACCCAATTCAAACAATTTTACAAAATTTTGGAGGAGGATCAAGAACAAGAACCAGAAGAAAGAGCATGAAATTTTACAAGGCTTGGCATCGTTTTAAATCTCGCGCCAAAACAACTTTCTTAATGCTATAATGAAGGAGAAAACAACACGTTTTGTAAACTTCAAATAAAATACACGTGTCTCTAATTTCAATCAGCCGTCTTAGCTCAGCTGGTAGAGCGCATGGCTTTTAACCATGTGGTCGTGGGTTCGATTCCCACAGACGGCGATGAATTTTTCCTATTTTCACCTACAGTTAGCACTAGAATATTTTCCCTTTTTGTTTTAACATTATAAGAGCACCTACAATTTTTTCCCCAAAGAAGCATCTATATATATATATATATATATATAAAAAAGTTGAACAAAAACTCTATTCTCACATTGTGCCACCTCACCAAAATCCAATGTGTAATTTTTATAGAATTTTCATTTATTTTTTAATTTTTTACCATTCAATATTCATGTAACTCCTAAATTAAATAGTCTTTTCAATACTTATAAATGTCTACATTAAATTTAGTGAGCAAAATTCATATTTTATAACATAATATTGATAAAAAAAAATATATTAGTTCTCCATTTCTATGTATAATAATTAAACTCACCTTTTATTTCAAAAAAATAAATCTTTTTCATAACATTCTTTATCTTTTAGAATACTTAAAAGTTACAACATTTGAGTTGTTTTAGAGTTTGACAATTCATCAAAAATCAAGATATATCATAGTGAAGAAAAACATAAATAAATTATATATTCAAATTATAAATTAAATAAGTTTTGTGGAAAAAATTATAAATTAATTAATTAGAATAGATGTCTCTTCATCTACTTTAAGTGAAACATCTCTTCCATACTAATTTTCTCATTGATAACTTAATAAGATCACGTCTTTTAAGATTCTCAAACCGTAACCGCTTATTATTTATCCTTCTATATAGTAACAAAATTCTTTATAAAAAAAGTCTCTGACTCATCCATTTGCGATGCACTCTCATATTAAACAAGTTGTCTCCATTGCTCTCTTCTGCTTTGTGAAGTTTAAGTTAAGTTTGTAGTATTCTTTTAGTTATTATTATTGTTAATTGGTTGTGCTATTTCTATATCATGAGTTCTATTTTTCGTTGATTTATTTTTTTTCTATTTGATTTTACGCATGCAATATACTGTTTTTGCTTTCAAATTTTATATTAAGAGCAACAAAGCGAGTCATCTTATCGTTCTAGATATAATAAAGCAATTAACAAATACATAACATATATAATAAAACAATTAACAAATACATAGCATCTTATAAGTTTGATTTTTATAAAAATTGACAAGTTCAAAGATTCCTGAAAAATTCGAGAGTTTGAAGAAGAAGAAGAATAATAATAAATTGAAAGAAGACGAGGAAGAGATTTACCCTTCTTAAGAAAATGAGTAATTATAAACTCATATTTCAACATTTAAAACATTGCATAGATCTACTTGATTAGAACACTAAAATAGAGATTAAAAACTTCTAATTCTAACATTTTTGTTCAATATTTTCTTTCAATTATTTTTTTGACTATATGTTTTAATGTTTTTTTCATTTTAACTAAAGGTTACTATTCTTTTGCTTATTTTTTTGATAGGGGTATTCTTTTGTTTATTAACATATTTATATTTATAGATATTTATGATTTATTTTTCCATATAACTATAGATTTTGTTAACTATACATTTTAGGCAATGTACATCATAATTATCTTTAACAATTTTATTTAGTATAATACTACTTTTTATGCTATAATTAAAATGTTCTACTTTTTTATTGCTGTGAAAGAATGATGAATTTATTTTAACTATTTTCTTTTGAATTCTTTTGAACTATTATTATTAGTTATATATGTAACAATTTTAATTTTATATATTGTAGATTGGATCAATTGAGATTATAGGGTACATAGATTTTTTTTTATTAACTATATCATACATTTTATTATATAGTTTTAGTGTGTTAAATTGACTTTAAACGATATTATATCTTCCGCGCATCGCGCGGGTATTCGACTAGTTAGAATAAATGTTATTCTCTATTAAAACAACATTATTTATAATAAAAAAATTAATTGAGTCATATATCAAATTGTACAAATTAGGTTCAAATGTTTGACGTATGATATCAATTTATGCTTAATATTTATGAAACAGTAACAAAATTTAATATGTCATATGTATTCATCGCATTACATGTCAAAAATTGAGTGAAAGACATGTGAATGAAAAGAAAAATAAATTTTTTTTTCCGTAACTTAGTTTTGAACAAGAAAAATAGTAGCCCATTGAATGAAATATTATTTGAATAATCTCCAAATTACAGTTGATAATTAAGAAGTGTCAAGTAACAAACCCAATTAAAGCTGCCTCCTAATGGAAAAAACAAAACACAATAATTTCATGAATTAGTAGCTCTACAAGATCTCCTAATCTCTCCTTGAGTACCAGTAAGAACTCTTATAGATCCCAATTTAACCATGGCTGCCCCAAATTTAGAAGGATAATCAAATGAATTAAAAGCTAGATTCCTCACAATAGGGAAAGTCAAAGGGTGCATCCCCAGCTCTTGATCTATCTGCAGTATTCCTCTGTGCAACAGTATATTCTGGTAGTATGATACATCCATTAAGAATGGACTAAATGGATTTTGATCTAGATTAACTGGATTGTCTGGTGCTCTAATCTGAGGAGGACACATTAATCTCAACTGATTTAATAGGAGAAAGTCCATTGTTGGATCAGCTTTTCTACTGCCCTCAAAGTTGTATAGACGATGTTTGATTAAGTTGCAGTGAGTAACTCCCACTGAATGTGCACCTGCACCACAATTTCATCGTTTAGTATATACGTAAGTTCCGGATTTCGCTTTGATATTTTAGGAAAAGTGCAGATATACATCTAATGTAAGAAATACGGGTGGTTCTTAACATTTAGGTAATTGATGCTTTTATTTTGGTAACGTGATGTATTGATTTAGTTTTACAAACGTAACAAATCAATTTTAAGGCATATCATTGTTCATGTTAGCAAAACTTGACGTTAATGTTTGAATTCCTTTTGCAACGTAAAATAACACATTCCGATAGTTGCAGTATTTGTATATAGTCTTAATAGAAAGAGAAAGATTCACCTAGAAGAAGCACCATATCAGTGGCATTAAGGCCTTTACGAGAAAATGCAGCAATGGCTTCAGGAACTGAAATTCTAGGGCTCAATAGGCTCACATTTTCAGCTACTGAAACTAAACCATCCCTTCTTCCTGTCTCTACATTGTATCTTCCCCCACCACTCTGCATCAAGTTTCAAATTATTATACATATATAAATAACTTCAGATTAAAATCATTATTAGCTATACTATAATCCAACGAACTGTTCTCGCGAAATTGGATTAGTCAATATCACAGGAAGAGTATGTATAGATATATATACCAAGAAAACAGCATCCCTAGTGGCCATAGCAATGAGATCAGCACAAGAGACAAGAGCAGGGCAGAATTTCTCAACAGCAGCTTTAGCTTGATCTATAATGTCATATCCTCTTATGCTTTGATTTGGTGGTGCTGTTTTCTCACTTCTTATTCCATCTATTAGAATTGATGCATCACACCCCTTTTACCAACATTATTCAGTATCAATTATTAGTACAATTTAAAGTAACCAATCAAAGTTGACAAAAAATAAATAAAGAATGGAAAAAAAAATAGTCAATTTATTTTTATTTATTTCCATTTTGACTATCAGTAGGGTTTGGTTATTTAACAAATTCTTCTGTTAATGGAAAAAAAATTTATAACTTAAAAGACCTTATGCAATTTTTTATAATACAAGGACTAATGTAATAGAAAAATGTTCAGGGGATTAACAAATTATTTACTAAGAAAGAAAATTATGATTATGAAGAATATTTTTAGAAAAAAGAGTTCTTTTTAATAAATTATTTATTAATTTCTCCTAAAAAGTTGATCATGCATGGTGACAACTCCCACCCACCCTGCCTCATATGAAACACAACATACACAATAAGCTTGCAAGCCAACTAAAAATATGCACCTTCCTATCTACATCTACATGATTCATTATGAACAATTAAAGTTTACCAACAATTATGAATAAACTAATTGAGATTTTCTTAGAGTTTGTTTATCAAATTAACTAGTCATTTTAATTAGGAGCTTAAAAAAGTTAATCAAATGATTTAATTCATTATCAATGAAATTAAAAGTAGAAAAAATTATACGTACATTAGTAAAGCAATCATGGAACTGCAAGCGAAGAAGAGCAGCAACAATGGTGGGATCCTGAAAGAAACGAGCAGTAACAACGGTAGCAACTAGAGCTTCAACATCAATGAAACCACATTTACCTCTGTAAAATCCTACCCTAAGATTAGAATTAGCTGACTTTGCAAATAATAATAACCCAAATGTTAATGTTAGTCTCAAAAGTAGTGTAGCCTTCATCTTCCTAATCCTTGGGACATATTGACTTCTCTCACTCTCATTTCATATTAAAGAATAACATTAAGTAAGCTCTCTTTTTGTTGTTGTTTCTTTTATATATTTATTTGAGTTTACTAGCAAATGGATTTGGATTAGTGGTCTGGGTTTTTAACTCAAAAGGCCTAGGGCCCAACTACAATGGCCCCATCAACTTTTGATTTTAGTCTGAAATTCAAGACTAAAATTTGTTCACCATTATGCCAATTTGACCAATATGAATCACTCAATAACCACAATGCATTACTATGAGTAGACTTGATCATGCCTAGATCCGCTTGTAAGGGGATGGACAACTAAAATTGCATAAGACCCGACAAACCCATGTTCGCACAAGTCTGCCTATTTCCAAACCAACTTGGTTTGAACAACCACATTTTAGATGTAAAGCCCAAACTCACTCATGAATAATTGAACTACTTTTCATTTTCAGGACCAGTGACTATCGACAAACTTATCCCCGAGAATGGTGGTTTCTTATTTTATATAGGGGTGAAAGTGTGGAATTTGAGGTTCTCCAATAATTACAATGAATGAACATCTGCATTTCAAAAACGATATAAGATTAACTCTAAATTTTTACAGTTCTCAAATATCCAACTTGCATTTCTCATATGATTAGGCATTGGCAAAGAGAGAACCACCGCGACAAAAATTTCATGCTTTCTCCCAACCAACAATCAATGCCACATTTCATTTACAAATCAAACCCGATGCAATCAGGCACTTATTTAACTGTATCAGCAAACCGATAGAGATCAGAATTTGAGGTCCTATTAGCAGCAGTAGGTGGAGAATTAGGTAGCCTTGCGAAACCTTCTACAACTCCTGTCGATGGCCGGTTCAATCCTGATGCAGGATGGTACAAAATGCTCTGCCGTACAGATCCATCAATAACAGATGCATCCCCAACACCATGCCATCCATATGGTAGACCCCTGCTTCCGAGTTTTTGCCCAGTCCCATCAACAAGCAGTTCTGATCGACCTCCGGGATATGAAGAACTAGTGGATGGGACGCTTCCATATGCAGCAGCTGAAAAGGGACTGGATCCATGAATCATAGATGTCGCTAGAGGATTATTGATATGGCCTGAGAATCCACCATCCGGCAAGTTCAATCGAATAGAAGCACCATATAAGCCATTGCCATCCACGTGATAAGGAGCCCTATGATCATGCAATCCAAGGCTAGGAGAAGTTACGTGGGGTGAACCAGCAAACCTAAGGCGTTTTGCTTCCTGATTCTTCAAATTATTCAACAACTCATTCTCGTTTGCTTTTCTTTTTGCTGCCGCCCTCTCGTCTATCTTCTTACTGAGATCAGCAATTTCTTTCTCTAATGTGCCTATTTTTTCTCTAATTTGTAATCCGGAAAGAAGTTTAACGGGATCAAGCTTGCGGTCTTCAAGAAACTTCAATACAGACTTCAGACTTGCCAACTGCTTTTCACTTGCTTCTTTCTGTGAAAGGTCATTAAAAGAATTTACATTACTACCTCAAGAAAGAGGATGGTAGTTTACTTTAAAATGAACTGCAAAACATTACAATACCAGTAAGGTAGGCGAATTGCTTGCATCTCTTTTTCTCCTCTTCAATGCTTCTTTTGAATCTCGCAGGTATGAGCTCAGAATTTTCTGGGGAGGAAACTTATCTTCTATCCCGAAAGCATATGCTACATCAACTGCTTCAATCTTGATGCCATTGCTCATCATTCTCTCTAGAATATCTGGACCAGTGAAGAAAATATGACATTAGGTCCAGCACCGAAGTATCACATTTATTTCATAAATGAATGGTAAACACTGTAGGGCAGGAAACAGATGGCACTAATCAAATATCAAAAAGGAAAAGAACATCCCACACAGCTCAAAAGTGTAAAAATGAAAGTCCCTTATAAGCACTATGAAAAAGCTAATCAGGCAGCGTTCTGATGCATGACTACTCGTGAAAAGAAAAAGCACGAACGTTAGACTCCCAAATACTGAAAAATGCAATGTCCCCACTCAGCTACGTAGATTAAAAAAAAAAATACATCTTTCCTTAACACTTCTCTACTGATTTCGCTTATGATGCAAAACGATGGGATTGCATAGAGTTTGACCACCGCACAAGTTATAGTTACTAGCATAAACGAATGCACTCTAGTAACTGACTATATTGACTCCGTTATTTAAGCCCTTCATCACGTTAGGACACATGACAATGTTCATTATGGAAGAATTTAAATAAAAATATCTGGCCCGTATCTGTCCACACAGAAGTTCTCTTGTTGTGTAGTCATCAGAAGCCATTTACAATTTCAGGAGCATAACTTTTGAAGTATGGACACAACAAACTTAGAAGCATCCATCAACAGTGCTCCATATTAAATTTCCGGCCTTTACCAAAAACATTGCTAAGTGAATCACAATAAACTTTGAAATTGAGCTATGCTATAAGGTGATGATACTGAACAAATGTAGCCATTTAGCATTTAATCGGATCCAACATGGGACGAAAGAATTGGCCTTTTCCAACACAATCTAAGCTTAACTATCAACATTATGTAATTAAGTTGCAATGACCATAATACCACAACAAACATAACTAGAAAACAAGAAAACATACCCGAAATCCTACTAACGAGTACACGAGACCTCCTAAGCGCATCCATAATCTGCTTCGGATTACTCGACCGAACCAATTGCCAAACATCATCATTAGAAAACACATTCGGTATCCCAAAACAACCAACAAAAAGAAGCAAACCCTTAGCATCAGATTCACAGGCTTTATTAATACCACCCTCCGCCTTAAGCCGCTTTCTCCAAGCAAGAGCCGCCTGCTCGGCCTCTTGCTTCACCGAGGAAACCAACTCAACCTCATTGTCAATTACCAACATAAACAGTTCCAAAATCAAAATGCTAGCTTTCCTCCCAGGAATCATGGGGGAATTCTTGGCGAACGCCCGACTTCCCTGCAGATAAAATCTCCCAATACATTCCAGTACAAGCTTGGCGGGGTCCGGAGCACACTGTAAAGCGGAAGGAACTTCAACCCGAAGCTCCCTCGAGTTAGATAGGTTCGAAATTAGGTATTTACGGAGGCCTTTACCGCACATCATCTCACAGAGACTGATGAGTTCCGATTTCGGAGGTGCCACCGATGTTTTAACTTCCGTAGTTGCCGCCTCAATTGTCGGAGGAGCGATCAACGGAGTTGTCTGAGTTTGATTAGGTTGTTTTTGTTCGTTGGCATCGATTGCGGTCCGAATGAAATCAAGGTGGGTTTTTAATTCATCAAATCTGCGTTGGAATTCGTTAATGAAGGATGAGAGATTGCCGAGTTCATGAATTGATTTAAGAAATTCGGGTTCATTGGGCTCCAAAGATTCGCCATTGGGCGGCGGAGAAGGCGACGGAGAATGGTGGTGCATTGGCGACGGAGAATTATGGGAGTGTTGTTCTTGTTTAATGGTGGAAAGGGGAAGGTTTGAATTGAAAGGTGTGGCCATTTGAGGAAATTAGGAAAGATTGGGTGCCCTAATTTCGGGATCTTATAAATAACAAAAGAAATATAATAAGCAATCTAATTGCAATTCCGGCAAGTATTTATAGGTGTCTAACAATCTTCCTTGCCACCCCAGGACTAGTAAGTCGGCGAGTATTTTTTGGATTACATCCGTTTAAATTTGTTGTGTCTATGTGTTTTTCAGAAATATTTAACTTCTTTTCTTTATGGAATATAAGATTCAATTTTAACTTATATAAGTATTATTTTTTTATTTTATTTTCTACTTTGCTTGGCAGATCCAACTTCTTCAAGAATCAACATTGATCGGGTTTGATAGAACATCGGCTTGGCACTACTATACGCTTCTATCAATCCAGTAATTATTTGTAACACAATACTATTATTACTAATTGGTGGTCTAGCATTCTTTAACTGATCATCAAGCATTTTGAGACGTTGACTCTAAGCTTATGCATTAGAGAAATTAGCTAGAGAAGTAGAGGAAAATTCTTGTTCGAATGTGACTCCTCGAGAGTGTTTATTGTGTTGAAAAGACGGACTCAAGTCTCCAAGGACGTAGAATAGGTTCCAAAATCTTGGTAAGCAAATCATTAGAAATCTTTGCATAAATTCTTTGGAGTATGGTTGCATCCAAAATTGACCATGAGTCATGATCATCGGAAGTTGGTGTTTTTCCCTTACTAGAAGAAAAGGATGTGTTCAATAACACGATGAGATTTGCAATGAACTTTAAAAAAACCGCACACGTAGCAGGACATGTTATATTTCAAGGGTAATTGAACCATGGGTTTTAATACTAGACACCACTAGAGCGAGATGAAAGGAGGATTTGAAGTTGCATTTAGTGCTTTTAGTGGAGAAGAGAAGGAAAAAATCGGCAGTGAGGGAAAGGAAGAGAGAAAGCAGGGAGCAAAAAAAGAGATCGTTTAGGTTCTTATTACCATGTAAGATTGGTAATTTCGTGATTCATTGTTTTCCAAACTAAGGGATTATATACAAAGTATACAAGATAGTCAACACTATACATAAAGAAATAAATCAATGCTAATAAACATATGCACACTATAGGAACACTACGATGATTCTAATAAGAAGTCGTTCATGTTTTCTTCCATCATTTGAATCTATCTATGTCTTCTTGAGTTTGTTCATCAGTTTCCAAATAAAGTAATTGTTGTTTTTAGGAAGAGTGATCACAGTAACAGAACTCGGATTATCGTGATTCAATGAAGATGAACTGCGGTTGGTGTTCATGTCGAAATTATGGTTGGTATTGTGATATAATTAATTGGAATCAGTTGAATCTGAATCTGAATTCGAATTCGTCAAATCTTGATTCAGATTTCTTGAATGCGGATGTTTTCTTCCAAACCCAGATTCAAATTTGTTGAATCTGAATGTATAAGAATTGTTTAAGAATTGCTTCTTCCACCTCTAGGAAGATATTTTTCTTTATAATCTTCTGGAGTAACTAAAATCTAAAATAAAATGGAAATATTTGCCTGGTGATGAAAGAAAAGAAATGAGGACACCTGAACTAAAATTATACCATCTCTCTCTATATATACACTTATGCAGGCATAACTGCCCCCCGAATATGTACACGATTAAATTACGACATATACATAATAATGAAGCAGGTAGATTTTTAATTACAAGATTTTGGAAGCATCAGACAAGTGAATACTACTCTGATTAATGACTACTGGGAGTCCTGAAGCATCATCCAGATCAACCATGGCTGAATCACCAAACTTCAATCCTCCACTAAGTATGGCTTCACTTACAGGATTTTCTATTATTTCAGTAATTGCTCTTCGAAGAGGTCTAGCTCCGTAAATCGGATCGTACCCTTGTTTGCATACAACATCCTTTATTCTATCTGATACCTCCAACCTTATCCCTAGAGACACCATTCTTGTCCTCACCTCTTCCAGCATTAGATTTACTATCGCAAGCATCTGCAAAATCAACGTGTAAAATATCAAACAAATTACTCTGAATGACCCTTGTTAGGGATAAAAGCAAAATTTGCAGGAAATGTTTTTCAGGAACTACAAATGTATCTATAACGTTAGAAACAAAAAAAAATGTGTCCTTAATACTTGGAGTGCAACAACAAACTGAAGTCTACATGGCTAGCTATCAAACTTCATCCGGGCTAGGGAAACAAAAAGGCACAACCCTTCTTATGTTCGAGTACAATCATCATCCCCCGTATGAAGATGGAAGAGTGGGCAGGGACAAAACCACCCTTGTAAAGAGTGGTTGCCAACCTACACTCCCATGCCCCTTGCCCCTGAACTTTGATCTAGTAAGAGTTTCGTTTTATTGCATGCGTTACCTAAGTCCATAATTGCTCTATGCAGTGTTATTTGGGACCAAAATTGCTTCAAGTTGGAAAAATTAAATACAAGTTTTGACTACTCCTTACTTAGAGGTATATAATATTATCATTTTCCCAAAAAACATTAGGGAATTTGGACCTTATTGTTATGAAGCCCACATTGCTTTATAGGGCTCCTTATATACATACACAAGGCAATCTCCATTTTTTAGGTACCTTCTGGGCGGAGTTAGGCTTTTGTTTTCACTTATCCCAATAAAACGTTATTTTGGGTTCACATACCTGAGCTTTCTCGAGAGGGCGGAATACCACAACTTCATCTATCCTGTTCAATAACTCTGGACGAAAATATGCCTTGAGTTCTTCCATTACCAATGCCTTTATCCCAGCATAGGAGCTTGTCTCATTATCTGTAATGAAACCAATGGACATGCGTCCACCTTTTGCAATTGCTGTTGAACCTATATTTGAAGTCATTACCACCAGCGCATTTTTAAATGATACTCTCCGTCCCTACAAATCCAGTCTTTTAAGAATAAGAAACCAGCTTTGTTTTAGCTAGTCAATAATTGGAATAAACATATTCATAACTACAAACCTGAGAATCTGTAACATGGCCATCTTCAAACAACTGAAGGAGGATATTGAATACGTCTGGATGAGCTTTCTCTATTTCATCAAGCAAAAGTAATGTGAAAGGTCGTCTTCTGATTGCCTCAGTCAAAGTGCCACCTTCACCATAACCCACATAACCTGGGGGTGCTCCTATTAATTTGCTCACACTGTGTCGCTCCATGTATTCACTCATGTCTAATCTCAGCATTGCCGACTCCTATAACAATATTTTAAGCAAGCAGCAAGAGAGAATCATAAGCTTGAAATATTTTATCTTCATAGTTTGATTATGCAAAAACAGTGCGGAATTAAGTAAGAAGCCTCACTGATCCAAAGTAACATGCTGCTAGAGATTTTGCTAGTTCTGTCTTGCCAACCCCAGTGGGCCCACAGAACATCATTGCAGCTATAGGCCTATCTGGATCATTCAAGCCCACCCGAGATCTTTTGACTGCTCGAGATATTGCAATAACAGCCTCTTCTTGACCAATGACCCGTTTTCTGAGCTCATCATCAAGACCAACCAGAAACATTTTCTCGTCAGCAGTGAGCTGCTGCACTGGGATTCCTGACCATAGTGAAGCCACTGCTGCAATATCATCAGGCCCCACAACCAATGGTCTGCAAATTACAGCCAGAAATTCAACTTAATTAGTACCGAGACCAAAAACACAACCTCTTTATCCCATTAGACATTTAAGACTTAAGATCATACTCATCGTCATCTGAAGGGACAGGCAAAGGAGGCTCCAAAAGGATTTCCCCAGATGCATCTTTGCTGGAAGCAATCTCATCATTTGTAATTTTACTTCCCAGAACCTGCTTGAATTAGAAATTAGAAATCAATAATATTATTAACAGATAATGGATTCACACAGCAGTTGAGAAAAAATAATAAGAGTACCACATCATGCATGGCATGAACAGTTCTAATTTCTTGCCAATAGTCATCCGGCGACTTCAAAAGTATACCAGTCTGCTGTTCTTTCTTCTTCCTGTAGGCCTCAATTCTAGCTCTACTTCCTGCCTCATCAATGAGGTCAATAGCTTTATCTGGAAGGAAGCGATCAGCAATATATCTTTCTGACAAATAAACAGCAGCATTTATGGCTTCCAATGTGAATCTGCACTTGTGATGCGCCTCATATTTCTGACGTAGACCCAATAATATTTTAATTGCATCTTCCTGGCCATATTATACATATTCAACTGATAAATAAGGAATAAATTGCATTGTACAAATAAAACTAGATGAATCTGCAAATTTCCAATGAACCTGGCTTGGCTCATTAATTGACACAGGCTGGAATCTTCGCGCTAATGCTTTATCGGTTTCAAAATGCATCCTGTATTCATCTACTGTGGTGGATGCAATGCACTGTAAGAGATGAGATTCACTGTCAAACACTGTAAATACAAGTGAATTCATACAAATATAGCAATCACAATTCAGTTTGCTGTCTCATAAGGAAATCTCATCAAGCATTAAACTAGAAGGGTAATCTTCGTCGCATCATATTATCTTTGATATAAAGAACTAATATACGACATGTTGTGCCAAGTAAGCTGGTAACAAACAGAAGATGGAGACAAGATATGGATGAGCTGCCGTAATCAGAAAGCCAGCTGCTCAAATAGTTAAGGTATGTAGAGAAATGGAAAAGAGGTGCAAGTGAAAGGGAACCTAGATGATTAGGGACGGAAGTGAAAGGTTTACTTAAAGTTGATTGAGTACATGTGATAATATGGCTGAGCTAAGCAGAATCTTGGTTCGCGTGAAGCCATCGAGCAGTTAAGCTAAGCAATCAGTTAGATTTTATTAACACAAGAAATTGGTTAGCAAATAAAGATTGAAGTTCTAGATTATTGCATTAGCGTAATCTAGAACTATATAACATGATTAGCTGTATGGAAAAAGCTATAGATGGATAAATACAACTTTTAATCAATCACTCATTCACTCTCCCTCCCCCTCTCCCTCTCACTCTCACTCTCACTTTTCTTCCTTATCAAACTTACCTACTCTGCTCTCTCCCTTTTTTCTATTCTTTATCTTCAATCTTTAGCAACCTGGAGCTGCAATCATATTTTGCAGTGTCAGATTTGGGTACTCAAAATCTAATCACTCAGGTTACTATGAAATGGTGCTGAAACAGTTAAATTATTGGCACTGTGGTATTATCTTGGGGACAATTTACCGCAGAACTGGAGGATGAAGGTATACTTATAATTGAAGATGACTCGCAACCATGGATGAGCAGCCTGATAATGGTAGATGGGATGTTAGAGGAGGTCAAAGCTATTTCCAAGAAAATGGAAGAAGTTCATTTGGGTAAGGCAAAAATGCTTATGAATTCTATCAAATAATTACAATCGGAGAACTCCAACTGAGAAAAGCTGCAAGACCGATTCTGGTATGAGGTATTCTTCCAGATACTATGATAGGAGAACAAGAAAAATGAAGTCAAGGAATGTGCTACTGCCTACTAAGAGTGAGGAATTGATGGTTAATGAATCAAGATGTTCCTTAGGGCTGATGATCTAGGTTTGTGGAATTAGGGATTTTTGTTTCGTTTGAGCATTTCAGCACACTAACCTGTCACATGCATGAGTTATTTTGTTATTGTTTCTGTTTTATTAGTTCTGTTATTGCAGTCTAATGGTTCCCTAAACAGCTAAGTGAGCTGTATAGCCTTGTAATGTTAAAATGGTTTGTTAGCCAGCTGCCTTTCTATACAGCTGAGTAATTGTTTCTTTTGTCCCATTCTCTATTTAAGAGAATCATTCCTGTACTAGCAGATATGAAAAACATTAATGAAAACTTCTTCTAAAGCCCCTAGTCTTTTCTTCCCTCATTCTCTGTTTCTATCTTCTTTTCTACCCTTCTTCTCCTAAGATCTTATTCTACTTTCTCTCGTCAGATATCTTAATCCTGACATAACTTTCTTTAACTGCTAATCAGAAACAATGGCACCATATTAAAATATCTTGCACATCATTCAATTATGTAATATAAATGCCACATACCATATTTGGACATTAGGATTTCATCAACAGGTTATAAAAGCAAATTATCATTACATCAGAAAAGTGACCTGTATTTCACTCCTCCCAAGAGATGGCTTTAGTAAATTAGCAATATCAAGACCAGATCCCTTGCTTCCCCGTCCAACAGTGCCGGTTCCAACAATAGTGTGGACTTCATCAATAAAAAGAATTATATTACCTACAAGGAAAACAACTTGTTAGTAGGCGAGAATTCCAAATGAACCAAAATTGCTCCTTTTGGAATGAATTCCAGATAAATCCACCTTCTTTCACTATTTCCTTAATCAATGCAGTAACACGAGCCTCCAATTCTCCCCTTTCCTTTGCACCAGCAATTAGTAATCCCATATCCAATGACATCACACGCTTTGCCTGTGGGCAGAATGACAAGATAATCAACACTTGCAAAGAACAATCTCCTTAAGGTGGACACCCAAAAGAAAAGAACAAAAACAAGTGGATGACACTGAACAACTAATATTAGAGGATAGCTACTAATTGCAAAGAGACATACTAGGAGAAAAAAAGGAATATCCGCCTGTGCAATACGAGTTGCTAGTCCTTCAGCAATAGCTGTTTTTCCAACTCCAGCCTCACCGAGAAGAATGGGATTGTTCTTAGTTCTGCGGCAAAGTATTTGAATTATTCTTTCAATCTCAGTATCTCGCCCAATAACAGGGTCAATAAGTCCTTCACTGGCACGGGCAGTAAGATCCACGCAGAATTGAGCCAGAGCACTTTTCTCTATCAAATGCAGTTGAATAATACAACATTACTACACCATCTTACAATTTAGGTTGTTAACAAAAACAGTTAGAAATTCTATTTACCTCTTGATCTCTCAGGGGATCTTGATGCACCACCTTTCTTCAAGGAGTATTTTTTCCGGGCTCCTTTGGCTTGGGCAATTGGTTCTCCACCTTCTTTTGCTACCTCGCCTTGAAGTCGAATGATTGCTGCCTCTGCCAAGTGATCTAAATTTGCCCCCAATCTGAACTCATAAGTTAATGGCGAGTGATTACAAAAATGATAGCATCTATAACTCCATTGATATGCTCTGCATAACTAATGATAAATAGACATAGTACCATTTATGACCAATGTTTAGGTAAGCAAATTCAAGTACTTACCGCTTGAGGACCCGACTAGCGCTCCCATCATCAACAGTAAGCAAACCAATAGCAATATGCTCTGGTGCAATGTAATTATACCCCATTGTCCTAGAATACTCAACAGCAGCCTCGAAAACCCGTTTCGTGCTAACTGAAAATGGTACATCCGTGGAGGAAGCTGAACTACTTCCTTCAATCTTCCCCGAACTAGAATCACCATCCGCGTCACTACTCCATAAATTTCTCACCACTTCACGAGCTTCATCAATTTTAACCCCCGACCCAAGAAACCCCGCGGGGTCACGATCCTCCCCAATCAAACCAAGCAAGAGATGCTGAGTAAAGACCATATCTTTACCCAAAGCTCTAGCTTCCCTCTGAGAAAAGATCACAACTTTGATCGCCCGCTCAGTAAATCTCTCAAAAACAGCTGAAATGGGAAGAAGTTTACGCTTTCTACGAGAACATTTAAAAGAAATAGGGATATGGGTGTGCTGCATATGTGAAATAGACATGCCAAAGAAAGAACTTGAAGAAGAACATGATGAAGAAACTGTGGGGTTGTTAGAATTTATAGTTAAAAGGGTATTAAATTTATGGGAAGAAGATGAATTCAATGATCTCAAAACAGAGAGAGGTGAAGAAGATAAAACCTCCATTGATTTTTCTTCAGAAATTTCTCTGAAAGGTATTGAATTGAATATGGAATGATAAACCCAATTGAGAAATGAGGTATGAGATGCTAAAATGAGAAGAGTGGAGAAGAAAGGAATTGAGTAGAGAAGGTGAAAAAGGAAGGAGGGATTGATGAACACGCCAAGCAAAAGAAGGAAGTAAAGAAAAGATCTGAAGTTTACATTAGTTTGAATTGAATGTTGCACTGTATTTATTCGGGGAAAGTCTAATTTGGTGAATATGAAAATGAGGCAGATGCAAAAAGCTGCTCGCCTACGGAAGGCCTACAATTTAAGGGTGTGTATGTACCTGAATATGTGGGGATGTCGAATTAAGAAGCCTCCTTTTGGTGTCTAAATTCGTTTTCATGGGCCACTTTATATTATTTGACTCATTTCATTTCACCTCTTTCCAAATTTGTGTTCTCTGTGTTTTACTACTCGTTTCCAAACGTGCATATTTTCATTTTTCTCGTGGAGTATTATTTTCTTTCGAATGGTGACTTGTTTTGAAAAATAAAATATTATTAAATTAAGTTTTAAATCGTTACAAATAAATGAAAATTTAAAATTAAAAGTTATTTGATTCTTCGATTAAAAGACATAATTGATATAACAGTTCTAAATTCAAGCATACAGAATGATCAGTTAAACTAATAACTCTAAAAAATGAGTATGTTTCTTTTTCGTTCTCATTGGGTGCGTTGCAAAATCTTTAATTTCATAAATCGTCAAAGTGCGATAGTAGACATTACTTTTTGGCACAATGGCGAAAAACTCACTCAATTCAAAATTGACTTCAGATTATGTGATAGTTCAGGCTTATTTACCTTTTCATGTACGACCACGCCCGTGAAATGAGACATAACGTGGTTATAGGACAATTAAAATTTTATTTTATAAAAAAATTAACTATCTGTTAAAAACAAAAAACTGGAAGAAAACATCAAAAGTAAATGAAAGTATTATTGTGGTGACTGTCTATTCTAAAAAAGAATAACGATATAAATTAATTAAAAAGGGTTGATTTTGTAAATTACTAACCCACAAGTATTATTTAATTGAAAAATTGACTTGTAGTATTCTTGTTTATAAACTTGACATTTTCTTAAAGTTTTAAGACTACCTGATAATAAAGGTTCCTTCTCATATATATATATGACAAGGAGAAACTTGTGATCCACCTTTAAAAGCAAATCCTTGATTGATAATAGAGCAACAAAAGAGTAAAAGTCATTGGGCACTTATTCATTCATGTCCAATAAACTATTCATCCCCATAATAATTCCACGCCAACCACCGGACCAAGCCTTCCTTGACCCATCCTAAACACACACAACTTTATTGTTTGGGACTCAATCTTATCCTAAGTTTAGCAAAGACTATGGAGCAGCCATTGGTAAAAATCAATACAGATGAACCGTTCAAATTAATTTTGACGTATAATATAACCAAACCATGACTTATCGGCACCATAGCCACATCTTCGACTACGTTTTGGAGCATTTGCTAATAACTTACTTGGAAACGCAAGCGATACCATTCCATTTCTAGATGACATCCCAAAGAGTTACGGATCTCTTCCAACATGTAAAAGTAAAGGAAATAGAGAAATTCCCATTAGAGCAAAGATTCCAGTAGCACATTGCATTTGAAGGTCAAGTTGCAGCTATTTGACAAAGATTAGTCTTGGGAAGAAGATACTCAATAAACTCCGATGGCTAACGCCTTCTGTCTTTAGAGTATCAAGTATCAACCACTTTCCAATTAAGCCACTCATCCAGAATAGGGAAATGGCAAGATTTTCAGAAGACCTAAATCCCTTCCCAATGTTCAATTGCTCATTACAAAAGCTGATATTATTAGCAGCTCATTACACATGCTATTAGAAGGCTTATAAATTTATAATCAAATTGTATCTTCCAGAACTCCAATTTTGTGTCATAGTGCATGCATTTGGGAACAGTCTATTAGGTATCGAATTTTACGAAAATTAAGATGTATAGACTGAAAAACATTGAAATAGAGGGACTTGCATGATAAATTTGTGCCATGTATAGGGCAACCGCAAATTCGCAAATTAACCTATGTATCAATTTCACCAAATACAGGAGCTGAATATTTTTTTTTCCTATGTAATATAAAACAATTTCTGATGTAAGGCTGTACGAGTCAATAGCCCCTAGGACAAGGTAAAATAAATAATTAGGTTCATGATTTGATCATCACCTGGCAGAGTAAGGCTTTAGATATAGCAGAGGTTTCAAAACTGTGCATCCATTCTAGAAGGCTGCTGAAGTGAATGTTTATATGAAAATAATTTCTTTTATGTCACGTTGCTCCCCCGTAGCATTTGCCTGCACCAAAACTTGTAAATAGATCCTTACACAAAAGAGATAGCATTACCAATAATCATTACATGAGCAACTCCCACTTTGGAAGTGATGAAACCGATTTGAGTCTCTCACAATAATCTTCCGCTCATATACATGTGAAATGAACTTGAATAAATTGTGACAATCATTGCAAATCCGAAGGTTCTTCGTAACTTGAATGGCCATTTTTGAATCAATTTTCAGAATTCCAAACGCCACAGCTAGCTTCTCGCTGTGATAGTTAAGAATCTGCTCCTTATCTTCCTCTTCCACATCATGCAGAGCACATGAGAGATCCGGTACATACCCTGCCATCCTCATCTCAATGGCCAAGTCCTTAACTTTGCTATAGACCTCTTGGCAATGTGGGTTTTCACGGTCAGCAGTATGAAACCCGTGAATTTCTTTACCGTGCTCAATCACACTGAATGCTGCAGGTTTTTTCAATCCTCTATTTTTCATACCTTGTCTCAGTTTCCCAACTTCTTGCCACTTATTTGAAGCTGCATATATATTTGACATTAACACATAATATCCCGCATGGTCTGGCTCGAGCTTGAATAGATGATTTGCTGCAATTTTTCCTAACTCAATGTTCCCATGGATTTTGCAGGCCAAAAGTAGAGCACCCCAGATCACATCATTTGGAGAAGAAGGCATCTCTTTAATCAGATTTAACGCCTCCTGCAAGAGACCAGCTCGCCCAAGCATATCTACCATACAACCATAGTGTTTAGTTTCCCGTGTTACTGATAGCCTCGTCATGTCCGAGAAACATTTTCTTCCTTCTTCGATAAGACCGGCATGGCTACAAGCAGAAAGAACTGAGGTGTAGGTTATGTCGTTTGGTTTAACCCCTTCCTCCTGCATTCTCGAGTAAAGTTCCACTGCTTTTCTCCCATTCCCATTCATCCCGTATCCGGAAATCACCACATTCCAAGTACTAGCATCTTGTTCACTAGGATGAATACCATTGAATATATCCATGGCCGTTTCCAAATCCCCACACTTGGAATACATGTCCATCAACGTGTTCCTAAGATTCAAATTAATCTCCATGTTATTATCAATAATAAAATCATGGAATTTTCTTCCGAGATGGGAGGATCCCAAATAAGCACATGCATTAACCATGATCAGTGCTGTCACGGAATTAGGTTGACACCCAGAACTACACATTTTATCAAAAAGTGATAGAGCTTCACTGGCTTGACCATTTTGAGTATAACCCGAAAGCATAGAGTTCCATGATATACAATTTCTTTTATCCATTGTGTCAAAAACCCATCGAGCCTTCTCCATATCGCCACATTTTGTATGCATAGCCACAACTGAATTAGCAACAATTGTTTCCTCTAGAAACAAACGTCGACGTGCATAAGTATGAAGAGCGTCAGCCCTCTTGGAGTCCCCTAGTTGACCAATAGCAGAAGCAACACTAACAATAGTAACCGAATCTGCCAAAAGACCTTCGTGCTGCATGTTTTGGAACAGTAGAAGAGCCTCCTGAGGTTTTTCTGCCTGTTCATAGGCAGTAACCATTGCTGTCCAGCAAACCAAATCCTTCATCGGCATTTCATCGAACTTCTTGCGAGCGCCACAGAATAGGCGACATTTTGCATACATATCAACTAAAGCAGCCTCCACATATAAATCAGAATAGAACCCAGTTTTTATAGCATCTCCATGAACTATTTTTCCTTGACAAACCAAAGAGACGGTAGTGCAAGCCTTACAAATCGAAGGGAAAGTGTAGTTGTTCGGTGAAATGTCAGCTCTGCGCATGAGCTTGTATAACTCCAATGTTTGAGTTGAGAAGCCACCATTTGCATAAGCCCTAATCATAGTATTCCATAGGAAAGAACTGGACTTGTCATCAACATAGTTAATAACATGATCGAAAAATGATCTCGAGCCATTGATGTCACCAAATTTGGCGTATTTGATGATGATTTGAGCACCCAAATGAGGGCTTCTCGGGATGAGACCGGTGGTGATGAGAGGCGAATGTACCTGTTTGAGAAAAGCCAAGCCATCACAAGATTTCAGAAGATTGTCGTAAAGATTTTCGCTTGAATCAGGAGAGTAGCTAAATGCAGATGATGGAAGCAAGGGACATAAAGAGCTTGGGTTTTTGAGAGGTTTATTATATAATGATCTCCTCAGACCCTGACGGAGCATTCCTCTAAGATTTTTTCACAAGGTTTTCATTGTCTTCAGAAAGAGGAAGCAAAATTATATATACCTGTTTTCCCCAAGGCAATCAATTCAAATTATGAAATGAAAATTTGATTATAACATAGCTTACATAATATACAAACTATGAACACTATTGAACTACTGAGTAACATACACTATTTGCCGTAACAAACCAACACTCAGCTCGTAATGTATAATTTAATTTTCCTATAAGCTCAATCGCTTGTATTACCTATAGATATGGTTTCATATTCTAATAAATTATATACAGTGTACTTTCTGAAATAATGAAATCTTCAATGCCTTTGTTTTCAACAAATAATGAATCTACAATGTACTTAAGGTGCTCGTCATTTCGCATAAAAGCCAGGGACTTCTGTTCTGTTGATGCTGACAGAAATAGGATATCAAGAGCTTTTAGACGAATCAGCCAAAGTCCATAGCATCTCGGCATAAGCTTTATCCTCTTCCTTCTCTGCAACATTATAATTTGTCTCGACTATTTCCTCTTCATCAGGGATATCTTCTGTAATGTCTTCTAACTCTACAGATTTTCCTCTTTCTTGCTCCATGGTAAGTTCAATAGATGCCTCTCTCATAGCCAGTTTGGTAGCTGGCCGATCCCTTGGCCCATATTTGGGAGGAGGCATAACATATGGCATAGTTATATCATCCAACTTAGCTACATCTTTGTTTGAGACATCCTCTGAGGAGGCCGATGGAGGAAAAATGAAAATGATCCCAAGCTCATAGTTAGAAACATGAAGCTTCAAAACTGAGGAAGAGCTTGGTTTTCCAGGTTCATTTGACTTTGCACCAGTTCGATTGGTGGATATAGACCGTCCCCAGGCAGCAGCACTAAAATTATGTGACCCACAATAGACCCAACCAGAAGATCCATCTGACTTGGACCAAAAGCGCCTTCGTGCCACCTGCTCAAAAAAATTAAATATAAGGGGATTGACACACAAAACATACAATAACTGCGTCAAAAGATACAACATATAATGGAAGTACTATTGCAGCTCATCCTCTCAAGGATTGAGATTGATTTTAGCAAATATAAAACATCACTAGGTGCAGCCTCATCCTCATTATGAGAATCCAGCCTAAGTTATCTGATTGGATATCCGCAAAGCAACTATTAACTATCATACCAACTTGGCAAATCATTTAGAATATTAATGGAAGATAAGTTAAGAAGAGAATTAGCAGCAGATTTTTCTCAAGAATCAATGTCTAACAGATGTGAATTTCTGACACCAACATGCAGTTATAAGTCAAACTAATATAATACAAACCCAATAAATGAATAGTTTCATGAGATAGTTCATCATTCATTCAACTAAGTGTCTACCAAACTTGAAGAGAACAAAATATACCTTGATATGCATTGGATGCCCCACTCTATCACTAGGATGAGGAACTGCATCATGAACGATATCTGCAGATCTCAACCTTTGCCATGATTTCTGCATGCAGAACAAATAGGAAAAAGTATGAGAATTGGCCACATGCATTTTTTTTTTAAAAAACCTTCTCAACTGAAATAGGAATAATTACTCAAAGCATCACATGCCAAGACCAAACTTATGTCTGTCTCGTATGCATTGTGATCGGAGGAAAAACGAACCACATACAATGGTTTTGAAGAATTTCCTAAGCAAGGGAACAGGTAAATTACTTCTCATTGTAAATCAAACAAAATTTGGAGAATAAACAAACAAAGTAAAAGGAACATTTTCTAACTTTGAATTTCAAGTGCAAGACCAATAATTTAAATTCAAGAATTTAACATGGAGGCTTATGAACATTATAATGCTCTAAAACTTAAGCCGGGAGCAGGGTCATCTTTATTACATTACTATCTGGTAAGCCTGGGTTTCTGGGCTCATCAGTCTCCCCTTCCAAATGACATACAGTATAGACAGAAATTATTATAATATGACAGTTTTAACCTGAAATAGAGTCACGACTCATCAATACCTCTGCGAAACAAAGGATGCGCCTTGAAGAAAGGACTCCATTACATGCAGTTTTCACTCTCTCAATCGTAGGGAAAACAATTCTAACCGATGGATTTCTCAATTCTTGACTAGCAGTCCAACAGCCCCACTGTCCATACATCAATGAGGCAGCAACTAGTGAATCAGTGAACAAACATGATTTAACACTTCATCCATATTTACAGCACAAAAATCATTTTACATTTTACCTCCGGATCGGACTCTTCCGAATCAAAAAGCTGCAATGACCTCTTTCCAGTTGCTGCTGAAAATGCAGCCAAAAACTGTGCATTGACTGATCCAATTGAGGATGCACCTTCAAGGCAGAATGAAAATTAAGTGAACAAGAGAACATATTCTTTATATTGCTTGAAATAATTAGATAGTACTATTGACACTCACCATAAACAAAGTCAGACTGATCCAACTCAGGCCATTTGTACTGATCTAGAACCTTGTGAAAAACAAAAGGAAAGTGTAAGATCAGCAATCAACACCATCAAGTGCCTCCTAAAAGTATCATCTTCTTAAGGTACTTCCTCTTTGTCAATCAAATTCATTAAGTATTTATATCTTAATTTTCTAGAGATGGCGCGATGCACACAAGAACTGGTTCTAGTGTGAAACACAAACTCTATTTTATGGTGAGCTATAAAGCACTATAAAAATCCCTTTAACCCCATGAAAGGACACATCCAAAACAAAAGATGACGACACCACTGCAAAGTTTAAGCATGGCTAATTTCTACCTCTTGAAGTCTTGAAAGACCTGTACACCTCTGAATTGAAGCAATAAGAGTTGAAACTGCAATAACATGTTCAGGTAGCATTGTGTTTAAAATATCAGGAAAGTGAGGACCCTGCACAAATCGATCTCATATTATTGGTACATGTCTTAGCAAACATAAGCACGCAATATTTTTAAGCACAAAATGATAAATGGTAGAAACACCATGCCTGTGACACATACAGTATCAGCTGCACTGTCATGTTAGTTTCCCCTAAAGCAGCAGCAAGGGCTTCTTTGGGATGAACATATCCAGAGAACATGAAGTATCCACTGTCCCATAATGGCGAAACCCACTTTGCAACATTTCTAGGCAGAAATCCAAGTTGCACATAATCTGTTGCAAGGAAGAAATACTATGAGTCAGTCTTATAATCCTAATAATGAAAGAGCTGTAAGAAGAAAGTACAACAAGGAAAACAAATTTTACCTCCTTCAGATAGCTGATCAGGATTGGGAACAAAAATGCTCACAGCATTCACATCAGCAGAGACATTGGTATTTCTTCTCAAGACAATCTCCGACATTCCACATGTATTTTCACAAGATCTTCCAAGAAAAGAAGCCAGCCGTTTAAGCTGTACACCATTTCTGTCAGCTGATTTGCGAAAAAGGTAACTTAAACCAACAGCAGATGTTTCAACCCAGCCCAGGAACTTTGTACTTCCGGAGTCTGATCCACATTTATCAGCCTAGAATAAGAGTTAAAATGTTAAATTATGTATACATCAGTCCTCTAAATCAAGCCCATTTTTCCTAATCTATTCAGTATACAGGGCAAGCTTAAAATTTTCCAGTTTCTAAACAAGACAAATCTAATCATTCTTTCAGATCAGCTTAACATCAAAATTTTAAGCCAAAGGTATGCAGATTAGAAATGAGGACTCATACATAAGGGATTGTGCTGGAATGAATTCCAGGTACTGAAGCAACAAGATATCCCGTGGCTCCTTCAAAGTTGTATTTTGCAATTTCAGTGATCCAATAGGCCTGATTAGGTACATCAATCAGAAGAGACGCCATGAAGCCAGCAAGCTGAGCAGCAAAATCAGATTTCAAATACCGATTTCCTTCTCGAACAGACACCCGAATAAAAAGTGATGAGATATCAGGTGATTTTCTCAAAGGAAAATCTTGCCACCAAATGGTGTTCGTCACATTATTCCACTGTAAACATCACAGCAAATTAAGATTGTTAGACAAACAACAATTCCAGGGTCATTGTCAATGAGCTTAAGCATTTAAGGTTGAGTGGCTTGAAAAGGTTTATCTTTAAAACTTTATATTCACCAGGGCATATGGACGAAAGCAATGGTAAGAAAAATTAGAAAATAGAAAAACTGCTGATAAATGTAATCCTTTGTTCTTAACGATTATATGGCACAATTCATACTGTATTTGTTGTAAAGCACATATAAAACATAATTACATATAAACGGACTTGCTCATTAAGACATGCAGCCTACAGTATGTGACACCCTTGCACATGCTCTAGCTAGTTACGTTAGGAGTCACTAGCTACCTTTGAAGTCCCTACAGTATGTGACAGCCATGCACATACTCTGACACCCATAATTAGGAGAGCGACCTTTCCAAATTCCAATTAGATAGAAATCTCTAGCAAACTGCAAATGGACACATAATAATACATGCCCACATATTAAGAAGAACTTGATTGACAAGGAAATGCAATTAGATACATTTCATCAATTTAGAGATTGTTTACCTTAAGTCTCTAGCATGAGATTGTTTACCTAAAGTCTCTGGCATTCAATGCTGAACTACAACAGTCCATTTCGAGGAAACTTTAAGGAAAGTGGCTACATCAAGAACTTCTAGGTGACAATACCACGTCTTATGCTGAGAGCTAGCGGATCATCTAATTTACAATAGAATTTTCATACGCCATTTTCCGTAACAACTTAAAAAGAACTTAACTGAAAAGGAAATGCAATTACATACATTTCATCAATCAGTGATTGTTTACCTAAAGTCTGTGCCATTTCAATGTTGAACTACAACAGTCTATTTCTATGAAACTCTGAGAAAAAATTACTGCAATCAAGAACTTCTTGATAACAATATTCCACGTCTTACCCTAAGATTTAGCAACATCATCAAAAAGAGCAGGTATGAGTGACTTTATGGTACTAACCTGATATGACACTAAATTTGCGGAAGTAATGATAACTCGCATGCTATCTTCTCTTTGCAAAACAAATAACTTTGGATGGTGACAAGCAATGCCTTGCCTTCTGCGGTCGTGGCCAAATGCTATGGCGTCGGGGAATGGAGGGGAGCTATAATCGTAATAGGAACAATTAATAAGTGTTAAGGGACTATAATTTACATGCTGTATGCCATCCAAGTAGAAAAAAAGGTTGCTACTTACATAAGGACTAAGTTTGGAAAATCAGGGCAGGGCATGGAGATTCGCTCATCTGGACTGGAACTCCAGCATCTCTCAGAGTTATGACATGCAATTGTTACAGGCAGATTGGATGGTATCCCACAATAAGACAGAAACCTGTAGAAATAATTGAAAAAGAATCTTAAGATTAGCTTGAAGTTCTAACTCCATGAAGTAAACAGTAAAAACTATGGTGTTAGCTAGCTAGCTACAAAAAATAAAAAATCAGATGCTTTACCATGGAACATCACTTGTAAACGTTGCAATAAATATGCGTACAAGGTTATCAATGGGATGAAGAAGCTCTGGTAGGGATATAACATTTTGATCACACGTCGAATTATGGTCCATAAACTGAAGGCGATTCAGGTAAAATTTCTTTCCAGGTGGCTGGCATGGAGTTCCCAAAGGTTTTGTCTGGACATCACCCAGAGGTGCAGTCTCCTCAACCATATGATTTGTCTGGACTCCAGAATTGTCTTTTTGATGCGAAAAGTCACCTCTGTGAGAAACGCACTCCATCTCACGTTCTTCCTCGTTGCTTTCCATATCCTGGAGAATGTGTGAATTGTCACAGGGCTGAGCTTCTTCCCCAGAAACAAAAGCGGTACCATTCACCCCCTCTTGCCTTTCTAAAGGAATATTGGTGGTATCAAATGTTTGCCTGCCCACATTCTTATACTTTCCAGGGCAGTTATCTGAGATTACCATTCTAGAATCTGACCAAGAACGTTGCTGAATATAAGATACGGGGTCATCACTATTTAATATTTCTCTACATCTGCTTAATAGAAGCTTGGCTCTCCCAATAGTGCCTCTATATTTCAGTCTCGGTAAATCATAGTCGTGGGAAATAATTTCATCAGCAGGAACAGCAAATACTCTTCTGTTTCTCTTCCCACTAGAAGCAGATCCTTGGGAGTGTCCTATAGACGTCGTTTTCCCAGAAACCATACGTCTCTCCAGCTGAACCCCACTCGCCTCCTCAATAACGACACCCACAATCGAAAAACCAATTCTAAACCCTAAATTACAAGTACCCTCATTACCACACCCTAACAAAACCTCATCTCCAGCACATAACTCCCTAACCATACCCCTCATAACCTTAACCCCATTAACAAACACTCCATTCAGCGAAAACCTAACCCTAGATAACTCCGTACTCTCCTCCTTACCTTCCAAATGATCATAACAAGACAATCTTCTCCTAAATCCATTACAAATACAGCTAGACATTAAAAAAACTCCATCACGAATATAAATTTTTCGGCTATTTCCATCGAATAAAATCTGGCAATGCTGCTTACTGACATTGCGGTTACTAAACAGAAAATCACAATCCGGGTTTGATGGACCTCGACCGATGGTGTAAACCCGGTCAGCCTCGAGGCGAATTGAGTTGATAGACGATCCGGTGGAAGCAGAAGTCAAAGGGACATCGACATTGAAACTTCGGATACGAAGAAGGGCTGATTTGGCAATGCATTTCGGTCTTCCCTTACTGGATAATGAGGTTGAAATTGAAGGATGTTCATCATCAGCTTCCCTAATTTTGTTGCTGTGGGTATGAATTGAAGATACGACTGCGTTTTTCATTGCAGGAAATTAAAATTTGGGGATGATAATCAGTTGAAGAGATGAGGAACGAGGGAAATTTTTGGAGGAGGGGCCAAAATGGGAGGGAAAAATCACTGTTCACTGATAAAAAAAAATACAATTACTGTAGTAACCACTACCCATTTTATACGGGTTTTTCACTTTCCCTCCTAATTTCCAAATCGTTGATGGGCCTTTGGGCCGGTCTGACATCTTCCCCTTAATTTAAGGCCTCAATCATATTTAAGTTCCAAAACTTGTTTAAAAATATCATTTTAGTTTTTTAACATAGGAACAACCTATTAAGTCTCTTGACTATTAAAATGTGACCTATTAAATTCCTTAACTATCAAAATGCGTGCCTACTGGGCCATCATTCAATGACGTGGCAGTGAGTTGGCAAATGTGAAAAATATTAATTTTAATGTCAACTCAGTGTCACGTTATCGGATAACGACTCAATAGATCCACATTTTGATAGTTGAAGGACCCAATAAGTCGTCATCAAAGTTGAAGGACTAAAATGACTTTTTCAAATAAAAAATTTTAAACGTATTGAGATACTCTTTTAAAAAAACACTTTTTGAGATACATTTTCATTCGCATGATCTTAATTTTGACAACTTTGTTGTTTCAAAATTCTATGCTTTTAAATTAAAAATTTATTTTATTTTAAGTAAAACAATAGATTTTTCATTTCGAACCAAAAATTCAAAATGAAAAGACAGGGCGGCTCATAGCCGTTGGCCCACCATAATTTTGCGGCGGTTAGACAAGGAAGCTCAAAGGAGGGTTCTGACAGTGAAGGAGACTATGTTGGAGCGGGGGACGATCACCATTGTGATAAGACTGCGGTGGTGGACCCTAGGCAGTCGTCGGTGGTCGATGAGTAGATGTCAGATGCAAGGCAACACCACGAGTTGGAGATGGACGATGGAACCTTGATTCAATATCACCGGTTTTGGGAGACGATTGAAGTGATTCAGACGACTCATATAAATACTCGATCCATTTTGTCTGGATTGTATGGATTATTGTAATTGTGAGGACAAGGATCGACATTATTTTGAGGTTGAAGAACAAAGGCGGGAGGACGAACAAAGATAGGGATGCGTCGAGTTTGTGAAATAGTTGCAAGGGGTAGATGAAAAGTCATGGGGATTCTCCGTTAGTTCAGTGGAGACATGAGAAACGTCTGAATGACCATGGGAAGTTGGCAGCAGTGTGGGGCTGGAGGACCCGAACCGGTATATGATACCATAATCAGTGTATTAAAAATTGGTAGGCGCTAGTAAGGCGGTTGAGGACTTTCGATGCCTAGTCGGAGTATATTTGGGAATTAGTAGGAGTCAGTCGAATTTTTTGCACTTAGGAGTCAGTCGGATTTTTTGCACCTAGGAGGTCAAATCGGTCAATTCGGAGTATCCATTTTCAGTGCTTAGGAGGTCAAGGCATCCATAGTTTAAAACAATATATTAGACATGTTCGTGTGAAATATATTTTCTGTATATTAACAAAAGAGGAGGAAGTATATATACCCATTACAAATATCTAGTGTTTACACTGAAAGAAGAAAATAAACGAATCACCTATATACATAAAGTTTGGTAACAAGAAAAGTTTAGTTAAGGATAGGTCTACCCACTCGCAAGGTCAGGGCAAACCACATATCTCGATGAGGGTTTACAGTGGAGTTTACAGATTGATTGTCAATAAGAGCTAAATTTTGACGAAGTGGAGACTCGAACCACAAATATTTCAAGCAGAGGATGAAGTGTCTTACCTATATACATAAAGTAACACTAAACATCAGCGTAAGAATTTTCTAGATTACAAAACTTTCCATTTATAGCTAACAATAATATAGGCACTATTTTCAAAAACATTATAGTCACACAATAGTTGATTCTCGACAATAAATTCGTCAGAAATCTATGAAATAACGTCAAAAGATCTAGAAATAAAAAATCGTTGAAAATGTATCATTCTTATCATTCTTTTTAACTTTTTTTCTATCTAACAAAATGCATGAGTTACAAATTTGGATATTCCAAACCTAATGCCATCATGCTTACACTTTCGATTTAACCAAAGTCAATGGCTACGGCAAATATAGTTACTGTACGAAACGTAGAGAAGATAATCGACAATGATATCAGGCACGTGACATAAAGGCCAGAAGACAGCTTTCTCTTCACTTGTTTTTGTTTTCTTTTGAATAAATTAGCAATCATCTATTCCCACCAAACATTAATGTTTGATTAAAATTGCGAGTTGCGACAACACGGTTATGGTTGATACAATTCTTTATACATGTCACTGTGCAATTATTTAATTGCATTTTCACACTTTCTTATTCATTTTTTTTTTACCGCATATACATATAGTATTAAAAATTAAATAAATGGACATACATTCTAATTTTAAACGGAAGACACTTTGACCATATAAATTTCATTTACACGTTTCAAATGGAACAGTCATGTTCATCTGCATTATAACGACCAAAATTTATTTTGTTCAGTGGCCATTAAATCGAATTTTATGTTTTTTATCATACTCTACATGTAAATAATACTCATATCAACGCACCGTACTTTATATTTTTATAGAGTACCAAACTTCAGAAGACTATCCTTAATTGTAGATTCATAGAATTGAATCTAATGATCAATGATCAAATATAACTTTATCTGTAAAATATAAATGAGCATAACTTTAAAATGGTGACTGTTACCAATTCAATTGTACTACTGCTTAAGTGTTCACAAATAGACTAATAACTCACTAATCTTTGAATATAACTCAACTAAGGCACCCAAGCCACACTGTGGGCACTTTTTTTTTTAATGGCATACTGTGGGCACTTTTTAATACATTCGTCAATATATATAGATTCACTGAATCACTAATTGAGTGCCCTTATTTTGGCAAGAACAAAAGCAAAACTTCTCTCTCTCTATCTCAATCTTTGAGCTACAGTTCTCACTTACCCTGCTCCAAATCTGCCGGAACTAATCAGCACCCATATAAGATCCTGCAAAACCCATATATAAAGATGCTACCTTTTTGAGTTTGCAACTGAAACTAACAACTTAAACCCAAACCCAACTCCAAGCTATGGCTAAAGAACAAGAAACCCACCAGCACCACCATCAGCACCACCATTCCGACACAGAGCTCATCTCCGTCGCCAGCACCGCCGCCAGCGAAAGAGTACCTTACAGTGGTCCATTAAGCGGACCCCTCAACAAAAGGGGCGCCAAAAAGAGCGCCCGATTCAACATTCCAGCCGACCAAACCACATCCACGTCATCATCATCCCAACAAGACGACCAATACCTCGAAGTAACCCTCGATGTCCGCGACGATTCCGTGGCCTTACACAGCGTCAAACCCGCCAACGGCGACGGAGAAGAAGATCAAGAAATCACACTTCTCGCAAAAGGGTTGGAAAAGAAATCAAATTCAAGCTCTAACATGGTCAGAAATGCTTCAGCTAAAATCAGAGACTTAAGAAGACTTGTTTCTTCTTCTTTAAACTTAAGACATCATGCTGCTCCGCCGCTACGGTATCTTGACAGGACCAAATCAGCGGCGGCGCATGCTCTGAAAGGGCTGAAGTTTATAAGCAAGACGGATGGGGGTGGCGCTGGGTGGGCGGCGGTGGAGAAACGTTTCGATGAGATAACGGCGGGTAGCGGGGGATTGCTGCATCGATCTAGATTTTGTGAGTGTATTGGGATGAAGGAGTCGAAGGATTTTGCTGGGGAGTTGTTTGATGCGCTTGCTAGGAAGAGGAATATAAGGGGAGATAGTATTGGGAAACCTGAGCTTCAGGATTTTTGGGAGCAGATTTCTGATCAGAGTTTTGATTCCAGGCTTCAGACTTTTTTTGACATGTATGTAATTTCTCTCAGATCAAGTTTATGTTTTTACTGTTTTGGGAAGTTGAATTCACTGTGGGAAATTCTTACAGGGTTGATAAGGATGCGGATGGTAGAATTACAGAAGAGGAAGTTAAAGAGGTAAAAAAGAGTCGTTTTTTGTATGCTGAAATTCTACAATACTTTCTTTTTAATTGGTCGGATATATTCGTTTGGATAAGATCTCAATTTAACCTTATGATTTTTTAGATATGCAGATTTATGCTTTAACTTTGCAAATGTTAAAATTTTACTGCAAAAAAAAAAATAAAAAAATCAATTTTACTCCTAAATTCTAGTGTTGTAGCCACTCCATAATTTATAATGCACACGGAATGATAGACGTAATTAATTTAATACCCTTGCATTAATTGCCTTTATCAATTTTCAAGGAAAAAAGACTATATAAATGAAGATATATTTGGTAAAATTCAATTACTATACATGGATTGAATTAAAATGACATGTATTAAACAAAAAAATTTCTCTACAAAGACATTAAATATTGAAATGAATTGAGTATTTCACTAGCTTATGGGATCTTCTAATCAATTTTGTCTATATATTGAAGTAGTTTCCTGCATTTTGGCAGGCATGTATTGACGACATACTACATATTTTGTACGCAATTTTTTGTGTAACTTATATGTGTCAATTGTTTTAAGTTCATTTTTTTAGATGTAATTGATGTTTGGAAGATAACGTATCAAATAACAGTAAATTAGTGCATTCTGTTTTGATAATCATAAAACTTTATCATTTTTATGTTAAGGGTAAATCTACAGTCTCTTGATGAATAAATTTAGGCAGTGTATGTAGTAGTTCTGCAATAGAATGCAATGTTATTCACTATCAAATATGTCCAAAAAAATGAAAATGAAAATTTCAATAACTTATAATTTTGATGATTTACTTGCAATTGCAGATTATCATGCTAAGTGCATCTGCTAATAAGCTATCAACAATCCAAAAACAAGCACAGGAGTATGCAGCTATGATCATGGAAGAACTTGATCCAGAAAATCATGGATACATCATGGTACTTATAATTGTTTTCACTCAATTTCACTTAATTTCACTCACAAAAGTCATTAACAATCCTCCGAAAACACAGATAGAAAACCTGGAAATGCTTCTACTACAAGGTCCAAACCAATCAGTAAGAGTAGGAGAAAGCAAAAATCTGAGCCAAATGCTAAGCCAGAAGTTAAAGCCAACAATAGATGACAATCCGATAAGAAGATGGTACCGACATTCGAAGTACTTCCTTTTAGACAATTGGCAGAGAGTTTGGGTTATTGCTCTTTGGATCGGAATTATGGCCGGCTTATTTGCTTATAAATACGTGCAATATCGGAACAAAGGTGCATACAAAGTAATGGGAGCCTGTGTTTGTATAGCTAAAGGAGGAGCTGAAACCCTCAAGTTCAATATGGCTTTGATTTTATTGCCTGTTTGCCGAAACACCATCACTTGGCTTAGGAATAAAACTAAGTTGGGTATTGTGGTTCCTTTTGATGACAACCTTAATTTTCACAAGGTACGTACGTGCTGGAGTCGGCAATATATTCGTTTCCCCTAGTCTAAAAATAGTGTTGTTTTGTGATTTTATACAGAGATTGTGTTTAATTTTCAGGTGATAGCAGTTGGAATTACAGTTGGAGTAGGTCTGCATGGAATTTCTCACTTAGCTTGTGATTTTCCACGGTTACTTCGAGCGAGTGACGAAAAATGGGAGCTAATGGAGCCATTTTTTGGGGATCAACCCTCAAGCTACTGGCATTTTGTGTGGTCAGTAGAAGGAGTTACTGGGATTGTAATGGTGATTTTGATGGCTATAGCGTTCACATTAGCAACACCTTGGTTCAGGCGTAACAAGCTTATATTGCCCGATTTTCTCAAAAAATTGACCGGTTTTAATGCTTTTTGGTATTCTCACCATCTCTTCATCATTGTGTATACCTTGTTGATTGTTCATGGTCAATACCTTTATCTCACTTCTGAATGGTACAAGAAAACGGTAAGCCATTAAGCAATTGCATTTTTTCCTAATCAAAAGGTATAATCACCTTTACAAATAATGGGTTTGAATCTAATTAAGGGTATTTTTGCAGACATGGATGTATTTGGCTGTTCCTATTTTGCTGTATGCAGGTGAAAGATTGACCAGGGCTCTGAGGTCAAGTATCAAGCCTGTTTCCATTAAAAAGGTGAACAACTCTAATCCTCAACAGATATATTCTAATGTGGTTCGGGATCAACTGGAGATGACACGTCAATAGTAATGTTGACGTGTCACTATCTCGGTGGCTCATGATTAGTTTGGTCTTAGAATAGTGTTGAAATTGCTCAACATAATATGGGATAGATAGAGCTGGATAAAATTTACTTTCTTGGAGCACCATGTCACCTATATATTAGGTTTATAATTTGATGTGACATCATATATTTTAAAATCTAAAGTTCATATTTTAGAGTCTAACAAATATAATTAATTAAATAATATAATTATTTTATTGGTTAAGGTGTTATACGAACTTGATGTGAGGATGACGTTGTGAGTCAATCATATAGTTAAATTTCTCATTATAAGGTCCATGGGAATATTTAAAAAAAGATATGAAAACAATCATGGCATTTCGTTAGCTTTCAATTTATATTTGTTTAATTCCTGTGGACCAAAAAATTAATTATATCATCAATTTGGCAACTTGGTATGTAAAATCAGTTTGCTCCTAAACTAAATTTTTAGTATCAATTAAACTATCGTTGTGGTTTAATTAGCTTAAAGTAGATGCATGGACATGTGTCAAATAACTATGAATTACATTACCAGACTTGTTATTCGAACTAATTTGGAAAAATATATAAAAATTAACATTTGGAGTGATGATGAATGAAGGTTGCAATTTATCCTGGAAATGTGTTAGGACTTCACATGTCAAAGCCTCAAGGATTCAGATATAAAAGTGGACAATACATGTTTGTCAATTGTGCTGCTGTTTCTCCTTTTGAATGGTAAGAAATTGAATTACTACTACTTAATTCCTTCAAATTAGCACTTATTTTTTTGCTAGATATTAATTTTAATGAAGTAATTGGCAAACACTACAGGCACCCATTTTCTATAACTTCAGCTCCTGGAGATGACTACTTAAGTGTTCACATTAGGACATTGGGTGATTGGACTAGGCAGCTCAAAACTGTTTTCTCTCAGGCACGTGTTTCTTCTTTCCAAATTTTAATTTTAATCTACCCTTTTGATGGCGATTATTATGGCTAATTAACTCCCCTTTTTTCTTGTTAATTTTCAGGTTTGTCAACCACCAGATACAGGGAAAAGTGGACTTCTTAGAGCTGAAGGTGGCTTTCAAGGGAACCACCCCAAGTAAGTCCTTTTAGATTACCTAAAACTAAGAAAAAATGAAAATATAAAACTAGAATCTAAAACAAAATTACAAATCGTTGGCATTAAAGATGCAGTCCAAATTACATTGTACTAACCATAATTTTTTATTTTTTATGACAGACCATAAAAATTGTTTAGATAAACTATTTACACTTGTATTGAACTTAGAAAATGAATCTCAAACAAATAAAAGCAATATAATAAATGGAAGTACCATAAATAATTGTAGAAAAGAAAGCTGCTATTTTGTTATAAAATTTAAAATCAGTTCATTTTGTTTCTTCTTAAGTTAGCTTTGTTTTAACAGTTGATTAACATTAAAACTTTTAGTAATTTGGACGAAAAACCCAAGAGTTGATAGAGACAACAGTGAAGCACTGTCTCAGTTCTTTTATTGCAAATGTGTGTACTACTTATTTTAGGCTATAAATCAATAAATAAATATTTAAGCAGAGGTATGGCATAAAAGATAAAAATAATCAAAAGCAAGGTTATGTTTTCGTGAGGAGCATTAGACAAAAAGGTCAACAACATTTGTAATCGTGGTTAGTTGGATGCAATTATCTCATACTGCACTGTGCTACTTGCTTTTAATTATATCTGATCTGATCTTATCCTTTATTTTATTTTATTTTTGGGTTTTTGGTGTTTTATGATTGGTAGAAATTTTTTAAAAGAAAAGAGAATATACTCAGAAATAATTCATGTGACCATTAATTTGTTTCAATCATCAATGACAAATAAAGAGAGACATACAACAACAAGAAGATGGACCCACCATCCAATTGCACCCATTTGGTTTTTGTCAAAATGCCTTTGAATTAGTCTTTGATTTATAAGATTAATCATAATCATTTCACTACTTATACATCATTAGCTTTAACAAGCATATCCTTGAATGTTCTTAAAAAAAAGCATATACTTAATGTTTATTGTTAATAATTAAAAAATTTAAGGGTTTAATATCAGTGTCAACTGTCAAGGAGTTAGATCATACCCTCCTTGTCTGATTAAGAGTTCAATTACCCACTAAAAGTCTAGTTTTTATTGATATATAGTCTGTAATTTCACTTAAAACTCTTTGAAATCTATAATTTACCATGCGCCTATAAAACTGGATAGGTTAACCCTCAAACTTTAGGTAAAAAATATATTTTTAAAGAGAAAAATTTCCGTACTGGTGATTAAATAAACCTAATAAATACAGAAAAGCTATAAGATTAAGAAAAAAAAGTAAGTTATTTTATTGCAGATAAAGACATCTATCAAACTCTTGCACATGGCTTTGGATACAGGATCCTGAAATTATACTATTCTGTCTATCATAAGAGTAAAAGAATTTTCCTGAGATTCTTTACTTATTTTGGATGGAATTTACATTGGTTTCTATTTTAAGAGAGATTATACCGTACACAAGAAGTATGTACTCTCTTAGTTATAAAAATAATTTGTATTTTGTTGTATTTTATCCTCAAAGCCTCTACTAGAGGCCCATTACTTTTTATAATTTAAAAAACATGCTACACAAAGAGTATTCTATAGTTTCTCTTATTTTTAAGAGTTTAAACTATTTAGTCTTTGATCTATAAAAATTCTTGTGTTTGCTTTGATACCTATGATTTTGTCATGTCAACCCTTGATCTAAACAATATATTTATGTTTCTACTCTTGACTTCTTATTTTGTGACATTGATTTCAATATATCAAACATCTTTGAACAAATGCAGTTTTCCAAGAGTGTTGATAGATGGACCATATGGGGCACCTGCACAAGACTACAAGAAATATGATGTGGTACTGCTAGTGGGTTTAGGGATAGGAGCAACACCAATGATAAGCATACTTAAGGACATAGTAAACAACATAAGGGCACTTGAAGAAGATGAAGAACCAGAACTAGAAAATGGGACAATGCCAAAAACACCAGATGCACAAAAAAGGATGAACAAAGAAAACTTCAAGACAAGAAGGGCCTATTTCTATTGGGTGACAAGAGAACAAGGTTCTTTTGATTGGTTTAAAGGAGTTATGAATGAAGTAGCTGAGCTTGACAAAAACCATGTGATTGAGCTTCATAATTATTGCACTAGTGTGTATGAAGAAGGGGATGCAAGATCTGCTTTAATTGCTATGCTTCAATCTCTTCACCATGCCAAAAATGGAGTTGATATTGTTTCTGGCACTAGGGTTATGTCCCATTTTGCTAAGCCTAATTGGAGAACTGTTTACAAGCGGATTGCTCTCAACCACCCCAATTCTAGAGTTGGTAAGTCATTTTTTCTAATGTTTTATTTTGCCAAACTAAATTGGTATATTATGCAAATTTTACTTTAACACGTAAACTTGGTTAAAGAAACAAATTAGGCTCTTGAAATTTTAGCTCCATAAACTTAAAACGATTAATCCTCTATCCTCCAAGTTTACATGACAAAACAATTGATATTATGGGCAAGTAGAAATGAACACTATATGATTAATTATATGACTTTTTTAAATTAATTACTTATATAAAGTTTTAGACACTTGTAAATTATAAATTCTAGATTCTAAAATATACAAGACATTAAATTATTAGTGATGCTTGGCATTATGATGTGATGCACTAGTGCTTATCTTTTACACATTAATGTTAGTAATTAATTAATATTAATGGACCCGATTTTCTGTACCATCACAATTAGAACTTGCCATACTCTTTTTGTGTTTAACTTTAAGTTCTTGATTATCTCCTTTAAGCTAAAGCTAAAGTTTTTCCTTGTGGGGACCCAATTGAAAAGGAAGTTGGAAAAGACACACAAAAGAATAATAATAATGCTTCTTTTTTACCATGATAAGAAATCCTAGGCAGAACTTATTCTGAATCTCTAATTGTTGGTGTACTAAACTACTTGTTTGTTTCAATATTAATATGTCCGCACTAAACCTGATAACTAGAACATCCAATTTACATATGAAATGAATAATGCCTTTTTTAAATAAATTAGATATTCACTCATAACTAGTTTAGCAAATATTAAGTGTGACAAAAAAAAAAACAAACGATTAGGAGTCTTCTATGTTGAAACAAAAATTGAAAACTCAATACACCAAAATCAGAACGATTAGATACCTCATGATGCATTTTGTTGAAATCATATGTTGTAGATACTTTTTAGGTGGTTGTTTACGTTAACTATCAAGAAAAGGAAAAGAAGAAAATGATATGGATTCATATTAATGAAGACGCTTAAATTTCTGTTCTATGATTGCAGGAGTCTTCTACTGTGGGGCACCTGGACTAACCAAAGATTTGCGCCACCTAGCTCTGGATTTCTCACACAAGACAAGCACCAAGTTTGATTTTCATAAAGAAAATTTCTAAATTTAAAAATGGATAATGAGAGGAAAACAAAACCAAATCCACACACCCACTTTCTAAAGTATTATAATCTCCACTAATATCATAGTAAAAATCCCACCCCTTTCTTTCTGTCACGTTACATACGCTTTCCTTGGCTGGCTCCACTTTGTTGACCTTCTTTATAGTTAAATTTGCTGAAAACTGGAAGTGCTGCTGGCAGAAGATTATTAGTGTGTGTGTGTTAATTGATGGAGAGGAGGTGCCCCACCACATTGTGGTAGATTGGGTTAGGGAATGTGGGTTTCACTATATGCTGTGCTCATCTTAAGACTGTACATTATCTTTTCTTTTGTAGAAATAAGTTATTGCATTTTAGTTTTGATTTTTTTTTTGAAATTGTAATTATGATGTTCATAATAAGGTCATGAGATTGCCAGCTATAAATTAAACCCCTTTTCTATTAATTACTTATCCTATAACAGCAGGGGTTCATTACTCATATCTTTCTTACTATATAAATTCAGATACTTTCATTTCCATGAGCCACATCATTACAAATAGTTTAAAAGCATCCAAAGCTCACAATCATTGTGATTCTGGTAATTAAACTCATGAATTTTCATTTTAATATATAAAGCTATAGACTTTACTTTTGTCACACCAACTCCATAACAAGAAAAGTGAGCTTCGAATGCAAAAAGAAGTCATTTACCTGGCGCCTAGAGAGGTAGCAGGATGCATATTTGTGGAATCCCAACTCCGGAGCAACTCTCTTTAATCATTGGGTCAATTTTCAATCTTCACCAATCTCCGCCACTGCCATGCTTGAATAAGGAACCTATCACATTGTAGCTTATTATACTTTGCTGGAATTTGTCACAGATGAAAATACATTAGTCCAAATGTTTCTCTGAGCTCATCTCAGGCATAGTACTATAACAACAGACAATAAGGTTCCGAATTCCGATTTTACGTATTTTTACTATGATATAGCGGGTGCCATACATGATTACAAGAGAGTTAGCCATGTATTTTATGGTTAACATCATATTTACTAGACAATAAAATGTATGTAGGATATCATGGCCAAGTAACATAAGCAGCTCCTAGTTTGAGCTTCCATCAAAAACTTGCCATAAGTATTTTAATTTTCCAAATCCCGAAAAGATGTTTGCATCAGAGGACTCTACTGCAAGAAATAAAGTGTATGTTGCAGAGAAAGGCAGCCTTCTGTCATTTATGTTTCCTTTTCAGCCTCTGGAAATTTGGTTTCATCAACTGGCTTGAGGACAAAGTTCGGTCTGTTGAATGGTTAGACTGGAAAGGGATTAGAGGCTTCTTCGTTGGCGTACATGTCTGTGAGCAGCTACTGCTTGCAACAACTGGAGAAGTTACCTTTGTTTTCAATTTTTTTGGCACTTCCAGTCTCTCTAATATCCTTGAAGTTTTTATATCCAACTGTTTATTACTGTCTGGTGACACTATAACCATCTTAGGCTTGGAAATACAAGTTGGAGAAAATGACTTTGGAACTTCACTAACAACCAGCTGTTCCCATTCATCTGCAATAGATGCTGCAGTTTTGTCTTCCCTAATCATCGGATTCAGATGTAGAGATTCATCTTCGACAATTATAGTATCTGTTGCACAATTTGACTGTAGAATTACTTCTGGAGAATTTGGTTGGTTTGAGTTCTCAGCTGTCGTCTCACTTGGTTTAGGTGGAACAGACCTGGAATAGTGCAAATATTGGAATGCATAATCAAACACAAGTCCAACAATAACGATGCTAGCCATGAATATGAAAATAACTAGCGGAGCTCAATTTTAACTTCGAAAATTCTGAAAGTTGCTACTTTACAAACAAAGGAAGTCCTCCTTGTACTATGTTATTAGCAATGCAGGCATAATATAAGAACTTCTAAAGCAGAAGAAAAACTCAGGATTCTACCCCAAGAATAACTGAGAAAATCATGCAAGAGGACAAACTGAATGGACTAGTTTAAACAATTGTGAAGGACCTAATCATCTCCAAGAAGTATGCTTATAACCCTCTTCTTCGAGGAAGAAAAATACAGACAGAAAAATCTTGTTTGAAATTGTGAAATTTAGACAAAATACTCTCAGTTCAACGAACAACCTCTTACAAGCACTTAAAATCTCCAGTTCATGTAATAAGTTCTAAGACATCAACTTAGAACATGGGAAGATAAACATGTACTCGTGCATGCCAATTATAGGCAGCATTGGAAAACAACTATTACCCGAATTGCAAGCTCTCTTTTACAAGCGAGTTAAGATTTTGATGAAGGCCTCTCTCATGCAGGAAAGGGTTGTAGTCTCTCAATTCAATCTGTGGGAAGCCAGAAAGAAAAGGACCTTTAAGAGAAATCTGGAAAAGGAGAGATTAAATACCAATATACTAAGTTATAAGATTTAATATAGTAGATAATGCTCTATAAGCATGTACGACGACAAAGTTCAGTGCATGCTTATCACAGGAGGCTTCTGATTAGTCTAAGTTGATGCACTAACAGAATGAAACTGATATCTGCATGATCCCAGAGTCAATTAATCGTGTGTAATAGCTCCACAGAAAAAATTTCCTATCAAACATATCTAAAATCTCACTTCTAAAGTAATATAAGAAACAGTCAAGTCCTTTGATGTTCCAATTATTTGTCAGATATGAGTCATATGACATGATTTCTTCTGGATTATTTTGTAATAAAAAAAAATCAAGGTTCTGCAAAACAAATAATAGCCCGAACAAAAGACTTCGAAAAAGAAGTTAGGACACAGGTAGGGCAAATTCAACCTTTAACAAACAGGCTTGACAGGACTTCTGTATGCCCTCAGGGACGGAAGATTCAAAAAATTGGTTGACATCCGGCGTAGGCATGATTTCCTCCAAACCTGCCAGATGCTGCGAAGTTCTAGAATAATTGGTTAAAGATGGCATAAAGAAGAGAAACGAAGAAAAGCACAAAAAAATAGTGCTACAAGAGAGAGCCACGAAAGAAAAGCAGAATTAAATTATCTCATGATCCTTGCACAAGCAAAAGGACTAAACTCAAAGGAAGAGTTTCAATGAGAAATTAATAGCATCAGTAGCTCAGCGAGAAATGGATATTTAGTTAGTCAATTATGGTAATTAAAGGCATTCACCCTGAGAAGCATCGGTCCATTGTCTGATGCCAGAAGAATGTAGTAGCAGCAAAATGCTGTCTCCTTCATGGTTTCCACATTGCAATATGAAGAACATACCAGTCCCTGATCCATTGAATGCAAAGTATTGCAAATCCCTTGAAAAACTGCCAAATTACATCTTAATTTAGAATGATGAAAGAAATGTTCTATTTTAAGGAATTGAACAAAATAATATGCAGGACAAGAGACGAGATTAAGCCGGAAAATGAATTTGGTGGGAATCACGAACTGCGAGATCCTACTTCTTTATACATTGACAGTTGAAATAAAAAAGAACAAAAGTCAAGAGAGGCGTTCCACATACGCTGACAATTCAATTCAGACTGGTATTTCTCCTCTGAAGAAGCTTCTATCTCATTGCAAATGGATGGAACTACAATATATGAGGTCCCAAAAATAACACCTGTTTTAAAACCAATGGCGGAAGGTCATCAGCGAAGCAGTAATTATTGTTTAGTTTACTCATTCACCTAATAATATCCTGCAACAGAAAGAGGAAAAAGCTCTCCCTTAATCAACACATAAAGAGAGGAAGGCCGGAATATGAATAATGGTTCTAATGGTCTTAAGAAATTCTCGAAGTCATGCAAAATAACAATAACAGTGCATTGTATTCGAAATATGTTGACTACAGGAAAGGACCTGTGCATTCTTGTAAACTGGGAAAACATAGAAGCAGAAAATCCATAATTGAGTTTGTTACAAAAGCAGAAAATCCATAATTGAGTTTGTTACAAGTGAACGTGAGGCAACAACGTATCCAGCTCAGTGGTATTTGACAGTTTATATGGCGCTGTATGAGAATCCATGACGAGGAAACAGGATTAAAAATAAATGTCAGGGTCCCAGCTATTAGAGTATCCTAACAAGGGATTTGGGTTCTATAGCAATAAGATGAAATGGATAAGCAACGTAATATATAGGAACGTAACGGCTGGGGCCAGGTGATAGATTTTTCATGACGTACCTTCACTTAGAGATTTCAAGTTGGTCCGTTCCATAACGTTGAACTCAATTAGTGAAGAAACTTGATGGAGCTTCAATGTGCTCTGGAAAGAGGGCATAAACAAGATTGACTTATCTCCAACTTTCACAGTATTTTTTATCACATCAGCTGTTTCTAGATAATTTCCCGTGACTGGACAAGAAGTCCTCTCAAGTTTATTTTTCACAGCATCATCTAGCGGAATACCGTGACACCTGCATGTCTATAATAAGCATAGTACACAGTTTTGTTTCAGCACACTGAGGAGAAAACAAAAACTACTTAAAAAAAGGAGATAAATAAACGTCACTGTACACTACAGGAACATGAAGCAAGACTTGCAATGAATTAAGACTCATGATTAGTACCTGACAAGCACTGAAACCATCCATAATTGGACTCACGGATATTGACAAGCTGCAGATGATCTGATTCAAAGAGCCTACAAGGTTACTCTTAAAGATAAAACGAGCTTGCAGTGGCTCTTCTGTGTCATCCTTCAGATCCTGTAGCCATTGTGTCACCAGTCTATGAAATATTCTGGTTTCTGCAGATTTCCTAATTTATTGTTAATGTATGTAAAAAAAAAGGTTAAATGAAAAGATATGCACTTTGGTTCGCTCTCATATATTTCTTGCATAAATAATCAAGACAATTTATCCAGAATTCGACGTAAGTGCAAACAATGAGGATTAATTACCTCTAACACAAACACGAGTTACACTCTAAACAAACTTGACTTTGATGGAAAATAAACACCTGATATCATTGACGTAATTAACCTGGAATATAAGTATGGAAGGAGCAGTTATCAAGATCTGATAAACTTCTAAGAAAGCAGTTAATATTCTCCTGCATATTGCTGAGATGACTGGAGCTTTGTTCAAACACTAGAAACTCTACCGAAACACATTTATCCGCTGCATCCTGTTAAGAAAATAAGCCCCTCAATCTTATGTCATCAAAAATCTGTAACCTCCAACAGTAAGGACATGAAAATATAGAACGGAAAGGAAAGGAACAGCAACAATAAGCATGACGCTTTGGCTCACCAATAGAACGCTTTTCATGGCTGAGTCTACGTTCTCAGGTACACGGGAGCTCAAAACGATCACTTTTCTCATAAAATCTTTGACTCCCCAGGCGTACAGAACTTGATCACTCAAAATACTTGATAACTTTACATCTACAATAAGATAAAAACAAACACAGCTAAATATAAAACCATGCTCGACTCGAAATCACAAGAAAGAAAGAATCAGAGAGATAGTCATACCGCCAGGTCGTAGAGCTCCAGAATCGTCAATTTCAGGCAGATAGGCATCTACAGGTAAGCTGTTAACAGCATGATGAAAATCGCGGAGACTGAAATTTCCTCTAGGGCTATATGCAACTTTTAGCTGTTTACACTTCAAAAATCGTCAGTTGGCTAAAAAATTGAATTCCGAAATTATGAATAACAGAAAAACGATACGATAACCTCATGAGAGGAGGAAATACGATTCTTAAAGACGTAGCAGACTCCGATCCTGTCGCGGAGAGAGCTGGATCGATTAGGCGACAACGAAGAAGAAGAAATGGCGTACAAATTGGCGAGCTGCAAGAGACACTGAGCATAACCGAAAAATCGATCGAGCAGTTAAAAATGGAATGAATAGAGAGATCGAGAAACAGGTATGGCTTAAGAGAAGATGAGAAGATGATTTACCTGCTTTAGATCTCTGAGCAATGCAGGTGACAGGCTGCATAGATCCAAAACGAAGCACGCTACTACCATTTCTTCTCTCAGTTTCTTTCTCTCCTTCTCCTTTGGCGCGGAATGAGTACTGAAACTTCGATTTTAAAACGAGTATTTATAGTAACGATAAAGTTGGGTTTTCTCCCTCGTATTTGTAATTTTATAAATCTGGGCTAGCAATTTAATGTTAATTCATATATTAATCAAAAAAATATATTGATTAGAACTATAAATATCAGTGTAGTAAAAGTCATTAGACTATAATAAAGTGGCGAGAGACCGTCGAGAATTAATTAGAGATTAGTCGGAAACAAGTTGAAATTTGAGCGTTTAAATAAGTCTTCGTACAAAATCAAATTTTCTATTTTGGATACTTAAAATATATGAAATAATATGAAATTATTAGTCCTTGCACATAAATACTTTACCTTTTTTTGAAATAAAAAAAAAAAACCCTTAAAATATATGAAATAATATGAAATTATTAGTCTTTGCACATAAATATTTTACAATGAACTCTAACGAGAAATGCACCTCATCTTTTGAAATTTACAAGCTAATTATTTTGTTCTTAAGGTTAAATGTTTAAAAGACAGAGCCTTATGAATATCAATAGGGTAATTCATAGTATAATCTATAATCAAAGGCCAAAAGCTTGTCTGACTAATCCTTGTATTTTAATCATTAACTTTACCTTCTGCATTTCTATACAAAATAAATAATTGCCTAGGATGCTATAGTAATTTAGCATTCGCACTGAAATATGGGCAATCAAATAGTGTTTTGCAATAATCTTGGGCGTATTTAGGAATTTGTAAGAAGAAAAATGCAGGGACTATATCTCCAAAATTCAAGTAGAAAGAATTAAATAACTCGAGTATGTGACGTTGCTATTAAATAACTTTACAATTTGAAGTTTTTACTAAAGATAATGCAATTTTATATTTAATGATGCTATTTTTAGTCGGAAAAGTAGTTTTTAGAGTCCGAAAAGCTATGTCAAACATACCCTCAACGTACAAATATTATTTTTTTAATTACAATTCGGAGAGCAATTTTTCACTCACGGTTCCCTGTGTCAACTCAAACTGTTCGCTGCACTGGTTTTACCATTAAATTATAAATTTATAACTACAAGCAGTATAAGCCACTTGTATGAAAAAGAATGAACACATTATTTTCTCATAAATTTGAACATCCATATCTTAATTAATGACTATAAAGAGATTGAAGGCCAAACAGGTTCAGAACTTGGCTGCTATTGACTTGTGATACAGCGAGAGATTTCATTTCCCTTGCTAGCCGTTTCATCAAATCTGGATCAGACGGCTCAAACATGGCACCACCAACACTCATTATTCCCGGATTCTGACTGTTGAGTACAGAATAAACTATGGCAGGTTCATTCCCAGCATTCACAAAGAAATGGAGCAGACCACGGGGAATCATGAACACTTCTCCTTCCTTAAAAACCTTCTGGAAAAGTTGGTTTTTAGAGTCCACAAAGCCAGCGATCACAACCCCTTCCCCGATAAAGCATATCTCAGAGGATCTTGGGTGCATTTGAGGCAAGACAGAACCATCCACGTCAAGGTCTGTTCTTGCAATCGAAAGGCCAAGTGTGTTTAGGCCAGGGAAATCCGAGGCAGTGACAAGGTTTGTTGAAGAACCGAAGAAGTTGTCTGTATCTCCATGCTGACTCAGTTTCAGTGACTTGAAATCTGAAGAAGTAATGTTGGCCGGATTCTTGCAAGGTAAACCGTTGATGAAAGCACTCTGCTTGCTTGTAGGAGCTGCTGGACAAATATCATGGAGGTTGCCCGAGTCTGCAAAGGAGATCCCGATGTAAGTGCATAGAATCATGCAAAAGAAAAGAAAGGAAATCATCTTGGTTTCTCTAGGGAAATAAATAGTTGTTATTCTTTGTGATTTATATACTGTTTTTAGAGGTTGCAGTGAATCAAAGTCATCTTTTGAGGCTTGAATTTCACTGCTAGATATGATATTGATTATAGTTTAAGCAGATTTAGAATTGCTTATAAGAAAGACCAACTAAAATAACATTGTTAACCAGCTGATATTTCCCCTTTTGAATGATTAATTACTTGTGGATTTCCTAGTCTGCAAGCTGTCTTGCCATAACAGGAAAGCAATGCACTGAATGCAACACATGACCTAGGAATATACAATAAGGAAGAAGCATCTTGTCGGAAGGAATTGAGCAGTCTTAATTTGTTTAAATAAAAAAGCAATGTTCAGACTCAACTATCATAGTATTTTTAAATTGCAAAGCTAAGCAGCAGTGACAATGTGAAATATGTTCAAGAGTAAGCACTAAGCCTTACGAATAAAAATATTAGTGCATTCAAAATGAACTGTCTAACTAGAGTACGAATTCGAATTTCCAATCATCGACTAACAACAGTATCCCAGCTATTAGAGTATTGTAAGAACTGATCTGGTTATACATATAGCAATAAAACGAAATGGATAAGGAACATAATATATAGGAAAAGTAACGGCAGGGGCCAGATGATAGATTTTTCGTAAAGTACCTCGACTTAGAGATCTCAAGTTGCTTCCTGTAAGATTGAATTTAATTAATGAAGAAACTTGATGGAGCTTCATTATGCTATGCAAAGAGGGCCTAAACAAGATTGACGTATCTCCAATTTTCACAGGTTTTTGACTCCATCAGTTCTTTCTAGATCATTTGACGTGAGTCCATGACTGGACAAGGTCTCTCAAATTTAACTTTCACAGCAACATCAAATGGAATCCCATTACACCTGCATGTCTATACTAAGCAGGGTACATAATTTTGTTTCAGCACACTCAGGGGGAAAACAAAAATCACTTGGAAAAAGGAGATAAACAAATGTTATTACAAGTTGTACTAAGCAGCAGTGACATATGCCTTGATTCTACTCCATGTTTGAAGAGAAAGGCAATTTAGATATCAATTATTACAGCAAATGTAACATTTTACAGCTTACATTCAAATATATATTTCTAATCATAGATAGAATTTGATATCCCAATAAGTAAAATTCAACTGGGGTTTACAGCCGAGTTTTTCTCTTTTTTTCTCTGGCCAGAAATACAAGAATAAAAACTTTAGAAGCATTTTCCTGAGATAGTAAGAAGATTGAGTCTATTTCTTCAACCTTAATGCATAAGTTAGGATCCGAAATAGTAAAGGTAATTTAATCCTAAGCCCTTCAGCATTGCAAATGCTCTGTTCACTCTCTGCTGTTATCTACAGTACCAACAGAGCTCTTCTGAGAGTCTTGCATAAAAACTTTGGTTGCACACTCATCTGGACCAGTTAGCATCTCGGAGATGAACTTTATCAAAGAGCAAAGTCCTCCCACGAAGTTATGATCAATGATACCATTGGCTTCCCCAACATGTGCAAAGTCGATAAGTTTAACTTTGGCACTTGAACCTCCTCCAGCTAGAAGTGAGTCCTTTTCATAGAACATCAGAACTGAACAAGAATTGAAATGGTAGATGGTTTGATCCTCAAACCAAGCCTTTAGCTCCAACAACTGGGCCAAAATCCCACTAGAACCACCATACACACTTGATGCATAAGTACCATCTGGTTCCAGATTTGACTCATCAGATAAGCTGGATGATACGAACTTCCTCAGAACCTTCCTAACCCCATCGACATTGAGCTTCTGCACAGTTTTCCTGTCAGATTGCCAGAATTTCGACTCTTTATCATTATACAACTGCAAGCCTGATATCCTAAAACCCAACTCCAAGCTGCTGGTTTCTGTGTCTTTTTTAAGGCACCGTTGGATATAGTCATCAGATGCTTGTGGGTACCATGTTCTGGAACCAATCTTAACATCCATTACACATGGATAAACAAGATTAGAGACGCAATCCTGCATGACAAGGTGAGGCCTCAATCCAGATCCATCAGATGCCTCTAAGAGTTGAGTGCCATAAAATACAGGGAAGTATTTGCGGATGTGAACTGGAACCCTTGTATTGGAAGAAAAGGATGTATAGAAGGCCACCTCCCTAGAACCACGATCATTATCCTGAAGGGGCTTATAGAAGCGCCCTGAATCATCTACGAGCGGCCCAAGCAATCCATCACGGGCTCTGTGACCTGCTACCTGATGATCTGGAATCTTAAGCATGGTGGTGTGCAGTATATGAAGAATGCCACAACCAATAATATGTCTTCACTTGTTTTCTATATGTTCAAGGAAATAATCTGCAAAAAGCATCCAGAATTATACAAGTCAAATGAAAAGAAGATTCACGAAAAAGCTCCCTCATTCGTTTTCTCCTCTCTATTTTCTCTCTTAATTTAGACAATGTGGCAAGAAAATGGCACTAAAGTGCAAAAATTTAAAGATAAATGATGCCACATCATCACTTTATGGACCCGAGATCTTCATCGGAGTTCCCAAAATTGATTTCATGGCACAAAAACTGAAGCCTCACACATAAATTTGTTCTCTCTACCGGAAAACATTCTGTAGTCTCCACAGTTTAGATCTTCAGTGTTTTAGCCCCTAATCATGTTTAAAAAAACACGGCTGACTACTATACAATAACCTCAGATATGAACAATGAATTGCACTAAACGATAAGCAACAACACGATATCAAAGGATTCAAGGAGCATTTTACTCATCTAAACGAGAAACAGAGGAAAAGAAGAAAGAAATTAAAATAAACAGATAATTACCGTGGCTTACTGATATATAACTGACAATTACGTTTAAATATTAGATAAAAAATACAACTGCACACACATCCACCATGACAGAATTAAAAAACCCCAAAGAAATATATGCATTGCTGATAATTAACGACGCTAAATCAGGGATTTGAAGTTACCTTTTTTCTTTTAGGCAGAGAGATGAGTGTGGTGAGGCTGAATCTCAGATTAATTTAAATGTTAAGCTAATCTTTTGGGTCCCAATTTCTAACAAAGACAAAAGTGTCATGAGATTGAGTGCGTATGTTGCGGTTGGATTGGAATAATTTTCGAGATGCCCAATTTCAGCGTTCGATTGAGATATTTAGATGGTTGAAAGTGATTATGTACATATAGGTGCAGGATATTAATTTATGCCAACTCAAACGTGAGGAAAGCTTCATTTTGTTGACTTCTTAGCTAATTAAAGTTGGATATTATTTTATGATTAATGCAGAAAGCTCTTTGCCTTTTTTAACAAAAAATTAATCAAAAAGCTTCTAAATACATGTCACATTTTTAATTATGCATAAGGTAAACTACATAAACCAAAACTTGTGTTTATTGGGATTTTCAAAAAAAATATATAATTTTGAAAAAATAGAAAGAATGAATCTATGTAATTTTGGATAGGGTTACATGATGTACCTTTTACTTGGAGGACTACGGGGATTATTAAGTAAATATTAGTTAATGGGTGAAGTTATGGATATTGATGAGGAAAATATTTAGGGATCACAGTTATCAAATGAAATTGTTACATTGTTTTATAAGAGCATCTCCAAGGGGACTCCTTAAATCACCATTTAGTTAAAATAGGGAGCATGATAGGGAGAATCCTTCTCCAACCATGTGAGGTGGCTCCCTAAATTTTTAGGGAGTGAATTTTGGCTCCTCAAATTTGAGGAGAATGAGAGGCTCCTTATCTTATATTTTAATATTATTTTTGTCTTTTCTCTCTCCTCCTCCCTTCTTTTCATGGTTGTTCAAAGTGAATTTAGTATTATTTTATTAATAAAATAATCAAATAGAGAGAAGAATAGAGAGTGTGGTTGGAGCATGCACAAAAATCAAGACAAATCATTTTAGAGAAGTATTTGTTTATTAATATTTTAGAGAGTAGAATAGGGAGGATGGTTGAAGATGTTCTAATCACTCACAAATTAAATGTGAAAGTAAAAACTGTGATTTGTTTACAATATGAGTAAAACATATAATTAGACGTGTACATAGCCCTTGAAACCTGTCAGGTTTAAGCCCATTTAACTAAACTTGAACATTTAAATTTTTTTTAGACCTGTCTTACCCTAAACGTGTAAAAACCTGCATAAAATTGGGTCGATCTTGAGTAATAGGTATTTTCTAGCGGTCGGCTCGACCTGATTAATACTTAGTCTAATTATAAATTTTATTTTAAAATATTCTAATTTGATAAATTGATAAGTTTATAGTGGTCTAAAATTAAAAGGGCATATGGGTTTGGCGGGCGGGCTTAGGATTTCAATTCTAAGCCCGAGCCTGGTCGCCAAAATTTGTTGTGGGGCTGAGTTGGGTTTGGATTTGATAGGTTTTAACAAAAGCCCGACAGGCACGATTGGAACCCAGTCTATGCCCAAGCCAAGTCTACATATAATAGGGTCGAATGAAGCATCCTAAAGTGAAATCTATGCTTGACAGAATGAAGTTGCATGCACATTTTATTAATATGGTCATGCTATGCATGTCTTCGGTGTTTATGTATTTTCTGATAAATGAGCAAGTTGATGGTTTATTCACCTAGAAAGGGGTTTGAGGCAGGCAACCTTATATCTCCATGTCTCTTCTTCTTGTGTGCTTAAGACCTCTCAGTCGAATTAGAAAAGCAAAGAGGGATAATCAGATTGATGGTGTTAAAGTGTCATGTAACATTTTTTATATAGGACCATTGTATTTATAATCCATAATCACAATGCAAATGAAGAATGTTTGGTTATTTAGGTCTCACTTAACCATTGAAAATTTAGTATTCAATTTGGGACCGACTCGATCGATTTTCTCTCTACGCGCTTAAAACTCGACTCATCTCTAAATAGTACTCCAATTAGTCGTTATTAGTCACCAAAAATTTAACCGCCCAACTAACCCTTAACATCTTTTAACAAAATTACCATTAAAAATATTTTTTATTGGTACATTTCAGTTAACGTCAATATCTTTTAACGCTCGAGTCTTTGTGTTTTCCACCTCTTTGGCACATACCCTCCAGCCAACATGAAAAGTCAAAGTACCAAAAGACAACCGTCGGTATGATATGGCTGTATTAGGACCCCTAATAATTTCTGCTGAGAAAGCTAAGCTAAGCTAAGCAGGTGTTAAATTATTGGGAACGTGGCAGCATATCAGCTATGGCGCATGATTTCTGCCCTCCATGTCAACACCGGTTGACACGTTTCAATGTTCTACTGTTGTCTTTCCACATCATCGTTGCACAATCATCAGCTCATTTTCCGGATTCGCCCTTCTTTTCACCTCTATCTCAACGAACTATCTTCATCACGGTACACTACATCTGTCTATATCTTCACTAACATTTACTTTTCCCTTACTTAATTTTACTCAACTCTGTCATGATTCTTTTTCAAAAACTATGTCACACGTCTCGCCATAAATTTAAATTTGGAATTTCTTCCCGTAAATATATTTCCAAGGTAACAGCCATTAATCATTACACATTGTTTTAAATGATGTCCGTTTAGTCGCTCAAAATCTGATTTGTTGCCGTCTAGCGATTTTTGATACACTGTCAATAGCACATAACATTTTAGTTGTTCGTTTGAATTAATTGACTTGAATTGTACTGAACAGGAAATTGAAAGCAACGGCAAATGCGTGAACAAAATGAATCAAGTTTCAGAATATCGAAGCGGGCTTAAGTTGCTTGATGCAGACTTCTTTTCCGACGAAAAGGTGATTCCGTAGCAGCAATGCGTGATTCTTATCTTCAAATTTGGATTAAATTGAAGCTTTTCTATTGCAGATGGAGGAGGTTTCAAAGGGTGCATTGGAATTTAACTTGCCTATAATTCGAGCGAACAGGAGAATAGTTGCTTCTGAGAATGGAGGATTGCATAATCCATCTTGGCTAGCTTTTAATCCGGAGTGGAATCGTGAAAGTGTGGAACATTCAAGTAAAAGATTCAAGTATCCTATTTCTTCAGAAGAAATACACAGGCCGGAAAATGATGAAGATATTGCCTTTATGAGTGTAATTAAGGGTTTTCGCCTTTCTTTCGTACCTTGTTTCTTTTTTTAGTGTATATATTGAAATGGGTTGGTTGATCTCTGGCAGATAGTTGAATTAGGACAACTCATTAGGACAAAACAAATCACATCCCAGGAGCTTGTGCAAATCTTTCTCAGGAGATTAAAGAGGTTTGAAATCACGATGCTTTTCGTTGTATGTTTTCAAGTTCATTTGTAATGATACTGATGCATTTGCTTGAACAACAATAGGTACAATCATGTTCTTGAAGCTGTGATTACTGTTACTGACGAATTAGCTTATAAGCAAGCAAAAGAAGCTGATGAACTACTTGCAAAAGGAGTATATTTGGGTATCTTCATATATGCATTCACAATCGCCATGGCGATGCGTGCCACTTAATTTGATTCATGTAATTTACTTTTTTCTTCTCATTCATGTAGGTGTACTATCTTTTCCTACGGTGCACAGAAACTCTTCTTTTTTAGCCCACCTTTCGTGTCCACTTCCATTTCCTAGCTATAACTTTTCAGAAATAACGTTTCCAGTTTGTTTCTGTGCATCATAGATCTTTCCTTGTTGAAGGATAGGATTTATTTAGGTAGCTTGGATAGTTAGGAAGGACAATATGGTACAGCATTCCAGTAGTGTTTATGAGTCTGGTGCCCGTTTCCGTTTCCATTTCAGTTTCCACTATGTTTTAGAAATAACGCTTCCTGGTATCTGTTTCTCTCTCTGTTTCATGCCACATAGAGAGGATGACGAATGAGCTTGCCTATGTATTTATGCTAATTTGTGCACACCGCACTTTGTAGTTTTAACTTGCTTCTTCTCAAATATCGTGGCATGGTTTAATTCACTGGGACAAATACTGGCTTCATCTCAGGACCACTTCATGGAATTCCTTATGGACTGAAAGATATAATAGCAGTACCTGGATACAAGACAACATGGGGTTCACGAACCTTCAAAGATCAAGTTCTTGACATTGAAGCTTGGGTTTACAAGAGGTAATGAATAGGTGTCCAAGTATCTTGTTGTAATTAGAGTGGAAAACATACTTTTTACATGTCTTTTCTTTTCAGGTTGAGGTCTGCAGGGGCAGTCCTTGTCGCGAAACTTGTCTCCGGGTCACTTGCGTATGATGACATCTGGTTCGGGGGCAGGACGAGAAACCCTTGGAATATAGAGGAATTTTCAACCGGTTCATCAGCTGGGCCTGCTTCCAGCACCTCAGCAGGTATTCTTTTGATCTTAGTTATGACTATCGATTTTATACTCCTTTTCATTTGATACCATTCTTTTACGTGTTGCATTTTGAGATGAATCTTGAAGAATAACTTTCTCAAAGCATATCATTTCACAAGAACCATAAGATAAACATTGTTTTTGATGAATTTATTTCGTTACTAAGAAAAACAGATTCAATTATGGATTTATTTCGTTTGATCTTAGTCATGACTTTAGGTTGTATACTCCTTTTCATTCGATACCATTTTTTTACGTGGTGTACTTTGAGATGAATCTTCAAGAATAAGTTTCTCAAATCATATCATTTCACAAGAAGCATAAGGTAAAACATTGTTTTTGATTTATTTCGTAACTAAGAAAAACAGAATCAATCTTCATGGATAGGTATGGTTCCATTTGCAATTGGTTCAGAAACTGCTGGTTCAATCACATATCCTGCTTCTCGTTGTGGTGTGACAGCGCTGCGTCCAACCTTTGGTACTGTTGGTCGAACTGGTGTAATGAGTATATCTGAAAGCCTGGTATTACACTGGTCATTATGTCATCTCTTTTTGTTGCTTTGCACTCGCTACGGAATCTAAATCACATTTTCGTAACAGGATAAGCTTGGCCCTTTCTGCAGAAGTGCAGTAGATTGTGCAATTGTTCTGGATACTGTACGAGGGAAAGATCCAGATGACGTCTCCTCAAGAGACATTCCTTTTGTTGATCCGTTTTCTTTCGATATTACACAGCTCGTAGTTGGTTATATGGATGATGCTGAAATGGAGGTTAGTTTTCTATTTATCTGTTACTTCTGGAAATTAACGAATCTAGGATATTCCTTGGTTTATAATTGCCAATGAACATGGCCTTTCTCAGATCGTGAACTATTCGACATCTGTTGCATTTCGTCGAATATCGAGTACGAAGACTAATTTTGAGTGAACTTGTAGGTGGTTAATGTGCTTAAGGACAAAGGAGTCCATATGGTTCCCTTCAAACTGAATTACACTGTCGACTCGGTCCAAGGAATATTAAATTTCACAATGGATATTGATATGCTGGCTCACTTTGATGAGTGGCAGCGCAGCGGCCAGGACAATGCATATGAAGCTCAAGATCAATGGCCATCCGAGTTGGGCCGTTCACGCTTAATTTCAGCAGTTGATTATATCCAGGTATGTGTCATTTATCAATTGATCAACTGAGAGTCTGAGTATGGTATATACTTGTTTCTTCATCTGACTTACCTAAGTTTGATTGATTGTTCGAAAATGTGAAGATGGGAGCTTATATGCAGGGTTTCTGCAAGCAATGAAAATCTAGTCTGTAATAGTTACTTGATGACCTTTGTTCTTAGCTGTGGAAAAGCTAGAACAAATATTCGGGGCTAATCCAATGTAAATGTGTTAAAAATTACAGGTTTTTAACCCACATTTACAGATTTGTTTTTGGGACTAAGCGTTTGGAACTTAGGGTGGCTATTCTGTCACTGCTGCTAACTCATGAATAACTGAAACGTCACTGCTGCTATTTTCATTGATGATTACTAAAACACAAATTCCGGTGGTGCAAACCATACATTTAGAGACTGGAAGTATATGTTGGATCTAAATGCAAATGGAAGAGTGGTATAGACTAGATGGGCATGTTGTAACTGAAGCTTCAGATTTATGAGACTTTTCAGTTACAAAATCTGGGTCCACTCTGTTTTAATGTTTTGTAACTGTTCCTTATTTTACGCCCCCCAAAACTGTTTTCTCTATTTTAAATCAGATAGCTTTTATGGTATATTCTCTGGTTTTAATTTGGCAGTTTTCTCTCCTAAAATCGAGCTTCAGTTATGATTTGTTTTTTGGCTTAAAAGGACCAATCTGTTGTCCAGTATTGCACACAGAAAATTCTTATTCTTTCTCTATTTTCTCTTGAGTTTTTCCCTTAGTTCTGAGCTAGATTATGAGTTCCTATTTCCTAATTTCCCTCATTTGAGTGCACAGTAAGGGGAATAGCTTTGTTAAATCTTGGGGGCAACTCCACTTCCGATTGTACAGTCACAGCTTCACCAATATATTAAATCTCTTTGCCCACACTATCTTTGTTTATATCTTTCTACAGAAATTGCAGTCCTATTTTCCTGCAGTATAGTAAATCAGAAAAAGAATCAATGGGAAAAGAGAACAAGTATGGTTGAAACCATATCTTTTTCTTGCCTAACATGACCTCATCATGTACGTCCAAAGTGTACAACTTCAAATCATTCATAGACACAAAACAGTACCAAGTAGTCACTAACAACACAGAAATACATTTTACAGCCATAGTAAAGTATCTAGCATGAAATATAAAAATTAATGTCTCAGTATCAAGTACCTTGTAGTCCCGATACCGTCCCCAAACCTCCTCTCCCCTTGCCTCCTCGGTTACTCTCCTGGCACCTTGATCACCCCAGCCTCCTTGGTCACTTCCCTCAGCCACCTCGGTCACTCTCATGCCCTCTGTTCAAAGAGAGGGCTCGGGCGAATGGGACTGTCACGAGGAATGAATGACCGGTGAGGGAAAACTGACCGGTGTTAAACTCAATCGCCTTAGGTATCGGTTTAGCTCTCATTTGACTCTTGCCTGGGTTGGCTGGCGAAGGCTCTACCATCAAGCAATTGGGACGGGTGTTGATTAAAAAAAATGAAAATAGTTAAGTAATGAAGCTCAGACAGCCTTAGCCCTAAGTGTTAGTTTTGTGGCATTCTAGAATTGTGGGTCGACCTTTGGCACAGGAACCTGAATGTGCATATGATCATATTAATTTGTAAGCTATATGGACCATCTTGTGTGCCACTGATTCTCTTTATTTATAATAAAGGTTATTAAAATCGTTGTTGTGTAGTCTAACATTTATTTGCTTTTTCAATTAGAATGAGCAAAGATAACCAGAAGGTGAGATGTGCAATATGCCTTCTACAAATTGTGAGTTTAAGCAAGAATGGGAGCAAAGCTCAAAAAGGAAACCGTTATTAAGTTCTTCAATTTTCAAGAAATTGATAACTCTCACGCATAAGCGAGAGGGTACTAGTAGCGAACTCTGTGAGGTTTTTGACAGTGAGAGTAAAAGTTTTGTCTCCAATCCATCCACAACAAAGCTTTTACTCTCACTGTCAAAAACCTCACAGAGTTCGTTCTCGCTTGTGCGTGAGAGTTATCAATTTCTTGAAAATTGAAGAACTTAATAACTGTTTCTTTTTTACCTTTGCTCTAAATCCTTATTTAAATTCACAATTTGTAGAAGGCTTATTGCACATTTCACCTTCTGATTATTTTTATTCATTCTGATTGAAAAAGCAAATGAACATTAGACTGCACAACAACGATTTTAATAAGTTTTATTATAAATAAAGAGAATTACATTTGTCCATATAGCTTACAAATTAATATGGTTATATGCAAATTCAGGTTCCTGTGCCTGCGGCACAGTTCTAAAATGCCACAAAACTAACACTTAGATTGCTCTATGAACATTCAATTAGCCAAGAAAAAATTCCTAAAATCTAGTATAAAACAATCCTTAAATTGAGCAATTTCTGAACAGAAAAATTGGGGAAGAAGTCATGCAGATGAAGAAATCACAAATATTGAGAGAGAGAGGAGGCATGCGGGAAAAAATAATTAATAAAAACTAACCAGTGGCTAGATGAGTTCGACGATGTATGCTGAAATTCATGGATGTTGGCTGATAGGTCACTGGCGATTATAGTAAGAGGAAGAAGCCGATGAGAAGGAGAAGAAGAGTTTTAATTTTAATTTTGAGTCGATGAGAAGGAGAAGAAGAGTCTTAATTTTAATTTTGAGTTTGAAAGAAGACGACGTCTTTTGGAATGACAAGGTTTTGGCGCCTTTGAAATTGTTGGGCTCACAGCTCAAATAATTGCTGAGGTTCGAACTCACGCGCTCTAGTATAGGTGCACACGTGCTCCTCCTCCTCCTTATCACAGGGCCACTTTTGTTTTTTTGTTTATGTTATATTTATTTATGTAGAGAAATAAATGTAGAATTAGAACTCATAGTATGAAAATTTAGAACATACAATCAGACATTGTAGAACATATAGTAGGAATGTTTAGAACATTAGGTCAATTAAGTATAATATTCAAATAAATTCAAAGCAGTAGGCATGAGGAGAGAACAGTAAAGTTTTATATTTTTTTAAAAATAAACTTTTTCGATTTTGCCGAACTCGAATTTTGACGAATCTTATAACGTTGGACTCGTCTTGATGAGACGATCAATTTGAGTACACTTGGGTACAATTTTTTTTTGACATTAGATGAATTTTTTTTGCAGGCGCAAAGAGCGAGAGGGAAATTGATTCAAGAAGTGAAAAACAGTTTCACAGTGGACGCGTTCATCGGAAATGCAACAGATTGGGAAAAAGTTTGCTTGGGAAATCTAGTGGGTATGCCTGTAATTGTTGTTCCTACTGGATTTAAAAACATATCTAATCCGCCTTCCGGAGGAAGTAGAAGGAGAACTACTATCAACACCGGCATTTATGCTCCTCCTAACCATGATCACATTGTAATTAAGCTCCTTAACTTTATTATGATTTTACATTGGTACATCATTAAAGTTTCTCGGCATTTTAATCGTTTGTTTATCTTCTGTAGGCTCTGGCATTAGCGATGGCTTACCAGTCCATGAGTGATCACCACAAGCAGCGTCCTCCAATTGATAACCTGGGGCCTAATGATAAGATACCTGATCCTCCAGCAACCATTATTCCTCCGAGAAGGTTGCATCTGTTATAGGGTTTGTACCTAAAGTTACCCAATTTGGGATGCTATACATTTTGTATGTCGACTGTATAGCATTAAACATGGGTTAAATGTAAAAAATGGAATGAATGTATGCTTTAAGATTAGTCAATGTAATGGATAACTTCAATGGCAAATATTCCTCTTTGCTTGCTCAGCCAAAAGTGGGTTGATTTTTGAATTATTTTTATTTTCTTCTATGGCTATTACAATTTACATTCCTTATTACATTAGTGTTAGCAGTGATTACTATTTTATTTAATAAAACTGTGTGGGAAAACTTAATTAATTATTTAGTAGAATGATAAATAGTTACTCGTGTAATGATAAATAAATTGGTTTTGTACGTGTATACTGAACAATATTCTTATTTACGGATGAATTTTTACTTTTTTTTTTTCCTTTTTGTCCTTCGAAAATTAAGAAATTGACAATAATAATCAATCTCATACTCCATGGCTTCTTTCATTGAAGATAGGTGGTAAATGAACCGAGTTCTTGACGAAAAGTTCGATGTTTCGGTTATAACATTTATGTACTTTTGTGCAATTTTACTAATAGTATTATTTATAAAAAGTTTAATTTAGAGTTTTCAAATTCAGTGGATTTTATAATAGAGTCAAAATAAGCAAGAATGTTTTTTTTTTATCGAAACGATAAGTAATAAAATAAGCCATGTATAGATATGAGTCTTAATCTCACATCTTAAAAGAAAATAGTAAAAGTTCAATAATTAATTTAAAAGTGGAACTGCATATTACAAAGTACCAAAAGTTTAGCTGGATTTGAATACATGTTGAGTTGGCCATTTATTAAGTTCAAAATCTTTATTAAAGTTGTTAAAATTCGAGCTAAATTTACTTTCATATATCTTCAAACTCGTTAAGGAGCTCGTGAATGTTATATGAACCGGCTCGTGAGTGGGTAGTGAACAAATGAGCAAGTATGAACATAGATTATAAGCTCGAATTATGACTCGAGCTCGTGAAATTTCTAATGATCCAAGTCAAAACAGGTCAAAGCTCGGGCTGGCTTGGCTCGTTCACGACCCTAATTGAAGATGCTCTTAAATGTATAAAAAACAATCAATTATAATTTTACTAAACAACAAACAACTGTACCAAATAGACATTATACCTCTTTCATGTCGATACTTTTTTACTAAGCTAAACTACATATACTATAATCTGAAATATTAATTATAGAATCTATTACAATCCTAACTTTTAATTGCAAAATCCATTGTAATCTCAACTATTTATGAAATTATCTAGTGAGATTCAATTCTTACATTTGAGGGATCAAACTAAATCTCTAGATTGTTTTTGAAAGGTAAATCTCTAGATTTTAAAGTTGGAAAAGAATCAAATCTGTTTTTTTCTTTTTTGTGTGCGACAATGTTAGAAATTGAGAGCAATTTTATATTTATACAACTAGCTTTCCTTTTATGAATAATGAAAAAAGTTCGTACAGTATTTATCCAACTAGCTTTCCATTGTAATCTCAACTATTTATGAAATTATCTAGTGAGATTCAATTCTTAAAATTTGAGAGGTCAAACTAAATCTCTAGCCATTTATTTTATGTTAAACTTTTTTGTGACAATGATAGAATCTGACAGTAATTTTCTTTTGTAAATAATAAGAATATTTTTTTGTAAAACAATTAAGGGTAAATTCTAAAAATTAAATTTTGTGGTTTCACTTATTTCCCAATTTCATATTTAAAAAAAAACGATATTTCATATTACACTATTAAAATCACTTTTGACTACCTCAAAAATGACATTATTCCATAAAATGTTGATATTTTAAGAAACTTTCAATTCTTCAACTTTTTTTATTTTTGAATTATTTAGATGGTATATGGTGAAGAGAGAGGAAGTCAATATTTAGAGAGAAAAAATTAAGAAAACGATCATTTTCAAAAACGGTAAATGTGGTTTTGTGATAAACATGATATTAAATGACTTTAATTCTTGAAATTTTTCATTTTTCAGGTCGTTAATATAGAATTTTACAATTTTTTAAAAAATTGTAAACCACAATTTTTTTATTAAAAAATAAGGGAAACTAGAAATTTTTTAGAATTTACCCGACTATTAATTCAGAATATTTTTTTTCCTTTATTTATGTAATAATCTTTTCATTATTCTAGAAAGGATAACAAAATTTTATTATAATATTTTACACTAATTTCCATTAGCCTAATTAATTTATCCACTTCTTCTATGTTTGTCCCTAAAGTAATGATTATTTCATAGTAACCATAGTCTATATTTTTTATTAATTTTAAAAAATAAAATAAAAACTAATGACTCACCAAGCAATGTCTTGGTGGTTATTACATTTCACTAGTGAGTGTGAAGTCATGGGTTCAAATCTCATAATTGTAGAAAGTGAACTCTAAGAAAAAAAAAAAAACTAATAGTATTATACATTCTTTTATTTTAAAACAACGTTTTGATATTTACAAAATACTTTTTTTATTTCCCTCACAATATTCATTAAACTATCATTTTTCAATATATTTATGTTAATAAAATAATCAAAATTTAAAGCTTTTAGTACAATCTAAATTAGCAAAATTAATTGATGCAATAGTTTAATAATTTAGAGATTGGGGTTAAAAATTCAATAATCTAGGAATTAAAACGTGAAAAAAATTTCAAATTTTTTTTTAAAAATAAAATCATTTGTGTAAAATTGATTCTGCCACGTTCTCAATTTTAGTACGTTACCAAAATTTCCAATTTCTAACATCGAAAATGATAATTAAATTCTACAATTCTCAAATTATTACGGCGTGATAAACACGCGGTCTCCAACTTTATTCATGCAGACTTTATAAGGCCGGTTATCATTGCCGGGAAAAACATAAATAAGTTTACACGACCAAACGTGTATTCCTAGTGGCGGAAAAACATAAATAAGTTTAGCGACCAAACGTTTATTCCTAGTGACTTAGCTCTTCTACTCTGAATAAATATGGCAAGTCCTTGTCTCAAACAACACAAAGTTCAACGTCAGAGAAGGTATGTTTCCCTGTTTTAATTCAATAATGAAGGTCGAGCGTTTTTGTCTCCAGAAAATAGATACAATAAAATTCTAATTCAGTTGCAATTATTGTGTAGCAAATTTTGCCTTCATGCATAATTTTAAAACCATCAATTTTACGAGACTGTACAATTTAAACCTTCAATATTAATACAATTACATGTAAGCAGCTAAAATCTACAAAAATACTTTAATTTATAGAAAAACTTATTTGAAATGTTCTATACAAAGCTAAATAATTGTCAAACCGTAAAGTAAGGTAAAATTTATTTTGATTGAAAATTTTATAGGTAAATTTGTACCAACAGGTACATTAAAAGTAAATATATATTTTCTAGAAAAAATACTGATCAATTTAGATGAAAGTATAGAAATAGAGTTTGTGTTACTCAATTTTTAGATTAATAGGAATTTGTGGTTTAATAGTTTATATATTGTATGAGAAAATGTGCAAACAAATTATGCGATATGAATTTTTTTTATACAAAAAATCACACTATTGAGTTTTAATGATAATTTATCGTATAAAATATTTATATCAATGTATTGACAAAAAATTTATGAAAATTATTTTTTAACTTATTCTATAAACTTATATGATTCTATGATTTGGCAGTTATTTTCAGGACAAATTCCAAAAAAAAATTTTATGGATTCAATAATTTAATTTAAACAATTGTTGTTTACTTTTTTTTGTTTGTCAAAATGAGGATTGAAATTTTTCACTTTAGCAAAATGATGGCCTTTTCTTATCGATAGTATTAAAATTACTCTGGACAACTAAAAAAAACAGTATTCTTAAAATTACTGAAATTTTAAGAAATTTCAAAATTATTTAAATGGTGCTCAATGGACAGAGAAAAAATTAACATTTAAAAAGAGATTCAAAAACTATAGTTTTCAAAAATCGCAATTATATTTTTATAATAAATATGACAACTAATTCTTAATATTTTAATTATTTTTAAGTTGTTAACAGTAATTTTTTTATAGTAATTATAATCTAAAATGTTGTTGTAAAACTACTGCAGTTTAATTGGAATCTACCCTCATATATGATTTTATGATGTAATCATTAAATCACCTTTAACCTCTAAAAGGATTTGGAATTACAATTATTTTTGGTAATAAAAAGTTGTCTTATTTCAATAACAATGAAATTACATGTCTACCCTTCGCCCATAAGCATAGCACTAAACAAAGAAGGTATCTTTGGTCAAGGTCCTCACCAGATAACGCCACAAAGGGAAATATCACACGTTCTTATTAAACAAAAAATAAATAATGTGTCATTATGCAACGTGTCAATACACAATTCGATTTCCTTTCCACGTGTGAGTCCTAAGTGTAATTACCACTTTTGTCCAGTTTTTACCTCGCGCAAAAATCCACGCGTAGCAAAATCAAAACTACACTCGTCAGAAAGTAAAGAAACAAAACTACCGTGTCATTGTGTACTTCAGCTAGCTAGGCTATCTGATTTGAGTTATACTTTCTTTTCATTTATTTACTTTCAAAATCTTTTTACTCTTTCTTATTGCTTCTTAGGTGTACTGTTAGACTCTTAAAGGTAATTACTAGTATAAATTTGTAAGAACTCAAAGCGGTAAAAAAGTAAATCCCATTCCCATCCTAGGTTGAAATCTTAATTTAAAAAGTAGGCTAGATACACATCTGCGGTAATGATGTGTTTTATGTCACTGTCAAAAAATCAGGGTGAAGAGATTCTTCTGTTAATTTACCAAATTGGGAAATATATGGTAGTGTGCACAACTAAAACTAATAACATCATTTGGATTAGATTTTGTTTCTGTTTAGACTGCAAATCTACGGGGTTAGGTTAGTTACCTCCTTTTTTGATAATATATATTAGCAATACACTTTGTATTTCTATTTTTTAATCATTATTAACCAAAATTTATAAACTATGGACAAAAATATATAGGAAGAAACAAATATATTATGCTGATAATTTCTACCTTACGTTGGCATTTAGCTTGTGTTTAGAATTTCACAAGTTTTATAAATTTGACTTTAAGTTATTCTTTCAAAATATGATTTTACTCAAAGACCCTATTTATATATATTTTAAAAAGTAAAATAAATAAGAACACCAAATTATTTCCGTGTAGTCAATCTTTTGATCAATTAATAAAATTCTTAATTTTCTTTTACCGTACTGTTTTCTTTTTTAACATAATTTAAAAGGCCATTGCATTGTACATTATCGAAATTTATAAACACTAATAGTTAAACAATCGAGAACAAACAACTAACAACATTAATGAACAATAACAATTGCAACAGTTGCACTAACTATGTCCAAAGTGTATGGTAATAATGGTACTAATTACACATAAATGCTCATTAATTATTAAAATCATTCTAAATCAACATTTGTATATTTTATTTATAGAGGATGCAGAGTGTGAGACGTGTAACGAAATTTCTGCATCAATAATTAGTGATTTTATTACATGACAGATTATCTCTGCATTAGATCTCTAATTTAATATCATTGTACATTTTATTTACAGATGATGCAAAGTGTGAGACGTGTAATGAAATTTCTGCACTAATAATTAGTGATTTTATGGCATGACAGACGTGTTATATTATCTCTGTACTAGATCTCTAATTTACATTTTTATTTACAAATGATGTAGAGTGTGAGAGGTGTAACGAAGTTTCTGCATTAATAATCAGCGTTTTTATTACATGACAGACGTGTCATATTATCTCTGCATTAGATCTCTAATTTAATTCCATTGTGACATTTTATTTATAGAGGATGTAGAGTATGAGACGTGTAACGAAGTTTCTGCATTAATAATCAGCGTGACAGACGTGTCATATCATCTCTGCTTTAGATCACTAATTTAATTCCATTGCACAATTTATATACAGAGGGTGCAGAATATGAGACGTGTAACGAAGTTACTGCATTAATAATCATTGCTTTTATTACATGACATACGTGTCATATCATCTCTGCATTAGATCACTAATTTAATTCCATTGTACATTTTATTTAGAGAGAATGCAGAGTGTGAGACGTGTAACGAAGTTTCTGCATTAATAATTAACACTTTTATTATATAACAGACATATCATATCATCTCTGCATTAGATCACTAATTTAATTCCATTGTACATTTTATTTAGAGATGATGCAGATTGTGAGACGTGTAACAAAGTTTCTGCATTAATAAATCAACACTTTTATTACATGACAGACATGTCATATCATCTCTGCATTAGATCACTAATATAATTTCATTGTACATTTTATTTATAGAGGATGCAGAGTGTGAGATGTGTAATGAAATGTCTGCATTAATAATTAGTGATTTTATTACATTACAAACGTATCATATTACCTCTGCATTAGATCAATAATTTAATACCATTGTACATTCTATTTACAAAGGATGCAGAGTATGCGACGTGTAACGAAATTTCTGCATCAATAATTAGTATATTATCTAATGCACTCTCGCTGCTACCTGGTAGCTAAGTGTCAATTCGGGTTACGAGATTCATAAACGTGTTATGTTTGTTTAATGTATTTTACATGATTATATATGATGAAAAAAGAACAATCATGTCTACCAAATTCTCTTTGTAAATCGTGTCAGAAATTGACATCTCGTGCTACTCTAGTTGGATGTCGATTTTTAAAAAAACCATGGAATAAAAATATTGTTAGAAGGAATGATAACAAAATAAGACAAAGCATAATCCATCTGGGATCCAAACCCAAATAGAAATTGGTAAAATTATATACACACAAAAGGAAAGAAGCACAATATTAAAAGCAAAAACCTTATTACCATAAGAATGAAACACCACTGTGGTTACATGGATATAAATGGTTAGACATTAATTTAAAAAATCCCAGAAAAGAGGTTAATTATCTTTTAAAACCTCTGATAGTGGCATCCCCGTAATTCAAATAAAAAAAGAAGGGCAGTTTGAGTTCAAGCTCCCTCTACTTCCTGTTTATATCTTCTTCTCTCATTCTCTTCAACATTGTTGAGCCCAATCCTACTCTCTCTCTGATCTGCCGTCTGAAAAAGTCTATCTGAGTTCCGTCGCTGTTTTACAACTTCGTTTCTTTTCCGTCGCTGTTTTCTCTGATCTCTGTAAGTGCCATTGTTAGTTGCTCTCGATGATTCCTATGCATATGTCAATTTCGATTTGCTAATTTTCTGATTCTCTTTTCGTCAGTAGATTCTGTCACTATATGTTGTGCTGTTTTTGAGCTGATCCAGTAATGGATCGAGCTGTTTGATCACGTGCGGATTAGTTTCGATGAATTCGATGCTTCGGATCTGAAGTTTTGTTTTTATATGATTTTGATTTGGGATATTTTTGATACATTTGCAATATTTTTGATCAATTCGATCAACGAAAGATTCATTTTTTATTTTTCAAATTTGAGTGCAAACTTGTAAATTGATCTAATCTGTTTTTGTTTGAATTGATTTGTTTTTGGTATGTAGATCTCGGGCGTTGATATGGCGACATCAAAAGGTGTGCCGACGGGATGGTACAGTGCTAAAGTGAAAGCTGTTCCGTCCGGAGACTCCTTGGTATTAGTCGCCAAGTCCAGCAACAAGCCCGGTCCTCCACCGGAGAGGACTGTTACTCTTTCTTCTCTTATAGCTCCGCGATTGGTAAAGACTGTTCTTTTTTGTTTGAAGCTTTTATTTTTAGTGTAATTGGAATGAGGTGGACCTGCACGAGTAAAGAGCTGAATTAGTAGTTTAATTAGCTGATGGTTAGGATCTAAATTATACTACATGTTTTGGGATTTCACTGTCTTATAATTCATTTAAAGTTGTAGGTGTCAAAAGGTTTGTTTTTGTTGGATTGCTCGTAGATAATAAGTTATAAATGACAACACTTGATTTGAGTTTTGCTCTCAATCATCATATTTCAATATCAGTCAAAAGTAATAAAGTTTAATTATTCTATATCTTGTATTTCTTAGGCCCGCAGAGGTGGTGTTGATGAGCCATTCGCCTGGGAGAGCAGAGAGTTTTTGAGAAAGCTTTGTATAGGAAAGGTGATTATCGACAAACATTTTTCAGCTGCTTTTCGTTTTATTTTTTTTTATTCCAGTTGTGATCCATATCTGACATTTTATTCTAACAGGAGGTCAAGTTTAAAATAGACTATGCTGTGCCTTCAATTGGTCGAGAATTTGGTAGTGTGTTCCTTGATGACCAAAATGTTGGAACTCTAATTGTTTCACAAGGCTGGGCCAAGGTATTGTGCTCCTGTTTTCACTTCCTACTGAAGTTTGTTTTGGTTTCATTTTAGAGGGGTTTAATTGTGTTTGTTGCTTGCAGGTCCGGGAGCAAGGTCAACAGAAAGGCGAGGCCAGTCCTTTTCTTGCTGAACTACAAGCCCATGAAGAACAAGCCAAGACCCAAGGTTTGGGTAAATGGAGTAAGGTCAGTTGTGGATTCTTTTCTTCTTCCTTACCCTGACTACTTTTGCCTTCATGTTTTAAATCCAACTTTCTGTCTTGTAACTTTTTCCAAACTTCTGATCCATGGGTTGCTGAATACACACGTGCGCGCAAGCGCGCACACACACACACACATGATGCCCGATTGCTTTTCTTTGGTATGTAGTTATGGAAGTCACAACTGTTATCATATTATGGAATGATGAAGATCTATGTTCGTAGCAAATATAAATTAATTTTAGTAAAATTTCTGTGTTTGAGAATAAGATGTGAAGCATTCAGATTAACGATCCATATCTGCAAAACATAATATCAAAGTTTATATGATGTTGGATATAGAGGGGACATGTTTAAGCATTGTAAAACTTCAGCACAATACTTTTCTTTGTTCATTATGATATGGCTTCATCACGTGGAATATGGTTGATCTTCTAACTTAATTACAATAACTACTTTTAGATTGAGAAAAAGTTGTTACTTCATTCTTGGGCGTGCCGATGTGAAGGGATCTCTATCGCTTTTGGATATAGGTTTGCAGTAAATAAACTGACCTTTATAATTTGATTACAGGTACCAGGTGCTGCTGAGGAATCTATCCGAAATCTACCTCCCTCTGCCATTGGTGATCCTAGTAACTTGGATGCAATGAGTCTGCTCTCTACGAACAAGGGCAAACCCATGGAAGGTATTGTTGAGCAAGTCCGAGATGGAAGTACTGTACGTGTCTACTTGCTTCCTGGTTTTCAGTTTGTCCAGGTGTTTGTTGCTGGGATCCAGGTATAAGCAATTATATGTTGATGAGATTATCAGTTCATGCTGTTCTGTTATTTCTTTTACTCTCACCATAATGTATGTGCTAAGTCCATTTCCTGTTCAAGTTAGGCCCCATCAATGGGGAGGAGAACTGCACCTGAAACTGTTTCAGAGAAAGTAGTAAGCTCTGATGATCAAAATGGAGATGTATCTGAAGGTCAAGCCCCTTTGACATCCGCACAGAGACTTGCAGTCTCAGCTGTCTCAACAGTATCTTCTGATGTTGGTCCTGATCCATTTGCACAGGAAGGAAAATATTTTACCGAGCAGCGTGTTCTGAATAGAGATGTAAGTGAAGAGCTCTTTCTGGGTCCCACTCCTCATTTTTCCTTGCAGTGGCTGAATCTTTATGGTTTTACAGGTCCGCATTGTCCTGGAAGGAGTTGACAAATTTAGCAACTTGATTGGATCAGTATATTATTCCGATGGAGAAGCAGCAAATGACCTGGCATTGGAGCTTGTAGAAAATGTATGTCATTCAATGTTGCATGCTTATGTTGATTATGAACCATATATGCTAATTATCTCAAGTGAACAAATAGTCGTAATGTATGCTGGTTTTACATGGATTTTCTATCTTTATAGAGGGGATATTGTTTATGGATTTACCTTGAGAAAGGGTTGTTTTATTTTCTTTGAGCTAGAAGAAAGAAAGAAAGAAGCAATCTTGTTGGCCATAATAAATTGCTTGTGTTAAAGGCTTTCAATTGAGACATATTGTATTGTTTTCAGTAGGTATTTTGAAAGTAAACGAAATGTTTGTCACCTTGTTTTGTAAAGCATGATGTGTTCTGCTATTTTTATTTTTTTCTCAAGCTCACGGGTCCTAGAAATCATAGTAGTTCTTTGCATTCACCTGAAAAATGGATGCTGAAGACTTGCTAAAACTGTGTTGTTATACAGGGTTTTCTTTTAACTTTGAATTTGTGAAGTTACACTTTCTTAGCAGAAAGATAAATCTGCATGACATGTAATTCTGGATAATTTTGCTTATATTCTTCCTGTTGTATAGAGATTCTTATTAGTGCTCCCCTTTTTTGCAGGGTCTTGCTAAATATGTTGAATGGAGTGCTAACATGATGGAAGATGAAGCTAAGAGGCGTCTGAAGAATGCAGAACTTCAAGCAAAGAAAAGCCGCTTGAAAATCTGGACAAACTATGTTCCTCCTGCTACAAATTCTAAAGCAATTCATGACCAGAACTTTACTGGAAAGGTAGAATATTTATCTAATTATTTTATGACAGTTTTATTGGTTGTCAATGAGATAGATATATATTTTAGTGCCTAAACGTTACTTTTCTTCAGGTTGTGGAGGTGGTAAGTGGTGATTGTATCGTCGTTGCCGATGATTCTGTGCCACTTGGAAATCCATCAGCAGAAAGACGAGTCAATCTTTCAAGTATTAAGTGTCCAAAAATGGGCAATCCACGTAGAAATGATAAACCAGAGAGCTATGCTCGAGAGGCTAAGGAATTCCTGAGAAATAAACTTATTGGGCAACAAGTATGAAAATATCTCTTCATCTTTTCAGCTATTACTGGGTATATAAATAATATTATACTAATATTGAATTTTGTGATTTTCAGGTGAATGTGCAAATGGAATATTCTAGGAAGGTTCCTATGGGAGATGGACCTGCTGGTGCTGCTGGGTCTGGGGAGAGAGTGATGGATTTTGGATCAATTTTCCTGGGGTCTCCCAGCAAGGGTGAAGTTGACGAAGCATCAACTACTCCTGGTAATCAAGCTGGGATTAATGTTGGTGAGCTTATGGTTGCCCGCGGTTTTGCTACTGTGGTTAGGCATAGAGACTTTGAAGAAAGATCAAACTTTTATGATTCCCTTCTTGCTGCTGAATCACGTGCTGCTTCCACGAAGAAGGGGATTCATTCTGCCAAGGAACCTCCGGCCACACATATCCAAGACCTTACCCTGGTTAGCACTGTACAACTGTTGGATTGCACTATTTCTTCCTTTTCAAGATGTGAAATCTAACAAATTCAACATGTTTCTTGCAGTTATCAGCCAAGAAAGCAAGAGATTATTTGCCATTCCTCCAACGAAGTAGGAAAATGAACGCTGTTGTAGACTATGTGCTTAGTGGCCACCGATTCAAGCTTTTGCTTCCAAAAGAAACATGCAGCCTTGCCTTTTCGTTTTCTGGTGTTAGATGCCCTGGTCGTGGTGAACCATATTCAGAGGAAGCAATTGCACTAATGAGAAGGAGAATAATGCAACGAGATGTTGAGGTATCTTCTATTTAATCTTATTGTTATTATTTTTATTCTCAACTGTGCTTTTTTGTTTCTTGTCCTTTTATTATTGTTGTTATTGTTATTATTGTTCTGAACTGTGCTTTCTTTTTTGTTGTTCCTTGTTTTGATCATATAGATTGAAATAGAAACAGTTGATAGAACTGGAACGTTCTTGGGATCTTTGTGGGAGTCAAGGACTAACATGGCGACAGTACTTCTTGAAGCTGGCCTCGCAAAGTTACAAACTTCCTTTGGTATGGACAGGATCCCTGATGCTCATCTTCTAGAACAGGCTGAGCAATCTGCCAAAAAGAAGAAACTGAAAGTAAGTTGAGTTATTGTTGTTTCTGTATACCTTTTTTTGGTATTTCTGCTTATGATGAGAAACTTAAAATGAACTTGTTTTGCAGATTTGGGAGAATTACGTTGAAGGAGAGGAAGTCTCGAATGGTCCAGCTGTTGAAAGCAAACAGAAAGAAGTGCTAAAGGTAGTAGTTGTAATACAACTTAATGATGTAGCAAATATATATATAATGAAGTAATCTGAAAATTGTGTTCTCTATTTCTTTCAGGTGGTAGTTACAGAAGTCTTAGGTGGTGGTCAGTTTTATGTCCAGACAGCTGCAGATCAAAAAGTAGGCACTCTTCAGCAGCAACTTGCCTCCCTAAATCTTCTAGAAGCTCCGGTTATTGGTGCTTTTAATCCCAAGAAAGGTGACATTGTACTTGCTCAGTTCAGTGCTGACAATTCATGGAACAGAGCAATGGTGAGATGCAATTTTATTAATATAATTATCATTATTATTCTTTATTGTTATTTTCTAGTTTATACTGAAATCTTATAATTATTTATACTTGAAAAGATTGTAAACGGACCTCGTGGAGCTGTTGAATCCTTGAAAGACAAGTTCGAAGTCTTCTACATTGATTATGGAAATCAAGAGGTGGTGACATATAGTCAGTTAAGGCCTATTGACCCATCAGTGTCCTTGTCACCTGGCCTTGCTCAGCTATGCAGCCTTGCATATATTAAGGTTCCAGGCTTGGAAGAGGATTGTGGTCCAGAAGCAGCCGAGTACTTGAGTGCTCAGACTTTAAGCAGTTCAAAAGAGTTTAGGGCAAAGGTTGAGGAAAGGGATACTTCTGGAGGAAAAGTTAAAGGACAGGGAACTGGGCCTGTCCTTATTGTAACTCTGGTTGCTGTGGATTCCGAGATCAGTGTAAATGCAGCCATGGTACAGGTATGTTTACTGTTTAGTCATTTCTCTTTTGTTCTTTCTGTTAAATGGAGAGTTGTTTTTTATGATTGGGTGAAACTTGAGGGACATATTTTGTCCATTACTTAGGATATATATCGTTCTGAATCATGTTCTAATTCGGCTCATGTACTTTCAGGAGGGACTTGCTAGAATAGAGAAGAGGAAGAAGTGGGACTCAAAGGACAGACAAGTTGCCCTTGATAACTTGGAGAAGTTCCAGGACGAAGCACGTGCTGATAGACGTGGAATGTGGATGTATGGAGATATCCAATCTGATGACGATGAGGTAGCCCCACAGGCTAAAAAGACTGGCGGTCGCCGATAACTGTAGCTTTAAGTTTACAGTCAAACTGGCGGAAAAGAGAGAGAGAAGGGTCAGGCCAGATGAGATGAGTGAATTAAATTCATAGGCAATGGCAATATCCTTCCATTTTAGGATGAGAGAGCAAAAAGATGTTGCAGCGTAAAACTGAAGTTTTGTTTTAACTTTTATTTAATTTTCCCCTTTTTTGGTTTTAAACTCTACCTGTGTAGTTGAGGAGACTTTCTTTTTTCTTTCTTTTTCCCTTTATATTTACACAGAGACTGAATAAGGTTAAACAAAATCCAGTTGGTTTAGAAATGATGTGCAAACTGCAAAGCATTATAAAGAGATTTTATAGTGTAATGATAATGGTAATGGTATAGTTGAGTGCTTTGTACATTAACTCTGTCACTAAAGATTTATAGAGCTCTCAGCACCAAGTCCAAATGGTAAAATCTGATTGTCTTAGCTGTGATTCTAGACTTAGCAGCTGCAGCCTAGGGGCGTGTTTGTTCCTGGTTCGGTCAGCATATGGGGTATTACGTGTTTAGACGTTAATGTGGGGTAAATAATTTACAGTATTTAGCTCTCAGTTCTTAATGTTTTTTTCATTAGTTTACTTTCCTTTTTAGAGGGATTAAATTCAAAATAGAAGGTACAAACAATCTATAGTTGAAGATCCAAGAGTTAGAGAGTACCTCCCTTATAATTATGTGAATCCTCACAGACTGTATAAGGTCAGATCTCATGTTAAATCGGACAGACTCAACCTTCTAATATGCAACCATATCTGAAGGCCTCGAGATTGCGGGAGGTTTTATAGAATGAATCTTGTTACCATTACATAAAATCCAATTAGAACATAGCTCAACAGGCTTTAATGAAAGTTTACTTCAAGGAAGCTTCAACAAAAGTCATGAATGTAACATATTAATGTTTAATGGTGGTGTGTCCCTGAACGTCATAAGGATTCAAGAAGGAACATGAAATCTCTCGGCTTACGAATTTTTGCACTCATAAGTTAGTGTTGACACTAGTTTAAGTTGATCCACCTCAGTCCATCAGGGCCTAGGGGACGCGCATTCGAACTTTGGGCAAGAGAAGTGAGTATTTTTGTAGGGAGTAGCTGTTGGGCACTTTGGACCATACACCGTCTAAAGTGCAACACTCCTATAGATTTGACACTCATTAAACATGGGAGCATTTTAGGATGGAAAGTCTTTCATATAAATTGATATTGATAGGATGTCTATTAGAGATATACCTCTTGGTATCAGTTGGTTGGTAGCAGGTTTCGAGGAAATATCAACGTAATGGAATATTGTTAGAAACTCAATCTCAAGGATGTGAATATAAAAGAGAATAATGATGTGTAAATAAATAAGAAAGAACTATCAAGATCAACAATGAATAAAATAGACTAGAACCTAATCTCCTAGGAGAAACCTCCTCTCTATCAAAGTAGAGCCTATGCTAACAACAGCCAAAAGATATACTAAGAGCAACTTCAATAGTTGCTTTTTATTTATTCTTTTACCGTAAAAAATAGTGTATCTGTTCCAATGACATATTCTTTAGTTGTTTTTTGAGTTGTGAATTCTCTAAATAGAGAACAAACTGTAGCATTGATCCCACAAATCTTCTGCTTTTTTTATTAATATAAAACGATGTTTTTGCTATCGAGAACTGTAGCACTTTGAAATACTTTTCAATTTTTTATTTTAATGGAACCGTTTAACACTATATGTCAGGTTTAGAGAAGATAAGTTTTTATTTTACCATTGCAGATGCTCTAGTGACTCTACCCTAAACACTAGTGGAGCCTTATACCAAAAGAACCCTTAGTCCCACAATATGGCGTAGTCACAACTTCTCAAGATCACTGCCAATTCCCTGCTTCGTTCTCTCAAAATCCTCTCTTTGCCTATTTTCAAGTTTTCTCATACTTTTGTCCGAAATTCCAATCTGTCGGTCCAAGTTTTATCAAAGATTCTTACAGTCTCTACAAGAGCTCGCAAGTTCTCCATTGTTTCCAAGTTCTCAATTCATTATTAAATGCTATTCTTCTTAATATGAAACTGTCAAGCTTCTTTTTGTAATTTCAGCCTTTGGTCATGTATATTCTTGTTGACTCTTGTTTTAATAAAAGCTTTTCAAAATAAATAAAATAAGTTCTTAAATCTTTAGTTTGATTGATCTTGTAGTCATTCTAACACTTGTTAAACTTTCTCTAGTGAAGCTAGAAATAAAAAGTTCATGTTTACGATTTGGGGACATGCTTCCCCCTAGCATGTCTGTAAAACTCACAAATGAAAAGTTGGAATTGAAGTGATTTTTTTAAAAACAATTGCTACCAATTTGGTACCTAGTGGGCATTCCGATGTCGAAAGGTAGAGTCAAAGTAATACGATAGTAGCAAGAACATATTGTCATGATGTGAAGATGTTGCCTGCCATTATTTTGAAAAGTGACATTCTTTGCATGAGTATGTTTAGTACACATTTTTAGAAGAAATCAATTATGAGTGTTGTTCGTATGTTCTTCATTCGTGATATTATGACAAGAATATGGCTAGTGTAAAACGAGTTCCCAAGTTCAATGAAAACCCATTTGATCCAAATTACATTGAAGTACAAGTACATCTGAGAGATCACTCCTTGTTGCCCAAATACTTTTATCACAATATTTGACAACATTGAGATTTCATTCTGTCTGGAGAAAGTATAGTCCTGACTACAGTAGAAGGAGTTCAGGATGTTGAAAGTAAAGGAGAAGCAACAATCTTACTCAGATTATAGCCGAAACACAACAAGAAACCACTTGCCAGAAATTTGTCTGAAAATGAAGCAATTTGGTAAAAAATGGTTGATCTATTCAGAATCTTGGCTAACATTTGTGTTCGTAGGTCACCAAAGAAGTTAGGGATTTCTCCTATACGTCCAATTAGGATTCTCAATTCCCCACCTTTCAGGGCTATCAATTTGTTTGATATTTATAAAGTATACACTTGATATGCTAAAAATGGAATATGACATAGTAAAGACATAGTTGCTAACAATGCCAGAAAATTAACCACCCTACGTCGACAAGGTCTCAATTTCGCCAATCAGCATTACATGTATAAAACAGGAAGTGAGGTCAAAATAATAAAAAAAAAATCAATCATAGAACTAAAATACTAATTCCATTGTTTAATTTGTTCTGTTGACAGCAATTCAAAAGCAAATCTCAACTGGCCAAACTAATCTTTAGTTCTGAGGCAGAAAAAGTTAACTGTTGCCTAAGCCTCCAAATAATAGTCATCATTTACACTCTTCATACATTTAACGTTCAAAACCATGAGCCACAAAAAAAAAGTGGGGGAAAAAGATGGGCAACAATCCAGCCAAGAAGAGTGTAAGGTACCTAAAACTTAACCATCTACCAAAAGTGAAATTGACAAGGACCAGCCTTTCCCCAATCCTCTTTTCTTTCTAGTTTTCACGCCTTGATTGCCTTCTGCGAGGAGCTGCACCTGCTCCTGCATCTTCCTTCTCTTCTTCTGTTACTTTTTCTTCACTTGTTTCTTCTTTCTTGGAAGAAGAAGACGCAGCAGCTGCTACTGGAGCAGGCTTGGGCTCTACTTTTGCCTGTAAACACAAACAGATAAGACAAGTTCAATTACCCCAAAAATGAAGCTGCAAATATATAAATTAGCCCAAATTGATAGTTCGTGACTTACTGGCTTCTTCCCGCCAAAAAGAATCTTAACAAGAATAGAGAAAAACACTACTACGACAGAAACAAGGACACCAATTGTGATGTTTGGTTGTTTCTCTGCCTTCTCAATGAGTTCCTGCATCATATGCTCATATTTCAGGAAACATTCACAGTACTTCTAAAGTTGTCAAGAGAAAAGAGAATTTTATTTATGTCTTACAATAATTTTTTCTTTCTGCCCACTTAAGAAAGGAACGTCTGCGATCTGGTAGAGGATGTCAAACACCTTCTTCTGCAAAAATTGAAAGGAAGGCTGAGAAATATAGCAAGAAATAGCATCATGACATAAAACTATAACTGCATATCACATTACCTGGAATCCAGCAAGACTATCTGACCCAGCAGCTGCATCCTCAGCCTTCTGTTTCTCTTTCTCCACATCGAACTTAGGCTTCCATGTTGTTTGCCTGATTGACTCTGCAAGCTTCTCGCTTTCTGCTATCACTATGTTATCAAACAAAATACCATCTTGCATTGTCCAGATCTCAATTCCTACTGCAGCAATAGGCTCAAAATCTGGTCTGTGAAGCTCGAAGTAGCTGGGGTTGGGAATCTGCTGAGGCTTCCAGATACCCTTGTAGTTGGGGTTATCGATAAGAGGAGCGTGCCATTTTCCTTTGTAGGCTGGGTTTCTTTTCATAGGCCTCTTCCATTCACCACAACCAGGTGCAACCTCACACTTGGGGTTATCAACCTTTGGTGCCTCCCATTCACCATCCTCCTCATCATCCCAGTCTTCAGGTTTTGTGGCTTCAGGGTCATCAATTTCCTCAGGTTCATCATCCAACCATCCTTCAGGTTTCTCAGCTTCTTCATCTACAATCTCCATTGGTGCTTCCTCATCCCAGTCATCAGGCTTAACTGCATTAGGATCAGGAATCTTGGCTCTCTCGTCCCAGTCCTCGGGCTTCGTATCATCAGGATCAGGAATTGTCTGGGGAGGAATGAGAGCAGGTTCAAAATCATCTGATGAAAGGAAATTTGCCTTCTTTTTCTCCTCTCCATCAACTAAAATTCGGAGTTCATTATCAGGTCTCAGAATGGCAGTGTATACATGAGTAAGTTTGTCTGATGGAACGGATGGAGGGAACTTAAGATGATGTTCAACATACTCTCCACTCTTTGGGTTCTTGTGCTTTAGGATGAAGTGCACCTTGTTTGTGGCCCCACATTTGTCAGGTCCAAACATTATTGAATAGGGAGCCTCGTTGTCAAATGACTTGGCTGTCCATCCAGCTTCCTGTGGGCGCAGATATTTCAAATATGCACCACCACATTCGAGACCATTCTGAAAGCGAGTCTCAAATTGGAGAACGATGGTTCCATCCTTGAGACTTGCAGGTTTTTCAAGCTCTTTCACTATGGCATACTTCCTGGCCTTTTCGGCCACTAGAAGACCATAATCGTCATGTCCCTCACTCTTTGAGTGCTTCCAGACACCTAATTGACAAAAGACACATCAAGATACATTTTCCAGAAGCAACACCGACTCCAACAGATTGCAAAGACACTAAGTTTACTCTATTGAAAAATTTAATCTAGATTTCTGAGAAGGAAAGCTCCTAGAATTGAAGTTCATTTACACCAAGTTCAGTAAATGAAACACAAATATCGGGCAAACACTCATCTTTCAAATACAATAACACCATGCTAATTGAAATAAAATACCATCAGATGGTTTGACATGTGCATTCATGTCAAGAATTTCTCAAAAAGAAGACCTCCGGGATTAAATTAATGCATTAGATGTCTATGATAATCACTCAACAAGCCTAATTGTGATTACAAGTTGCTAGTAAATCACATATGAACATCCTAATCAACAATTTGTACCGAAATATAGGAAGCCTAGGTATGAATCTTAGCAACAATAAATCCATCCACCATACAAAGGGATGTAAATCAAGCTATCCCTGATATAACACTAAAGCATCAAATCGCTTTCAGCTTAAATCAAATTCAGTTCAATAAATCAGCTCAACAGCAACCATATGCACAACGATACCACAAGGAAAATACTAGTTCAGCTTAAATATGCACATAAAACATTCAACACAGATCACACGATAACTAAACATACACTAAACCTAACAAGATCAAGATCTGAACAAATGAACAAACCTTTATAATCATCATTCTCAGAAACAATCCATCGCCCTTCAAAAGCCTCGTCAAAGCTCTCGTTCAAGATCTAAATCAACCAGATCACAAATTCATCAAACAAACACACAAAATCTCACACACTACATAATCACATCAAAAGAATTTAAAATTACCGCATCATCATCAGAGGCGCAGAGCTGATTCAAAGAAATGAAAGCTACTAAGAGCACAGTAGCCAATCCGAGAGAGATGCGCTTTGCTTCTCCCATCTCTATGTATTCTCAACTCTCAAAACCCTAACAGAGATTTAAACGACGACGGTTACTGATCTGAATCTCACACCAGATCCGGAGATGGAAGCTACTAGATTTGATTATTTTACGATGCTGGAGAAGAAGATGTGAGTGTAGAGTAATTATAGTGGTTTTAGAGATGTCTGGGAAAAATGCCGTCGTGTTGTTTCAGCCAATCACAGTACGTGACACGCGAAATCAGCCAATTGTGCTATGCCACGTAGGAATGTCCAGCAGCTCTGTGATGCAACTTAGGTAGAAAAGTTTTATATTATTATTTACGGGCTTGACCTGGTCTTACCGTGGGCTTTTTCTGTTAATGGAGAAAGCCCATTGGGCCAATTCCTCTAAACCCATTCTTTTTTTTTGTCGAGAAAGTAAAATCTTACTGTAAAAAAGAAAGTAAAATATTATCCCTGGTTTTTTTTTGATAGAAAAATATTATCCCTGGTTTAATCATGAGTGAATGTAATTTTTCTTTTCTACAAAGAGAGAGTATATTCAAATCAACAATAATTTACATCTTCTAAAGCAAATCCTATTCCAATTAATAATCATAAATTTGTAAGGCATTCATTGTTGATAGGTTGTTTAACTAAATTCATTGGTTTGGTTTCATTATTTCTATTTATTTTCCCTTTTGTTATATTTTCAAAAAGAACAGTAGATGATATCGATATTGTTATTGTTAATATATCAGCGTACGATGAATGAGTATAGTGATATATTTTAGTTTGTGAATGGTATATATAATCGGAATTCTATAGATAAAAAATGTATTATTTATCAAATAAATAGTTGGAATTTTATTTTTTTTTGTGAAAGAAAACAACACAGTAATATTGAAATAAAAAAATCATTTTTGTTATGCAATGGACCTTGGTAGTCCATAAAGTCCACACATATGTTCTGTATATATTCCCATATTAGAACATCTTATGATTTCAGGAAAACTGATTTTTAGTACCTGTACATTTACAGTGGCAGCTATATATAGAGCTATGGTTAAGTGTATACATGATTGACTAAACTATATCAGCTCTAATAGAAACGAAATGCATAAAAATGGTTAATATAATGAATTCATCTCATAAGTTGTTCTCTGTATACGAGATCAGACCATTTCTTAGTAGCTACTATTTTTCCTGTGGTTCTGGACTGGTATGACGGTTGATTTAGTGAAATCAGTTGGTCTACTTTGATTACAACGTAAATTCGACAATGGTTTTTTCCATAAAAGGAATGTTGAGACCTCACTAAAATAAGAAACAATGTAACCAGGCCTGGATTATTTAGTTTACCAATTAAAGGAAGTTACATGTACAGCAGCCAATGCTTATTTGAACAAACTAATGTCATTTTTTCCAGGATAAAAACGAGCAGCCTTTGGCATGCTTCAGTACAAATGTGATATATGAAAATGATTCCAATATTAGCAAAAAGGTATTCATAGTGCATGCTGTATAGCCAGGAAGAAGACTTGAGTTTTTGCAGTTGTATTAAACATCAAAGAATTAATAGCACTCAGCTTTGATTAGTCTTGCAGGAGGGAATTATCCTATGATTTCCAAAGTAAGGTGGAATATAGTTACTTGTTATGAAGTAATCTGGATTTCAATAATTATAACAAGTTACATCAGGATTAAAAAAAATCATCCATATAAAAACTTTGCAGATGTCATATCAGCAAGTGTAAAGACAACAGACATTTTCAGAGAAAATAATATAACAACTGATTACTTTATTTTATACATATTTGTAATCAGATTCCCAAATCCAATTATTCCAGCAACATTATGCATTTTACAGGTGAAAGAACAAGAGAACAACTTCTTGATTTGGGTTTTGAACACTTATTAACAGTCACCCTCAGCCGGATGCAAAGCAGCCCATATCCTCGCTTGTTACAGGAAAAAAGGTTTTGAATATACATCAAAACGTTTATTGGCAGTTAACTGCGGTTCCTGTAAAAAAATTTCAAACATCAAACTCAGCATGTCCCAAAATAAAGTTTATTTTTTCCGGGAGAAAGATGTTAAGAAATGGTAAAAAATAGCAGCAAGTGTATCTAAACAAGATTCATCAGCAAAAGTTTTACTCAAGGATGCATCACTTATCCACCGACAAAACGGGACCTCATCACCAAAGAAAGCCAAAAAGAAAGGTTTGAGTGTCCTTAGGCAGTGACCAATATCTTCATGCGTTTTAAATTTATTTTCACCAATTGTTGCCATGGCTTTTGCAAAAGAAACCAGAATACTAAATAGTAGTAATGTGCATACCTGCTTAAACTTGCCCGATTTCCCTCCTCTATAGGACATTGATGTCATGATGCCACCATCAGGTCTGTTTTCTGCACTACGAATGGTGGAGCGCATTACATTTAACAATTCCCCATAAGTAGCTGCATTCCCGTGTTCAATGGCTTGGATGAAAGAATAAGTCATTGCGCCAGTGTAAGCAACTTTTGAGAGAGCCTGAGTGGAATGCAACAGAAAATATGTTTAATTGATCATACAATTGGAAAAAAGAAGTGTTTTTTGTTCTGAGTTGATACATCAAGTAGCTAACTGATAGAATTTTGATACATCAAGATTAGATTAAACCCTTTCCTAACCTTTTCTTTACTATTGCTCCAAAGTTCTTCCATAAAAAAATATGTGTTATATATGCATACCAAAGTGTCTTCAGAGTTTTGATGATCATCGCAGCCACTAAAGGAAATGGCCTCTCCACCATTTGTTCCTTTCCATTTTCCTGATCGAGGGCGATGGTCCTCCCAGTCATACATCCCTGTTCTGCATCAGCAATGTAAGAATGTATAAGCAAGCAAAATCATGCAATACAAGCAAGCAAGAAAAGTCCATCAAATCCCTATCTGGACTAGCATCAATTAGCGAGTTCTACAGTTGTGCATTTATTCTTGTATTGGCATAACAACAGCAAAAATTTCAAAACAATTGCAGTAATCCAAGAACAAAAAGTGACTCACTTGTCCATTCTGCTTAAAAATGGTAAATCCAATACAGTGCCACTATGGCAAGCATCTATGATAGCATGGAGCTTAACCCCGCAGGGAAGAGGTCTAACAATGGTTGCATTGATCTCATTATCCACAATCTGTCCATGAGTTTCACCATCTGTTGGGCAAAGTGTTTCATCAAATCCATCCACCTCATCTCCTGAGTGATTCCTCTTACGTGAACCATGACCGGAAAAGTAAAACACTAGTGAGTCACCAGGCTTGCAGTCACGCACCAGCCATTTTAATGCCATTCTTATGTTGTGCTTTGTTGGCCACCTGCAAGGATCATTTGCTTCTTCTGTATTTTTCCATGTTCACAAACCAAATAGTTCTTTATAGAATTTCTTTCTCATAATTAAATCTATGAGGCTAGCACGTTATAGTAACGGGATCCTGGGAAATATTAAATGCATAACTGAAAGAGAGAGTGAGTACCAGTGAGCATGAGAATGGAGGATTGAGGAAACTTGAACTTGTTAATCAACAAGTACTTCATGCACTTAGCATCATTAATGCAGCCTAGAAGCTCATCATCGGTGTCCATGTAAGAGACTCCGCAAATAACGGCCCTCTTCCTACCATGTGGATGACATGGCGCCTGGTTGTAGTGACAAGGATTAAGTCTCGGTGGCGGAAATGGAGAAGCATGGCAGTCGAGGCTTGGGGAAGAGTGTGGTGCGATGACAGTGATAGAATAGCAGACGCCACAGCGGATGGACTTGGCTGCCCGCGCCAGCTGCAATGGCGTCCGACATTTTGAGCAGTCGATGAGCTTATACATATCAAACAACACAAGATTTGAAAAGAGAGGAGATTGTGGCGGGATGAATTGTACATAGATACTAGTAGCCTTAAAAATGGATGAGAAATTTGCATGGGAATATAGAAAAGAGAAACTGATTGGGTTGTATATGAATAAAGAAGCATCCAATTATTCGAATATTTCAGGAAGGAAATAAAATAAAATTCAAGTCAGAATCAAGATACGAAAATTGGATATGGCCTAAAAAAAGTGTCCTAATCTTCTGTTAAATAACATATTTTAACTCTTGAATTTGTTCCAAGATGTTTGTTCTGAAATTTTATAGGTTTCTGCCTGTTTAATCTTATCCTCCACGTGACAATAACAATATAAAATTAAGAAACTGTGAATTATTCCATTTTTTTTGACAAACAACTATGGAAATGGAATACAAAGAAAAATCAGGATAAGAAAATTGAGCTGGAGAGATATGGCCTAAATAAAAGTTCCCAACTCTTTTGTTAAATAACATTTTTATGCCTTGAATAAGTTCCAGATGTTTGTTCTGTAATTTTATATGTTTCTGCCTGTTTGCTCCTTATAAAACACGTGAATTATAACAATATAAGAACTGGAAACTGGGAATTATTCTAGTTATTAACTTTGTTAATTATTGACATAAACAACTATGGAAGTGGACTTATTGGGAATCGACCTACACTACATTGCACTACATTATTCCGAATTATTATAACATGCCCTTATCGCTGATGATTTTCCACATATAATAATCGGATTATCCACAGAAGAAAATACTACCCTCTAATCAACTAATTGATAATTGCATGGGTAATATCAAGTCCTGTATTTGTTCGAAGAAGTCATCTATCAGTTAATCTTTGATAAATCTGTTTATTGTCTAATAAATCGCTTGTATAATCTTACTGAACTATCCATCCATTTGTATGGCAAAAGGCTTTGAAGGGAACGACCTTGCATTTAAAATCATTTTTGCTCACAAACGAATGTCTTTTCAAATCAAATGTTCAGCATATTTTTGCTCGCAAGGAAGGTCTTTTGAACAAGGAAATCATCCATATCAAAACTTTGCAGAAGCCGTGTCAGCAAGTGTCTAAGACAATGACAGCTTCAGAGAAAACAATTGGATGGCAGTTTATTTTATATATTTGTAATCAGATGTCCAAATCTCAAAATTCCAGAAATAATATGATTTTACAGATAAGAAAGAATGAAACAACTCCCGGAATTTGGTTATTGAACACATATTAGCATTTAGCAGTCACCCTCAGACAGATGAGAAGCAAGAACATACAGCCCATATCCATGCTTGTTACATAAAAAAACGTTTTGAATACACATCAAAAGGTTCGTTGGCAGTTAACTGTGGTTCCTGCAGAAAAGTTCAAACATCAAACTCAACATGCCCCTAAGTATAATATATATTTTCTAGAAGAAAGATGTTAAGGAATGGTAAAACAAAATCATGCGTTTCTAAACAACAATCATTGACAAAAATTATACTCAAGGATGCAAGTTTCTTTAACTGAGGATGCAAAGAATATTTCACTTTATTAATATGCATAACTTATCCACCCGCAAAATTGGACCTCATCACCATAGGAAGCCAATCAGAAAAGGTTTTGCGGTTTTGGCAGAACAAACAGGAATACAAGACACCAGCTACATGCATACCTGTTTAAACCCACGGGAACTCCCTCCTGTTAATAGCGTGAGGAACGATGTCAACATGCCACCGTCAGGTTGATTATCTGCATTACGAAGGGTGGAATGCATTGTGTTTAACAATGTTCCATAAGTAGCACCTTGTCCACGTTCAATGGCTCGGATGAAAGAAAAAGTCATTGCGCCTGTGTAAGCAATTCTTGCGAGAGCCTGAGCACAATGCAAATAAAAAAAATGTTTAATTCATAATACTAGAAGTATTTTTTGTACTTAGTTGACATATAGCAGTATGTAACTCGTAATTTTCATCACTGCTTTGTTTCTAATTTCCATCATTGTTGATCCGTTTTATCTCCTAGACTGCTTTATCTACGGAGCAATAACATACACAGTATCTTAAAAGATGAGCGATATATGCATATACATGCCTACCGAAGTGTCGGTAGAAGTTTGATTATCATCGCAGCCACTAAAGCAGATGGCTTCTCCACCATTTGTTCCTTTCCACGATCCTGATCGAGGACGATGATCCTCCCAGACATACTTCCCTGTCCTGGATGAGCAATGAAAGAACATATAAAGAAGTAAAGTCATGCAATAAATATCAAGCAATCAATTGGCATAGCACAAAAAAACTTTTTAATACAAAAACTAAAAAGTGACGCACTTGTCCATTCTGCTCAGAAATGGTAAATCCAATACAGAGCCACTATGGCAAGCATCTATGACAGCGTGAAGCTTAACTGCGCGAGGAAGAGGTCTAACAATGGTTGCATTGATCTCACCATCCACAATCTTTCCGTGAGTTACATAATCTAATGGGTAAAGTGTTTCATCAAATCCATCCACCTCGTCTCCGGAGTAATTCCTCTGCTGTGAACCATGACCCGAAAAGTGAAACACAAGTGAGTCCCCAGGCTTACAGCCCTGCACCAGCCAGTGCAATGCCATTCTCATGTTATGCTTCGTCGGCTGTCTGTAAGGATCAGTTTCTTCTTCTGCATTTCGGAAAGTCGACAATATGAATAGTGATCTAAAGAATTAATAGCAAAATCATTGATGTAAAGATAAACAAATTGAACAGAACAGGAAGCTTGATTGACAAGATTCAACGAATTTAACGAAGCTAATCAAGAGAGAGTACCGGTGAGCATGAGAATGGAGGATTGAGGGAACTTGAACTTGTTAATCAATAAGTAATTCATACACTTAGCATCATTAATGCAGCCTTTAAGCATTTTCTTTGTGTTCTTGTAAGAGATTCCACATATGACAGCCCTCTTACTACCATGCGAATGAGGTGGAGGAGGAGTAAGTTTAGGTGGAGGAATGGAAGGAGGATCAGTGATGAGAGTGATAGAATGGCAGATAGCACAACGGATGGACTTGGCGGCTGGCGGGAGTGTTAATGGCGACCGACATTTTGAACAGTTAACGAGCATAGACATGCCAAATAAATACAAGGATTGTGCCGGGATAAATCATAGACAGCAGTAGCCATTATTATAGATGACAAATTGTTAAGGGAATATAAAACTGACAAGTTGATTTGATTGAAGATGAATAAACAAAGTTGAAGTATTCGAATAATTCAAAAAGGAATGCTAAGACAATTGAAGGAGGAGGGAAAATACAAAACCAGAATACGGAAATTGACAAATAACAAAATGTGCCACATTCTTTTAAATATATTTATCTTCCGAATTTGTTCCAATATGTTATTTGTCACTTTTATATGCTTTTAACATGCTTCATCTTATTCCTCACGTACCAATAATTGGTAACTGGACAGTAAATTATGGACCGATTTAGATAAAAAAAAAAAAACCCACGGTTCGAATTTTAATACCCATATTAAGAGGGAGCTTCATACTTTCATCCACCAAACTGATTGACAATCCGTTGGTGCACGTAACTTATTCTCCACATTGTGAAATTTTTTTTTAATAATTTGTAAAGAGCAGGATTCGAACCATGAACTCTCCAGTTACACATTAATGAGTGTACCAATTAAGTTAAAACTAATTAGTACTCCACATTGTGAATTTGGATACGTTCGTTCTATTTATTTCTTAAATTAACAGCCAAAAGGAAGAAGTCAGCGTAGGAATACAATCAACATAAACAAACAATGAAGCAATTTAAGGTATGTCATTGTAGTTGAAACTTCCTGATATGTTTTCCGCCCTTGAACAATACATCCTCTCAGAAGATGTGCATTTTTATTTGTTTTCTTGATACATTTGATTTTACATAGTCTATTCTGTTTTTCCTTTTCTTTGGAAAAAGAAACGTTCAATCTAAAATTTGTACTTCTAACTACTAGTATTACTTTAAAATTTATACTTTTAACTACTATTAACTCATTATTTGGAAACTTCTTACCAATAACCTATCTAATTTTTGGTTATATTTGAAATCCTATCAATTTTGAGAAAAGATTATGGGTGTATAAAATTTAAGAAGGTTATGGATGTATAAAATTTAAGTAAATTTAAGTTCTAAATTCCAAAATTGACAAAAATAATTTTTTGTCCTTTCCAAAAAGAATGCATTCATCTCATTTCTAATTATACACAACACATTTTATTTTTTTTTGAAAGCATTATACACATCACTTTAGATTTGCAATCATACTAGTAAAAACACATTCAGAGATACACAGGATAATATAAGCAGTAACCTTCACCATCTCCAACAAAATATTAATAGAGTGATATTGGTAGGAAAAGAGTACAAGAGCGCATCTGGTGTAGTGGTATCATAGTACCCTCCCACGGTACTGACCAGGGTTCGATTCCCTGGATGCGCATAATTTTTTTCCTACAATGCCATATCTTTCTATTTACAATCATATAAAAACTACCATATCATGGTTTTTTTTAGAGTACCACCATAAAATTATGTACAACATCATATCTCATCATTTTTAGGGAAACGAACAGTACAAAACATGTGGGAAGAAAAAGCCACCAAGAAGTTTCCTTTTTAAAAAAAAAAAAAATTCAAGGCTAGAACACTTAGAATCAGCGAGTTGCTTTAGGATCCACCCCAACTGACTTGAGTGTCTCAGCATGAGGCTTGTGAGCAAACGCATCTCCATGAACCGTATTCGGCATATAGCTCAGCCCGTTCTCAAATTCCTGAACATGAGCTATCTTCCTAAACAATGATTTCTTCAAGAATTTATCAGCTTCATCCACCACTTTATCAGGATCTTCAACCTCCGGTACCATTTCTCTCACCTTCTTCTTCACCCTCACATTTGGACAATAAGATATTTGATGCTTTATAGTGAATAGACCCAGAGACACCGATAGAGCTATCATTCCTATGGCTACAAAAACTGGGACAAAATCTCCTTTCACTCCTTTCTTTGTCTTCTGATGATGATCATGATGGTGCAAATTTGCTGTCGGTGCGTACGACGCCGTTTTGGGAGTAGTTGCTGTTGTGAATGTTGCTGTGTTTGGTTTTAACATGGATTTAAAGTGATTCTGCATTTATAAAATTGAATGTCATGAAACTTAATTTATCAAGAAAATGAAAGAGAGTTTGGAAAATGATTAGACTTACCAGTGAATGTCTAAGAGCCATTGTTGCTAATCAAGATTGAGAAATGTGTGAGCAGATTTCTTGAAATGTTATTTGAGTTCTGAGTAGGGTTATTATACCTTTATCTGTTGTGTACATATATGTGGGAAGGTGATCGAATCAAATTATAGAGAAGAGGATTCTGGAGGCATCCCAAGCAGAGTGGAATATAGATGACACGTGTTTCAAGCTGCGGCTACATGTACCACCCAGAAGCCTCAGGAAGAGCCACGTCTTGTCTGGCTACAGCACAACACATCATTTTTTTTTAAGGATAAGAAAAGAGGAAATCTTTATGGTGAAATTTAGAATCATGTGCTATCATGGTTAACTATAAGATTTAGGGCTGTAATTTTATAATTTCTGTGAAATAGTTACAAGACTTCTAAAAATTCAACACATAAAACTGTACAAATTTAGATTATACCTCTAGAAAATGACACTAAATTGTGTTTAATGTTTACAAAATAGTTAAACATGTTAACATTATTTGATATATCTTGTATATGAGATCAATGTTGATGACAAATTTATAAAGGATCTATATTGTCTGACTAGCGCCTAATGTCTTTTACTACATAACAAAAGGTAATTTTATCGACAATGCAAATAAGAATGTCAAATTTCATACCAATGCCTACATCAATATCACTTTATAAACATTTAACCTAAATTAATATCGTTTTATATATTAAAACCTATATCGATATTTTTAAAAAAAAAAAAACTTTAGTTCTATTTTGTTACTTGCACTTCTTCAAACTATTGGAACAAATTTGGATCGAGCCACTATTATTTTTAAGACCCAGTACTTGGTATACAAAACATCCTGTTCAATTCAAGTGTTTATCATTGTTGTTATACAATAATTCCTTCCAGCTAATATAAATTAATTATTCTTACCAAAAAAAATATAAATTAATTATTTTCATTTTCTAGTAACTAAGATAGTGTTTCTTTTACCAATTGGTTTTAGCCCAACTGGTACACTCACCAATGTGTGAGTAGAGAGTTCATAGTTCAAATCATACTTCTTACAAATTTATAAAAAAATAAAATAGTGTTTCTTTTTGTAAGGGCAAGATAATTTTTCTCACTACTAACTAAACATCTTTATTCCAAAAATGATACCAAAGGAAACAGTGTAAAAATGTGGACTTCCCACTTTCATTTTATTCCAATTAATTTAGCTGTTGGAAGAGTCTTAATGCCAGGTGGTAAGCAAAATTATCTTGATATATTCACAAATAGGAAAAAGAAAAAAAAAACTTTTCTATAAATATTCTAGAAAAGAATGCCTGTTCTAATTCCCTATGGAACTTGAGACTCCCAAGTAATCGTCTATTTAGACGATGCTAACAATTATCTAGGATAGTTCCAAATTGGAGCATACAATATCAAAGCTCAACAATTCTGTCATCTCATCTCAAATTGGTGTTCCCTAATTCCATCTAACACCATATATATTTCAGCACTTTGTTCATGCAACCTATCCCCTGCAACAAATTCGTGCATAACCCCATCTAACTCAATCACACTATACCCAACATTCTTCTTCACAATCCTATTCCCACTCATCATTCTCCTAACCTTAATCACATCTTCCCATCTCGCCGCATTGGCATACACATTAGCCATAACCGAATACACCCCGCCATCTTCTGGCTTCAACTTCATAACTTCTTTTGCTGCCTTCTCAGCCATTTCAACATTCCCATGTATCCTACAGCCTCCAAGTACACCACTCCACATAAACATATCACCACCATCAGGCAACTTCTTTATCATCTCCATTGCTTCGTTGATCAACCCAGCCCGCGCTAAAATATCAGCCATACATCCATAGTGTTTAAACTCTCGAGGGACATTGTACACAGATTCCATCTCATTAAAGAGCGTCCTTGCTTCATCCACTAAACCCCCATGGCTGCATCCAACTAAAACCCCTAAAAAGCTTACACCATCAGGTTTAACACCAGATTTCGTCATTCTAGAGAAGTAATTTAGTAATAACTCGACATCACCGTGCATTGCAATGCCAATTAGAATTGCATTCCATGTGATCAAACTTCTATCAGAGCTCAATTCAAAGATCTTTAAAGCAGTGTCAATACACCCACATTTAGCATAAAAATCAACCAACCCGGTTGAGAGAAAAGAATCGATTTTTATCCTATTCAATTCAATGTAATTATGGATTTCTTTACCCCTTTCTAATTCGCCTAGCTGTGCACAAGCCGAAAGGGCAGAAACCAAAGCAAAATTGTCAAGCTTTACCTCCAAATCCCTCATACGATCAAAAATTTCAATAGCTTCCATACAATAACCTCCATGAGCATACCCTGCAATGAGCGTACCCCACGAAACAGAATCTCTCACAGGCATCTCATCGAACAACTCTCGCGCTTTCAAAACATCACCCGCCTTAACAAACCCATCAATCAACGCATTGTAAGAAACCACATCCGGATCAGGACTTTCATCAAACACCCGATATGCATCTCTCAAACAATCACACACCGAATACAAACGGATCAAAGAATTGCTCACATACAAATCCGACACAAACCCAAATCGAAAAGCTAAAGAATGAAGCGACCGGGACAACGGAAGACTGCGAAGGTGCCCACAGGCCTTGAGGGAAAAAGGGAAGGAGTGAAAGTCGGGAATGACGGCGACGCGGAGCATTTGAATGAAGAATTTGAGAGCTAGGAGAGGAGAGTAATTGAGAATGTGGATTCTGATGAGAACATTGTAGGAAAAGACTGATGGGTTGAGGATGGAATTGAAAATGGAGACTGCATAGTGAAGAAGAGATGAATTAGGGTTTTTTGAGGTTAGGGTATAGAGGATGGTGGTTAGAAATTGAGAAGAAGAGGTGCCGGAGGTGAGGGATTGAGCGTGGATTTGGTGAAGTTGAATTAGGGTTTTGGATTGTTTGATTAGAGTGTTGAGTGAGATTGAAAGATGGTGTTTTTGTAAGTGCAAGTGATGGGTGATTCGCATTGCTTGTGGGAGATATTCTATGTCACATTCAAACAGACGATGATGATGATCAGGGAAAAAAAAAGAGGGAAAACGTGAACGGCAGGATTCGAACCTGCGCGGGCAAAGCCCACATGATTTCTAGTCATGCCCGATAACCACTCCGGCACGTCCACCTTCTTGTCTGCATCGAGTTAACCATCAATACCATTACAAACACCTAAACTTACATATATGACAAATCACAAGTTTAATCTAATTATAAATTCTACTCCATAGAGAAGTAATTACCATAAAATTTTGATTACTAACAAAAAAAAAATTATTAAACTAGGACTAACTACAATTGTAAATAAAGGACCAATAAGTCTATCAAGCAAATCTAATCCATCAAATCAAACTGGCTCAAATGGGTGAAATAATCGTTCAAAGGCGATTATCAACCACTTTTTATGATCTCCAAAAAATAATTGTCAATCGGCAGTTATGGAGGAAAGAACGGGTTTAAATAAAAGATAAAGAGAAGTAAACGGGTTAGACACTTAAAATTATACAAAATATTTTATTTTCCAATTCTCTTACTGATTTGATTGTCGGAGTTCTACGTGGAGATTTTTTCTTCGGCATTGTTTTCCAAATTAATTGACGATTTAAGAAAGAAGTTTATTTATGAGAATATCAAATTTATATCTCGAATATGATCCACATTTCACCGAAAATGAGTGAGTGACTTTTTAAATGGTTAGCTTATGTTAAGTTTTACATAAAGAAGCATAATTGAAATAACTTATTATATTAGCTATAGATTTATTTTAATTAATTCGTTAATTAAACCTTCATTTACGATTTCCTGTTGAGTTCATTAGAATCAACTTATTCATAAAAATTGAACTCAGTATAAAAAGTTGTCCATCATGAGATGTTACTTATGGTTGAACACCAAGAATAACAGCCTAAATATGATTCAGTAATTTATCAATAACTCCATACATAAAACAAATGGATATAATATAACATCACCACAAACCAACATTGTTCCGCATACCACTAATTGAAAAAAGAAAAGAAAAAAGGGTTTTGACAATTCGTTTTTCATGCTTAACTTAATTCCTCATTTAGAAGAAGATGAAAATTCCCACTTAGACGGAGCAATTAATTAGTGTTAGTGGTATGTGATATTATCCAAAACAAACATGGGTGGTCGGTCCAAAACTAATTCCAAATTCAGTGTGTACACTACAAAGATATGAATAATTTAATTAATTTAAAGAAAGTAAATACCTCTTTGAGAAGGAGCTCTCCACCTGTAATGGAAGCTTTTCCTTTAGCTTTTTCTCCATGTAATGGGAGAGTGACAAGGCTATCCTTGTTGTGCGTACTTGTCTATTTTTTGAGGTAGAGGGAAATGTTTTTCTTTCCTCTTTTTAAATGTTTTTTATATATTTGAGTTTGAGGTTCAAAAAAATATGTTTAAGAATTTTACTGTAAATTTCGCAATAGTATTATGTTTTCTTTTTTTCGAATTTCCTTCCACTTTAAATTGATATTTTTATTGAAATTTTTTCACTTACGGTAGCATTCTTTATTCTTTTTTTAATCTTTTTTTTTTTTTTTTGAGAAGGAATTCTTTTTTTAACTTTGCTATCGTTTTGAAATTTTTTCATCTCTTTATCTTTTCTCTTTAAATGAATTACACTTGAGAATATAAATTAGTTAAAAGCTAAATCTCTTCTATCAAGTCATTACAATCATGTTCACATGGGCTTTAGTGATCAAGCACTATTTTGTCATCCATCCTTGAATTAACCTTTCCTATAATCCAATGTTTTATAAATTATCTCTAATAAATTATGAATAACTCATTTTTTTCAATTCTTAATTTTTTTAAAAGTTAATTACTCCTAAAAACTCGGAAGAATTAACTACGTATACAGAGAGAAAATTGGTGCAGGGCTATACAATTTAGGGGAGAATGAGCTTATTATCTACCATTAAGATGAAAGAAAGATAGAGATACAATGAAAATTATACGAGAATTTACTAACAATTTATCATTAAATGAAAAATCGAACGTAAATTTTAACAAACAGAAATTTCATATAACAATTCAGTCTTGAGTGGTACTACAACATATGGGAACGTTTAAGTAAGTAATATTGGATTTGATTTGAAACAAGTAGATACTAATATTTATACCATCTAATACGAGTTGAAATGTTCTGTCTCCATTTTCCTGTCCCATTTCCTATCTCTCTCACATAAAATTAACTTTTTTTGTGTATAAAATTAAAAGGACCCACATAATATATTATTTTTAATAAATACAATTCACTTTATATGAGAAGGATAGGCAATGAAACAGAAAAATGAAGACAGAAGATTTCAACTTATGTAATACATATCATGTCGTTATTAAGTAGGCCGATTAACCCTCATTGGTTGCTTATATTTTAAGTAAAGGGAAGAATACTAATAGTGGTAGTGGAGGATAAGCATGACCCAAAATTAGAGAATAATGTCTATCAATGTGGACCATTTGTCTTGGTAAGTAAGACTTTCTTTAGCTTTAGTGATAGTATTTATATATTATTTAGTTGAACTCATAATTGGTGCTAGCTCCAAGCCAAAGGAGGCTATCTATTATATACATTTGAAAATCAGCCCCAAAAAACACAGAAAAATTTGCTGCAACTGAGCTAGAAAATGAGGAAGAAAAAGAAGAGAAAGAAGCAATTTATCATCTAATAATTATGTTATGGGTTTCTAATTTCCCCTAATTAATATGGGAATTAAAGGCAAGTCATCACAAGGCAAAGGGAAGGTTATGCCTTTCTTCCGGATTTCTTTCTTTACTTTTGTATGGATTCACAATTTATGTTTAGTTTGTTTCTTTCTTCTTCTTTCCATTTTGATTTCCTGTAATACATATCTTTAATGTCACTTTTTTATTTTCCCCCTTTTCTTCCACTTTGTTAATGATTTTTTTGATTATATGAATGCTGAAACTTATTAGCAAAACAAACTTCTATGGGAAAAAAATTTGAAATAGAAGAAATATATATAAAAATCCATGCAATACTGTAAATTAACACCATATCAACAAAAGCAAGAGAGAAAAACCATTGAAAAGAGAAAAAGAAAATTAAATATTTGTTAAGGTCCAACAATGTAACATTTTGTACATTACCATGCACATATTGAATGTTGATCCAGAAATGCAACACTCTACCAGTAAAACTCTCATTTACTCCCTCCCATTTCCGATGTAAATCTTTTACTATTCCTTGATTAGATCTTCGTACCTCAACGTCACTCACTCAGTATTGTCTGGGTCGTTACAAATGTTATTTACAAAGCAATTTTATAACCTTGTAGAGTTTAAACCGATAAGTATCATGATGAGCTAGCAGCTAGAGGATCCAAAAAAAAGTCCAACCAAGCTAAGTAACAACCTCAGCAGCTCATCAATACATGCTAAAGGCTTGAATTAATGAGATGGTACCAAATGATGAAATCAAAGGCTGACGTTAATTTAGAGATTTTACATAATCGTAACCGTTTTCTTTGTCAATTTTCCTTGTCTTTCTTCACTCACTTTAGGTGAGCTAGATTGTGTATATTTATATAAGGCTGCATTTATTCTGTAAAGATGAATAAAAACATGTTACTCATTCTTCTTGTTCTATATCTTTATTCATCCTTCCTTCCTTCAAATGCAACTCATTGTTCATTTACATCTTTGATGGATCTATAATTATCAGCAATGGTCTAGATCCATTCAAACATTCTAAACATAAGTTAAGTTTGGCTTTGTTGATAGATCAGGTCCATTCAACCTCTAGCTCAAAAAGAACCAGCCTATTCCATATGGAAACATTGCAACAACATGGTGTTATCATCTATCATTCATTTTGTGTAAAAATACATAGCTCCAAACATCATTTGGTCTGACACTCTTGGATATTTCGGACGGATTCGACTCATTTAATATATTACAGTAGGATCTCTCAGATACGAAAACAAGATCCAGTCAGCCAAAGAGTGACAAGAATTTGACTATCAAGCCTATTATACATAGTTCACAACAGTGTGGAATGAATGCTCATGCGATACGAATGAGATCAGGTAACTACCGTACCTTTCTAAGAGGCTTTAACTATATGTTCCTCAATTCAAAACTTGATCTATAGCAGTTAGCATGGATCTAACATTTTGTTATTATTTGCTTCACAAATTGTGTGATTCTAAATCTATATCGGCACAAGAACATTGGACTTTTGCAATACAACCTATTCTACCTCCATTCAAGTTCACAAATCCTTCCCCCTATGACATCCAAGATTGGTATATACAAGTACTATTTTATAGCAACTTTTCATTTCTGCTCATCTAAATAAAAAAGCTCCTTGTGATGTCTATCACTTCACAAAAAGGAAGAACGACAGTTTTTCACTAAGTTCATCTCAAGCCGAGTCTATATTTTGATTACATTTTGACGAAAACAAATCTGAAACCAATTGAATCTTTTTGCATATATATATGTGTCATGCAATTGCTTCTTTCATGAAAAAGAACCGTCTTTCCCCACAACTAAAACAAGAATCCATATTACTACAAATGTTTGTGTCATGAAGAAGAAAGATCAAATAAATTTTGCTATTTCTGTTTGCTTTGTCACCAGAAATAGTAAAATTAAAGGAATGAAGGGGAAATGAAAGGCAAAAGACCCATCACCTTGCAGTCAGATATAATCCTTGCTTCTCAAGGTTCATTTCAAAATACGCTTTCTGCGAATAACTCTGCTTCGACTAACAAAAATATGTACCCCATTGCTTCAAGGGGGATTACTCTGTCTAATTGTGTAACTCAAAATAATGTATTGCCTAAACTCTACTAGTAATCCTATTCTTATTTTCGTCATCAACTCCGTCACTACTTCTCATATACGAGATCAGTTTTCTAGTTATCATTCTCCTGATCAAAGATCTAGACTCTTTTTCATGGCTTCATAAACCAAATATGTTATGCTTGCAGCAGGCACTACCTTAAGTAGATTCGGGAATAGTCCTTTGTAAAAACCTCTATATCCTTCTTTCTCCAGCGTTCTCCAGAATACGTCTTTCATTCCTTTGTAAGCACCAGCTTCCTTCGAATTCTGAGCTTGCAATCTGAAACCAAACCCAGTGAAAACAGAACATTAACCATAAGATTAGATAGAGGATTCATCACACCCAAAAAGAAATAATGGTAAGAGTTTAAAGATACACGATACCTTGTTCTGATAACCTGCAAGGGGTAAACACATGTTGCTCCAAGAGCCCCCGATACCATCCCACAACCCAATTGCACAAAAGGACCCGGCTCTGCAGAAAATGTTAAGCATTTAGACTTGGGTAAAATCATAAAACTTGAACAACAAAGAAAGATAACATTAGACGAAAGGAAGAAAAAACGTACCACCGTCTTGGATAATATAGACCTTTGACATGTCTTTCAAAGTCTCATAAGCAGCAAGATCAATACCTGCGTAAGGGACAATGCCAAGTAGAGATGGCACAAGACCTTTATAAAAGGCTCGTGGTCCTTCATGAACCCATATATCTCTCGTTAGAGCAACCACCCTCGGAGCATTTCCACCTTCACACGGGAAAGTTTGTAATCGAGTTTTCACAAGATCTAAAGGATAGATAGCAGTTTGTGCCACTGCACCAGCCATGCCACCAGCAAAAAGCCTTTCAAAAGGAAGAGAACCATTTGCTTCTCCACCTCTAAAATCTCCAATTATATTCTTGAATAATTCATACGCATAAAACTTGATAGCACTTTCAGGTGCTACCTTCACAACATTTAATCCATTACCCCGGAAGAATCCGAGGAAACCATCTTGTTTCAATATCTTCTTAACAGCAGGAACAAGGCGAGCATTTGTTGTCTGAACTTGTAAAATAACTTTCAACCTATCAAGAGGAGCAGTTGCAGTGCGAGAAGCAGCTCCAGCTATTCCCCCCGCAATAAAATATTTACTTCTGTGAACATGCTTACTAATTCCTTGAGGAATAACGGGTGACTCTCCAATATCTACAAGGCATACTTTTTCCCAATGATGATATATGTTCTCAATAGTTGCTTCATGTGGATATAACAAAAGAAAATCTCTCCATTCCTCAAACGTTATAATGCCATTATTATCCTTGTCAACATGTTCCACAAAATGGGCAAGCTCCTCATCATCGATTTCAATCCCTGTGAAGCAGAAACTGCCATGACTTATAATATGAAGAGAAGTATACCTGGAGCCAAGTGAGCAGCTAATGCTTGTGCAAAAAACAGAAGAACGTAAAGGAACTATGTAAACTTATCATACTGTATGACGATATTATATACAAGTATCCAAAATGTGTTACGAAGAAACGAGTAAAAAATGCATATAACGGTTAGCTAGCATGGTGAAAAGAACGGCAAAAGCAAAAGAGGCTTTTAAGGAATGATGCAAATCAGACCAATCATAGGCATGAAAAAGGATCAACAAAGTCAGAAATCCTACAGAACATGAAATGCATCACCACTTTGAACACTGACCAACGCACATTATCCTCTTCAGGTTTGTAAGAGTTCACAGTTCACCTTAACAGACTGTGCTTGTGTTTATGGCAAATGAAATGGGAAGCAAAATAGACGTCTAACTTCACATGAAAGTAGGAGCTAATTAACTTGCCCAAAAGTATCTAATTCAAACTGCCTGGTTGCAATATACATGTTCTGAAGAGACCAAAAGCTACTGAAGTTATGTCATATCATATCAATTAACATATGGTAAAGTATATTTCAATTTCCACATTCGACCATACACATACCTAATTTGAACTAAAAATGTGCACCACAGATAACAAGACTACAAAATTGAGAACAAAAGCAACTCTCAAAATCCAGTTGTCAGAGAAGATGAAAAGTCCCCCTCAAACATGCTTAAGTTAAAGATCTTCCCAAATAACATATCCCACCAACACTGAAGAAATCAACGACGACACAATAAAGCCAGTTCATGTCATGCCGGCCAAAACTAGAATTAAGACATTCTATGATACCGAATGCAAACACGATCATATCTAATGCAAACAACCAGCCATAATGAAGCACAAAATAAACATTGAATACATATACAATGCACTATTCAACAAGCCCCCTAACATACATTGTCAATAAAAATAAAGTATCTGTCTTCATCACACAGCTATCCATTCAGAACATTTTCCACTCAGATACACTTTGCTAAACTACATAATGAATACATCAGCTCCGTCTCTATTATTCCCTAAAACAACAATTAATTGCCTGATATAGAAATACTTGATCAAACCCGCTTGACAACTAAACCTTCCAAGCATAAATATGCATAATTTCAATATCAAAAACTACATAATTTCAGTATCAATGTGATTGATCATATACATTCCCAACAACAAAACAACATAAAGTTAAAAAGTATAGCACTGAAATTTATATACCAGCCTTAACAAGAGCATCCCAGAGCTCCTCGGGCAAAATGCAACCATTATGCTCCACATCAATAGCCTGAAAAATCCGATACAACTCGAGCTCTTTATCATCCATATACCTCCTAAACTCCATATAATGCACCCTTCCATCCCTATCCGCATCACAAACCTTCAACAAATCCTTAGCATACTTATACTCCGCCGGAATCTGCAACGCAGACAACCCCGCCTCGATCTGTGCATAATCCAAGTACCCAATATTTGCAGCATCAAAGAAATTAAAAAGACTCCTAATCCTCACATCCCTCTCTTCTTTCGTCTCCCGCAATGCCAACAACACATGATCCATCGATATCGGACCGGACTCGTTGGAACAACCGGAGCGGTTGGGGTTCGGGTTTGGGTTTGTCTCCACCTCCGGCAACCCTACACGGTGGTCCACGGCGTGACCCGCTCCGGACATGGTCAAAATCCCTCAAAAGATACAAAAACGCTACCTTTAAGTATCGGGCATGAGTAGAATCCAAAAGGGTATTTATATTTTCTATTTGCAGCTACAGATCTCAAGTGCTTGTTTGACCCAGATATTAGAATCCAAAAGGGTATTTTTTTCCCTCGTAAATCAAATTAAAATTTAACCCTAAGGATCAAAATCAAACCCAGATAGGAATGCAGAAGAAAGATACGATTTTGGCAATGCAACGAAAATGGCGGGTTTAAGAAAAAAAAAAAACTGGCCAGATATTATTATTGTGCTAACAGGAGTTAGAATTGGCACGTGTAACTGATCGATTTTTTTTGGGAATGGTAGAATTGATGAGATGAGAAGATGGGCCTATGGAGAAAAAGAGATTGAAACCCAAAGGATGGTGATATGAGGACGTGCCCATTTCATGTCACAGTGATTGTCATCCATGTGTTTGTGAAAATGAAAATTGTGGTGATTTCTGCAATTTTTTAAAATTAAAATGGTGTTTTTGCTTTGAAAATTGTAGGAGAAAGGCCCAAGATGGGTACATAGAGAAAGGATATTCTTTTTTGGCTGGGGCCGCTCCCGTCTACCAATATTTATTTAATTGTTGTGTGTATAAAGTGAGAACTTGGTATAAACTATGGAGGACGTGTTCACATTTTAGAGAAAAAAAAGAAAAGTGTTGTGTAAATTAATGTATTGGTAAAGTGGTTCTAAAATGTGTTTGCTTCTTTTTGAATTGTTTCACATTGATGAATTAAAGATGATGTTTCAGTGATTTAATTTGATATATAGGGATGAATTGAGGACTTAGGAGAAAGTATTATCGTATCAAGATAAGATTTGAAATATGTGACTATAAATTTATAATAAATGACTATGTGATGCTATAAAGTATAAAAAGTAATTAAAAGATAATATAGAATTGGCACTTATTATTATTATTCTGGATTTTGTTTAGTGAAATAATTTATGCCACACAAATAGTTGTAATTATAATATGACAAATATGTTATGAAGAAGTACCCCAATCCAGTAATGTGAGCCGCAGAATAGTTTATATTTTTTTATTTTAGTAACAAAAAACTTAACTAAGGGTTGTCCTATCTACTCGCAAGGTCAAGACAAACCACAAACCTTGATAAGAGTTTACAGTGAAGTTTACATATTGCATATCAATCAGAGCTACGAAATGGGGACTCGAACAACAATAATTATACTATGGATAATAGGAGAACAAGCAGAGCTGTGCTTAATTTGCTTTGGAGATGACTGGTCCATAATTCCTTCCGAGTTATCATTCATAATCATTAAATTTCTAATTAGTGAAGTTAAAGATACCTATAATAATGCAATAATTTTGCTCAAATTGATGTAAATGTGTTGTTTTGGTATGCAAAGTAAAGATATTATAATCGGTGACGGATCTAAAACGCAATAATAGGGGAATCTTCAATACGAGAGTGTAATTGAAGTTTTTGATTCAATGAAATTTTTCGATGACTCCTGTCCAACCACTGGTTCCATCCTTGTTTGTACCAATTATTATACCAAAGATTCACTTTGACTTTGGAACTTGTGGGTAGCCATCCACCACACCACCATGTCTATAAAAGATGTGAAAGCAACACCAATTATTGGAAGAATATAATTTAATGCACCAAAAAGAATCAAACAGAAAGTTAAGTAGAACATCAAAAAGTTAAGTAGTTTTAATAACACCAAAGATAATAAATACTATTATATGCTTTTGATTAAAGTAAATAAAATATGCACAAAAAGCAACCATTTTTCCTGCATCCTGAAATGATATTCTGCAAAATTTGAGCAGGACCATGTCTATTAGTCTTGTGTTTGAGGTTCAAGGGCACGGTATTGTCTAACAACACTCTTGCCAAATTCCACTGCTGTGTGCAAGCATGTAGTCTTAGAGTTCGTAAAACACAAATTGCCCTGCAAATCGTGAATTTCCCCAACCCGGGGGCGACTACTCAGAAGCAAACAACACAGTAGTAAGTCGCATGCATTTGTATATGATATAAAGCTATATTTATTTTTTGTTTTTGTACTATGCTGGAGTTTATTTATGTTCATGTAATGGCATGTTAACGAAATATCCTGTCCTTAAATGCTTTCTCTAACATTATTTATGGCAGAATTGGTTCATAAGCATCATCTTTGTCCTTGTTCAACCAAGAATGGGAAATGACAGTAGCAAAGACAACAGTTACCATCAGTCCAACCAAAACTAGTACCCCCTTAGCATTCATTGATTGTTTCATGTGCTCGTGCACCTACGAAAAGCGAAGTTAAATTGGACATTAGAAATGATGAATATACAAAACTAGAGTTCAATATTTTAAAGTTATCCCAAATCTAGATGTCAAATGCCCTGTTCAAGCTGCCTCATTTCCTGCCTCCCTTCCCCTACCATAAGTTGGTACTGAGGTACATATGTTCCGTCCATCCTAAAATCGCCTCCAAAAGAAAATCATTAGCAATCTGGGACAAAAGGTTACCTTTTCCAATCTAACACACTGATATAATATGCTCGTATCCAGTTTAATAGCAACTGTTACAAAAATACTTTTTGACCAAACAAAAATGTTTATGCACCGAAATTCAGAAGTGGGGTTCGGGAAGTGTAGGGTCGATAACAGATCAATGGAACTGAGCCTATACTGCTCCACTAAGACATAGAAGACTTCTACTTGTAGCTCAACCACACTCGCATTCTATTGGCCCCAAATGTTAATACAAGCACTAAATAGCATCCTTGAATACAATTATCTATAGAATGAATACGTACTGAAGAAACCATTCGAAAAGCTCTTGATTACAGTTGGAAACATAGAGCTTGTGATCAGGGGTATTCACAACTTCAATATGGAATGTACGTATACATGTTGTTAGTCTTATCAATCTCTGGTCTATTTCCAGTTCATACTAAATAAATTGATTTGCGTCTTATGCATATCGAAAAGCTATTCATCAAGCACCTGAAATTTCTTTAGTTCGCATATAAAGCAAATGTATGACACAAACGTATAGCAGCAAAAAAAGCCTCCTTCATCTAGCTTCAAACAATGACCAAATTAATCCACAATTATATAGATCACACTCACCTACATTCTGTACAACTCAACCTATCTTCAAATCCTCAAGTATCAATAGCATAACATTAAGCAACTATCTATCCTGGAAGAATTTCAGCAAGATTACCAACTTCTATATATGATATGTTAGTTACCGGAGTCAATAATAAGGCCTAACTAAGTAAGGCCACTTAGCTTAGGCCTAGTTAACTCATTGTTACCGTTAGATTAACTGTGTATATAAATGTTCTTGACTGTTGTAACAACCTAACGATTCGTTCAATGAAATTCATTCTTTCTTCTTCTATGCTCTATTTTCGTTTTCTCTCGATCTTGATTATGGTATCAGAGCAAAATCTTCCACAATTTTTTATTTGTTTTTCTTCAATTTTTCTTTGTTTCTCGGTATGATGTTATGGTAGGAAATGGAGGAATGTTTTATCTAAAAGAGAACAAGATAATTAGAATCATATCAGGCCTGTTGATTCTTCTCTAGAAGAAAGGCAAGAGTCACTGATCGATCAACGAAACAATATTTATTTCATCGCAAAAAGAGATCCTTTCATCGAACTCCTTCAAGAGAGATCGAGCAAAATCTTAAGCCGTGTTATGGTATCAAAGCAAAATCTTCCGCAATCTTTAATTCGTTTTCTCCTAAAAACGTTCGATGAATTATTCATATAATTAGGACAAATGAATTATTTTCGTATTCATATCAATGTAGAGTTTCATATTCATATCACTAGGACATATGAAACTAGGTTGTATAAATTAAATTTTAGAATTTATTTTTTAAAGTTACGTTTTAAGACATCCGAATCATATATTAGGATATTGAGTTTTTTTTTTTTCCTTTTTTTTTGAGATAAAGGATATTGAGTTTATATTGTACAGTATGTAGCTTATTTTTTTTTGGCTCTATCTACAGATAAATTAGGATCTAAGTTTATTTAATATTTAAGGTTTATATTTTAAGTTATAAGGTCCACAAATTTGGATCCATGAATTATTTGTTCACAATATATTAATTATTTTTAGGGCCTAAATGGAAAATGATTAATTTAGTTATTATATATGAAGTTGTTATGCTTAAGTTATGGCGGTTTTGTTTTGTTTCATAAAACGTGTCCTAGGAAATTAGGAACTAACCAAGAATCAGTTTTTATTAACCTTAATATCTAAGAATTAAATTATCAAAACATTGATTAAATAACAAATATTATCATTATTATCATTCTTGGGGTCTCCATGTGAATGAGTGTGGATATATACGACATAAAAGAATGCGAGTGGATAAACATACGTTTAGCTAAATTTTCATCACAGAAAAAGAATAACCATTATTTAATTTTTTTTTTCTTTTTTTCGCTATAAGCAAGATGAAAATTTATACAATTGTGGAAGAGATATAGTAAGAAAAATTCAAAGTAACCATAGCTTTCACAAACAAAAAGGAGGAGTTTCAACACATAGAATCGATTATTTCTATAACAGTTAAAAGTTAATTCTTAAGACTATTAATTCTAGTCAATTAATTTACCAAAAAATTAATTCTATTCGATACTCCAACTTTCAAATATCATCCATGTATAAATGATCGATCCTTCAAGTAGTTTATCCCCAAAATAAAGAATTTAACATTGTAGTTTTGTTATTTTCTACTAATTTCTTTGACTTGATCAATATAAATTTCTATATTTCTTCTCTTTTTATATCATTAATCTCCTTCCATTTGGGCTTCGGATTGTATGTTTTTCGGTGAGTTTTTATTTCAATCTGCTTCTCATTACTTTCTACTATATATAGTAGAGATTTTGTATCAATGATTACATCATTTTATTTTCAATTCTGAGAATTTGAATTCGGTGCAGGAAAACAATGGCACATTATTCTTCTCTAAACAGCTTACTTTTAGTAGGAGTATTATTTCTCGCATTCAACATATCATATTCATCCGGATATAAACTCAAGACTAAAACATCTACATTCCTCTCCCCGAAATTTGAACTTGGACCCGGATCGGTAGAGAACAACTATTACCTGAACATCGAATTCCTAAGAGGTCATATTGCAGTGAAAAGCTTCACAGGCGAAGTAGTGGACGAGGCTGGAAACCCTATACCACTCTCCGAAACTTATCTTCACCACTGGGTTGTCAGAAGATATTTTCACCGAAAGGATTCCTCGAATCCTCAGTCTGATAATATTTCTGTAAGAAACAGCGGAATTTGCCAAGGCGAAGTTCTTGGACAATATTTTGGGCTTGGATCAGAAACAAGAAAAACAGCTACTTATGTTCCTGATCCTTATGGAATAGAAATTGGTAATCCAGATCAAATTCCTAAAGGATTTGAAGAGCAATGGTTTCTTAATGTTCATGCTATCGATTCCCGGGGTGTTCAAGATAGACGTGGATGCATAGAATGTAAATGTGATTTATACAATGTCACTGTTAATGAACTTGGTGCTCCTTTGAGTCCGAATTACAAAGGAGGTTTGACATGCTGCCCTAATCATGCACAATGTAAGTTGAGAAAGGGTTTTCAGGGTGGCAAGAGGAGCCTTTACTTGCGGATGACGGTAGCATGGATAGAGTGGGAAAGTTCAATTATTCCTGTTAAGATTTTCATTTTTGATGTTACTGATGATGGGAAAAGATCTAATAATTCAGCTGATACTCGTTATGGTTGCAAGGTAGGATTCATTTCCAATCTTATTATATACTCTCGTAGTCTTTGCAAAAAGCTACAAGTATGTTGAACGGATACAGACATGATATTAGACACGAAAACAATATTAAAATGGAATGTCCCTGCAATATTATAGCTTATAATTCATTGTTTGTTGATTTTAGATTGAGTATGATGTTGAGCCTTGCCAAGCTAATGGCATGTGGCCTAATGCTTGCATCGATGCGCGAAAAACAAACATTGTGATGCCAAAAGGTGGCTATGTTATTTATGGCGCCGCGCATCAGCATGCTGGAGGAATTGGTTCCACTCTTTACAGACAGGTGATCTCTCTCTGCTGCAAGCTTTTGTCTTGGATATATAGACTTTCTTACTATAATGTTAGTTTTCCAAAAAATTTCAAGTCATATTTAGACTTTCTCTTTGTTAACCATATAGATTATATATTGGATTCAAATCAGTTTATTATTACGGCTGTTGGTTGTTTAGATCAAACCTCCTTATAAATCCTCTCCCACAGACATTCTTAATAACATATTCTTGTTTTTCCAAAAGATACATTTTTTTAAGAGTATTTTTAATATGGTGAGTTCAGGACGGGCGTGTTATATGTAAATCGGTACCTACTTACGGGAAAGGAAAAGAGGTAGGAAATGAGGCGGGTTACATAGTAGGAATGTCAACATGTTATCCTAAACCAGGTTCTGTGAAGATTACTGATGGAGAAAAATTGACTCTGCAATCGAACTATAGGAAGTCTACTCAAATGAACATTGGGGTTATGGGACTCTTTTATCTTTTAGTTGCAGACAAATTACCAAATCATGTTCAAAATTCAGACGTTGGTCATGATAATATGAGTGAGTATGCATACTTTATTTTTCATACATCAATATTTACTTAATTTTCCAGTAAACTCAAATAAATTTTCTTGATTTTTGTAGATATTTAATGAAACAAAAACGTCTCGGCGATTACAATGGTCATCTGATCTTAACAAGAGATTGAAGATGGTTACTACCAATTCTGGCGGACCCGAATCTAGTTGTCACTTATCTATATATCGTAGTTCATTTTACTTCATGTATCATTCACCCCTTACATCATAAATAGCATATATGTAGTAATTGATTGCACGAGGTGTTCAAATTTCATATTTATAAGCAATATACTCCAACTTAGTGGTGATTTTCCACTGAAGTATACAAGGCAAAAGGAAAAATTGACTGATCAACCATAATCAAGCTTAAGGAAATGTTTTGGAGGCTCTAGACTCCATTGTGACCTAAAAGTTTTTCAGTACACAGATTGTCATAGGTTTGGTGTTTCACAAAAAAAATAAAAAAAATAAAAATAATCCATATGGATGCCATCAACCCACTACGGGTAGGTCCTGAATATGGGCCGAAGGTGTGGGCCTATCAAGATCAGCCCATGGGCCCAAAGTTGTAGAATTCACAAAATCAGTAAATGTGCTATCTAGGATTAGGGAGTGCCTTGAGTCCCTCCAAGATTGCAAAGTCAGCGATATGCACTATGTTCGGTTTATGAGAAAATATTTCGAAGTTAAATTCTCACTAACTGCATTCATATATACCATTTATGATCTTAGGAGGTGTTCTATCACTCTCAGAATACCGTAAAATTTCTCAATAACTAATACAATGATACTGCTAAGAAGAAATATTAATGGTACGTATAGTAACTTGTATTGATCGACATGATTTAATAGTAAAACAAAACGAAAATACAAAAGCGAGGTAACTGATAACTGGATTTCAATTAGTCAAGACTCAAAATTGGTTGAAAACCGTATTCAACCTTCTTCTTTAAATGAGATCGTACGATAACTGTTACCATTATAGCTACTCCCAAAATACCTACTGCTACTATTGCCCAAGAATAAGTGGATGCTGCTTTCATTTCATGGTTCATCTGCAAGAACCAAAGAAACCTTATTTCAGTTATCTTGTTGAATTATTTTGCAAAAAGTACTGTAAAAAAAAATGAAGTGTTCAAACTCACATGAATATGATTAGAGTGTGGAATTTGAACAGGATTGGGTAAATGGTCTGCAACTAAAAGATAGAAGATTCCCATAACTCCAGTGTGCATTCGAGTAATTTTTCTGTAATTTGATTCCAGAGTTAATTTTTCTCCATCTGCAATCTTCACGGATCCCGGATTAGGATAACAACTTGACATTCCTACTATGTAACCAGCTTCATTTCCTGCCTCTTTTCCTTTCCCGTAAGTGGGTAGGGATATACATATAACCCGTCCGTCCTGAACAATTCAGCATACATTAAAAAGAAGTACCCTATAAGAATACTTTGTGCATACATAAACAAGTTCATTACTAATGACACACAGCATTCGAGAAACAAGAAAGTGTTAATAAGAATGTGCAGTCCTGCAGATGAAAAGCATGTAAGGTGATCTGGATTTCTTTGAAGGGTTGAACTAAGCAATTAACAGCCATAAAAACGACTCGAAATCCCACATTAAAATTTTCCGATAAAAGGTCCAACTAAATATAGACCCAGATCCATAGCTTGGTTAGGGATACAGGGGTTACTTCATACCATCAAAACCTATATATACACTGATATTCAATTTTCCCACAACAGACCAATGATTTAAGCTAAAATTTCTCTGTTACTGGAATGCCTAAGCTTCAACACTAACTTGATCGTCTCATGCAAGAGGCTAATCTCATTAAATGTCTCAAATCGGAAAATGTCACATTTGATTAAGTGTTCTGGAATCTGAATGTTTTTAGATTTAGCCATTTAAGCCTAATGAATAACACTTAACTACAGCAGATAATCAGTTTATATCTCTGTATAACATAGGATAAGTTTGTGACAAATTACCTGCCCATAAAGAGTGGCACCGATCCCTCCCGTATGTTGGTGCGCGACGCCATGGACAACATAGCCACCATTGGGCATGACAAGACTTGTTCTTTTGGCATCAATGCACTTATCAGCAGCAGCGCTACCATTAGCTTGGCAAGCCTCAACATCATACTCAAACTGAGATCAACACAGCACAAACCAAATTACACAAAATTGCTACATCTTGTTTTTCATAAAATCCATAAATTATCACGAGTATAAATAATATAGAAAGCGATCCACATACCCTGCAGCCGTAACGAGCATGAGCTTCAACAGAATCATTATACCTTATTCCATCATCAGTAACATCAAGAATATAAATCTTTACAGGAATGATAGAACTCTCCCAGTCAACCCACTTCACCGTATACCGCAGATAAAGGTTCCTCCTAGCACCCTGAAATCCCTTTCTCAGCTTGCATTGTGTATGATCATAGCAACACGACAAACCTCCGTTGTAACCATCCCTTAAAGGATTACCATATTCATCAACAGCGACATTGTATAAATCACATCTACATTCTGTGCATCCAAGCCTATCTTCAACGCCCCGAGTATCAATAGCATGGACATTAAGTAACCATTGCTCTTCAAATCCTTCAGGAATTTCATCCGGATTGCCAATTTGAATTCCATATGGATCAGGAACATAAGTAGCTGTTTTTCTTGTTTCTGATCCAAGCCCGAAATAGTGCCTTAGAGATATACCCTGGCAGATTCCACTGTTTCTTGCAAAAATACGATTCTCATGGGTATTTGAGGAATTCTTCCGGAGATAGTATCTTGCTACTATCCAGTGATGAAGATAAGTTTCATGGAGTGGTATAGGGTTTCCCCCTTCATCAATTACTTCAGCGTTGAAGCTCTTCAGTGCGATATGACCTCTTGGGAATTCGACATTGTAGTAATATCGGTCCTCAGCTGATCCGGGTCCGAGTTCAAATTTTGGGGATAGGAATGTAGAAGTTATAATCTTGAGTCCATCGTGAACATCGCCGGGTGAATATGAATATGAATATGATATGTTGAATGCAAGAAGAAGTAATCCTAGTGAAAGAAAGCTGTTTAGAGAAGAATCTGCCATTTTTCCTGCAAAGATTTCACATTCTGAGATTAATGTATCTCCCTAATCTTTGGATAAAACAGAAACTACTAAAGGAGTTGAAGAATGGGTAAATATAAGCAATCTTGAAGTAGGAATGAAAGGTAAATTACAAAATTGAAACAAACATGAAATCACTGGTAAAAATCAGAAAGAATTTATTAGTAATTAGGAAGCAGATGGAATACTGACCAGGAAAGCCAAAATAGGATTGCACTGAGGAACAAGAGATGTTTTGTAATGTGCAAGATTTTTATTGGGGAGTAGTAGATAATGGAGCTGAGGCACTTGAGTACGTCATTGCCAGAAAAACTAGGATACTATAGGTGAGAACAAAACATCAATCTGTAACTTGAAAAAGACAAAACATAAAAGAAGGGATCTCCAATTTCGTCTTCTGTTATGTGGACAATTAATATTAAGGTTTTTCTATATATATATAGATGGATGGGGAGATTATTTGTTTTTAAAAAGTATATGCACAACCATTGAGCCTAAAGTTTATTGTCGGTTAAGTAAGATCTTACTAGCTCAATTTGTCTTCTATTTTGTTGCGAGTTCATTAAGCAGATTTTTCCATTATATCGCTTCTTTGATGGCTTCAAACAATGTCATATATTTTGTCTTTGTTGTTGCTGACAAGGCAAAAGTTACCAAACAAGAGCTTGAGGCCCTAAAATATTTATTTTGTGTTTTTTAAGTGTGGGTATTCAATGAAAATACTATTTTGATTAGGAAAAATCTCAAAAAGTAAAATAACAACTCTATATGATGTGCTACATATTTACTACTAATAACCTAATGATTAAGACTCTTTTTGTTATTGAATGCCTCATACATTCAACACATTTATTATCATCTTTATTATTAATGCAAGAGCAACTATACAATTTTCTTTTTATGTTATCCTAAAACAAAACTATTCAATTTCTAGCAACAAGTGTGCTGCATATAATTTATAAACAAAGAATAAATAACCATGAGTTGCTAAGATGGCAAAGTATGCTCGTTTCAGTTTATGAGAAAATATTTCAAAGTTATATTCTCCCTAAATGCATTCATTTATACCATTAATGATCTCAAGAGGGGTAGTATTACTCTTAGAATACCGTAAAATTTCTCAATCAGTAATACAATGATACACTGCTAATGAAGAAATACTAATGGTGTGAATAGTAACTTGTGTGGATCAACATGGGATTTAGTATTAAAACGATAAGAAAATACAAAACAGAGCTAATTGATAACTGCATTTCAATTAGTCAAGACTCAAAATTGGTTGATAAGCATCTTCACCCCTCTTCTTTAAATGAGATCGTACGACCACTGTAACAATAGTAGCTAATCCCAAAATGCCTACTGCTACTATTGCCCAAGAATAAGTGGATGCTGCTTTCATTTCATGGCTCATCTGCAAGAATCAAACAAACTTCATTTTCAGTTATCTCGCATTTCGCAAAAAGTATTGTACAAATGATGAAGTATTCAAACTCACATGAACATGGTTAGCGTGTGAAATTTGAACAGGATTGGGCAATTGGTCTGCAACTAAAAGATAGAACAGTCCCATAACTCCGGTGTGCATTCGAGTAATTTTGCTATAATTTGATTCCAGAGTTAATTTTTCTCCATCTGCAATCTTCACTGATCCCGGATTAGGATAACAGGTTGACATTCCTACTATGTAACCAGCCTCGTTTCCTGCCTCTTTTCCTCTCCCGTAGGTAGGTATCGATGTGCATATAACTCGTCCATCCTAAATAATTAAGCATGCACAAAAAATTACAATTGTTGTACCTTATAAGAATACTTTGTTCATACATAAACAAGTTCATTATAAATAATGAGATACAGCATTTGAGAAAAAAGAAAATATTAATAAGGGTTCGTAGTTCTACGGATCAAAATCATGTAAGGTAATCTGGATGTCTATGGAGGTTTGATCTGAGCAGCGAATGGCCTTAAAAATGACTCAATACAAATATTTTAAACCACATTAAACTTGAGAGAAAACTGCTAAGTTGCATAATTGTTAGAGATGACCCTTAAAGAGAAAGCCCATCTGAAGTGGATTTGCCAATAAACAGCCCAACTAAATACAGAACCAGATGCATAGCTTGCTTAGGGATACGAAGGTTAATTCATATTCTTAAAACCTATATATGTACACTAATATTCAATTTTCCTACAATAGACCAATATTATGATTTAAGGTCTTACTAATCTCCCTAATTTAACACTAACATTGGATCAGTTTGTAATGGATTACCTGGCCATAAAGAGTGGAACCGATGCCTCCAGTATGTTGGTGGGCGACGCCATAGACAACATAGCCGCCTTTGGGCATGACAACACTTGTACTTTTGGCATCAATGCAATTACCATTAGCTTGGCAAGCCTCAACATCATACTCAACCTGAAATCAACACAACAGAAACCAAATTACACACAATTGCTACATCTTCTTTTCTCATAAAATTCCCAGATTATATAGATAGAGGTCGACATACCCTGCAGCCATAAGGAACATGAGCTCCAACAGAATCATTATACCTTTTTCCATCATCAGTAACATCAAGAATATAAATCTTAACAGGAATAATAGAACTCTCCCAATCAACCCATTTCACCGTATATCGCAGATACAGGTTCCTCCTCGCACCCTGAAACCCCTTTCTCACCTTGCATTGTGTATGATCATAGCAACACAACAAACCTCCGTTGTAATCTTCCCTTAACGGATGACCATATTTATCAACAGTGATATTATACAAATTACATTTACATTCTGTGCATCCAAGCCTATCTTTAACGCCCCGAGTATCAATAGCATGGACATTAAGCAACCATTGCTCTTCAAATCCTTCAGGAATTTCATCAGGATTGCCAATTTGAATTCCAAACGGATCAGGAACGTAAGTAGCTGTTTTTCTTGTTTCTGATCCAAGCCCGAAATACTGTCCTAGAGCTGTACCCTGGCAGATTCCACTGTTTCTTGCCGAAACAGGATGTGATTTGGAGGGATTCATTGAGGAATTCTTGGGGTGATAGTATCTCGCAACGACCCAGTGATGAAGATAAGTTTCATGGAGTGGTATAGGGTTTCCAGCTTCATCAATTACTTCAGCGTTGAAGCTTTTCACCGTGATATGACCTCTTGGGAATTTGATATTGTAGTAATATCGGTCCTCTACTGATCCGGGTCCGAGTTCAAATTTAGGGGATAGGAATACAGAAGTTCTAATCTTGAGTCCATCTTGAACATCGCCCCATGAATAGGATATGTTGAATGCAAGAAGAAGTAATCCTAGTGTAAGTAAGCTGTTTAGAGAAAAACCCGCCATTTTTTCTGCAAAGATTTCGGATTCTCAGATTAATCTAACTGGCTAATCTTTAATTAGCATGGATAAAACAAAAGGGATTAAATTGAGAAAGTTATTTTCAGCAGAGATATAACAGAAGAACAGAAAGTGGCATACAAGAATGAGTAAATATAACAATCTTGAAGTAAAATTGAAAAGATTTTTACAGTATGGCGATTAGAGCAGAAAGTAATTAGAAAAAAGATTGAATACTCACAAAAAATTGGAATGGATAAACGCAAGGAAGAATAGATGTTATGTAGTTTATATTGAAAAGAAACGTGGAGATGTTTTCTTGGGGAGAAGTGTAGAGAATGGAGGTGAGGCAATTGAGTACGTCATTGCGAGAAAAACAACTAGCAGTAGAGTATAACAAAACGTCAATTTTTTAGCGAAAATAAGAAAAAGGATAAAAAGAAGAAAACTCAAATTTTGTCTTCCATTATATATGTGGATAATATTAATGTAATGCAAGGACTTCTAGACACACATGGTTTTTTTTTGTAGTGGTATTTGTTTCTACTTGATATTCCTCCAAATTCCAAAAATCCCATGTACACGCATGTTTATACTTCTTACTATATTTTTTTTTAAAAAAAATCAAAATATAATAATATAATAACATGCAAAACTGCATGGATGTCACTAAGCCGGATTCAGATCATATGTATTCCCTCCAAGCATTGGGCTTCTGGCCCAATATTGAAAAGGCCCATAACTAACCGCTCACGAAAATAGCTAGAGGAAATTACACCAGAAGTGATGTATTTCAAACAATTTTGCCAATGCATAGGATTATGCATCGTATGGACTTTACCACATGATGAGCCCGAGGATACTACTACACTAAAGGACAACCTTGCTCGTGAAGGAGAATGCTAGCCAAAAATAGTCACGTCACTATATTTATGTACTAATGAAATTTTGAGAAAATTGTTATTTTATTGTCTCTGAATAAAAGAGTAAAGAAGGAAATGAGTCTTCTTAGAAAAAATATTTTCACAAACACTGTGATGAAGATATTGAGATTCAAGCCCAGCAGTTTATGAGCCGCCTACAATTTATTTACCCTACATTACAATCGACCATGTCGACCAAAGCATACTCGAGATCAAGCCATGTTGATCAGAGCCTCGACTATGTCGGGAAACTTCAGATAAGGGTGTTAACCCCACAACATACGAAAGCCCTGACTACGTCGGGATGTACCAAGCGTCCGCAGCACAAGATAGCCACTGACGTTACATAGGGAAACACACCTCGTTCTCTACAAATAGTTTCCCTAAGTCAAAGGTTAGGGGTTACAATAATTATGTCTTTCCTTCTTTCTCATTCTATCTCTAAATTAATTGCTTATGAGGCTCACTTTAATCCAATAACTCATTACACTGTATATATCTGAATAGTATTACCAAGAGGTGCATTCTAATTATATTCATAAAATTGTCTCATTTGAATAATACATTTTTACTCTCTCTTTTAATATTTACTAATTTGATTGTCAGAGGTTCAATGAGCAATCCCAACACCTAGCCACTTTCACAAGTGATTCGATCAAGCTCCGAAAGAATTTTAAAGGCAAAGTAATCAAAATGAGAGATCTCCACAAATTAGAGGCCATAGTTAGCCGTATATGCTAATTTTCTCTGGAGTCGGCCTACCTACATGTCATTATAACATATAAAAAAATATTTTTTAACAAAATCAATATTAACTTATATTCACATCATTAGAATTTTTTCCAATCTTGATTGATGATAAATTTTAAATATACTATTAAATTGTATATTTGGAAATAAAACTTAATAAGGTAGCAAATATCACTAAATAATAGAAGTTTGAACCATCAAGTGTATGATCAAGGTGTTTAAAGGTACTTGATAGGGTGAGCAAATCCGAATCGTAAACTGAAATTTGAAAAAACTGATCTGAACCAATTCAAACTATATTTCGTTTAGTTATGTTGGGATTTCATTTTTAGAGTAATTCGGTTTTCGGTTCGGATCGTTTGGTTCGGATGAAAACCAAACAAACCGAAAAATTCGAACTACATTATAATATTATTGAGTTTTAGTATTTTGTATGATATATTAAATTTTTTTAATATATTTTGTTTGTTTTGTTGTTTAATAACTCATAACAAGTAAAACAATATCTATTTAACCATAATTTAATACAAATGTTAAATATTATTGACTTAGAATAACATAATTTAGTATTAAACCTTTTATAGTTGTAAACAAATAGAAATAAAAACTAATAAATTTTCAATTTGGTTTTTATCCGAATCTAACCGAACCAATTCGAATTATTTTGGTTCCAATTCGATCCGAATCGAAATAAATTTGGATTGGTTAGGATCATAAAATTTCTACTTGTTAGGTTATGATCAATTTGGTTCGGTTTGATTTTTGATTCGAATCGGACCATGCTCACCCCTAGTACTAGACAACTTAACCATTGAAACTGTGAGTAAAGGAAACCCGGGATTGGCTTCGGCTGGGGAGATTCGGGATGAGGTTGGGCATTGGCAAGGTGGTTTTCTTTGTAATTTGGGGATCTGTTCAGCTACTATGGCTGAGCTATGAGGAGTTTATTATGGTCTCGAGCTTGCCTGGAGGAAAAGGTTCAGAAAGGTCGTGATGAAAGTAGATTCTCTCAAGTTGTAGTTCAGTTAATTTCTGGTCAGGATATCAATATTCACAAATATGCGCTTGACTTATAAAAGTTTGTAAGATGTTGTTAAATTGGAGTTGGGATGTCAAAATTGTTCACTTTTCGTGAAGGGAACAAAGCGGCAGATTGGATGACGAATTTCACAGGAACTTGTTTTTTGGGACACCATGAGTGTGATGTGCCGCCTGTAGCCCTCCAAAACCTCCTCTTAGTTGACACATGTGGTACGAGCTCCTCACGTTGAATCCGTATACAATTGGCTTTGTTTTAAGTTTGTTTTCTATTTTTGTTTCCCTTTCTTATCTTGATCGAGGTTCTAACTTTCTCCGTTTCAAAAAAATAAAATTATAAAGATGAAAATACAGATAGGATTGTGTTGGTTTACAAACAAGGGCGGACCCAGGAGGGGCTCGGGTGGGCTCGAGCCCTCCTCAATTCCGGCACAATCCTTAGAGGAATAGCGGTATGTTCCGGCTAGCCCTGCAAAATAATGTATATTAACATTAAAGATGATAAAATGGATAAAGTGAAAGAGTGATAGAGTTGGTAAGAATGGTGTATTTAGATATGAAGAACAGAGTTCAAATTCCACCATCTACAATTTTTTTTCTCCCAACATTATTAATGCTTTTCATTAATTTTTAATTTTTTAATGTTATTTTGATCGAAAACTCTACTTTTTTGTTTTTTTTTTTTTTTTTTTATAATTTTATCAACAATTTTTTATTAGATGATTAATTTGCTTCTCCTAATTTTATCAACTCTACTTCTTTTTTGTATACACGCATACATAAATATATTTCTTACGCTAAAACCAAAATTAGCCCTTCCAATTTTCAAATCTTGGATCCACCCCTGTTTACAAATGTAAGTAAGCATAATAACAAAGGGCTTTTAGTTCGTAAAAAAAACAAAGGGCTTTTAATTTGACTGTTAATAGTCTTTTAATTTGTAAACCAACACAATCCCATGATTACCCCAAATAAAATTAGCAATAACTGAAACTATAAAAAAGAACTTTGAAAATCATAATAAACGGGTAAACGAGTCTCACATTTTCATGCCTAAGAAGGTGGTAAAAAAAACACAAATTTAACCCAAAATAACAGCAACGAGGTAAAAACAATTTCACAAAGCACCCGTCTGGGTAAAACCGTGAAATTAACAGCGGAGGCAGCGCGCCGGTAAGTTTCGCGCCACCGTAATTATCTTTTCCTTTTAAAACATCCGCCGCCAAATCCACGATGCGTCGCGTAGCTCACAAAGTTAGAGAAATGGGAAGGAAAGAGCGCGCAAAAGAAAGACGAGAAAAACGACTCCAGGAGATTTCTCTCCTCCGCACCATTCCATATTCCGATCACCAGAGGTCCGTTAATTTAATTTTTACCGTGTTAGCCGACTCCTGTTATAATTTGATCTAAATTAAATTCCTGTTGTAAATATATCGGTTCGGTTACGATGGTTTATGTTAGCCTGACTCCCAATCATTTTGGGACTAAGGCTTTGTTGTTGTATATGATCTTTGGCAGATGATTTTATTTAATCAAAACATTCAAATGTGTTAGGTCATGATCTAATTGTTCATGTTGAAGTCACATTATAGGATGCACAGTATACATTGTATTTATGCTTTGGGATTCGAATTCGGAGCGGTATACCCTAATTGTTGCTTGGTAATGTTGTTAGATGGTGGTCCTCAGAAACTATTGCTGTTGTAACTGGTGCAAATAGAGGAATAGGGTTTGAGATTGTGAGACAACTTGCTGGCCACGGATTGACAGTTGTTTTGACATCACGAGAAAATGGCGCTGGCCTTGAGGCTGTTAATGTATTGGTAGAATCCGGTTTGAGCGTGGTCTATCATCAACTTGATATCACAAGTTCTTCGTCTATCAACGAGTTCACTGACTGGATACAGCAAAACTATGGTGCTATAGACATTCTGGTAATGAATTGCTTTAAGCTCCGGTGGAAGAAGAATTGAATTCTTGAATTTTTAGTTTCTTTTATTTGGCTTATGTGAATTTGTATACTGCAGGTAAATAATGCAGGTGTTAATTATAATACAGGGGCAGATAATTCTGTTGAATATTCCCGTAAAGTTATCGAGACAAACTATTATGGCACTAAAAGTATAATTAAAGCTATCATACCATTCATGAGACAATCTGCTGCAGGTGCTCGTATTGTTAATGTGAGCTCACGGCTGGGTAGAATAAATGGCAGACGAAATGTAAGTCAATTTCTAATTGTTGTTTGTGATCATGTAGTTGGTAGCTTCTTTGAGAAATGGAACTCCCTTTGGTCGAAATTTGTTTCTATATTTATCTAGTGTTTCCTAGTCTGCATGGTAATGTTTTATGGGCATACAGAAACTTTGGAGCTATCGTTTGATCTGGATTCCTTCTTGTTTACACTTTACTAGATACAATCATACAACCTCTTTGTCATGTGAAATAAGACTTTTCATAATTAATATTGGATAAGTTTATTGTGTTCCGTTAATGTTTTCTTTCAGTTCTTCAACATTTTGAGGAAATGAACTAGAAACCTAGAATTCATCTATTTTACTATGAATCACATATTCTTCCACCCTGTCCACACATTGAGAATGAGAAGAAAACCAGAGTTAAAGATAAAGGAATAAAATACTTTGCAGTTCTGTTTGATGATTAGTCAGTAGATTTTCATGTTCCTATTAAGCTAATTGTAGTTGACTTGCTTGTTACAGAGACTTGAAGATGCAACTCTGAAAGAGCAATTTAGTAACGTGGAAACACTATCTGAAGAGCTCGTGGATAGGACTATGTCAACCTTTCTAGAGCAAGTAGAAGAGGGCACTTGGGAATCCGGTGGCTGGCCTCAGGTATTCACAGACTATTCCATGTCAAAGATGGCAGTTAATTGTTTCACTCGGATAATGGCAAAGGAACTCTTAGATCGCCCCGATGGTCAGAAAATCTATATAAACAGTTATTGTCCAGGTTGGGTAAAGACTGCCATGACAGGTTGGGCTGGGAATATATCAACTGCCGATGCAGCTGACACCGGAGTATGGCTAGCCTTGCTTCCAGACTTGTCAATTTCCGGAAAATTCTTTGCCGAGAGACGGGAAATAAGCTTTTGAAGCCCATTATGCTGGTACCCGTGTGGGTTAGTTACCATCTTTTAACATATCCACAGCTCTTTATGGGTTGTTTTTAGTCAGTGAAGATGTGAAGCATGCATTTTTCTGTGAAAGATTGCCTCGCAGATCTCTCCCACTCGGGTTAAAAAACAAAGTATGCTACTGATATTCTTGAGATGGACATATATATTTGGATGGCCAGTTTACTTAGTGCTTAGAAGGGTTGACCAGTGCTAAGATATATTGAATTTTCCTTCAAAATGATGATTTTGCAATTAACATAATTGCCTCTAGTGCTCATTGCTCAAGTAGGCTGGGCATGTTTTAACTTTTAAGAATAGATTATAGTAGCCCCTTGTGTATTTTTATTTTATTGCAGTTTATGCCTTAAGTTGTTATTTAAGTGGTGCTGAATTCAAGTTTACTTATTTTATCACTTACTATGAATTGCCTTTGTATTGGTCCCTGAGTTATTATTTTTAGTAAGATGAGTTATTGTTTAAGCTTTAGTTTCAACTCCAGAAAAAATACTTTTCATGAAGATCCATCAATATAAATAATGGTTATAATTTTGAGATCTAATTGTACCAAATGGAAGCGGATATTTAAAATGGTAAGCAAAAATTGGGAAATTCCATGTAAGCCAAAAATATACACTGCTCCGCCTAGAAAAAAGAATGATAATTTCATAGTTCATACTGAGGTTTTGGCCTTTATTTTGGATATTAATCTAAAACTGATCATGGTTTTCACTAATCAAGTCAATCGTATCTAACGTATTCATACCTAATGATTTTTCACAAATTGGTAAGTAGAGTTACATATACTTCTCTTTACTAGCGAATTTATACATGTATCTCCATTCGATATGTATTTGTGTCCGTATCTTTCTCCATTCTGAGTTTATTTTATGGAGATTATGTTTTCGAAACAACTGTTTCATGTTTGTGTCAGACACTTCTCTTCAGTTTGTTATTCGTGCTTGTTGTTTACTGTTCATGTTTGTGGTTTGATATTTCATTTTGTTGTTTGATTATTAGTGTTTGGTAAAACTATAATTGACTATTGTTGTTAGTATATAAAATGACTAATTTGGACATAATTGATATTTTTTATTAATGTAAAACAAGGATAATAATAGAAAATAAGATTAGTTAACGTAGTCGGTTCTTACCTTAAAACAATATTTTCTAATTTCTAACCAAACATTAGATTAACTGTTTTTTAAACTGAAAAAACAAACAGGATTTGCGAAACGGAGAAACAAACGCCCTCCTTTTGTAGAGTAATTAACAAACGTTTCCAACAAACAGTATATAAATAAGGTTTAGTATTTGTCTAGATCACAAGAGAAATTGCAGATCTTCTTCTATTCTTTCAAAGGAAATTTTCGTCTCTCTACTTAGTTCGCTTTGCCTCCAAACTCTAGTGATAATTTTGTGCATGGTTCGAATTGGACTTTAAAGTCCGTTGTATTTTGAAAAACGATCACTTTCTCTAGTGAATTTTGTCTCAAGGCAACATGTTTCAGGTCTCAATTTCAACTTCAATTTTCTGTGTTCAGATTAGTAATTTAATTTCCGTTCTTTCAATCTCAAATTTCTTTTATACAATAATTGATTCGATATTAATATATTTTATATTTTTTTTGCTTATCTTTTAACTAACTACTTTTAACCTATTCAGATAAACATCCAATGTCTAACGGTAAGAATATGAAGGCACCATTAAAATTGATCAAGACGTGATATGTTAAATTAAAAGAAATTAGGGCTAAATGTAGAAAGAAATAAAAGAATTAGGAGTAAATATTAATACGCATAACTGTACGGAATTTAAAGTTTTAAAGCGAGGTGTGGCCTGTGGATGCAATAAGGCCACGCTGCCCAGAGTGGAACAAAAAGACCGCAGTATATTGGCCAGCCAGCCAGCCAGCTTCTTCATTCGAATCAACCAAAATGGGCAGCTTCAGAAGATGTTTGCTTCCCGCTCGCCGCCTCCTAAACACCTCCGCCGCACTCCGTCGGAGCTCCATCCCTTCTTCCTCTCCCATTTCCGTCGAATCCCCTCTCAGGTATCATCTTAATTTCATTCTCGTCAATTTCAAAATTACTTCAATTTAATCGTCTATATGTTCGCTTTAGGTCTCAACACGGTTGGTTTTCACGTTATTCTACTACTGTTAGCGATAATGATATGCGATCACTTCATATAGACCTCTCCAATCAAGAAAGCAAACGCCGTTTATGTAACAGGTTCCAATCTTTTATATTGCTCTTCATTAAGGTTTTTGTTTATTTGCACCAACTGAATAATTCCCTGTAAAAATAGGCTGTTGTACAGGAGCAGACAAAGGGGGTTCCTTGAGCTGGATTTAGTTCTCGGGAAATGGGTCGAAGAGCATATTGATTCTATGGGCGCAGATGGCATTCAATCTCTCGTTCAAGTTCTTGACTTGGTAATTTCTTATCTGCTTTTATCACGTTGTGCTAAATGCTTGAATGTCTGTTATCTGTTTGTTTTGTGTTTTTCGTGTCGATGTTTGTTGTAGCTGGGACTGAGTGTGTGTATTTGTGGTGTTGCGCCTTTCTATTTCAGTATGATTCTGTCTACCTTGATTTTTATAATACTTCCGGAGTAATACACTCAGGCTAATCAGAAGTCGAAAGAGAAATGCCTATCACTTTATAGGAGTTGGTTAATGTTGGGAAATAAATATGTAGAAGTGGCATCAAGTTGATTGGTTGGGTGTATTGCTTGGGAATAATGTAGAATTTCTCCAGAAACTTAGACCCTACTCTTGTCCTACTGCCCTTTTGAACTAGGGCCATGAAGTCGTGTCTTTTACCTCAGTCATGTTGGCTTGACATCATAATGTTTGCACACTGGCTTGATTGTGGCATTAAATTGTCCTTTGCTATCAGTCTTCATTGCTTAGGCTGGTGGTATAAAGTATACTCATGCCACTAAGAGTTTCAATCATCATATACATGCAAATGCATCGTTGTTAACACATTAACCATCATATTCTTTGTATGGAATCAGTAATGAAATCACTTGAAATATTAATCTCTGTTTCCATGACTGCTATATTATATTGTAAGAACCAGAAAATAAAACTTATTATCTAGCCTAATTCACTCAAGTGAGTTTGGAGCTGGTATTCTGTCTAAACTCTCTCTTTCACTTTGTATATGACACGATTGAGGAAATTCGCTTATATCTATTCCGTTTTTAACATGTTACTTGTGCTGTGTAGGAAAATCCAGATCTCTGGAAGTGGTTAACCGGCCAGGAGCAACCCCCAGAAGCAGTCAATATAAACCCTGTGAGATGGCATAAGATTTTATTGTTGTTACCCCCTGAATTGTGCTTTTCCGTGTCTGTATCCTTATAGATTTCATTTGTTCGAGCAGGTTTTTTCAGCAATTCGTGATAAAGTCATGAACAACCTGAACAGCTATTCTGCTCCAGAGACACGTTCAATACCTGGACAGCCATGGGTAAGGGGATGGGATGACATTAAGAAATATCCTGGCAACCCTGTTGCTGGGAATCAGTAGCTTTGAGTCCCCGTATGTTAGGCTGGGAGTTTTAAGAGTTAGACTGATTATATGCAACATCTGAAGATGAATAATACAAGATTTGAATATATATAATATGTTATTTCTGATAATTACACACTGTAATATGAATAAGCTACCAGCAGTGCTATGATAGTGAAGTAGAGAAATTCATGTAAAATGTGTGAGTTAATAATAAAATTCTGTGCTGTTGTTGGGTCTGCCTAATCTATATGATCTTACAGGGAAATAAGCTATACATTCTAGAGTTTTTGATTAGAGGTTGATTGTTTTGCCTCCTTGGAGCAGTTTTTTATTTTTTTTTTATTTTTTTTTTTGTCTCAGAAAGCTGATATCTCTTTTTATTAATTTTTCTTAGTGTTTTATTCCTCAAACACTTTTAGATAGAGTTTGCGTCAAAAAAGTTCTATGTGCAGCACATCACATCAGGACTTAACTTGATACTTCTAGCTTTAATTGGGGTGAGGGCTATAAACAAGCTGAATTGTTCATGAGAAGGTCGGTATTCAGCTCGATAAAAGCTCAACTGGGCTTGATTCACAATCGAGCTGCTTAGAACACGATTTTGAGGCTCGATCCATAAACGAGCCAAACTTGAGCATTTGATTAACTTCCATCTTACTCATTTGATGGATACTCAAAACTTTTAACATATGCTTTTTTCTTTTCTTTTCTTGGCTCTATCTTTTTAAATCAAAAGATAACTTTTTACATTTAAAGAAATTAAATTTTAGTTTTATATGAATGCTATTACCAATTTTAAAAAATTGATTTTCCTTTTAAAAAGGATAAAAGTTAGAATTTAATTTAACATTGGGCAAAAAGTGAAAAATGCATCTGAACCTTTTCAACAAAGGCAGGGTAAGTGACTCTAAGTTTGTGGGTGAAAGTAGAAGTTTAACAAAATGATGTCCTGGAATGAAAAAGAATAGAAATTGACGAAAGGATAAAGCGAATTGCCAAGCCGAGAAAAGAAGAAGAAGAAGAAGAAGAAGAAGAAGAGGACAATAATGGCAGGCAGAGCTACAATGAAACCTGAACCTTTGTATTATCTCTTAATCACCCTCATAATCTCCTCAAATTTGCTCTTATCAACATCATCAGAATCCACAAACCCAACACCAGCCACATGGCCAGATCAATTCCACTCAGTACTCATCATGAACAACACCGCGGGACACCTCCAAGTGTTGGACCTCTGGTACGACTTACCAAACGGACGGAACTTCAACATTATTCAGAATCAGCTCGGGAAGCTTCTTTACGATCTCGAATGGGACAATGGCACGTCCTATTACTACACTCTTGATTCGAACCAGGAATGTCGGGTTACGCATTTTCCTGTAGGTATTCTGCGACCCAATTGGCTTGAAGGCGCTAACTATTTGGGACAACAGAAAGTGGATGGCTTTCTGTGTAATGTTTGGGAGAAAGTGGATTTCATTTGGTATTATGAGGATGTGGTTACCAAGAGGCCCGTTCATTGGGTCTTTTTTACAGGTAACCTTTTAAATATTTACAATTCTATAATTGCCTATTGTATGGACGTTGTGTGACACAGATAACGTTATTTCTAAAACGAACCTTTATAACATAGCTTTAAAATAGAAATAGACACGAACACGTGTCGGACACAGATATGGGTACGTGTCCGTGTAAGATTTGTAAATGGTTAGTTGGTAATTGTGATGATATAATAATGTGTGGCACTGCAGGGATGGTGGCTCATGTGATGACTTTTGAAGTAGGAGCAGTGTTAGAGGATGAAAAGTGGCAGGCGCCGGTATATTGTTTCAAGGAGGAAGACAAGAATCGAATTGAAACTGTGGTTGATGTTGGATCACCTCGAGGTTTCATCAAGGCTATTTGATTAATCATTAATCTATGGAGAAATTATTGAAATTGTACAATTTTTTCATAGTTTGGTGTTCATTGTTTCAGCTTGTAGATGTGGGTTTAGCTTATCTGTCTCATTTTGTTTATGACTTTATTATGGCTAAATAAATTAATATTTGGAGCTGCCTAAATATTCTTCCATTTGCATTTTCACTTTACTATGGTAACACTAGAAAATGTCTAGCAATGTGATGCTTCAGATTGCATTCCCATATATAAAGACAAAGAAGACAGGGAGGCATTAGGTTGCCCAAAAGACCCCAGCCTGTCCGCCGAAAACCATCCTTAGGTGATTCCATTGCAGTCGAAGAATAGAAAATTTGAAAAAAGAAGGAAAAAAAAGCATCTCAATCCAACACTTTTGTGTAGTATACTTCAAAATTCACCTCTACCACAAAATAGAGCAATATACATAAAACATGTCATAAGTTTGTCATATAAAATTTACTCTTTTGGATTAATGTGTTCCGGGGGGGGGGGGGGGGGGTACGGAGGTCATTTGAACAAGGTCAAAACGAAAGGATGAGAGCGGCTAATCCAGCGAACGCAGTTCCAAACAGAAGTGTGTAAAAAACACAAGGAAAAATCTCCATACATACATACTTCTCCATAGCTACTCTCACTTGACTACCCTCCAATTCAGAATTATACAGTGAGATTCATCTGAATCCTCCCTTAATTGGCCTTTTCCAGCTTATCCCATGGTTTTAAAACATAAAATATGGTGATTCATCCTTATTATAGTCGTCGGCTCCAGAGTTTGTATTAATTAACGATGGGGTCCGAGTCAGACTCAAACGGGTGGAGCCGTGCTCCTGGTTTGGTTCTCAAGACTCTGGTTCTAATCGGAGGCGCCATTCTGGTTAAACGCCTCACCAAATCCACTACTCGTTGGGACCATGCTCGAATTGTTTCTCAATCTCTTGCTGGCGAGAAGGTAATCACTAATCCACCTCTGCTTTTTCTGTTTTTTTATTTACTTTTTGCGCTTAACTGTTGCATTTTTATTCTTTTGGGGTTAGTTTTCAAGAGAACAGGCTTCTCGAGATCCTGATAATTTCTTCAACATTAGGTATTCTTTTCGTTAAACTGCTATTGGACATTCAAAATTCAATTTTGTTGTGGTTTTTTAAATACTTTGAGGGTTTTTTGGTGGGCAGAATGCTTACGTGCCCGGCAGCTGAGGTGGTTGATGGTTCAAAGCTTCTCTACTTTGAACAAGTTAGTTTTAGCTTAATACATTGGCTACTACTGCTTTTGAAATCTTGATATTCAGATGATATGTTCAGTTTTTATATGAGTGTTCTCTTGTTTTTTAGGCATTCTGGAGAACTCCTCAAAAGCCCTTTCGTCAGGTACTCTTTCGCCTCTCCAAAATCATTAATTTCACATCTTCTGGACTTTTTGTTGCCCCGTTTTTTTGACATTTGCTTCAGTTTATGTTTGTGTTTATTCAACCTCAGTTGTCTATTTAGATTGCTGGATGAACTTTGTGAAATGTGTGTGCTATCCTTTTTTGTTCTTTCTTTTACTGCTTTCGAGATATTTCAGCTCTTAGTTTGTTCTTGGTTGCGAGTCTTTTGTAGAAAAGGTATTTACAGTTGTATTTTCTGCAGAGGTTTGTTATGGTGAAGCCTTGTTCGAAGGAGTTAAAATGCGATGTTGAGGTGAGTTTACACTACCATTTTGATTCATAAATGCGATCGCTGAACCTGTATTCTTTGTTAACTTTCCTCGCATTTAAGTACTTGAACATAGATTATCCATCAAAACATGTAAAAAGCAGCTTTCATATCTTAAAATGATATTGGTATTTAACATTTTAGCTATTCCTTTCCTTTACATTGGTCATGCTGCTACGTCATGTGTATTTACTTGAAACCCTTTGAATAGGAACCCCAGTTAACAATAAAGAACTCCATTTTTATGCGTTGGTTGTTGAAAGATACTCTTTTTGGCTCGATGCTGATTATGTAGTAAAATATTGGGAAGTATCATCTCTTACTGAATGCTAGAACTTTACCCTTATAATGATTTTATTAGGATAAGCCGATAAGGTTTATGCATTTATTCTGAATGAGTAATTATCTACATCATTCTTAGGAAGCAATCTTTCACCTCAATGCTTATTAATGGCTTTTTAGATATGGATCTGAGGCAGTGTGGTGAGTATTCTGAGCACAGTGAACAATCTATGAATCGTTTCGTTGTTTCATGATTGGATAGGTGAGCACATATGCTATCAGAGATGCAGAGGAATATAAAAACTTCTGTGATCGACCGAAGGATCAGCGTCCACTGCCAGAAGAAGTTATTGATGTAAGCCTTCTGGAAAAAATTAGATATTGACTTTAGTTTTTCTGTTTTTGGTGTTGAAATTGTTCTGGACCTTTTTGTTTCATGATAGGAGAAATTGTTTTACTATAGCTTTGAGAAAAGGGTCAACCATGAGTTCCATTATATGGCTCCCTTAGTTGGGATTTAGGCAGCCTTTATCAACACCTTATTTGAGTGTGAAATGAATTAATCAACTTCTAAATTGAATTTGATTAACTTAAGATTATTCGGGTGAAGGAAATGTAACTGGAGATTTGCGGTCCCTTCTTTTTCCCTATGATATGGACTAAACTATTAATGCATAGAAGAATTTAGTAATTTACTCTTGCAAGTTCTGCTTTACGAAAATGGCTAGCTTTAAATACTGGGGTCAAATGTTACAAATTTGTAGTTGCCTAATTTCCTCTATTTGCGATATCATGTAAGGACAGGATATTGGAGAACATCTGACAACAATACATCTTAAGCGTTGTGACCGTGGAAAACGTTGCTTATATGAAGGTTCTACTCCCCCTGGTGGATTCCCAAATTCTTGGGTATTTTGCTTTCTCACATTATTCAGTTTACTGTCTTCCTAGTCTTTTGAGATTTTTTGTCAGTAATATATATATATATATATATATATATATATATATATATATATATATAGTTTATTTTTTTTCGCTATGTAACTTATTACTGAATCACTACTAATTTAATTACTAAATAATCATTTTCCCAGAATGGAGCAACCTTCTGCACTTCTGAACTTGCAGTTCTTAAAAATAGTGAGATACATACTTGGGATAGGGGCTACGACGATGATGGAAGTCAGGTTAGTCTGGTGACTTTCTCGTGGTTATAACATGATTAATTGTCTTTGATAATGAAGTGAGAATGTCGTATATTTTATGTATTGAAATTTATTTTTGTTTGCTTGTTGCAGGTTTGGGGAGTGAAGGTTGGACCGTATGAATTCAAGCCTGCACCAGCAGCTTCTAGTGTAAATGATTTGTTTTCTCCTTTGAATTTTGCACCTCCATTATCGATAGATAAAAAAATTGAGGGTTCTTTTGTCTTACAAGAGTAGCACCTTCAAAAGCTACATATATAAGCGACCATTTGTAAAGTTCAAAACTCACAAGTAATTATGTCAAATTGGTATTACCTTAACCAGTTTTGAATGATTTCATTGGTAATACATAATTTTGAAATTCATGAACATTGATATGCTTGATAGGAGGAGTGGCTTAGTCAAACAATGATTGGGGATAATGTTGATCATGAACACTGATTATCTAAGTCGAATTTAGTGACACTGAAGCGCACTGTAGAATTGTGTATACTCTAGGAATACGTTCTTGTGCTTCTGGAAAACACTTTGGCCTATAAGCCATAGCAGAAAGTTGTTCCTTTTTTAGTTCAAATGATCAGTACTATCTAACAATGGAGACTTTTGTTCTATAATGCGATAATGCCTTATAATAGAGGCTTAGAGAGTTTCCTTTCTCACAATAGCTGATTAAATGTCACGTGGTTTTATTTAATGAAAAGATGGCATCTCAAAGTATTTAAATCAAAACTATGACAATTGATATCGTGAAAAGAATAGCGATGAAGATGGTATTCCTCTAATTAGAATAAACTAGGATAAGTGTTATTGCATTAACAAAAAGTATGAAAGTAATGTGGTAAAAACTAAAGGGTTTCAACCCTGAAAACTGGTATTGAGGTAGAAGTATAGAGCAACAAGTGCAACAACTCCCACAGCTATTGCAATAGGCAATGCCCGCCTGCCAAATTATTTAAAACAGTGTTAGATTTGAGCCAAAATTGTAAGTAAAAAACAGGAATTATGAACTAATGAGGAGAGTGAACTTCTAACCCAATAGATTCATCTCTCTGAAGCTGAGCTTTGCGTTCTTTTCTAGTAGCTGTTTCATTTACATTTTTGTTTACAGCAGGCGCATATGGCCTGAATCTCCTTTTAGGAGCTCCACATACTGCACCATAATATCCAATTGAATTCATCTCATAACTAAATAGTAATATAATATGTAACACTTTAAACTATGAGTAGCATGGCTAATATATGAAAGAACTGAATCCGACATTAATGGATTGAACCATACTAGTAAGAGGTATTTAAAATACAATACAAGTACGGTATGGTTTGATAAGTACCATGACCATATCATATTACATTATAGAAACAATCATTGGAATGTCGGCATTGCAACCATATAGAAAATAACTTACTTTTACATACGACATGATAGTTACATGACGACAAAAAATATTTTATTTGCAACTTTTGAATAAAAATAAGAGATTATTAGTAACTTTTGAACAAGCATGCCAATTATTTATAACTTCTAACTAAAACTTCATAAACAGGTTGAAATTTTAGAACTAGTAATTAGTATTATACGTAACTTTCAAAGTGATTATCATGTTGCCATTTCTACAATTCTTTTTCTCCCTGAGAATTATCAATAGAGTTGAGTAATTATATATGAAAATAAAATTAAAATAATCAACTTGAAAAGACACAACTTGAATCACCAAAGAAAATTGATCCTAGTCAACATGGGGATGAAATAAAATAATACCAGGGCAAAAGTATTTGTCAGGCTGTTTCTCAAAGGGAGTCCTGTCGTTGTAAATATACCTGTAATGTCCACCAAATGGTTATTATGATTTAATCCATATGTTATCTGTTATTAAAAGAAAGGTAAGTAAGTAAAGTAAAGCAGGAAGAAGCACCCGCAATCACGACATATATAAGCTTGCTTGGAAGCAACACGCATGGAGAATTTAGGAGCGGTAGATGGAACAAGTTGGTGAGTGGAAGAGGCAATCAAGAGATGAAGTGATGGAGTGAAGAATGATGATTTCAGAGCAAAACGATCTGTTGGAGATCTAAGCCCAACATTACTGCTAACTGGAGATAGAGCTGCTGGTGTTTTAACTGATTGAATTCTTGGACTTGTAGTACTTGTGGCTACATTAAAAGCCATTGCTATTCTTCACTAACTACTTCTTCTTTTTCCAATAATAATAAGAAGAAGAAGAGATAGAAATATGGAGGATGAGTGAGGAGATAAGAGAGTAGTAGTAGAATAGAATGAATGAATACTTTTGAGGTAAAATGGGCTTTTGGCTTATTGGTTATTTTCAAGGGAAGCGTGGCTTTCATGTCTCCCACACAACCCCCTACCCACCTTTTTCCTTTCTTTTTCACTCTTTTCTTCTTTTTGCATTCCATTTTCGTCTATAAAATTAACTATGCTTACTACCAAACACTAGATTTAGCGTATGTTACTTACGGCCAGTTCGTCATTACTGTAGAGAGAAGCAATTATTGTTGGGAAAAGTGTTGTGGGATACAAAAAAACATACAAAGCTAAGATAAATATGTTTCAAAAGTTCTAAAAGTCAAGAAATAAAAAGAAAAATGTGTCTTTTTTAAAATTACATTGAAAGTTAAACCTGTTTTATTAAAAAAAAAAATATATCAATATCAATATTAACTTTTTGCATAAACTTTAATAGTTGTTTTCATTAAAAGGCTACAAATTGTAGATGGTGTTAAAAGCAAATTTCTCAAAAGGCAGGTTTGATGCTTTTGACGGAGAAAGCTGGAAAAGCGGCTTTTAACACCTAGAAAAACAATGTCAAACTAGCCATAGCATCGCCAATAAACAGCTCCAATGGCCTTTCTTTTTTTTTTTTCTTTCACTGGAGAACATTGGAGAGGAGGATGTGTTGCATCTGGCTTTGTGCATCAGATGAGCACGTTTAGACCGTCCAAATTTGTGATAGTGATGAAGATACACCGGCATACTTGTACCCATCTAGTTAAGAATCTCGTTTCATAAGTACAAAATCATAAAAATGCTACAATGGTGCAACTAATTTATATTGAGGAGACACTGATCAGTTATGCTATAAAATTTCCTTTACTAAATGGAAAAGAATACAACTCATACACCAAAGCCCCAAACCCTGTATCAAATCTAATTCACTACCCAACACATTGTATAAAATCAATCTTTACACTTTCTAATGAATTATATTAGCAGGGCTAAGGAAGGAAATAATAATGCTCAGAATTTCTTCAACAAATTTGGTCACCATGGCTTGAGATCACCAACAGGACCAGCAGTCCAGTTCAACACCTTCTCACCCGGCCTCAAGTAAATACTTCTATCATGAGGCAACTTACGTGCCAATCCATTCAGAACTTGATGGAAGGCATCTCCCGCTTGAGCAGGTTGCGGGAAAAGCATTGCTTGCTTCATTGAAGGGTTCGCGAGCAACCTCTGTTTCCTCAGTATTACTTCTGGAGGAATTGAAGTAAGAATGGTGTCCAAGTTAGGCACATCTTTCTCATCAACATAAACGCCGATATCTTCCCATGGGATTGCGTCAGCAAAGGGTAAAACGATATCATCTGCTATAATGACAGGAATGCAACCAAATATCACTGCCTCTACCAATCTCGGACTCCATGGTGCCCAGCCAAGCGGACATAGACAAAATACTGCTCGTTGCATGTCTTCATAGTATGTTGTTGGGTGCTCTGTTGATATGTCAAAAAGTGGATTGTCTTTGAAGTTCTCCCACACGGCTGCTCGCGCACCTCTGCCATCACAGCCATTTCAGGTGATTTGCATAAATTTTTACCATGCGAAAAATCAGCAAAGAGACGACTAAACTTGACATAGCTATTCTAATGTAACACAATGCAAGTAACTTTTATCTGAATATTCTTTTCTTTTGAAAATGATAACCGGGATTAGGTCATGTGTTGAGGACATTCTTTCCTACAGACAAGTTTCATCTGAGTGGTTCAAGAAATGGATTTAAACCATGAATGGTAAAACAGATGTAAGATATATGACAACTTGGGAGTATCAAAATGTGACATACCTTGCATAGTAGCCTCCTTCCGGATCATTTCCCACATCATAAAATAATCCTCGGAAGTAAACAAAGATAGATCGAGGGGTTTTCTCAGGAATCAAGTGGGCTTGCATTTTCTGTGGAGGGGCATATGGAGGAATTGTGATTGAACCTTCATTTAGGCAAACGTGATTTCGTTGACCAAAAGTTTGCACCAATGTAGCCCGTTGAAGCAGAGGAAGAATTCCTCTTTCAATGGCTTTCTCTTCCTGAAATATTATATGTATAGAACAAACCATTAAATGACAATCAAGAAGGAAAAAAGAAAAAAAAAAAAAAAAACTTAGCCAGAAAATAAGAGCCCCACAAAGCACTAATCAGTAGTATCAGTTGAAAGTTTGATGCCACGCGAAAATTCAAGGGAAGATCACTAACTTAAGGAAAATACAAAATTTGATTTTCAGATTCTGAAAGAATGAATTGAATATGCATACACACTCTTAGTGCTGTTGAGAGAACATACAACTTAGTCCTCAAGATAAACTTAAAAACTATGTATTTTAGTACTACATAGTATATTATCCAAAATTACAGGGACTACGTATTTATGAATTTCAAAAGAATATGTACTATGTAGAAACTATGTTAATATGATCTAACCAAAAATGTAGCAGTGAAAGTTACGTAAGAAATCCAGGATTATCAATCTCATTTTCCAAACAATTTAAACATACCCGTACTTCCCTGCTTCATAAAATCAGATGACTGGAAGCTTTTTTTTATTTATTATTATTATTATTATTATAAAACAGCTTCTCTCCCTAGAGAAAATAACGTGATATGAATCTACTTCACCTGATAATGGAAGCAGGCTCCAAAGTCATGGGGCACTACGAAAAAGTGATCAGCACCTTCAGTCCGATTCCAATAGGGCCAGTTTGAAGAAATCAGCTGGATTGCGCTTCTCATCATTCTTGGTGATTTAAAAGGTAAAGGAAGGCCATTTGGTGTCAAGTCACAAGTCGTGTACACAGGGGTGTAGAACCAATCAGCCTCCTGAGGATTCAGTGTTCGAACAGGGCTTGACAACAGAAAACGATGCATAAAGATCTCAGCAGCAAACATGTGATTGAGGCATCGTGGATCCTTTTGTAGAATTTTCTTGTTGTATTTGCTTGGAAGTTCATAAACGAAAACTTTTAATCTTCCCACAGGATTATCTTCCAAGACATCACCAGCGCTACCTACATGTCATGCAATCCAATCTCACTAAGTCTTCTACATGGTACTTAACAGAGAGCTAAACATTCTTATTAACATGCTAATCATAGTATATGCAGATAAAACTTCAACATAAAGAATAAAGACCCATTTTGGTCCTTCTCTTGTTTTAACCTTTACAAGATGTCAACTAGAACAAACAGAAGCTCATTGAGTAGATGAAGATAAATGAATGCATCAGGGGCCCCTATACTTGGCCAGATAATTCGATCGGCCCACTGAACTTTGAAGCTGATTAGCCCTCTGAATGGAAGTGAAATGATTAAACCCCCAAGTCCTACGTGGCAGAGCAAGGTGAAGTTTTGGAAAAGTTGAAGCGAATATAACTTTAAGCAAGTTCGGGAAGCTAATAGGTTACTTCAACCAACTTCATAAAAGGTAACTTCAAGAAAGTTTAAGGGCCAATAGGTCACTTTTCAAGGGACTAATGAGACATCTCCAAAGATTAGGATGTCAACCTGGTTATTTGGCGAAGTAAAGGGGAGTCTTAAGGTACTAAGCCAAAGACCTTATATTCTTTATATGTATACCTCCGCTCCTACCATATTCACCTGTAAGTAGGGATGTCAAGAACTCCATCCAGTTATCAAGTTATTCCTAAGATAATTTTAGTCATTCTACTCAGATATCTGTGTCCAAAGTTGTGTAAACATGTTCCGCATTTAGGATAAATCTCATACTATCCTGACGAGCACCATATACTTATGCTTCAAATCTAATTATTGTCTAATCAAACCCCTTATTAGCATCTAATCAACTATATCCAAACAAGGATTATCTCGGAATTATCACAAGTCATTCGAGTTCAAATTGCATGTTATAGAACTCAAACAGTACCAGAATACTTAACCACCTAATATCCAAGGACGAAATGGTGGAAATCAGAAAAATGGAGGAACTGGATTGATAACACCTACAGCTTAATCAATGACTGAAATAGGTAGCCCTTACATACTCTAAAGCAATCCGTGGAGTTAACATGAATTCTCATACTTTGGATCAGTGTTTCAAAACTGGACAATTAGTAAACTAAACAAATGGAATTACCTATGATCTTGGCAAACTGAAATTGAATAGTCAATTGGTAACCTCAAAGAACAATGTCAACTAGAAAGATTAAACTTTTTGAACTAGTGTTTAGACCATGTAAAAAAAAAAAACTAAACCCTGAAATCTATGATTGAGTTTCAATTCAAGCAGATCCCAAAAATTTCGGTATTCAAACTTTGATAACCAATGGATCAAAACCCTAAAATCTAGCTACTGGACATCCGAAAATCGAAATACAAAAACCCAACAAACCCATTGAAATGAGAGCTAAACAGATGTTAAATCTACCAAAATAAAGAGATTAGAAAGCTGACCTGAAATTCTCTCAGTGGGTTGACTCCTGCCCAGCTTCAAAGCAGCAACATTCGATACAAAGACAGCATACCATAGAATTCCAATGAAAACCCACTTCCAAATCTCCATTACTTACTACCTTAACCTTAGATTTCGAAAAAAATCTATGGAAGAAGAAGGAGAGGAGAGTTGCAGAGGAAATGAGAAAGGAGGAAATAGTTTTAGCTACAAAAGAGGAGGAAGAAGTTGAAATGTCACCATAAGAAGTAGTTGCAGAGGTTTCTTATTACAAAATGAAGAGATTGATGGAGAAGGCGAAGCAAATATGGTTGAAGCAGCAGATTCTTCAAGTTTTTTCAAATTACTCAAATTTCTTCAAATGTTAACTTTTTAATTAATATAATTAAATTTAATTTGTGAGTTTGATGGAAAGTCCACCTCATTACCTCATTCCAGCTTTGCATTCTTCACCCATCATCAACCTTTACTTAAGCATCATTCATACTTATTATACTTTTTCTATTACCAAAAACTTAAAATCAAATATTAAAGGTCCTTGCATTTCGTGAGTTTGTAAGATTTAATACATTGGAGTATTTGGTTATTTATGTTTTGATCATTCTATCCGTAATTACCCCGTTAGTTAAACATGGATATGTAATTTAATTAAAGTATCATTATTAAGTGTAATATATGTCTCGCCATTAAGAGTTGATACTAGTGGTATAAAGGTGTGAGATTCGAGTTTCCACTACGTTAAAATTTGACTTTTATTATTGAGTGATCTGTAGATATCAGTGTAAACTTTCATCGAGACATGTGATTTACCCTGATGTTGTGAATTGATAGACCTACCCGTAACTAACATGTAAAATTTCAAACATAAACGAATAACATTTTAATAATCCTCTTTTATACCGATACTAACTTTTCTTGTTAATACTTATAGAACTTAATGTGAGAAAAAAAAAAAAACATAAAATTAAAGTCAAAATGATCAAGGAGGTCAAATGCTTTTTTTCGTCCTATTTTCTTACAATTTTTTTAAGTAAAAATCCTTTTTTGTTTATCATTTTAAAATTTTTGTATTTTTCTCGATGTTTTAAAACCCGAACTGGATACTGGATCTGATTTATAAAAGGTCACGGGACTTAGTTCAACCTTAAAATCCGAGATGGTCGAACTGGATGGTGTAATAAATAAATACATAAAATATTAATTATAGATTGTTAATTTAAATTTAATTTTAGAAAAATTTATCAACTAAATAAAATTTAAGTGAAAGAATTTCATAATTAGCTATTTTTAGCTATATTACATTTGTTAATAGATGGAAGAAAAAAAAAGTAGATGTTATCCCACATTGATTAGAAATAGATGGAAATATTAAAAATTTCTTTTATAAATAGAAGTTAGACTATTCAATTTAAAGAGAACCAATTTAATGGGCTAATGGTGATTATTATTGAGGCTCAAGCCTGATATAATTATTTGGAGTTTAGTAAATTTTTTATTTTTTTTTAGGGAATAATAGAAAACTGGGGTCAATCGGGTTTTCGGTTTAACCTCTGGTTGCGAGTTCAACCTTTGTTTGATTTGGGTTGTTGAAAGTTTAAAAAATCAACTATAAAAAACCGGCTTTCAATTCGAGTCCCGATCCGACCACCCGATTCGGTCCGGGTTTTAACACATTGATTTTTTTTGGCTCAAATTATTTATTCTTACAAACATTGTGTCATTTAGTTTAAAAGAAAAATTAACCCTCAAAAAGTGGTGTGGTTTTGATTTTGGAAACAAAATAGGACCAAATTTACAATTTTTGAAGAATTGAATTGTATTGAAGTCATCGTAATTTTGATTTGATGGACAAGAAAGAAGATACTCCATATAGTTATAGGTATTCTATTTCAAATAAATATACCATATATATAACTTGCTTTATTTTTGTATATTATATGTATTTAGAAGATTTAGATGTATTCATGGTATTGCTTCTTTAGAGAATATTCATTTTCTTCTACTCTCTCCAATTTAAATACTATTTCGTTTTTCATAAGAAAAATAAGGCCTTGTTTGGGAACAAGCTGATAGCGGTTAGCTGTTTTAATTAGCTGTTAGTTGTTTACCGTTTTGCATTAGCTGTTTTGACTAGCTGTTTGTAAACACGTTTGGTAAAATTTAGCTGTTTGTAAATTAGTTGTTTGGGTAAAATGACAACTAAGGACATTGATATTATTGTATAATATATGTAGTTAAAAGCTTAACAAATATTATAAAGTCTTTAATAATATAGAAAAATAAAAGAAAAAATAGAAAATAAATAACCAATTCATATTAAATTACATAATTGTAGCTTACAAACCACATTTCAAATAATAATAAAGTTACATAATTATATCATTAATCCATAAACAAAATATTAATACATGTTTTTTTTTAAAAAAAGTCATAAATAGAAGTTGCTAAAAAATATTAAATCTAGTAACTTAAAGAAATAGTGGAAATAGATAATTTTTAAAAAATATTAAATAGAGAAGTTGTAAAATAAAGTAAAAAATATTAAATAGAGAAGTTGTAAAATATTAAATAGAGAAGTTGTAAAAAATATTAAATAGAGATGTAAAATTAAAAGGGTAAATGAGGGTATTTTAGTCATTTATAAAAAGTAGAAGAAAAAGTTAATTCAAAAAGCTCCATTTAGGAGCTTTTTTAAAAAGAGCTTTTTGGGTTCAAAAAACTCTCCCAAAAAGCTCTTTACCAAACAACATAAAAATGGTTTAAAATGCTAATTGAGCTCAAAAAGCTATTTTTAGGCCAAAAAGCTTTTTGCCAAACACACCCTAAGCCATTCCGGTTTTTTCTTTTAATAAAAATAATTAGTATAAGTAATAGTTTTCCGAATAAATTTTAAAGTGCTTTCAAAGCATGGTACACCTTTAATTATTAATTAAATTTTATATTTTTTTATTATACTATAAATAGTTTTCGTATATCAACCCGCAATTACTCTTTTAAACCATGTTTAAGCAATTACATTGAGAATAGGTAATAGTGGGTCTAAAAAGTATATGTATCTGATTGATTCCAGTGTCATTCCTACATTATTCTATCACATTGACTTCTTAACCATTGATTTGTAATAACAATCAGCTCCTCAATCATAATGTATCACGGTTATCCTTCATATGTGTCTATACTACGCATAAAAATATTTTAGTTGTTAATTTAGATTATTTTAATCTAACTAACTGACAGAACTGATATAATCATTTATAAATTGATTATCAAAATTATTTGATCTCTTATTTACAGTTTAGTCATGATTATACTTCATATCTACTTTTATTGTCGCACTTTTAATGTGCCGGACGTAGTTAGAGTTACCAAAAATCCAAATCAATGAGGTAAATAATAATTAAATCATAACTTGGGTTAAATTACAACTAGATTTAATTGTTTCGGATGTCATAAAAGTTTGCTTATTTTTCATGAACGGTCATAAAATTTTAATTTGTCCCAATAAAATCATAAAACTTTAATTTTGTCCCAATAAAATCATATTGACCAGTTTCCAGCCAACCACTCTCCGAAAGTGATGATATGACAATAATTTTATATTTTTTGTGACACATCAGCGACACGTGATCACCATATTGCAAATTAAAATATATTTTTTAATAAAAAAACTTAAATTAATCCAACCTAACTCAATATTATATATAGCCAATTAGTTTTAGAGGTCACAAAAGTTTCTAATATCTCTCTAAATGGTCACAAAATTTTCTAATAACTTTCTAAATGGTCACAATAGTTTCGAATATTTTCTCAAATAGTCACAAATCTATAGCTAATTACTTTTAAAGTCACATAAGTCTCAAACATCATCACTTCCGGCAAACGGTTGGCCGGAAAACGGTCAATGTGATTTTATTGGGACAAAATTAAAGTTTTATAATTTTACTGGGACAAATTAAAGTTTTATGACCGTTCATGAGAAATAGGCAAACTTTTGTAACTTCCGAAACAATTAACTCATTACAACTATTATACCTTAATGTTTTTAATGGTTAACTGATTATAGTATGTCATATGTACTATATTATCCAGACATTATAATAAGGTACACTTTTATATAAAAATAAAGTCCAAGTATCATCCCTCAAAAAAAAAAGTCTAAGTATCACAGTGCAAATGCAAGTAAAATTGAGGTATCATAATTATAATTTACCCATTTTGGTTGCGTTTAACTGGTTTTCATAATGGATATTTAATGAGCCCGATCGGAAGTGGGACAAAATGATGCGAGTTGGGCTATGTTTTCAGATTGAGGCCCACCTTTAACCCAATCAGAGTTTCACAAAGGATTTTTCACTAATTTTGATAGAAATTTTTAAGAGTTTTACAGAGACTTTCACAATATTTTACTCAAGTTCCATACCATTTTCTAAAAATATTTTAGAAATGTACCAAATCTAATATTTTTGAATGGTTTTAAAATTTATTTTTTGTGTTTGATCGAAAATTTGAGCAGCTGAAGCTAAAGCTTTCGAAGTAACAGAAAGAATATTGTTTTTCTAGATCCTAAAAGCATGTGTTTTTCGCTAAAACAAAATGCATGCTTTTAGAAAAAGTGTATATTAGAACCATAGAAAAAATGACTTTCTTTTTACTTATGAAGAAAATTGATATTAATTATTTTTTATTATTTTTTTTAAAAGAAAACCTTCCATTTTAAGTTATAATATCATGTATTTTTGATATTTTTATCGATCAACTTTTTTCAACTTTTAAAATGTATTTATCAAACGCTTCTTAACATTTTCTTTAATATTTACCATTTTAATAATGAATTGGCCCTATACACTTCTGTACTTGCCATATTTGGTAATAAATGTTAATAATAATGAAACTAACACAATAAGGGAGGAGTAGCTTGTTCTTTTGCATATATCTTGACGTTGATGGAACAAGCTAACCATAATACATAAATGCTGCTAATTGCCCATTTCTTTCCAACCACATTTTTCAAATGCTTTCGCATTTAGATCCACCAAAATAATTAATAAGGTGGACCTATAGGTTTTACCTAAACATATTCTATATAATTTGTTTGAATCTACTTTTTATTTCCAAGACAATAAAAATAATGTGTTTGCTAACCATTTGAAAAATTGAAAAATTAATATGTTTTTCTAAAGGAAAGGATTTGTATTGTGTTATTGTTTAAGGTTGACTTAAACAGTTAATGTGTCAAGTCATTTAAATTAGATTTGATATTTAAATTTTAGTTCATAGACCCTGTTCTTTTGACTAAACTGAACTGAGTCGAATTGAATTGAGCTGAACTTAAATGAATTTGCTGAATAGAATAGAAATTGCTAAACTAAACTGACATTGATGAATTGAAGTGAAATTTTTGAATTGAAATTGTTGAACAAAACTAAATTTAAAAGATAGCTTACAAATAGGTCCATACATTGCTAACTTTTATTGTTTTTTTTACAAACATAGCAAATTAACAATATTTTACTAATAATTACTAATTGGTAGTAGCCGAATTGGTACACTTGTCAATGCATGAGTGAGGAGTCCATAGTTTAAATTTTGCTCCTTGTAAATTTATTAAAAAAAAACATATTTTACTAATGTAATTTTTTTTTTTATCGATTGATGATGTAAAATCTTTTGAAAGTGTAAATCAATTGATCTTTTTTCAGTTTACCACAAAAAAAAAGTGATCTTTTTTCAACAAAAAATAGTAGATTTATTTACTTGTGAATATAAGAAAACAAATGATAATATTTTTAAACTTTTCTCTTTTATATGAAATATAAATAGAGTTATGAATAATTTTTTAATTGAGTAACCAAAAATAATTTTTCAATTGAATAATTTTTGGTTTAAAGCTCATAGAACATCTTTGTGGCATAAATTTACACTTCCATGAATTACATCTAATTTTGAGTATTACACCATCTAATTTTAGAGAGCTCCTTGAGAGTCTCTTTCTCCAGCTCCTAACTTCAACTTTTATTAATATTTTATAATTATGTGACATCTCTCCTCTCTTTATTAGCAAACGTACTAATGAATGTTGGGAGCAAACACAAATTCCACATTACTATAGTAAATAAATCTTATAAGGTTTATAAAAAGTATTCAACACTTTAATTAGTATGAGACATTTTGGAACCATGGATACCCAAAGAGAAAAACTGTGTTGGCTTGGTCCAAGGTGGACAATATCATACTAATGAGATGTAGTAGTGGGGGACACAGTCAATAGAGAATCAATTTAATCATAAATAATATTTTAGAAGTTAGAATAAAGAGTATTGTTGGAATTGATAAGTTAGATCATCTCTAAATAACTAAAAGTTAGTATTTTATATTATTTTTAGAGAGGAGACTAAAATACTCTTGGTGATGCTCTTAGCCACAATAATTCTAAATGACTCCTTCCATTTTAACTCTAAGGAGCCGTTTGGTTTATGAAATAGAATGAAATTGAATAGAATAGAATGAAATAACTATTCCATTAAATAGATTATGAATAGATAAAATAGATATTTGTTAGGAATATAAATTTCTTTGTTTGAAATAAATATTTTTTCCTTCAATTAAGAAATAACTATCCATCCACTTTTGATATAGTTATTTCATGGAATAACTATTACGTGTTTGAAAAATCCAACCACACATAGGAATTTGAAATAGGTAAAGAATATCTATTATATTCATTGCTATTTTTTGGCTATTCCACGAATCAAATGACACCTAAAAGAAAAGTATATATTGGTTTACATTCATTGTATTGAGATCTACGAGAAATTTTGCTATACTCTTGTGCATTGCGCTGTCAACAAAGGCTTGTAACTAATTTAAAAGGTAGCTTAAGTAAACAAGATTCTTTTGTATATTAAAGATGCAATGTCCCAAAAAAAAAAGAAAAAAAAATACAATATTGTAGCTTTCCAAGATAGTAAATGCGAGATATTTAAATCATGACTCTAATACCATGTCAACTAAGAGCTAACTAATTTCAATAGGTAGCTCAAGGGAATAGAATTTTCTTGTATATTCAAAAAGTCATATTGCTTTCAAATTTGCAACGTGGAACATTTAACATGTCCTCGTAACACATATCCAATTAAACAATAACACTTGGTAATATTTTTTTTAACACCATTAACCTCACTTGAATTAGTATATATCGCTCATTTAGTTGTCAATCAAACTTTTGTGAGAGATCCATTAGATTTCATTACATTAATGTGATGATGATATAGCTAGCAACGGTACTGGTGGCGTGAGAAATTGACTGGTTTTCCATTTATGCATTGAATGATATTAGCTAGAGATTAGTATTATTTGTTTGTCCTGAAGTGAAAATGTAGATAGAAATATCAATACGCACATTTTTAAATTATTTTCTATGTTACCGAAACAAGAATTATTTTCTATATATACATACATACATGTCCACCTCAGTTCAGTTAAGAATTGAATGAAATTTTAGATTACTCAAGCGGCGGAAAATTTCAGTATTTCAGGCAAAACTAAAGAGATCTGATCGACGATGAAGAGTTCATCATGTGCAGATCAAGCCATTTCTGACAACATTAAAGAAGAAAAATTAAGCAAATGTAACGAAATGGAAACTACAAAACTATCTTCATTCAGAGCCTCTCTTGATACACAAGAACCCTCCTCTAAGGTACTCTTTTTTTCTTTTATTTTCTTCGATCAGAAATTAAAACAAAACGAATTACCGACGAAAATACTCAGTTCATAAATATCTTTAATTTTTACTAAATTTTCAGACATGATCTGATCCTCCCTTGATACATTAGTTTGCTTCACCTGTTTTTTTTTTTTTTCGATTTTGCCTTTGTTTTTCTTGTTAAATTCTTTTTGATTAATCTGAAATTTTTGAAAGTTAGTTTCAGTGATCTATTAGCTCCCATAATTTACTTGAAATAATACATGTTTTAACTTATTGACTCATTGTTTTGCTAAATAAACTTAATAGCCAAACAAACTTAAAAGAGACTAATGAGACTAAATATATCATGCATGTTTTTCGAAAATTCTTTTTGTGTTCAAACTTATCTTAGTTCATTTGTATAGAACAAGTATCATGCATGTTTAAACTAGTAATATTATGTCAAAGACTAAATATAAAGAGACATTGTTGAGCTTTAAGTATCAGTTGTCAAGTTTTTAGTTTAATCGGTCAATTGACATGATATGAGAGTTTCTATGATTAAAAGTTCTGAGTTAGAGTCCTGAAAACCTATGACATATCAGTGTTGGATTATGAAAACAGGGAGTAGATGATGGGACATTAAGAAGATTTCTAAGAGCTAGAGATTTAGATATAGACAAGGCTTCAACAATGCTGATCAAGTACCTCAAGTGGAGAAAAGAATTTGTACCAAATGGTTCAATTAGTCCATCTCAAGTTTCAAATGAAATAGCTCAGAATAAAATGTTTCTTCAAGGCTTTGATAAAAAAGGACGCCCTATTGCTATTCTTTTGGCAGGCAGACACTTTCAAAATAAAAGTCTTGATGAATTCAAACGTACGTAACATTCAAACCCATTAACAATATATCATACTTTGAAATATCTGATTAAAAGAAGCTAGTAAATTCACACCTTTTCTTTTATATACAGGTTTTGTCGTCTGTGTTCTCGATAAAATATCCACAAGGTAACTTAGTTTTCTGATTTTTTTTTATTTTTTTTACTATAGAGTCCTATTTGGTTGTTGTGGTATCGAAATGTTATTATTTCGCTCTTGTAATACTTTTGATCTAATATTACTAAATCATATCATACCGGCTCAAGTGTTACTACTAATTTAAGACCACTGCAATGGGCCAAATGTGTAATCAAAACGTGAAAATACACATATTTTGGATACATGAGAGCCACTATAGAATTTTAATTTCTTTTTATTAAGTTTGAATCCCTAAATGTGGTCCAAGAAAACCAATTGGCCTTTTGAACTAAACAAATATCTTGTTAACCTTTTAACTTGTTTAAAGTAACATAATTAACTTTCTTAGAGCACTTGCTAGAGCAAAGATGATTTAGAGAAAACGCCAATATATGTAATTTTATATTCAGAAGGCAAATAGATTAATATGTTCTAACCAAATCCTTAATAGGTCAATCTAATAAATTCAATCAACCAATAAATCACAAGTTTAGAAGTGTAATAAGAAATTCAGTCCAACTTTTTAGTAATTAATTATATATTTTTACTATATAAATTTTGTTATTTAATTTCAGCATACCGGAAGGAGAAGAGAAATTTGCAGTAATAGCAGACCTTCAAGGCTGGGGTTATGCAAATTGTGATATCCGTGGATATCTTTCTGCTCTTTCCATTTTGCAGGTACCTCATTTTTACTTTTACAAATGGTACCAAACAATAGTATAAGTGTTCGCTTACACAAAATACATGAATTTAAAAAATATAAATCAGCCAAGTATAATGTTCATAAAAGAAACTTGTGTTCTATGTTTCTAGCTATTAGTTCCTCCAACAATTGCTATCTTTTTGGTACTTTCAGGACTATTACCCGGAAAGATTAGGGAAGTGTTTTATTGTGCATGTACCCTACATTTTTATGGCAGCCTGGAAAATCATTTATCCTTTTATAGATAACAATACTAAGAAAAAGGTAACTATGTTCCCCTTATTAATAATGGATTCTTATGGAGATAGTATAGATGTATATATAGTTAAGTTTTGATTAAATTACATTTTTGCATAACAATATATATAGATAGTATTTGTGGAGAACCCGAAGCTGAAATCCGCTCTTCTAGAGGATATTGATGAGAGCCAAATACCAACCACATACGGAGGACATATGCCATTAGTTCCAATTGTCGAATTGTAACTTTTGTATTGCACGCAAGCGACATTGGTGGGGGACTGGACTGTCCAAATGAATTTGACTTGTTACTTTTACATATACCAATCTACGTTACAACTCGGTGGAGATTAAGTCATCTCAAGATAGAATTCCAATAGATCTTAAATCTAATGGCGACTGATATGAAATTTATGCCGCCTGTTATTAGGATTATGTGAATACAATATGCAACTTTACATGAGTCATGTTTGCATTCTCAAGTTTGAACGAACAAATAAATGTACCTTGTATTATTTGTAGTGGAAAAAATAACTTGCACCATCAAGCATTTAAACTACATAAGCTAGCTTCAGTTTTTTTTTCATCCAAATATTACTTATTTCTTCTTGTGGTAGCCAATTACTTATATATTACGATCCTTAACTATTGAAGACAAAATTTAAGCAAGCATATACAATTATTTCTATTTATAGTACGTATCACTTTTTCTTGCGCATGGAAATTGTATTAGAGGCAGATTACTTGATTCTCTCGATTCTTCTCAAAGTGGATGACGTCAGGATAAAATGCATGAGCAATGAGCGGTAGTAAAAAATGAGAGTGAGGTGGTGTCGAGTTGGATTTAAGCAGATGAAATGAGGCCCACTCCAAATTCATATTAAATTGGTTACACCTGCTGGAATAGAACTCATAATGTTTTTTATGAAGCAATAATAAGCTACAAAGGTTCACAGGCCTTATAGGAATTAAAAAAAAAAGGAATAAAAACAAATTTGAGGCCCAAAAATAATTGATGTAATCTCCAACAAAAATTCCGGCCTTTTGGACTTCAAACGGGGGAATTCTCACTTTTCATAAAATAAAGAAATAACTGATGTAATCTCCAAATAAATCCATTTGTGTTTGGATTTCAACATCTAACGGATGAACTCGTAATATAAGTAACAAGGATAGACTACGGCATTATTTGTCTTTGAATTACGGAGTTTATTTCTCTACCCGTGTGCATGTTTTGATAAAAGTCATGGAACATTTGCTAAAGAATTGAGCGTGTTATTGTACAACGAGAAAGTCAAAGAATCTTTCACAGTCCACATAACAATATTTAAAGGGGTCTACCAACTAGTGATCACCGTATAATGCTAGGCAAACAATATCTATAGACGAAAAAAAATGCAGAAGTTTGACACTCTGAGTTCAAAATGAGTGTGTATCAGAGAAGTTAGTATGGTCGGGTTACAGCTGCATCATTTACACATGAATGCTTCTTTGCATTTGAGTAGAAATGTGCAATCGTCTGGACTGTCTTTTGTTCGGAACTCTGAAAAATACATTGTTTTAATACAACATGCTAACAAAGAATAAGGATATGTCATGTCTGGAAATAAATGTCTAAAACATGCCTTTTGTAACTCTGTAAAATAATATTGCTTACCTCTCTCTCTCTCTATATACGATCCAGTTTCCTTGTAAAAATAGAATTTGAGGACAATTTTTAACTTTGAGAGCATATGCTAGATCTTTCTCGATATTGATATCTAGCTTCAACAGACTGTTTCAAGAGAATCGCAAGATCAATATAACCAAATGTTTACATGGATCAACATTCTATAAGATCCAATGCACTTATTATATGCCATAAACTAGGGAGTAACCAATATCAAGTATATCCTAGATAGCATTTTATATTTCTAAAGTTGTTAAAGATATTGAAAACAACAAGCAACATAAACTTTGATAATAATGGACAGTGTCTCGACAAAAAAATCGATGAGAATAACAGCAAATTTTGGGTGATGAATGGACGAAAAAAGGCGAGAAGGATTTTGGCATGTCAATACTCTCTAGGGAGCACATAGTTCGTCAATCACTAGACCAGAACTTATATTCCAAAGACAATTCACGGCCCATTCAATTGACGGATTGTTTTTACTACCAATGGGCTGTATTCAATAAGATGACAATTTTAGGCCGAACAGATTTTTTCTTATTGAAGTTTAACTATCTCGTATCCGAGACAATATTCCCGACTCATCTAGTTTTGAGTCGGGAAGCTTCTTTTGGAAGGAAAAACTCTCCCATCAAGTATTTTAATCACTCCAGTGTTCACATCTTTTGGACCCGTCCCTATTTCAATGGTGAAGTATTTAATTTTATTAAAGACATATAGTATAATTAGTTATTCCATTAGAATACCAATTGGTATACTCACACATTTGTCAGTGGAGAGATTCGGGTTCGAATCATGCTAATTTATAAAAAGAATATTTATTATCATGAAATACATTTATATGTACTATTTGCCTTTAATTTGCATTGAAAGACTTTTAGTTTTTATTATTAATTTTATAATTTAACCAGCTCTAACAAAATATTTACCAAATGAGAAATTTGATATAAATTTAAAGCATTTTCAATTTGATTAAGAAAGATGTTTTATTCATAAAAATATAATTTTTAATTTAGAAAAAATATAATATTTACCAAATGAAAAAAAAAACATCAATACATATCCCGATCCGTTTAAACCGACACTGAGACAAGTTTCAAAGAAAAACTCTCTTCCATTGCAGTTGTTTATACTAATTCATCTGGTTTAGCAATTAATCATACTATGAAATATAACAAATAATAGAAGAGAAGTACCTGTTTTAAGTAAAAATACACTATTTTGCTGCTTCTAAAAAAATAAAATGCATTTTTACATAAGCACGTACACAAAAAAAGTATAATTTAATTTCTATCCAAACACTAAACTGTCTACTTTTAAAACTCAAAAACACAGCTGCAATGCACAGAAACAAACTCTCTACATCTGATAACTAACGATATAGTTTCTTTCAAATTATTAATTAGCAAAATTATAAAAAGAAAAAAAGGGAAGAAAGGAAGGTAGAAAAATAAAATAAAAAATTAGATAAAATGAAGAGAAAAAAGGACAAGTATACTGCACAGATGTAATGCCAGGGCAAGCCAAGCTGAGGATCAAACGTACTGTAAGCATCTATCAACACGTGACGTGTCGTTATCCAATTCGATAAGCAGGACACTGTTCAGTTGACCAAAATATATTTAATTTTTATTATAACATTTTTCTGAAGAAAGTCTATACTATTATTTTGAAAAGATTATTTAATTTGGTGGGAAATTCTTACAGTTTTAGGCATGCATTTAAAGTTGCCATTCATAATTGGCCACGTCCATTCATATGTACAAGTGTCAGTTTTTCATCCAGAAAAGTTAATGTTTACGCGGAGGCGTAGGTATATTGGGAAGCAGCTGATTATGACACGAAATAGTAATTTTTTTTTTTTGGTGAAGACAATTAAAAGGTAATTAAAATTATCGTTATAATTTTCTGGAAAATCAAGTACTAAAACCAGGCTTTTTCAAACCTTCGGTAGCTGATTTGAGCTCAAGCACCTTATATTTTAATTTTTTATCTTCCTCCTGGCCGAGGAGTACTGCTTTTTTTGTTTTTGTTTTTATTTCATTTTTTTACCATTTTATTTAATAATATAAGAAAAACATATAATTATACACAAATTATAGTGTATCATGAAGTGTTTACTAATATACATTAATTTTTCCAATATATATAAATGTACTACACTTTACGAAAAGAAAGAGAACACAGAGAAAAAGAACTGTGCTTATTTTATTTTTTTTGAAACAGCACAAGTTAAAAACTAATTACTATTTAATCCTTAAAATAAAGTTTCAGATGCTCAGACTGTTTTTTCTAAGGTTATTGAACTAAATAGTTTCATAATGCATCACTAAAGATTGTTATCATGTTAAGATGGGAAACTTAAAGCTAATCCAGTTACCAATTATTTTATTAACTGTAAGTTTTCATTTATGTTAATTGTTCTTCAATTTTGGACCAAGAAAGAAAAAAACTTGGATCAGCCCTGCTCTGAAAAAATTCCTCAATATGTCTTGTTTAACATAGTAGGAACGTAACAGGTGTTTGAAGAAAAACTTGACAAGTCTTGTACGGACTGCTAGCATTAACATTATATTATATTAAAGGCCTAAACTTGCAGAAAAAGAACATGTGATAGTAGGAACGGACTGCTATCGTTATGTTTTTCTGGAAAACCAAGTACTAAAATAACAGGCTTTTTTCAGAGCTTCAGCAGCTGACTTCAGCTGAACCACCTGACATTTTGATGTACTTTTATTTATCTTCCCCTTGGCCAAGGAATAGTACCTTTTGTTTTTGTTTTTTTCTCTTTTTGATCCCTTTCTTTAATATTATCATTAATTCAATTACTATTTAATCCTTAAATAAAGTTGCAAGAAGCTCAGACTGCTTTTTCCAGAGGTGTATTATTCTTAATTTTATTTGCAAATTTATACAAAATTTAAAGCATCTGAACAAGTTTAGATATTGTTGTCAAAGTTGCAATCAATTGTATGAATCCAACTGTTAGATTTCCCATATTACTTTGATTCAAAAGTTATAAAATGCCTTTTATATATGTGATGTTAGAGAATTATCATTCTTTACACTACAATATCTTTTATTCACATTGTATCATAATTTTGTCTTCAATTTTAAATGTCATATTAATATTTGTGTTAGTGATATTTCGAAATTTCCAAGCAATTATTATACATGATTATACAAGCTTAAACCCCATTAATTAATTTATTAGATGTTTTGTTGTTTGTGAACAGCCTTTTAATAATGTAGCAAATATTGTTGGTATAATTGGGATGTATTTCCTATTGCTTTAATGGCTATCCAATTATATATGCCATGAAAGTTTTAATTCATCATTAGGCGATTAAGCATTTTAAGGCCTATGAAGATATATACTCTTTAGTAAATTAGAGAATAGAAAGGTTTTGGGTGCAGTAAGTTTAAGTCATTTAAGTGTCATTTCCTCTATTTTCTTTGTACTACTTTTATTTCAATAAAAAAAAGTTAAACAACTTTTGTTCCCTATAGGATAGTGAAACTATCACATGTAATATTTTTCCATTTTACAAGTAGAAATACTATGGACCATCTCGAAAAATTAGGAAGACCCTCTTCATGAGGTTTCTGTACTACTAGTTAGGATTTTTGTCGTCCTGGTGATGCGTTCGACTTTCCAAAGCAAGATTACTGTAGTTCGGTACAAATCAATGGCTCACAAATGTGACACTCTCTGCGAAAACTTGAAAATAATAGACGAAGGACAATAGTGCTCAAGATTGATGAGCATGAGACTAGTGTGGATGAAACTTGGAAGAAGAAAGCAATTGCGCGATTGCTATCGACAAAGCTAATGAACCTAAGATCCACGTCCAACACGTTCAATTCGATGTGAAAAACAAATAAGGGCATCAAAGTCCATGACAAAGGTTGTGGGAGATTTCTAATTGAATTTGAATGAGAGCAAGATAAGACTAGGGTTTTGGAAGAGGCGCAATGCCACTATTATCACCATTTGGCAACCCTATTGTTCTTAGGGTCGATAATATGTCAGATATTGATCTAAACTTATGCAAATTTTGGCTTCAAGTTCACAATGTTCCAATTAACTGCAGGAACAAATCTACCATGACTAAAATAGTCAACAAAATTGGAAAGAAAATCGATCATTCAAGTTTGAAGAAACGGGCATTGTTTATTCGGGTGAGAGTAAAGATTGATGTAAGAACAAAACTGATCTAGGGAGACGAATCTAACCATTAACACCAAGTGTAAGAGAGAGTAATCAATACGGTGAGAGTGTCGCAATGAGAAAGTTAAATAATATGCTTGTGGCATAATTGAGCACGTAACGAAGATTGTGAGATGTAAACGCCTGAAGGTACAAAATGAAGGGCCTTTTGGAACAAGAGCTTCCGAATTACGATCATATATTCATTACTTATTTTATTTTTTTTGAAACAATATACATTACTTATTTTTATTATTTATCAAACAATTATATCATTAATATATAATATTTATCACTTAATTAACTAATATTTATTTTCTCAAACAATATATTTTCAATCTTATTAAACAAAGTGTAATTTTTTAATATTGTCACCTCAACAGGAAACTTAAAGCTAATCCAATTAGTGTGTGTTGCTTTTCATTTATGTTAATTATATTCAATTTTGGACCAAAATGAAAAAAGTTTTTTTTGGTGCATGGAAAGAAAAAAGTTGTAACTATAGAGAAACAGTAAGAAAAATGGTAGTTTTTGGAAATTTAAGGAAGAAATATATGAATCTACCAAAGAAAGAAAAAAGAGCTGAGTTACTAAAATTTCATGTGAAAGTAACCTTACTCAAATTTACCAAATTGTTGTTCCTAAAGTTCTATACACACAAGGGGTATAAATGAGGTACACGTGTCAAAATTCCATAGCCAAATGGAACTCCCATGCAAAAGAATAAGGGAACCAAATGACAAAGCATCTGACTAGTTTGATCTTAACTGTCAAAGTCCCAAACCAAACATCACTAATTCCGTTAAGCAAGGGCATTATCGGTATCGGAACAATTAGTAACACTTGTCTTTATATGAACCACTTCCACAACTTTTTCTCAACACAAAATTAAAATAACAGAGCCATGGATCCTGAGGTTTTTACAGCTAGTTTGTTCAAGTGGGACCCTCGAGCTATGGTGTCTCAACCCAACCGCCTCCTTGACGCGGTGGCTGTACCGCTTCAAAAGCCGGCGTTTTCTAATTCAGGCTGGCCGAGGGAGCTGTGTGGGCTAAAGGAGCTGTTTCAGGGTTATGGGGTAAGAGATTATACGGCGGCTAAAATAGCTGAGCTTGGCTTCACTGTCAACACGCTTTTGAATATGAAGGATGAAGAACTCGATGATATGATGAACAGTTTATGTCAGATTTCCCGGTGGGATCTTATTTTTGGGGAGAGGTATGGTGTTAAATCTGCTGTAAGAGCTCAGAGGAGACAGCTTGACGACGAGGATTTGGCTCGCCGGAGACAGATGGTTTCCGGTGAGACTGTTGATGCTTTCTCTCAAGAAGGTGAGTTACAATTCCTCAAATGTTTAAAAATAGAATCATTCTTGTTGTATGACACTAGTGACGTCTCCAAAGGAGTTCGCCTAGCGCCTCACCATTTTTAAGGCCTCAAAATTCCTAGTTTACAAATGCAGGAACAATAATAACTCTTTAGCTTTACGTGATTGTTATTTAATTTTATTTGTTACATAAATTGCTGATGTATAGTTATGATTACGTAAGAAAAATATAACATTATTTTTTGCCTAGAACAATTTGCATTGAACTCCAAAATGTTGAAAACGGACATCTATAACATTAGAATATCATATATGCATTTGTGCTTCCGTCAACTTCATAGAGAAGTAAACTTTTTTATTTGGTTTTCCAGACAAATAACTTATTGTCTTCACTGTATTGTTATTTTTGGGGTTTGATGTGATTTGGTTGGGCAGGGTTATCGGAGGAGCAAGTACAGCAACACAAGGAAGCTGCTGGGAGCGGCGGCGGAGGAATGTGGGATATGGCAGCCGGAGATAGAAAAATCCAGCAACGGCGGAGGAAGGGACGAAAAAAGGTGGCACGTGGCAACGAGGAAATGGACCACGATGACGATAACGACAACGAAGAAATTGAACCCAAGAGACAGCGGGAGCATCCATTCATCGTGACAGAGCCTGGGGAAGTGGCACGTGGCAAAAAGAACGGCCTTGATTACCTCTTCCATCTTTACGAGCAGTGTCGTGAACTCTTAATTCAAGTCCAGAACATCGCCAAGGAGCATGGACATAAATGCCCCACTAAGGTAACCAATCTCATCTCAACCGTTAATTTCACTGTTAACTATTGGACCCCACGATGGATTCTATCTAGTACGGACTGCTATTATAGGCCTAATATTGCAGAGAAAATGTACTTTAAATCTTCAATTAACATGTGATTTTCCTCAGTCCGTAGCATTTGACACATGGCAGACTCAGGCTTTAACAGATTGTTCATGATAATGTATAATAAGACTTTAAGTCCATTTCACACTATTAAATAATCTCATTAGCTTATTTTGTCTTTTATCTTTTGCTTTCCATTTTACTGTTATATTAACATAGTAGCTTGGAAAACCTAAAGCTGGAACTATGGATTTTAACTAAACGCTGAAATCCCTGATAACAATAATCCTGTTAGTAATGTGCTAGTCTAATTTCAATAATCGAGAACAAACACGATTCTAATCTAAAATTTAGTATCATAATCGTATTAACCCAGTTCGGTTAGATTTCATTTTGTGTTTTCGAGTCACATAGACCTATACAGTTACAATTCTAGATAATTCATAACATTTTTGAATTATTAAGTTAACTATTATATTTCTTTACTACTATTTGCATTGGGATGCATTACAGGCAAGATTGATGAGAATTAGTTACTATGGATATATTGTAAAGTCTTATAATTATTATTTATATTTTGGATGTAGGTAACAAATGAGGTGTTTAGATATGCAAGAGATGTAGGAGCAAGTTCCATAAACAAACCAAAAATGCGACTTTATGTGCACTGCTATGCCCTGCATTGCCTAGACGAGCAAACCTCGAATGCATTGAGGATAGAGTTCAAGGAGAGAGGAGTCGGAATAGGAGCGTGGACTCAAGCATGTTACAAGCCTCTTGTGGCCATAGCGGCACGCCAAGGTTGGGATATAGATGCTGTTTTCGAAGGTCATCCTCGGCTAGCCATTTGGTATGTGCCCAACAAACTTCGTCAGCTTTGCCATGCCGAGCGCCATGCCGTTACTGCCTCTAGCTCCGTGTCTGTTGCGCCTGAACACTTTACTTTCTAATTAACCACATTAAAGATTGTGATGTTGGCTGTTAGGGCTTCAATTTCTAACTATTTCTAGACTTGTAGTGCACTATTGGAAGAGTATAAGTTGGTATTAGTTTGATCCGTATGTGATTGATGAGATAATTAAGCTATTAATTTAGAATTTTCGAGCTCCAAGGTTGTATTATTGCTTACATTTGTTAAATTTAAATTGGCAAAAGGATATAATTAATGGTGTGCTTGATTATAAATTGTTATTTATGTTTTCTAAGTAAATAAAGCACAAAGTAAGGATAAATACATTAAAAATATTTTGGGTTTTGGTGCGTGGCTTCGTGCTTTGGGGTGCCAACCTAGTTGGGATTCTGAGTCTTAGTCATTCCCGATCCTCTTTTCTTATTCAAAAAAAAAGGATAAATACATTAAGGGTTTTTGAGCTTATTCATAAAAATGATTTATCTTGTGCATTTTTAGTGCATTTTTATGCTGTCTCAATACCCCATGAACTTGTTTTAAATGATCTATGATTAAGTGAGTTTGTTTAAAGTGATCCATTTGCTTTTAAACTATAGTTGAAATAGTACTCACTTCAACCAAATCTCATTTTTCATTTTTTCTTTTGATGGAACAACCAAATCTCATCTTAGACCGCCACAAAGTACGTAGACGTTAATCATTTTGTACTAAGCAAGTTCAAAAGGTTAATAGGACATTCTTAGATGTATGCTAGCTTGGATATAGGTTTTTAAAGGCTAAATAATGAAAGTTTAACTCTAACCACGTTTGGAATAAAGGTTATTAGGATTGGAGTGGAAGGGAAGGTTATTAGGTGGGAAAGAATTTCGAAGGTAAATTAGTTTAACCATAACTTGGAAGTATTTTATTTCATCTCCATTACAGTTACTTTACTAATTATATTAACCTCTGACAATTATTTAGCCTTCTTTAACCTCTGTACATGTAGACTCAGAATTTTAGGGAGTGAACCATTGTTTGCATCATGTTATCTATTCAGCCACAAAAAAAAAATAACAATTACAAAAGATTATGTTGGCATCTCATCGGTCCATTGTTTGTAATGCATAAGCTAAAAGTAAAAGTATTGCTGTTTCTAACTAGCATAATTTTGTATATGGTTTCCAATATCATTGCTTTTCGGATGTAAAGAGTTTGTGGTTTTGTTTTCTGGGTTTAATTTTTTCTTTTTTAGGTGAAATGTATGATTAAATTTAATGTAATTTTATGCACTTATGACTATTTCAAAACGATTTGCAAAGTAGGATGAAAGATGATTGGTTGGAGGATTGTTTGCAAAGAAGAGAAACAGTAAGAAACTTGCTCAAAAAAAAAGAGAAACAGTAAGAAAAATGGTAGTTTTTGGAAATTTAAGGAAGAAATACACGAATCTACCAAAGAAAGAAAAAGGATCTGAGTAATTAAAATTTCATGTGAAAGTAACATTACTCAAATTTACCAAATTGTTGTTCCTAAAGTTTGATATACACAAGGGGTATAAATGAGGTATACATGTCAAAATCCCATAGGCAAATGGAACTCCCATGCAAAAGAATAAGGGAACCAAATGACAAAGAATCAGTAGTTTGATCTCAACTGTCAAAGTCCCAAACCAAACATCACTTAGCAAGGTCATTTCCGGAACAAAAAATTATTACACTTGTCTTTATTTTATGAACCACTCCACAAAATTTTCTAACACAAAACCTAATAGAGGCATAACCAAACCATGGATCCTGAGGCTTTCACGGCTAGGTTGTTCAAGTGGGACCCTCGACCCATAGTGCCGCAACCCAACTGCCTCCTTGAAGCGGTGGCTGCACCACTTCACCAGCCGCATTTTTCTGATTCAGGCCGGCTGAGGGAGCTGTGTGGGCTTGACGAGCTGTTTGAGGGTTATGGGATAAGAGATTATACGGCGGCTAAAATAGCTGAGCTTGGCTTCACTGTTAACACACTTTTGGATATGAAGGATGAAGAACTTGATGATATGATGAACACCTTATCTCAGATTTTCCGTTGGGAGCTTCATGTCCGAGAAGGGTATGGGATTAAGGCTGCTGTGAGAGCTCAGAGGAGGAGGCTCAAGGTGGAGGAATTTGCTCGCCGGAGGCAGATGGTTTCGGGTGATGCTGCTAACGCCATTGATGCTCTCTCTCAAGAAGGTGATTCAATTACCATTAGCTAGCTCTTAGTGTTTCTTTTCAAGTTCAAAAAGAGGGAATGCTTTCTATTCTGAAACAAATATAAAATAATGTTAAGATGGAGTATATATTTTGGTAACTGCCATGAAGAAATTTTAGAATACATCTTGCGTACCCGCTAGATATTGGACCAATAATTCGATAAAACATCTTATAAGTTAACATTTGAGGTTTATGATTTAGTGTCTATGATTTATTTTGCAGGATATACATTTTTTTTTATTTTTTGACGTAGAATTTTATATAAATTTTTAATAAAAATCAATTTATTATTTTATTACACCATACATGTTAAATTCTTATTAGTTGGTGGCAAGAATGTTATGTGACATGAAAATTATAGGCTAGGTGCATCACGGTTGTATAGTAAAATTATAGGCTAGCTTTGTGATGAACCGGAACATAACATGAAAGTGTTAAATAATATAACCCTTACCTTGTTTTTGGGTGTTCAATGTGTGACTTGATGGAGCAGGGTTATCGGAGGAGCTGGTACAGCAACACAAGGAAGCGGCCGCGGGTGGCGGAGGAGGAAAGTGGGGTATGGCAGCTGGAGATAGAAAAATCAAGCAACGGCAGAGGAAGGGCCAAAAAAAGATGGTAGAAATGGACGACGATGATGAAACCGACGATGACGATGAAAATGAAGGATACAAGAGACAGAGGGAGCATCCATTCATCGTGACAGAGCCTGGGGAAGTGGCACGTGGCAAAAAGAACGGCCTCGATTACCTCTTCCACCTTTATGATGAATGTCGTCAATTCTTAATACAAGTCCAGAACATTGCCAAGCAGCGTGGAGAAAAATGCCCTGTTAAGGTAAACAATCTCATCTCAACCGTTAAATTTAGTGTTAGTGTCTGGAACTCATGATGGATTAGTGGGCTTGGACCCACTGGATTCTATCTTCTGTTCTATTGTTTAACATAGTACCAAGGTAACAGATGTTTTAAGATAAACGTGACAAGTTTTGTACGGATCTGGCATTATAGGCCTAAAATTGCAGAGAAAATGTACTTTAAATCTTAAATTAACATGTGAATTTTCTCAGTCCGTACCATTTTACATATGGCAGACTCGTGCTTTAACAGATGGTTCATGATAATGTATCAAGATCCTCTATTAAATTCTTGTTAAATACTGTTTCTACTGCTAAAACATCTCCAAAGATTATCTTTTGCTTTCCATTTTACTGTTAAATTAGCATTTTAGTTTAGACAACCTAAGCTGGATATATTGGTTTTAATAAAACCAAAAGCTCCAACTAATAGTTAAGGCTAACGACGTTTTTTATATTAATTTCTAACACAATTCCTCATATGAATGTCTCTTGCGGTTAAAGTGTGCACTCGGGATAACGAATAATCAAGTTATGTTGTACTTAATTGTCTAATGTTAATTAATAATCGGAATAGTCTTAAATGAAGAAACACTAATCGGATCTAAAATATTGTGTCATAATCCATTTAAGCTAGTCGGGTTATTCCCATCTGATTTAGTAACTTTAGGCGACATTATATTAATTTTAATGTAGACCAATATAACAATTGTGACATTTGAAAATAGAATAATTTATTAATACTTCTAAATATTTTATGAATTAATAAGTAAACTAATTATTTGCATTGAGATACATCAGATGCAAGATGAAAAATCATTGGTTAAAATTAGTTATTATGGATACATTGTAAAGTTCTATAATTGTTAAATTTTGGATGTAGGTGACAAATGAAGTGTTTAGATATGCAACAAAGGCGGGAGCAACTTACATAAATAAACCAAAAATGCGATTTTATGTGCACTGCTATGCCTTGCATTGCCTAGATGAGGATACCTCAAATGAATTGAGGAGAGGGTTAATAGAGAGAGGGGAAAGAAATGTAGGACCATGGAGACAAGCATGTTACAAGCCACTTGTGGCCATAGCTGCACGCCAAGGATGGGATATAGAGGCTATTTTTAATGCTCATCCTCGGCTAGCCATTTGGTATGTGCCCCCCAAACTTCGTCAGCTTTGCCATGCTGAGCGTCATGTTGTTACTGCGCCCGAACACTTTAACTTCTAATTAACCTTTATGCGGTTTTTTATCCAAGGTTTGTGATGTTGGTTGGGGCTTCAATTCCTAACTATTTGGAAGGCTATTAGTTCAATTAGTTTGATCATTTGATGTAACTAACATTGATGGAAACATTTTTAATTAAATTAGACTATTTTAGAATTTGAATACTAGCTTCAAAATTGTATCTTTATTGATTACATTTATCTAATTTAAGTTAAAATTAATATGATTATATGTTTAAGTTACAACTACTGATGTTTTTTAACAAGTGAAAAAATAGATTAAGGATAAACACATTAGCAGTGTATGTAAATTGGTCTAGAAAGTCGACTGGCCACCTAAGAAGACACTTCGAATTGATCTATTGGTTATGAGACCATGCTTTAAAGTAACCTATAGCCCTCCTCAATTTGCTTAAAGTGGGATGCCCTATAACTGATCAATGTTCCGCTTTGTATTCCTACAAATCAAGATATATTTCTGCTAGATGAGCCTTATCAGATGATTGTTAAATAGTTTGATTCATTGAAACTTTATACTAGATTTAAAGATCCATTATCATTCCTATTCTAAAGTAACAGGACCCAAAAACTATATATTACTTCAGACCAGCTCAAAAACTCAGATAACGACGTACTAAATATGTTTGGGCCTATTGCTATCTATTTTCTAGTATTGGGCCTGTTCCTAACTATTTTCTATTTTTGGGCTACAAGACCTACATGTTACTTAGAACGGGCCTATATAACCACAAAACACAATGTGTTAACAATAGAAGTTTTTTTCTTTTTTTGGTACTAATAACAATAGAAGTTATATCACAGAATTTCTTGCTTTGTAACAAAATAAAAATAGAATTTCTTGCACTGCACAGCAAACAAAGCAACAAAACACAATTTAATTTCATCGTACTCGGTTGACCTCCAACATGTACGGATCAAGTGCGTGGAGTGGTTGTAAATTTTTTGTTACTTATTATTCTTGATGCATACGAAACAATTATCCATTATAAATCTATGATTTCTTCACCTTTGTTTTTTCACATTTCATATTCAATCATATTCATATAATCATATTAATGGAAACTGAATCAGCTAGCAAGCAGCTCCATGTTCTCTTCTTCCCATACATGGCTCATGGCCACATGATTCCAATGTTAGACATCGCCAAACTTTTCGCTTCCAAAAACCTCAAAACCACCATTGTTACCACTCCTCTCAACGAGCCACTAGTTTCCCGACAAGTCAAGAAATTGGATTTTGAAATCGATATTCGATTGCTTGAATTTCCTATCGCGGAGGCTGGATTACCAGAAGGCTGTGAGCATCTCGATTTTATCCGTTCGAGACATCTAGGTGTCGAGTTCTACGACAAGTTTAACTTTGCTACAACCTTACTTCAACATCCTCTAGAGAAAATCCTCGAAGTGTTAGGATCGGGTGATTAATATAATTAAAATAGAGTAACGAGGATAAAATTGAGCAATAAACGAGACACCAAGATTTACGTGGAAAACCCTTTAGCAAGGGAAAAACCACGGGCTTCAAAATAACTCCACTAATGAAATTAATGGGAATACAAGAGGGACTCTCTCATGTACACCGGACTTGAGGTACACGACACTTTAAACAGAGAATTGGAACGCTCAACACTCTCGAACCTCAACTCTCTCACACACTCTTTTGTAGGAAACGACTCTACAAAATGAACCACTTAAACACTCAATTTTTGCTCTCAAATTTGTGCACCCATTAACTAAGCCATCCCACACCTATTTATACTAGTTTATGTTGGTGGTGGAGAATTCTAGAACAATCTACATACTTTGGTTCTAGATTATTCTTCTATTTTCATCTTATAATCTAGATCATTTGTATTCTAGACTTTTCTCTTAATCTAGTTTTGTCTAGATAATTCTTCAAATGGGCTGGATACTCATCGCCAAACTTTTCGCTTCTAAAAACCTCAAAACCACCATTGTTACCACTCCTCTCAACGAGCCACTAGTTTCCCGACAAGTCAAGAAATTGGATTTTGAAATCGATATTCGATTGCTTGAATTTCCTACCGCGGAGGCTGGATTACCAGAAGGCTGTGAGCATCTCGATTTTATCCGTTCGAGACATCTAGGTGTCGAGTTCTACGACAAGTTTAACTTTGCTACAACCTTACTTCAACATCCTCTAGAGAAAATCCTCGAAGAACCCCGATCTCGTTGTGGCCGATATGTTTTTCCCATGGGCGAATGATTCTGCTTCCAAATTCGGGATTCCAAGGGTTGTTTTCCATGGAAATGGTTTTTTTGGTATATGTGCTATGTTTTCTGTGGAGCAGAACATTTACGAGAGCCGCCCCAATGTTATCTCTGATCCAACCCCGTTCATGATCCCTGATCTTCCCGATGAGATTATGATCACCGGAAAGCAACTACCCACTTACAATCCTGATCATGTTCCATGCCAGACTGTGAAACTTTTTATGGAATGCCGAAAAGCAGAACTCACGGGTTTTGGAGTAATTGTCAATAGTTTCTACGAGCTCGAACCATCTTATGCTGATCATTACAGAAACTTTTTAGGCAGGAGAGCTTGGAGTATCGGTCCGGTTTCACTCTTCAACAAAGATGTTGAAGAGAAATCGAGACGAGGACCGGAAGCATCCATGGATGAACATGAATGCTTGAAATGGCTAAGCTCAAAGAAACCCAGTTCAGTTGTTTATCTAAGTTTTGGTACATTATCTTATTTTAGTCCAGCTCAGCTGAAGGAGATTGCAATCGGACTCGAAATGTCCGGGAAGGATTTTATCTGGTGTGTGATAAGCCAAGATGATGCAGAAGATTGGTTGCCAGAAGGATTTGAAGAGAGAATACAAGGAAAAGGATTGATAATTCGAGGATGGGCGCCTCAAGTTGTTATACTTGAACATGAAGCAATCGGAGGATTTGTGAGTCATTGTGGATGGAATTCGACTCTCAAAGCAATAACAGCTAGATTGCCAATTGTGACATGGCCTTTCGGGGCTGAACAATTTTACAATGAGAAATTACTGACGGAAATACTGAAGATCGGTGTATCGGTTGGTGTTGAACAATGGACACAGATTGGAGGAGTTATTGTCAAGAGTGAGACTTTGAAGGATGCTGTGAATAAGATAATGGAAGGTGAAGAAATGAGTAAGAAAGCAAAGAAACTTGGTGAAATGGCTAAGAAGGCTATAAGAAGGTGGATCATCTCATTGTGGTCTTAATGCTCTCATTGATGAACTCAAAACAAACAGGATTAATTACTAGTTTCTATTTATCAAAGTTGGATTTTGCAGTTAACAATAAAATAGTTCCTCATGTAACGGCGCAATTTTTTCAATTATAATTGATTAATGCAATTTAAGTTTGTAACAATAATATAATGGTTGGATAAGCATAGGAATATAAAGTTGGGGTTAGATCGTTAATTGATGTATGCACACTATAAAAGATATGTTCTGAAATTTTATGGATTGGTAAATTGTCATTTATGGAAAACACACGAAAAACATAAATTCCTAAAATTATTATTTTTGTTGTGAATAAACGAGGAAGAGATAGAGAGAGAATATTGATGTGTGTCTTATTCCATATAGAGAGGTCCTTTATATAGGATACAAGAGTTAGAGTTTGTATGGGAATAGGACATCTAGAATATTCCGGGGTATAATGGTCATCCATTTAATTAATTCATAACACTCCCCCTTGGATGTCCATTATACAAAAATAAGTAAATGCGCTTGGGGATGCTGCCTCATTAAAAACCTTACCATGAAAACCCAGTGGGAAAAAACCATGGTTAAGGAAAAGAGTGCAGCACGCATTTACTCCCCCTCATAAATACATAACTAAAAAAATCTTTACAACGACGCAATCCAATGCGATACACTAACTTCTTGAAAGTAGCAGTTGGACGCGCCTTGGTAAATAAATCCGCCAAATCGTCACTTGAACGAACCTGTTTAACTTGTACATCACCATTCTTTTGTAGATCATGGGTGAAGAAGAATTTTGGTGAGATGTGCTTCGTTCTATCTCCTCTAATGTATCCTTCCTTCAATTGTGCAATACATGGAGCATTATCTTCATATAAAACTGTTGGAGCTTCTTTTCGGGTGGATAAACCACAATCTTCTCGAATATGTTGAGTCACATATCGTAACCATACACATTCACGACTAGCTTCAAGAATAGCTAGAGTTAATGCATGATTATAGGGAGTAGCTGCTATGGTTTGCTTCATAGAACGCTAAGAAATCGCAACACCACCACATGTAAACACTTATCCCGTTTGTGATCGAGTAATATGGGGATCAGACAAATATCATACACCAGCTAAACCAATGAAGTCCTCTTGGGACTGGTTAGAAAAGAATAAGCTCATATCATTCATACCTTAAAGGTAACAGAGGACCATGTTTAATTTCATTCCAATGCCTCGGGTTGGACATGAGCTAAACCTTGCTGCAAATTCACAAAAATGATATGTCGAGTCTTGTATGATTAGCAGGGTACATATGTCCCTATTGCACTTAAGTATGGTACTTCTGGACCAAGAATTTCTTCATTGTTTTCCCAAGGACGAAAGAGATCCTTATCCACATCAAGTAATCTTACAATCATTGGGCTACTCGATGGGTGTGCTTGATCAAAATATAACCTTTTCAACACCTTTTCTTTGTATGTTCTTTGATGCACAAGTATTCCATCTTTAAGATGTTCAATTTGCAATCTCAAGATCTTTGATCTCAAATTCTTTCTTCAAATATTCCACTGTATGTGAAATCTCTTCAGGAGTCAACATACACTGCAATTATGACAAATTCAAACCCAAATTTCTTAATAAAAATGCATGTATCGATCGATAAGGTCATTCTTATAACATCTTCTTATCAAATATTCACTAAGGCGATTATACCACATATGTCATATTATTTCAATCCATAAATAGATCTATTTAACTTTATTCATTAATGTTCTCGAGAACTAGTTGCTTCTGGCAGTTTAAATCCTTTCGGGACTTTCATATAAAAGTCATTATCCAGTGATCATTCTCTTATTGCCAGACATATGAGAAACCTAAAAATAGTTGCATCCACCACAAGATAGTATGTTTCTTCATAATCAATTCCAAGTCTTTGTGAGAATTCTTGTGCAACTAAACGTGCTTTATATCTTACAATATCACCATTTTCATTTTTTCGCACAAAGACTCATTTATGTCTCACTGGTTTTACACCTTTAGGTGTACGGACTACTGGTCCAAATACTCATCTCTTTATAAGAGATCCAATTCTGTCTCAATTGCTTCTTTCAATTTCGGCCAATCATTACTTTGTGTACACATTTCAATGGATTTTTAGTTCATGATCCTCATTCTTTATCCATAACATCAACTGCTACATTGCATGCATAAATTTCATCGACGTCGATTTTATTTCGATTCCATTTTATTCTAGACATGACATAATTAATAGAGATCTCTTTATTATTCTCAGGTACCTGAATTTCTTTCTTTGTCATGTTTATGGTCTCTTCAGGAGATCCTTCATTATGCTTTGTTCCTCGGAAAAGCCATTGTCAATTTATGCTCCTTCCCATTTTCGAGGATTATTATCTTTGGAATCGATAGGTCTACCACGCTTCATGCGGGACTCATTAGCAGTTTGAAGTTGTCCTTCACGGACTTCAATTATATTTGGAGCATTTACAGCTGGAATATGTGACTTAGTCGCTCTCTTTGGGTCAGAAAATGCGTCTGGCAATTGATTTGCTAAGTATGCTAAATGAATTATCTTTTGAACTTTTGGTTCATATTCTTTAGTAAGAGGATCAAAATGAGACAGAAATAATCCATTTCAACTAATTTATTTTTCCAGCTGTTTCTTTTCTCCCCCTAATGTTGGAAAAACTAAGTCATTAAAGTGACAATCAACAAATCGAGCTTTAAATAGAGTTTCAGTCTTTGGTTTTAGATACTTAATGATTGATGGGGATTCAAATCCAACATGTATTCCCATCCTCATTTGAGGACCCATCTTAGTGCGTTGTGGTGGAGCAATTAGAACATATACCGCACATCTAAAAACTCTCAAATGGGAAATATTTGGTTTCTGACCAAGAACCAATTGTGATGGGGAGAATTGTTAATTACTTGTTGGCCTGATGCGAATTAATGTTGATACATGTAATATAACATGTCCGTAAACAAATATTGGGAGTTTAGACTTTATAAGCAATCGTCTAGCAATTAACTCTTTTCATGAGCAACCAACAAAATGAAAAATCATTAGGAAGAATCTTCTAGTTCTTTAATGAATGTCCACACAAATTTTCAATTATTTTTTCGCATCATTATAGATCCAGGATGGCCTACCCGGTCATGCCAAACAATAAAATTATAAGGAAACTTTTGGTTTACTATAGCATATAAACTTCTGGTTTACAATAACATATGAATAATGAGTAAACTTCTGGTTTACTATAGCATATAATTCAATTCTGCTAATTTTAGTGAGTACAAATGAGTGTTAACCTCTTCAAAATATGTATAGTGCCTCGAGAATACTCATATTTTGAAGGTATTCTATATTTCCTTTACTAATCGTCTCAACATTATAATATTTTTAAAACTCAATAAATTACCTTGAGACTTGGGAGATTATCATCAATGATTTCATATTTCATTCCCATATATAGACAACAATAAATTTGCTCTTCTGGAGCTTTCCATATGTTTGCTCTTATGGAGCTTTCAATAATCTTTGTACTACATGATATAATTCTCACACTACTCCCTTTCATTCTTAAATGAGACAAATATATGCTACTATTCAATATGTTATGAGTAGTTGTACTACCTGCTATAGGCATAAATCTTCACTGTTCAATGCTCTTCTGGAGCTTTCAATAATTTTGTACACTTTTTCTAACATTCATACTACTCAAGTTGTAAAGTACACATGACAAACACATATATGCAAATCTAAAGATTCATATCAAACTCAAAGTATGATCTAAGGATTCATATCAAACTCAAAGTATGATTGTTTCTTTTTGTGACCTATTATATCAACTTAATGTCACAAAGCCATATCAAACTCTCACCATTCTTCTTACTAATATAAACACATGAAGAACAATAATTTCACAAAATAACAAGGTCAACCTCAAAGTAGTTATTTGTTATTTAGTATAACAAAACTTTGAGCAGCACATGAACTTTTAAAACAATCATGACTTTTATCAAAACAAACCCTTAGAAATAACTTCATATTCACTATGGACAAACTGAAGTCATGATTACATCAAATTCCAAATATTATAAATTAACCCAAACTATAGAATGTCAAACTTTATAAACAAGCTCTCGTCAGAGGTTTAACAGATACATACTTGTAAAACTCAATCTAAAAAATAAGAGCATGTATTATGGTTACAATAGAAATATATTTGTATTTCATAACAATTAATATGTCATCGAATTAATATCACATACATATGTCAATGGTCGTATTCCTCAAGTAAGTTATAATAATCACGTAGTTTCAATCATCACAAATTTGAGCATAGATAACATATTCTCGAGTTTAACACATCAACCAACCAAAACAATAGTTACAAATTCGACCATCAAATACAAGAATCACATAAGTTTGACCAAGTTCTCATCAAATTAGCTCCAACAATAATAATATCATCAATCGAATACTTATCAAATCTCTTTCACGGATCAAATTTCTTGAATATCTATTAAATATAATAACTTCAAATAAATTTGAACTTGACAGTTCTTCATAACACATAAAAATTATAATATATCATATGCCTAGTATTGAAAATAAACCTTAGGGCAATTAAAAATCAAATCAACAAATCTACCAAAGTTCAAAATTGAAAAATTCCAAAAACCATTTCAATAAAATTAGTCATCCTGGAACATAATATGATTATATGACTCATCTGATATCTCTAAATATCTCTAACCAATGTCAATAATAATTCTCATTTGTGTATATGAGAAGAGAAGCATATATATTAACTGCTTACGTATCTACTCCAATTTTTCCATCTAAATTTCATAAAGAGCACAATTGGCAAACTGAATTTACAAACTTAGTATAATATAAGGGTTCCGGGTGCATAAGAATAATAAAACAATAATCACATAGAACCCTAGAATTTTGGAAAATCTAAATTTTGATTACTAACCCATAAGATTAACTTCAATCTTGTGAAAGGAAAATAAAAGAATTGTTGAATCAACCCATTTAGCATACTGATTCCAACTCTGGTTGCAAAGCTATGCATGACTTAATAGACTATACTTTTAAATATTGCATCAGTGAACAATTCCTATATTTAAACATGCTATGATTACGATCAAGAAATCTTGACAGACAAAAACCTTTTCAATGCAATTCGATCCAAAAAATATTACTATTTTATAAAACAATTTCGAGTATACACAAAATCTATGACATAAATTGATATCTCTTATACTTTAAGAATCAATGGAAACTGAAATTGGAAAAACAAAAGCAGCGCCAACATATTCATATAAAAATCAACAATAGAAAATCATTAATCACAAATTGAAAATCAAGACCGAAGAAGCCTAATATCTTAATGAATCAAAAGCAAAAATTAAATAATCCAAATTCAGAAGGTAATAGGTAGATGAATAATTTCAATCAAATAATTTGACTTATGCTTAAAAACAAAACGAAGAAAATATCTCGTCAGTTTGTTTTATTCACATCTATAATTCATGCATCAACTGAATAAACGATTACTTTGTTTGCATGATCGAATAATGGAAAAAGACTTACCTCAATGACGTTTTCTTTTCGTTATGCTTAAGCGGCTAGGGTTTCGTGGTCTTTTGTTTTGCTCAAGCGGCTAGAGCTTCGTGGTCTTTCGTTTTGCTCAAGCGGCTAGGGTTTCGTGCTGATAACGTGTTGTGAATAAACGAGGAAGAGATAGAGAGAGAATATTGATGTGTGTCTTATTCCATATTGATGTGTGTCTTATTCCATATAGGATACAAGAGTTAGAGTTTGTATGGGAATATGACATCTAGAATATTCCGGGGTATAATGGTCATCCATTTAATTAATTCATAACAATTTTTGAAATGTTAAATTTAATGTTATATATTGTATATAATAATTTAATTTATATGTTTTTTGTTACATAAATATGTTTCACTATTATGATCATCCACCTCCATTTTTTCTTCTTCACCAAATTTGATGTTATAATAGTTCAGAATTCTAATAGGATTCTATAAAATTTCATAATTTGTATTTATAATACAATTTAATTAAATTAAGATAAACAAATATTGAGTTCTTATAAACACACTAATCGATCTTTCTTACTAGTATAAATCCTTCAGATTAGGTACAAGTCCACTCATTTATTCTCACCATTACAATAAACTACAAAATTTCAACACTTATATTTTTCTTCTACATCTCAAATCCCACTCTCCTAACCAATTTGGTTAATATTTTAAAAAAAATTGGGACAAAATGACCAGGAGAGGAACAAAATTTAGTAAAAATAAAAATTTTGGTTACTCTTTTTGCAATTTTTGAAATTATATGATTTTTTACGAGATTCAAATATTTTATTTTGTCATTATTTGTGACTTTTGACGGTTATAATGACCTAAAATACAAATCCAAACATCCAAATACGTTCCTTCCAAAAATTCAAAATTCCACCACTGTCTCCGATCCTTGGCGCCAAAAACTGGTAGATCGCCGCCGGATATTTCACATCATGCCGTCGCCGCCGCCGTCACTTTCCACAGACGAGTTCTGCCACAAGCTCCAGACGCTTGCTTCTCGACATGAGCAAATGAAGATCGCGTATCACGAGCTCAAGTTTCAGATCAATGCCGGTTTAGTTGAAGTACTTTCTCTTTTCCTCTGCTGGATCTCTTTTTTCAGTCAATTCTTTTCGCTTTCGAGTTTTCGATTCATGATTAGATGTTTGAATCCTTTTGAATTTTGTAGTCGAACGAAGTTTTTGCATCTCTGGCAATTCCATTGATGAAGCTTGTTGGTTTAAAGACTAAGGAAATGGCTGAAGAAGGGAGGTTTAGCACCATCATCATCGATAACGGCTTCTCTCATGTAAATATTTAACGTTTTATTCATTTATCGATAAATCACGTTTAGCTTTCAGAATCATGTTATACTTTTGGCAGGAAGCACCGCAATCGTCCCGATATATTATAGGAGGAGATCAGGATTATCATAATGCTGCATCAGAGGTACACATTTCAGTTCTGGATCTGCTATCAATTCAATTTTTAACTAATTTTTGCTTATTTGTACAAGATGATCTTACTTTGATTCGAGTATAGCGCTTAAGTAGTTGTCATCTCGTCGTATTATTTGGTTTCGATTGCATTTCTGACTTTTGGGATGGTAGCATGAACTAAATTCATATGTTACTTTAAACAGTCCCGAGCATTTGATAGGATTTCATCTGGAGTTGGAAGGTAGTTTAGTCCTATTTTCTAACTGCGTCGGAAAGAATTGGTGCATAGAAGTAATAGAAATTGCCTAGTAGTGCATGTTTTGGCCTTTGTATCAACCTAATTTGTAAATAGCAGGGCGAAAAATATGCTACCGGAGCTGCCTTGGCTGGAAAAGAACTTCTAGAGAAGCAACATAGGAACGCCTCACAGCTAGTGCACTTGCTTAGACAAATTGAAAACCATGTCAATTGCGAGCAAGATGTCATAGTTGGGAACCTTGAGAAGCACCGTAAGAGCCTCCATGAGTACTTCCAGAAAGCCATTTACTGTATATGTTACCTCCAAAGTCAAAACAAGGACACCTCTTTGATATCACAGAAGCTTCTTCAAGATATTTTCAAACATGTAGATGCAGCCCTAGGTTCATTGGAGAGTGGTGTGGACAATCTAATTCAGGGACTGGCAGAAAAAGTGTGTAACCCAATGGTGGAGTACACCAAGGACCTTACAGATGATCTAAAGAATGGAACTGTTAGGCGATTGTTGGCCATTGTGAAGGAGATGGAACAAATGATGAGAAAAGGAAAGCTTGAGTTAGAAGATGCAAAAAATAAAGTCAGAGTAGCTGAGGAGGGGAAAATTGAGGCAATATGCAAGTTAAAGACAATAGAAGGAAGTTTTAAGAGAAAGAAAGAACAGTTTTCCCTACCTGAACCCCCAAAAAGGCGTGTAGATTCTAGTGGACCTGCTACTCCACACAAGGTACAAATAGTTGATTGATTCATTTTTACATGCTTATTCATGTCTTTTCAATTTTCGCTTGCTAGTCGGATTTACAAAGCATCATTCTCTTTCTTCGAATCAAAATGCTGAGTGCTAATTATCACAGGGCCAAGGCTATCATATTAGCTAAATGAATTACCCAGGGCTGACACTCTGTGTTCCACATGCTACAGTCACTGTTTTTAGCTTGTAAACAGCCTTACTGTTGAAACTTTATGTAATAAGAAGAGGTCGGGTTCTATCATATTCTAGTGCACTATGACATAGTTCCCATTTGGTATTGGAATGTTCCTCTATAGAAGGATACTAAGTGCATTTAGTTTTGAGTATGACCAATTCTGCATTTTCCAGTTGAAATAAGTAAAAAACGGTGTTTTGCCCTTGATCATGCATACACATGCCTGTTACAGTTTTTAAGAACTAATGTCTTAATGAATGGTTTTTAAATTTTCACAACGCGCCAATTGAAATCAACAATCACCACTTCTTACTATGTTTGTGCCTTGAAAAACTAAAGACGGAAATTAAAAAGTTCATGTTGCAGTATGTACCATTAGTTTCTTGCTGATTTGATCTGTAAAGTGCTGATCCATTTATGTTGGTGAGGGATTAATATCATCAGTGTTAGCACATGTGTTGGAGGATTTATGTACACTTTTCTTTTTTTGTCTCCTTCAACTTTAGGTCTCGGGCATGGATGATGAACAAGCAAAAGATGAAAAGTTGTTGTGGAACCTACTGAACAAGAAAAGAGCAGATAATATACAAACAAGTCCAATAGGACCTGGAGGGCTTTCATGGTCTAACGCTAATAACAACTGCTGTAAGTCTAGTGTATGCGTTTATGAATGAGATTTGCAAGGAAAACTTAAAGATAGAATACTAGTACTTAATGACAAGAACTATTGTGATCAGAATTCTTCACAATAGAATAACAAGAAACTAATGCTTCTTGTGTCTATTATGCAGGTATGACACCATCCTTGGAACGTACTCGAGTTAGAAGAAGTTACAGTAGAGCAGTTGGTCTACAAACTCCAAACTTAAACAATAATCGGATTCCTTTAGGGTCCTCACCTTCATTGGCACTTCAACCAGGTGATTCCCACAAGTGAATCTCTCTCTGCATGAATGGTTATAACTAAGTTAACAGAATAATAAGAAAAAATCCATGTATAATGTCTGTTCTTGTCTGGTCTATTATGCAGGTGTGAGGCCAGCCCTGGAACATAGTCTAGTTGCAAGAAGTAGAGCAAGAGCATTTGGTCTATGAATCCTCGTCTTCATCGGAAATCCTACAAGTGTATCTCTCTCTTATAAATGGTTGTAAGTTGTTGAAATTACCAGTTTGGTTTGTGTATAGATATTAATTTGTTTCTGGTGCTGGGAAGTTGTTGCATGTATTAAATAGGTATGTGTTGTTTCTTTTAGCCACAAGGCTAGACATCACTGAATGAGGACAAAAATTAGCAAAGCTCTTTCAATCTTATAACAACGATAAATGCATTAGTTGATAAGCACTGTTATCTTTTACCCATATTAAAGAAGAAGAAAAGTTGCAATACAGTTTCAACTACTTTGTCAATGTAAAATGCCCCAATCTTATTTGATTGGGCAACTTAAGCTACTATTACAAATATGGTGCTTTGGAAATTAGACCATGAAAATGTGACCATATTGGATCCAGGAACTCAAGTTTTCTGGCATAGATTGAGCAAGGTATTAAACATCTATGTCCTGATTCAAATTGGGGTTATGGAAATATTCGTGAATTTTTTTCTTATTCAATGGAAGAGGTAATTCGGTAATGTCATCGAGGGAGCAGCATTCTCGTGATATTGACGTCCAAATGATAGAGTTAGGACAAAGTGTCATTAAAAGAGAATGTATAAACGTAAAGAGAGAGTATTGTTCCTACTTTGAGCAAAAAAAATGTTCATTTTATAGGGGATATGTTAAACATTCTCTAGTGTATCCGGGTCTTGGGGCATGTGCTAAATTTTATCAGACCTGTAATGTTAATATTATTTTATCTGACCCTGTATTAATGGGCTCTGTTGGGTGGATCGCATACATCCAGTGGCTGTTATTGCAATTTTTAGAAGTTGTGCATTGGCGGTTAGATTTCTAAGAATGATGAGTACTTTTGTTAGGTTATACATAGCATAATTTCAGCTCATTTGATTGAATATCTACCTGATGGATGGATCCTATTACTGCCTCGTCCATACACATGGTGATATTCAATTTTTATATTATTTTAGTTTTAATATTGATATAAATAGTTGAAAGTTGTTTTTAAGAATATCTTATCTTGTCTCATCAAGATCAAAATAGTCGCAGTTCATACAAGAATTGGCATTTGGAATCAATCTGGTCATTTCACCATGTTGTCCTACGATGATCAACCAAAATGTGATGTAAAAGTGAGAGGATCTGAGAAAAAACATATGCAAAAATGTAAAAACGTTAAAATAATAGTGATGTTATATTCTGCTCCTCTTATCCCATAAAGGCGCAGTTTTAAATACAGCAGTACTTGAAACTATGCAACTATGCTAATCCAATTTAATCAAATAAAGCAACGACTACTTTCTACGTTCTCAGGATTTTATAATTTGTTATAAGGCATTGATTAGTTCATAAAAATAAGATAAAATAAGTAGATCAAACAAATACTCTTTTTTCACTTTCCACATGGAAAGATATATTGAAAAGTTGGCTTTTCTTTTCAAATGTGGATGGTGTGGTATATATATTCTGAAGCTAATTAAGCTGCACGTGGGGCAACCATAATTATACTAATATTATAAGCTAAAGTAAAATTAATTAATCGTCAAGGAATTATAGACTTGATAACTCCACAAAAAGCAAAGGCAAATAGCATAATCAGTTCTTCATCATCCTAATTTTGGACTGTTCAAGTTTGGTTTCTCTAAATGTAATGATATTATTTACTATAGATTAGGGTATGGATTCGATCAATGAAATTAGAGAAACATTTATATCATCTTATTAGGAGATGATAAAAAAATGCATAAAAATAGCACGTGTCTATTGATCGGATCTATTAGACCAGAACCACATTTTACAAAATTTTGCAAATGTATGTACAATTGATACGAAAAATTATATATACTCCAAAATTTAGAATATACTAAATTCTAATAAAGGATAAGAAATATAGTTCTTTTTAGACTTGAGAGCTTACTTAGTTCTCGTTCTTTATTCAACATAAACAAGAGATTAGCTTTCTTAAGAGGAAGAGCACAAGTAAGCCAACCTTTTCTTCATCATATCAAATATCAATTTATTTGCACAAAGGAACAGTTTAGATCTCGAGCTGCAAACTATCTGAAAAAAGAACTAGTCACCGTAATCGGTGGTGCATAGTTAAAAAAATCCTATATACTATTTTTAGTAATAAATAAATTCAATTTTTTTTTTGAAAGCAAAAATTCAATTTCAAATTTAAAACTACAGTAACAGAATATTATTTAGTATATTTTAATAATTAGGAAAAATAATTATGTGATGTGAATATTGAAAACAATAAAGATAGATTTGTAAGAAAAACGAATAACGCTCTTTTGGAATATATACAGGAAGGGTCAAGGTTACTAAAAAAAATATAATTATAGATAGGATGAAATGAAGGTGAGATAAATCTAAGATTGTGGACTAAACTTAAACCATACTGCAAGAATAAACAGCCGAAAAGTTTGAAACAAGAAAAACCGACAAATATTGGCAGAGCATAAGCATAATCCTCCACCGGCTTTTGTGAGGCGCCGCCGCGTTTTTCAGGTTAAACATCAAACTCATCAACTACATCCTTTTTTCACTCTTCTCTTCACGGTGCTCGGTCGGTCTCTTACGTGGCACAATAATGTGCTTTACTAAATATCCAATCATTGTGGACGTGGCACTCTATCACTCGGAAAATTATATAGAGATTTGAGGTTTTTTAACTCTATTTGAAGATCTTCATCGGATGTTTGACATATAATGTAACATATAATCTATGTTCATTAATTTAATCGACATGCATAGCATGTTAAATAGTGGATTGTATTTTAATTTAATTGGCAACTGGAATTCTTTAATAATTTCTCCTATTACTCAATTCTATTTTGACCCTCACACTTTTATTCCTCCCTTAAAATGTGAACTTTTATTTTTAGCTCAATCAAGCTGACAAATTTTTTCTCAGAAATGCTACGGAAAACAATAAGAATATAAAGCTTTATTAACAACAAATAACAATAAAAATTACCTTGGATTTTCAGTTAAGCAGAAAAAAAGATCTTATTTGAAAAGGAAAATAATCTTCGGTCTTAGACTTTTTATTTCATTTTCTTGTTCCTTTATCAATTTTTGACATGTATAAAAAAAATTCTTTTATGTTAAAAATATAAAGAATGACGGTTGATTCGAGACTATTTAGAGTATAAAAAAACATTAAATTCTTTTTTACACATGTCAAAAATTTATAGAGAGACAAAAAAATAGAATAAAAAGTCCAGAACAAAAGATTTTCTTCCAAATTTTATTAATTGGTACATACGCATCTTTTATTTTTTTTGGTACAGATAAACATGCTTATAATAAGGATACAGTTGAACAATCCATTTTAATAGTTAATGAAAGAAATTAATTGTTGTCTTGATAAATTTGACTCAACAACGTGAGCGTATCAATTCATGAGTTACAATCAATTGGTTTGATTGTTTTTTTTTATTACTTTCTTTTAATATTTCATTAGAACTCATAAGTATAAAATTATTAATTAATAATGTATAGTTGAGTGCTTTCATATTGTTTTTAGTTTTCAATTCGATTTTCGAATTTATATTGGGCCGATTATTTCGAAATTGAAGCGGATTTAAAAGCTATGGTATTTACTCCTTTCAATTGTCGTTGTAGAAACCAATCTACAGACCTTCCTACCAAACACAGCTCATGTCACTACTGCATCAACCAACAATTACTTTCATATTATTTAAGGGATGAAGATCTTGAATTCAGTTGAAAATGTGTCAAACCAGTAAATTATTTTATTATTTTTCTTCTCAATTTCACATTCCTTTTTGCTTTCCCTCATTGAGTTTGTAATGTGCGACACATTTAATAAACTCATGGGTCAGCCATCTTTAATCCTTTTTCTTTGCTTTACTTCCAATAGAGGCATGCCACATGTGTTATTGGAATTCATTTCCATTTTCTTCATTTCAAAGTGAAGTAACTTAAACGAGGACTTTCTTAAACACAAGTTCCACTTTGTCTACTAATAAAATTAAAATCTGCACTATATTTAAAACAAGTGCACATATTAATTATATTACAGGTTCATCATACATGTCATGATTTGACTTTCACCCCAAAAGGAAAATGTTTTATTACATATTCAGCATCTCACACCTTCTTCATTTTACATTTCACATCTCTTTTAGTTTTATCCATAATAGGAAGTTCATGTAACTATCCATTTATAAAGGATATAGGTGTGAAACTTTCTTATATTAGAGTGAATGGTTAGAATTTTATTATACATCTAGAGTACTTGTCCATGTATATTTCAAAGAGTCTCATACTTCTAGTATAAAATTAAGTAAGAGCAATCGATATCTAGTGAACTGATCCGAGCTCGATCAAGGGTTGAGTATCACACATAAGTTGTAAGATAGTAAATGGTTAGGCTTTGAGCCACTAACAATGAGTCTTCTTATTCAAGAACTATATTAGCTTACCTCGAGACACGGTCTTAGATATTGTTGGGAACCAAATCCTTCAGGATATGCTTTTCATAGTAGAGATCGATTTAACCTGGTTAGAAATGTATACATATCGATGAGGTGAGCTCTACACCATGATGTGGCATCTTAAGAGTACAGAAATTATGACATGTGTCATGGTTTATTTTACCAAACACAATTATTTGAATTATATACAAATTAACTTATTAAAATTATAGTTAATATCAAAGAAAAAAAATTTATACCCCAAATGTGGAGTAAATATAATATGAAAATGAATGAAACCAAGTGATTTAGCGTGACTATAACACACATTTATTTGAGTTGCATAAAAATTAACCTATTAATTGGATGACCACTAATAACACACATTTATTTAGACAGGGAATCGATAATCTATATGCCAATGTAGAACATGACCACTAATACAAATTACCACCCACATAAAATATAGTTAGTGTTTAAAATGAGGATACATAGTCTAGCAAATGCACTCAATAGTTTATAGGTTTATTTAATTAAAATAAGACCAAAATTTAGGTAGGAGCCAAACCAAATCTATTGAGAAGACGACATAATATAATAAAAAAATGCAGAAATGTGTAGTCAAAGCTGCAAAACCTATATTCTAGAACCAAATTTTATGTGGACAGATATACTACTTTGGTAAGCAAAAAGTTGACTTAATAACGCGTAAATGCCGTTGGGTTGGGGAAGAATAAAAATACAATTAAGAACACCTCTTTTCGCTTTCTTTTTTATGTTTCGGCTACGGTCAACTCAGCCGACTTTGATGACAAATTTCGTGTTCATATTTTCACTTCAAATAATTAAAATACCAACCCAATTTCACTTGCGCAATCTTAAGATTTATGACATATATAGCTTAGATTTACGACATATATAGCTTAATTAAGATTTTCTTAATTGCACGTGGACATGCAGCCAGCCAGCCTTTCTTTAGTTTGGAAGAAATGTTCAGATGAGGGTATCTTAAGTTCATAATCTACCTGGGAACTTTCTCAAGGTTATAAAAGGGTTTACGAAAACTTACATATTACTCCGCCTATAACGACTCCAACAGAAAGCGGATCCAAATGGACTGGCACGAAGAAGTTTTCCTACTAGTGAATCCACTTGATCGGCTTTTCTTTTTTGGGTCCGTAAGGGTATTCACTACCGACTAATCTATTCGCATACAGTTTGCACCTCTTTGAGTTGAACTGTTGGCCATGAAACTTCGTCCATTCGCAAAGGTAAGGATCGAACTCTAGACCTTTCTTTAAAGGAGGAAGCGCATTTACCACTCCACCACAACTTTGTGGTTTGATAGGCTCTTCTTTAAAATCTTAGTTATAAAGTAAGAATCTCTTTTCCAAAGCAGCCCAACTTCTAATTTTTACATGATATTTTATATATACATTTTCTTGATGCGTGCATGCATGCACATGCAATCATAACTTCATGTATGTATAATCTACAACTAAACCATTTATATATGTTCGAAAGTTCATTTTGCAGGAACTGAAAAGTCATCAATACAAATATTAATTTCTTGATTATAACCCAAAAGGGAAAACATGTTCAACAAGGAATTGGCTGTATGCCGAAAAAGGAAAGCCAAATACAAAAGAAACACACAACCAAATGAAATGGGAAAAAACAAGCATTCAAGACTATGGTAATATCCGAAAGGGTTTGAGCACCCACTAATCGCGGGAAAACGTCACAAAATTTCATAAGCCTTCTTTGGCTATCTCTCTTTTTGAAGTAAAAGTATATAGAACTTACTGATCATGATCTCTTCTATAACTAGAATCAAGAAAGTCCTTCCAATTAGTAGTAGGATTAGATTGAGAATGATCATAAGGATTTTCATTTCCAAACTGCATCAAAAATCTCATTTGTTCTTGTTGTGGTTGAAAAGGCGTGGAGGATGATCCAGACGATGAGGATGATGTCGTAGTTGATGAATTCCCAGAAAGAAATTGATCTCCACTATAAGGACTACTTATTGGAACACCATAGTTCCCTCCAGGGAGAAATTGGGGGTACTGAAACTGATTCGGGTACACTTGTTGCTGTGATACCGAAGGAGGAGCAGGAAGGCGAACGGGGGATGATTGTTGACGGGAGATTGCCACCGGACGATTGGTTAGGTAACCAAAATGAGGAGTGGGTTGAACTCTTTCAGGGAAATTAAGCTTGGCTTTGCTGCCTTTAAAACGGAGAGCGGCTTCATCATAAGCAAGAGCAGCAGCTTCAGCAGTATCAAAAGTACCTAGCCATACTCTTGCTGCTTTCTTCGGATCTCGAATTTCGGCTGCCCATTTCCCCCATGGTCTTTGCCTAACTCCTCTATAGTGTCTTCTTCTCACATTTCCTTCATTTCACAACAAATTTAATAATTAGTACGTACTACGTAGTGCACATGAAGTAGATTTAATTAGTCTTAATTGGCTATTTACAAAATTATAATTTATATAATCATCAAGCATGTGTTCAGATGGTTAATTTTTATGACTTAAATTCAGATATTTAGTTCAGTTATGTTTACTTTTTATCAGTCATAAACACATGTTTGAATTCAGAGATAAAAATGCAGTGGATATTAAAATACTTGGTGTAATATATAACGTTATTCCAATTCAAAATCACTCTATTCGTTAATTAACCAATTTTTTAAATTAGTTTGACCATGAAGATTTGGATTGAATAACATCTATAACTGTAAAGCAAGCTAGTATTTTTCAAGCACAAAATCACTCCATATATTTATGAAATCATATCCAGCTCGAATCTATATTATTCTGGTTATGAAGATTGAGATTCAAGAACATGGAATTATAGCAATAATATATATAGCATTTTTGCAACTCGAACCCAGCCTTTTAATCAAATCATTCTCGACTCAAATCTAGATTCCTGGATCTAAGACTATGAAGATGGGACTGAAGAACATGAATTATTACACCAAGAAAACCATTTTTCCTGCACAAACCACCCTATATATTGATTAAATCTGTATCCGGCTCGAATCTAAATTAGTCCAACCTATATAAAGACTAGGATCGAAGAAGATGATATTATAAACCAAAATAGAAATTTTCCAACACAAAATTAATCAAATCTTGTACATGTGTTTAAGAAAAAATCAAATTGAACATGAAATAAATAAGGTAGATTAGATTAGATGATATATACATACCTTGATCATCTGGAACAGGTTGCGGTGGCGCGTGGACGGTTGATTGAGAAGTGATTGGTGGATCTTGAGGAAGAGGGGGAGGATGATTACCAATGACTTGAGAAAGGGCAGAAACCATAGCATTCATATCATGTTGAGATCGAGCCGAGTAAACTGGGAATATATCATCTCTCGCCTCCTCTTCTTCTTCACTCCTCTTCCCATCATTTCTACTTCGATTATCCACTTTCTTCTCTTTTATTATTACTATAGATGAAGCTAGCAAGGGAGAAGAGAAGGAGACGACCGACCAACTGTTTGAAAAGGACAAGACTTAGAAGAATGAATTGTAATAAATGAAGAAGAAGAAGAAGAAGAAGAAGAAGAAGAAGAAGATAGATAGATAGGGTTTGTTTCAAGTTGAGACTTATATACTAATATTGTTTGGTTGCAGTGTGAACTTAATTGTCTTCAGTTTAAATATATCTCTTCTTTTCTTTTGCCCTAAGTTTTGTTATGCTCTTCTTCTTTTCTTTAACCCATTTTGTCAAAAGCAAATCATTTTTTTTCTATTTTTCTTTTCCTTTTACAAAAATAATATATGTTTTTTTCGTCTAATGTTTTATTACCTGAAGTCGGAGAAATTTTAGAGCACACTATCGGAATTATAAGTGTATATAAAAAAATTATAATAAACAATTTGGACTGATTAATCCAGAATCGAGTCGGAAAAGAATCTATCACAAAAGATATTGATTAACAAAAGCAAAATGTGGAACATGCTTCAATCTAATTTATTGTTATGAAAAGAAAATACAAGCCATAGATGGAAGACAAATTTAGAAAGAGCTTAAAAATAGATTCACACAATTCTACAAAAAAAAAAAATAGATTCACACAAAAGGTATAAGATATCATAATTAAATTAAATAAAAATCTAAACAATAAATTGCTTTCCAAAAACAAAAATCTAAACCGCAAATTGAAATCTAAATAAAATCCAGATCTATTAGAGATAGATTTCTTTTTGACAAGATTACAGATAGATTTTTTAAGCGTAGATCAAATCCCATGAAAGGAAAAAGATGGAAAAAGAATAGAGAGATGGAGAGAAAAAAATTTCTTAGTCTTTCTCAAAAGATTTAAATGCTGTTAGAATTTCTTGCTTCGGTACCTTTTCCAAAATATAAATCCTTATGGTCATAAAAGGAATAATTATTGGAAAAAATTTCATCACTACCCTTTTCATTTAAGGAATAATATATTATTAGAAAGAATGATAAAGATAGTTTCATCACATTAATTAGGGGTAAATTAGTATTTGCATGGCATTCTTATTCTTACTCTAAATGACGAAAAAGTCTTATATTATGGAACGGAGGGAGTACTATTTAATTATAACTTTTTAAAAATTGTTATCAGATTTAAGTCCCATGTGTTTTTTTTTTTTAATAGATTAAGTAAAATTTGTATTTCAGTTTTTTTTTTAGTGACCAAAAAGTTTAGCTAAGGGTATGCCTACCTACTCGCAAGGACAGGGCAAACCACAGACCTCGATGAGAGTTTACAGTGGAATTTACAGATTGCCTATCTATAAAAACTAAATTAGTAGGCAATCTGTAAACTTCACTGTAAACCCTCATCGAGGTCTCAACTGATAGCAATTCAAGAAAAATAACGGAAAATAAGTCATCAACTAACAATCCTAAGTTTGCATGATCCGTGACTGCAATTTATAAATGTTAACCAATTTTAACATTAAAGAATTTTCTTTAATTTTTCTGATTTCCTTTAATTTTTTTCAAAAATTCTGCCCGAATGACACTTAAATAAATAATAAAGAAAAATCTACAATGTCTCAAATGTGTTTTCCAAACCCATAACCTTTCTAATTATAGAAGAGTTTCAATTATTAAATTACAATTTTCTTAATAAAATCAAAGATCTTGTTTCAATTTTTAAATAAATGATTAACACCTTTTAGAAAAAAACCACTTGTTTTTTCACAAAAGAAAAACATACATGGTTAATACGTATTGGCTTGTAAATTAAATTCAATATTAAGGGTATATACTATATTGTTATTGATATTTTCGCTAGCTAATTCGAACTTTATCCCATGCAGTTTGGACACTTTAATTTGCAATTAAAATACACAGTTATAAAAATGTGCGTAAAAACTTGAAATCTTTTGGTAACAAAAAGTTAAGTTAATGGTAGATATCCTCGCAAGGTCAGGGCAAACTACATACCTCGATGAGGGTTTACAGTAGAGTTTACAGATTGCCTACCAATAAGAGCTAAATTTTGAACAAAACAATTGGCAAGGGATGCGGATTGAATAAAATCCATTTTAGGTACTTAGATCGGAAATAAATTCTTATAGCTAAATTAATTTAAGGTTGCCAATAGTAAAATAAATGAAATTAAATGCGAAAAACTAGAGAAATCGAATGAGAAATCAATTTGTTGTATGATTTGTATCGTGTTGATTGTTAATAAAACAGTGAAATTGTCCTCTGTTTATAGTGGAAAAGGTCTTGTTGGCCAAGTAATTAAGTTATAACTATCCCTAAATGACTCAACTAATGACTTGTTTTTTATGCCTTAGTAGTAATTTATTTCAATGCAGTTTAGTTCAGTAGTATTCAGTTCAGTTCACTTCAGTAATTTCATTCAGTAGATGCACAGCAATTCAGTTCAATTATAAAGAATATACCTAATTTTCACTATCCTTAAATATTATGTTTTTATTTTATTTTTTTGAAAGCAAATATAATTATTAAGAAAGTGATAGTTAAATAAAAAAAAATTCTGTATAAAAAAATCTGCCATAAAATAAATTTTCCCATATGTTTATAACATATGTTGAAATTGGCAAACTTCAACCATTCATAAACCTCTTCATTTTCGGCCGTAGCAGTCTCCTCAAGTCTAGTTTTCGAACTGTTGAGGATTTTTTGTTTGATACTCCGAAAAAATGGCAAAGTTGAGCCAATGAAGCTCACAAAGTAAAAAACTTAACTTTTCTTTGTTCTTATTTCCTTCTCTTTCGTAAATGTTAAAAACTTGTATTTAACCATACATTAATCTCTAATTTAAATCAACACTTCTTACAAGTTTAAATTGAAAGACTTCTTTATTTGTACCAGTGGCATATATAGATATATGAAGATAAAAATAACAGTCCGGCTATGGTGAGGGACTCCCTCACTTACTATTCTAAGGGAGTTTTAGTTTAAATCTAGTTACCAAACAAAATAACCATCTAATTTAAAAGAACAAAAATCTATTATTAATTATCTAATTTATTCACTCAATCTCCTAGACCTTAACTTTATAAACCCTAGACTCTAACAATTATAAACCCGTAGTCCTTAATTTTTTAAACCCTAACAACCCTAAATTCAAATAATTCTAAATTCCTAAACCCTAACTTTATAAACCCTATACCCTAACAATCATAAACCCGTAGTCCTTAATTTTATAAACCCTAACAACCCTAAATTCAAATAATTCTAAACTCCTAGACCCGAACTTTATAAACCCTAAACCCTAACAATCATAAACCCGTAGTCCCAACTTTATAAACCCTAGACCCTAACAACTTTAAACCCATAAACTCTAAATCCTAACTTTATAAACCCTAAAATCTAATATTAAAATAATTTATGTTAAAGTTACACATAAAATATTGAAACCCAGATAATCTATTAGAATTATAAATTAATGTTGAAATAAATTCAATTCGTATGTGATAATATGATTAATTAATTAATTCTTAAATTAATTAGTATTTAGGAAAATAGAGTTTGATTTAATTAGGATATTAATTAGAAGAGTTGTAAACAAAATAAATTAGGATTTTATTACTTTAAATTCATTAAATTAATTAGGTGGGTGTATTTTGTGTGGTAACTAAATTAAAGCTAAAACTCCCTTAGAATAGTGAGTGAGGGACTCCCTCACCATAGCCTGGCTGATAAAAATAAATAACAAGTTTTTTCTTTGTAGTGAATAATTAAAATGTTTGACCACACCATAATTCATTTTTTCTTGCATCCCTTATCTTATTGCAAATTGAGGTACTCAAAAATCAAAACAGATAAGTTCAGAACATATAAATAAATATTAAAATCATATAGAATTCACATGTCCCATCCCTTTTTCCCTTTTTTTTTTTTTTTCTTTTTTGGATTTTGAAATCCTTTTCAAATGTATGAAACATTTGCAAAATTTACGTCCTCGTTGCGAGATAACTTAGAAGTTTAGAATAAAAATGAATTTCATTGCTTTATACTTTTATTAACGAATCACAAGATTTTCTTCTTGGACATGCTTAAAGATATCTTTTTTACATTGAAAAATTGAAAAAATTAGTGTAATAAAATACTATAATGAACATAATCCATTGCCTTTGAGGACAAATATTGTATTAAAATATACAATGAAAATACTTAAATTGAAAAATAGGGATGTGGAGTTTTTGTATACTCTTTTATTGTTAGGATAACAGGTTAATTTTAAGGAATATTTCAAAAATAATGCTTGTGGTTTGCAATTTTTGCAAATAGTTGTGGTTTCAATGTTTGCAAATAAAGGCACAAAATTTCATTCCGTTAAAAAGGTCTTCCTACTAGCATTGTTTATTATTGCTGACGTATCACTTTGACCATAATTTGATTAAAAGGCAATTTTGTCTTTAAAAAAATAAGAAAAGTAAAAGTAAAAAAAATATTTGTGGTTTGACTTGTTTGTAAATACCAATTAGTGGTTTAACATTTTATTTATTTATTTTATTTTTTTAAAATTAACTTTCTACAATAATATAATTTGAACTCATGATCTCATACTCCTTAGTGGAATGTAATAACCACCAAAATATTGTTTGGCGGATGGTTTCACATTTTATTAAAGACCCATAAACTCAAAGTTTTGGAACAGAAAACATAATAATTTATTTTTTCTAAAAATATAATGAAGAGAGATATGTATTTATTTCTTTGGAAAAAAAAAAGAAAAAAGTACTCCCTTCGTTTCAAAACTATGTGCAAAATAACTATTTTTCTTGTCCCATAAAATGTACACATAACTACCAACTAACGCTCACTTTACTAATATACCCCTATTTATTATGATTTATGTTACTAAATATGAAATGCATTAAATGTTTTTTTATTAAAACACTACATTAATTGAGGGCATATAAGTAAAACAACAATAGCATTTAATGTTTTCCTATTTAGTGTGCAAACTCATTTGTACACATAATTATGGGACGGATGGAGTAGTTTTTATTTATTCGAAAGGTAAAATTGAAGTAAAGGAAATGTGGACTTATGGAGCGATCCGAAAAGCAAAGGATTGTAAAACATTTGTAAAAGAAAGCCCAGCCGAAAACATTTGGGCCCATGAAACGATAATCCTTAAACCCCAAAAGCCCTTTCCTTTAAGTCTCTTCTTCTTCTTCTTCTTCAGTCGTCTCTTCCATTGGAGCTGAAAATTAGCGTCTTCCTTGTTCTGGTATGCTTCTTTGTGCTTCTGTATACGTTCATTTTCTGAATCTTTCTCCATTTTAATATTCCTAATTCAGTTGATTTTTCTGATTCGTTATCACTTTAAATTCTCACTTGTAGTTGTTGGCTCCGGCATCTAATTGAGAATGTTTATCACAAGAGTTTTCGGGAGAGCGCTGTTGGCTGCCGCTAAATCTGAAAGCTCGGTTGCTGCTGCCGGTGCTCCTGCTGCTCCCGTTGTCCCTCGGATTGCCAGAAACCCTCTTGAGGAATTCTTTGAGTTAGATAGGGTTCCTGATGAAGATAAACCTATTGTCTACGGTATGCCATCCCAATATTGGTCTAGATTTCTGAATTGATAAAATGTTATTACATGCCTATGTGATGATGCTATGTTATTTTCTACATTTGTTGTGGCTCTTCACTTTTACCTTCATAGGTGAGAAGCTGGACATGGTAAGGAATATTAAGGGTTTATCCATGGGAGAAGTCCGAAAGTGTTTTGGGACGAGCATCTGGAAGGATTCCTATATTGGATACTTGCATGAGAATAAAACCAACAAGTTAGAACTTGCAATGCTACATGATTTATTCTATGTACTTAGTGTTTGGCATAGATACAATTTCTACAAGTCTTTTGCAGGGTCATATCTGTTCTAAAGGGTATTGTCTACTTTATATGATACATGATAATCAGTATGATAATGGTTTGGTTTCTTTGCTTCTAGTTGTAACTAAAGGAAGCATCCTGCTATCGCTTATCTTGGCTCCTTAAAAACTGTCTTCGATTATTTAGGATGATGAATTACTTCAAAAGAAGGAATTGCTTGAAAGAAAATGTTTTGCTGTTAAGGCTACTCTTCATGCCATTGATAGATAATTTTCTCCTAACATTCTAAATCAATTCCTGAGATGAAAGTATGTAGTGACAAAAGATTAGTCCCTATTTTATTCAGTCAAGTTCATTTTGGAGTTTGGATGTAGACTTATAAAGGTTCCTCAACATTTTTGTGTGTCGGTAAAGCAGAGGAAATTTTATATTCTTTAATTCATCCTATTGCTCTCTTTGCTTTTTATCACCATTAGGTCGAAGTTGGAAAGCATCAGAGTTGCGTCTGAAGTCTTGGGATGATCTTCAGAAGCTTTGGTTTGTTCTATTAAAGGAGAAGAACATGCTAATGACTCAACGTCAGATGCTCAATGCTCAAAACCTACGATTCCCGAATCCAGAGCGCTTACCCAAGGTATATCTTTGTCTTGTTCCTTATTACTGGTACTATGTTTTTTGAGCAAATACAGTAAATGATAGTCACAATTCTGCTCTTTTATTCCCCATTGTTATTCAGTACATGTATAAAAGGCTGAAGAAACTATCACTCATTATTAGGGTGGCTTAATAATATGCACAAGTCAGGCTAGTTAGTTGCATTAGTTGGTAATTTGACTATATTTATAGCATAGTTGTTAATGATGCAAGGCGCAAAGGGGTCCTCAAGCCTTGACTGAAGGCGCGCGCCTTTGAAACACGAGGCGCATGCCCCACCACCACCTCCACCACCCCCCCGCAACACATGTATCAACTTCAAAGCGTGTTTGATGTTTGTTTCTATCATGGGCGCACCTCTTGTATCACATTACTTTTGTAGTGTTTTATATTATTTTTCCACATGTTCTATCTCCAAGGTTGGACTAGACACATCTAGTATCCAAAAATAAAGAAAAACAGAAGGGAAGCTAACACACTTCAAAATGAACACTTACAGAAGAAAAAAATTAGAAAGCGAAAGATGTAGAATTAGAAACAAACAGAAAGAAGCAGCACACAACAACTGTGAAATACCACAGAAAAGCAGACAAGGGTAGATTTATGAAACTGATGGTGATGAGTGATGAATTTGGAGACTTTCTATAATTAGTCAACTTAGGATTTACTGTTTAGTTGAGCGCCTTGACTATAGAATCTAGGGTTTATTGCATGTTTGAATTTATGCTGAAGAATACATAATTGCATATTTATTGCAATTTCATAACTTTATTCTTTTAGTGCTCCTTGGGTCACTCAGGCTCACGATGCGCCAGTGCTCCAGGATCCCCTAGCGCCTTCAATAACTATGCTTAGAAACTGCTGTCTTATTCTAGGAATATCATGATGGTTTAAGTATCATTGAGAATGTGATAGATAATGCAAAATGAGAATTAGGAGCAACATAGGAATAAAAGGGACGTGTGGTTATCCTAGTTAAAAGTCAGGTATATCTGGGGTTTGGTGTGATTTTTGTGTGGGGATTGTATGTAGATGTGGTATTAGAAGAATTGAAGAAAAGGGTAGCTTTTTCTTTTATTTTATTTTTTATTATAATCTCTTAGCTCGCTTGGAGAAAGGGATCCTTCCCCAGGCTGTGCTTCGTCATAGATTTATTATTTGCTTTTATTCATCTTCCTGTGTTTGTTTAGAGTTGTTCATCGACTTGGATCTAATACTATATCAGGTCTACTATTATTTCATCTGTTTGTGTATTCTATTTCTTGGTTTAATCTGTGTTTGGGGAGGTTTCCATCAAGTTAAATATGATGGGTATTAAAGGTTCTGTAGCAAGTAGGGTGTCTCTGGTGCCACTGAAACGTTAGGTTGGAAGCAGATGTGTGATATTTGGAGTTAGTGTATGAACCTGATCCCAGTGGAAGTGTTTTAGACATATGTTCCCTTACTGATTACAGCCAGCTTCAGATGCTGTGTTGCAGCTTCCATTTTTTTAAACTGCACACTTGACTAACCATGAAAAACATTAGACATAAAAATGATGGCCTCGGAATAGATTTTCTTCTGCTGTTTCTCCCAACTTCCCGAGTCATATAAACTGGTTGACTGATATATGGCATGAATTCTGATTGTATGGTGTTTCATTGTGATTCTTACTGCATTCCTCTTTTATCTGTTTTCCTATGCTTTCCAACTCTGAAGTTCAAGTACCGTATTATCTCTGAAAATAACTGGTAAGAAACCAGAGAAGAAAACGGATTTTTAGAGAGTTTTATTTTGATATATTGTAAGTTGAATCTGATTCTCACTAATTCATTAATCCATCTATAATATGGTTCTAATTGCATCTTTCTCAATGGCGGTGAATTCAGGTAAGGAAGTCAATGTGTCGAATCAAGCATGTACTTACAGAGCGAGCTATTGACGAGGCAGATCCCAGGAGGTCTGCTGAGATGAAGAGAATGATAAACGCCTTGTGATGGAATCCAAATTGGTATCTCTTTCCATAAATTCACTGAATGAGTATCCAGGTTAGGTTTGATGTTGCGATATTTACGGGGTCTTTTTCAGGGTGGAAGACTACATCGGTCTAGCATTTGATCCACAATGCCATAACTGTGTTTTCATTGTGATCTGTATCTTTCTATTCAGTAGTGTAGGTGATAAGCAAGGATTATTAACCCACATAAGTAGGGACTTCTATCAGAGATTTTCCTGGGGGGTGCCCGCCTAACTTTTTTTTTTTTTTATCTTGAATGAAAGAAGAGGATCTCCTCCATGTTTCTATTAGTGTTCGTCTGAAATTGCTTATGTTCATAAAGTGTTTGGTTAGGATTGAGAAATAAACACCGGACATAAACAGCTGAACAAGCCCGAAAAAAAAATGAAAAAACTTAATTGTTTTATGTGGGTTGGCATTTGATAGTATTGGGACAAGTAGTACTGGAATTGAAGTTTTAGGAAAAAAGTAAAGGATGTTTGGTTTGGGCTTTTGTAGGGCAATAATTAAACTGATAAGAGATAAGATGGAATGGTCCCAGAAGTCAGAGGCTGTTTGATTGACTCAGTGTCCCATCCTTGTGGACATGGGGAAATGTTATGGAGATTGTATTGTGCCTGTTTCAGAATTGACATAATTAACCTTTTCCCTCTTTAGGAAGTCATGTTTTTATGTTGGTACATTTTCTTTTTTTTACTGGATGCTTTCTTTTTGGGGAATGTCTGAATTACTTGTCCATCCATAAGGATTTGTCTTTCCAATTGAAGTAAACGATCAAAAAATGACTATATATGATTTATGACATATTATTGGATGTCACGTTTTTTAGATTGATTTTTATTTTTTTGTATGCAAAACAGCAATTCAAACTTACGTCTGCTCCACTATGTTTGATATTGTCATATCACAACTATTGAACCGAATTGCTTACTTGTATACCTGTTTTCTTGTAAAAATGGTCATCTGATCCGGGATTTAGTGTCTAAATTCTATGGATAAGAGTGAAATCAAATTAGGATTTCTAAATCATGGGGTGAGTTGTTTTATACAGTAGAATTAAGATTAGATTTCATAATGATTTTAGGGCCAAAATTTATCCTTGTTCATTTGTCATGCATCTCTTTTTTAACTTCAATTGTTACAGTTTTTCGGACTGGATTTTGGTGAAAGGGGTTATTTGAAATGTCACATGAGTAGTGCTATATCGATAGTTTTCAAAACTACACATAGCAGTCACTAACTTCTATCATTTATTACAAATTCAATTCTTTGAACTTTTTGGTATTGATGTCATTTAGGTGTTCTTTGGTTTGGGAAAAGAAAATGGTTATTTAGAAAGAGAAACCCACAAAATGACTATTTGGATATCGAAAGCATGCTTCCATATGAAATGTAGTTATTTGGATATCGGAAGCATGATTTCATGTGAACTATGCTTCTTAATTCTAGAATTTTATTTTTTTCACTGTGAGATTATTAACAATCATCTTTTGTTATTTACTCTCATGAAGGACTTTTTATGCTGGTGAATGATAAGGTTGAGTGATTTTTATATGCGATTTTGGAGATAAGTTGAGTTGTAATAGGTCTAATATAGCTCAATTCTTACACTAAAGTCAGCACATTATTCAAATTTCATTACGTCTGTTTATTTTAAATTATTTTGCTTAATGTTTGTAACTTGATGCTGCTGAAAATTGGTGGATATTAATCTTTCTATCTAACATAGCTATAAACAGTTGTTTTTCACGTTTAATATCTACTCATTTTAGTAGAAAAATAAAAGATAAACTATAAAAAAGAGAGAAGGGCACGGATTTACAAAACATGTAAACTAACCAAACTTACAACTTTGGAATTAAATTGATAGTACATTTAATAGATGGGATGTTAGTTTGGAACAAAGAAAAGGACAGACAAAATGAATTATTAAGTATAGTTATGAGTTGGGCATTAGTTAGTTGATACATTAATAGTTATGGAGTTTGAACCCAAAAATACAGGGCTTTGGGCTTCATTAAAATCTTATTTTAAGTCCACTTAGTTGTCAAGTGGTTAAAAAAAAATAAAAATAAAGAACAATAATGACTCACAATCACATTATGACAAAGAAAGAAAAGAACCTGAAAAATCATTTTCTTGGCAGAAGAAGAAACACAACACTACAATAACATTGAACATTTACATCATCTTTTCTTTTTTTTGCTTTACTTTAGCAATTTGTGTGTTGGAACAAGTCAGGACAACCTTAACTTCTCCATCATATGCCCACATGACATGTCACTGCCCTTATTACCTTCTCTCTTTTCTTAATGACTTTCTTACCATTTTACCCTCTACCCATCTCACTCAACTAACCTTCTTCTAGTTCTACTCACTCTATTGGCCTATTCTAGCTACCAAGAGAACTAAACCCCACTAACCAAAAAGTGGTTCCTATATATTCAACTGAAAAAACAAATCACATGTTATTATGTTAATGACGTTATTATGTTAATGACCAAAGTCCGAATATTGTTATCCAAGTCTAATAAAAAGAGAGATTGTGGAGTGGCTTTGAACTTATTTTCTTATTCCGGCGATGCCCCTTGAGAAACCATCAGGAACAAGTTATATCCCAATTGTTTTAAAAAAAAAAAAAAACTAGAATAAACGAGATAATGAAAGAAGTGAAGGAACTTAAAACACGCGGAATACAAATAGCAATATCACAAGGATCAATCTCGCAAATAATCAACCAAGCACGACATAATCTTCTAATCAAAAAATCAGTATATAATTACAATGATGAAATCTAAACCACAATCAACAACACGGTATTTATACGTGAAAAACCTCTTTGGTGTGAAGAGTAAGAATCACGGGACTTTTGAGGAGTCCATCTTACTTCACTTGTTATGATATAATTGAGGCCAAAGCAAACCCAACAGAAATTTTACAACCCACCAACATCTATAAAGCAACAAGGGATTAGGTGAAGTAGAAAATATCACAAATAAACAAAGAGTCTTCTTACAAATATCTCTTACACAAGACCAACTTCCAAACCTCCATATCAGATCTTTATCAATCATAAAGAAGAACAAGATGTCAGGAAAGCTATGTCCAAAAATCCGCAAATTGTGACGATCAAATTTCAAGATATACTCAATCTCGCGGGGCTTCTCAAGGAGAGTACATAAATTCCGGGTTTCACTTTTGTAGCGGCTACTCTCTATTTCTTCGGTTTACAAAGTCTCTAAAAAATAACACTTAAATACCTAAGGTTAATACCACATAAGTAAATGGGCCTAAAAATGGGCTGACTTATAACAATCTTCCCCTACAAATTCTTCACGATGAGTTTGTTTAAGGGGATGGGAGGGGGATGAATGCTAGCCTCCGTTTGTTTACGGGGATGGAGGGGGGAGTCATGGGACTCATCCAATCTCATCCCCAAATCTTGTAATATTGGGGGTGTGTTATAAGATGAGGGGGATGGGGATGAGAACTTAAATGAGATGAAAATGATTAAGTTGTCCCTTGTCCTTCATCTCTTACGGATCGTTTGGCTAGAGGGATGAGATGGGACGAGAATTAGAGTGGGATAAAGAGAAAGGGATGGATATGAGATTGGGTTAATGAGATTAATAATACCATGTTTGGTATTTGGGATGAAATTAGGGATGAATATATCAAATTTACCTTTTTATCCCAAACAAAAATAATTCTAGACAAAAATAGCCCCTCTAAACAAACAGTTTCAATTCAAAATCAGGTCAGACACATGACTGCGCATACATAAAACTTCTTCTTCTTTCGCTTCGCTTGACTTCTCCTTCTTCTCTTCTTCGTTCTCCTTGTTGTTCCCTGCGCTTGTTCTGTTCAATATGGGTAGAAAATGAAAGAATGATGAAGAAGAAGTTGATATAAACCAAGAGACAAGGACGAAGAAGAGGTATGCATCTTAATTACTTGGATTTTCAATAATTTTGATAGAAATCAGTTCCCTCATTCCTTCAAATTGAATATTTGTGAGAAGTTTTAGAATTCTGTGCTTTTATATCCGTTGCTTCGTCAAAATTCTGCCTCCCTTTATCAATAATGCAACAAGATAATTTGTCTCATTATCAATAATGTGACACAATGCTATTTCTCCCAAGTAATCTGGAAGTGTTTTGTTATTGCATTGTTGATAATGCGACAAAGAGATCAAGGGAGGGGAGGAGATCGTACATGGAGATGAGGGGAGGGGTTATAGATGGAATTTGTTAATTTGTTGGAGGGTTACTTGGACATTTCCATAGTTTAGACATTCTCATCCCCATCCTCCAATTTTTATCACACCCCCCCCAGATGAAAAATAAGGGATGAGATGGAATTAAATTTTCATCCCTCCTCCCAATCTCATAAACAAACAAGAGATTACTCTGTCCCTTGTGTCTAATTTCTCTCCCTCCCAACTTATCCCTCTAAACAAACAACCCGTTATAATTTTAAATGGGGATAATTAGTCATTTTCATCTCATTAACTCTCATCCCTCTCATTTCATCCCATCAAACAAGGTCTTGCTAATATTTCTTTACCATTTTCATCTCATCTCAACCCCAATTCTAAACAAACGTCCCGTCATTTGCTTGAATCACATCCCAAAGAGCTTACTACAAATCTCAAGCTTGCTTCGAGAATCACGTTGGTTAATATATATGTTGTATCCTTATCTGTTGACTTTCTTTAGCATCAATACTTTCTCTTCAATCATCCCGCTACCAATGATATCTAATGTCAATGTGTTTAGTACGAGAGTGATACATGACATTCTAGCTTAAGTCAACATCACTCTAAGTGTCTCAAAAAGCCACATACTCACTTTGTTGTAGACCCAACCCTTGAAGAAACCTCTACAACCAAATCATCTCCTACATGCTTCCACAATTGCTATATACTCTGCCTCAGTAGTAGACAATGCTACACACTTTTGTAGTTCGTATCAATAACTAATAAGTGTTATTGATTAATATTCATATAATAAAAAGTATACACTTTCAATTTATAAAAAAAAATAACACTTTCAAAAATAAACTCAGTAAACATTTAAGAGATTGAGTTTCAAACTTTATTTGGATTTACCAATTTTTTTCTTGCACATTATCATCAGTGATCATTGTTTCTTATTAAATCTTTTTACTACGGCATTTTATGGAGAATCCAACAACTCGGTGGTAGCAAGGTCGCGTCAAATGGCTTGAAGTTTATTTCGTTTTAAACTTTAACCTTGCAAATAACTTCATTATTTTCGAGTTTATAAGAAAAACATGGGTAGTTGATCTTGGTATTCGTTTTGTTCTTGGATTAGTTTGATATACATGTAGTTTACTATTTATAAACAAAGTGTTAATGTTGTTATGATATGTTGAACTTATGTGTAGAGTTTTATTAAATGAATTTGAAACTAATTTATTAATTTCTTTAATTTGAACTTAAATATAAAGTTTTATTGAATGAATATGAAACAAATTATATTAGTTTGCACTGCAATAGTGTGTGCTTTTGTTAACTTTAGCGTTCTATTAAGTTTTATTAATTTGATTTCTTCATTCCCGCTTTTAATTTAAAAAAAGTTTTATTAATTTTAACCCGATGTAAATTAAATAAATAATTATGAGTTTAACAATTATTTAAGGATGAAAATTATTTAGTTAATAACACGTGTGATACATTGGATTCGTATAATATAAACTAAATGTTGATATTTAATAATAAATATTCAATTAATAAATATTTACATTCATTGTGTTTGTATATATAATTAGTTTCAACACATTTAATTTATTGTATTAAAGAATAAATGATAACTTGATCAATATTAATAAACATCATTTTTGAGATTTATTTTTTTGCTAATCATAGGTTTCAGATACATGCCCTCACACTTTATTTCGGAATGTAATAACCACTAAACTATCGCGTATAATTATACATTATTAAACACTTTTTTGAAAATTACAGTTTGAGTATGATTATATATATTTTAGCTATTTTCTCTATTAGTACATACATTCCTTCCATTTTTTAGTATTTTCCTTTGTTCAAAATCATTAAACTCATTCTTTAGAGGTTTATAGTAATACAATTTCTATATTTGCTTTGGATAGGAAGAATAATACATTAAGTCATTCTCCACTTCTCTATTTCATTGGTGAACTTGTTCCTCCTTCAACATGATTATCATGTTCAAGCCATTATTCATTAACTTTTCCTATGTCTTAATCGTACTCCCTTCTTCAAAATGAACGTCATGTTTCCTATATTTTTCTTTACGTTTTCTTTCTATCTGAGTCATTTTATCCTTTATGTTATTCCCAATGTCAGTGTTGATATAAACGTCATCGGCAATTATACTAAAATAAATCAAGTTTTGATTAATGCATTAAATAATAGATTCTATCGTTTCATTATATACATCAAACAAGGTGTATATAATAATATTGTGATTATTCCTCGTGAAAAATCTAATATCACTTTCTTGGGAGATGGAATGAAGCGTACTATAATTTATGGTCACAGAAGCAACTGAACTAAATATGCAACTGATAATTCAACCACTCAAACAGTATAAGGAAGTAGGAAGTAGACATTTTGCTATGCAACTCGCGGTGAAAAATTTGTTAGACCAACAAATGAACAAGTCTTGGCACTACTTTTAGATTTTAGATTCTCCAAAGTCTGCATTTTATCAAATTATGATAAAAGGTTTTCAACTATGTATCAAGTTAGGTCCTCAACTCTTTAGTGAATGTTATATATATGGAACCTTAGATTTCATATTTGGAGAATGGCTTGTCATTCTTCAAAGTTGTCACATCGTAGCTAAACAGTTTCTTCAAGGTAAATCCATTGTTATCACTGTCAATGGTTATGAGTCTCCATATTAATGTGGTTTTTCATTCCATTTTTGTAATATCACATGTGATTTTGATTTGGTTGAGTCACAACCACCAACTCCAGTGTACTTAGATCCACCGTGAAAAGTGGATTCAACAAGTGTCTCTCTACAATCTTATATGACCAATGTGATGAATTAAAATTGGTTAGATGTTAAGGAATGAAACTTTTGAGAAAACAATATTTTATGGAGAATTCAACAACTTTGAGGCAGGAGCAACTCTAGAAGTTGCGTCAAAAGGCTTGGAGATCATTTCGTTTTAGACCTTAATCTTGCAAATAACTTCATTATTTTCGAGTTTATAAGAGAAACATGATGATCTTGATGTTCGTTTTGTTCCTAGATTAGTTTAATATGCATGTAGTTTATTTTTTATAAACAAAGTGTTAATGTATGTTATGATATCTTGAAGTTATATATAAAGTTGTATGAAATGAATTTGAAACTAATTTATTAACTTGTGCATAGTGTGTTGTTAATTTTAGCTTTCAATTTGAACTTATGTATAAAGTTTTAAAAGATGTATATGAAAAAAGTTATATTAGTTTGCGCAGTAATGTGTTTTTTTTGTTAATTTTAGCTTTCAATATAGTTTTGTTAACTTTACTGTAGTGTAAATTAAATAAATAATTATGAATTTAGTACTCCCTCCGTCCCATAACTATGTGCACAAATAAATTTGCACACTAAATAAGAAAACATTAAATATTATTGTTGTTTTACTTATATACTCTCAATTAATGTAGTGTTTTAAGGAAAAAACATTTAATGCATTCTATATTTAGTAACTTAAACCATAATAAATAGGGGTATATTAGTAAAGTGAGGGTTAATTGGTAGTTACGTGCACATTTTATGAGACAAAAGAATTAGTTATTTTGCACGTAGTTTTGGGACGGAGAGAGTAATTATTTAAAAATTAATATTAACTAATCAGTAACTTGTGCGATGCTATAGATTCATATAATATAAAATAAACATTTGATAGTAATATATAATACTAATATTATTCAATTCATAAGTATTCACATTGATCGTGTTTATAATATAATTAGTTTCGACAAAATTAATTTATTGTATTAAAGAATAAATGAACATTATGTATCTTAGATTTTTTACATTTTTCTTAACGTTATTCTCAATGTCACTGTTGATATCAACGGTATCGGCAATTATACTCAAATAAATCAAGTTTTTACTAATGCATTAAACAATAGGTCATACCGTTACATTATATACATCAAACAAGGTGTATATAACGATATTGTGATTATTTCTCGCGAAAAATCAAATATTGCTTTCTTTGGAAGACAAAATGAAGCGTGTTATAATTTATGATTTTGATTCTTTTATCTATGTTTCCCTCGTTCCCCCTTCTGCCAAAACATCTTAGCTTAACTGGCGATTTGGTTTAGGAAAAGATGAAGGAGAGGCAAGTAATTATTGTTTGTATAACATGAGGTGATATCTATAATAATTGACTAAGTAGTTACTATTTTTATATTTTTCACATTGAACTAAATTTAATATCATTTCTTCAATATTGAAATATGAAAAGTAATAGTTAAAAAACAAAGGAGTTAGAAGAAAAGTCATATATATATATATATATATATATATATATATAGATAGGATCAGGTGAGACAAGATGTTTATGGAGAGACTTTTTTTAGTGTGAGACAATTAAAAAGTGGTGGCATTTTTGAAATTTTAAAAACATGGAGGGGCATTATTGAAGGGAAGAGGAGGTGATGTCAGCGCTGATGTCACATCTGGAGAGAGAAAAAGTTTTTATTATTTTATTTAAAATGCATTTTCCCGCTCTTTCCGAACTCATTTTTCAAAAAAAATTATACCACTGAACTCGTATTAATTAGGCGGTTATTTTGAGATTCATTGTTGTTATTTATAGACAATTTTTATTTTTTTTATTTTTGTTCCACATTGGATACTTGGTTGTTCCAGCAAGAATACTACAATTGTTCCACCAGACTACTACATTTGTTCCAGCAGAATATTTTCATTATTTTTTTTTAAAATGCACTCTGGGAGTCTAAAAAAGTGTAGTATTATGGTGGAACAATTAGAGTAGTCCGGTGGAACAAATATAGTATTTTGTTGGAACAATCATAAAAAAATCAATAAAAAAAATCGTCTATAAATAACAAAAATGGATCTCAAAATGACCACTTAATTAATACGAGTTCACTGGTATAATTTTTTTTTTGGAAAATGAGTTCGGAAAGAGGGGAAAATGCATTTTAAAGAAAATAATTAAAATTCTTTCTCTCTCCAAATGTGACATCAGCGCTGACATCACCTCCTATTCCTTCCCTTCAATTCACGCATGAAGGCTATTCCTTTAATTACAAGTTTGACACCTTCCCCTATTGAATTAGAAAAATACCCATTGTCTCACCATAAAAACTAGTCTCATCTTAAACCATTGTCTCATTTGAACTTGACTGTATATATATATATATATATATATATATATATATATATATATACAGTCCGGCTATGGTGAGGGACTCCCTCACTTACTATTCTAAGGGAGTTTTAGTTTTAATCTAGTTACCAAACAAAATAACTATCAAGAACAAAAATCTATTATTAGTTCTCTAATTTATTCACTCAATCTCCTAGACCTTAACTTTATAAATCCTAGACTCTAACAATCATAAACCCGTAGTCCTTAATTTTTTAGACCCTAACAACCCTAAATTCAAATAATTCTAAACTCCTAAACCCTAACTTTATAAACCCTAGACCCTAACAATCATAAACCCGTAGTCCTTAATTTTATAAACCCTGACAACCCTAAATTCAAATAATTCTAAACTCCTAGACCCGAACTTTATAAACCCTAAACCCTAACAATCATAAACCCGTAGTCCCAACTTTATAAACTCTAGACCCTAACAACTTTAAACCCATAAACCCTAAATCCTAACTGTATAAACCCTAAACTCTAATATTAAAATAATTTATGTTAATTTACACATAAATTAGAATTATAAATTAATGTTGAAATAAATTCAATTTGAATTCGTATGTGATAATATGATTAATTAATTAATTCCTAAATTAATTAGTATTTAGGGAAATAGAGTTTGATTTAATTAGGATACTAATTAGAAGTGTTGTAAACAAAATAAATTAGGATTTTATTACTTTAAATTCATTAAATTAATTAGGTGGGTGTATTTTGTTTGGTAACTAGATTAAAGCTAAAACTCCCTTAGAATAGTAAGTGAGGGACTCCCTCACTATAGCGTGGCTGTATATATATATACACACACTAAAACAGTAGCGATAAAAATAAATTTATTCTAAACAATAATTACGTAGCGCATAAATCTCTCTTCCTAATTATTTAACATTAATTATCATTTTAATTAATATTTTGTAATTTTACTTATCTCTTTTACAATATATATTATAATAGTTATTTGTTTCATGTCAAACTCTTTTATGAATATATTGGTATCCAAAAAATGTTTATATCTATCTATATCATTAAAGCTGTAAATATTTCTCTAAATTTTAATAACGTGCCTTTTTCTTTGCCATCTGCTCATCTTTTTTTGGGTTTTCTGCTTATTTGATTTCGTCGTTTTTGATTTATATTGTACTTCAAGTTCAATATCATTTAGTGCTTTCTCTTGATTACATATTGCAGGTCTCATTGAAGATCATGCATAATAGATTTGATCAAGTTCATTCTTACTCATTCTCAGTATGTATTCATTATATTTTGCACTCCAATTGTTGTTAACTTGAATGAATTATGTTTTGTTCACTTCGTAATTTGAATGTACATCTTCTCATCTCACGGTTTCCAAGTGCAATTGGTGTTTGAGTAGTTTAGTTATATATTATTAGATCATCATTTGTGTTTAACTTTGATTTCATATTGGAATTATTCATTGAAATGCACATCTAAAGAATTGTGAAATTCATACTGTCTTATTTGCAAACATGCTAGAATGGTTATCGTGCTTATAACTTTTCTCTCTCAACAAAATGAAACAAAAAGATAATCAATTTTACCAATGTGAAAAGGACAAGCCTTTATTTGATGGGTAGTATATAAGAGAGCTTGCTTGAACTTTATGATTGATGGAACTTACTATTGATATAACTTCATTTGCTGAAGTTTTATGTTTCAAAATAATGAAAATATTAGTGACCAAATAGTGCATTTTGTCAAAAAAATATTAATACATAAACTTAAAAACCTCCACCACAACCCAAGTAATACAAAAAGATATTATTCAAAAATTAGTTAAATATCAAATAATAAGGACATTCTGTGTATCGCTCGGGTTCAAAACTAGTAAGAATAAACAAAAGAGTAAAACAATACTCCTTCCGTTTCATTGTACATGTCTTTGTAGGACAATTTTTTGGTTTCACAATACATGTCATTTTGATTCAATTTATGCATATTAATTGACTTTTACCAAATATACTCCTATTTAAATAACATTTTTTTATTTTAAAAATTGTAAAAATGACTAAAACAAAAATAACAAAATTCTTTACACGACCAGTAATTATTTTTCTTAATTGTTGTGCATTAACTTACACAACTTGTATTGTGAAACCAAAAGTGCAATTAAACACACTTTAGATAATAAAAAATAAAATCCCTTGTTATTCTGATTTTTTGTTAAACTAATTAGGGCACTCAATTTCCTAAAACGCATAATTAATTTCGTGTATAAATCCTTCCCCGCACGTATAAAAATCAAAGTCAACCGATACCTTTTAAAGGCAGTCAACAAATTTATATCACCCAAATCTACTCCAGTCATATCCTGACATGCCCCCTAGTAATGACGTCAGCTATGTCACCGCCCAGTAACTCTATCATCCACCTGCCCGTTCTGCCCGATCTGCCCATTCCCTGGGCTAGCAAGTACCCAAGTACACCTTTTTCGATTTCGCGTCTATCTTTCAATTTTCTCTCTCAATTTTTATATTTTTCGACCTATCTCTCTCTCTGTAGATCGGTTTTAGGGATCGGAAATCGAATTCGATCGGGTCGTTAGGGAATCGGACGGTGTGGATTGAAATTGGATTGGGGGTGTCTGAAATTAGGGTTTGGATAGGGGCTTTTTGGAGGTGGATCTAGGGGTGAAATTGGGGTTAGGGATTGATGGTAGTCGAAGGTGAAAATGCAAGGCTATGCATGGGCGGGAAGGTGAGGAAAGGAAAAGAGGCCGGCACATGTGGACAGGACCTAACCGTGTCAATTCGGTGGTTGTAGCTGGTGATGATTTCGCATCTTGTTCATTGCTGTCTCCGCCTAATTCCTTCTCCAAGGTGCTTTTTTTTGTAATTAATTTCCTGTTTTTGTGTTTTTGACACTTCAATTTCGTTTATTGGTTTTCGGTTTTGATTATTGTGATGGAAGTGTGGTGTTTTCGATTTCTGAGGAAGAAAGGTAATTTCAGCTGCCGTTTGGATGGAGTATGAGGTGATTTACTGTGGTTAAATTGAAAACGGATCGTTTTCCGTTGTAATAAATTGGCTTTTTTTTACGGATGTTTGGTGAATTGACTGGACCCTGATTATGTGCGTGAGGGAAAGGATTTTGAAACGGAATTGTAATCTGGAAATGAAAGAAGTTTGGTGCTGTGAAGAGCGATAAATAGATAAATGGTCGCTTCACTGATCCATATCATGCCATTGACGGATGAATACATGGAGACTGCTGTATTTGTGTTTGGTTTAGCTGATTGCTAACTACAAGTGCACTTTCAATAATGTGACACAAAAAGTCGGTTGTTGAAATTTAGAGGAATAATCTGTAGTATTCGTGCTGTCGATCTTAACCGTGGTTATGTTTCTCAAACAGTTGAACATTTGAGATCTTTATGTGTTTTTTCTTTTGGCATGTAATTTGTGTGATATATTTCACTGAAGCTCTCTGATTGTTTATCCATACAGGACGGACGCAAGATAAGTGTTGGAGATTGTGCGCTTTTCAAACCACCACAGGACTCTCCGCCTTTCATTGGAATAATTCGTTGGCTTACTACTGGTAAAGAAAAGGAGTTAAGGTTATGTGTAAATTGGCTCTATCGACCTTCTGAAGTGAAGCTTGGCAAAGGCATCCTATTGGACGCTGCGCCAAACGAAGTATTTTATTCCTTTCATAAGGATGAGATTCCTGCTGCATCATTACTCCATCCGTGTAAAGTTGCATTCCTTGCTAAAGGTGACGAACTTCCATCAGGGATTTGCTCATTTGTGTGCCGAAGAGTTTATGACGTTACAAACAAGTGTTTATGGTGGTTAACTGATCAAGATTATATTAATGTATGTTCTCTTGTCCCTCTGAATATTTTTTTGTTTTGGGATAATCAACTCTTGTATGACTTTTGATATTCCACAGGACCGTCAAGAAGAAGTAGATCAACTATTGTACAAGTCACGATTAGAAATGCATGCAACAGTACAATCTGGTGGGCGTTCACCAAAGCCTATGAATGGTCCAACATCAACCTCACAGCTAAAGCCTACTTCCGAAAGCATACATAACAGTAGTTCATCCTTTCCATCTCAAGTTAAGGGAAAGAAAAGGGAGAGAATAGATCAGGGCTCTGAGCCTGTTAAACGGGAGCGTTCTACAAAAATGGACGATGGTGACTCTAGTAACATGAGAACAGAAAGCAGTTGGAAGTCTGAGATTGCAAAGTTTACAGAAAAGGGGGGCCTTGTCGACTCCGAGGGGGTTGAAAAACTTGTGCAACTCATGTTGCCTGAGAGAACTGATAGAAAAATAGATTTGGTTGGCCGGTCACTACTGGCTGGTGTGATAGCAGCCACTGATAAGTTTGACTGCGTTAATCGATTTGTTCAGCTTAGGGGCTTGGCTGTGTTTGACGAATGGCTGCAGGAAGTTCATAAAGGGAAGATTGGCGATGGTAATAGCCCCAAAGATAATGATAAATCCATAGAGGAATTTCTCTTGGTTTTACTTCGTGCTCTTGATAAGCTGCCTGTAAATCTTCATGCTTTACAAATGTGTAACATTGGTAAGTCGGTGAACCATCTGCGCACACATAAGAACTTAGAAATCCAGAAGAAAGCAAGGAGCCTAGTTGATACATGGAAGAAACGTGTTGAGGCTGAGATGGATGCAAAATCTGGTTCTAATCATGCTGTGTCTTGGGCTGCCAGGCAACGTCTTCCGGAAGTTTCACACGGTGGTAGCCGACATTCAGCTTTATCCTCTGAGGTTGCGATTAAGAGTTCAGCTGCTCAACTTTCAGCTTCAAAAAGTGCCCCTCTGAAGCTAGTCCAAGCAGAACCTACGACTAAGTCTGTATCTGCACCTCTTGCTTCAATGAAATCAGCTCCATCTTCAGCATCGGTTGGTAATAACTTAAAAGAGGGACATCCCCGAAATACAGGTGTTGGTGGTGTGTGTGATCCTCCTCTAACAATAGCAGGAGATGAGAAAAGCAGCGGTTCTAGTCAGTCCCACAACAACAGTCAATCTTGTTCTAGTGACCATGCTAAGACTGGTGGACATTCTGGAAAGGAGGATGCAAGGAGCTCGGCTGCTGTTTCAATGACCACAAATAAGATCATTGGTATTTCTTCTCGTCATCGTAAATCAATGAATGGCTTTCCAGGGCCAACTTCCTCAGCTGTGCAAAAGGAAACTGGGGGGTCAAGTCGGAATTCACCTGCGCACCGAAATCAAATTTCAGAAAAATTACCTCAGTCCAGTTTGACATGTGAGAAAGTGGCCGATGTTCCGATGGCAGAGGGAAATAATAATCATAAATTAATCGTTAAACTGTCCAATAGAGGCCGCAGTCCTGCTAGGAGTGTTAGTGGAGGATCATTTGAAGACCCTTCAATAATGACTAGCAGAGCTTCTTCTCCTGTGCAGCATGATCAATTTGACCGTAGCTTGAAGGATAAGAACGATACTTGTCGAGTTAATTTATCATCTGATGTCAATGCTGAGTCGTGGCAAAGCAATGATTTCAAAGAGGTTCTAACTGGTTCTGATGAGGGAGATGGATCTCCTGTCACACTTCCCGAAGAAGATAATTCTAGGACTGCTGATGACACAAGAAAATTAGCAGAAGTTTCCAAAGCTGCTTCCTCATCATCCGGAAATGAATGTAAATCTGTGAAATTGCATGAGGCGTCTTTCAGTTCCATGAATGCTTTGATTGAAAGTTGTGTGAAGTACTCAGAAACAAATACATCTATTTCTGGTGCAGATGATGTAGGAATGAACTTACTTGCTAGCGTGGCTACTGGTGAGATGGCTTCGCCAACTCCTTCACCACAAAGAAATATCGGTGAGCACTCTTGCACGAGTGGTGATTCAAGAATAAAATCGTCCCCAGGTGATAACTTGGCTCCAGAACGAGGTCAGCTTGGTGAACATGAGCATGAAAAGAGGATTATTAATGCAAGTAATGTACCAGCTAAGAACACGGAAGGTAAACCAATGCTGTCGCCCAAAGAGAAGTTGATGGCTGAGGTAAATGGACATCTAAATTCTTCAAGTATGGATGTGCAGCAAGTTTCAGGACCCTGCATAGAAAGCAACATCAAGTGTGAAGACAAAATTGCATGTACTTCGTTGACTGTGCTCGCTACACGCACAGTAGAGAAGTCATCAATTGGCAAGGGCATGAAACAATGGGAGAAGCCATGCAGCAAGTTGAAGGAAGCTGTCCAATCTGTTCCTAAAGAAGATTTGGGCAAATCTTCTGACGTTGAAGATGAAGTTAAAGTTCCAGTGGTGGTTGGGACTGAAGCTGTTACAGGATCATTTCCTCACAGATCTTCAGAAATTGACAATGAGAACATGAAAAATACTTGTGAATTGAAAGTTCCTGGGCAGGGGCAGCAGAAGCTTTCTACTGCGATTCATTCTAAGTCCCCTAAAGGAAATGGTGGAGAAATTTTGCATTGCTCTGATTCGAGAAATGATGTGATTTCTGAAAATGTTGATGTGATTAAGGGTGATTGTGTGGAGAGCCTAACAGTTAACCAAGGCAGTGACCATATTGCTGGCCCTATTTCTTCTGAGAAGTTGTCGCCTAAAGTCCAAAATTCCGAACAGCAGCAAGCAAAGTCAGGAGGATCAAGGTTGACTGGCATTGAAGCTGATGAAACTGAGGAATGTACATCTGCAGTGAAGGATAGGGCAGCAGGAGATTCAAATAAAGAAGCAAAACTGGAATTTAATCTCAATGAGGGCTTTAATGGTGATGATGGTAGATATGGCGAGCTAAATAACTTGAGAGTTGAAGGTTCTACTGGTGTTCAATTAATTAGCCCATTACCTTTGCCTGTTTCTTCTGGTTCCAGTGCTCTTCCAGCTTCAATAACAGTAGCTTCTGCTGCTAAAAGGCCCTTTGTTCCCCCAGAGGATCTGCTAAAAAATAAAGTAGAGCTTGGTTGGAAGGGATCGGCTGCTACAAGTGCATTTCGGCCAGCAGAACCTAGAAAATCACTGGAATTGCCGTTGGCTACGATGAGCAACTCTGTTCCTGATGTGCCTGCTGCTAAAGCTGCTCGTCCTCCATTAGACATTGACTTGAATGTTCCCGATGAAAGAATACATGATGACATGGCTTTTCGGAGTACTATTGCAAATAGTCGTGATCTATCACACGGTGAGTCTATGGGTTCTGTACCAGTTCGCAACTCTGGAGGACTTGATCTTGATTTGAATAGAATGGATGAACCTATAGATATGGTAACAAGCAATGGGCATAGGCTGGATATGCAGTTTCAGCCAATCAAATCACTATCCGGTGGTGTCCATAAAAGAGAGGCCAGTATTCGCAGGGACTTTGATTTGAATGATGGACCTCTTGTTGATGAGGTGGGTGTAGTAGAACCATCATCATTTGGTCAGCACACCAGAATCAGTGTAGTACCAACCCATTCTCAGCCATCTGTTTCTACTCTCCGAATAAACAACGCAGAGATTGGGAATTTTTCTTCATGGTTCAATCAAGGAAATCCGTATTCTGCAGTCACAATACAATCTGCTTTGTCTGATAGAGGTGAGCAGTCATTCCCGGTGGTCACACCTGGTGGGCCTCAAAGGATGTTAGCTAGTTCTGCTGTTAGTACAACAACGCCATTTACTCCAGATGTTTATAGGGGGCCAGTATTGTCATCCTCTCCAGCTGTTCCGTTTCCATCTGCACCATTCCAGTATCCTGTTTTTTCTTTTGGAAACTTTCCTCTGCATTCAACGACATTTTCAGGGGGCGGTCCAACCCCGTATGTTGACTCGACATCTGGTGGAAGGATTTGTTTTCCTGCAGTGCATTCTCAAGTATTAGGACCTCCTCCTGGTGCGGTCCAGTCCCACTATACTAGGCCTTTCCTTGTTGGACTTCCTGACAGTAATAACCGTGGTGCTCCTGAGAGCAGTAGGAAATGGGGTCGTCAGGGGCTAGACCTCAACACGGGCCCCTTAAGCCCAGACAGAGAAGGGCGAGATGAGACATCTTCTTCTCTTGCATCAAGGCAATTGTCTGTTGCCAATTCCCAGGCCATTGCAGAGGAACAGTCAAGGATGTTTCAAGTTGCAGGAGGGGCTGTCTTGAAGAGGAAGGAACCAGATGGAGGATGGGAAGGTTATAAGCAATCACCCTGGCAATAAATATTTGATCGTACAGTTTACTGATCCAGGAAGCTTGTAAGTTCTTGCTTTTATACTATATACTAAAGCCAGTTTGGACTATCTATGGAATTGCATTTTCCCTTTACTTTTCTTTTCATTTATTTGCTTACTTACTCAAGCTTGAGATATATGTGAACTTTATCCTACCACTCAATGATATTGATTCCTTTCTATTTTTCCTTTTCCAGTTCATACAGACATGGGCATTTCCCAGGGGTTGTCATCAACGTGTACTCCTAAGGGTGGTAATGGTAAGTGAATTGCACGATGTTATTCCGTCTTCGATCCACAGTTTTTCACTGTGCCAATACTATCCTAAAGGAATCTATCTATCTTTTCTGGGACTTGAAGCTGGTATTTCCTTGAATTTGTACTGGGCAGCTGCAATTCACTTTTCGCTATGTAGATATTTTTAACTGTTGGAAAGTTTGCAATCTCTGTTGCCCAGACATTGGTGCCCACAATGTTGTTCAGTGCATCCATCTGCAATATATACTGTTCTGTTGGACCCAAATCCATGATCCTTTTTTCCAACCATTCCGCCAAATGGAGGGTTGGGTTACTGAACTGCTTTAAACAGAAAGCCCTTTTGTATGTGCTTTGTTGTTAATTTATCTTTCATTTCTTTTCCTCATTAAAATCACATATATGAGCAGAGTGGTCAGCGAATTTTGTTACTCAAGGTTTTTCCTGTTCTGGCAAATGCTTCAGTTGCATTGATTGCAGTTTGTATTATAATTTTACTTTACTCTATTGTTAACCTCATGGTTTTCGGAACCGGACCGGTCATTAAACCGGTGAAAGCATCGGTTCAATGAATTGGGGTTCAACCGAAATCGAACCGGGTTCAATCTATTAGCTAAAATATATAGAATTTTTTTATTTTATAACATTTTACATTTTGATACATACTAAAATTTTACTTTATATTAATAAAGTTATCAATTTTGAAAAAAATAGTAATAGTTAATATTTGAAAACTATTAAAATGTCCTAAAATAGTTTCAATTATCAATTGTTTAAATTCATAGATCATAAAATTAGAATGCATAATTTAATAATTTAATATGATATAAAATCATAGTCATCAAAATCGGACAAGTCAAAAAGAATTAATAGAGTCGCACAAGTCAAAAAGAATTAAAAGAGTTAAAATTCAATTTGAGCTCAATCTGAATTCATATATCTAAAAGAAAATAGTACATTATTCATGTTTTTAAATTAAAATATAGTAAACCGTTTTTTTTGACAAAAAAATCGAACTTTATCAATTCAAAAAATCATTACATAAAGTTCTCGAAAAACAACTGGGAATCAAAAAAAGAAATAAACTAACTAGAGCGTGAAAAAGAGCTACGCGCAATTTTATGTGCAACCTCATTCGCGGACCTGGCTATATAAGACACAGTAAAATCTGGTTTATCACGTAACAAAAACTGACTATCCGATACAATGCTTTCGAACTCCGAAATATCCTAGATCGATTTATGCACCGTCTCGACAACATTCTTCACGTCCGACTCAAAATCCACATTAGTAAGTTGCATAGCCACAACCCATTGGAGACTACGCCTAAGAGCAATGACCCCCACCATTTTTGGATTAAGAGCTCCCTCATAAGAACAACTCAACATTGCAAAAAAAGACCCATCATTGGTCGAATCACTGCCTCCGAACTCCGAAATATCCTAGACCGATTTATGCACCGCCTCGACAACATTCTTCACGTCCGACTCAAAATCCACATTAGTAAGTTGCATAGCCACAACCCATTGGAGACTACGCCTAAGAGCAATGGCCCCCACCATTTTTGGATTAAGAGCTCCCTCATAAGAACAACTCAACATTGCAAAAAAAGACCCATCATTGCGTCGAATCACTGCCTCCGAACTCCGAAATATCCTAGACCGATTTATGCACCGCCTCGACAACATTCTTCACGTTCGACTCAAAATCCACATCAGTAAGTTGCATAGCCACAACCCATTGGAGACTACGCCTAAGAGCAATGGCCCCCACCATTTTTGGATTAAGAGCTCCCTCATAAGAACAACTCAACATTGCAAAAAAAGACCCATCATTGCGTCGAATCACTGCCTCCGAACTCCGAAATATCCTAGACCGATTTATGCACCGCCTCGACAACATTCTTCACGTCCGACTCAAAATCCACATTAGTAAGTTGCATAGCCACAACCCATTGGAGACTACACCTAAGAGCAATGGCCCCCACCATTTTTGGATTAAGAGCTCCCTCATAAGAACAACTCAACATTGCAAAAAAAGACCCATCATTGCGTCGAATCACTGCCCCAACACCACATTTATTTTCATCTCCGAAAACTGCCCCATCGAGATTGCATTTCCGCCAAACCTCTGCTGGCCTACTCCACCTTGCCTGCCGACCCGCTGCTGGAACAGTAGCCATGCTACCAGTAGGGCTGTTAGCACCCCTCCAATCCTCAATCCAAGCTTTGGCCCAAGCCACCAAGCCCACCACATCTTTGGTAATCTCCTCTCATAACAGTGAGTTTCTCCTAAGCCAAATACACCAAAAAACAATGGCATAATTCTGGAGATTCACATCATTTTGAGCACATCTAGCGAGAAACCATTCCCCGACTTCATCAAGAGCACAATCCGGTACAACCATTCCCGCGGTTACCCACACTTCTTCCGCTAAAGGACAAAAGAAAAAAAGATGATAGTCGTGTTCAAAATCTCCCGGACAATGAAAACAATGGTATGCAACTTGAATATGTCTCCCTTGAAGCCTCCATTGAGTGGGTAAAAAATTGGAGCAAATTTGCCACATAAACATTTGGAGCAAATTTGCCACATCCGATTGACCAAAACAGCCTCATCATGACCGAAAACAGCCCTCAATTTTCCTTCATCCCACGACCGAGTACCGGGGATAAGAAGATCCCGAACCACCGCTTCCTCCATCCCCGGAGCACTAGCAGACCCAATTCGAAAGCCTGGATTATCAATCACCCACGGATCCGTCCAAACTTTGATCGAAGCACCATCCCCTATACACCACTGTACCCCTAGCCAAAGCATCTCGTGCACACCAAACACTCCTCCAAATAAAACTAGGTGAATTACCCAATTCAGAGGAAATGAAAGCTCCACTCGAAAAATATTTAGATTTAAAGATCCTGCTCACCAAAATGTTTGGAGAATTAATAAGCTTTCAACCTTGTTTTGCTAAAAGAGATAAGTTAAAATTATGCAAATCTCTCTACACAGACCTCCTTTCACCTTCCGGTCACACAATTTTGAATATGAACACCAATGCATACCCCATTTACCATTACCATTCGATCCCGACCAAAAAGAATTCATCATCCTTTGAAGCTCGTTACAAAGTGTCTTTGGAATAAGAAATGTGCTCATACAAAAGCACTCCTCTTCCAACCTTTGACAAGAAACGACTACTCCAACAACCCAGCCTAGCCCGTAACTTATCTTTAAGAAAGCTGAAAATTTGTTTTCTCGATCTAACAATTAAAGAAGGCAATCCCAAATACCTCCCCGTATTAAAAGGAGCACGAATTCCCAGGAGATTGCTAATATCACTCTTCACCTCGGGCTTAACATACTTGCTGAAGAAAGTTCCAGACTTCAAATGATTAATTGCTTGACCGGATACGCCTTCATACTCCTTTAAAATGTTCAAAACATACTCGCATTCTCCACTTTGGCCCTGCAAAACAACAAACTGTCATCCGCAAACAAGAGATGGTTCACACTAGGTGCCCCATCATTAACCCGACAACCACTCACTCACTCTACCCTCCTCATCCGACTTCCTTAACATTCTAGACAAAACATCCGCACAGATAATTAGAAGGTAAGGAGATAACGAGTCTCCTTGTCTCAAACCCCTCCCCGGCTTAATCGGACCTACCACCACATCATTACACAAAATCGGGTAAGACACTGTGATTACACACATCATAATCCACTCCACCCATTTCCTAGTAAAACCCATTCTGAAAAGAACAGCTTTTAGAAAACCCCAATCCATCCTATCATAAGGCTTGCTGATATCAAGCTTAGTGGCTACTTCTCTTCCTACTGGTCTTCTAGCTTGATTCATACTATGAATAGACTCGAAAGCAATTTGAACATTATCTACCAAAGACCTCCTAGAAAAATAACTTTCAAGCTAATAGCTAGGACTTTCGCAATCAGCTTATACAAAACATTACAAAGAGAAATTGGTCGTAAATCTGTCATTTTCTGAGGATTCTCACACTTCGGAATAAGCACAATCAAGGTATCATTCAAGTCTCCAGGTAATTCCCCTCTACTTAACCACTCACAACAAGCACTGACCACAACTCACAGGATAGTGAATTCATATGCTTCGATTTTGAAAATTTTAGTGTTTAGTACCCATCATGGATTATATATTTATTTGGACATGGATGAGTCGTTGGTATTTCCTCGTCTTGTGTCTTGCTCGGTGCAAGAAATGGAGAGTACTGCTGGAAAACTATAGATGCTCGTTAATTCTATACGAGCAGGGATGTCAAGACTGTTAATTTGATGTACTGAATTTGTTATGTTTGTATTCGTGATCAGGCCAAATCTTTCTTGCTAGTTTCAATATAAGAAATTGGTGCAGTTTTTTCATATGCTTATGCCAAATCTTTCTTGCTAGTTTCAATATAAGAAATTGGTGCAGTTTTTTCATATGCTTTTATTTTTTATGAATCATGCATTAAAAGATGACATAATTTAGATAATTAACTACATTTCCTTTGATGAGTATTTTTCTTTCTCTAGTTGGGTAGTTTTGTTAATGTGGATGGTGTATGGAATAGAAGAAGTAGGTGATCTGATTAAGTTGTACAGTTAAGTGTTGTCATTCGGATGACTGTGTTTCTTGCATTTGAGGAAATGATTCCTCTTTCTCTGGAATGCGTATTAACTATTACGTTTGATTCATAGATAGTCCAATTGCTTAATATGCTGCTTTCTTGTTTAAAGTGCCAATCTATATTAGAGTAGAAAGTAAAGGAGATAAGATGAATAATAGTTTTCTGATTTGACAATACTTTCTCTAATTGGAAGGATTCTCTTTATGCATCCCTTATCATTTTAGTCTTTTTTGTGTGCAAGTGTAAAGCATTGTTCTATGTTTAGATGTTGAAGATGAAGGAGACGACATGATTTCCACCACCAAAAATTAAAAGAAAAAGAAAATGTTCCCCACCTGTTCTTTAGTGAAAAGATTTTCATGTGATTATCTATTGGGCAGAGAGCATGTCAGTATTGGATATCAAGACTTGCACCTAAACTAGAAATTTGAGACCATCGTTTTCATTCTTGAAAGAAAAATGTTGACATTGAATAATTAAGGGGATTGGAAGAGGTAGTGGAAATTGAACGATTACGGAATGGGCAGCTTGATGGGATCTGGAAATCCCAATGTCTTCCACCGAGTCTGATGAGCAAATGTATGTTCTAGGTAGGGCTGGGCACGGATACTAAATTTATTCATTTTGATCAAATATTTAACTAAAATGGTTCATTTAACTATACTATTGACTTGGTTTGACTCAATTCGGTCCAATTCGGTCAAAAACAGTTACAAATTTGAATATTTTTCTTTTAATATTTGATCCAAGATTGAATCGCGGGGTCCGTGCCCAGCCCTAATTCTCGGGGAAGGCTTAAAAATTTGGAAATCCCTTCATGTTGTGGTAATCCTCACATGATCAGTCATTGATTAGGATCCTAGCCATAAAAATCTAGTCGCGTGTAACCTGTATTCTCATTCTAATCATTTCATTTCTCACCTGATCTTTTCTCGTATATCCACTCTTCTGTTCAATATACGCATTGTCGCCACCATCTTATAAATGTGGCATTGTTTCACCGTTTCAACATCTTATACTATATAACAAAGCCATATTACCAGGAAAATTTATGACACTTCTATTCAATCTATTAGGCATGTATGCTTATTCCATTGTGTAAAAACAAAACTAGTTTTAACATTGCTGGTTGGAGATGACATGGGTGACTTTGATGAATACAATTCAGTATGGAAATGTGACTAATGAATGGTCACATGAGACAACTAAACCATTTAAAGTCATCAATTTGGTTTAAATCAAGAATTGTTTGAATTTCGCAGCTTACTTTATGGAATTCCCAACATAACATAAAATGTCATGCGGAAAGGAATAAGTTGCAGCTACGCTATTCTTAGGTTGTTTCCTTGGAATTTTCAACTTATAATCTACATTAACATCAACCGCTCAAGCTGGACACATTTGCTATCAATTTTTTTCCATTGCAAATATGAAAACAAAGATGTTCCCGTCCCATCTTCTTTGTATATCGTTTAATGTTTATTAACTTGCTCCGTTTTATACAAGACTTTGTATAAATTGATGCAAACCTTGACGTAACAATGAAGTTAAGCTAATAATTAACACACATAATCTTGGTCTTGAAGAAACTTAAATGGTATTGGAAAAAGAAAACATGTCACCATTAAACAATAACTCGCTCAAACAAATGTACACAAGTCCACAAGGGGCTTGCTGTTTTTGGCGGGCAAAACGAAAATCTAAACTTGAAAGAAAAATCACCCAGCACATTTGAAGTTAAAACTGAACAATACATTTCGTGTTACGGTCCAAAAATACAAAGCTTTTCAACAACAAATCGCCTCAAGGCAAACAAGCGAAACAATCAAGAAATAATGATCATAGTTGAGAACCTTTGTTTCCCATATTTTTCTTCCACTTTGCAACACAAGCAACTCCGCCTTTCACAAGCACACAGCGTCCTGTAATTCTTTGCTGGTTCCATGCATTTATAGTTGCTCTCAAAAGTTACTTCTTGTCTTAGAAAGTAGCTTATTCAATGTGACAACACCACAAAACTTGTCCAGCACTAGGTAACAGGTGATGGAGCACGCAACTACAGTTCGCATAGATACTCTTTGGATTTGATTAACCTGTGAGAATTCAGGATCTTCCTTGTCTGGTAATCAGTACGATCGATGAATGGAACCTCACTGCCTGTAAACCATAATTGACATTTGACAACATGGCCTTCTCAAAGAAAGACTCTTTGCATGAAATCGACAAATAAACGGAATTTCAATATGTACAAATGCACAAAAATCAAATGTTGGGTTGAATATCTCTGGATCGCATGTAAGCTATAAATTGTGTTGGAAGTTCAGCAAGAAGCTCTTGAACAACTGAAACTTGTCCACCTGCAAACAATGTCATTACCCAATTAAATATAATAATAACTCACCAGTCTATTCTTCACAATTATAAACATAAATAATTCCTTACTTTGTACACTTCTGAACGGTACAAATTGAACTATATCACGTGAAGCAACACGACCAGTCGTACTTTCAAGTCTCTCTCCTTTATCAGCATCTAAAATCTGCATAACAATACTCGGATTTCAGAAGCTTTCACATATTATTCATCAAGAAAGAAGAGCAAATGAGGGAGGAGAACAACCTCCATTTCTTTGAAGTCGGCTCCTCCAACTCCAACAATCAAAATTGATAACGGCAAGTCAGATGCCTTCACTATGGCATCTTTGGTTTCTTGGAGATCGGTTACAACTCCATCCTAACATATTCAACAGAGTAAAAAAAAATAAAAAAATCAGCATTAGAATTGGAACGAAGTGGAAATTTTGAGGTTTCAAACACATATACTTGGGGAAAAGGTAAACAGCTAAAATACCACCTTGTATAAAGCAGGAAAAAAAGTTTTTACATTATGATGGACATTACCAAATAGATAACTATGCTAGACATAAAGTAACAGATAGGAGCAATCATCTGGATACACTATCTAGTTCGTACCGTTATTATCAGCAACACATAATATTTCTTTCCCCCATTTGCAAGAGACTGGCTAGCAATTAATGCTGCAGTGTTTATCACAGGTCCAAAAAGAGTTGGACCAGCTAAAGAAACATTAAAGAGTGCACCATTATATGACGTCATAATTCCTTGGATTCCTTCGACCTGACAGATATAGATGCTACATTATAGACAAGTTCTGACTTCAACATGAATACCAGCACAACAAAACAAGTGCTTAGACATTTCACCTCACAATGATGATTGCTTCCGCTCAAATTAAAACAATGAGAGACCGGGCCATCAATTGGTCGTGCACCAAATCCCCAGGCAGGAAACCGCTTATCTGAATCATAAAATTGTAACACTTCTCCAACTTCTAAAATTGCCTGAAATACAAATTATCCACAATTATGATGTCCACCATTAGGTATAGCAATTGAAAGAGGGATAAAAGACAAAACTTTATTACTTGTTGGTATGCATTTAACCGTCCTGAAGAATCAATATAATGCAAGGAATCAGGGAGGCGGGGATTTCCATTTGAAGCTGAAAGATGAAAATGAAAGGCAAGAAAAAAGATGTCCATTGAAAATGATAAAACATCAAAATAATAGAAAGATGATAAATGAAATAGGAACACTGCAATACTGACTGCAGCCTAAATGAAAAATCTTTATGAGAAATATGCTGAGCACCTAAACACTATTATTTTATGCTAAATAAAAGGTTTGGTCCTAATCTTTAATGTAAAAAAACTAGAGCTAAAGAATATGTTCAGCATACAAATAAACATCCTTCTTTTCAAATAGATTTTATACTTAGTAACACACAAACAGCAAGATCTTTCAACATGATGGAATGAAAAAGTGGGGTTGAATATCATTTCCTAAAGACTATGATGGTCCCACACATGGTAATGGCATAATCATGTTATTTGTTAGGTGAAGGGTTCAAATAGAGTGAGTAAGTGCAAGGAAACTGATAGATCTTAATAGAGAACTATAGCACTGAAACATATGGCCAAAGAATTTCAACCACAACAATTAGTGGCAATTTATAATGCACTTTGCAAATTATTTGGAGAGGGAAAGAAACATAAGAAACAAAATCGAAATTTCAGGCGTTGTATCTCAATTCTCAAGTTATATTTAATACCAGTAAAATCAACAGCCACCATGAAGTTAAGTTCACATCCTCCTCTCAAGTAATCCAGAAAAGTATATTGAGTGCTTTCTGCAAAGTGGTCCACATATAGCTGACTCTTTAAATTCTGCATGCTAGGAAAAAATAGCATAAGTTCCATAGTGAGAAAGAACTGGAATTAAAAATTTGGTGATCATAATCAAACCTTCTTGTGATGATCTTGGCCAGGAGAAGTGGGTAAAATCAAGTTCACACTTTCCCCACTCAATCGAAGCTTTTCCAATTCTGCTAGTGATTTTCTAACTTGTCTGCAAATTCACAAAAACAAGTGCCATCAGCATTTATATACAAGAAACAGGAAACAAATGCAAGAAGAAGAGCTCTCTATCTACCCAATCAGATCATGCTTGCCACTATTGTTGAAGTTGTAGCACTCAATGACCAGCGGAGTATCCTGCAAATTGCATAAGCAGAATATCAGAGAACATAAACACAAGAAGCTGAAGAGGCGCAGCAACCAACCAGACAAATATCTTCCATAACATATGAATTAATAAAAAATGCAACACAAATACCCCACCCATTGATATCAGCAGGAGATCATTTGATAGTAGAAAAGCAAGGAACAATAATGTTTTTATCTAATTTTCTTATACAATTTGTGAGACAGAAAGTTGCATATACAATAAAGCGGAAATTGACAGGGTAAATAGAGGCCATTTAGATCATGTAACCAAACGAAGGATGTGCAGAACTTTGTACTTTCACTCTTCATTTCAATTTTCTTCAAAGAAAAGAAACAAGGAAGTATATGAAATGAAAATGCATGCTTGATTTTCTAGATAGTGAAAATCTTCTATCCAGATGCAGCAATCTGTTTACCTTGCTTCCAACTTGTTGAATATTCAAAAAGACTTGTTTCCATATTGGGCTGTGATCATTCTTTAGTACTTCTGTTTTGCATACAGGAATGGGGTTCCCATTCTCGACTGTTTTAGAGATTACCAGAAATGGATTCTGCACATACAATATCAATAATCCATCAACAATGTTATCACAATATATCTACCAAAACAAAAGAAGAAAGAGAAATAAGATCTTTGAGCCATACAATTCTTGAGAATAGATCCCTGTGTTCCAAATCTGAACACCTAAAAATCATCTCCGTAGTCGTCTTTGAATTAATGCACTCCTCAGCATGCACAACAAGATGTCCATATTGAGGAATACTTGCTATTGCAGAATCTTCTCTACGCGTGAGATCCAAAGTCAGTGACCTATTATGTTTTGTCACAATCTGCATGGAGAAAGCAAGAATATACACAATAAGCAATCTGCAATTCAATTGCATTATTAGGCTTGATCATCATACATGTAGCCTGGTTACGAAAACATTATATTGATTCTCACAATATCATTGGTAAGACTATCCAGAATGCATAATGAGGTGAATTCCATTTTCATTATCCCATTTGCAGTTGACTGATAATGTTTATATCTGGTTTACCACATAAAATTACATGCACCTTCAATATGTTACACTGAGGTGTCTCTTGCTGAATTAAGATGGAGACATATTTTACATTCTTGATGAGAAACAATTATTTCTCATCATTCAGTAATTCAGCAGAAAGTATAATGTAAACCCAAATGGTGTTTCATGTCATACCTCTGACAACGTACAAGATGCTTCACCAAGAAATTGTTGCTCTTCAAGCTTGAGCATCTGCACTTGTTAAAGCATTTGATGTTACAATCCCATTCATTTAATTCAGAGCAATAGAAAAAATAATCAGTAAGAAATGTTTTTCTAATTCATGAGTAAATTAAATAGAAAAAACCACTAGAAAGTAAACCAATAGAACGATACATGAAACAAACTTTCCCAATACAATTAGAACCTACAGACCCAAAGCCTCTTCCCTTTACCATATTAGGATAATAGGTGAAACCGTAGACTAAAAAAATAGCTCTCAGAAACATGTCAAGGCCAACTAGGATCCTGTGGTGAAGCTTCATACAGCTAATGGAATCCTTTTCTCATTACATTGCATACATAATTGCCAAAAAACAGATACCCCCTTTACTTACCTAAATTTCCTTAACAAACCCTTGTTCTTTGATTTGGTCTCAGTCTACCCCTACACTTATAATTTTTGGATAATGTAGTCCTTGACTAAAAAATTTAGTCAGGCATATATGCCAATTTTTCGCTAATTGGCGCGCGATCACTCACGTCAGATGTAACTTATTAGTTTCTAATGAGCCAATTAATGGAAGATTGGGAAATATGCCAGACATACTTTTAGTCAGGGGATAAATTATCCAAATATTGCAAGTACGGGTCAAACTGCGAATACATAAAAGTAGAGGGCCTTATTAGAGAAATTTACACAAGTACAGGGGCTAAAAAATGGCTCATGCCATTCAGAAACTGTCAACTATCTAGTATGCACCATGCTGAAAACAATTAAATTATACCTTGATTCAATTTTAAGCTTTACCAAATAAACCATCATACTTTAAATTCCACCAAAAAACATTCCTCAAACTCTGAAATTGGAAGTTTGTAAATGAGGAAAGCATTCACAAATGAGATATGTTTTGCATTTAACTTTCATGGACAGCCACAAACAATATAAAATTATACGCCTAAAATAATCCAACATTAGCTAAATTTTTTGGCAAACATTTCTCTCCATTGATCAAATCTAATTCTTTAACACCAAGTGTAAAGTTAACGCCTTTATCATAAGAACAATCCCATGTCAATGTTGTTAAACAAAAAGCTGAATGAAAAAAAAGTTATATGTTTGTCCAAAAAACAAAATGAAAGAAGCTATATGAACAAAATTTGGCTAGGCCAATGCGAACATGTTTTATTCTTAGCATGTGAAATGCAAATTTTCAGAAGGCTTTAATCATATTACTTACCCTTTTTCCCTTTAGAACCCTTGATAGAAAATGAAAGATATATATTTCTAAGTCACATGAAGCAAAGCTTCTCATTCAAATGCAAACAATTACATGAGCACCCTGCAAATAGATTTTCTTTTTCCATTTGATAGATCATAAACTCTTTCTACAGAAATATTTAATTCAGGAAGCACTGACCTACGTGATTATTCCTATATGCTGGTATTCTTGTTTAGAACATCCACTTAACCGAATGGATTTGTCACACTTAGTTTAAAGACACTATCCGTTGTTATATGCATCCAATAATACTTCTTAAATATCAAGCTACTTCTTTATTGTTCAATTTTTACTTAGAACATGTAAAATAAGAATTAACAACAACACTGAGATGTCGTGTCATCCTCAAAAGCCAACATTAGACACTGAGAAGAAGTATCTGATTGTGTGATATTCATGGCAGGAAAACACGATTCATAATTTGTACATATCAACATGTTCTACAAAATATTTATGCAGATTGCTAACAGACCAAGGACTAGTAAGGACATTTAGCTTGTACTTCAAAATACTAATCTAATGCCTGATAAGACCATATGGTGTTGCCTAAGTGCGAAAAGAGTAAAGATCAAAATTTCACCATATAGAGTAGAAATTAGAGGGGGAATGAATTAGAGCTTATTTAGATGGTTTTAATTAGTTTTTCTTTCCTTTAGAAGTTTGTTACAGCAGCTATAGGGATTGTGACTGCTGCCACGTCAACGTCAGCAGTAGTTTGCTCTATTTAGAGTCATACTCTTAGCCCTTGGGGTGCAACGCATATCAGAATATTATGAATGAAACTTAACTCCTTTTCCTTCTTCCTCTCCTCTCTTCTCTACTTTCTTCTTCCTAATCTTTGATTTCTCTCTTCTTCCTCCTTTCTTCTCTTCTCCTAAGATCTATTCGGCCCTAATCTCTACAGTCAGAATCCGGAAGTAAATTTTTTTTTTTTTTTAATCAAAGATCATAATCACCACTCAGATAATAACAATAGTAGTGAAATAATTCAGTATGCTATTCATTACAACAAAAGGGAGATCATACAGTTATTTGGTCTTCGACAAAATAACCATTATTTTATATTTAATCATGTTTGGATAGTCCATAGAAAATTGATCCCAAAGGCGATAGAACCGAAGTACAGATGAAGTATGGAGAAACAAACTAACCATAGTAGCATATATAGTAAAAAGAATGTACCTTCACTTCAGTATTGTGGAATTGAGTATCAACATCATATACACGAAACCTGTAGTAAATAAACATATTCCATTTCCATCAAATGAATAAAACGCAATTGGTCCCAAAAAAAAAAAAGAGCTCCAGCACGAAACTCACAGCAAAGTTTGTACAACTTCAAACTGATATGCGATGGAATATTTCATTATCCAAGTCGGATTCAATGAATTCAAAACTACTTCCGATCGGAAAACTTCAGCAGGTGGTCCTTCTCTTCCTTTTGTATAAACAACCAGCATAGGATCACTCTAAAGCAAATAAAACTTCTAATGATAAGATATAAAACGCATCAACAATTAAGACAGTAAAGTTGTGGAGCCACTGGGGACATACAAATTAGGAACTTAGAAGTCCCAACCAACAAGCTACCATTCAAGTTTTTCTTTATAGCACTTCTTTCAATAGAAATTATCACCAATAGGCAATAAATTACCCAAAGGGACAGTACAGTTGTGGAGCCACTGGGGACATAAAAATTAGTAAATTAGAAATCCCAACCAACAAGCTTATGTTCAAGTTTTCTTTATAGCACTTCTTTCAATTAGAAATTACCTCTAATAGGCAATAAATTGCCCAAAGGGCATCATACGTGAAGATAAGAATTTAAAAAAGAAAAAAAAGAAAGAACTCCGTATCAAAAGCATAGCTATGTTCTTGCAAGCCCAATTGATTGGCAACGGAAATTCAAATTCACCATTCAAGGATTTGTTAAAATCAAATGGAAAAGGCAATAGTGAGCCACAAGAAAAGAAATAAAGAAAGACAAAAGAAATTGCATGTGATGTTGGATGCAGAAAGTATTATCTCATGCATAAGCCATCACTTGGAAGTTATTGATATGTACAGACAGTGTTGCTTACATGCCGCTTTTCATGACCAAGCATACATTAACAGAATGATGAATTTCCAAAAATCAAATGAATCTGGATCGTATTTGGAGTGGTGCCTAAGCAGAAGTCACTAAGCGAAATTTAATGAGATACTTCTATGAATTATGTTAACCTCTTCAGCACTGCTAACTAACAATTTCTTTTCATGTCACAGCAATTACCTCCAATTCCATCAAAAGATTAATAAAGTAATTAGTTTATGTGAGCATGACGGTACACTACTAATATAACTTTAAGCTTAAGCTTTGGGCAGTGGGCAACGAGGAGAAGCCCATTTGACCAGCATTGCAGTAGAATGACATTGACTGCATCCAACTAACTTTAATGACAATCCAGTGCAATTATAACATGGACTTTCACCTTGTTTGAGAATCTCACTTGAGAATGCCTTTAAATGCCAATTGGAATGTGATTTCACATATGCCTTTCAACAAGTCATGGCTGGTTTTTTATTGTGGTAAAGTTTGAAAGCAGTTGCTTCGTGAGGCATTACGTTCCAAATGCCTGTTTATGCTAATGGAACCTCTTGATATGAAACAAGGATATAACGGCTGCAGGTACATTCTCTAGCTAGATATTTCCAAGCGCATGCCAGTTTATCAAACATTCTAACTACACGGCCAAATACTGGTTAAGTTCCGACTTCCAAAGATAGCAAATAAACATAGAAGTACTGTGTTATTTGAATTAATTTAGCAGCCCAACATTATCCAAGGATCCATCACAAACGGAGTTGTACTTAGAATTTATGAGGTGATGCCAACAGAGGGAACTCCAGACATCTTAAACCTGTTGTCAGTTCTTGAACATCAACTCAAGAAAAGCTATAATATTGAGGAAACTTACAAGGCTACATAAGAATAGTAATAGGATGAGCAATTAATCTTATTATGAACTATAAATTTGGCTCGGGACAAACAATAACTAAAGTGTACATAGTAGTTAAGCACCAACCTTTGAGAGCACATCCCGATCACGCAAGCTTGTAGCAGAAAATGATAACTGCATATTTTCAGGATTTAGCAGTAGATGTCAATGACATTAATGAAAACAGCAAATAGACATGGAAAATACAATGGCGAAATGAAATGAAAAACCAATAATCTATCAAGTCCAATCGAAAACAATTAGTGTGACATTTTATAATAACCTCTCAATTGTTATACAAATAGTCCGGTCCGAAGTGTATTACTATACAGAAGTTTTACTGTATACGAAAAGCAACAGTCTCGTGAACTTGATATCCTCATTGTTCTAATTGCTCAAGCTTATTGTTCTAATTATTCAAGCTTATCCGAATGCAGTAAGAAGAGCTTAAAACGAAAAAGAATCAAAATAGATTTCGCAAAACACCTCACATAGAATGAGTTTGAGCAAACCAGAAACGATTCGATTAAAAAGTAAGTAGAAGCAGCTCCGGATGAAATCACATTATATAGAGAAGAAACAAATCAACTACCTCGATTTGAGAGAAGAGTCCGTGAAAACCGCGAGACTTAAGAAAGCAGTCAACAGCGTCGTTAGCGGAGGAAGCAGTGCCGGCGCCACCAACAGCCGACTTCCCGCCCCCCGAATCGGAGCAGCAATTCCCCATACCTCACTAAGCAGCTCAACTTTCAAAATATATATACAAAAATATACGTATAAGAGATCAAAAAAATGTGGTAGAGGACGAGAATATAGACAAGAAAAAGAGAAAACGCGTTAGCTCTTTCTCAGTATCTATGACTTTCCTTGAACAAGAGAACAGAACAGACGGCACTAATTGCCTACGTATGGATTTACTTTTGGAGTTTATAAACGACCGCTTAAAATCTGCCACGTCCAAGTCAATATAGTTGACCTTACTATATTGCCCTAATTGGTTTGGTTTGGTGGTTCAACTGCTGCTCTCTCTAGGTGTTTCTTTTTTTAATTAATAGACTAACCTACTTTTTAGCTTGCCATTTCATGCGTTTTTGTTTTGGTTTGGTTTAGTGTATTTAGTTATTTACTTTAGAATTAATATTTTTATGTACAAGTTTAACGTAGGTAATGGAAAGAGTAAATGGTAAACTATTACATGAGCTTACAAGTTTTATGTACAATATAGTTTTATACTTTTTAGTTATTAGTCATCTTTGCGAATACATGAGCTTGCAATTATTGAATTTTGGTAAAGATGATGAACCGAGCCAAGTGGGTATATAAGATTGCACAATTTTTTATTGCTAACTTAATAATTTAAATGTCATTTTCTTTAATGAATATCCAGATTTGACCAGGAAATTGAAATTCAAGGTACTATGTATCTATCAATCTACATATTAATTTGAGAGCACTTATAATAAAATTTCAATTCTAATTTACATACTTTTATTGACTTATTTCTTGAATTACTGGATGAATATTATAAGCTGAAACAGTTTTTACTCAACTAAATGTAATTGTTTCCTTCATTATATTTTACTTTTTCGGACTTAATCAGACATTGCATATATCTTGAATTTGATATGAAGTATATCGTTAGCTCATTCGATTTATTTAAAGTGACATAACTAGTCCAATCTTAAATGTTTCAACACATACTTAACTGTTGACATCTCAATATTGTAATTGATTCAAAACGGCATAATGCCAAAATACATATTATGTAATCATTACACAAATTTGACAATTTTAATAACATTTAAAAATTTTATAGAACCACAAATAAATAAATGACTGTGTTGAAAGATTAAAAACAGTAATAAGACAATGTCCAAAATAGAGGAATTTTAGTTTTGAATAGAAACGAGCTAAGATTGGGATTCCAGATCCCATCTGAGTATTATTTATACTCTACTGTAAAAGTATTGCCGTTTAAACATCCCATTTTTGAATTATGAGTTTCTATAACATCCCATTAAGTTATTTTATAATATTAATTACTAATCAGCACAAATTGTGGTTCTATGGCCTTAAAATTCTACCAAATCACAATTTTTTTTAAAAGTTTCATGCAGATTTAAACTAACATTTAAAAGGTTTTTAAGAAAAAATAAACAACTACAAGTTAAATAAATTTAAGAGAAAAATCCATCACAATAGGTATAACTTTTGAATCAACAGACAATATAACATGGTGTCAAAGACAATACTAATCCGCGAAAGATCTATCATCTATGTTTTTTAAATGCTTTTTTGATAATTTTACTTTTTTTTTGATAAATGTATTTTAAATGTGTACCATTGAGTTAATGATGATTATCATAAAGTCACACTATAATTAAGAAATTTTGATTGTAATACAACCATTTAAACCAAAAGTTGAAGGTGGTAATTAAGTTTTTTTAATAACTTTTATTTTAATTTTTAATGCAATCTCTACATACAATATACTCTTTGGATTTCACTAAACAGAGACTTTCGATAAACCTTAAACTCATATTTATGAACTTTTAAACTACGAAATTGTCTTTATCAATAGACCAAACCACATAATTTGTTTGTGAAACTTTTCGAAATCTTAAGAGATATCATTTCAAAAAAAAAAAAAGTTATTTTGGTGGTTGAAATTGATTTGAAGACCCTTTCAAAAAAATTGATTTGAAGACCACTTGGACTCCCCATCTATATTGGTGACACTGCGGCTTGCTACTTTAAAGAATAGACAATCAACATGGCAGCTATTCATTTACTGTTCCCATTATTCTTGTCCATGTGTTTGTTTTCTCTCTAATTAAGCTCATAATTAGTTGTAAAGAACAGAGAATTCATAATGTTTATTGAACGACAAATAGATTACGGCATGAAATTATAGTTGAAGACAAAATAAAGGTATTCAACTGAGTCTTAATAACCATAAAAATAAAGAACAAAAGGAAGCAGTGATCATGGCTTGCCTTGTCTGGTTTTATGCTCGTTGAGTAGTGTTTTCTTCAAATTAAAGGTTACCTTAAAATACAAAATTATATATGATATGTATTGGAATTGGAGACAATTTTTCTTCTTAAGGAAAATGAGCCCTTGTGCAAAATTTTGACTTATTAGAATGGAATGCAGTAAAATAAAAGATTGCAAATAGCACAAGACAGGCAAATCCCGTCTCCATTTATGTGGTAAAAGATTGTGTTTGTCCGTCATCTGCGCTACTTAAATTCTAAAACACATTTCCTTGTGAAATCTGTAATTTTGTTATTACATACACATCTAGTTTATACATTATTCATATACCTAATACAAATAACACAATCAATCTACTAAAATATAAAAATAAAAATCTACTGATAATTTATATGGATAAATTCACTATTTTTATAATTCTTCATATAATAATCTCATGTGGGAACATGGTGCACATGGAGATAGAGGTTCCCATCCCCGAATTTGGAGAATTCTTTTCCCGATCCCTACACCAAGTGGTGATTACCGTCTCTATCGAGATTAGATAATCCCAGTCCCATTTATGACCCTAAGTCAAAGAATAGTAGTAACACCCTAAAAGCATAACATAATAGCTAACAACATTTAATAATGGAGTTTATCAATTGGATTCTTCAATCACAAGCATTCCATACTCCTCTGCCCCACTTATATCTTCCAACTGCTCACCACAATCATTCTTGTTTAGAAAGTATTTAATTGTACAAAAATAAGAAAAACTGGACCAAATTCATCTTGCAAGCAAGCAATGCAAATCAACAGACCCTCCCCTCCCCTCCCCTCCACACAATTAGTCCTACAATACCTACCTATCATAAGAGAGTTGGGGTGGTGTGGTGTCAAAGGGCACTGAGGTGAGTCAGCCATTAGATTAGAGTCTTTTTAGTTAAATCAAACACTCAAACACATTATCAAAAGACCCTACACCCAACTAAACCTCCTACAATCACACTAAAATCAAGGGGACTACCTTATGGGAGACACAACTAATCCGAAAATAATTAAAAAAACAAACAGACAGGCTAATGGAAGCAAAATAAGATGACAGGCTAAATGGAAGCAATATGAAATGAAGATAGTTCTGGTGGTGGTCAACGGTGGGTCAACCACTAGAGTCTTGAGTTAGATAAAATAAGTGTTGGATAAGAACATTATCTCATAAATAATAGGAAAGAAAACCCCACTTCAAATCTAGACAAAAGAAAATCTTGACCCACTTAATTGAAGTCAAGCCATAAAGAGAAGAGACTCAAAGTCTTCCATTTTCATCTTTTCTTTCCACAACAAAATGACTTAAACTTGTACCTTGTCAATGCCCATGACAGATTTCAATTTTCATACACCACAATCATCACTATTTGCAGAGGCTATAACAGCAGACTTCAGTCATGGAAAGCAAGGACTCTATAATACCATAACCACCCACTTCATCAAGCCAAGCCATGGCTTTTTTCTAAATTTTATGCCATACTCAGTTTTATGCATATATATGAACCCAATACAGAAACAACCACTTTCGGCAAGTAAAATACCGATTTATGATAGTTGGACATGTATTTTATCATTTAAGGGTAGGTTATAAACTATTTACAAGTTTACGGTGATTAAAGAGTGTCCTCGGCTGCGAGTTAACTTAGCAGGTAGTGGAAGGACAAATATTTTATTATTTAACAATAGTTTGTAAACTGTTTACAGGTTTGGGGGTAGTCGAAGAGTATTTACGAGTCAAATTACCATGGAGTCTATCCACTAATTTGATTCGTAGACACTGTTTGGCTACCCCAAACCCATAAATAGTTTATCAACCCATAATTTATCTAAAATGGCAAATGTCTGCCCAACTACCATAAAAATAAACTTCACTCCACTTTCCATCAACATTTATAACTGGAATTCACTACCAATACATTAATAGATTGATGGGAAGGTGATCATCAAGGAAGCACCTAAGCCGTAGGTTCTACACCCAACAGTTCACCTTCTCCAATTTTATTTGAAAGGAAAAAGAACGCAAATTGAATCGGCTTCAAAATTTAAGTTTATAACATCAGCTGCCATGAACATGGAAATTTACAATGGGTCATGGGAAGCAATCTGACATTGAGGTCTCACTAATTTTGTCTGCAATTCTAACTTTCATATTCTAAGAAAAAATTAAAGAAAAAATGCTTTCAAGTGAATTGGCATGGGAATAAGGAGAAACAGGATAGTTACCCACTAGATAGCCATATGATTGGATCAAAATGTATATGTTATACAGCATTGTTTGATGTAGGATAGTATGAAGCATAGTTCTGAACACCATTTTCCTCAGGCCTCCATGAACTGTAATCCTGTACAGCATTTTCTGGATGAACGACAGTATATTGATTCCTTTGTAATGGTACATCATAATGCACATTTGCCAAGCCAGGGTGTTGGTTACTATAAGAAGCCTCCATTCCCGGCCCATAGCTGATAATATTCCAACAAATCAAGAGTGGGATATCAGTAACATGCTAATATTCCAATAATTTAACCTTTCTTTTCCTTAAGAGAAAAAGGAAAGCATATTAAATAAATAAAGAGAAAAAGAAGTTCCGTCGCATGCTAATATTCTAAGAGTTCAGCAAACAGGATTTATATTACTACTTAGATATAATCAAATTTTTCCCTCAAAAAAAAAAGATATAATCAAATTACTAAGAGAATTATTTCTTAAATATAATCATATATAAGAAATAAATGGCAATCTTTAATATCTAATATTTCAAATAGGTCGAACTACTGAGTGATATAGTTTAGCTCTCACAATTTCAAACTTGTATTACTACTTGAATACTGATTGATTACCATTCCATAAAAGGAATTTGCTCAGGAAAAGCACATTTACTTTCAGCAACGTTAAGTACTCTAAAAATGCAAAAGCACATGAAAGCCAATGTGACTATGATCATTTTCCCACGTAACATTTCTACCAAATGCACGTCTATAGTCCATCATGTAAAAAATGATTTGTCTCAAGCTAGTTTTCTTGGTTTCATGATACCTAACAAGGCTTTTCCTTATTTATCAAAGACAGTACCTGTAGGATGGATTCCCTGGGGCATACGCCTGTTGAGTATCTGCATAATAATATGAAGCAGCTGGAACTGGTAGAGTATGCACCTCCCTAGGATGGTGGACATAGCCTGCATCCACAAAGGTTTGAGTATCCGGAGTATGATATGAGGCAGAGGGAACTTGTAGAGGTTGTTGCCCTGTAGAATGGTGGAAATAGCCTGTATCCATCATGCTTCCATAAGGCCCAGAATCTGATGATAAGGCACTCTGCTGAATGCAGTTACTCTCTAGAACCTGAGGTGCATAAACATGTTGCGTCCTAGGAGCATATGGATTCTCCACATAAGGCATTGTTGGAGCTGGTCGAGTTTGTCTGTAAGTGTCAACTGATGGATGGAAATTTGCTGAGGGTCCATAATGAGCATGCTGTTGACTTTCAAACCTCTGTAGATGTTGAGGCATCTGAACTGATAGATTATGGCTAAGTTGCACCATAGTTGCAGATGGATCATTTTGTGACAGCAAAGTTGCTTGGGCCCGGAAATGATTATCTATCCCTGAAGGCAGGAATGAAGGAAGCACAGGTACTGATTTTGGAACGGAAAGTGGCCGAAACAATGACAAAAGACTCCTCACCTGGATCCCGTGACAGAAAATACTATCATATCCAAAAAGAATTGCAAATAGATAATGGAAGCAAATACAGCTGAAAAGAATGAGATCAATTTACATGCAATCACATTTGATAATGAACCTTACTTGCTGCTCATTCAGTTCCTGCTTGAATTTTCCCTTCTGGTAGTTGTCTTCGATGGCATGTTTAAAGGAGCTTTCAGGCAAAGGAAGACAATCCTTGCAAATTCTGAAGCTCACCTGAGAAAAGAGAGAAAAGAAAATTATACTTATGATAGAAATCCATAGTGGCCCATTAGATAGAAATATCTTATTTTAGCCTAATTGAAAAAAACACTAGAAACATAAAGCATGATCATCTCGATTCCTTCCAACTACATAGTCATATAGGTTGTACAGTTTTCTTTTCTGGCAAATGAGTATCCAGGCAAAGAATAAATGATTCGTTCACTGAAATTAACCACCTGCAGAAGAGGTTAAATCATACTATCCAGTGTCCTTTAAGAACCATTAAAATGATACATCATACATTGCTACTAAACAGATCGCAATCAGGCCAGTCGCTAACCACAGTGATCCCGAGAAGTAATTCTTTTTCAATGAATTCACAATAGGATGTTTGTGTCTTTTTTATAGCATATGATTTCCTCTTCATCAAACCAACTGCAGCAAGGGTTGGGCTTCTAAAGAGTATGCTCATACAAAAACTCAGTACATAATTGAACTCTACGAGTCTATAGCTCTAATGGATCTGCATCGTGATTATAACCAGATAGTTAAGAATGGAGGTCCATAAACAGTGCAGGAAACTTTCCACCAAAAGCAGCAGATTCCGCATTCAGTTTTCCAATAACATAAATCATATATAAAATCATATAAAAACAATCAACAATTCTAAAATGCAACCAACAGTTAAATACTACATCATATCTAACTATACATCATCTTAACCATAAAATGCATGAAATAAATTCCAAATCAACTACTAACTATTTCATAATCATAATTTAAAATGCATAATTCCAAATCAACTACTAAATCTTTCATAATCATAATTGATAATAAAAATTATAAATCTAAGAAACTAAAGTTCAGCCAAATCCTATGTTAATTAACTAAAAGTCTAACAAATACTTTTTATGAAGGCTAAAGTCTCCATTTCCGATAAATCCAAACTCTTCAAAATGTAGAAGTATTTTTTGTGTTGTCCTTTGCCATATTTCTGCTGTACAAATCTTCTTCCCTTTTTTATTTATTTCTTTTATTCTAATTTAATTTCAGCTGTGGATCATACAGATAGGAAGGGACTGAGATCAAGACAGCATATTTCAAACTTGGAAACCTTTAAAAAAAAAAACTCTGTAGCTTCTAAATTTCCGCTTAGGTGTGCACTAAGCTAAGAAATGCACACTCAGGCGTGCACCTCTTGGATAGACCCTACCTTTTTGCTTCTTAGACGACATGATTGGAGCCTAGCGCCTTTAATAACTATGATTAGCTTTTCGTCTTCGATGACCAGCTAGAAGATATTTTAAAACTTAAGACAAGAGTGAACTGCACAAGCGTATGACAGTAATGAATCTACATGATACCCATAGTAGGACTCCAAATAATTCAGAATAGAGGTCCAAAAACAGATAGGAATGCTACAAAATTTAAAAAACTCCACTTTAAAGTACAAATATTATACCTGTGCAGGAAACTTCCCACCAAAAGCAGTAGGTTCCACATTCAACGTTCCAACTGATGTTGCTTCGTAGACACCGTAGAGAAGTTTGAGTTCAAAATCAAACAGAAAAAGTCGCATCCCTGGTTTGATATTCTCTACAACGTCTTTTTTAAATTCAGGAAGCCCAAATACACGGTAGATATAGCATTCGGGCTTTGTATTTCCATTACATAAGAATATAAAACCAGAAAGTCCGTTTACACGCTCCTCTTCATCGAGTGTGTTCATTCTATGTTTTGCAGACGGGCGAATGTAGTGGCATGCACAGGATCTGAAAAAGGAAATGTGTATCCTCACTTTTCCCCCCACCTTTTCTGGATTGCATACATTACATAATGATCATAGACAAAATAAAAGTTAGAAAACACAATCCAAATCAGAAGGGTATGCTAATCAGTTTTAATCTTATGCTAACTACTCTAGCATGAAATTATCCTAACCCAAAATCTCATGGCATCACGATATCGCAGTTATCTAAATTCAGTACCATCAATATGTTTAAAGGTTATTCGCATTTGAAGGTTATTTGCAATGAAAATCATTTCTTAACGGTACAATGAAGACTACAAACTTGTGGAATTTTTGAAGATTTTTAGCCAAATGCCAATTGAAATTATGAAAGTAAACGCAATGCGAGAGTAGTTGTAAAACATGTTAATAGGAGAATTGGTTCGTCTTTGCACAAGCAAACACAACAGGGAAAGGGAACTATGTTCTAACTTGATATATCAACTAAAAAGCACTAATTTGTTCCTATGAAGCTGAATGTGAGTGAAATGAATCGATTTTTCGGGAAACTTAAAATACGATTAGTTGTAGTCAAATATAAGCAATGTCAATCAAGATAACACTGAAAAGAAGTAGAAAATGAAAACTAGAAATTATTGTTCGGCTCGGTAATGCATTTCTTGATAAGCCCTAAAAAGTAAAAGAAAAGAAACCGAATCATTTAAAATCAGCATCCAAAAACGAAAACAAGAATAGGAAATTGCAAAACAGAAACGAGAGAGGACAAAAAAATTACCCAAGACGGAGAAGAGCTTCTAAGTTCGCGGCAAAACAAAGACAGCCAACCGAAATGAACGACTTGCCTCAGGTTTTACTGACACTATACTCTACATGTAAATTACAGCTTTAGTCCTTCAACTTTTTTATTATGATCTACAACTAAAATTCTCAAATCAAACGTTTTTACTTTAACCACATTTTTGTTAAGAGTTTAGTTAGCCCGTCAAAATTGGTCACGGTTAATGAAAATAATGGGATATAGATTTTTAATTTAATCTCGTTCAAGAGTGTTTTTAAGGAGTAATTGAATGTTAAAATAACATTTTATTTTTGTTAATTTTGAAATCTTAGCTCTTGTTTTGGATTAATGGAGGTTAAAGATACTAATAGAATGTAAAATTTTAAGTCAACTTCGTTTGGGAGGTTAACATTTTACTTTCATTGAGCTCAAAGTGAAACTAACGTTATTTTTTTTTTATCTAATTTACATGTATTCACCTCTTATTCAATGTATTAACTCACTCCATTAATCTTTTCCAAATCGCAAGTTGAGGAGAGTAGCATAATTTTTTTTTACTGTCATTTCAATTTCATATCCTTCGTATTGGATATTGATTCTTTTTTACAAAAAGTCTTTGTTAAATTTCTATACTTATTTAAACATATGATTAATTCATTAAGTTTGTGTGGCTAAACAAGATTGAATTTGCATAAATTGAAATGCATTTTAAATGAAGGGACTCAAATGAGATGATGTTTTTAACGATTTTTAAATGCTCCGTCTTTTAATATATGTTGTTTTAGAGTTTTTACCCAAACTAAGAAACACAATTAATACATCTCAAACTAATAAATTTGTATTGGTTACCTTAAAAAAAAATCTTTCTCGCACGTGAATCAAGATAAATATTCAATGTTTGAACCAAAAAAATTAAATTAAACATTCTTGAAAAGCGAAAACGTCATATATAAAATGATATTCTAATTTTCTAAAACATCGTATATTTAAAAACGGATGGAGTAATAAATTTAGCAAACAGCCTTGCCAATAGGTCCTTCAACTGAATTTGAAGAGTTAAAACATAGAGTCTTCTAGCTGCAAATACAAATTGCGAACATAATACACCATGTCTTTATGTTCATACTTGTTACATTTACACTTAACTACCACTTCCGGGAACACAGTTTTAGCATTGCCTGATGCACATGCAGAAATTCCGATTTAACCATAAGCAAAGCGCAAGACATTCCAGTGCTACAACGAGGCTCGTCAGACGATAACAGAACCAGTCCAATGTGAAGATCATAAGTAGAAGATTCAAGCGCCAAAGCTCTGCAAATGAGCTCTAACAGATTCAGATAGCTTCAAACATGCAGTAGTTGCGAGAAAAACCATCAGGAGAAAAGCCTGACCAATCAAACTTAACTGGGATTCTCTGATTGATTCCTTGCTTAAACCCAAAACATAAACCGTTTGTCTGCCTAAAATCTAATATCCAACAAACTGGCTGCACATAGACACACATCACACACAGCAATGCTCTCACTAGGAAACACCCTCGAAAAATATTACTTCAACATCACAATTTTCCCAGCTCTACTGCTATAATCTTCTAGATTATGTCAATCCAGTATGTAAGCACCTAAATATCATATCAAGATAACCTCCATAAGATGGTTAGAAAAAATAAAATAAGCACTGCAATCAACAGAAGCTTTCACCGGGCTTTCCTACTTTTACAGGTTGGAAGATTTCAGGATTTGCAGCAGACTTCACTGGTAGTGCAGTTCCGGATTGAGGCTGCCTTCCACAAGCACTTTAACAGAACCTTTTTTTTTTCTTCTTCTCTCGGAGGATACTCCTCAGAGAAGCTTTAGATGGAGCTATGTTCCTCTCCGTAAGTGAAAATTTAGTTTCTCTATTGCACAACTTATTCATCGTTTCCTGAAAAGCTGCAAACTTCAATACCGAAATAACTAGCAAAAGTTAAACATGATGTATAGTTAGCCACAAAACCTAACACAATAAGCTGCAAATCATTCGCAACGAATAATTGAAGCTGGCCCCACAAATAATTGTGCATTCAAAGCGAATTTTCAAATACTATAAATGGAGTAGTTTCTTTAAAGTTTATCCAAGCACATAAGCATACCTTATTCATTAGCATGATGAAAGAGCTTTTTTAGGCAACAAGATCAACTTCATCACGGCTAGGAGAAACAACATCCAATCTCATCATGCTCCGATATTGATCGGGAACAGGGGCGCCATTCTGCACACATAGCTCCACCACAGCTGGAGCTTTGCCATAATATCTCTTTGATTTATTATCCAAAGGAGGACCGCTCGGATCTTCAACATGCCATACATAATTTGGACCCACAAGATCCTCTATAGTTGCTTCTTGCCATGCATGTTGACCATCACGAGACTGATGCTTAGTTGCTTTGCACATCCTTACCTTATGTCCCTTGGGACCTACCTGAACCTCTGGACAGTACCCACACGTCCACACGCTGTACCTTTCCATGATCTTTTTTGCACCTGAAATCATCTCAAGCCATGACTCCATTGTCCTAATGCTTAAATCTCTTGAGTTCGTCAGTCCATTAGATTCGTTCACATTAACATTTGGAGATACTTCATCAATTTCAATCTGAGAACCAGAGTCTACTCCAAGAGGATCAACAATGTCAAGGTCTAGTTTTTGCCCCATTTCATACTTTTCTACTGCTTCCTCAAAATCTACTATTCTTCCTTCAATGGAATACACAGGTTTCGTCCTCCTCTTTGAGGGGTATTTTCCAAGGTTTACACCTGCTTGGATACACAGCTCCAGAATTGCAGGGACTCTCGGGGTACCACGCCTCTCATCATGCCCAACTCTTGGCTTTCCCACACGGTCGAAGAGATGGAAGCATTTAGGAAAAAATACCACATCATGTGCTCCTCCCCGTCTCCAAAGATGAGTACCATTCCGAGAACCGCTTCCTGGACCAGTGCACGTTCTAATTTCATGACCCACATGACCAATATGAACCTCAGAGCAGAACCTACATAGAAAAACCTCACTGGAATAAGCAAAACTACATAAATAAAGATAGGAACTTATGGAAAGAACGTATCATTACGTGAAAAGTATAAGAATTTAATATTATCATCTTCTTATTCAGGTATCAAATGCTAAGTGGGACTAAGAAATTGGACTATCCTGAAGCATTACTAGTGCAGTGGGGTTCAAAAACAAAAGCAACACGTACACCATACCCTTATGAGTCCACTACTCAAGAATAAAATCATGGACTAAGAAATACGAAAAAATCCAACATGTAATAAAAATAAATTTGGAATTGCAGAAAAGGGACTCGATTTAGTAAATGCAAAACTATATCAGGTGAAGCCCTATACATAATTATTCCAGAAGTAAATTTAAAATAATCGGCATTTCCAACCCAATAGCTGAATGTAGAAGCAAATACCAATTTGAAGCTCATGATGAAGCAGTACCTGCAGCGGCGAACCGGAATGACTTTAATGAGCTTTGCCAGGCCAGGGAGGAGTGACTGATGAGCTCGATAAACAGAATGAGCTACCTCTACAAGTTGAGGAACCAACAATCCATTTTCAGGGGGGTGATCAAGCAACCTACAAGGGTAGGCCATTCTGGTTTGTTTCTCAAGTTTAGCTCTTCGAATCAAAATGTTGATTGGAGTCTGATACGGCTTTCTCTCGCCTTTGTCTCTACGGGGCTTTGGTACATCAGTATAGATATGATCTTGGGTTACAACAGGTAGGTCTAGGGAGTTTTGTGAGGAGAAAGAAAGGTACTGAAAACAAGAATGCAACCTATTTGAGAGGAAATAACGGCAACTTATTCTCCTCTGCATTTTTTAGGCAAGAAATGTTTCAGGTTAGGCAAAGTTTGGTGGTGGTAAGATTAACAGAAAGTCAGTGGGCCACTAATTATGGGCCACTTCATCAGATATAAAAGTTCCGTCTTTTAATAAAATTCAAGACCCTGTAACCAAAAAATTAAATTCAGGACCCGGACCTATAATAGTTTCCTGTGTATGGGAGGACAAATCTAAACGTGCCATATTTTTAATTTATTCGGTAACAATGGGAAAAGAAATTTAATGGAATTAGATGTAAGTTTATTGAAGCTCTTAAGAATTGCAAGATTGTGGGTTCTCGAGCTCCCAATTGTACTGTTATAAGGTACAAGGTTCCATAATAAAGATCCCAAACCGTGTTTATATCATTGTAGGAACTGCCCTCACTACACTTGGGAAAGTACTTTTATTGATTATCAGTGTTCTTCATTTCTGGTAATGAACATTAGAAATTCTATCATGCAGCCAATGAAGTGTAACGAACATGGGAGCATTCCAAAATCAAGCAGAATTCAGGTGAATTTATTCCACTCTACTCGTTATATATAAATGAATCATCCACATGTATATGTAGATGCCAGGAAATAATATCAAGAACATATATATATCCAAATGTTATTTTATGATATTTATCAAAATAACTCAAAGGTGACTATTTTAAATCATCACAAGAAATCCAATTAATTACTCCCTTAACATTCATTCATACTATTTCCAAAGGCAAACAATAAAAGAGTCGAGACATCCAAATAAATTAAAGAAAATAAGTATAATGGTCATAGCAGAGAAGAAGAAGAAGAAGAAGAAGAAGAAAAAGAAAAACAGCCTCAAAATTCTACAACCAAGATACATTCATTAATAGCGAGATGAGTGGCGACTCTGCTCCCCCCTCGGACCTTGAAATTGAGCAGTCACACACTCACTCCCACTGCCTCAACCGAAAACAAAAAAGAAAACTGAAAAACCCCAAACACCGACTCAACCTCGAAAAAATTTCAACATACAAAACTGACAACGATTACAAAGAAGATCCTTCTTTTTAAGTACGGGAACTTCTGAATATCGTAAAATAGGTTCAGTCATGACTACCCAAAAATTCTGTGCCCCCCCCCCCCCCCCCTTTTGTTAAGCCATTCAATTCTCTACACTCACATTTTATAGCCTAGATACGAAAAATTTTGATGCAGCCTACTTGGCTCTGACTATGCACTTTGGCATTCCCAGAACTTTTCCGACAAGCTTCTCTAAGCCAAATATAGAGTTGTCAGGCCACCCCTAATGTACAGGACTGGAGTGGAATATGGTATTCTGTACTCTTCTTATACAGGGTTTTCGAGTTAGTGCCATTACTATTCTGACGATGAGTCTGTACCGTTCAAAAAATCCTCTCCTCCGATCCCTGAACCAGATGGATTCCCATGCTGGTTGTTCTCCTCACTGCTACCTGTTCGAGGTTTGCCTAATCTTGACCTAATGTTGTTCCCCATAGGGAAAGGCTCCTGCATAGAAAAACAAATTTGTTTACTTCATATTAGTCTATATCCATATCTTGGTTAAATAAAAATACACCATGAAAAAAATTAAGGAATTAGTATCATACCGGATCACCAGCATTTGGACCGTCAGTATGGAAAAGAATAGGGCGACAGCGTTTATCCTCGTTCATCAAGCTTGAGTTCTGGAAATGGGCAATTAGAGCAGATTTTCCCTGAATTCGAGCATATGCAAGAGATGCCACCTTTTCACTGTTGAATTTCTCCCATTTTTTGCCATTGAAAGCCTGTAAAACATGCAAATTCTTAAGAATCTAACTCTTACTGTGTTATAAGCTCCTATAAACTTCTCCCGAGTTTAAATTAGACCGACCTTGAAGAATGGTATAATCTGCTGAGGATCCACCATATTGATGAATGCATAGCCGACATTGCATTTATTCTGACAAAGCATTACAAAATTTGAATTAGAGCTATGAAGAAGAAAATTTAGAGAACTTCAAATTATGCGCCACATACAAATTTGAGGATTTTTCCACTAGATATTCACTTACCTTGAAATCAATTGGCAAGTAAATGAAGTCATAACTTCCCCTACAGTGCTCATCAATTGCAGCCAGTAGCATCTTAGAAGTATATCTGAAGAAAAGTGAAAATATTATGACATACCGAAAAAGAAAATAGAATAAAGGGTGGACTTCTATTTCCATTTGAAAGCAACAACACACGGAGATTAAGGCATGCAATAATATTAATCGCCATATTTGTAGAAAACTTCACTACAGTAAACACAATCAAAGTGGATGACCGTAATAATATTTTCATTCTCAGATTCTAACAGGACTTCTGGTATCATCAAAACTATCCACAGCCCAGATAAATCATTGAATGTCCAATCTAGTATTATCTTTGTTATTGAATGAGCAATTTTGCAGGAGACCTTCAAACTTTTATGAAATTAGAAATGTACATCTTTAAGAACTCGAAAAGAAAAAAGAATGTGGAAAATAAAACCTAACCATTTCAAAAGAAATGGACTAAATATAATATTTCGAACTTTGCAAGATGACTATTCCTACCTCTCTTACCATATTTCTTTTCATTTTTTACCTCCATATGTTAGAAGAAAAACACACTCAACTTTCCAGAAACAATAGCCAGAACTAGTTTACAACTGAACAATGACAGTTTTTTCAACATCTCCACGAATAAGATTTCTATATCTATTTTATTAGAATGTATATACTGCTAGTAAAAAATAACCATAGAACTTGCAGTCCAAAATTCATTCTGCAACTCAATTAAATTGATGCTTCTGAAATAAACATACACCGGTACGAAGTTCAAGAAATCCAATAATTACATCAACATTAGTTAATAAATTGTTGCAAGTAAAGATTTCATGATACCATTTGGAGGAAAGATAAGCCATATTGCAAGTTCATGACGTTTGGCTACTTCTTGTCAATGGTCTTATATGCTAGACTTTATAATATTATATAGGTCAATAGCAGAGTCACAAAGTCCTAAGCGCCCTCCATTACTAGTTGCTTTCTTTTATGCATAATCATTTCCAGTTATATATTTAGGGGAGCAGAGCAATCCACTATACTTGCATATGGGACAGATAAGTTCAAAATCATTATATATATGCGTAAATCATTCAAACAAATTGATCCTAAAATGATGTCTCGATTATCATTGTTTAACAAGTTACTACCAAATGAAAAACGATGCTCAGATTCTAGGCCTTTTAAAAAGTGAAAAATTCTAGCCTTAACCAAACATATCCGAATTCAAAGGACAACTTTCTTCTTCCCTGCTAATTACTACACAAAAACAAAAACAAAACAGACAGGAATAAAGTCTGTTTATCTTAAACTCACACACCCTACCTGAGACACCAAAGCAACTTGTAGAATTGTCAAATTCCCAGCAGTAAAACAAGTGAGCCAAAAAGATGTAAACCCACAATAAATCAAAGCCGCATGTAATAAATTTGTTATCAACTTAACTGGCTTACAATAAATTTGGCATCAACAACAACAACAACAAAAATACCGCAATGCTAATAAGGCTTCATGGAGCACAAGAAATAATTTGGAAATAAAGAGGATTTTGCTTACTTGTTTGGGATGTTCTTTATCATCAATGTGGTTCGAATGTCTTCACCATGCAAAATGCGATCAACATCAAGCTCATACTGTTTCTTATCTGAATGGTTTGAATTCGATTCAATTCGACGGTGCGAGAGATTTCTAACACGTTCATTCGGAGAATCAAAGGAGGCTGGCATTGAGATCAGTGGGTTCCTCCCCGGAAAAATATGGCACATTTGCTGAGCATTGCGTAGTCCAGAATTTTTAGTCATATCCATACCATTTCCCCCAACATGAGAGAAAATGTTGTGAGATCCAACTTCCATAGGATGTGGTGGCGAGCCACCAGGAAAACCCACACTTCCAAGAGAACCCAAATGGAAACTCGAAGCTTCCGGAGACTCCCCAGTAAAAGCACGTCGCCTGTCCCACAGTGAAGGATTCACAGTTGGTGCAGATCCAACGTGATGGTGGGCAGGTACTGTGTTGAGCATAACTGGAGGAGCTCTAGGAAATCCAGGCATATGCTGAAGGTGATGGGCATGAACACCATTGGAGAATGATGGTGAATTTGACCACATCATTCGGCTTGAATGATGTTGCTGGCCTGAGTTCGAATTGTTCCATAGGTAATGATGACCAGGAAGACTGCCATTACCATTTCCCGAAGATCCAAAAACTAGAGAGAAGAAAAATGCAAAATTATTAATGAGTATAAAATAAGGCCATCAAATTAATCTTCTGCTTAAACTGAATGAGAAAAGAGAAAAAGGCTCAATTGAAACATAGAGTGACATAGTTCAGCAAAAGTATATCCAGATCAACATGAAAATTTCACTAAGTATCCACTACAAAAGTAAAGATGTTCGAGAAAACAGTTATCAGTTATACAATTCATATAGTAAGAAAGTTTGACTGGTAGGAGTTTTTCTTTACAGGAAATGGATGTCTCGACCAGGGAACATAACTAGTTTCAAGTGTTGAAGAAAGGCATCCTATGAAACTCTTCTCTTTCTATGGTGTTTTCTCGTTCAGTAAGTATGCCAAGCAGACAAGCACAAGAACTTCAGTTCCATTCACATTATAGATGCAATAAAAACCATTGAAAAACTTTCATCAATAGTTCCATTCACATCATAGATGCAATAAAATTTGTTACACATGAATTGTAGACTCAATGATCATAAGACTTACCCCCACCATTAAGTTCCATCAGGTGCCCATTTGAGCCTATTCCTTGAATGTGCCTGCTGTTGATTCCTTCCGTCACTTTGGAACCAACAGTCCGAGCCATGCCTCCAATAGGGCTTGAGGAGTTATATGGAATGCCATTGGATAAACTATCGTGATACTCCGGCAATGAATGAGGATGAAAATTTGGAATGCATTGGTTACCAAACATCATTTCATCCATAGAGCGGTTAGGTTCTTGAAAGCCAAATTGTTTTCCAACAGATGCCATTGTCATAGGTGAGAGCAAGTTATTTGGAACACTATTACTCTGATGAGATTCAATAAATGAACCCATGGGAGACTGCATAGCAGAAGGTAAGCCTTGTGTTGATCCATTCTCCATGCAGCTAGATGGAATTACTGCAGGTGAAATTGCTTCTGTAAAAGACCATGTGTGAAGGCAAGATACATGTTTTTCGATAAAACTTACTCGGTTATTTAACAGGAGCAAATATTGAAAAGAATCAAATCTTACCCAATCGTCCAGATGATAAGTCATCAAAGGGGCTTTGACAAAGATTAGCCTCATCTTGCTCCTGCTCAGTCTTTGGCATCACACTGTAGTTATAGACATATACAAGTAATCAGCTAACAGTGGACATTATTCACAAGGGTAAAACAAGGAGAGATCAGATAGGGATTCGAAATGGTTGACATGTTCCAATAGCACAGAAAACACATATTTATATTCAAGCACTACAAGCAATAAAGTTTAGTAAACACAAATTTATATCATGCATGGTAATACCGTCTTGTTCCCCCAGGACGGCTTGGTTCAAGCTTGATCTGCTTCCCGGCAATGTCGCTCCTATTTAATGCGGAAAGAGCTGATTCAGCAGCTCTGATGTCATAATACTCTATGAACTTATGATGACGCTTGTGTGGAGTTTCACGAATCTGCAAACCACAAACTAAAACTGTAAATTGGATGTACCTATATCAACTGTTGCTAAAAAGCAAAATGCATCCAATTCACAAATTACCTCTTTGATCTCTCCATAAACTCCAAATATTTTGTGAAGCTCTTCAGTTGAAACAGAAGAATCAAGATTGAAGATCACTAGGGTGCCCTGGTTGATGTCTTTTTCAGACGGGTTATCCTAATAAAGCGAAAAGCCAAAAACATTCAACAAACAATGTCAGATAAAACATGCAAAAGCAAGCTCCAAATGAACAAACGAAGGGACCAAACCGACAAGAATGATAAAAACAAAAACATTTGATGTTAGAAGAATAACAACAAAAGCCATGCACCTTTGGAATGGAGTAGTGTATATCAAGTTTTCTACGCCTGAGAGGCTTATTTTGAAGAGATCTCATTGCACCGCGGGCTGATCGAATATCATAGTAAGAGATCATAACAAAACCACGATGCTTGCAGGCTGTATAAAGAGTTCGAATATCTCCATATTGCTGACAAATAAAATGCAAATGTCAAATCGACATGCAAAATAAACTGGGCTGAGTGACTCATTTGAAGGCCAATGAAATAGAAAGAAATTCACCTCAAAAAGAGTCTTCAATTCAGAATCTTCAACATTGCTATTAATGTTTCTTACGAAAAGTGTTCTAGAAGGGTGTTCACCATATGGATGTTCACCGATAACTGAACCATTATTCTTTTGTCCCAAACCCAGACGATCATCCCCTTCTAATTCCATGCCTCCACCAGTGATAAACAGGTCAAAGTCTTCCAACTCATCCCCACTATTGACATAAGCATTATGCCCCATCTCATCAGTCACTCCAGAAAACAGATCATCTTCAGCAGGGAGGAGATTTCCAATAGTCCGAGCCTCAAGTTCTTCAAGAGATTGAAAAGGTTCTTCTTCCTCATTTGGTGGAGCAACAAATTTAGCACGGTGACGGGATTGAATATCATTCTCAGATAACCTCACTGCCAAACATATTAAATAGTAATCAGATAATGGAAGAGGAGAGGGGGGGAGGAATGCCAATTTTGTTAGTATTTTCAAAAATATTGGAGAGTTCAAGGAGGTATGCTGTAGAGATTAGAGAAACAAATGAGCACGGAATTGTGTATATAGCACCAAGTTACTTTAAGAACCCATTGATGAGTTTATTGAAATGTAACAATTAATCAAAGTAAGGAGAACGTCGTTGTTTGGAATTTAATTAACATGTAATTGGGACAAAATTCTAATATTAGAAGTTCAGTGAAGTCGTAGCAGAAACGCTTTCATTATTATCTGTGACAGCGAATGCATCCAAGGATAACTCACAAAATAACAGTTTATCAAAAGGAAATCTTACATTTTCCACTAAATACATCAGAAAATGAGCTTGAGAACAAGCTGCTTTCCCACTGAGTTGCAGCAATACCCCGGTTTCCACCCATAGTATATGCAGGCTGCATGGAAAAATTTGACCATGATTTTGTATCTTGATCCATAGAATTCCATGTAGTCTTCAACCCGTTGGCGCTTCCTTCACCCAAAGATTGCTTGTCTTGCTGATCCATTGCTCTGATTGATTGTGGCTGGTGCATGGAATCCGCTGATATAATTCCAATTGGAGTAGGTTTTTCCAAAGGTGATGAAGCATGAAATTTGCTGCCAGGACTCGGTGCCAATCCACAAGTTCCTACTGAAGAACAGCATTTATAAAATGCAATGATTAGAAATGAAACAAGTCGTAATCAATTCTCTTTTCAATATTTATAGATTTTCTACTCTCTTGACTTGCACCTATAGAAGATATCCGATTAGCCAGAAATCAGGAATTGCGTTCACAGCACGGGATTATACTCAACTCCATAAAAGTAAATAAACTTAATGGCACTCACTTTGGTAATCGGGCATTGAGTGTGGCTTCCAAAACCCAAGTTGTCTCTGCCAATGGAAATTGATAAATGATTGCTCAAAAGTTGAAATCGCAAGTAAAGAAGACAATATGTTTAAGTGAATAACCAATGACAAGAATTATCCGATGCAACAAGCTTGACAACAATAAAATAGGCCCAGAAATGGATGTAAATACACAAGTTTGGCTGAATTCAGGTACCTCAGCAGGTAAACGCATGTCCTCAAAATGCATCCCTCCCCTTTGATCCATAATTTCAAACGGCATGGCGCCACTTTAGACACCTCAAAATTTTCAAAACTCTAATATAAAGCCCGAAATAATCAAAATCACTTGCTCTTTCCAGTCTTCATCGCCCCTCTATTGTAGAAAACTCAAATGTTAGAATCAATAAATGAAGCTGAACTGAAACATTTTAGGTATAAATACACCAATAAAACAGTGAATTTAAAAGGGCATTTTAAAAAACATAGAAATAAACATAATTTGAACATAATTTTGTAAATATCAGACAACAGCTTCAAAATTGAGATTCTGTGCTGCAACAGATGCAGGCCTTTTAATTCTTCCTTGGAACAAAGGTGCCAACTTTGTGGTTTATGGTTAATTATGGTAACCTAATTGAGGTTTACAGGAAAATTAAACGTTTTTATTTGATAACTTGAAGAAAAACTCCAGATCAGGATACCAAGATGAAGAAAAAAGCAGCTAATCTACCTACCAACGACCAAACACGAATTCCCCGTTTGGTTACCAAGAAAAAAAAAATTAAAAAAAAAAAAAAAGCTTTATCAAATTCAACAAAAAAAAATTTAAAAACAAAGTTGCTAAAAATCCACCGTGTGCCTTGAAGATTCGGTTGAAGTAAATTTACCATTTCCAGAAAATTAAGAATTAAAAGAAAAGCAGACGACTTTTTTCAAATCAAGTTCAATTGGGAAATTAATTTTCCAGAAAACATTAAAAAAGCTCCAAAGTTAGCATTTTTGAAACATAATTCAATAATTTAAGATGCTAGAGGTCAAAATTCCTCAATTCCCAATCCGATCGCCCAAAAAAATTGCAGGATCTCTTAAAATCAAGCAGAATTTCCCCAACTTATAGCACAGTAAAAATTAAATGAAGCCAAGAAGAGAAGGGTGAAGCACAATTATAAAAACGTACCTGAGGTAAAATTAAGCATGAACACCGTCACCGAATTGGGTGTAGATGTCCAAAATTGAGCTGATTTTGGAAGCTGAGGGGGATATTTAGGAGGGAAAAAAGGAGGGAGAAGAAGGGATCTTAGCAGTTTATCCTCAGCATTGCAAGCTAAATTAACGAGGGAGATAGAGAATATTTTCCTTTTTGTTTCCTTCTTCTACCTAATCATAACAATAATAATAATAATTTAAAACCTAACACGAAACCCAGAAAAATAAAACAGAGAGAAGATCAGAACTTTAAAGTTCAATCTGAGGTTTGCAGCAGGAGCAGGAAAGAAAGGACAAAAGGGGCAATTAAGAATGCGAATTTCCGGCGAGATATTTCCTCGCCGGCAACTCGCAGGTAAAATTAAAAGGGTCTGTTTAATTGAAGAGAGAGAGAGAGAGAGAAATGAAGAAGGAGGAGAAGAAGAAGAAGAAGAAGAAGGTGTGATGTTGTTGTTATGTTAAAGTTAGTTTGTTTGGGTTTGGAAAGAAGACAAAACAGGAAAGAAATAAGCGGGTTTGATGGATGGTTGGATTATAATGTGGATAAACGGGTGTCATTTTTCAGACCCGTTTCCTTCTGCTTCGGACAACACTGGATAATACCGTTTCTTTGTGTTATCACGCCGTTATTTCTTTTACTTTCTTTCTTTCTTTTCCCTATACACCTTCTTCTCCTACTGGCTTCTCTCTCTCTCTCTCTCGGCTTATTAATTTCTACCTTTTTTTAATATTATATTATTATTGCTTTTCATTCACGGAAATGCTCTTCTTCTCAATCGGTTTTGCCGCCCTCTAATCTGCTTTTTACTGCGGTAATTCTGGTCAAACTCTTTCATTTATTTTAGGCTTGAATATACAAATAATCCTTTAAACTTGGTTCAATGTTGCTACTGATCTCCTCAATTTTCGATTGTAACAAATACCTTTTTCAATTTTATAAATTTTAACTAATAACCCCCTGAACTTGGCTCAATGTTGCTACTGACCCCCTCAACTTTCGATTTTAACGAATACTCCCTCCAACATTATAAATGCTAACAAATAACTCCATGAATTTGTCTCAATGTTGCTATTGACCTCCAACTTTTGATTGTATCGAATACCTCCTACAACTTTCTAAATTCTAACAAAACCCCGAATTGCTGAAAAGACAACAAATGTGTGACTCAAACTCTCAGTAGTTGCATCAATATCTTTAAAAATTAGAAAGATCAATTAAAATGAAAATGTCAATGTAGATTCAAAATCCAAACTAACTAACGGTTTTGGATTGATTTTGCGACGTCTTAATTTTTGTTCATTTTATGTTCAAATTGAAATTTCAAATTGATTTTGGATTTTCAACTATGGGAAATTCTATGGTTACTTCGTTTTTCACAAAGTAACCATTACTTTATTTTGTCCACCACTAGATCATGGGTTAAAAACTAATCTAATGATAAATAGGACAAAGTAAAAACAAAGTAAAAGAAAAACAAAGTAACTATAGCCTACACCTTTAACTATTGGTTAAAGAGATCAAAAGTTGAGGAAGATGATATTTTTGAAAGAAAAAAAAAGTATAAAAATCTTTGACATAATTTTTAAGGACCAAATTGAAACTTTTTTAAACCACTTTTTTTATTTCTTTTAATTGATTTTTCTTCTTTTTAAAGACATTTGAACAACTATGAGACTTTGAGTTACACATTTGTTGTCATTTTAGCAATTCAGAGCTACTTGTTAGCATTTAGAAACTTTGAGGGGATATTTGTTACAATTAAATGTTGGGAGATCAATAACAACATTGAGCCAAGTTCAAGGGATTATTTGTTAGCATTTATAAAGTTGAAGAAGGTATTTGTTACAATCGAAAGTTGAAGGAGTCAGTACCAACATTGAGCCAAATTTAGGGGTTATTGGTATATTCAGCCTTTATTTTAAAACAATAAGTTATACTTCTTATAACTTTATATTGTCCAATTGTTTTGGTCTGGTCTATTCTATTGCACCTATTTACCTATCTCCAAAATTGTCAATGATATGATACAATTTTATTTGTTTCTAAACAAAAAGTCTAGCTAAAATTAATTATAAATCTATGAATTCAGGTGTTTTATTTGTTCAAAAATACCTAAATTTATTTGTACAACATATTGAAAGTCCATAACTGGATTTGAAGAGAAAAAAAATCAAACCTTTTAATTAGATTTCGATTTTCATTTGAAATTTTTGGTAGTGCATTTGTGAATTTTAAAGATATGTAAGTTTTATATGATTGTATCTAATCAGCCATCTAATGAAAAAAATTCATTTTGTTTAAGTTGATTATTGGTATATACGTTGACCTATAATTCACTGGTTAATCATGAGTGACTTTTATGGATAAATTTTAAGATCATAAATATTTGTAGTTTTTCGGTATAAGTTAGTCGTAGTTTCTCAAAATGAAAAAACTATTTTCTCACCTATTTTGCTAATTTATTTTGTAGTTTGATTATAGTTCAAAGCTAGATTTTAAGTTATAAAAGAATAGCTAGATTTCTCGACTAGTCTTGTACAGTCATTAGATTTATTTAAGTTTTTATGTCCAATAATTTTTTATAACCCTGTTAATTAATTACGTTTATTAAGTTAAGTTTGTTTAGTGACAATGAGAGCCATTAACAAAAAAAGAGTAAGTTATTTTTTTGGATTTAATTTAACTCTTCACACCGTTAGGAAATTAACCAATTAATTAAATAATGTGTCAGTTTATTAAATATTAGAAAATTATGACATCATTAATGAATTTTGTTACCGCTGCAACTTTTTTGATGTTGGAGATTGAATTCAAAGTGTTTCCTCAAATTTCCTCCTCTAACCAGTAACTGCTTTGGACTAGTGGTCTCTCAAAAATAAAATATGGAAAAATAAATAAGTTAAAACAACTTTAGTCAGACCTAAACAAAGAAAAGAGAAACAAAATTAAATATTCTAGCCATTGCCTAAATTTGGAGGATTGTAAAATATATGTGACAGTAAATTCTCTAATATGTTGGTATTTTAGGACTTATTAAGTTTGCAGATATTCGTTTTTTACTTTTTAATTAATAGTGTTGTAAAACTAAAATTAAGTGTTGTTGTTAAAACGTAAAATCACGTTTTACATTAATATATAAAATTAATTTAAATATAATAGTTATTCTAAATGAGTAGATAAATATTAAAAAAACAGTGTTTTACAATTGTTATTATTTTGAATTTCTATTCAAGATCAGTTAGTTGTTCGTTGTTAGTGTATATGAATAATTATATACAACGGCATATATTCTTGGCTTGAATACCACATCTAAAGGTTACTACTACTAGTACAGTTAAATCATCTACTGAGAAAATAATACAATTAAACCTTATCAATTTCACTTCTAGTGTTAACAAATCATTTCTAGCAATTTCCCACTCAAAGAAAAATAAACAAATGAAAAAAAGTAATCTTTGAATTTTGTTGAAGGGTAAAACAAGGAAGCATATAAAGCTTTCTTTTGAATAGAAAGCGGAAAGCTAACAGAGAAAAGGAAGTCGGATATCACAACTAGGTCGGCACCCCAACACACCGGTTCCTGTTAGGTCAAATTTATTAAAAGAATAAAAAATAAAGAAATGTCAAGAAAAGAAAAGATTAAACAAAGCGAAATTGCTCAATAAAGTTTAAATCATCTGAAATTAAACTACTGCAGAAATCCGGTGCAGGAAGCATATAAAGCTAACAGTACATATGATTCGAAAAAGTAATGTGTTGCTACTTCTTTCAAAAAGTAACTAAATTATTATTAAACAACAAACAATAGTTCTTCCTTATTTCTGACCAGGCAGTTTAAATCTCATGTTTACGTGCGAAATCATAAAGCAGCTCAAAACGAGATAAACAAACACCTCTTAATGTATTACTTGAAGAGTCAAGTTCAAATGAGACAAGAGTTTAGGATGAGACTAGTTTTTATGATGAGACAAGGGGTATTTTTGTAATTCAATAGGGGAAGGTGGCAAACTTGTAATTAAATGAACACCCCTCATGCGTGAATTGAAGGGAAGGAAGAGGAGGTGATGTCAGCGCTGATGTCACCTCTGGAGAGAGAAAGAGTTTTAATTATTTTCTTTAAAATGCATTTTCCCGCTCTTTCCAAACTCATTTTTCAAAAAACATTATACCAGTGAACTCGTATTAATTATGCGGTCATTTTGAGATCCATTTTTGTTATTTATAGACGCTTTTTTTTTAATTTTTTTTTGTTCCAACAAAATACTATAGTTGTTCCACAGGACTACTCCAATTGTTCCACCATAATACTACATTTTTTTACACTCCCAGAGTGCATTTAAAAAAAAATAATGAAAATATTATGTTGGAACAAATGTAGTAGTCTGGTGGAACAATTGGAGTATTCTGCTGGAACAACCGAGTATCCAACTTGGAACAAAAATAAAAAAATAAAAATCGTCTATAAATAACAACAATGGATCTCAAAATGACCGCCTAATAGATACGAGTTCAGTGGTATAATTTTTTTTGAAAAATGAGTTCGGAAAGAGCGGAAAAATGCATTTTAAATAAAATAATAAAAACTTTTTCTCTCTCCAGATGTGACATCAGCGCTGACATCACCTCCTCTTCCCTTCAATAATGCCCCTCCATGTTTTTAAAATTTCAAAAATGCCACCACTTTTTAATTGTCTCACACTAAAAAAAGTCTCTTCATAATGACATTGTCTCACCTGGAGTCAAGTTCAAATGAGACAAGGGTTTAGGATGAGACTAGTTTTTATGATGAGACATGGGGTATTTTTGTAATTCAACAGGGGAAGGTGGCAAAATTGTAATTAAATGAGCACCCCTCATGCGTGAATTGAAGGGAAGGGAGAGGGGGGTGATGTCATCGCTGATGTCACCTCTGGAGAGAGAAAGAGTTTTAATTATTTGATTTAAATTGTATTTTCTCGCTCTTTCCGAACTCATTTTTCAAAAAAAATTATACCAGCGAACTCGTATTAATTATGTGGTCATTTTGAGATCCATTTTTGTTATTTATAGACGATTTTTATTTATTTTTTATTTTTTTATAATTGTTCCACCGGACTACTCTAATTGTTCCACAGGACTACTCTAATTGTTCCAACAGAATATTACATTTTTTTACACTCCCAGAGTGCATTTAAAAAAAAATAATGAAAATATTTTGCTGGAACAATTGGAGTAGTCTGGTGGAACAAATATAGTATTCTGTTGGAACAACCAAGTATCCGACTTGGAACAAAAATAAAAAAAATAAAAATCGTCTATAAATAACAACAATGGATCTCAAAATGACCGCCTAATTAATACGAGTTCAGTGGTATAATTTTTTTTGAAAATTGAGTTCGGAAAGAGCAGGAAAATGCATTTTAAATAAAATAATAAAAACTTTTTCTCTCTCCAGATGTGACATCAGCGCTGACATCACCCTCCCCCTCTTTCCCTTCTTCCTCACGTTGACCATTTATGTATTTATTTACAAGTTTGCCATCTTCCCCCTTTTTCTTACCAAAATGGTCAATGTCTCACCATAATATTTTGTCTCACTATAGTCTCCTTGTCTCACTTGAACCTATCTCATTACTTGAATGCAACAAAAATATGTTTTAACATAATTGTGACCTATATATTTTGAAGTGTTAAATTTAACTTTTTATCTAATACCTGTAAAAATAATATATTTTCGAAATTACTCCTTTAAACATTGAATTGGAAAGAATAAATTAGTTTCAGATTTACTTTGCCATTGTAATTTTAAAAATTTAATTATGTTTGTGTTATAATATATGGGTAACTGAAATAATGAGGTACAATATATGTAGATATTTAATTGTCATTAATAATCTACTATCTCGTGAATCAACAGTAATTTTGAATCATATTGTGTTCATCGTAATTAAGAAGTGTTTCAACACACTTTCCATATAAATTAAGTTGGAAGAAGCAATTGCTTGTAATTAAGTTATGTATTACTAGACACGTGAAGCCTAATGGACAATAACGATTATGTTCTTATTATATAATATGGATTAATAATAGGCGAAGAATAATTATCACTATTATTTGTTTCGTGAATCACCAATAACTTCAAAAATTTATTCTCTTTGATCTAATTAAGAAGTGTTTCAAAATACTTCTGTATGAATTAAGTCGACAATACATAATTTTTTGTAATTAATTTATGCATCCCTAATTATATAAAGAAATTACACATCACTATATTTGAGGTGAGACTCGTAAGCTAATAATAATGATTACATTTTATTTTATAGCATCATAACACTACCTTAAACTTAATTCATTGGCCTCATGTTGACAATTTACAAAAGATGGTGAACTAATCGCCTAATAGATTCACATGAAATAAAAGTGTATAGAACAACACAAGTTAGTTTAGGTGTAGGCTATGGTGACTTTGTTTTTGAGTTACTTTGTTTGTACTTTGTTTTATTCACCATTAGATCACTTTTCACCCCATGATCTAATGGTGGACAAAACAAAGTAATGGTTACTTTGTCAAAAACAAAGTGACCATAGTATTTCCCGTTAGTTTATATTGATTATATAAAATGGAGAATTTTAATTTCAAAGGGTGAAAGAAGGGAGCATGAGAAAAGAGTGGAAAATAAAAATAAAAAGTGTCGTGTACGAAATGTTTAGGGATTAGAGAAGAAACTTGTAAGAGAGTCCAATTTAATTTAATTTAATACAGAGAGAGAAAGGATAAGATATGTACTTATTATTATTAATAATTTAAGATCCTTCCTCTTGTCCACTCTACGAATAATAATATCTATTTTTTATTTTTAATAATATTGAGAAGAACTTTTTTTTTAAAAATGAAACAGTTTATGTTTTTTTTTCTTCTTATTTGTTGGGTTAGTGTTGTGTGGACACAAAATCAAAACCAAATGTTGGTGTCGCTGCCAGAGTATTGACATTTACCAACCCATAAAAGATTCCATATGCCTATTTTTAATTTTATTGATATTATTGATGCTTCTTTGCCCAATCATTCCATCTTGACTCCTCCATTATTCCTTTCTTCCTCTTCCTACCATTTTAATTTTACCTTTTCAATTTCTCCAATTTATTGTAAGTAAATTAATTAATCAATTTCAAATTTACTTATTTTCTCGAAAAAGTAATAGATTATCTTATGTTTTCAACAAAAGTGTTGTGGCCATATTTATATGTATTAGTGATTCCACTTGACATGTTTATCACCAATTAGAATGTCCTACTTGGAACTATGGTAGTACCATACAATTTCTCTTAAAAGAGACTTTTCAATCCTTCTCGAGTTTCCATTAGGGTTCTCGACCATTACTACATTGGCCACCCATTCCAAATAGCGGATCACACGAAAGTATCATGATTCGAGCAATTTGTTAATCTCTTTCTTGATAATTTTTTGCTAATCAAGTCCACTATTACACGTTTTCTGCTTGCTGGGGTAAATATCAATATCGACCTTTAATATGTATATCACAACCTCGGGAGAAATTTCAAGAATATCATATGGATTTCAAGAGAAGGCATCCACATTTTCCTTAATGGCTTTGGAAATTGCAATTTTTATTACTTGCTTGAGCTCCATGACCAATTTTATGTTTTTTCCATCTGTACAGTTTTCATCTTTTCCGCGGGAAGGAATCCTTTGTCTTCGTCTTTTAACCCTTCCAAGATTTAAGGACTTAGCTTTGAGCGAGGCCATTTAGCATTTTTGTTCGATGATGCGAGTGCCCCTGGGCAATCCCGACCCTTTATCTGTATGTATCTGCCATTGGAGGTGATGGATAAAGATGGCTCCCGTTGATGCATCAATGAGTGGGAGTCCATAAGTCGATGAAGGGAACAAAATATCTTCTAACTCTAGTAAGAGATGTTTTAGGATACGTCTTTTCTCTTCCACCTCTTCCATCTCGAAGGCCTTTTTGGTGATTAAATTGGCAGCACTACTTATGTCTACACAAACTCTTTGAATAGTTTTTCCTTCGGCTAATAACTGAATCACTAGGTCTCCTTCATCATTTCTTCTGGATATTGTAACCCAAACTAAATAAAAAGTAATTTTTTTCTTCTAACTCAACAAATAGAGTTCTTTTGCATTCAAGTCCAGAGTTATCCATGTGCCTTGGGAACAATAGTGAATATAGGCTTTGTTTCACGTTCACCGCACAAATTTGATAGTGTGAGATTGAGTGTGAGCTATCGAACGACTGAGATGTCCTTAATAACATGTGAAGCATAAAAGGGTTAGGCTCGAGGCCATTGATCAGCGAGCCCTCCCTGATTCTTAACGCGGTGTTGGCTCTGCTTAATGTATTAGATCATAAAAGGATTCTTATTCGTATTTAGAGAAGAACTTTGTTTAGCCATGCACAGTTTGACTAAACAATAAGTCTCCATGAACAACGTGACATAGTTGGTCTCTAGGATGATTTCATGCATCATGGTTTCTTTGGTCACATCACTATAGTTACTTTGCTTTTAGTTTACTTTTATTTGTACTGTATGTTTACTATCATCCGGTTAGTTTCCATTCGCACCAGTAGTATAAAAAAACAAATTAAGAATTATTGTGAAAAAAATAATAATAAAATTTATAAAAGTAAACGATGTGATAATCGCTTAAATTCAAGAACTAGGTTATTTTTACAGTTCACAAACTTATTAAAACCAGTTTGACATTGTTGTGGAAAGAAAAAAGCAGGTGTTAGAAGTTGTTCAAAAATCTTATATTGATATGTTTGTACTAAAATAGGTTTAACTTTCGATAGTAATTAATAAAGTACATATTTCTCTATTTATTTATGGCAAAAAGCATTTTGAGGCCCCTGATCTTTCCCTTTTCGGTGCATTAAGTCCTTGATCTTTTATTTGGATACATTAGACCCTTGATCTTTTATATTTGGGTTTATCAAGTCCTCATCTAACAAAATTGGATGATTTCTTAACTTTCACAAATTAATAAGATTAAAATAGTGTGGCACAATTACAAATACAGCCCGTTTAGGAGGGTTTTTTAATATATGTGATTCACTTTGCTTTCTATTTACATTTCTAGACAATATTTTCTTTTTAAATTTGACAATTATTTTTCCCGCCTATTGGAATGTAGTAACGTCGCATCTTATTTCTCAAACGTTTCTCTTTGTCTCTCTCCAAATTAGTATTGTTTGTCTCTCAAGTTCATTTCTGTAATCGTTTCCTCTTCTTCATCATCTTTGCTCTTCTTTTCTTTTTCATCTTAGTTCTTCTCTTCAATTCCGGCCCACAAATTAAGGCCAAATTTGTATGACTGAAAATTACTGAAGCACATTTACTGAAAAGAAATTATTGAATTGAAATGAACAACCGATAAGTACTAATAAGGCATAAAGAACATGGTCAAACATCACTCATTAGATTTCATCTATGTTTTCATTCTACTCGATTTCACTTTCGAAATGACTAGAAAATGAGCAAAACAACGATAATAACTACTGAATTTATTTTTTTCATTTTTAAAAATAATTGTTGAATAATTTATTGAATATTCAATCAATTATAATTAATTAGGTGTCGCAATATTTCAATTGGTCTTATTAATTTGTGAAAGTTAACAAATCATCCAATTTTGTTAGATGAGGACTTGATAGAACCAAATATAAAAGATCAAGGGTCTAATGTATCCAAATAAAAGATCAAGGGCTTAATGCACCAAAAAAGGAAAGATCAGGGGCCTCAAAATGCTTTTTGCCTTTATTTATATATTCATATTTTTTTCTAACCGCAATTGCTTCTCTTCATGACAATGTCAAACTGATTCTACAAAAGCTACCACTGAAAGCAACTTTTCTTTTCATTTTTGAAAAGAAGATTGCATTTTATTGAAAAAACTGCTTTTAGCGACTAGAAATGTAATGACAAAATGGAACATTGGAATAGATAGATGTGAATTTGTGGCGTTTATGCAAACCAAACTTGAACGTGTGAATCTATCTAATTGCCACCGAATTTGGATTCCATCATATGACGCTGTCGTTTCCTCAACAACATAATCAAGCCAAATTAATGCCCCAGCCAAGCCAAGCTGTTAGCTGTTTATAGCCGTTAAAGCCGAGGCCCAAGTCCTTATCACTTGCCACAAGAAATTTGAATGCTGGTCGCTGCGTAAAGGATTAGAAAAGCATTTATTCATGCTAATAAACGCCTTTTGTATACACGTGTTGATTTATTATTGGATAAGAATGCATTGAAAAGCTGCTGTATTTAGGAAACTTGAAAGAGGTATTATAATGTGTGTCCTTACTCACACTGCAATCTTTCTTTTGTTTTGTATTTAAAATGAAAAGGATTACAACTTCTTTCCCCTCTTCTCGGTGGCAGTGATATATCTTTTCTTGTTTTCTTCTTCTATCAAATTTCTAATAATTTTTCATCACTTTTGTTTTTATTATACATAACTAAGTAAACAATTATTCTAAGATTCCAACTAAATTTTATTTTTTTTAGATTAAGATATTAATGCTAGGCGTTTTTGAAGAAAAGTATCATTTAGGCTTCACGAGTAAAATACTATTGCTTTAGACTCAATGTTTTGTAAAATAATAAGTGTTAAGTTCAACGTTTATGGAATTAATGATTCAATAATAAAAATTGACATGTTATGTATATATAATTGAAAGAGATGATTGGTGCACAAGTAAAAATGTGCTAAAGGTGCAATTCACAATACACGTTAGAGCATCAAAGTTAGTCAATTCTAAATGGCAAAAAGCATTCTAAGGCCCCTGATCTTTCCCTTTTCGGTGCATTAAGTCCTTGATCTTTTATTTGGATACATTAGGCCCTTGATCTTTTATAATTGGTTCTATCAAGTCCTCATCTAACAAAATTGGATGATTTGTTAACTTTCACAAATTAATAAGACCAATTGAAATATTGCGACACCTAATTAATTACAATTGATTGAATATTTGATAAATTATTCAACAATATTTTTAAAAAAATGAAAAAAAAAATCAGTAGTTATTGTCGTTGTTTTGCTCATTTTCTAATCATTTCGAAAGTGAAATCGAGGAGAATGAAAACATAGATGAAATCTAATCAGTGATGTTTGACCATGTTCTTTATGCCTTATTAATACTTATCGGTTGTTCATTTCAGTTCAATAATTTCTTTTCAGTAAATGTGCTTCAATAATTTTCAGTCATAAAAAATTTGGCCTTAATTTGTGGGGCCAGAATTGAAGAGAATAACTAAGATGAAAAAGAAAAGAAGAGCAAAGATGATGATGAAGAAGAAACGATTACAAAAATGAACTTGAGAGACAAAGAATACTAATGTGGAGTGAGACAAAGAGAAACGTTTGAGAAATAAGGTGCGACGTTACTACATTCCAATAGGCGGAAAAAATAATTGTCAAATTTAAAAAGACAATATTGTCTAGAAATGGAAAGTAGAAAACAAAGTGAATCACATATATTAATGAATCCTCCTAAACGGGTTATATTTGTAATTGTGCCACAATATTTTAATATTATTAATTTGTGAAAATTAACAAATCATCCAATTTTGTTAGATGAGGACTTGATAGAACCAAATATAAAAGATCAAGGGCCTAATGTATCCAAATAAAAGATCAAGGACTTAATGCACCGAAAAGGGAAAGATCAAGGACCTCAAGATGCTTTTTGCCATTCTAAATTGGTATTGTTTTAAGCACCATTTATATATTAGACGTAAATTGATATGTCTATAAAAAATAATAAACATATTTTAATACCTTATTCCTTAACTTTTTACTAACAAAATAACACTATCCATAGCAATTTAAAAGTGCTCAGCAGCATGATAAAATAGTTATTACCATTTACAAAAGAATACTATTTCTTAGATTATTAAAAGTAAATTTTGTCTTACATTGTGATATTCCTAATACACACAAAATTAAAGATTTATTCCAAAAAAAAACCTTCACACTTGCATATTTTATCAATTAAATGTTTGTGATTTTACTATAGGATTAACCATCTTTTATTTAAATAATGTAAAAATGAATAGTAAACTTAAAATAAAAAAATTCAAGAATTAAAGTTTGTTTAGAACCTAATTGTTATCGAACCATATTTTTTAGGGCAAAGTAAAAAAAATTTTGTGGTTTCATATTTTTATAATTAAATATTTGTGGTTTTAAAAAAAATAAAAATGAATACTTGAGGTTACACATTTCACAAAATAGTGTTTTGTCGACTTAAAACGTTCAAAATGACTATTTAACTACTTCAAAGTAGAAAATTCGAGGAATTAAAGTTGTTTTGTATCACATTTGCTCTAAAACCACTAATTTTATTTTTCAAAACTCATTTTAAAATATTTTTCATGCTAACATTTACTTTTTTACTCTAATGTTTACTTTTCTCTTTTTTCACCAAATATCGCATAAATAGTCATTAACGATTATTTTTTGGACTTGTGGAGCTTCAAACTATTTTTGGGAATTTATATAACCTCAATACTATTTGTTTATTTTTTTAAAAAAATACTATTTGTTTATTTTTTTTTAAAAAGGGGTATTTATTTGTAAAAAGTCGTAACCAAGTGAGATTTTTTTATCACTTTAAATTAGAGCTTTTCTATAAAAATTTATTTTTACTATTCACTAAATAATACTAAAATGATATTAAAATAAAATAAAAAAGTTGAAAGTTAAAGTTTCATAAAAAAAATTATTAGTTCTTAAACTCATTTTTGAGTTGGCCATAACTCATTTCAACATTAACAACCTCAACCATCCAGGTTCTAAAAAATGCAGTCGTGTTTTAATAATAAAAAACCATATACATTTAATTGTCCAAATTAGTTAATTATCATTGATTCATTATTTTAGTCTTATACTTGTGTGATTTTGATTCACACAAAATGGACGAAGAACGATTCAAGACTTGGAAGAGATAGATTTCGTCAGGTTAAGTTTTACATGGAGAATATAAGAAAGCGCATATATTTTCTATAGAGAATCAAAGCTTGTTTTCTCTCTCTAAACCCCTCCTATTTATAATCAATTAAGTAAGTCGGGTTGAATTGAAAGTCAGATCCCGTTAAGAGAGATCCGTCCAAATTATCCAACAACTGATAAGAAATAATACACGATTAGAAAAGATGATTAAAAGTGAAAAAATTAAAATTAAAATATAGTTTTCGCAATTTTTGGAAGATGACAGTTTTATTTATTTTTTTGAAAAAGACAAGGATAATGATGAAATATTAATAAGAATTGCAAGTAGTCGCCAACGCTTCAAACTCAAGGAGCATTTGCGTGAGGGAGTGTGTCAAATAAATATAAAAGTTATTGTGTCTTAACTATCAGCTTAACATGTTAGTTCAATTGGTTCATTGACATCATATTAGAGCCTATATGGACCAAGCGGTTATGAGTTCGATTCCTGACCACTTTATTTATTAATGAATTAACACATGGTAAGATGCACATGTGCTATGCATCATTCAGGTGCAAAGATCATCCATGTGAGTGGGTGAATGTATTTGAGTATCAACTATATATTATCAACTTAAATAAAATATCTGATAAAGATCAAAATGACTTTTTAAAAGTGATGGAACCACGATGATGTGATCGTAAGGGGTGGCTGCATTCTCTAAATTAGTCATCGATTATATGAAAAGAATTTAGTACCTTTAAAAAACCTTATATAGTAAATAATTTAAGGCGAATGATACATATATCCTAGTGGACTGTATATAAGTATTAATGGTTCTTTGCATCTTTTATATTATCAAGTATAAGCATTAATTGTCCTTTATATCTTTTAATACATTGAAAATATACATTATATTATAAATGTATGTAGAATATCAGGACCCCTCCTTATTTACAGCCCTATAAACTGTAAATATCAGAACCCATAATTTAATGCCTCGATAATTATTAACAACACATCCGTTAAACAATAATTTAATAATTACTATATTTCTAAATAAAGGATTGATTGTGAATTCGAATATTAAGATGATCAAAACAAAATTATTGACAAGGCAAGCTAAATAAAAGCAACAGAAAAATAAATGTTTGTATGAAACGAACGTGTTTTACGGTAAACGTGAGTATTTAATTTAAGTAAATATTAGCTAAGCCATCAACATTGCCTCTTTTGTGAAGCATATTAATTATCTCTCTCTAAGTCCAAAGTGAGATAGGGATCTTTATTTATCTTTTAAGATAAAGAAGAAGATGTTTATCAAAAGAAAGAAGAAGAAGAAGGTGTTTTCAATCATTTTATCACTTTCCATTGAGCAGCAATTCACCCTAAAAGTATTATCAAACCGCTCATCATTTAGATGTCTATTTCAATTATTCTCCTTTAATTTATTTTAAATTTTTAATACATCATATATACATTTCCATTGAGCAGCAAGAAAAAAACAAAAAAAAAAATCATTACTCATTTCATTTAAGTTTGAGATAGTAAGATTTATGGTTTAAAGTAAAGTTTCTCCATTTTCTTTATAGGCACACTACACATAAAAAAGAATGTTTTAGAATTGTTATATAGCAGTGCAAATTTCACAGGCATTATATACAAATAATGGCCGCTTAACCGAATTTTACGATTAAGTTGATTTTAATGAGTTTAATATGGAAAAAATATGACTCAAAGATAAATTATATATTGATAATTATACAAACATACAATTCAATAATTGGAAAATAATTGAAGGAGAGTCTTTTTGAAAGAAAAATAAAGTAGTCGCTAAATAGTCCTTAACCCTACATTATATTGTTCGCAAATTGAAGTAATAGCTTTGTAAGCTAAGTTGGCACAATGTTTAGATCAGTTATTGATATTTACATATAGATGTGGGGTTTGTAAATTAATCGTTATGTGTTAGATATCGATTAAAATTGTAAATGAATGATATATAATACACTCTATTTATTTCTATACGGGAGATAAATGATTGTGAGGATGCTAAAAAATTATGACCTTTACTTTACTTTCCCATTTTCTATTTTAATGTCTCCTTCTCCTGATCTAATAAATAATTCTTAAGGTGGAAATTATCATTATAGGAAACTAGGAAAATATTCCCGAACAAAAATGTCCTTTATATAAAAACGGAAAATTTCGTAGATATATCATTTTGGATAACTTGTGTCCCAAATTCGACCCAAAAAATCTGATTGGGATGAAATATGGTGCGAACTTTAATAAATATGGAGTATAAGAGAGCATGTTTAAAAAATAAAAATAAAACAGATATAAGATGGAGAAAACTAATTACCTCAATGATTAATGGCTAAATCTTAGAAATTTTGACTGATTTGTAATAAGATTTTAGGTTAAAGAAAAGCGAAATTGACACGGGTACGAAAAAAGTGATATTATTATACGTATGACATACGCATGACGTGATATGACAAACAATAGCTTAATGCCATTTAACATATCAACCAATTAGATATTAATAACCACTGTGCAATATAATAATTTATATTTTTTTAACCAAATAAGTACATAAAGTTTTAAATACTAAACTTACAAAATAAATCAAATCCCAAATCATAGTCTCTAGCGGGGTGTTTATTTGAAGGGATTAGATGGAATTTTTGGAGATGAGATTATAATAATAGGTAAGCTCTTGTTTGTTTGGAGGATGGAGAAGGGAGATGAGTATTTTTTTTTCATTTCAACCCCAAATCTTATACCTAGAGAAGGTGGTTCAAGAAATGAGGAATGTGATGAGAATTTTAATAATAAAGAAATGACTAAGTTACCCCCTTCATTATTCTCTTATAATTTTAAATGGGGGTAACTTAATCATTTACATCTCATTAACTCTCATCCCTTAAATAAACAAGGATTTGTCAACCTTCTTTTATCAATTTAATCTCAACCCCAATATTTAATTTCATCTCAATCCAAACTTTTAATCTCATCTCATCCTCAATTCTAAACAAATACTCAATAGATGTTAAATATATTACGTTTCATTATATTTTTGATTTAAAATATAAATTAATTACGGTAATATGTTAAATGTATTTTAAAATTTCTATAAAAATAATCAAGTCATCCTCCCACCACCAGCTAGTTAGCTCTAAAAAAACCCACACTGTTAACTTATTTAAAGTGCTTATAATATTTACAGTTGTAAGTTCAATTATTATTGGTAAATAAAAGTCACATATATTTTTATTATGGGTATCACTATTTACAGCCAACTTTTTCCGAACTACAGTCCACTTTGACAAATTTGCCCTTTTCATTATGAACAAGTCAGAAAAAATAAAAATAGAAAGCTCTCAAATCAAAAAACCTAATTTTGAAACTCTAACATTAAAAATTCAGAGTTTGAGATGTTGAATGACCCAACAAATCCGGAATGGAACAGTGATGATCAATCATTAGAAGACGAGGTACTCGAACGGTAAAAAAACGTTAAATTTTTTATTTTTTTTTTTAAAAACGGCATCAAAGCCGTTTGGCCTAAGGCGAAACGGCCATGGTGGCCGTTCCACCATATGGAGAAACGGACTCCATGGCCGTTTCCCCATAAGGAGAAACGGCCTCGGTGGCCGTTTCACCATATGGTGGAACGGCCAACTCGGCCGTTCCTCCGTATGGAGAAACGGCCACTGAGGCCGTTCCTCCACAAGGTGAAACGGCCACCGAGGCCGTTCCTCCATATGGTGGCCGTTTCTCCTTATGGTAAAACGGCCACCATGGCCGTTTCTCCATAAAAACGGCCTCCAAATCCTAATCATTTCACTTTTTGAAATTTTTGATCAAATTAACTGTTTTTTGAGTTTATTTTTTGTAATTTATTCGTGTTTTTGTCCATAATTGAGAGCAAAAGGTGTGATTTTGATGTTAAAAAGTTTAATCTTGAAAAATAAGTTGTTAAGAGGACATCAAAATTAAGAAGGAAATTATGAAAGGGGTATTTTGGGCATAAGTGGGCTGTAATTCGGAAAAAATGGGCTGTAAATAGCAACCCAGTTTTATTATTCTTATTTTTACTTTCTATTTTTCTGTATATAATTTCATAGAGCGCCCACTAGGAGCGGATATACTAATAAATTGACTCCATTAAATAGAGAATGGACCATTGTATCCGCCAGGTGTCCTAATATGCTTTCTCTTGTTTCTTTTCTATTATTATTATTATTATTATTATTATTATTATTTATTACTTCAATTTTGAAATAACAGTCTTTTTAAATAATAAAAAGTCGTTTTAGCTATTTTTTCTTTCTTTTCTCCATTTTAATCTTGATTGAATTACATGATATTTTATCTATTTTCTCTTTATTTTTTAATTATGGAATTGAGAATCTTGAAATATCACGACTTGAGATTCCGTGCGAACTTACCAGTTTACTATATTTGATGAAAGGAAAAAATCCATGCTTTTTCATAGGTCAGGGGAAAGGAAGACTCTGGCCGCTAAGCTAACCGCTAAGAGATCCAATGTGGAGGGAGCGAGACCATCTTAAGATAAAGTGCAGTAAACAAAGTTCCAGATTTCCGCCTCTTTGCTTTGCCCCGTCAGGAACAGTATAAAAGGCACCGAGAACTACATAGTAAATATATTTTTGTAATTAGTAATAATGGAAAGAAATAATAATTCATTTTTTGGTAACCGAATAATAATTCATTAAATATGAAATGAGTAATTAATAAGCGTATAATGGTACTTTTAATTTCAAAAATAATAATTAATAAGGATATAATGTTACTTTTAAGCATCTCTTATTTCAGATATTTTTGTGTAAAAAGAATTTTATTTTAGAATGTAAGAAGTATTGTAATTAGTAAGTTATGATTATTTCATTTTTCTATCACTTTATTATTTTCAACATTAAATCTTATTCTATTTCACTCCTCTAACAATACAAGATAATGATTCTTTCATAAAAAAAGATAAATAATAGTTATTTTTACTCTAAGAAAAGAATAATTATTATTTTTTGGTAAATCCACCTAAATTATATGAAGCTGAACTGGTCGACCTACTCCTCCTTCTCCCTCGCGTTAAGCATTCTATAATTTTATGCTTAATTATTTATTTCAAGAGACCAATATAATTTTCAATTACCATTATATAAATTATCAGACATTACACTAATCAATAATTCATGTAAGAATATTCTTATTTTTTTTAGTAAGAATATTTTTGTTTCTTTAAGGACATATATAGTAATCAAGTGTAAAGAGATTATATTTTTGGTTTATTCATCCGATTTCCAAACCATATTAGGACGATTAATCCAGATTCAGAGCAGGTTCAAGGATTATGGTATTTAAACCCCTCCCAGTCGCGGTTGTGGGGATCGATCTGCAGACCTCCCTACCAAGCGCAGCCCCATGCTACCACTGCGTCAATCAACGATTAGTTTGTAAAGAGATTATTTAACTGCATTGTTCAAATTATATTATAATTTGGAAAAGAAAAATCATAATTTCTTCTATTTTTCAGTTTTAACTGATTGGGACTAGCTTGAGCGCCTAATGTTAAGGTCATTTTGTATTGTTTCTTTAGCTTGTTTGAAGTTCATTTTTATGCAGTTTCATGTGATTTTATCGTTATTCTTAGCTTCATTTTGTTAGTTTTCCATTAATTTTACGTTAGGCTTTTGTGTTTTTATTGTTTTAGGAACCAATTTGTAGTATTGGGCGTACATCGAGCCTCGAGCAAAACTATGGAGTTGAAATGAAGACATTCTAGCATTTTTCAGATTTGACGTGCTTTGGTAGTTTGACCATAATTTCTTCATACGAGCTCCAAATGGTGTGATTCAAATTCCAAATGAAAGATACGACATAAAGTGACAACTTCTTACTTTATCATTTTTCATATTCAGATCATAAGGTGCCCGAAATCGAGTCATAAGCTGTTGCAAATGCGAAAGTTTGAAGCCGAGGGCTGACTCGCCATGTCAAGCGCCCGACTTGCCGAGTTAGTAGAGTGAAGAACTTAAGAAGTTATTTTTGTAACTTGACTACGTGAGTCAGGCGTTAACTTGCCGAGTCACATGTGGAGGACACCCGAATTTGCGATTTTCGATACCTAAAATTGCCTTGGCCTGATTCCATGTGACGAATTAATCCTAATCAACATAAGGTCATTAAGGAGTTCTTCTAAGAGAAAAGAAGCCCAAAAAGGGAAGGATTCAGACTTTAGAGGAAAAAAAAAAACGAATTCGTTTTGGTTTTTTAAAACTCTTTTAGCTTTGATACATGTATATAGTGGAAAGCCGACTTCAATATTATTAATGTAAAAACACACACATCATGAGAAATCATTCAGAGTGTAATTCAATAACTTGTACACCAAGTAAAGTACTCTAGAACCTTCACAAGTATTCGGCTTCCTATCACTTCTTGCGCGTCGTCTAAGTTCGCTTAGATGCTCAAAATTCGATTTATTCCTAAATAGTTTCCTGATTTATGCCCGAATAATTTTTTTCGACTATCTCAATCAATCCTCAAAAGATCTCAATCGCGCCTTATTAGTTCTTAACGTTTATACATATCAAATAAAATGTAATTATTCATGTTGTTCAACTGAATTAAAATATACGTATATAATACAAATTATGCAGTAAATACGTAACTTTTTTGTTTTTTTCAATTATCAAAATAGTAAGTTTGTTTGGGAATTATGGAGTAGGTCAGATGGGTTTGTTAAATAGTAGAGGGCATTAAATCAGTGAATAAACAAGAAGATGAAAATAAAGAGTTAAGAGATGAAAGCAATTGATACTAACAATCCAAAGCAAAGCTGACATATATCTATAATTGACTCTTTTGAAAAGGATACCAAATTTTGGACCATTAGTACTATAAGCTTCTTTTTCTTCTATATTTACATATCTTTGTTTCACCATTGTATATATAGAATATTTTGTGAGAATTAAAGTACCCGAGACGCCTCGCAATTTCTTCGAAACAGGCTTATTCGAGCGAATTTGGAAGAAATCTCAAGTATTTCAATTTATTTCCAATTTTTCTTTCTAAATTTGTATCTCCTTAGAATGCATTTATGGATATTTTTTAGAAGAAAAAAACATTAAAAGAATTGTTTCGGAGACTACGAACACATTTCCTTTTTAAAATGAGCTAATATGTATATCGGTCAGGAATTTTCGGTGTAAGCTTCAAAAATTTGCTTTTTTTCCACATTTCCTCATGATTCAAGCTAATTTAAATTTTAAAACTCATATTCAGACTATTTCGGGCATGAAAGATACCCCCAAACCATAATTTGAATTAAAATAGTCGCAAAATAGGGCTTGATGGGTCTTATTGTGGCTGGCGGGAGCCTGATATTTTGAATTAAAATGAACTCACTTCACTTTTCTTACTTTTGCTATACAATACATGTTGTAGCTGTAAACGCTTACCTACATGAGCAGTTAAATGAAATGAAGAATGAGTTAGCCCTCACGAATGAAACTTATAAAATCAGATTTACTTTTAAGGGTATTGGATAAGATTGTTTCTATTTTCATTGCGAAATATAGTCTAATATTATTCTAATGTTGTTCAATTTACATATATATGATTGAATTTTTGATTCAATTTTTCTCATAAAATCGAGTTGGAATTTCCATTGAGAGATCATAATTGCGTTTTTTTAACATTATAGTAAATTTGAATTATTTAGTAAGATTGGATAAAATTAATTAACCTTGAACCCAATTAAATAAGGAGAAAGTCAAAATTTAAAAAATAAAACAGTCCTGTGCAAATCGGCATGGGTGATCGGACGGTCATAATGAAAGGAAGGAAAGAGGGAAAAAGCGAAACGGTTACGGTCACGTGGTAATGGTGGAGTGATGACCGTTAGATCTACAGGCTGTGTTGTATTTCATGAAAATGACAGGTATATTATATCATACATCACCCTTCTTTATACATTTCTTATTTTTTATTTTTCAAAACAAATACTTAGTGCCACGTGTCGATATCTTGTTATATCAGCTCTTAGTTATTCCTAGAATAGACTATCATCAGCTAGCCAATCACGTTTTGTTTTATCTTTCTTTTTTCTGTATCTCTAAATTTTAAAATACAGCCCTACGCCTACCAAATAGACTCCTCTGTGCTAGATTCTAATAATATTAATACTCCCATAATTAAACTATTCAACTTAATTAATCTCATGATTCATCCCTCCTTCCTTTTTTTTTTTTTTTTAATTTTCCTGAATATGAGAGAATGGAATCTCTCTAAATTCTTACACATTTTGCCGCTGATATTTTGTGATTTCCAAATTTATTCCCTAGTTAAGATAGTAATAGGTTATAAGTATCACAATTCAATTAAAAACGTGTAATTTTTTTTTCTTTTTTCCTTACAACTAATAAAGTAGATTGATACAATACAATGAGTTTGATACTCCAACGAATGTAAAACATATAAATGGGCAATGCAATTATATGAAAACTCCAAAATATATGTTAATATTTAGAACTAACCGTATTTCTAGATAAAAAAGAGAGTAAAAAAATGATATATAGATACGATCGTGTTATACTAATGTATAATAAGAGAATTTTCATTATAATTAAGAATATTTTTTTGTAAAGTAATCATATTCCTATATGATTAGTGAATTGGTTTGTATGAAATTAATAAAATTGTGACCGAGAAAAAATAGCCATAAAAATAAGCATATACCTAAAAAAAAAACTGCAATTAAATAGGACAATCTGATTGGAGAAAAATTGAATGAAAAAGAAATAAAAAAATAAAAAAATTGGAAAGGGGCCTGGATAAGTAGGTATGGGGGGCTTGAGTTGGTAATGGGCCATAGTTATCTGATCCATGAAAAGGTGGATGGCCTTGAATGGAAGGGCTAAGATAAGGCCACGTGAATGGAGAAGGGTCCTACTTTCAGAAATATATGGAATAATAATAAGAAGAAGAAGTAGAGGACAAGAACTCAACTGTTGTTCTGAAATTTCTGACTCTTAATATTTATTTATGTGAAAGGAAAGGACTTTGTTTGTTTTATTTTTATTTTAAAAAGGAACTATCAGAGAAAAAGTTAAAAGAGATGAAGTCATAAACATAAATCAGATTGGGATTACCCTACCTCCCACTCCTTCACTTATATATTTACTTTTATCTGTTTAAAATTAAATAAATAAACAATCAAACTATCTCAGCATATTCTCAGGGTTAAGGAATAAATTTCCCTATAACGATTTTCTTAATATAAATTTACTAACAATATATAATATTAAATAATGAAAATTTTTATCTTTCAAAAAGAATACAAATTTTTGAATTATTGTTAGTGTGAACTCTACACAGTTTTCACGTTATGACAAACCACAAATCTTAATGAATATTTACAATAATATTTATAGATTGTTTAACAATAGGAGCTACATCTTTTAAGCGGAGACTTCAACCTAGTAGTCGAATAAATATTTTAATTACTTTGACAATTTTATTGTGTGATTAATGCAATAATTTTAAATACTTTAAACATAAATTGATAATTGAAAGGTTCAATATTAAACACGGTAATTTATCCGTTCACATTTTCAGTAAACAAAGATAAAATTGATCTAAATGGAAAACATTTGACGTAAATTCGAACGATTTTATAAGTTAACTGTGAGTTTACATTTCTCCCAAAAAACGTTGAGTACAAGTTTGATGCTTGTCCCTTCATTAATGTTGATGGTCATAGTTTCCTATTTTTCCAAGAGATTCTTAATTGAAGGATCAAAGTGGGATAGATTGTCCAAAACAAATCTGGTAGTATTAAAAAATCACCATTTGCCTTAATTAGTGAGATTTTATTTCAAGATTGATTGACTGAGTTTTTATTAAAAGTGGAACAGTTTGTTTGTTTGTTTGTTTGTTTTGGTTGGTTTATTCTTATAGGGAGAGAGAGATATGAAAGTGAAATGAGAGAGTTATCGTCCGACTCTATAATACTCTGCAACTGCCAGAAGCTAAACTCACTTCCCTTTTTATTTTTTACTTCCTTCCTATTGCTTTTCTATTCCATATTTCTTTTCTTTATTTACTACTTCCAAAATTTCACATTTTCCTTTTGTCCTAGGAGTCAGTGATAATATTATTCTAAAATGAATTGAGTAAAAATCTTGTGAAACTCTCTTGGCTTATTAACCCACTCAATAGTAATTCACTAGTCAATGTCACTCAACTATCTCTCACATATATCAATACTCAACAAGTTTATGCCAAATTTACCACCACATGATCTTTCTATATCACATTCTATTTTGGATAGCTTATAAAAGTATTTGTAATACTTTCAAAACAATTTTTTACGTGTGATGTGCCGATAACCCGAAAATGTTATTTCAAACTTGCAAAAATTACAAACATAAACAAAATGAGTACTTGTCATTTTTAACTGAATTAAATAGTCACGATTAACTAATTTGACAAGCATAGTTTTAATGTGACAAATAATGATAAATAATCTAATGTGGTGAAATAAAAGACTAAGAATTTCATAATACTTCTTTACTAAAACAAATTATATATTTCCTATTTCAATCTTTAACCTCCTCTCCTAATTTCTGCACAAACATTTTGTTGCCAGAATAGATTAATGGATTATAGGTGCATCATTAACCCATGAAAAAACTAATTCATTTCATTATACTGTATTTATAATAATAAGCTACACAATGAAAGATAAGAAATCTTAGATATTACTTCTCCAATGGATTCCTGGGAAGGAAGACACTGCGGCACAAGGCACTAAAACATTTTTATAAAAACAACATAAGTTTATACCTGCATTCTCATACATAAATTCAAGAGACAAGATTAGCGATCACACGTAGAGCTAGAAGAGAGCTGCTTTAGTATCTTCTGCAACTCCAATCCAAGCTGCTTTGGTGTCTAGACTCGAAACGTAATAGCATATTATTTTACATCAATAAACCAAAAACAGAATTGTAGATAAGAATTGAATAGATATCCATCCGTCACATGGTTCACCAAAATGTCTACTCCTAGGACAAAAAAGAAAAACAATCTACCAATAAACTAAGAGCTGCATAAAATGAGAAAAAATGACATTCAAGATGCTCTTAACCTCAATACAACCAAATCTTGCAAAATTCATTTAGATATACATATACAATTGTTTCTTAATATCCGGATGACTAAACCATGCAAATTTGCACGGTATTTATAGGAAAAAAGAAGATGCAGAATTGTAGTTAAGTTAATTGATCAACAGTATTGGATGTAGGCTTCCAACAAAATAAGTACAGTTGGGTAGTTTGTGAGAAATGAAATTCAACAAGATGACTCTATCGCTTTCACAGTCAAAAAGTATGCATGCTGTAATATTCAGATTTCTTACAATTGGGATATAAGGCAGTGGTCCTAAAGATCAGGAATTTGTGCTGCACTAGTACTAGTAGTAGCTCTATCTTCCTTTCTCACAATTTTCTTTCGTTTTCTCTCGGATTGGGGTTCTTTTGCTTTCAGATCATTGGAGAAGGCTCTAATGGAGGCAGTCAGATGCTCATTCCTATGAGCTGAAACCAAGGAAAATGTGTGTCACTATATAGTGAAAATTTAGAATAGTAAGTGCTCACTAAACACAAATGAGTGTGTCTTATAAATGTTTATACAATTAACGAAAATTTCATTTATTTCATTATAATTACTAATGATGAGCACATTCTCTTGGAGTAGAGTAAAAAACTCCCCGTCGCATCCCATCTTTCTTCGAGTTAATGAATTGGGGATTTCTCCCTATTTTCTGTTTTAAGTTTTACTCAGTCAACTTTCATATTTTAAGACAAATCACAAAATAAAGAAAGGAGCGAATACCTATTAGACTCTAGAGAGTACAAAAGCTATTACATATATATGGCTGATGCATGTTTATAAATTGCATCAAGTCTGAAAACATGAATGCAAACTAAACAAGTTAGCCAGCTATAAGAAGAGGTATCAGAGAGAGACTTAACTATGGCTCCATCAACTATACGAAAATGATCAATAATTTTGTTATACTTAACCAACAAAATGACAACAGAAATGATCTAATCCCATCTCTATGTTCGGAGGTACAAACTGTAGGCCTTAACAGAATTGTTTCAGATGTAAAGGTTTGTACACGTTATATTCGTTTTACAGAATAGATGTTATACCTTAAACAGCCACTAACAAGCAAATGTTTTCTTGGACTACATTCTAAAGGAACCTACCATTAGTATCTGAATAAGGAATCCCAAATTCCATTATCTCAGTCAATAGTACAACACTGAGTTCGTAAACAACATAAACTACAGATAAATGCAGTGCAAGTTGCCAACTGCGAAATTGCATTTGCAAATCGGGCAAAACTCGGACGCATGAAATATATTTTGTTTTTGAATATACGATCTTCTATAAACTTTAATATCTGGATTATCCCGGATTCAATATTCGGTTGCTTCCCATTATTTTCAAAAAAGTTATTTGGCAGGCGAAGATTCAATCTGGAATGACACAGCGGGATTCTTATGGTTGGAGTTTCTATAGTTTCAAAAATTGTGATGGGACAAAATACATACATGGTCTCTATTTACAGCGCTACTATTTAACTTTATGACACCTCGACTTTATTCCGTTACATACTACAACTAAAGTCAAAATCAGACAAAAAAATTTCTCAACACCAAATGGCAACTCTCAGCGAAGTGAAACGTGTCAATATATCACTAGGATAAATTTCAGTTCTAACCTATTGTTATAAGCAAATATAAATTCAAATGAGAAGCCATCCATTTTCTCTTAGAGCTCTAGCATCTATCTGGAAATGACTAATTCAGAAGTTTTCAAATTTGCTTTTTTCATTGCTCTGTCATTTTTTGAGCTTGGATGGTGCAGCAGCTTCTCGCAATCTTCTTCAAAATCCACCTTTGTCTTTGATTCTGAATTTCCCAAAGCCTACACTGGCACCATTGCCAAGTAGTATTCCAACACTTCAATATCCATACCCAAGTAATTATTGATTTGTAGTTCCTAGATGGAAACCCACAGATAATGGTTTCCATGGACAGAAGCAAAGCTTTTTCTATGTGTTTTGCTAAACCTCTTTCAATGAGAGAAACCGCATCCTTCTTGAAGATAGCATGGCATGGTAATTTCATATGATCCCTAAATATCAGTGGTGGCTCACTATGGAAACCATGCCTTCCCTAAATTTCTGGTTAACATGGTAATATGAAGGACCACTCACTAAGCGTGTTTATGTATGTGTTTTTGATAATCTAAAAAATACAAAACAAAGCAAGCCTTCTCAACTTTCATATTTTCTGTATGTGTTTCTCTCAACATCTCTCAATTGTCTTTACTACCGTCCTAATCACAATTCCTATTTAAAGAACTTGGATGCACAATATACAAAGGCTTAATCAATAAAATTGAAAAATAAAGTCAACGATCCTTGAAGTACTTGTTAGAGATTGATATATAATTAATCTCAATTCAGAAAACTTTACCAGAAAGTATGACATCTTCCATGGTCACAGTTTTGCGGCCAGCATGCTGCGAAAACAACTCGACGTCCTTTGCCAAATGCTCTGGTTTTCAAAACAAGCAATTCTTAATTAACTTAAGTTTCGTGAAACAATGATAGTGCAGCCGGAAAATTGACCTTCAAAATGCATAGCTAAACCTAGTAATTTACAGTACCTATTCATCCCTAATGTCATTAATTACGATCATCTAATCGCACGATCCATCAATTCAAGCATACATTATCTTCCTCAAATCAGAAAATTCATTTATTAGCATCAGAATCACATCCAAAAATCAATCGATAAACATAGAACTCGAAAATTCCATACGATTGGATTGTCGATAAGAAATAATTATAAATGCTAGTAGATCGGTAGGAGGCATAGAGATTTACCTGCATATCTAAATGCCAAATCAGAAATGCAAGCGATTACTGGTTCAGAAATCTCCATCCCATTTTTCTTAGCTGAAATTACACAAAATTAGTGAAAAAAATCCGAAAGAGAACGGAAATCGATGCAATGCGTTTGAAGAAATACAACCTTCAGCTTCTGCGATGGAGATGGTGGAGAGCCTGAACCGGTCTCGGAGGAGCTCGCTAACGGAATCATCCTCTTCTCTGTCGGTATCGCTGACTCCTCCTTGCATTTTTATATCTAGGGTTATATATAATTCATACCAGACAAAACTGCGCGGGAAGTGAATTACTTATACACACTCTTTGTTTTTTTTTTATACATTTGGAGGAATGAAAGAAAATAAAATTTTCTATATTTAGGGTATTTTTTTTATGTTTAACTATTATTATTGGATGGGTGGGACGGAAGTTGATTCAATATAGTCAAAGAGACAAAGTAGCTAAAAAACCAAATAACCATAGCTTTCTTGTCTTTAAACAAGTTACGTAGAGGTGTGTTTCAATGTTGTTAATATTATTATTATTTGTTTTTGTGTAAATTACGGATGTAGCACAAGTGGAATCTATAATTGACAAAGTTAGAGATAGTCTTAATTTCATGGCACATTGAGGACATAAAGCTTCTAAGACGAAGTTTTCTGGAGAGAAGAACTGGATTTCTTTTCTTACGGTTGTAATATACAAATTTCTTAGTTAGTAGTATTAATTAATGTGTTTTGATGTCTGTTAGATGATTAATGCAATGAGGATCTTATATCAGAAGTGCGAACTGGTGCACGGAGACCTTAGTGAATGTAACATACTCTATTTTGAGGTGAAGTTCTCATACTTGTTTATTAAAAAGACTGCATATTTTCTTCACCGTGGTATTGATGCAGTTGGGGAAGAGAAAATATTACTTAATGATTATATAAACATGAATGTCTGATCTGAGTTTTGCTTCTTGTTTGTAGGGTCACTTATTTATAACTGATGTGTATAAATCGGTTGATCTCGATCATCCTTCCTCCCTCGATTTTACTACATAAGGATTGTCTTCATGTTTCTGTAAGTTCTTTCCACAGGATTGGTAAATGTTATTTTACTTGTACAAGGAAAAAAGAGCAAGAAAAATAAAAAAATGTTTTCTAATTGCATGGGTAATAAATGCAGGATTTCTTTAAGACGCATGGTGTAGATGTCATGTCAGCTAGGGAGCTATTTGATTTTATTGTTGATCCAACTATTGGTAAAACAAGAATTACCGACAAAGCAGATCGTGCATTTAGGGAATGTACTGATCTTGATACTGGTTGTGATGTTAAGAGATTTAGGGAGCCATATTTCTTGAGGAGGATATTATGTTGTGAAGATATGGGTAATGATTTTAGTGTCACAAAGCTCGTTTTTCTTGTTGTTCATGCTGTTTTCTTAGAATCTGGCTTTGTTGGGTTTGATTCAAGGTATGGATTGCGAGTTGATCTCTTTGATATCCTGAAAGAACAAGCTTCAATGACTTTCGCCACGTCGGTAGCTACACTCTTCCTAAATTTACTACTTTTATCTGATGATGATAACATTGCACGATCAATTGTATTGAATTTCAAACTCTAGGGCATTATGTTAATGTCTATGGCTCCTTAGCCAAGACTAGTTACGATTCTTTGCTGCATAAGTTGAACATAGATAAAATTAGATATGTCCCTGCTATAGGATCATTTTGGGCATCTGATAGGCTAAATGAGATGGATTCAAGAAATATATTTGAGTTGTGGAAGTTTGTCAAGGATGGACTAGCTTTGCCTCTTCTAATGGATTTGTGTGAAAAAACCGGTTTGGAACTTCCACCTTGCTTGATTCGTCTTCCAAAAGACTTGATGTTTCGGATTATCGAGTTATTGCCTGGTCAAGATATTCGGAGAGTGGCATGTGTTTGTAAGGACATGAGTTATTTGTCATCTAACAATGAGTTATGGAAGAAAAAGTATATGTCCCGATTTGGTAATAGAAGAACCCGAAAACCATTATCACCTACCCGAGCACTGTTATCATCTACCACTAATTGGAAAGCAAAGTTTGCTCGTTCTTGGACCAAGAAAAAGACTCTTGCTTATGTTTATAAGTAGTTTGTCTTTAAACATGACATATGCCTACTGTCAGATTTTTTAAATTTAATTAAGGCAGGCTTCCATGAGGATGCAAATTTTGTATATTGAGAATGCTTATATGTTAAATGCCTTCACTCTTATCTTCATACATTTAATATTTATAGTTCTTCTGCTCTTTTATTTTGTTGGTGTTGCTGCTGAATCTTGTTGGAGTCATATGATTTCAGTTGTGGGTATGTCCTGTGACCATTTCTTGGGCTGTTTTCTTATTTTGGGTTCGGCCTTGATTTCTAACACGATTTTACAAAGACAACCTTTTTTTGGCGTGATAAATCAATTAATACAATTATGACACAATAGTCTACTTTGACACCCTTAATTTTGTGATTTGTTCAACTTCAAGTTAATCTTGGTTAGTTAACTTCAAGTTAAAATTTAAGTGACATATAAGGAAGGAGACTGAGATTTTTTTTTCCGCAATATTGGATCCTTAATTGACCCATGTTAACTTTAGATGTCATATCCATCTTTTCTGCTAACTTGAAGAGTTTTATAAACGGCTTAAAACTCAATTGAGTTTTTAATTAACACTAGACCTATGTTAAGGAATTCTGTAGCGCTCTAACTGTGTAGTCATCGTAGAAGATTATTTAGAAAGACTTTGAATTGATTCAATGGTAATGGTTTCGCGCTTTTAACTTTTACAATTGTATTGTTCCTTTTTAATTCATAACACAATTTGGAATGAGAAAAATCAAAAGGAAAACGAATGGTTAAAAAGTCTTGTGCTATGACCTATAATGGACATTCTTTCGATTTTTGTTGAGCAAAACGCATTATGACGTCCATCATCTTTTAATTTATGTTTTAAGCCATCCCAAGTCGGAAGTTAGTTTTTTTAACATGTGAGATCAATAATAAGATCACACTCGGTGATGAGGGAGAAATATTCGCATATCAAACTTGTAAGGAAAAGGGTGGATCTTTTGAGAAATAAAATGGTTTACAAGTTCAAGCTTTTGATTGAAATCAAGATGGTCATTGGCAAATATGAAAAGAACTTGTAAAATTTTATGTTTATTTCAGGATTCAAAAGAAAGGTGAAAACAACAGAAGTAGAAGCTGAAAAGTAGAATATTGGATCTCAGATGGATACAAAATCTCTTCTATAATACATGAAAGATACAAGCTTTAGTTATAATAATCAAAATGTTAAAATTCAGAGCTTTACACAAGGTCACAACAACAGATTTCGCAAACAAAACTGAAACCTAACCTCTGTAGAAGTAAAAGTTCTAAACAGGAACAGCTTCAACAAGTCTTGAGAAGTAGAATTGCGTGGTAACGAGGCCTCTCTTATTGATCTTCCACCCAACCTTGTTCAATGCTCTTTCTACATCAGCTTCTGCGTGTAAATATGCTCGTGTTGCCTTTGAAGGACCCGGGAACAACTCTCCTATTCTCTTTAATAGATCATAATAAAATGTCTTTGGTGCAAAACTTAAGATCAGTCTCTTGTCTGCTAATGACGCAAGATGAGCAATCATTCCGTCTGCTTTATTCTGTGGGTAATGTATTAGAACATCTAAGCACACCACTGTGTCGTATTTACCATCTAAGCTCTCCAAGTCTTTCACTTCAAACTTGGGTAGAGCTTTACCTACTGCTTCAAGCTGCTCTTTTGCCTGCAATGCATTTGCACAAAAAGAAATTCATCCAAACAGAACACATACATGAATAAAAAGAGCATAGATTTTTTGAGGGGATTAACAATCTGAAACGAAAGTCTGCCCCTAATTCTATTGGTTATCAAATTTGTCACAAATTCTGGAAAAAAGCAAAATAACTGACGCATTTTTTTTTATGTTTTGCGACATAAGTTGAAGAAAAAATGATTAGATTGTTTTGGGGGCATTAACAATCAGAGAGAGTAAATCCATCGCCAATCACGTTGGAAATCAAATTCTGGAAAAATGAACGCGATCCATGTTCCTCTACACATGTCCCGGAAAGTCGAGGTCAACACTCTCCACGATCATCTAGTTCTGATTCTGGTTCCTACGTTTTCAAACAGAGACAGAATCCTACAGCCCCTGGTTCCTACATTTCAAACAATAATGAATCCGGGACTCACACCGTGTTTGGAGGTGCTCTATGATCCTATATAGGTGTTCAATTAACATGTAGATGCTTTAGTGAAGGAAATAAAAGCCTTCGTATACAACTTTTATTAGTACTATCAATTTCCTATACGAAAACATGATTTACCCATAAAAATCCGCTTAATAGGATTATCACTCTTGTATCATTTTATAGATATACATGCTTATGCATTTCTCCGACAATACACGGATGCATCTTTCCCACAATTCATGGGCGCTCATGCTCCCGCCTGGCCCATGAATCCGTCACTCATTTCGAATGATCAGCATACTATTGGGGGATTTATGCAAAAATGTAAATTATTTAAATCAGTTTGTGGTTACTACATTACTAAAGTAAGCTTGCGGTCGTTCAAATCCCGAGATTGATAAAAGCAAAACTCTAAAAATAGAGGATTAAACTCACTTTACTCTGAGCCTCAGCAACCATAGCAGCCGAGATATCACTAGCAGAAACAACCGCACCTTCCTTCGCCAACGGAATCGCGAGCAACCCGGTCCCACAACCAGCATCACAAACAGTAACGCCGTCAAGCGACCGTTCATCAGTCAACATTTTCAAAACATTCTCAACCGTCTTAGAATGACCCAACCGAATATCTAACTGGACTCTGTTAACGTCATCCGTCTCTCCGTAAATCTTCCTCCACCGTTGAAACCCTGAGTTATTAAAGTACTCTCTCACCACCTCCTTATCGCCCCCGCCAACTTCTTCCGCCTGAAGCTTCCGCCGGCGCTCGGGGTCCGTAAGGGACAGAGCGGCGGCTAATGCTGCCACGGAGCTTCCGCCGATGACGGCGAGGGTTGTGCTGTCGAGGGGAAGATCGGCGACGGAGGTTGTAGTGAGGGGTGGAATGGCGGATACGGTTACGGTTCGGGTCGGTTTTGGCTTGGAAGAAAGCGGGTGGAAGGTTGAACCGAAGGTAGTCGGAGTGAATAGGGATGACGTGTACGCCATTTGAGGAAGTGTGTCGCCGGCCGGCGAGGAGTGGCGGAGGTTGAGGTGGCGGTTATTTTGTGCTGTTTTGATGGTTTTATTGTTGTGTAGATATTTGGATAAGATGAGTTATCATGCTCTGATTTCCTTGGGTCCCACTTCACTTAATCGGGAAATTATGCTACCTAATTACTCTCAAAACATAATTAGCAAGCGTAATTTCATCTTTGTTACCAAAAAAAGTATAATTTAATCTTAAATGTAGCTTGAACTTTGAAAATGCTGTTACAGTAATGGCGCGCAGTTAGAACATTTGAATTGAAGGAGATCGGCGACAGAAACCGAACTGAACAGGATGCTACTGAACTGAAGTGCATTTAGTGGAGGGAAACTGAATTAGCTGAAGTGAAATCAATTACTGATAAGATGAAAAGAATCTCCGGTTGTTGGCGTAGAAAGTAGAGGGGTTGAATATTGACATGGATACTACTCCATTAGAGTAATTCTGTATCCAGCCGGCGGCCAGAGGTGGTTGATTTGTAAGTTTCGAAAACTTTTGTTCTTTGCAGCTCCTCAGGATATTGGATAACAAAGTGTTAACTGTTGTTGATTTTCTTGGGTCCTACGTCCAGCTTATGACCATTTAATCAGACAATTAGCACCTAATCACTCTGGAATATATATGTTGAATCGGTTTCTAGGTGAAACGTTGTTTTCATGTAAGATAAGTAATGACTAGATTTTAAATGTAGAAAAAAAACAAACTGGTAAAAGATAAACTGTACATTCATTTTATTGGTGGCGCGCATATGAAACTAACTTTCAAAATAGAGGTTGTTACTGTTTACTGAATTATGCAGCTGCAAGTAGACTAGATGGGGTCAAACAGTCAAGTGATGCTTCTACTAGAGTCACCACTTAACGGCAGTAATTGACCGTGTTCTGTTTTAAAAGATTGATGTTGCAGCATTCAGCATATATGCATCCAAAAAATAAACCTTTTCTTAAACTTCATTCGATTATTCTTAGTTTGCTTGTCGCCTTTCCTTTAGAAAGTGATATTATATTACTTTTTATGTTTTGTAATTCCTTTTATCTTAAACAATGAGGTCCAGACAAATTAATTGCATTGTTGTGGGTCTTCTTTAATATTCCTACTCTGATACTGTCATCCAGTCTGTTGACTTTTGTGTATTTAATTTGATTTACCAACCTCTTTTCATCAATTGCTCATTACAAACCATCAGAATGCTAATTCAAGCATGTTTCTTGATTGCATTATCAAGCATTTTTTGTGTAGAATCAGCCTATATTGCTTATAATACGACATCGCAAATCGTCCCTGGGAAGATCAATGTTCATTTGGTGCCTCACACTCATGATGATGTGGGATGGTTAAAGACGGTTGATCAGTATTATGTTGGATCTAATAATTCTATACAGGTCTTTTATCTTCTTTCTTATTTCTGGAATTTCATTTCATGCCATATATTTGTTAAGATCCTGACTTGTTTCATGATTAATGCTGTGCAGGGAGCTTGTGTGCAAAATGTATTGGATTCCCTTGTGCCTGCATTGCTGGCTGATAAGAATCGCAAGTTTATTTATGTTGAGCAGGTTCTTGTACAGGCAACCATTGAACATGAAGTAGCTAGGAAATAACTGAATTCATAATAATTTTTTGCTTTAAAACAGGCATTTTTCCAGCGCTGGTGGAGAGAGCAAAGCACACAAGTTCAAACTATAGTCAAGAAGCTTGTCAGCTCTGGTCAACTTGAGTTAATGTAGCAATTCCTCTGCTTTTCTTTTCTTGTTAAAAAAGCTAAATCAATTTGCATCATTTGAATCTTAATGTGTTTATAGTCTTATTAAATCATATATTATGTTACTTGTATGGCGGATTGGTTTCTGGAAACTGAAGCTGAGATAAATGTAGCGTGTTTACTGTTTGATGTTGGACTTGCTGCATCTCATTCTTGCAAAAGTTAATGGTATTCGTCATTTAGGCTTTGGATTTCCAACTTTTGGTTTGCAGAAATGGGGGCATGTGCATGCATGATGAGGCTACTGTACATTACATTGATATGATCGACCAAACAACTTTAGGGCATCGATTTATCAAAGAAGAATTCAATGTGACACCAAGAATTGGTTGGCAAATAGATCCGTTTGGACATTCTGCCGTGCAGGCTTACCTGTTAGGTGCAGAGGTATGCTTTCTGTGTGCATGGATAGCAGAGTGGAACTGAATCACTAGTAAAACACTGAAGTGTCATTAGAGTGTTGGATTATTTTAAAACATGTATTTGGATTCAAATCGCGGACAGGTGCCCCCTATAAGTTTTATATATAGCATACACCATTCAAGCTTTCATTGGCTCAGGTTGGATTCGATGCTCTTTTTTTCGCAAGAATAGACTATCAAGACAGGAGTAGAAGGAAAGACAAGAAAACTCTCGAGGTTGTCTGGCAGGGTTCTAAAAGTCTAGGTTCATCTTCACAGGTGACTATATTTCTAAGTTTTCACTAAGTACACCAGCTTAAAACATAACGCTCAAAAGAAGATTATTTAGTTATAATCAATTGTGGTTTTAAATTGTAATATTTAATGTCATATAAGTAGAAACTAATATAACATCATAATTTGGCTTTTCTCTAATCTTGCATCAAATATTTCATACAATACATAAATTATTTAGTTAAAAATACTTGTAGTTCTATTTGCTATTGCAGATCCGATCAGTTCATCTTCTTGATCAGTCACCGTGTTCTCTCACCTGCTACTTTCTTGTAGATATTTACAGGTGCATTCCCCCAGAATTATGAGCCTCCCAGTGATAACTTCTACTTTGAATTTGAGTCCGAGTCACCCCTTCTGCAGGTAAATTGGTTATCTAGCATCAGTGGCATTATAGCTCATGCATGTTACTTATTTAATTTTCTTTTTCTTTTGACCTGAAGGATGACATAAATTTGTTCGACTACAATGTCCTTGATCGAGTGAATGATTTTGTGTCTAATGCAATCTCTCAAGTAAGATCATGATGCTAATTAACTCTCTTTCTATTCATGTTCTCATTCTTCTTAGGTTCTTACTAGATCATCAAATGAAGTATCCTCTGAAGAGGTTAACATTTCTTTTATTTTGATGCCAATCTATGTTAGAAAGTTGATCGTGTAAGATGGGTTGATAGATATATAAAGAAAAAAGTTGAAGTCAGTGGAAGCATATTACGACGGTTTTTTCTTCTCTTTTCCAGGCTAATATAACTCGGACAAATCATATTATGTGGACGATGGGGACAGATTTCAATTACCAATATGCTCGTACATGGTTCAGGCAGATGGACAAATTTATTCATTATGTGAATCAAGTTAGTATCTCCACAGGTTACGGTTACGAGTTCAATAGCTCCACAGCAGCTGAGTGTTCATATTTTCCATCTAATTGCAAGCTGAGAAGATGTGTCCTGGTTTTGAACGGTCAACTCTTGTAAAGATTAGTTAGCGAACCTTATAAAAAGGATGAGAATAGTAAAAAAAGAAAGAATGAATGTCATGTGATTCTTCAATTATAAATGCAAATGTTTGAGAGTTATTCTTAAGAAGATTTCTGATATAATATTTTTGATGGCTGATGAAGCCTTATGATCACAATATCTCTTTCTTTCTATTGCATGCACCTTTATTTAGTTCAAGTTCTTTTTGGCACATTGATTTATATTCGCCGAGTATCATTTGCTTTTTCTTTGAGGAATGTTTAGACTACTTCCTGTAATTTGCCATGTTAATATTAGATTGAATGCTTGCAGGATGGGCGGGTAAATGCCTTGTATTCAACACCATCTATATATACTGATGCAAAATATGCTGCAAAAGAATCCTGGCCACTCAAGACTGATGATTATTTTCCGTAAGTGCAAATTTGAAAAATGAATGTGGTATTGTTTGGGCATTCCTCTTTTCTCTTCAAGCAGTTAAAACTCAACAGTTGAATATGTCAGATATGCAGATGATGCAAATTCTTATTGGACTGGATACTTTACAAGTAGGCCTGCCATCAAAGGCTATGTTAGAACAATGAGTGGTTACTATCTGGTAAGAATGACATGATTAGGTTACAGAAGTCTGAGAAAGTGATGCTTATCCGGTATTTGAATAAAAAATAGGCGGCAAGACAGTTGGAGTTCTTTAAAGGAAGGAGTAAAGCTGGACAAAATACCGATTCTCTGGCAGATGCCTTAGCAGTTGCTCAACACCATGATGCAGTTACTGGCACAGAGAAACAGCATGTAGCTAATGACTATGCAAAACGCCTGTCAATAGGATATATGGAGGTTTATATTTGCTTATCTGGAACTATCTTGGTTTCCTGTTATATATTGTGCTTTGGCTGAGTTATTTTAAGTGTATTAGCACTCTGGCAGGCTGAGAAAGTAGTTGGAGCATCATTGTCCTGCATGGCAATGTCAAAATCAAAAACTGGTTGCACAAATACAACAAACATGTTTCAGCAGGTAATACTATTACTAACTAGGCTTCATATCTTATTTTGTTCATTATACTTTGTCCCTAGGCTAGATACATTCTGTAGTAGCAAGAGTTCAAGTCCATATTTATTTATATTCAATCTCACATGGGTATCTAACATGAAGATTTTCCTTTTGTACTTTCATTTCACTTTTCAGTGTCCTCTTCTAAACATAACTTATTGTCCAGCATCAGAAGTTGATATTTCAAATGGAAAAAGCTTGGTAAGGGGAACACAATAACATTCTTCAACCTCTTTTGGTGGAACCAAGCATTTCTTATGGATCCTTTTCTGTAGGTGGTGCTTGTTTATAATTCTCTGGGGTGGCAAAGAGAGGGCGTGATAAGAATTCCGGTGAGTCCTTTTCTTTTAAATGCTGAACTTTATGGTATTCATTTTGAAACTTTTCAATAGTTTATATTTATCACCTAACATAATAAGTTGTTGCAGGTCATAAATGAAAATGTCAATGTTAAGGATTCAAGTGGAAAAGTAATTGAATCACAGATTTTGCCTCTTCTGGATGCCTCTATAAGCATAAGAAATTACCATTCCATGGCATATATGGGTAACTCCCCAAACGTGACCCCAAAGTACTGGTTGGCATTTTCAGCATCGGTACCACCTCTTGGTTTTAGTACTTACACAATCTCCAGTGCAAAATTAACTCCTAAAGGTGCAGGTGAGGATAGCAATACCTGTTTTCTAAGGGCTAATCTAAACTAAAGTGTGAGGATAATTTTTTACTATATTGACTGTATTGTATATCGTATTCACTTGCAGTTTATTTTTATGTTCATTTTCTCATTATGTTGTGACAACACCAGCCATTTCGGAGGCACAGATAATATACAAGACAGAAGTGACCCAAAATGATACAATTGCAATAGGTCCAGGAAACTTAAAGCTGCTATATTCCAGAAAAGAAGGAAAGCTTGCTAAATATATAAGTAGCAGAAGCTCGGTATGTACGCTTGTTTATTCTTCACGTAAATCTTAAATAAGCTGTTGTTTTGAATGATTCACGCTAAAATATAAGAAACTGTTACTTTTAGTTGGTATGGTTTTGTGTGCATTTAACTTTTAACTTTTTTTCTATTATAAATATGAAGGTCAAGACAGACATGGAGAATTCATATAGCTATTATGCTGGAGATGATGGGTCCAAGGATCTCCAGGTTTTATTTTTTCCTTCATCATATACTTAGCTGTCATCACTTTTTCTCCTCTTATGACGCAGTTTCATGGTCAGTATATTCTTGTAATGTCTCACATGAGGAATAATCTTATGAGTAACTATCTTCTTAACTTGTTGAAGGCTTCTGGAGCATACATCTTTCGCCCAAATGGTACATATCCCATCAACTCTAATGGGCAGGTATACATGTGCTTTTCTCGAGTTTTTCTTAGTATTTAGTGTCAAATAAGCAACTAAAGCATTGAATAATTCAGGTCGCCTTCACAGTTCTGCGGGGACCTCTGTTGGATGAATTACATCAGAGGATCAATTCATGGATATATCAGGTAGCTTATTTCATAGCATAAGATAGGATTCACTTGTTTGTTTTGATTTTCTTGATGCTAGTAGCTCTGAGTTCCTGTACTAGGTACGATGGTAAATATTGAATCATAAGTTTGCACTTATGTATTCCTTCAAGGAAGCAAATTTCATGACTTCAGAGTTTACGTTGCTGATTATATATATGTTGGACCCTTCTTATACAGATAACCAGAGTGTACAAGGACAAAGAACATGCTGAAGTTGAGTTTGTAGTAAGTGGTTAAAATTTTGTTTTCATTTCAATGGTTAGTGTATTTTGGAAAGTATTGGGTAGTACCGGAAGAGATTTCATCCTCATAAAATTTCAAATTTAGATTGGGCCTATACCAGTTGATGACGGAATTGGCAAAGAAGTGGTTACAAAGATCACAACAACTCTGAAAAACAACAAAACATTCTATACAGATTCAAATGGGCGTGATTTCATAGAAAGGGTATGCTACTTCCTTGTTCTGGCATATGTTTTCTTAGAAATTCTAATTAAGTGGTTTTTATGTATTGAAAATCATTGCTTTGCAGATTCAAGATTACAGAAAAGATTGGGACCTCCAAGTAAACCAACCTGTTGCAGGAAATTATTACCCTGTATGTTACTTCTTTGTAATTCCGAGAACTGCATGAACCCTTCAAATTCTTTTTATTATTAAATTCAAAGATTATTTACTGAAATATGTGATTATGACTATTGAATGCTAGAAATAGTCGGACTAGAATGTTGGCAATGCCTTACTGGTTAGTTACACTAGCAAAGAGCAAGAGAACCGCACTCATACATATTATGTTGTCTAGATGATTGTCGCTCGACACTAACTTGCAGGGCACATTTCGTATTCATTCAGATTAATCTTGGAATCTATATGAAAGACGATAATTTGGAGCTATCTATCTTAGTAGATAGATCAGTTGGCGGATCAAGTATTGTGGATGGGCAAGTGGAACTAATGTTCCACAGGTATGTTTTTTCTTTTTTGCTACTTGGGCTTTAGTATTCCTTGTCATCAATTTACCTTTTATTTGTATGTTTTGTCGGCGAATATCCCAAATTTGGGTCTTTCTAACCTTCTCCTTTTCTCAAATAGGAGATTACTTCAAGATGATTCTAGAGGAGTTGGAGAAGCATTGAATGAAACAGTTTGTGTTCTTGATAAATGCACAGGGTTGCAAGTAAGTACCCAAGTACATACTATCATCATATATGCTTTTAGAATTCGAGGTCATTTGATTTGAAGTTTAGCTTACCTGTTTTGTGAGATTTAGCTTACTTCATTAACATACATCTTTCAGATTTTGGGGAAGTACTACTTACGAGTAGATCCCCTAAATGAGGGTGCTAAGTGGCGTCGATCATACGGTCAGGAAATATATTCTCCTTTCCTCCTTGCATTCTCTGAGCAGGTGATTCAACAATGTTGAAGCATTCTCAAATCTTGTTACCTTTGTGCTTTATGAGTAACTCTTACAGGCAAAGTGATCTATGACAGGATGGAGAAAACTGGTCGAACTCTCATGCAACTACCTTCTCTGCAATGGAGCCCTCCTATGTTTTGCCAGATAATGTTGCGATAATAACTCTTCAGGTGCCTCTTTACCCTTGTTAGATTTTTTACTTCCGTTAGTCTTTTCACTTGATGGGTAAAGCAAGAGAAAAAGTGCGGGCAGATAAACTGTTTGGTTGCTGAGACAGCAGGTCTGCTTTTACTCAGGAGCATCACAATTTCACTCGATGACCTGACCGCAAAAAGTTATTTTTACTTAAAACAACTTTCTAATTACAATTTGAAGGAATAAATTACCAAGAAAACAAGAAAAGTGAAAAAAATTGATGTTTAGAGACAAGGCAAATAAGTTTTCAATATTGAAATTGACACAATGCTAGCCTCATGGTCGAGTACTCTAATATTCTTTCGTTGAAACGGCTTTAAAGAAAAAATGCTATATTTGAACATAGTATGTTTCAGACATGAGCTTTAATGAACATATATTCACTATGCATTTTGAACCTGAAAAGAGTATACTTTTTCTAAAACTATGCAGGAATTGGATGATGGAAACGTTCTGATTCGGTTGGCTCACTTATATGAGGTTTGCAGTTTCTTATCTATTTTGTTCACACTTATCCAAAATCCAGAATCTATCTTGACCTTCTACCAGCTTTAAAATGCTCATCAAGGTTTCATGCATTTTTTCCCCTTTAAAATTTGCATTTATGAGAAATACATTCTGAATACAAGTGGAGTTTAACATGATATAAAGGCATTCGCCGATACTAAGCAATGATTTTTCTTGGAAGCTACGATTCCGAACTCGTGTTCTGCTCTGGTTAGTATCTTATAACTTTTCCTTGTTTTGATGTTTTAACTGCAAGACTGGAGAGGACAAGGATATGTCAGTCATGGCAAGTGTACAATTGAAAAAGTTGTTCCCAAAAAATAAGGTAGAAAACATCATTTATCGATAATCACATGATGTGGTAGTGATAGTAGTAGTAGTAGTGGCCAGTTAGAGTTTGTTATGTAATGCTTGAATCATCTATGACTACCAGATGCTCAAGGTAACTGAAACTAGTTTGTCTGCAAACCAAGAAAGAGCAGAAATGGAGAGGAAGAGGCTAGTTTGGAGAGTAGAAGGCTTCCCTGACAAAGAAGCCACCTCGGTGGTGAGGGGAGGACCTGTGGATCCAGTAGCACTAATTGTTGAACTTGCTCCGATGGAAATCCGTACCTTCATTGTAGAGTTGTAATAAAAAATGATGGACTAAAGATCCAAAGGCATTACATTTTAGAGCAGGATCTTGAAGCATTTATCAGTTGCTTATTTTCTGTGTCTAGTATGTGAGTTCGTTAGATTTGAATGCATTAATAAAAGTATCATCTGCTTGTAGTATTTCAATTTAATACACTTGTAATGTTTTAGTAATAGCTATTGAGACGGTATAGCTACCGCTCAAAATATTTGAATTTATTAAAATACTAATGTCTTTATTAGTCGTTCTACATAAACAGTTGTTAACATATCGATTTACACAAACAGTTAGTTAAATCAGTAGCAAATCAGCCAACAACTAATTTCCATGAAAAATACGGTATTAAATAACTTTGATTCTTGAATTTTTCATTTTCAAATAATTAATAGAGAGTTTTATAACATTAATTCAAAATGTCATTTTTTAGAAAGCGTGAAACTTCAACCATTGTTTTGACAAAAAGTAAATTACAATTCTTTATTTAAAAATAAGTAAAATTACATGAATTCTATTTAAAATTTAACCGTTATTAATGTAAGTGAAATTGTGTAATTTTTTTAGAAAGAATATATGAATTTAAAAGTATAAAGCAAGTAAAATTGATGACGATATTAAATTTTTAGCCCCAACGTTAAAACAAAAGAACTAGAAAGAAGCCGTCTCAAGAGTTAACCAGGTCAACATTTTGTACACGGGCAGACTCCAAACTCATCTCATGTCACCGCCACAAACATAAAGTGGTCGACCCTGTCAAACACTTGCCCGACTTCATTCCGAACCTTGTCCTCAAGGCCGCCCACTAGTTGACTTGGCCCACTAAAATAAATGGGCCGACGAAAACAAAAGAACCCGACCCATATTTGATTCGGAGTTGTGGTGCAGGAGGAAACATGAGCCGAAGCACCCGAATTTTCACTGGCAGCTGGTCCTGTGCAGAAGCCGCAAAACATTAGATAAACATTTCGAAATCTCCGCAAAACATTAGATAAACGTTCTTCTCTGATTCATTGATGGGGAAGGATAATGAGACGTCAGTTATGGATATTGACGCTCCTAAATCCGATCTCATCAATCCCAGATATTCAATCAACGGTAGGTATTTCCTATTCATCTCGATCTGCTTATTGTACTTCAGTTAAGCGAAAAGATGTGATTCTTTTTTGCAGTGTTGCAGCTCCTCAAGTCTGCGCAGATGCAGCATGGATTGAGGCACGGGGACTATACTCGTTATCGGTAACTACATTTGCTCCCTCGTAACATAATTTGTGTCATTTGAGTGTTCTGATTGAGTTGAGTAATTGCATTTCGACTGCAGGAGGTATTGTACTGCTCGCTTGAGGAGGCTGTATAAGTCGTTGAAGTTTACTCACGGTCGTGGTAAGTACACTCGTAGAGCCGTCACTGAATCCACTGTTACTGAAGTCAGGTGAGTCTTGTTGATTTCATGAGCTTCAACTATTAATTTCACTTGCTGATCGTGATTCTGAAGTAATTCTGTTGTTGATTTCGTTCGCTGTTTGTTTTATGATATTGATCGTTTTATTGGGGACAAGTGCAACCAGTGTTGTTATGCTTTTGCAGTTTGAAAAATTAATGCCGAGGTTTAATGTATATGAGATTTGATTATTTGTTTTATTTGAAAGAAAAATAGGTATTTGCATTTGGTTCTTTATTCTGCGGAGAGAGCTTGGAGCCATGCCATGGAAAAACGACAACTTCCAGATGGTCCAAATGCAAGACAACGAATCTATTTGATTGGGAGACTGAGGAAGGCAGTGAAATGGGCCGATTTATTCTCACGTTTGTGTGCTGCCAAGGGAGATTCTAGAACTTCTTTAGAAGCTGAGGTGTGTGTGCCTCTGTCTTAGTATTTAACTAATTGAAGCCTTTGACCTCTGGTTTCTCTATTTCTATTGCTTTGCTACTTAGTACAACTTGTGTGCACGAAATTTGGTGTTTTTACTTCATCGGAAACTTTTAATTAAAATTTGCTGCTAATGATCATAGTAAACTTTTTAGCTAAATGTATTTTTAATGGTTGTGTGCATGTCCAAACACCTAGATGCTACTTTGTTTTTTTGTATGAAGCTGTTGATGTCTTCCTCGTACCAAGTATTGATATTGTACTATGCTACTATGATGCTGCCTGTTTGAGTATTATAGCTGGTAATGGAATCATGACCAAACTGAATCATAGGCCTCAGCTATGCATGACAAATGTTAAGATGAAACTTCCATTCAAGCGCATGAAAGTGTATTCTACAGATATGTCTCAATTATGACTTGTTTTTAATGAGTTTGAGAACTTCAAGGTGTATTTGAATTCAAGACTAGAGTGACATTTTTTTTATTAGAGTAGTGCAGTCTTTATCATTTGCTCTATCATGTAACACTCATAAATACTTTCCAATTCTGTTGCTTATTGCTTCTACTGAAACACTGCTTGTTTGAACTGTTACCATATCTTGGTCAAAATATGATGCAGCATCTCCAATCTTAATCTATAAAATCTCCACTTACCAATTTTGTAGGCATATGCTGCTTATATGAATGGCAATTTGTTGTTTGAACAAGACCGAAGTTGGGACACTGCATTAAAGAATTTCATAAGTGCTAGGTACATTCTTCTCTTGTGTTTGTGTGTGTCTGTGTTCATCATTTACTACTGCTTTTCTAGTGTCATTTTACTATACATATATTTATTAACACAATAATAGTTTTATTCTTCCGTATGTTGCTTTTCCTGGTTGTGGTCGTCCACTTTGAAAAATTACTATGAAACCTATGGTACTATGAATTACCCTTCTGAACAAGCCGCCGTAATTAAATGACGATATGATGTATGCATTTTTTTAGAGTAGGATAGTTATATTGTTTTTTGGTGTACTTTTAAGTTTGTTGATTTGTTTGGATTAAAACAGGCCTTTTATTACTATCCGATATGGATGTAATGGCTCAGCAATATTTGCAAGCTGTCCCCTCTTTTTGTTAACTAAATATAGTTATTGGGTAACTTGTGATTGATGTCATGTAGAGCTGTTTATGAAGAGCTTGGGAAATATGGAGACATGGAGAATCAACTTTTGTGCCGTGAGCGTGTTGAGGAGCTAGAGCCTAGTATCAGGTACTGCCGACACAAAATTGGTGAAGCAAATCTTCAAACCTCCGATCTTCTACAAATGGGCGAGACAGGTCCTGCACTGGACCTCTTTAAAGCTAAATTGGAGGTGAGGAGGGTTTTTGCAGGAAGTCAACCTTTTTCCTATTTTCTTGTCTAAATTTCTTTCTCCTGCTTTTGAGTTTTCAAAGCAGTTGAAGCAGCTGCTTCAATTTTGTTATCTGGCTGTTTAATTGAGAACATTAATCATTTGAGAAAGAATAACACATCATACTACCCATGATGGTGTATATACTTGAATCAGTATTTGCAAGACTTGCTGTTGTATCAACTCTGCTCCACACACATTATGCTTTTCGTGCGTATGGATGTTGCAATCATTAATCTAGATCGAGAGTGTACTGGCATTGATAAATTTTGGAACTCCGTCTCTAGTTTCATCTTATATTGCAAGTTTTGATCGGATACATATCTTGTGGATTTTCTTCATTTTCCCACTTACCCCTCATGTTTAATTTGTTACCTTGTTTTGCAGGCTGTGATGGCCGAGGCTAGGTCCCAACAAGCTGCGTCCATGACAGAGTTTAATTGGCTTGGTCACAAATTTCCAATATCTAATGCAAAAACTCGGGTTGCCATTTTGAAAGGTTGGAGATTATTTAGTCGATCATTATGACCAAATAATGCAAATTGTTACTTTTACATCATTAAATTTTGTAACATTCTGTTTATTAAATCCCTTGTCACTTGTCAAAAGAAGTGAAATGAATATACTGACATCAGAAGTGCTAAAATCAGTAATAAATATATCATTGTATGAGAGGGTTAAAAGACAAGAATAGAAAAACAGATAAAGAGCTATACACATGCTCAAAAATTTAAGTTCTATCAACTCTATTCATGTATACTATTACTTGCATTTCTGGGGAAGTTGTGTGGTAGGGAGGCTTTATATTCTGATTTATGCAAGTTATATATAGCATTATACCTTATTTGGGTTGGACAATAATCTTTTTCTCAAGGGAAAGTCCAGCTGAAAATGAGAAATTGCAATACGTTTCTGTGGCTGTTCTGCATTGTCATTTGAACATTATTTTGGCTCCTTGATCACTAGAATCTTAGGACAGGGAAAATAAATACATTCATATCATTTGAACTTGAAGAAAACTGATATCTCATTGAAGTTGTAATAGTAGCCATTGTTTCCGTTAGTAAAAAATGAGTACTTAGCTTTTACGTTTCCTTACTCTGTTGTGTGTACAATATTATCTTGTTAGTTTTATTTCTATTGCCTGCTCAAGCCCTGAAGTTTTGTTTCTCGTCCATGAATTCTTCAGCTCAAGAATTAGAGAAGGATTTGCATGGTCCTGCAGCAGATTCATACCCAGCAGATAAAAAGTTAGGAATCTTTGACAAGATTTTTACTGCTTATCATGAAGCTAGAAGTTGCATTCGCAGTGACTTGGTACGGGTTTTTAATAGCTATATGAAATGTAGAGGGTCTCCCTGTTTTATTTTAAGATCACATAAACTTTTGATGAATCTGATGGCTTTTTAGTTGTGTGATTTGTTCTTCTCTCTAATATGTTGGACATATATTTCCTGACATGTTAAATTTTCTAGGTCAGTGCAGGTAATGCTGATAGTGTAAAAGATGAGTTAAGTGGCCTTGATAAAGCTGTTAGTGCTATCCTAGGACAAAGGACAATTGAGCGAAACCAGTTGTTGGTTAGCATTGCAAAGAGTAAACTCACTAGGCGCCGTGATGACAAAAATGAGAAAGTTACTAAGCCTGAGGAGCTTGTTCGCCTTTATGATCTTTTATTGCAGGTTAATTATGATGATTCTCTCAATATTGTGTCTCAACACATAATTCTTGCTAAAAAGATAGATTCGATCTACTAATATATATGTTACCACTACCCCATTTTAAGTAGCTAACCATTTTTTTAACCATGTTACTTATGACAGAATACTTCTGATCTTTCTGACTTAGTGAGTTCAGGAAGAGATACAAATAATGAGGAAGTTGCATTCTCAGAAGATTGTGCACTTAAAAGTTTGGCTTTCCGAGCAAATAGGTTTGTCATGAACTCCTACTTTAATTTACTTGTCTTACTGTTCCATTGGGTTCTGATTGTAATAATATTACTCCCTCCATCCCAAATATAGGTCATTCTAGAGTATTCCACACATATTAAGAAACATAATAAATAGAGTCAAATTACTAAGTTAACCTTTGACTCCATTAATGAATGTGTTGGAAACCAAAAATTATCATAAATGCTAGACATATTTCAAACAATTATTAGAAGGGCAATAAGGGAAAAAAGATACCAAAACATTCTTCTAAAACGACTAATATTTTGGGAAAAAAATTCCTCCCTAGAAGGACTTATATTTTGGGACGTATGAGTTCTTACTAAAGGACAGGTTCTATTTAATGCAATAATCTTTAAAATATATTTTTCTCCAATTTGAAATTTTTTATTCCCGCTTTATTTTCTAAGTAGTTGCTTCTTAGATACCTGCAAGTCTTCTCTTTTTTTTGGGTGATAAAGCTTTTTGCTAAGGGTAGGCCTACCCACCTGCAAGGACTTTTCTTATTCAGCTGCTTTACAAAACTTTTTGTCAGCATTATGCTCTGCACTGGTGTAACCATCATTTTCATTTAAGTTGTTCATCGTTTATTTTCTTGTTTGTCTTCAGGTGCTTCTTCCTTGCTAAGTCATACAGTTTAGCTGGAAAGAGGGCAGAAGCATATGCGTTATATTGCCATGCTCGTTCTCTAGCTGAGAATGCCCTACAGAAGTTTCAATCTCTAAAAAACACTGATGAGGTGAGTTATTGAAGGAATTCTATTCCTTTGACAGTCTGGATTGTATAAATTGAAGTTATTTATTTGTGCAACTGGAATTTTTTCATTGTGTTATAAACTCCTGTGGGAAAATAACTTTATTCAACTTTTAGGATGTTTCATAGGCCTGTATCGTGTTCTGGTGTGTATATCTTTCGCAGAATATATTTGACTCTAAATATTTTTGCATTACAGTTAATGATAAAAGAGCTCAAGACTTTACACAATGAGTGCAGAGCTAATAGTTGTATAGAGCATGCATCAGGAATTATGGAGGCTGAGAAGGCCCCTGAGAACTTGTCGAAAAAAGTCTCTGCAATATCATTAAGTGGGAACGATAAGAAGGTGGAACCTCTGTCTTCATCTGCATATTATTTTCCATACTTGTACTTGAGGAAATACTGATTTCAGTATTTTTCTGATGTTTATTTGAATATGCCAGGTGGAGAAATTCCTGTTGGAAAAACTGGATGTGTACGAGTCTGCAGTTGGAGATCAGAACATGAAAGCAACTCCTAGAATTGAAGTGTTCCCTCCAGCATTCCAAGCGATAGCTCGAGATCCAATTATATTGGACCTGGCCTATGATTATATAGATTTCCCATCTCTAGAACACAGGATCAAGAAAGACAAGAAAGGTTTCTTGAGTAGGTTTTGGTAAGCTGATGTGGGTTTGTTTTAGATTGAGGAATCACAACCAAGAACCTAAAAATAGAAAGAAGCCCAATATTTCTTTTGAGTCTTGAAGGGTATAAACATGGTAAGCTGAGATCATTTTGAATTTCTTGGGATTAAAAATTTTGTATTTATCTTGAAAAATCTGTTGATGGGTTGAAAATAAAACACAATATCGACTATTTTACCTTTTTAGTTGGAACTTTATACCGTTCTCAAAATAAGACGGAAGGAAACTATAAATTTGTGCTATGAGAAATACAGTGTTTCATATATTCTCAAAATAATGATAGGAACTCAGGTTTATACTAGAACCACCACGATTTTGTTTTTAATGTCAAAATATGTTTTCTTTTCGATAGATGACATGACAATGCAATATTGATTCAAAGTTGGTATATGATTTTTTTGTAACGTTGCAAACTTATTCATTTTTTATAAAAGTTAAATTTTATTTATATAGAGAAAACTAGAAATTAAATACTCGGGTTCCTTTTTCTCTTTCATAAATTATGTCAGTCAAACGTTAAACATAATAAGAACTCAACTCTCTATAAGAAACTAAAACCGAATGTACATTTTTGGATGGAATATATATTTAGCATATTAAAGTAATTTGATAGTACTAGTTTTGTTTGAAATAAAAGTTTAGCATGAAAGTTTAAATTGTCAATAAAAGAGGGTAAGATATAAACAAATAAAAAGAGTATTGAAATAGAAAAACAATTAATTATATTTTTTTTAAGAAAGGAATATATTTGGAAACACCACAAGAATAAATGAAGACTAGAGTTATTTTATGTTTGAATCTTCGAAACCAAACATAGATAGATAGGCTAGAAAAAAGGGAACATCTTCCTCATTCCTTTGATCGCGGATACATATATATATTCAAAAAAGCAAAAAGCACATCCAAACAACATTCATATTCCTTCTTTTTTATTCTCCCTCTCTCTCTCTCTCAACATTTTATTTCATCTTTTCAGAATTGAACCCCAAATTTCACGAATGCATTTCGCCAAACTCGATGATTCCCCCATGTTTCGGCAACAGGTGCTCATTTTGCATATCATTATTATACATGTTTGCATTATATATGTTCATATATCGATTTATCGTGTGTTGATGACTTTTTGTTTTTTGATTGAGCAGATACAATGTTTGGAAGAAAATGCCGAGGCTTTGAGGGGGAGATGCCTCAAATTCACTAAAGGATGTCGAAAATACACGTACGTAACTTCATGTTCATGTTCATAATATTTGTCTTTAATTTGAATCTATATATTCATTCTTGTTCTGATATGCATGAATTTATAGACGTATTTCAAGTCTCCGAAACATCTGATTCTCTTATATTTTCAGAGAAGGGCTTGGAGAGGCTTATGATGGAGATATTGCTTTTGCTAGTGCTCTTGAAGCTTTTGGAGGTGGCCATAATGATCCTATTTGTGTCGCCTTTGGAGGTACTTTTTTTTTTTAACAGACAGCTCATATACGTATAATTTGCTGTTAATAACTATTGAATTCTGTATCCTTCTCACCTAGGTCCCGTTATGAGCAAATTTACGATTGCTCTAAGAGAAATTGGGACATACAAGGAAGTTCTTAGGTCACAGGTAGCATTTTTGTGCCATTTCTTTTTCCGGTGACAACATGTAATTTCGAAACTTATTCCTGTGACCGATGTTACTAATTGGATTTTCAGGTAGAGCACATTCTGAATGATAGGTTGGTACAGTTTTCAAACGTTGACCTGCAAGACATCAAGGTATCATTTACTTTTAGTGGAATGGAATGTTGATTCTACATATGTAGGGTTAGCGTGGTCAAACTTTTTGACTTCTACATTTGAACTTCTATGGATAAATTTCTGTAACACCAGAAAGTGCAAAAGTTCTTTTAAACATTATTCTATATGCCATGAAAATAATCTTTGACTTCTGTATTTGTCACATATATATCTTCAAAGTTGAATTCCATGTAATAGTGACAGAGATGATATTGTTCAAGTGGTTTTCATCAAAAACATTTGCTAAAATCGTTTTCATTCTTAATCCAAAATACAGTCTCTTGTATCAGATTTTCATGATTAAATTTGTCAGTGATGTTCGTGTTCTGTGTATGACTTTGTGCATGTACAGTCAATTGTTTTAGGACCTTTCATATTTAAACAAATCTAACTCTTAGCTAAAAGAAATCTCGCAATTGGTGCAGGAAGCCAGAAAACGTTTTGATAAAGCTACCCTCATATATGATCAGGTTATTCAACTCTTATATTGCACATCGTTTTTTTTCAACTTTTTGAGTTTTCATTTTTAAATTCTATTTAAGCAGCATTTTGAAGTTCTGTTTATAACAATTTGTAACTGTGTAAACCTTCATTACTTGTCACGCACCATTTTTTATGATTCTTATTATCATCTAGAATGGGAAAGACTAAAATGAACTCAGAATAAAGGGACATTTTGATTTTATTTTTATGCAATTTTGACATCCTTTAAAGGTTATAATCCATTTAGAATCATGTCAGAGATGAAACTTGGACCTCTGGCCCAAAAGCGTAAGCTTTTAAGCTGAGTGGTTTTTGAAATGATGTTAGAGGCTCTTAGACTTGAACGTCCATAGAGTTTGAACCTAGCACCTGTATGAATTAAAATTTCAGTTCTAGCTAAGAATCAGCACGCGCACAACAGTTGAAACTCAGTGGGAACCTGCATGTGGGAATATGTTAGAGATGATAAAGCAATTATTGGAACCCTCACCTTCAAGCTTAAGTTTTAAGGTTGAGTGATTTCTCGACAAAGTTGAATCGCTGTTGATCCCACTTAATCTTTCAGTGTACACTATGAACTATGATGGTTTGGCATTTCTATTCGTCCATGCTACTTCCATTTTTCTTTTGTCTCATTGTGCACTTGTGAACTTTAAGGGATGTTTATAACCAATCTCATCTAGACTGAAATGCTTAATTTCATGGCATATTGTGTTTTCAGGCACGAGATAAGTATTTGTCATTGAGAAAAAGCACAAGGATGGACGTAACTGCTAGTATAGAGGAGGTATATGTCTATTAGTAGCCTGTATAACTTCAAAGTGCTATATACTGTAATGAATAACAAATAGTTCATAAACCATCAACTCGTACTAATTTGGTAGAGATATTCCAGGAGCTATACAATGCAAGATCAACCTTTGAGCAATCCCGCTTTAACTTGGTTAGTTGATACATCTAATAATTGGAATAAGTCTATAAAGCAGAACCAATTTGACATTAAACTAGTAGGATATTTACTAATCCAGGTGAGTGCACTTTCTGTTGTTGAGGCTAAGAAAAGATTTGAGTTTCTAGAGGCTGTTAGTGGGACTATGGATGCTCACCTTCGCTACTTCAAGCAGGTATCCTTCTTGAAAACATGATGAACATCAGTCTCATCCTAAGGTGGACTATTACATATGCTTGACTTTAAATTTCTTGATGCTTGCAGGGGTATGAACTATTGCATCAATTAGAACCTTTTATTAACCAGGTATTACAAATTCTTCTCGTGTCTTGCTAAATTTGTGATAAATGGATATCAGCTTCATACTGTGTAAGAAGCATGAAATTAATTAGCTATAACAAATAGCTAATACTTACCTGGACTGGCAATACTCAACCTGTAAAACTATAGAAGCAAGAAGAATCTGTACAATTCTCTACCAGTAACATCTTTAAATGAAACCCTTTCTTCTTCTTAAGCCTACTATCTCTGGTCTAATAAGGGAACTTCCGCATTGAGTTTTTTTGTCTCAGTTATCTGTCTAGTCTTTTCAAATTTCTTTTCTGATCTACTAAGATTCGGTTCCAAGTTGAATAGGAGCAGCAAGTTGTCTGAAATATTACTTTGTACGTCTAAGTTATAACATCAGATCTGTTAATTTCTCTAGGTTGGTGTACTAACAATTGAAGTGTATAGTGCAGGTCTTGGCTTATGCACAGCAATCAAGAGAATGCTCCAACTATGAGCAAGCATCTCTTTGTGAAAGGGTGCATGATTACATGAGACAGATTGATAGAGAAAGTAGGCCCTCCTTAAGTGGTGGTGCTTCTCCTAAAGCAGACGTCATACGACCTTTTAATAGGACTTCACATAAAGTGATAGAGGCAGTTATGCAATCTGCCGCAAAGGGGAAGGTGCATGAAATGGATCTGTACCATTCTGTATATCTTCAATGTAGCTTGCTTAATGACTAGTAAAGACTACCTGTCATGCAGGTTCAAACCATTCGACAAGGATATTTATCCAAGCGTTCATCAAACTTGAGAGGTGATTGGAAAAGAAGGTTTTTTGTTCTTGATAGTCGAGGGATGCTGTATTACTATCGAAAACCTTTCGGCTGGTCAGGTGTAAGTTGTTAGATAAAAGATTTCTTGTGATCTTGGTTTTTTCTTTCTTATTTGTGATATCATATGCTCTTTACTAACACTCACTCTCTAATTCAGGCAGCCCCAAATCAATCTGCTGTGCCGCGGAACGTTGCCACAGAAAATGGCCCTGGGCTGCTTAGTAGGTGGCTTTCTTCTCACTATCATGGATTGCATGATGAAAAATCCGTTGCTCGTCACACTGTAAACTTGTTAACATCAACAATAAAGGTTGATGCAGATCAATCAGATTTAAGATTCTGCTTCAGAATTATTTCACCCATGAAAGTTTACACTTTGCAGGTACTTTGTCAAAGCTAGCAACTTGCAAGAACATTTAACTTAGTAGTTAGTAATAGTATCCATTGATGAATCTAACAATAACAGGAATACCTTTATATTGCTTGCAATGCAGGCAGAAAATGCAGTGGATCAGATGGACTGGATTGATAAAATCACAGGAGTCATTACTTCATTATTGAGTTTCCAGACTCCTGATAGAGTAAATATTATTAGTCCTTCATTATTACAATTTAGCTTCAATTTTATGTCATTGTTGATTTGTACAACTCAATTTTGTGTCAGCGCCTCTCTACTGGTGCCATGGGAAGTGGTGATCATCTCTCTGGGTTAGTAGGTCAAGAAATTGATCAGGCAGAGGTTGATGACTTCACGGCTAATTCTATGACCCCAAGAAGTCAACTACATTCATCTAAAAATTCACAACATGAAGATTTTTGTGTGAGATATGAAAAGCCAATTGATGTGTTGAGAATCGTTTCTGGGAATGACAAGTGCGCTGATTGTGGCGCACCTGAACCTGACTGGGCATCCTTGAACCTTGGTGTCCTCATATGTATTGAATGTTCTGGTGTTCATCGCAATCTTGGCGTACATATATCCAAGGTAATTTATCTAGCTTTTCCAACATAACCAAATTGCCTTCACTATAATCATGTAGGTGTTAATTTTTTCAGAATGTTGAGGGTTGCATTGGAACTTTATGGTTTCCTGAATTCTATGTTTTTATTGTCTGGTTTTGATTTTCGTAGTCTTGCATGTTCGTCCAAGCTACTTGATCTAATCTACTGAAAGTTAAATCAACAATAAATAACTGTTCCTTCCACCTCACAAACTGTGCATCCATTTAAATAGGCAATTAATAGTATAGCAAGTCTTAATCCCAACAATGTAAAATTGACTATTCTTTTCGAAAGGACAAGCCAATTTCAACTACTGCATGTCATATGAAATATCTGTTATTCAAGTTGATCTGTCTTTCCCTTCCCTTATTGATGGTAATTACTTTTATGACCTCACATGTATGCATGAAGCCATCCGCCAGCATCAATCACGTCCAGACCACTTTGTCTTTTTTATTAAATAAGTAGCACAAGTTACCTTTCTCAGCTGTAGTTATTTCAGATTCTATACACCCTTAATGTGCCCATTCATTCATCTAAACTCTGCTGCATTCATATTATAAATGTTATGTCTTAGCCAACACTCACTTCCATGCTCTGTAAAACTTTCTTTTCAATATAGGCACATTTCTGTCACGTGACTCTGGTTGCATATTCCCAGTTTCAATGGTTTCGCGTAGCTAGATAACTAGAAATGAATTGTAAAGATAAATGGGATACATAATAAATGCAACTGAACTAGTAAAGGAAATTGAGACGAATTAGCAGAATTTTCTCTTGTTTTTCTTTTGAAATAACAGATCATTCCACTTGTTGAAATTAGTTTTTGTTTTATGTTCTTGTTGCATCTTAAGCTAGTTTGTTTGAGATGCTCTGTTTAGAATCTGTTCTAATTCCGTTATAATGATTGCTTAAATTCACACAGGTAAGATCTCTGACACTTGATGTCAAAGTGTGGGAGCCATCTGTATTAAATTTCTTTCATTCAGTGGGAAACATTTATGCAAACACGATTTGGGAAGAGTTGTTGAATTCGAAAAATTCTTTTACTGGAGATGATAAGGCGAAGGGGTAAGTAATGTATCATTTGATATGACTATCACACTATGATTTCCCTCTCTTCCTTTCTTTTGTAGTTCTAAAAGGGTTGTTACATTTTATGATATAGTTTTCCAAAGTCTGACAACCCGAAACTTTTCCGTGTAAGAAAACCGACATACCATGATCCTATTTCTGTTAAGGAGCAGTTCATCCATGCAAAGGTATTGTTACAAGTTTCCATATAAAGAAGTTTTTCGAAATGCTTGATTACTAGGAGAGGACTTTATCTCTTTATATAACAATAAGGTGAGAGTTAACTGTATAGCAGCCAAAGTTGACCGTTTCCATTGAATGCAGTATGCTGAAAAGATATTTATTCAGAAGATAAAGGATGACCAGCCTCTCCTTTCAGTGGCAGAACAGGTGTGGGAAAGTGTCCAAGCAAATGACAAGAAAGCAGTTTACCGCCATATTATTTGCTCCGGAGCAGATGTAAATGCCATCACTGGGCAAGCATCATACGGTACATCCTTATCTCTGACCTTTCTAATTCCTTAGGAAGAGAAGGAAACACTTGATCTCATGTCTGATTGCATTGCAGGCGAGTCACTAGACAAGCCAACGTCAAGCCATGTGAAGCCATTCAATAAAAATGAAAATCAACACATAAAGGATTTTTCTGATAGCTGTTCCTTACTTCATCTAGCCTGCCTATCTGCTGACATTGGCATGGTAGAGTTACTCTTGCAATATGGTGCAAACATAAATGCTATAAATTCAAAAGGCCAAACACCACTTCATCAATGCATCATTAACAGGCGCCCTGCCATAGCTAAGTTGCTCCTTATGAGGTAATTCTTTGTTTCTCAGTCTTTTTCTGGGGAAATTAACTAATAAGCACGCATTGCTGTTAATGTCTTGAGGATTCCCTTCAGTATCTCTTCATGCTTTCCAAGTCATTTGGTTAACGTTATACTATACCCGCAATAGGTGACTATGTTTTCACTCTCATTATAGCCATCATCTCCTTGAATTTGTTGATACTGATAGGTAACTGTTTGATGGATATTAGAAAACTCTCATTATTGTTAGAGACTTGTTGAAAGAAAATTAGAGTGAATTACATTCATGGTCTTGAACTTCAACATGTACATTAAAATCCTTGAACATAATAATGTTTACAAGGACAAAGCTTCAAAAATGGTGATTTGCAAAATTGAAAATGATGGTTCATAGAGAAGTGGTTCTTTAACAACTTCATTTCCTTGTCTTCTAAAAAATCTCTGTTGCTTCTTCGATCCATTTTGAGTTGATCAACAGTAAAAATAGTCAGTATGTCAAATAAAGTGCAAAGTTCAAAAGCTATAATGTTGAGTTTTGGAATGAAAGTTCCACATAGGAAGTAAATTCACCGGTACCGACTGATCTGACCCGAAAAAAACCATAAATTATGTGTTGAAGCAGGGGAGCAGATGCACACGCAGTTGATGGAGCAGGAAACAATGCACTCCAACTGTTGTCACAATCAGCCCTTGAAGACAATGAGCTAATTGTGCTTTTAACCAAGTAAAGTCACTCTGTTCCTGTCTGGTTCAACTATGCACCCAAATTTTGTCCTTTTATGAGTTCATAGATTGGCAGCGTATGATTCTTTTTATGTCATCTCCATCAAGTATATAAGGAGTTCATACTAGCTATTGTATATAGGGATCTTCAGTTCAGGTGTAAATAAAATATAACTGCACAACTACTTACTCAAAGTGTACCTAATTTGACAAGTGTTTATGATAACCAATGCCTTTTTGCCGTATTTATCATATTTGTTCACCTTACTATTGTTTTCTAGGGGCAGAAAGCATTATGAGCTATTGATTAATTCAGCATCTAATGATTTGTATTTCTCGAGCCTAAAAAATAAGGTTTTCCCAAATTCTCTTATAGTCATAATATGTAAAAAAAAAAAAAAAACACTGTTATCAAATGGTTAATTAATTTTCAAACACCTAAAACGCATAGTACTTTTTAAAACCAGATTTTTGTTCAAATTCAATGTCAATAGTCATTAGGAGCATTATATGACCAACATTATATGACCAAAAACAAAAGATCTGCGTAATAATACATAAAAAATGCACTCTCAACTCTTCTAAAAAATGAGTAAACTTGTAAAGTCTCATTAACCACCTGAATTTGTTTAAAGTCACCTATTTCACTTTAAACTTGCTTGGAAAAGTTTGTTAACCCGCTAAACTTGTTTAGAGTGATATAAGTTCTAATTAATCGATAAAAAACTTTCAAAATATTTAAATTAAAATTGAATTTGTGATTCTAAATTGACATATAAATCAGCTTTCTAATTTTTGTTAGGCTTTACTAAGGATCTTGTCACGTAAGGAAAAAGGATAAATTTGAGGGGTTTATGATGTATCAAGCTAGAGATAACATAGGCAGTAAAGCATTTTGCACTGCATGATGCACTAATCACTTCGGGTTCGTAATCCTTGGCTTCTGATATTTATGGTTAAATTTGAAATCATTTTACTATACAACTACAAAGGAACAGAATGAAAATATGTAAAGAGATCAATGCATTGACTTGAAAAGAATGATCCCTATCCTTAAATGGGACATTTTAGATGTAAGACTAACACATTCAAAAACTTTGGACAATTTTGCAAGCAGCTTCAACTTTTGATAATTTGCTTACCATTTACAACTTTCAATAACTTGAGGTTTGCCTAGTGAACCACTTCCTTAAATCAGTGTGATCAAAACCCGAGTCTTAAAACATGTCAATCGAGAATTTCCCTCCCAGCCTCATCTTTCACAAGACTTCACTTATTTCTCATCTTACTGTCATTTCTGGTCTTGATAACTCATCATGTCTTCTCCTCTCCGCCATTGCCGTAGCTGGCTAGTTTGCTAATATCTACACTTGCTGCTTATACCACCAACTTATCATTGGCGAAAGGCATGCCGCGGATGAAACAAACTGAGAACAAATGTCAGGTTTTCTCCTCCAGCAATCAAATTTACACATGACCAGCAGCTTCCAATTTTGTTTGTTTCAGTATATCGTCATCATCATCATCAGAGTTGGTACTAGTTCGGACTTCCTTGATTAAATCACTTAACGTAATTACGTCAGGAACCCATTTAAACTTGATCATGCTCTCTAGAATCTTCGTTGCTTCCTCCGTCCTTCCTGCTCTGTAACTACAATAAACCAGAGTCTTACAGGTAGCAAGGCTGAGCCTCCCAAGTCCTTGCTCTTCAATTTCATCAAGTGTTTTCAGCAACCATGAAATGTCATCAAGTTTGATTAAGGCATCAATTAGTAATTTAGAAACACTATTGCCGACATTTTCACACCTCGCTGAGATGTCTTCCAGCAGATTGAAAGCCTTATTCCAGTCGCCTTCTTGCAGGCAAGCATCAAACATCACCCTCTTGACCTTATCATCCGGCTGAATACCCTTTCCAACCATCTCATCGAAAAGGGTAAATATCTCTGATCTGCTCCCTACGCGATTGTAACCCTTTAGCAATGATGTATAAGTCACAATATTAGGTGTCATATTCCGTTTTTTCATATCCAAAAAAAGCTTCTCTGCTTCCTTCATTGCGCCTGAATGACAAAGATTTGCAATCAAAGTTGTGAAGGTAACATTATTTGGAATGATGTGCTTATCAAGCATATCTTCTATTAACTCTTTAGCTTCCTTCACCTTCCCCAACTTAAAGCTGCCATTAATCAGAGCATTGAAAGCAGAAGTAGAAGCAATGCCCTTCTCCACCATTTGTAAGAACAAGGAAAGAGCCTTCTCAAACTGTCCGTCTTTGCAACATCCATCAATTATGGCACAGTAGACAAAGCTATCGGGTTGAATACCCTCCAAAACCATATCATCTAACAACTCTAATGCCTTGATTAAATTTCCGGATTTGCAATATCCATCTATAATGGTTGCATAAGTCACATCATTACGCGCCAACCCTTTTTCTGGAATACCATCAAACAGTTTTTGAGCTCTCTCAGTATCACCTAACTTGCAAAGTCCACTTATCAAGGCATTGTAAACAATAATGTTCAATTTTACACCTTTATCGCATATAAACTCGTAAAGTTCAAAGGCCTTCTCCATATCACCCTGCTTGCACAACCCAGAGATAAGAGAACCATAAGTATAAATATTAGCCTTTACTCCATTGTTAACCATTTCAACCATGAAAGACCTTGCTTCTTCCATTCTTCCAGCCTCGCAGAGGCCAATTATAACAGTATTGTAGCAGAAGACATCGGGAGCTACCCCTACCTCCTTCATAATTTCTAGAATCTTTATTGCCTCTTCAACCTTACCTGTATTAACAAACCCTTTTATTAAGGTCGGGTAGACTCCAACATTTGGTTTCCAACTCCTGGATCTCATCAACTGAAGTATTCCATTTGCCTTTTCAAGATGTCCATAGTTACACAGGCTATTGATTATCAAACCCAAAGTATAAGCATTAGGTGTCAAGTTCTCCTCCTCCATCCGAGTTAACAAATTCATTACCTTCACCGAGTTTTCTTTCTTGGAATACCCCTCTATTAAACAATTGTAACTCTGGGCATCAGGTTTTACACCCCTTGCAATCATTTCAATAAGAAGAGCTTCTGCCTTCTCCATATCACCAATCCTACACATCCCATTTATGAGTGCATTATATGTGTATATGTGCATCTTAATTCCTCGACTAATCATCTCCTCCTTAACCTCAAATGCATCTTCAACATCGCCCTGTTTCATAAACCCATCAAGCAGAGCAGTATAAGCAATATGATCAGGCTTCAAACCCAGGGTATACATCTCTTCCAACAACAACTTCGCCTCTTTCGACCTCTTCTGTTTACAAAATCCATCAATAAGTGTAGAGTAAGTGTAATTATCCGGTACAAAACTCTTATCAACCATAACCTTCTTTAACTCAATTGCTTCATCAACATCCCCAGCTCTACAGAAACCACCTATCATAACATTGTACGTAACCAAACTCGGTCTGCAGCCCCTTTCTTGCATATCAAAAAACACAACTTTCGCATCCTTAACATTCCCTACTCTACAATGCGCGTTAATTAAACTCGTATAAGTGTACACATCCGGTACCACCTTACCTTCTAATATCCCATGATACACTTCCCAAAACAACTGCAATCTGTTCCGCTTCAACAAATCCTTTAACAATGTATTACAGCACACTACATTAACAACAAACCCATGTTTCTGAGCTCCTAGAAACACACTAGCCGCCTCATCGAGAAGGTTCGCCTTTTTATAAACATCAATAAGAATCTCAACAACCTTAACACTAGTTCCATTAAACTCTTTACAACAACAAAGAACCGAATTCAAAATGTCCAAATGGGGTTTCGGGGCACGAATCATACGACTCAAAACATCACTAGCCGGAACAAAAAGGCTCGAGTTGGATAAAATGAGGGCAGTAAGTGAAAATGAGTCAAGGTTTTGAGATATACCGTGTCTAGAAATGGCCCAAATGAAGAAACTGTAGAGGCGTTTCGGGTCGGTTTTGGAGTGAGTTTGTTTGAGAACTGAGAGAAGCACATCTGGGTTTTGAGAAATGGGTAATGTTGAGGATTCAAGAAGGTGTTTCCAGTTGTTTAGCTGCAGTATGGATGTGATTTCCTTGACTGTGTCATCGTGCTTGTTTATAGAGCTGAAATTCAGAAGAGGGTTTCTTCCGATTGGATTCCGATACTTGAAAAGATGGAGACTTTGACCAGAGAAGAGTCTCATGGCGATCGGCGATTAGGTGATTACGGCATAGATGGACAAAAGTGTCATCGGGGAAGAAGCAATGGCTTCATCTACACTGTTGGACTGCAATATGGGCTCCTTCTTGGAAATGGGCTTAGCTCGGGATACACTCTAGCGACCAAGTTAGTACAATTATAAAAATGAGTCACGAATAGAGAAGTCCATAGAAAGAGAGCTAGTCTAACTAACATTTAGTTTTTGTCTGGGAGGGGGTTACCGGAGGTAATGGAATATAAATTTTTTAGTTAACCTCGTTTGGGAGTTTTTTAAATGATTAAATGAAGGTTAATGAGAGATAACATTTTACTTCTATTAACCTCGAAATCTTAACTTCCAAAACGGAGGTTAATGAAATTAACGTAAACATTTAAATAAAGTGACGACTCAATTTGAAAAAAAATGGACTTTACTGCAATAAAGTTTTAAAAAACTGAGACGTCAATTGATAATACAGTTCGATTTTTCTTAAAATTAAACAGACATATGACATGTGAATATGTCAAAATAGTGACACGTGACAATATGTAACATATTTGCTATATTTTCATACAAAGAAGGACTAAATATGACAAATTAGAATAACACGGAGGGAAAATATGATAAACTGTGATACCACAGGGGCAAATGTGACAAAATAAACGAAGAGTGAATGTCAACATTTTGAATACCACGAGAGGCAAAAAAGAGTTTAATCCTTTTGCAATAAAATAGAGGTTTGTTTGTTTGCAGAAAAGTACACGCTATCGCAAAAGAAAATTGGTAGAATTTCTGGTAAAGTTTATGCAGGAAAACAATCTAAGAGAAACTATTTTCTTTTGCTTGGCTACAAAACTTTTCTTTACATAGATCATTACTCCTTTTCTTGTTTTAATAACTACGTGTGATAATTATAAATTGTAAAAATATTTTCTCTTTTGTGCATTAATTTCACAGAAGATGAACGAGGGACAAGATCACAGACATGTGGGATCAATCAAAAAAATATATAGGTTTTGTTTCATAAAAATAAAATAAAAGGTACAGAATGTATTTAGGGTTTGAAGTGACGAGAGTTATTGGCTTTTGCATAAATAAAAAGTTACTCCACTTGCATTTTATTTTAACTTGAAGATCCCATCCCATGCATGTTCTTTTTCCTAAGACCTTCTCCTCAAACATATTTTCACATTGAAGTTAATTAGCAAGAATTTTGGGACACGTGTCCCAAAATCTAGCAGTTAGCATCCGACAAAGTAGGGCCGATGTTATTATCATTGTGGTTATATGATCCTTATCCCAATCCAGGGAAAAAAAATATATACATTACCTTGTCTTAACCCAATTTTCATTTGGAAAAACGGCAACTATAAGGTCGTCTTTTAAATTGACTTTTATTGATTTTATAGTTTTTTCAATAAAAGCTAGGAACCAAAAAGAATCGAGGCCGGACATCCCGATTAGATCGGCACCTCCAAGCACACGATCTATCAAGGAGTCCGATTTTATAGTTCTCTTAACCAATCATAAACCATTAAATTGATTGTTATGTCCAATAAGTTTACTTGATATATTTAAGCTTTCACATTATCACAGTAATTCATTTATCTGCATTAAAATTGGTTTATTGAATGGTACTTTATTTTTGGATTAATTTGGCTAATTAGTTTTAGATAAAGTAAATTCAAGGTTTTTTCTATAATTATTTTGTTTTAACTCATTATTTTATCCACTACATCATTGTATGAGTTGGATAAAAGTTGATCCAATGGTGGAGGAAACAAAGTAACAATAAAAACAAAATAATCATAGCTTTCACCGTAAATTCAATGCTAAAAATAAACAAAGAAATGATTGCTTTGTAAAATTACACAAAAATGTGATGTTTTAAGTTTTTTCATAATATATATTAATTATTTCTATTATATGTGAGGCTCAAAATTTATTTTTTTATTAATAAAAATTTAAAATATATCAGCATATGCAAACGTCGCATATGCATGAGTAATAATCTAAGAGGGTGCTTGTTTTCTTAATTTTCAACTCCTTTTTGAGTTTCATTTTAAAAAAGGAGTTTAAACCTATTTGGAAACAAAATAAAAACATCTACTTTTTACTTTTTGATAGAAAAAATGTAGCAGTTTCAAAAAGCTACTAATTCCTGCTTTTACACGCTGCTGTTGCGGTTAGACTTTTTTTCCCCAATTTACCCTTCCATAATTACTTTATAACTCTTATGCATTCAATCAAAAGAAGCATCTGACTCTCTCTTCTTTTCTCGAATGAACATTTAATTGTTACTCGTTAGAAAACCAAACAAACCCTAATTAATTAGAGGTGCTTTCTATGGTTACTTTGAAGTAATCATTACTTTGTTTTTATCACCATTGGATCACATCTCATACCACTAATCCAATAATGATAATGGATAAAGTAATGGTGACTATATTTTTTCAAAATAACCATAAAAAAACCCTTAATAAAAAAAATCTAAATTTAAAAGAGAAAAACAAATTCTTATTAATGTTTCGATAATTTTAGAAGCAAATCCAATTCTCTTTCTATTTTCACGCGTAAAATATTAGCAAGATTTTCATGACAACTTACCCTAGAATAATTTTTGGTGTTCAAAGCGTTGAAAAGATAAGTCAAAATTTCCTCCAAAAATAGAAAAAGATAGTCAAAATTATGATTAAGTCTTATAGAATTGGGTTGGAGGCGCACGAATTAAAATGAAATATATGCATCAATTAAATTCATGCACTTTATATATGCATCAATAAAATTTGATGCACTCTATCAAAAAAAAAAAAAAATTTTGATGCACTTTTGTCCATTTTTTCATTGTGGCGTGTTGGGATTTTCATTTCTAAAAATAAAATACACATCCATCTCCTCCAACCAGAAATTTACTTTTTCCATTTGTTATGCCAATTCTCATTCCCTTACATGGAAGGAAATTTATTTTTTAAATGTTTGTTTCAAATTGAAATTATAAATTGAAGGGAAAGATATATAATGCACTAATAATTTAATAGTCTAAGAATAAGGTCAACACACAAGAAGCCACCAATTAATGGAATGATCTCAATTTATTTTCACCTTACTTGTTGTTTTCTTGTCTGCCAAACAAACCCATATATTAATTTCTTTAATATTTGCATCTATAAGGTATGTTTAGTTCATATGTTAGTTGATAATGGTTGTTCTTTTAGTTGATAATGATTTTGTGTCAAAAAAAAAATAAAAAAATATATGTAAAATCTGCACTCTGTAAATTTGCTTGCCTGAACTGGGCCCACGCTTAATGTATGGATTGGGTTAATTGTTTTTTTCGTTGTTTAGTGGTGATTATCTTTCTTTTTACCATCAATTGGTGTCTATCTTTCTTAAAATAAAAATATTACAGGTTAATTAAATTCTTTTTCCCATAAATGAGTTCGAATACAAGTAATGGTAGTAATAATTACTTTGTAAAAAGCACAAATTAACCATAGAAAAACTATATATAACTGTGTGAAATTCTTTTGAAATAATTTTGAAACATTAACACAAGAAGATATGTAAAATGGTGTTTATGTTGGATAATTTCGTAATTTCCTGTTGACGGACTAACTAATTTGTTATGTTATGTTCGTCACAGTTCGTGAATAAGAGTTTATAGGATGAGTACTCATCCGTTTACTCTTGATTAATTAAAAGGTACATGTTATCATGATTGAAATATTATTTTCATAAATACTTATTAAAAGATATTGATGACCTGCTCACTGGATAATAAATTTCATATACTCTATTTTAGCCCATTAAGAAGTGAAGTATGACTCCAGTGTATCTGCTTGACACGTTTGAAGATCATTATGACTCTTCTCTTACAAGTAGGGGAGCTTGTCTTCTTAACTTTTATTTTCTTATGATAAAAAAGCTTAAAAAGAAAAAAGCCCACCTTTCAAAAAAAAAAGCCCACTAAACCAAAACATATTTCTATTTATGTGATATTTATTTACGTGAAAGTCAATATTAATTATTGTGTGAAATTGTTATGTTTTATCTTCTTTTTTGAATTGTTTTATCTAAATTTCGTTACATCTATTGAATCTATTTATTTTTAATTTTTTTAAAAAAATTAGCATAATTGCGAAAAAAAAATTCTCATATTTTAGGTGTGGTTTGATCTTACAATTTCTCTAGTTATAAAAAGGCTATTAACAGATATGAAAACTGGTATTTGTACATATCAAGTCAATGTCACATGTTAAGTCAAGTGACTGAAGTACCGTGTTCAATACATGGTAAATGTTTTCTTTTTCCTAGTCGTACGTGACATCATCACAACGGTAACATCACTAACCGCCTTATGTTAGTGATACGCGTCACCGTCACTATAAAAGCGCCTTCTGCACATGTTTGCATACCTTAGGAAGCTTCAACCTGACATAATTATTTCGTCTCTGCTAATCTAAGATCTACACGTGTCTAGAACAACCCCAATTTCACTATATGAGGCAAGATAATTATGAAAATGGTATATTCACTATTCTATTCCTTTTCTTATTTACAAAGATCTTTCCTTCTTTAGACCTATTTGACCTGACAGTCGAAACGAGTTCGCCAAACTGCAGCCATATCACTAACGATTTTCTGCTCATTGTAAACTAGGAAACAACACCTTAAGATACTCTGACTAGTATTAAAAACAATGCTGATTTAGAACAAAGATGAATTAATTGTACTATAATTTAATGGTTTGGCTTCGCATAGGGAAGCAATGAGTCATATAGACAATTTTCTTCTAATTTTATTCCTAATTCAAATTTGTTCGGACGATTAGCATCCAACAGGCATACATAGCTCTTAAAATATTCATAGATTGCAATCCAGACAACAATAAAAATATAAGTATAAGCAACAGATAATATGTTTATGTAAATAATTTAAACTGAATAGCCGGCGCCTAATCATATAGTATTTTAATTTGGTAGCTAGAGCAACTTGGGCGGTGCAACTTTATTAAAATTATCAAAAAGGATTAACAAGAAATTATGTTTCAATTACTAAAACATGTCATTGCTCTCCATGACAACGACACATGTTTTTCTTAAAACATCATATCTATGTTAATAATTGTTCATAATAAAAAATAAATAAAAAAATTCATAAGAAAATACTTAAAAAGTAAATCTTGTACAACTACAAATTTCTTTTATTATATTTTGTTGTTGGGTTCGGGAAGTATAACGTTTTAGTTGGATGTCGGCTAGGAGAATTTACTTAAACCTTGGACTTTTTAAAATAAATATAACTAGAATTAAATGGTTAATCAAATTTAAACTTTATCAGCTTTCTCGCATATTTTATACACGTGTGTGAAAAGGTAGAGGTTTTTGGTTCAACTACTTAATGAGAATATCCCTTAACATTTGATTGAAATTTATAAATAATTATCTAACAAAAAAATGACTAAAATTCCTCGATATTAAAAACGAGTTAAAAAGATTATTTACAATTAATTTTATATACGCTTGTTTTTTATGTAAAGTCAATGTTTTAGCTTGTGTCTAATACTTGGTCAAAATTACTTTCATTATACTCAAAATAGTGTGCCAATAGATATACTTTTAAATAATTGAGCGAGCAAAGTTCCTTAAGTTAATGGGGCAAAGTAATCATAATTGACAATTAAGTTTGGTTTTAAACATTATAGTTATGATGATAAAATGGCTTAATAGATATTCAACTCCGTGTACTTGTCACGTTTTGTCAGTTGACCTCATAGACTTTAAAGTTTTTCTCTTTGACCATCACATAGATGCCATGTGTTTCCATTTTTTAATTAAAAAATTAATAAAAATTGGTGACATGACATCTAATTGGTTGTCATGTTTTAGTCATGGTCAAAATTAATTTGTTGACGTGATAATTATGTAATTATTTTTTTATCCAAATCGACCAAAATGACCAAAATGACGTAAATTACATCAAAATAGAAATTTAAATGAAAAATTTGAGCCTTTGAAGACAACTATCTAAATTTAGTAATATCAATAACCATTTGGTGGCACAAGTCATAAATAATGAACACATGAAAATTAAGGCATGCATGTAAAGTGTATAAATAATGCACAATATTATTTATGATTTTAATTTTCCCATTTCGTATTGTCAAAACTCTCTACATTATAACTGCCCCTTCTATAACCAGCCCTCTAGATATACCAAATTAAAAAGAAGAAATTAAAAAAAAATTGATTTTCGTTTCAATTCTGAAATTTTAATCAAACCCTCTCTAAAGGATTATTCAACATTAATGGACTTTACTCTTTAGCAACCATGTGTACAGTATTTAATTCTATAGTTTTTCTACAGTTACTTTGTGTTTTACAAAGTAACTATTACTTTATCCACTATCACTATTAGATGAGGTTAGTGAATTCTAATTTAATTATAATGACGACAAAATAATGATTACTTTTAAAATAATCATAGCTTACACTAATTCGATTAAGCATTTTCAACTTGAAATAACAACTAATGAACCACTAATATTCATAAACAACGTCTAATTAGATAATAAATTAAAATTGCGTATAAGTTAGCATATGATTAAAGTCTTTAGAACTTATCCACAAAATGGCTGCCGCCTGTCAATTGTCACCATGTGTATATATTTTATGAATCATGTGTCTCAAATGACACAGACAAATCTTGTTTTATTTAATAAAGTTTGAAAACTCAATTACAATTTAAGATAATTATACTAAGTAAAAGGACAATTATGTCCCACGAAATTATAAAATTCCAAGCTTAGGAATCGAAAGTAAAAGAGACTGGTGCATCACAATCAAGGACTATTCGGTCTTTTATGTTCAACAACCAACCTTGTTTAATTTAATTTGGAGCATATACCGAGCATCTTCCATACTTTATTCCTTCCTTGCATGCTTAATTTTAATGTTTCAAATTTCAACCAAAGGACATTGACTTCACAGATTTTATAATTTCGGATTCGGGTCGGGGATGAACCAAGTTATAGAAACTATAATTGTCAAGCTAGCCACAAAGGTCCAACTAATTATATAGCATATGATTAAGAAAAACTAAATTTATTCATTCACTTCATCGATGAAGTTAAGAAAATATAATAAATTTTCTGTTACAATTCAATACGTATTAGTAGATTGGACTTTTTTTTTTTCTAAAAAGGTGATACTAATATGTATGCATATATTTAATGTCTTATTTCATTAAATAACGGTTAAAATTTTATATTTCATCCTTAGTAGTTAAATGTAGAGTACTTCTAACTAAAAATACTTTTAGAAACATGTCATGTGATTTTGAAGGTAACTCCAACTTTTCAGATAAGTTTCACCGCACTTTCAACACACGCGTTAATCGATTTTGATTTTGCAAAGGGAGAACTAAACTACTATTAAGAATTTTAGATATTTCATTTTATTTCATCATGTGCTATAGTAGCTATATGATAAAACTATAACTTATATGATAAAATTTGAAAAGATAAAAACGATTGGTAACGTTAATTCGTTAATGTGATTGTTACTAGAAAATTTCGATGATACAAATTGTAATTTGATATGTAAAATTAAAGAATTTCGTAGCAGGAAAGAGGAAGAAGAAGAGAAAAAAAGAAGAAAAAAAGTTGTGAAATTATAATTTCCAAGAAAGTGGGATACCTATGGATCACACGTGCTATATGATGCCCTTTGTCTGCTTTTTTCTATGTTATCTCCCTCTTCTTTATTCTTAATTCCCGATTTGACCTTTTTCATTCAACCTAATTATATATACTAATAGATTACATATTTAATTATGTAAATCACAATGAATAATTCTACCTCAAATATACTAATTGTGGGGTGAGAATATTATTATAATAACTGATTTGATTTGGTTCGGTCAAACTTTTTTGAGTTCCTACTTCTTTGTGTGGTTATAGACGAAAATACTGTGATTTCTCCATCTATCTCTGATTTATTTCAAAAACAAAATTATGAAGAATATTCAATAAATTTTATAGAGCAGTTGTTATCCAGTTTTTTGGAGAATATTTTGTTAATTATGAAATAACACTAGCTATCTATTTTTTTTATAAAAGAAAAAAAGTTTTGCTTTCTGAACGCTCATATTGAATGTCGACTAGTTCAATTTTAGGAGATTAATTTAATGAATTATACTATCAAGATCTCTTCTAATATTGATAGCATTTTACCATTGTAATACTGGTCACTAGCTAGCTGTTATTGATGAATGTTTACTTATAATAGCAAGGCCAAATTAATTTATATGAAAAATATTCAATCATATTTTGAAATTTAAAATAGGTTGAGTTAGTTATTTAGGAAGTTGCTTTTAATGACTTTGAAACAAATCATGAAGTATTTTTTTTGTTTTTGTTACAAAATATATAGCTAAAGGCAAGACATCATGAAGTAATTAATAAATAGGAAGATCATAATTGCGGTCATCGATTTCAAGATGAAATATTCTCCTAAAGTTGTAATCTCGAAAATTATTTTTTCAAAACAAAAATCTCAACAGTTAATGCTTAAATAATATTTACTGAATAATCAAACCTCAATAAGGTGAGAACTGAGTGTTAATTGTGACTAAATATTTAAAACTATTATCTTATTAAAAGGTTCATGTATTTGAAAAAGGTTAATCATAATGATTTAAAACAGTAAAATGCAGGTAACATTTGTCATCTAAAATTTCAATTGTGACTCCTATCAAATCCAAAATACATAAAACATGACATCTTATCAAACTCTAGTTTCATGATCTGTCTTTGAATATGTTGTATTAAATAGTTGCAATTTAAATCATTGTGTAACTGTCAGATGGTTTCATCAGCGTAATCACCGGTAGGAAATTGATGTTTAGGATTTGATAATAGGGATTAGCTTAGTATCATGTCTCAAAATCAAAGTTTTAACACGTTAATTTGAAAATTTTAAGCATAATTGGACTTTTAATCCAAGTATGAGGTTTGAAAGCTCAATTATTAATCTCCTAATTATGTTTATCATTTACAGTACAAACGTATATTTATATCTGTGGGCGGGCATTTTATATTCTTGTGTCAAAGCTATAGAAGTCATCATATAATTGGCGAAATTTTATATAACAATAATCTTTTAGAAGTGATTAATTAATTTAATGATAATGATCAACTAAAATAATGGCATTGCTGGCCAAATGTTAATGAAGTTGGGTGACTTTTAATTGTTAATTATGCTAGCTGATCTCCACTATGACTTGTTTTGGTCTTAATGATGGTTGCTAATCAAATACATTAGTTAAAGAAACTAAACCCATGATTTTTCTACTGATTTTCCTTCTTCAAACCTTAAGGTTAAATAAAATGTTAGTTAAAAGAAGAGCAATTAAGTATCCCTCCATCTCAAAATATAAGACACTTTACAGTTTTCATACATATTAAGAAACACATTTATTATATAGTCAAATTACTAATTTAACTTTTGACTTTATGAATAAATATGTTGGAAACCTAAACTTGTCATAAATGCTAGATATATTTTAACATTTATTACAAGGGCAAAATGGGAAAAAGTTAGACAATGTATCCTTGAAATGTGAGAAAGACTTATGTTTTGAGACTTTTTTCCATGGGTAGAAAGTCTTATAAAAAGATATGGAGGGAGTATTGATTTATACATATAAATGGTAAGACTCTAATATTTTTAACTAAAAAGAATTGAACCGAAAAGGTTGAACTAACTTGAGTTGATTTTAACGACCGAATCTCTAATCAATTTTGCTTAGATAGCCACACATAGATGAGGTGTCCATGCTCTGCCCTTTAGTGTACTTTTGGAAGACTACGGGGGTAGACTGATAGAGACTCGACCACTTTGCCGACAACCCTAGCAGCAGCAGAGCAACTATTAGCCATTCTCCTTCTCCTTCTATAGATGGAGAGCTGATCGCTTAAGCAAACAGTTACTCCCATTCGAAAGCGGATTTATTATTTATGCTTTCGAATCAAGCTGTATCCTGATCAGCCTTTTTCAAAGAGCAAGCAAGACAACTTAACCTGAGTTCAAAATGAGGAGTGAATTCGGATCAAGCAGTCATGGAATTATTTTGAGAATCCAGATGCTTTATCCAATCAAGTTATTTCTGATGAGTCTCATTCTGTTTATGCCCTTTCTTCGTCTTACTTACTTAGAAATGAGGTTCACTCCTTCACACTTAAATGATATATATACGGTTGGAGCTATCGAATATAAAAATCTCATTTGCATCCCACACATTCAACTTGAACTCATGAAGCGTGAAGTTTGTAAATCTGAATTTATGTGGATTGCAAACATTTTACCATATTTAAATTTGAATCTAACTCATTCAAAAGTTCAAAAGAGTTAGATCAAATGTGATATATTGTTGTGGATGGAAAAGTGTGCTCTAGTAATCAAGGATTGTGTAGCGCCCATGTAACGTACAAAACATAAGATAGATTAGGCTCGGGGCCGTTTTTTGATGATTCTACCCCGATGACGAAGTTAGTAAACAAGTTTGGAGATGAAGAAGATTCAATCGGGTCTTGTAAGCGCAACTAAATAGCTAAGTAATCAAAAGGAGATTCAATATGCAATGCAAACTTCATCTTTTGTTACCATTGGCACAAACTTACTTATATAGGGATAGGATGCATGTTTAAGAAGGATTAGACAATGCATGAATAATAGATCAATTAGAAATCTAACTATTCAAGAGATCGAATCGTGTAAGGAAAGCAATGTGAGAGCACGATATTGGCGTCCATGACTAAGGAAAGGATGCGCTTCATGGAGATGGCACAACGCGATTCTTTAAGATCATGACGTGTGTACATGTTCGTTTTGTTGGACATCCAGATGTCCACCTCTAGTGAATGTCAAAATTCTTTAGGGTTTTCTCTAGTATTAACAGACTTGTGTGTAGAAACAAACATGGATATAGTATAAAACAAGGTTGATTTAAAAAACTGAGCAAGTTTTTAAGGAGACAAACATCTTTGGAGAGAACTTGAGTTGTTTGAGTGAGTTTGTTAAACAAAGCGATGTTTCGAATTTGAAGGAGTGTCAAGGTGTCACCATTTCATTAAAGGAAAATCTGTGGCAGAAGAGATAGTTCATCACCTAGAACAACGACATCACTATGTGTAACACTCAGGTCCAATACCATGTGTATATTCTCTGTTGTAGCCTACATCTGTCACCATTGGATTGCATGACTTTAAAACGCGTCATGCATGTATCGAATCCAACTCTTACATATAAGCCTCAACTCTCTACTCTTTATCTCCGATGTGGAATTAAGTTCATGTTTGTCCCCATTGCTATCCTAGAGGTAGGTTTTGACATGTTGGACTTGTCTAATGAGCTTGTTTCATTCATAGTCGAGTTATTCGAGGATGAAGTCATTCCTCCTAATGAATAGATATAAAATCTATTTTTCTTTTGATGTACATGCATGGATTCATGTGTAGAACTTACATATTTATTTGAATAAAGTTTTTTTCTTTTTTCGTGAGCTTTGTAGTTAAGCTTAATTTTCTTTTTTCTTTTCTGCTTGTTTGAAACTGTATTTTGTCAACCACTTACTAAATATCACTTTTCCTTATGAGGCGATGTTTTTGTTCACGGTTCGCATATAAGACTTTTTTTTAAGTATTGGGGGTTCAAGCAAGGAGCAACTTTATACCTACAACTTTAATCTAATATTCTTATAGCATTCATAAAATTTATTTTAGTGAGCTCTCTTAAACGTTATCTCATAACTTGCATGTTTATAATATATTAATTGCTTGTAGCAGGATTGTTAAACTAATGTACATCAGAGTGAGGAATAAATAATTAGAGTACAATGAGTAGCCTTGACTACCCCAACTTTATCCTAAAAAGTTTATAGTATTGTGTTTGTTGATTTATCTAAAATAAAGTTTATTTTTTTCGGTTGAAATGTGAAGCGAAACTAAGGATTTAAAGAAGTTGTTTTTATTTGTAATGCTTATAGCTCTTCTAATCGTCCGATTGAAATTTAAGGTTTTAGACGCACTCATTTATTTAATTTCTTTTTATTATTGTATTCTTTCGAGAACTAACTTTTCTAGCATGTCCTGCATTTTATTTATACAATCTTTCATCCACTAACTTATTAAGGTTCAAAATTGAAATATTTTGAAAATATCGCCAATAATGATAAATACAATAATAATCATCAATATAAAATAAAAAAATCTGCCCTTAACAATTTTTTTTTTTGTATTTTATCAAATAAAAGTTCTGGAGGTAGTCACTAAATAAATGGTCGATCGATACGAAATTGATTATTTGTGTTACTGAAGTTATGGTCAATAATTAAACCGTAAAGGAGAATATTATTTCGTTCATAAAACAAAAGGGATAGAACCGAAAGAAAACAAAACGTATGTGATGAAATATATTGTAGCTGAAATTAGAAAAATAGCATAGTAATTAATTAATTATTTGGATAGAAATATCTAAAATTTTGAAAAAGAAAAAAAAAAAGATCGTAGTCAGTGAAATTCCTAAATTGAGGAAGGTTTGGCTTGGCCCCATCAAAGAACCCACTGGATTACATAAACTAATAGATTCCTAATTTGATTTTCTAATATATGTATTAATTAATTTACAGTCCACTTTTTTCGAACTACAGTCCACTTTGACAAATTTGCCCTTTTCATTATGAACAAGTCAGAAAAGATAAAAATAAAAAGCTCTCAAATCAAAAAACCTAATTTTGAAACTCTAACATTAAAAATTCAGAGATTGAGATGTCGAATGACCCAACGAATAGGGAATGGAACAATGATGATCAATCATTAGAAGACGAGGTACTTGAACACTAAAAAAACGTTGAATTTTTTGTGTTTTTTTTTTTGAAAAACGGCATCAAAGCCGTTTGCCCTAAGGCGAAACGGCCATGGAGGCCGTTTCTCCATAAAAACGGCCTCCAAACCCTAATCAATCCACTTTTTGAAATTTTTGATCAAATTAACTGTTTTTTGAGTTTGTTTTTATACTTTATTCGTGTTTTGTCCATGATTGAGAGCAAAAGGTGTGATTTTGATGTTAAAAAGTTCAATCTTGAAAAGTAGGTTGTTAAGAGGACATCAAAATTAAGAAGGAAATTATGGAAGGGGTATTTTGGGCATAAGTGAGCCGTAGTTCGGAAAAAGTGGGCTGTAAATAGCAACCCAGATTAATTAAGCAAACAAGATAAAATCGTCTTTATGAAATTAGCACGAATCCGAAGTTTCTAGTTGAAGAAGGAAGAGAATAGATATTAGTGCTACGTTGTACTTTTATTCCAAACCAAATCATAATTATCATGAAATTCGGGAGAGATTAGTTTAAGAGAAATTTTTATTATGAATTAGATGTAATGTAGTTTTGATCATTATAAATGAAGAAAAATACTATCTGATTTGAAAGTGATTAAGTGTATTGGTGTAGGAAAAGGATATATCCACAAAATCGAGCCATAGTAAAACTTGTCAAAGATAGACAAACTTAAATGTTCAACATGACTGAAACCTCCAAAATCTTAGGACATGTTTTAAGAGAAAACTTATTAAACGACATAAGCATGACAGTGTGTTGACAATGTGCACCTTAACCAGACTTAATATTGCAAAAGAGCTAATGTATGCCATGAATTGAGCTATTCAATTACACGTGATATCATGATTTGATAAAATACAAATGGTGGCGCATATACGAAATTTACAAAAGAAAATTTTTTTTCAATTTTTTATTCGATATGGTATCAATCTCACGAGTCATGATAGACTTAGTTAGTATACACTTAATATTATATACTTTTTAGTTCACGAGATAATTCTTATCAAATTTAGTCATAGCATACGAGTTGTGTTTAACAGAGATTAATATTCTTTCTACAAACTTATTATGCATAGTAATTGAGTTACAAGCTTTAGGTACTCACAGATTTATTAAATGAGTAAAATTTATTTTATAAGGACTCTGAAATTAAGTAAGTTGGGTTGAATTACATTGTATATATAAAAGAATTCATAATATGATGTAAAATAATAGTGTTGTGATATTAAAATGAAATATAGTTGTGTTTTGAATATGAAGCAAGTTGAATTGAAATTACTGGGGCTAAATTATTCTTGCACTGATTAATGTCTTTTGTCGAATGAACTGCACTCAAAAAGTGTAGGTTATAATTATTTTGCTTTTGAGTTATCATATTTACCATTAAATAGAAAAGTTAGAATCCATTTTAGAAAAATTAAATGTCGTTTATTATTATCCGGTGGTTATTACATTTTACTAAAAAAAGTGTGATTATGAATCTCATGATCGTGGAAAATGAACATTCAAAAGTATTGCCTATTAGTTTTCACTTTTACCATTTTTTCCTTTTTAGCACTTTTACCATTTGATTATAGCAAGGAGTACAGTTAAACCTCTTTAAAGTAATACTCTTGGGATCGGGAAAAAATAATACTTTATCGAATTTATTATTTTATCGATAATGAACACTGATGAAGAGACTAGTCCTAAACCGGCCAATAGCAATAGAATCACCTACAGATGAACAAATTTTTGAGTCGGTAATGCACATTGGTGAAAGACTGATCTTGAACCAGACGATAGTAATGTCATCCCAAGCTTGTCATCAAAGAAAGCAGTTCAAGCAATCAACACTTTGAACAATTACTTGTTACAACACGAGCAAAACATACCAAGAGTTATTTATGATTTACGTAAAGTCAATGATGATGTTAATTTTAGCTTTGGTGGAAAGAAGAAACAAGATATTATATATTCATATTTTAAAAAAATTGAATTTTGTAACTCATACATATTATATATACGTATAATTCTGGAATTATTACTTTACATATTATTTGGGTCCTTCAGGACTTTCAAATTTTTTATTATCTTATGCTTTTAGCGAGAATATTACTTTATGACATTAGCCTAAATTGGAACCGACGAAATTTATTACTTAAACGAGGTTTTTACTTTATCGAATATTTACTTTATCGAGGTTTAACTGTAGTTGTTTTTCAAAATTAATTTTGAGTTTTAGTTTTAGCATTTGATATAACAAGGAGATATGATGTCATGCGAGGTCATCCCGTAACGTTCCCATCCAAACCTAACCACTAGTCACGCAAGCAGTGTGAAGACGTAACCAATCCTCTCCAAATTACTAAAACCCCATCCTTAACTCCCACGTGTCCCTTCCCTTTCGACACGTGTCAGTAACGTTTTCCAATGCTCTACTTGCTCGCTCACCGTTTCAACCCCTCTCTCTCTCTCTCTCTCTCTAAAATCTAAAGCCTCCATTTACCATTCTTTCCTACCACATATCCTGCTCTTTCAATCAATATTTTAGCCCAAATCCTAAACAAAAACTCCTTTGTTTCACTCATTTTCACATAATTTATTTTCTCACTTTTGAAAATATAAAAATTTATTTATATCAGTAATTCTTAAAATGTGTCTTTTCTAAATTCTGCAATCATTATTTAATGATGAGGCTATAGTTATTTTGTTTTTCCTTTCCTTGTTTATATTTTATTTTTTACGATTAGATTAGTTTTTACCTCAAACAACTTAAACAGAGTTATGCTTACAAAGCAGATGAGCTAACCAACTAGGCTCCAAAAAAGAAATAAAATGATTAGCATGGGAACGAGCGTTACGAGCAATAGAATGCACAACCTCATTCGCTAACCGCAGAACAAACGACACAGACCAAGCTGGTCGAGCACTAAGAATTTCTCTACAATCTTGGATAACACTACCATAGAATTTCCTTTATTTAATTGTACCAATAAAAAAAGTTTTCATTTTACAAATGAAAAACTCCAATCCTTATTTTGATTAAAGGAAAAAAAAACGCATCCTTAAAAATAAGTAAAAATACGATTTTTTATATTTTTACTGTTATATGTTGTGTTATTTAATAAAAAATTATCAATATATAATTTATTGCATATTTTATTAGTCAACAAGCTATTAGAAAAATTAAATCTTAAAAAATAAACTCTAAAGAGTAACTAAACTCTAGATTATAAACATTAGAATCATGATGACATGAAAGAAAGACTTCAAACTCCATCGACCCAACATTATAAGGCCATTTAAGATTACATGCATCGATCTGAGAAGTACTATCACCATGCCTTGCACCAGAAAAAGGCACCCAAACTGTGACAACCACAATGACCATAATAACATATTTATTATGAAATTATAGTTTCGATTGTTCAAAATTATTATTTTTAAAAGTTTTCTTATCTACTAATATTTATTTTATTATTAAATGAAACGATAGTTGAAACTAAAAGTTAAAATTACTTACAAATTCAATATTATGAATTTTAAAATCATGTACAATGATTTTAATAATTTGAAATGAATAATTCATTATTTTTGTGAATGATGTAAAATAATGAAGAAATAAATTAAAGAGATGGGCTAAAATAGGTAATTAAGGAAAGTATGTTTTAAAATTATGGAAGGAAGCAAGAAAAAGAAGTGGTGAAGAGAGAGAAAGGGGGAATGGTCTGTGGGTTAGGGGTCATGAGAGGAAGGAGTTGGCTAAGTATTTAGGAGGCATAGCCACTGAAGGTGGGCCCTCACTGGCTGTAATTTATATTTTAGTGTAAGCTTATGGGGGGACACTTTCTGGGCCCATTTTATTTTAATGAAATCCTTAATCCTGATTAGTCTTTTACCAACTTTTCATCACCGACGCTGATGTTTTATCTTCTCTTCTTCTTCTCCTGACTGCCTGCTAACTTACCTACCCCTCTTCTCTCCTGCATTTATGGAACCACAATTCCATTTCTCTTTTTTCTTCCTTTTCATCGTCAACATTAATTTATCTTATTTATACTATTATTTATTTTCCATGTCAGTTTATGTATTTGTTTAGTTTCTCTTAATAAGAACAAATATAATCTCTTATAACATGAGCACAATCAAATATTCTTGTTAAACGTTCTACGAACTACGAACTATATATATATATATATGTGGCTCATACTTTTGCAAGTTGTATTGCTTGTTCTTCTTGGCGTTTGCCTACTGTCATTAATAAGGTATATCTTCTAGTTTTGTTTTTTTAAGGAGAAGAAAAACGTAAAAAATTTGGGTTAGTCTCTGAAATTTCTCATTTTTCTCATTGGTAGGCGTTAGAATGTCTAATCTTGTAACGTAGTATTAACTTTTGTGACAAGTTCAGTTGTATGTTTAAGAACTCATAAATAGTGTATAGAAATATGGAATTAAATGCGTAAAAGAATACTGGTATTAATGTGTGTATCCGAATATTGCCATTACTTGAGTGAGTTGATAATGCATTTTCCGCAAATTTCCTCTTATTTCTACTGTGAAAATGTAATTTTTTTCTATTTTTAACCGACTTATCTCTTTTGTAAGTTACAAAGATATTTTCATAAACTTCATACACAAATACTTAAATATTTCTATTTGGGCATTTAGATGTTATATTCCAAAAATCGTGATTTGAAATTCAAAGAAAAATGTGGCTCTTTTAATAAAATGAAAAAAAGTAAAGGTAATTCTAAACAATTTTAATTTTGCAAATTTGTTTTATATTTATCATAATCAATCATTTTGGCATGATTAATGAAAAAATAAAGGGAACTTCTATTAAAAATACTCATTGGTAACAAAAATTGGCAAAAAGGTAATTGTATTGAAGTTTGTGACAAAAAGCTGACCTGATTTTTATCCTTACCAAAAACATGCAAAGTTATCTAACACAGTTAACGATATGACAAAAAATGAATTTGTCCGACTTATTTAAAATCGGTAAATAAAGAGTCATGTCCTTTTCTATTCTACAAATCAAACTGATGTCTTCGAGGAACTAACTCGTTCTCTGCCCTTGAAAAAGATCGATAGTGCGTTTAAAATCTCAAGGGAATGAACTTTGGGGATTAAAGTAGGCACAAGAGAGTAGCCTAACTAGGATATATCACTGAGTATCGATCTTCTATCCATAACCTTTTACATATCTCGTTATTACTTTTTGTGTTATGTTTTTTACTTCAACAAGAACTTAGAAAGCCACTGGAAAGCATAGATGCAAGACTATCCAAAAGAGGACAAATATTTCTCATTTGGTGAAGTCAAAAGTTAGTCAAAATCTGCATAAGTGAACTCGTCCTCTATTCTTGCACCAAAATGCCAAAGTTCAAACTGCAACGAATATTTCTTTCTTTGGTTCCCAAGGAAGAAAGTTCTTAGTCAAATCAAGTTCCAAAATGAAGATTGTTGCCCTAACTTGTTGAGTTTAACGAAAGCTTTAAATTCAAGATTGAGTCCAATAGCTACTTTGAAGAACTGCTATATAAGGAGCTGCTTTTACAGATTGAAAATATATTGTACATCACAACACAGACAAATTCAAGAGCTCACAAAGCAATTTAGAATACAAATCATGATCATGTGTGTAGAAATGAGAACGAAGTACTTCAAGAGAATGTTGTATTATAAATCTTTCTAATCATCTGATTATAATCAACTACTTGGGTTATAAATAGTTTGAGAGATTAGCAAGAATAAGCAAAGGAAGTTACTTTGTTGTACTTAGCTATTTTATAAAAGGCTTGCTTCATGCCCTTGAAAAAGATCGCGCATTTAAAATCTTAAGAAATTAACCTTGGAGATTGGAGTAGGCACAAAGAGAGTAGCTTGATCTGGATATTTTCCACCGAGTATCGATCTTCTATCGTTAACATTTTACATATCTCGTAATTACTTTTGTGTTACGTTTTTTTGTTGTATATTGCGCTTAATCATTGAACTTTTTTTACATTATCTTGTCAACAATCTTATTGTGCCTACCTTGACATATAATTTTGTTTGAGTTAACTAGCTAGTGTGTGAATAAGTTTTGTCTCTAAGGAAATTACTCAGAATCTGACCTATTGTCCGAGTTAAGCAATTTAACTCACAACCTCTTGCTAACTCCGAGTAAAAGTGTTACTTGGTTCTTCGAGAATGTTTTTTTATTTTTGGCATAATTGTGTTCTATTCGCCACTCTAAAATCTCAAACTTTCTATTTATCACCCTAGAATGTATACAAATAATTGTCAAATAAGGTATATATTCACAAACATTTTAAATTACTTGTGTTCTAAACCTTTCTCTTACTGATTTAAATATTAAAGAGTACCTCAACGATCACATCGCCCGTCACACTTTGCAAGTTTTTTGATGTACTAAGGAGAAAAAAATTTCACCTGGTTATGACAGATATATAAGAAGTCTGTGACAACAATCAATCAATTATAACTAATTTATTAGAGATTATAAACAAAAAAATAATTAGCAAGATGAATTACATATATAACTATATTTGTTTGTTGGGGGGTTGTGTTGGACAATGGACTATAATAGGGTTTTCCTAAAATCAGAATTGAAGTTAGTTTGACTGTTTTATTATGTTTTTTTTTTAATAAATTAAAATTGAAGCTGAAACACATGTTACTAAAATTGAGTAATTTGGAGCTAATTTCTTTCTCTTATTATGAATTTTGGGGCCAAAGATCAGCCAACTTTGCTTATGTTTGTGAGTATATTGGCTGAAATAATAATAGGGCCTTATTAAAAAAATTAAAAAAATTGTTTTATTAATAATAAGAAGTAAATGTTAATTATAATAAGGATGGATATAAAAAGGTTTATGGGACAAAGATTCCAGCATTTGTTGCTTTAGACCATGCACAACTACTACTAGACAATGCAATGTGGGTCCCCACTCCCCCTCTCCCCATCACGTGACCTGCCACATCCCTCCACTTTACTATGCTCCCGCTTTTTCCCTGCTACTTCAACCCCTCTTCCGCCTCCTCCCCAATTTCACTTCCCTTTCATTTTTTTTTCTTTGCTCATTCAACTAATTAACATTATGCTGTCAAAGAAAGAAAAAAAACTAACTAACATTATATAATGTATTTTTTCTAAAAAAAAAACTAACATTATATAACGAAATTAAAGGAAGTAATAAAATGTTAAATTTCATTTGAGTAAGTTTTTCTAAATGAAAGTTAATTAAATTTTATTAATTTCGAAACCTTAAATTTTAATGAGCTAATAGAAGTAACGTGAATTTTTTTAACTAATTTTCATACATTTACATGCATTCAGTTCCATAAATTCTCAAATCAGGTTAATATTTAATTTTCCTTTCTGTTACTATCATCAACGTTTTCTAACTTTCATCTCTATTAACTTCTCAACACCTAAACAAAGTCTAAGAGAAGCAATGATTAAAGTTAATGAGGTTAACATTTTACTTTCATTAACCTCTAAATTGAGAGTCAATGGAAAGTAACGTAAACTTTTTAACTAATTTAATTACATTTATTCAACTTCCATTCGATTTCATAAATTTCCAAATAAAGTTAACTTTTAACTTAATTTTCTTCACTTTCTTTTTCGCTCATTTACTCTCATTAGCATTCCAAGTCCCAAACAAAGACTAAGTTAGGTCTCGAGTTCAATTTGGTATAAGGAGAAAACTTTATTTGAGAAAAGATCTACCTAGAGGGTGCCCAACAAGCGTCCAACTGATAGATTAAATCCTTTTATCAAAAAACATGACTAATAAGTTATTAAAAAAAGCGTATTTAACTTTGTTACTTTTTTTGTTAATTTAATCTTATTTTATTGATAACATCCAAAATCATCAAAACGCTTTTGAGCTTCCAATTCACCTTCATTGGGCCTTATAGTGGACCATGCCTTTAAGATTAGGCCTTATAGCGGAAGACGTCCGCCCGCCTTCACCTAAAAGGGCAGATCATGTTAGTCCTCCATATCCAATTAGAATATCATGTTGGTCTGCCCAAACTTACCGGCGAATCATGTCAGTCCGCCTGACTCAAAGTCAATAGCAAAAAGACAAAGGAAAACTACGTGGCATCTAAATAGATTTTCGTACAGTTGTAAGGAAGATTTACCCTCAAAATGTTATCCCCTTACTCACCAAGCTAAAGAGCAAAATCATTCCACATTCCGTTCTTGCGTTATTAGGAGCTCTATATAAACTTAAATAAAGAAGGAAAAGATACAAATTTTTTAGTTACTCAGTTCAGATCGTTCAGCTAACAAAAACGAGGCCTAAATCTTTTGAACAACTTAGTAAAAAATATTCATATAATATAATCAACTAAAGGGTAAATTTCGAACTTTTTTTCTTTGTGACTTTACTTATTTCCATATAATATTTTTTGGCCAATAAAGATTGATCCAAATGTTAGATATTTTCAATAATATTTATTTTATGTATATATAAAATTTAAATTCACGTTTTATCAAAATTTAACCCTTATTTATAGATAATATATAAATTTCAAATTATTAAAAAAATAAAATAAAAGTATATCTTTTGAAGAAAAATAAAAAAATGTTAATTTCATTGTAAACTGTTGTTAAAGCCTTGATTCTTTCTGATCTTGAGAGCAAATAGACTATTTAAAAAATATATTTTATTATATAATATTCACATCTTAGTTTTTCATGCACTAGCTCAATTATCACAATATATGCTTCAATTAAAATTTTGTTACTTTTATATTTGATATTCTTTTACTGTGATTCAAATATGATGTATCTTGTTTGTAAAAAAAAAATATGATGTATCTTAAATTTTCTTTAAAATTACATTTGGCAAAAATAATAATTAATATCTCATTTAAATATAATAATTAATTAATTAAAAATTGCATAAATTCATTGATTCAGTCTTATCTTTAAGGATCTATGCATTAAAGTTTAGATTTTAACATTTCAAAACTGTCGGTGCACAAAGTTCTCAATTTTCTTATCAGTCGTTACAGACGTATATAACACGCAACTTTTTATCTTAGAACTTTATGACATTTGTCAGTTTCAATTACTACGTTTCATGTTTGAGAAATATATTCATTATTTAGAATTCAAAATAAACATAAATAAATATCTATCTTTTTTGCTATTTAAAATAATTAAAATTAAAACATATTACACAATGAAATAAAAATAGATCTTGGCCATATCTGGCAAATAATTTTTCAGCGTACGTTATTTGGTGAAAATATGTTTGAAAGAGCATATACCGAAACGAAACTGCTATTTTATAAAAGCTAGTTTTACCTTTTTTAATTAACGGATTTACCAATAAGAGTTGGTCCAAGTGGTAAGACACTCCATCTTCTACTTGAAAGGTTTGAGGTTTGAGTCTCCATTTCGTCAAAATTTAGCTCTTATTGGTAGACAATCTGTAAACTCCACTGGAAACCCTCATCGAGGTCTGTGGTTTGCCCTTGCAAGTGGGTAGGCCTACCTTTAGCTAAACTTTTTGTTATAAAAAAAAAAAAATTAGTGGATTTGCAAGACATTTGCAATTTATAACAACCCCCAAAACCTAAAGTAAGAGTAACTATGGCCTGATTTTCTTCAACTAACTAATTATATGAGAATTTTTAAAAAATATTACCAAGCGATGTTTTTGTAATGAAGAAATACCAAGTGACTTCAGTTATAGGTAGGGAAGTGGGGATATTATTTGTAACACATAAGTTTGTAATTTCGTTATTATTATTTGATTATGCATTTAAAGTATTTATTTTAGAAATAAGATATCAACATACCTCCTAAAATGCTTGCGCTTGTTACAAAAAAAAAAAATACCCTAAAATATTATTTGGTGCCCTACATTTTGCAATTAGTTAATAGTTGGCATATGCATATGCTCGATTATCCCGTTTTTACATTAATTCTATTATTTTTTAATATTATTTCGAGTTTTGTTTCACCTTTAATATTAAACTTTTAACTTTTAGAGCATAATTAATGTTCTTTCCCTTGTAAAAAGACATACCCTAATTTGACATAGAAAGACTAACTTATGTAAAAGTTGTTTGTAATCTTATCAACAAATATAAATAAAAATATCTATTCATTTACATAAAATTGTAATTATCAATTAGCAATGCAATATCGAAATATATAATAAAGAAAATGATCATAAAATACTACTCCCTCCATTTTTAAATATATGACGTTTTAGAAAATTAAAAAATTCTTTTATATATGACGTTTTCGCTTTTCAAGAATGTTTAATTTAGTTTTTTGGTCCAAATAGTAAATATTTATCTTGATTCATGTGTTTTTTAATATTTCAATGTTTATTGACCAATTATAGTATGAGAGAGAGTTTCTTTTTAAGTTAACCAATGCAAATTTATTAGTTTGAGATGTATTAATTGTGTTTCTTAATATGTGTGAAAACTCTAAAAAGACATATAAAAAAGAATGGAGGGAGTAACATTTTTATGTATAAATTAAATAAATAATTCTATATAATCATTTAATAACTAATGTAATTTGCTTACACTTAACCACAAAATTCTCAGGACCCAACAGTTCACCATTAATCACCAAACATGAGATTTAGTTTGCATTTAGAAAAGTTGTGTAGTTTTTTTTTAAAAAATTGACGCTGATTTAAAATGTTACTCCAAATCTAAATTAATTGGGAAAAATAAATTGAAAACTTAAGAATAAATTATCGTACAACCTTATAAAAAAATAAAAATAAATAAGTCGTACATAACAATAAATAATAAAAAACATTTTATTTTATGACAGGGTTGGTTCTTTTTCCATTAAAAAGTTGAAAATAAATCGCACTAGTGTAAAAAAATGTAGTGGCACGATAAATAGCGAAACGATATAAAGGAAGCGGGCCACAAAGGCTGCGCTGGCAGTGCATGGTTAGTGGTATCCTACCACCCATGGTGCACGAAAGACAGTACCACCAATAAAGAAATAGGAAACCATAAAATAAATAGAGTACGTTTAGCGTGCGCCGGGATGTGTTACAATACGCACCCCAAAAACTTGTTTGCCTCCCGAAGCGACTTCACATCGTTAATAGCACGACAAAAGCCATTCCCCATAAAAACCGAACAGCTTTCCCGCAAACGTCCGTTAAAAAGAGTGGGGAGGGAAAGTAACGGCGTTTAGTGACGAAAGCCGCCCTTTATTATTTATTAATTAAGGGATCGTGTCGCTTTTTATCTGGTCCAGAATGGAGTAGACCGGCTATAAAAGGTTATAGTAACCGGTGAATGCCTGTTTTAGTGGGTTAAAAATTGACCGCAGTTGAAATGATTGCACTCAGTTTTGACCACTCTGGTTAAGTTTCGACTCTTTTCAGGGACAAGAATGATAGAGAAGAGAGAGACAAGATAGGGCGGAAAGCAAAGAAGAGAGAGAAACTTATTTTAGAGAGGGAAACTAAATAAAATTCACTCTCAAATTATATTTTTTCAGCTCAATTTTACTAAGCTGAAGGTAGAAGAAATTTTAATTTGAGATAAATTTGAGTTAATTTCGTGTGAATTTGAGTATTTTGAAGCTTCAAGAAGGAAGGAATGGTTGATTAGCTTGATTTTCAAGTTGTAAATGAGAGATCTGAGGTAAAGGAAGATAGATTTATGGATACGTCGGAGATTTCAATCAAAGGTAACGCCATGGAAGGGCAGAAAGGTCATTCTGCTCGTCCGGCTTCTGCAAAAGGTAAAATATCTTTGGTTTTCTGGTGATCTGTTGCCTGATTTTTTATTTTTTCAAGTTGTTTTATGCGTTTTTAACGTTTGTGACGGCGCGTGGTGTGTAGACGCCGAAACTGCTCTCTATACGGAGCTTTGGAATTCCTGTGCTGGTCCGTTAGTCACCGTGCCGCGCAAAAATGAGCGCGTGTTCTACTTTCCTCAAGGACACATCGAACAGGTTTGCTTCGTTCTTTATACTTTCGTCGAGAACTTGAAATTCTGGAAGTTTATCTATCAATTTGCTATCGGATTGAGATTTTATCGTCTATTATTGTTTTCGATGTGTTGATTTGTTGATATTTGTGTGCTTAATGGCTTGATTTGTTTATTTGTTAGGTTGAGGCGTCTACGAATCAGGTGGCGGACCAGCAGATGCCAGTTTATAATCTACCGTCTAAGATCCTCTGTCGAGTGATCAACGTCTTGTTGAAGGTAGGTGCTCGATAGAACTTTCTAATTTAGGAAAAGCTGTGTTTCTGAACTGACCTTATGATGTGTTAACAGGCTGAACCGGATACTGATGAGGTGTTTGCGCAAATAACTTTGCTTCCTGAACAAAACGTAAGTTCTTTTGTTGATTTATGGTCGGTATGGTGTGGAAGAATCATGTAGGAACTATAATTCTGATTATATTGGTTTGTTTTAAAAGCAAGATGAAAATGCTGTTGAGAAGGAGCCACCTCAACCTCCACCAGCGCGATTTCACGTACATTCGTTTTGCAAAACCTTGACTGCATCTGATACTAGTACCCATGGTGGGTTTTCTGTGCTCAGACGTCATGCAGATGAATGTCTACCGCCTCTGGTTAGTAGTGATTTTGTTCGTAGTAAGCCGTTGTTATTGTTTTTGGAATATTAATTTTGTAGTTGAGTGTACATTTTTAATTTGTTTTTATTGTTGTACATGTGATAGGATATGTCTAGGCAACCTCCAACGCAGGAATTAGTTGCCAAGGATTTACATGGGAATGAGTGGCGGTTCCGGCATATATTTCGTGGTAATTATGTCATTCTCTAATAAGCAACCCAGCTTTGACTCAGTACTGATCTAGCAGCAACATTTAAATACATTGAAACAACTATTCATTCACAAGTGTTGCATTTTTTTGTACAAGTTGTCTTGTTCAGTGCTTAATTAACATTTTCATTTTAAAGGTCAACCGCGGAGGCACTTGCTGCAGAGTGGTTGGAGTGTATTTGTTAGCTCCAAAAGACTGGTTGCTGGTGATGCCTTCATATTTTTAAGGTTTACTTCTTTTTCTTAGTGTTTTTTTGTTTTGCTGCAATTTGTTTGTCTGGATGGAAATAATGCGTGTGTTGGATGTTGACCTACAGAGGTGAAAATGGAGAACTTCGAGTTGGTGTGAGGCGAGCAATGAGACAGCAGGGTAATGTTCCATCATCTGTGATATCAAGTCATAGCATGCATCTTGGAGTTCTTGCTACAGCATGGCATGCTGTCTCTACAGGAACCATGTTCACTATTTATTACAAGCCGAGGTATGTGGTTAATCATTAATGTCATTAATTGTTTAGGAATAATTGGAGCTGGGTGATGATTGTTTGAGTGATTTTTGACAGTGGTGTTAAACGTGTAAAAGCTGGGAAAATTTTTATTTATTTTTTGGTAGATTCTGGGATCATATTAGTGAACTATGATACTAGGCTTGAATTTCCAGCTTGTGCTTCTGTATTTTTCTAAGTTCTTTTACTAATGTGTTTTTACAGAACAAGTCCTTCGGAGTTCATTGTTCCATTTGACCGGTATATGGAGTCTGTCAAGAACAACTATTCAATCGGAATGAGATTCAAGATGAGATTTGAAGGTGAAGAAGCTCCTGAGCAAAGGTAAGGCTTCCATGTTTTAAGTGTAATTCTTTTATATGCTCAACTTGCACCAGCCTTTCTCCGACACTTAGTTTTTTGCATTCTCTGTTTGTCTTCTTTTTGCAAGCCTCGTGTGTTTTAAGCTTCAATCTTTTGTATGCTCTAAATAGTACAAGCCCTTCTCAGGCATTTTTAGATTTTTGCATTTTCTGTTTTTCTTCTTCCATCTTTAAACTTGTCGGTTTGTTTTTCCATACATTGCAATTACTTTATTTAAAATGCTATACTGTAACTTTTTGCAATTTTCTTTCTTGCAGATTTACTGGCACAATTGTTGGAATTGAAGATGCGGATCCTAAACGGTGGCGAGACTCCAAGTGGAGAAACCTCAAGGTAGCATTTAGTTATTACTATTGGGCTTTTTAAGATGATTTTGTTTTTTGTGCTCATCAAGTTTCAAATGGTACTTAGGTGAGATGGGATGAGACGTCTACCATACCTCGTCCAGACAGAGTTTCACCTTGGAGTATAGAACCTGCTCTGGCTCCCCCTGCGTTGAATCCCCTTCCAGTTCCCAGGCCTAAACGGCCTCGATCAAACATGGTGCCTTCATCCCCAGACTCCTCTGTTCTGACTAGAGAAGGTACAATTAAACTTTGCACACTTTTGTAAAACTACTTGTTGGAGTAATTGATGTCCTAATAATTTTGAAACTTCTGATGTTAGGTTCATCTAGAGTAACTGTAGACCCTTCACAGCCAAGTGGATTTTCGAGGGTCTTGCAAGGTCAAGAATTCTCGGCCTTGAGAGTCAATTTTGCGGAGAGCAACGAGTCTGATGCTGCTGAGAAGTCAGTGATCTGGCCACCTTCTGTTGATGATGAGAAGGTTGATGTGGTATCTGCTTCAAGAAGACATGGATCAGATAGTTGGATGGCGTCCACGAGGCAAGAGCCAACCTACACAGATTTGTTATCTGGCTTTGGGGCAAATGCTGATTCGTCACATGGATTTGGTGCTGCATTTGTTGATCAAACTGCAGCAGCTGTCAATAGGAAACTTCTAGTAGATCAGGAAGGCAAGTTCAGTTTGCTTGCTAGCCCCTGGTCCTTAATGTCATCAGGTCTCTCGCTCAATTTATCTGAGTCTAATGCAAAGATTCCTATACAATCTCCACGCGGAAACAGTAGATGCTGTCCATCCACTAATTATCCCATGCTTAATAATCATAGAATTGAGCAGTCACATGGAAACTGGTTGATGCCTCCCCCACCGCCTTCTCATTTTGATAATCATACCCACGTAAGAGAGCTGCCAAAACCAAAATCTGTACATGATCATGAGACTGCAAAGCCCATGGATGGAAACTGCAAGCTCTTTGGCATTCCCCTGTTTAGTAATCCTATTGTGCCTGAAACTGCATCACATAGAGTTATGGGGAACCATGCCACGAGTCATGTGCAGCCTCTGAATAACCAGCTGCACCAATTAGAATCTGACCAAAGCTCAGAACAATCTAAAGGCTCCAAAATGGCTGATGAGAATGAGCATGAGAAACCGTTCCAAGCAGGTCACTTGCATATGAGGGATGCTCAAGGAAAGCCTCAAACCGTTTCAACTCGGAGCTGTACAAAGGTGTTGTGTTCATTCATGTTCTCAAATATTTGTCCTTGTATAGCCTGGATTTTGTAATTGCAAAGAAGTGCTAACTAAATTGTGTTTGCTGCAGGTTCATAAGCAGGGGATAGCACTTGGTAGGTCAGTTGATCTTACCAAGTTCAACAACTATGATGAGTTGATAGCTGAGTTGGATCGGTTGTTTGAATTTGATGGCGAGCTCTTGGCTCCCAAGAAGAATTGGCTGATTGTGTACACTGATGATGAAGGTGATATGATGCTGGTTGGAGATGATCCCTGGCAGTAAGTACTCTATGAATGTTGAATGAGCGAAACAAGTTCTAATTTTTCCATATATTATTGGCAAGTCGTGTACTTTCTCTCTTGAATCTGGACTGCATAACAATGACATTGTTTTTTGCAATCCAGGGAGTTTGTTGCCATGGTACGCAAAATCTTCATATATACTAGAGAGGAGGTTCAGAAGATGAATCCGGGGACCTTAAGTATGAAGAGTGATGAAAATATGTTGGATTTGGAGGGTATGGATGCGAAAGAAGTGAAGCGTCTTCCAAATGCTTCAGCGCATACTTCAGATTAATCAATAGTTTTGGCTACCCTGGGTTGTAGGTAATACCTTAGATTCATCAAGGATGATATTAATTTCCTTTGCTAAACTAGAAAATGTAGAGTACGGTTAGAAAACTATCTAATTGCTAATGGGATTGTTTTGCTGGTGTCAGGTTTTGGTTAGTAAAACAAGCAATGGGTGATGTGGCCAATTTGAGAAGGGATGGTCTGATATCCTAATATGATGGGAAGCTTGTTGGTATTTTTAGACATAGAAGGCAAATGATATTACCCAATTTTGGACATGCTCATGAAGTTAGTATTGTATGGTGTCCAGTTATACATAATTATATATATATATTATATATACCCCCTAAGTCAAAAGCAAGGCAGTTATAGCCATGCTTTCCTTTTTCCTTTTTTTTTTTTTTAAATTAATTTTTCCCAAACCATCTCTCCCCTTGTACATATAGCAGTTTCTTCACCTTCTCTCTCTCTAATGTAAGTAAATCCATAATGGTTTAATGGTTTTTTGGGTAGGCAGACAATCTTCTAATATTAATTTTGTTGGTTTCCATGTTTGTCAATTATGTGGGCAGTAATAGTAATTTCATTTAATGGGTCTCTTTGTATGGAAATATTTGACATCAAGAAGTTTAAATGAGAGTTGAAAAATGAAGCTGTTGAGCTATAATGAATTATGTCTGCCCATATGGAAAGAAGTGTGTGGTTATGAGAAAGAAGTGACCCATACCTCAGTAAATAGAGATTTTAAATCTCATGTGTGCATGTGCTTGGTCCCTTTTGGTGGGAACTCACATTGATGGGGAAGTAAACAGTCTCCACTCATAAAAGATTAGACTTCTCTGAGTTGCTGACTTCTGCCACATCTCATTGGAGCTTTGTTTTTATGGGATGCAAAGTTCTATTGATAAATTAACGCAGTTGCAGTTTTACAGTAATGAATGCACTTGGTGTTCTGCGAGATGTTATTTCTGGTTCGGTTACAAGTCTGAATAAAATGTGCTAAGAAGATGGTTTTACAATTCGGAATCTCTTGACCTTGCATGATAGCAGTTTCAGTTATTGATTGTACATAATTTTATTCACTAATCTGAGGTGAAACAACCACACACCTCTTGTTGAGGGAGCAATATGGCTTGGTGACTTTAGTTTCTGTTTAAGATGTGCGATTTAGGATTCTTCCAAGATCTTTTCCATTTGAGGTAACTTTTGAGATCGTATTTGATGTACCTTTTGGGACGATTAGATGTTATCCACTATTTTGTAATTATTTTGAGAATAATTTTATTTTAATTGACTATTGTAAAGTTTCACGTTAGAACTATTGATTCTAAAATGAGATGATGTTCAAAATTATTGTACTTTTATCATATCTTTACAGGTGATTTTCATTAGTATAGTTAGATTTATTACATATAAGCTCTTGCTCTTTTTGGTTTAGCTGAATTGAATATTGCTCAATTGTAGCAATGATATTTGACCTTAAAAATTATAAAAATAAATAAGATAATAATAATAGTAATAATAATTGCTTCTAGTTATAATAATTAATAAATTATAATATATTAGTTATATAGGTAATAATTATAATAAAATATACATATATAAAGAATGAGCAATTTTTAATTATACATAAATAATTACAAATAATAATTTTTTTTATAAATAATAATTCAGAAAATTAAAAATAAATACAAATAATATATAAATAATGATAAACTATTGACTATGAATAAATAATAACAAATAATTATAAAAAAATAAGTTCTGTATAACTATAATAAATAATGATAAATTATTCATTAGATCAAATAAATTATATATAATAAATATTTTATAAATAATGTGTAATAATGATAAAAATAATAAAAATTAGTTGAATTTAAATTGAATTGAATTAAAGTGTACTTTTTTTTGGTACAACAAAATTCAATTCATTTAAGTTAAATCAAATTCATTTTTCATTGAGCGAATTCAGTTAAGTTCAATTTCATTTAGTTTAAATCTGTCATAAAAACGGGCCTGAATAATTCTGAATTGAATTAAAGTGTATGAATTGAAAAAAAATTACTGCTACTGAAAATAAGTAAAACAAAGGTGTTCAAATACTACTCAAATTTCATATATTTACATTCTATGTTCAGAATAAGATTGTCAATTAGATGTCATCATATAGGTGGGTACATAGTGAGATTGATCATATGTAATACAAAAAATTGAAATTGATTTCATAAAGAAATAAAATACTGATAGTAATTAGATTAAGTTGATAAGATTATGACTCATAATTCTTTGGATTGAGTCAAGGTTGGCTATTTAACTCTAACTCGAGATAGAAATAAGGTTTTAACCTGATTGATTAAGACACTAATCAATAATTGTCACCCATAGGAAATACTAGTAAAACAGAACGGACTAATTTGAATGGGTATGATGCACGTTTAAGTGATGATTACATTCTTTGAAATGGTTGAGTCGCCAAGTCAATAAAATTGGAGAAGTGGTCAAATAAATGTGAATGTTTCTGCAAATTCCATTTGGAAAAAAAGCTACAACAAAAAACAAAGGACAAATTACAAGTAGTTAAGGACGGCTGTTTTCTATATCCTGACCAAATAGCCAATATTTGTTTGTTAACATAAAGATTAACATAAAGTGTATACATTAAATATTAAAATGGCTTTAGTATCATATTTGTCTCTGTGTCACCAGACATTTTACCTTAATTTTACTTTAAGTTTGTATTTTCTTATGCTATTAAGGTTTGTTATAGTCAAATTGTCAAAGTCAGCAAAATTTATATCATTATGCAATTCATGATGTTATAGGGTTCCCTTTCCACACGTTTACAAAGGCTTAATACATATAATATAAATATATTGTTGCTTTAACTTGTTGCAAAATAACTTTGTACATCCAAAAGTTATAAATCCTCGCAAAAGTAATAAATAACCGCATACTCAAATGACGTATTTAGGGATGAATTCAGGAATTTTCGTTTGTGGAACTAAATTTTAACTTCAATAAAAATTGTTATTACTTTTCCTACAATAAAACATTTTGTTCAAATATTAAATATAAAAAGTCTAAAGAGAACACGTTCAATTTCTTAATAATTCAAAGGAGGAACATGATTTACAACATTTCAATGTTTATATTCAGTGTGGAAAGATTATAACTTATAACTTTTGGCACATCGTTACTTGACATAACAAAAAAGATGAACGTGTCTTTCTATTTTTGATTTGATGACATATTAAACCTAAAAAATACAATATAAATAAACCAAGAAAAATGACAAATCTAAATTTAATAAACTTGGATGAACAATTGACCTTTTATCGAATTCAGGTGGTCGTTACTCGTCACATAAACCGCCAAATGAAGAAAAGATGTCAAAGCACAAACATATAACTAAAACTAAGTCGAAAGAGTAAAAGTATAATTAGACTTTACTAACTAAAACGTTCAATTCTCAAACATTTAATTAATTAGAAATGTAATAAAATTAGAGGTTAATTTTTCTTCTTTTACAAGCGCAGATATGGACAGGAGCCCATCACACCCCAGCCTTGAGTTGGCCTGAGTGTATTTAGAAATTAATGAAAGGTTATAAATTTTAATGTAAAACTTCATCGAGATTTATGATTTTTTCTGACCTTGTGAGTGGGTAGATCTACCTTGCTAAACTTTTTATTATAAAAAAGGAAATTGATGAAAGAGACAAATTTTCAATTAATTTTTTTCATCGAAATATCATATATTGAAGAAAAAATGTTTTTATCTATAACTTGATCAATTATTATTAGTATTTAGTTGTTGTAATATAAATCAACATGATTTTACATCTTTAAAAATGTAATGAAATAATAACACTAATGAAAAAAAATGAAAAATAAAGGAAATTTGAATATATAAATAAGATTTAGATTTAAAGAGATAATGTTTGAATGTTCATAGTATTGCCGATGAACTCGTTTTTAATTTTCTATATAGCCCTTCGATCATCAAGTGAATTGTAATAATCTCAATCATGGGCATAATTTTATATATTTGAATTTGGATTGTCTCAAGTCAAAATCTTATCATGGTCATGTACGTTTTAACTTAAATTCAAAAAAGATTAACTTGGAAAATAACACCCAAATATATGTAAAAAAATTTACTAAGCATTTTTCTTCTATCCAACATTTTAAATGGCAGTTTTGGTCATTTACTTTATACACATTTCGTAACTAACATAAAACACAACCGCTTACGAACAAAAAATTACACATTCTGATTAAGATTCAGTTCTCGATAGCGTTGCCGTCAAATATTATTCGTCGTCGTGTCCCCTGAGTCGTCCGTCGTGTCTCCGATACATCTTCCACCGATCCTTTCTTTTCGTGCGATCAAAATTCAATTTTCGGCTGAGTTTCTGGTGGTCCATTCTTCTCTCTTTCCGTCTCTTTATACATCTGCTTCTTTCCTTTCTCTTCGATGTATTTTCACTTAGTTTACTGTATTGATCTTCAGGGCCGTTCCTCACCTTTTAGAGGCCCGGGGCGAGATGAAAAAAAGGTTGTCGGACATCCAACTAGGGTTGTTCACGGATACTAAATTTATTCATTTTGATCGAGTAAAATATCATGAATTTAACTCTACTATTGACATGGTTTGACCGAATTCGGCCAAATTCGGTCAAAAACAGTTACAAATGTGAATATTTTTCTTTTAATATTTGATCCAAGATTGAATCACAGTATCCGCGCGTCCAGCCCTAATCCCAACTAGGTTGGCAGCCCCTAATACTGTATCCGGGCGTAGAGTCGTTCAGGTTTTTTGGAGATTTAAGCAAGGCGACATCTGTAAAACGTTGGTTGTATGCAAGTTTGATAGTTGGCCTTGATTTCTTCAGACTCATTTGAGGCTGGATCGGAAGCTACTCGGCTTATATCGAGATCCGCAGGAGGAAGGCATTGAATCAAATGACACTCCTCTCCGAGTTGTTTTCTCAGACTTCATGGTTTGATATTCAAGAAACAAATGACCAGGTGTAATTTATTGAATTTCTCTTTTACCCTTTTGTGTGTATGCTTTATTGATCGAGGAAGGGTTAAATGCTCAGGAAGTATATTTTAATTCTCAAATGTGATTGATTCTCGTTTCTTTTTATTGGGTTGTCGTTTCTTTACTCTAATAGCTATATTCTCCATATTTACTAACGGTAACAGTATTTTACAAGCTCCACATACTCGTGAAATTCTTACAGCGACTACTACTTTTTCTCTTTTTTTCGCTATCCATCATTTTCAATCAAAGATGTCTGTTGTCCTACCCTATTTTTATACTCGGGGATTAGGCATCATCTTAATGTGCTCAAATGGGTTCCTCCGCGTAAGAAATTGCTTGCTTGATAATATATGTATAATGGTAGTTACATGCAATGGAAATTAGCTTCCCAACATCCAAATGCACTAAGATACGAAGTATTAATTACTCCAACCATAGGCATTCCATTATACACGATGAAAGATTGAAAACATACACTACTAATAAAGAGAAAAGTATTAGTGACCACCAGCTTAGGCTGGTTAAACTTGCAAGGTGACTACTCACTCATAATGTAAGCAAACAGTCTGAAGGAAACTGAAAACTTCATTAAAGAAGAGAATAAATCTCTTAATAGAAAGTACAGGAAATAAACCTGAAGTAGATAAGATGTCTAAGTCTGAGAATACTTCAGCAACAAAAGCTACAGCCATTATATAGGCTGGAAATCAAAGAAAGAGTTAAAATTAACTAACAAACAAACTGCAGAAATACATTAAACGAGATTAACTACACATTAAACTAAGTCTTCAGCTGATTCTGCCCTTAAAACACGCTCCACTGTCGTCCCCCAAGCTTGCATCGTGACACTACAGTCCAAAACACCTTTTTACACGTTTTGTCTCATTCTTCTTTGTCTTTCAGCTGTAAAAGGCTGTTTTTGTCCAGAATTCTTGTTGTTACCCATAAACATGATATTTGCTACACTTTGATCAATGTTAGCACAATCTTATGCAAATTTAATTGATTTAGCCTGAAATACTTATGAAAATACAAAGGAAAATATAGTCAAATATGGACTCAACAGCCAAAAAGTTTTGAAAATTTAGGTGCAAAGCATTTCTTACAACTGTTCTCAATATTGATGAAGATGGGATTAATCCTATTGTTCATAGGCATTTCCATCTTCAGAGGGAGTGTTAATTCGTGTGAAAATTTTAGTTTGCTGAAATGGGGATGGTCACTTTACCTGCAGTTTCACATTCAGGAAAGGCCGTTAAAGTGTAACTAGCAAAACACTGCATTTTGCATGTTTTCATTCAAAGTCTTTTTACAATTTCAGTCCTTAGCTTTGTAGTTATTTTCAATGTATTCAATAATGACTATAAAAGCTTGTAACCGTCTTGTGGAATATTCAGAAATGAATTCTCCCTATTTTGCTCTGTTCATCCTACTAATTTCAGCATGTGGTGTTTTCTAATTTCTATATCTTGCTTCTATTTCCTTTTCTTGCTTCACATATGTTTTCTTTGTGAAGATAATCGAATTCTTACTTTATTTTGTGGTAGATGTTAAGGATTGGATGAACTCTTGACAACCTGTAGAAATTTTTACAAGCATTTTAAGTTGTTATCTCTTATTATGAATTTAAAGAATCACTATTTCTAAAAGACTCCAAATGCAAGCAATATCCCAAAGCGCAAATGACATGTCAATGCGTTCAAATTGAATGGGTTAACAAATTATTCCCTAATATTTCATCTTCTCATCAAAATACATGGACATAATTCAGTTTTCATTTTAAACGAACACCTATCAATCATTGACTCCAAATGTAATATTTTTCTTACCAATGTTTAGGGAATCATAAAGAAAGAACATTTGTGGAAGATTTCATACATTACTCGAAAGTGAAAATGTTATTGTAAGAACTTTACTTGGACTTCATATTTGATGCAAATAAAATGGCATGAGAGCTTATATGTACTATTCTCTTACTGCAATTATCGAATTATGGGACTGAGCAATTCACTTATGGTTAGTTAGGGAAATAATAATTTTTATAAAACTGCCAAATCTCATTGAGTTTCTTCATTAATGTCATTCTTATATACATATATATTCATTATGATAAGGAAAAATAAGTGTTGTATACTTTTTCTCATTACATAGATTACAAATTGATGTAAAAACTGAACTTGGATTGTCGTCATTTTGATCGTTGGTACTTGCATTGCATGGGGGCGACTTGTGTACACTCCAATGTTAAAGTCATCCTTTTGGTTACAATGTTAAAGTCATCAATAGGTAGAAACTCCAACCATTGGAATTTCTCTACTTTCTTTCTTTCTTTCTTCTCCTCCATAAAATCATTAGAATCTTACAAATAAAAGTTTTGTACAATAAGGTATCTTCTCTCAAATTTAGATTTTCCTTTATTTTTCTTCATTTTTCCATAAACTTGGTTAACTTAATTATCCGAGTGGGGCTCTCAGTTTCAACTTTTTTTTCTATTTATTTTCTATCTTAATTACATGTTAGACGTAACTCAGAACTAAACAAACAAATCATCTTCAACATCCACACCATTTACCTTAATTTTTACTTATAATTGGGGATATAATAAATAGTCTAAACAGAAATACAAGTATGCATAACTATTAAAGTCACCTTTTCATTAAGAAAAGTAAAAAAAAAACTGCGATATTTGGTACAGATACAACCCGGGATCTCCTCTCATTAGCCTCCGACGACTTGAGTTCTACTGTTCCTGGATGGCATGAAGGTTCGATGGCTTCCTCGTTAATAATCGACATATAATGTCCCAATTAAGGTTTGGTTCAGCATATCCGCTCCACTATACTCTAAAATCTATCACATCCTTCTCCTCCTTCAAAAGATCATTAATTGTTTGTGAAAGTTATAAATAAAATGTTGAATTTTTCATTAAGAATATATAAAAGATGAGGTTTTAAAGGGGTTCTCACTAGCTTTGAATTCATTTAAAAATACAAAATCCACAATCCTACCTTATCTCATTGACTATGACTTGAATTTTTAAGAATGCCCTTTTCCCCCCTACTCAAACATAAATATAAAAGTTCAAAATGAGAAAATACGTAAATTTGATCCTTCTAAAAAAATCTATGTCATTGGTAATATGAAAGATCTATTTGGGGTATGAGATCTTTGATGATATGCAACCAAAATGCATAATTCTTTTCAAGTATTGACTGCCTGCCTGCCTGCCTTCCTTCTACATCATGCCATGGAAGCCTGCTGAATCAAGAAGTACTGCTTTGATTTGCTCTGGATGAACATCTTGTCCTTCTCTGCATTGCTGGTGCGAACAAAAGAAAAATACATCGGTCTCAAAACGGGATATCATGAAATAATCTTGTTGTACATGATTTATATATGATATAAATACAATCAAAATGATAAGGCTGGTTGTGTGTATTGTGTCATTGACTGGCCTAATCATACAAGGCAGGCACTGGATCACATCTTAGATTGTGCAAATGGAAAAGTTGGTTTCTTTCCCTTCATTGGTGTTGTGTAATAGAACACGAAACTAAGGAGGCAAAAATGGCGTACCTCGGCTCGGAATATATCCATGGCAAAACCATTGAAACAGCTGATGACAGCTTGCTGGATGTCCAGCCCAAGGTTATCCAAAGCCCTCATAGTAGATAGCAGAAGACCTTGTCTCCTCCCACAAAACATATGGATGTTTACGCCTCGCCCTTCACGCACTCTCACCTCAACCTACGATACACAGTCAACCCGATACCTCAAACATTAAAATGTTATCTAAACTTGATCAAGTTTCTGCGCATTCGAAAACAAAAAAGGTTGCATCTTGCTAAATCCGAGAAGGAAGAGAAGTACATACCCTTGCTGGTTGACCATTCGGACTTGGCAATGAGCTGGGGCAAAGCTTATCTTTGATTCGGGTAGGCAGAGCGGATGTAGTGGGTGTTAACGGGTGAAAACTTGCAGTGGGTGTTAACGCAGAGGAAGGAGGGCTCGATTCCAATTCGTTATGGAGGTCATTGATCCTTTGCAGAAGTTCCTTCAAGTACTCGATTGCGTCCCCGAGGATTGAAGCCCTATCCATCTATCACCACAGCAACATCAGTTAGAACTCAGATTATATTGTTATAATGAAGCATATTGAACCTCAAATTATGTTTATGTACTGATTTTTGGCAAGGAATGGAGAAGTATCTGATCTAAATTATGTAATCATCACAAAAGTTACAATAAGACTAGGACTCTTCCTCGTTTGGTTCAAGTGCTAGTGATAGACTGGTGCTGTTTAACAATCCACTTCAAAATAGCTTCATATTTAGTTATAGTTGAATTAACCAAAATACAAGTTTAGACTAGGAAATTTTTTACCTATCCTTTTCTTAACTACAATTTATAGGGTAACCTACACTCATAGCCCCTCAACTTTGTCTTCACTTTCATTATGACTACTAAAGTTCAAAAACGGACATTATGACTTCTAAACTTTACCTTTACTAACATAATGAGCCATCCATTGGCCACCATTGAACAAGTCTATATGATGGGCTCCAAAGAACTAAAGTTGTTTCAAACCATATTTCCATATAATATTGTTCTCAATTTTCCAAATCACCATTTTCGGAGATTTCTCTCTCTAGTCAACTTTCCTCTCCTAACCAAATAATATACCTAAATGCTTCCAAAACTAAAAAGTTAAGTTGCTTAGTATATCACTGCCATCAACTCTACAATGGATAGTTACTAGCCATTGGAGTGGTCATATTAATCAATGGCAAAAGGGTCATTATGTTAGCAAAACTCATAATGCCCAGTTTTGAAGTTCAAAGACAATAATGAAAAAGCCAAGTTGAGGGGCCATGAGTGTAATTCACCCAATTTGCAATTCACATTTAATAGAAACTCAACAGGCAAAATAAATTATACTACAACTCTTAACTTAGAACCAACCATATCTTAGCTCTTATGTAAACAATCTATGGCCATAATTAACACTACAAAAACATCATATAACCCCAACATGGGATGATAGATAGAGAAAGAATGTTGGGATTCAAAACTTATAATACAGTTTCCTACAACTGACCCAAACACATATGGTGAAATGAAAAATAAAGCAATGTAACAGTGTCCATGTGAGAGGCATTAATGCAATAATATATACATACCATAATTTTTCATATCAACAATGCATACAGAACCGTTTCAAAGTAAACAAAAACGTTGAATGTTTGCAAGAATCTAATAGCTAGAAATGGTAGTAAAGATTCAAACTTTGAAAGAAAAATACACAAGTAAATGAAGTGTAATTAAGATGTTACCTTGCTTATCTTTGGGACAACAGACCTTAGCATGTAAAGCCTATCATTGAGCTTCTTCCGGCGCCTCCTTTCCGCCATCAAATTCTTCGCCGGAAGTCCTTTTTTCTTCCCTTTCTGATCACCACCACCACCAGCTCCGGTAACACTACTGTTCCCATTTGAGCTATTTCCTCCATTTTTCCCAAACTCTTCCATCTTGGTAGTCTCTGTAAACTCATCCGAATCATAATTCAAACCCGAGCCATCAATGCTTACATCTTCAAAATCATCTATACTCCCAAATTTCCTCTTCTTTTCACTCTCTTCACCCAATTGAAACATCTCTTTCTTTCCTTTATCTACCTGAATCCCTGCCAACCCCATTAAATTTCCTCCATTATCACCCGAGTTGGAGTTGGAGTTCTTTCTCAAAGCTTGTCTCTTTTGAAACAAAGTGGGTTGAGCACCCATTGAAGGGAAAGTTTCAAGAGGCCTCAACAACTTAGACCTATTCAAAATGAGTGAATTCCCATTTGAAGTCTCATCAAACCCCCTAAAACCAGTAAACCCATATGGATCAGCACATAAATTAGAAGTAGTAATCTGATTATTAGAGCTCAAATCAGCAAAATTCCCTAAAAGCCCACCTCCCCTGTTCAGCAAAGATGAGGCATTGCTATTATTATTAGTAGTTGCCTGATTTTCCAAGAACCCAATTTCCCCCAAGTCAAAAGGGTTAAGAAGAGAAGATAAAGAAGGCTTTGGGTTCATAAAGTAATGAACTTGAGAAGGGTCGAGATTGTTGAAAACAGAGGAATTAGGAGAGCAAGAAGAGGAGGAATCAACAGGGTGAAGCAGAAGATTATCAGGGTCAGGAATAAGATTTGAAGAGAAGGTAACAACATCTTGATGATGATGATGATGATGGTTTTGAAGAGTAGTGTTTGGAACATACCAGTCATCATCTTCAACATCAAGCATGGATTTGAAAGAAGAAAGAGAACCCATTTCTTCTTTAGTGTTGTTATCCATAAGAACACAACTATTATTGTTGTTTGAAGTTGAGTTGTGGTCTTCTTTATCTGGCATCCAGACAGTACCATTGAGGCCAGAGAGCATTTTGTTTCTTTGGGTTTCTTTCTGTTATGGTTATGTGTGGAGAGAGAGAGAGTTGCAGAGAGGAAAGGGAAATGGTATGGGGGTTTAAAGGAAAGGAGAAGAGAAGGATGTGACACGCTTCTCTTTGAACGTTACACTTAAAAATGTAATCACTCTTCACTTTCCCTCTTTCTTCTTTGGATAAACATCATCACCTATCTCCTTTCCCTCCTCTCTTTCTCCATATCTTGTTATCTACTTTTCTTTTCTATCCAAAATATGTTATATTTTTTTGAGGGTGTTCCGTTATTTTTGAAAGCTCCTTTTTTTAGGGGCGAAAGAAGAGCTAAATGATTTTAGAGGCCAAAAATTATAAAATTGTGTTATTTATTTGAGTGGTGCTCACATGGTCAATTATTGATCAAATACCATTAGATCAAAATTTAAGGACGGAGATTAGATACTAATGAAACCACCAAACTAATCTCAACCCTTAGATTTTGATCTAACAATGATTGACCAAATTGTATTTAGTCAATCATTGTATTTAGAAACTCATTTATATACCAATCGATGGTTGGCGCAGTGGTAGCATGAGGCTGTGCTTGGTAGGGAGGTCTGCGAATCGATCCCCCACAACCGCGACTGTGAGAGGTTTAAATACCATAATCCTTGAACCCGCTCCGAATCCGAATTAGTCGGCCCTATGTGGTTCGGAAACCGGATGGAAAACCAAAAAGAAACTCATTTACATTTTAAAAACACTTTTCAACAAACCCTATCAAACTACACCAAAATGGAACAAATGTTTTAGAGTGTCGTTGGTTCGGATAGTGGAAGCTTTTAGGAGAAGAGTGAAGGAACACATATTTCAAGATGCGAACAATCATTTTTTGAAGATTTTGGTCTATAAGGCGATTACGAGTCTTAATTTATTAACAGTGAGAGGAAAGGATGTAAGTACCAAAGTAACTATGGTTGAGAAGCTAGGATTTTGATGATTCATTTTTTTTGAGTTTGAAAGATCGGCTGGTTTTGATAATTCATATTATGAGTTGAAGTAGGTTTCGATTATTGGAATTATGGTTTATAATGTGCGTTTCTAATATGTGTATGCTTTATAAGTTTAAAATGTGTAAATGTGCAATTCTCAAACTAGAAAACAAACACATAATTTCTATGGTCGTTTGTGTTAAAGTTGCAGGTTTGCGGTTAAGTACGGGTTGAGTCATACAAATTAGTATCCTAAAGTACGAACCTAACACTTCACTTTCTATTGATTAATTGCGCATAGTGATTACAACTCCTGCAATTCGTCCTTTTCATTAGCCAATGGCTATAATTTGAATGTATCAAAATTTTACCTTTCTCATATTCTAACAAAAAAGTCTTCCAACTTCTTCATACTTGAAATCATTACAAGTGCAAGATGGCTAACATGAATGCAAACAATCTTAAGGCTATAAGAAGAATCAAATATGATCTTAATTGAATAGGGGAACTCAATAGTGGTGATTGTTGGAGATTGATCGGTTTGGAGAGGAACTTTTTTATTGGGGAGCAAAGGTTGTTACCTCCAAATCATTTCCGTGTTAAGGTAGAATATAATTTCTCTTTTGCATAGTTGTTTGTTTCCTAACTTTGCCAAATCATGAAAATTTTAACTCCTTTTGAATTGGCTTATTTTCATGATTTCAAATGGTTTTCAAAGTTTATACTGAAGTAACTGTTGGACTTGCCGCTGAATAACTATAACTATTGAAGACTGCATGACTTTTGAGTTAGTTCTTCAGCTTGGTGAGATGCACTTCTCGTTTTTTATGAGTTCTTGATTCTAAACTTTGAGTTTTGAGTTCATATATTGAGTTTATATAATCAAAATAAATAGTTAGCAACTTCATTGAAACTTAATATCAATTATGAGTTAGGAGCTACCATTTTACATTAATAAATTTTGACACTTACTAAGAATATATTATTGAGGTTTCAACAATCTCTTTCAGTTTTATGGTGGCAGAACTTAATGTGATGAGAGGCTTGAGTTTAGCATAAACTCTCTCATAATTTAAATTCCATCTGGATTAAAAATGAAATTCTGATTTAAGGTGGAAACTTGGTTATGAAACAAATAAACAAGTTAGAACAAAAGCAGAAAACTGTAAGTAAGAAGTTCAGAGAAAAAAAATCATAGAATTAATAGTAATTGAAAGGTCGGTCCATCAAGTAAAAAAGCATTAGTGTTTTTTAATATAATTACTATATTTTTATAACTTGAAAATTCAGCAATTAACAAATATGAAATTATTAAATACTACAATCTATCTTTTTTTATTAATTATTATATACAATTCTATTAGAACAATAAATTTATTATTAAATGAGAAATTATAGGGTGTTATTCACTTAATTATATAGCTTGGTCCAAATATAAAGAGTGCATAGAACAACGTTAAAAATTCAGAGGATCAACTGATAAGACGGACTAAAAATACAAAGGTGGAAGATGTATTAGATTGTCTTTCTTCTCACGGCTTCATCTTACCTTTTTTTCTTTCTCAATACTATCACATTTTACATTCTTTTTACATAATTGATATTATCTCATTTTATTTTTCCCTTTGTCATTTTTGTCAAATGTTATCTCACTTACTATCCAATTTTATCTTTAAAAAGTTAAAAATTCAATCTCAGTTTCTTTTTTCTTATCATTTCCTTCCAATTCTAACTTGTTTCTTTATGTAATGTTTTTTATATTGATTTATTTTAATATTATTGGCAAACAACTATGATCATGTATAATTAATTTTAGTATTTTTGATAGAAAATGAAAATTGCATGTAAAAAAACTACGTCGCCTCCTCCTATAACTTCAAAGTAGCAATTAAAACGAGTTAAGTTTAACCTTAATCTGAAATTATAGTTTTAGGATAGTTATGATGAGAAAGTTTTGGCATGTTGTGGAAACTTGAAATAATTTGAAACATAAAATGGAGAGAATGATAGGAAAAAGAGAAAAAGGGACCAGGTATCTCGTGAACCCTTTTACTTCACCGTACCTAATACCCAATCAAATCTTAATTTCATCTTCCTCTGCCCTCTTCTCCCCACCAAATTTATATTTTTCTTTTTATTTTTACTTTTCTCTTCCAATTTGGTTGCTCTAAATTCTAATACTCAAATTACACTAACTTTTTCAAATTCTTTATCTCAGATATTTTCAGTGTCCTCTAAATGATGTGTTTACTAATTTTGTCAAAATGGTTATTGTGTTTATCTCCTTTATTCAAAAGGCAGAAAACTCATTGACGGTGTTAAATACGATAATGTGTCAAAAGATATTTAGATCTTAATTTATTGGTTATGTTTTAAAAATATCATTTCTCATACTTTAAAGTTGTAAATACATGAATGTTTTAGAAATTTATTAATAAATTAAGAATGAAAACTCCTTGCTATATCATCAAATTTAACACCGTTAATCGATTTTCCGCTTTTCAGATAGCAGTGATAAACACAATCTTTTTTATATCAAAAAGATAATCACAAACACTATTTTGACAAAATCGGTAAATACAACGATTTTTAGAAAATTACACAAATCTAAATCGATTGATTTATTGGCAAGGTAAAAATTAGAAAATTTTGGGAACCTTTGTTCCTAAATTGTTGAAAGCGGTAAGTCGCGTAATAATCGCCTAGACAGCAGCCCAAATGGGTCCAATTGGTCCAGTGGAGGATTGATTGGCCCACAAAAGTAACTGGTCCATTTTTTTTTTTCAATTAATAACTGAAAATGTTGTTATTAACTTGTTGATACTTCTTTGAGAAAAACTTCAACAAACACTAAAATATTTATGCTTTAATGGTAAGGTATTGTTACTTTCTTTTTCTCTGTTTACTTTTGTATTTTATCCATCTACCATTAGAATAATCTAATTCTGAATAAAACAAAGTAATAATTATTTTGTAAAAAAAATTGGTCCAAAAATATTTTTGTTATTATTATTTTGAGATAATATAATCCTTATTTTTTAAGAATATTGATAATAATTTATTTAAAATAATACATAACCCATGAATCTCCGATGTAGGCATTGCCCGTCCAATGTTAAGTAGCTTGGTTCATCTTTATTCCATTTCATATATGTCTGAGGATCCACATAGCCCTCTATTTATGTGTTATTTATCCATTTTTACTTTTTTTATGCAAACTGATTACACTTGAGCAAGAAGACGACTCTAAGTATGCTCACCACAGACTTACTATAGCACCAAGAGCTAGCTCGCTCTCATTTGGTATATTTTCTTTCCTAAATAAAGAATCAGCCCTTCGACGGGAACTCCTACTACTTCTAGTTAGTCTACCTCCGTCGCTTTTCAGAGCACTACATATGCAATTCAATACTTTTTTCGGATATCAATCTAGTTTGAATTAGCTCAAATTCTCTTTGATCATTAACCAACTTTAGTTTATTAAGAAAGAAGAAAACTTAAATTAAATAGAAAAAACCCAGACTTACTCACATCGTAACATAAAATCACTGTATTTCCTAATTCATACTATAAAAAAATTAGAATTAGAACAATGAAATAAAGAGGGGAGTAAATGAAATGAATAATTTCTTTAGAAAAAAAAGAGAGTCAGAGTTGGGGTACTGCAATGCTATGGTTTGGGGAAGTGGAGGCTGCTTTAAATTAGAGTGTTGCATTCCCCGTGAATAGGAGACATCCTTCATTTTTTGGATTACCCCACTTGTGCACTATTTCTTTTTAATAGAAATTTTTAAATTTCAATTTGAATTTTTCTAACATCTTGAAAATATGGTGGGAAAACTCATCGTTAAATATCTGGTACTCTACTTTTAGAGATTTGGATTATATTCATAATCACAACAGTTAGGGAGCAATGCCATATGCAAGATAGAAGAAAATATAGTGAATCAATATGTCTAGTAATATACTGTCTTTTTGTGTATTGTACATCAATGAATGAGTTTGATCCCTTTATATATGAATGGAGAATTGTGGTCTAATTAGGACAACATTGACCTTAAGTTTCATTAAAATTTTTATATAAGAGATTTTATGTTAGTTGAAAACTTTTAAATATGATTGAACTCAGATGTTTTTATTCTGGGAGAAAGAATCTTCAAAAAGCTTAAAAAACACATCTACATGGACGAATTGGGGGATCTAACACAGACGAGATATCTATAAGAATAAAGATAAGGATAAATAGTTGGGATAAAAATAAAAATGAAATAGTTGAAAATTATTATTTCATATGTTTGGTATGTTGGATATGGATGTGTATACAACTATATATTTCAATATATTACCCTAATGAGATTAATTTTATTTACAATATAACTTCTTAGTTTGGACCGCTCAAAGTTGGGCCTCAACTAGTTTTTGTTCGCGTAGCTTCATCGGTGTTGGACAAGTGCTTTTTGATAGTGGTCTTTAAAGAACTGTAATGACCAAAACATCAACATCCTCAAAGACAAACAAATTCCTAATATCCCATGTAATCGGCCTTCATCCTATGGTAATTCCCCATATCTGAATTTCTGTCAACACGAATAGATCTTATAGACTAATTTTAAGTGTTATAAGTCATCACAATTAACCCACAAATAAACTTGGGTCAACCATTAAACCGTATTTAGCCACTAAACTAGATTAAGCCGCGGTATTTTCCACTTTCAAATAACACAAAATTAAAAGTGACAAAACTTAAAATTCAAATGAACAAAGCATAAAACATAAAATTAAAATTAAAAAATCATGTCTTCCTGTTAAATTTATGCGGTAAATTCGGCCTCTCCAATCTCATTCACAATGTACGTATATATAGTTTACAAAGAGTCCTACACTAACTAGGAAAACCTTTCCTACCATAACTAGAATATAAGCCTAATTAGGCCAAAGAATAAACTATACAAATATTCCTATAAACACTAAATATAATATTTCTATGTAGACTAATTAGGCTTCAACACCCTCCCTCAAGTTGGAGCATGCAAATCACAAATGTCCAACTTGCACTTCAAAAACTCAAATTGTATTTTCCCGAACAATAATATCTTATCTTGAAGCAATCTTCTTTTGCTCCTTTCTTCTCGGTAACTTGTCTCGACTCTTTTATTTTCGATAATCGTATCTCACAATGCTAGACTCCTAGCACCACATGATATCATTCTCATAATATCATCAATATCTCAATACCCTCCCTCAAGTCGGAGGTGAGGATCCCGAACGTCCGACTTGGACGATACAGAATAAAATTTTAAATTTCAACAAATCATGGTGTCGATCATATAAAAAAAAAAATTCTTCTTCATTATGATCTTGACACAATATGTTCATCCTTCACAAAACTATTGCAAAGGTTTCCGGTTCAATTGCCCATTCACAAACTCTTGTAAAAGGGTCTTTTCCAACTAATCGCACCTCACAATTCTTGTAAAGGTGTTTAGTTCAATTCCACCCTCATGAACACTCACGAAGGTTTCCAATCCAATAGCCATTCACAAACACTTGTAAAAAGGCTTTTCTTCCAACTAAACTCACCTCACAAAGTTGTTTAGTTCAATTCTGCCCCTCATGAACTCTCACGAAGGTTTTCGATCCAATAGTCTCTCATAAAATTTTATGGAGGTTTCAAAAAAAATACATCTAAAAAACAGAAGGAAAGAAAATTTGGATTTTGGGGTTTGGATCACACAACAACTAACTAAAGATTTTCTTCTTCTTCTTCCTTCGGGAGGCCGACATCAAATTAGCGGAAGCTAGGTCTTAGAATCTTAAACCTGCTCAGATGCCATGTTAAATTTATGCGGTAAATTCGGCCTCTCCAATCTCATTCACAATGTACGTATATATAGTTTACAAAGAGTCCTACACTAACTAGGAAAACCTTTCCTACCATAACTAGAATATAAGCCTAATTAGGCCAAAGAATAAACTATACAAATATTCCTATAAACACTAAATATAATATTTCTATGTAGACTAATTAGGCTTCAACACTTCCTTTTATTGGATTGGAGTTTAAGTTCATTAGTTTCGATCAATTGGTTGAATTAGACAATTGTTGGATGAATTTTGAATTTTTTTTGTTGGATGTATAAAAATTTACGTGTTTTAATTAGATCTTGTTGGATGAATGGATAATCATTTTAATCATCTCGGAGAATAAACTCGTTAACTCCAACACAATTCCGTTAACATGCACATTAATGTGCATACACATTCACTCTAGATTTAATCTAATTGTTCAAAATTTATCTAATAAAATTTAAAATAAAAACCCTAGACACTAAAAACTAACCCCTAGACCCTAAATCATCGACCCTAGATACTAACATATGTGATGTATCATCGAATTATAAGTCCGGAGTACCACGTCATATAGAGTCGATGATTTAGGTCAATGATTTAGAGTCGATGATCTAGGATCGATGATTTAGGGTCTAAGGTTTTTATTTTAAATTTTATTAGATAAATTTTGGACCATTAGATTAATCCTAGGGTGAATGTGTATGCACATTAATGTGCTTGTCCAACAAACTCATACAAACAGCTTATATAGCTGAAAAATTAAAACAATAAAACGACACCGTTTAGCAAAAACAAACCAGTCTCAACAGCTAAGCCCAGTAACATACAAAGCCCATGAACATAATAGACCCAACAACTATAATATCTAACAAATTATGAATTTATTGATTGAATGCGTGCTTAATTGATTATATTTTTATTTATATAAAAATAAAAAGATATTTATTATATATATCTTATTAATAATATTAGCCGATTCGATGATTACGGGTTAAGATGTTGAATCAACGGAGCCTTCACTACCCTTTTGTGATGCAGAATCGCCTCGGTTTTTAAGACATTGTGAGTACACTGTAAAGAAGGTTATGCGACTGCCTTAGCAATGAATGGATATTCTATCGATTGGGTTTCATTGTGGAGTTAATCTCAATTACATGGGCTCCATTTGTGCTTCAATTTTGATCCGATTCGATTTTTATCACTTTGTCTCTGAAAGTAGTAGAATCAAGAATCATGAAATGAAGCCCATGATCTGGCCCAATGAGGACTCAAATCAAGTTCTCTTCTGATCCTGTTGGATCATTGTTTTTGTTTCCTTCCTTCTTGCATTACTCCAAAAAATTACCAACATATTTACTAAGAGATGTAAATTATAATCAAGAAGAATGATCTGTTTGTGACAATATAACTCTTTTTTTCTTTGATGGAAGACAATATAACTCTTAATTAACGTTCTTTTAAAAAAAAAAAAAAAAAACTCTTAATTAAGGTGCAATAAAAAAAAGCTTCAAGTAAAGTTGACAAGAAGGTCAAAATTAGACTGCTGGCCCAAATCCTTGCATAACAGCCCAATCATCTGATCTTGCGCAGTATGTATTATTATAATAAAATGAAATTATGAGGCCATTCATCCAAGTTGCTATTTTGATTTTAATTTAAAGCTTTGTATTTTAGTTTGTTTTCTAGCACAAAAATAAATAAATTATATCACATAAATAGCCAAAGGATTATATCAACAAAAAAAATAAAATTATGTAACTGTGTAAAGAATTGAGTAATATGTTTTATTATCGTCAATTTTTCAATTCGAGACTTATTTTAGGTTGATCATTTCCGAAATAAAGTTTTTTGCTTGGGACTCAAACCCGAGATATGGTTTAAACAATTTAAAGTTCAATGCTTAAGTAAGCTTTAATTAGTAACACTAGCATTAAAATTTAAACAGTAAACTAGTACAACAATTGTTTTGGCTATAAATGAATACATAATATTTGAATTTATATCTTAAAGAAACATACATCCAAACATGAAATATTTTCCATCAATAACAAGACTAGCTAAGTATTATAAAATTCTTATCAGAGATATTTCATTTTTCTCAAGTTCAGAATTAGAAAGTTTGTCATGTCCTCACCTAAATTTTCTTTCCAAAAATATTGTCGTCACTATTTAACATATAACCATAGAATTTTATTTTATTTTTAAAATAAATAAAATTTATTTTTGTATATCTCTATTTTTACACGGGTTAGTAGCTTATAAAATTGGTTCAAATGACAATGCACTAACTTTTTATCTAAAAGGTTTAAAGTTGAAAACTTCGTTTCGTCAAAATTTAACTCTTATTTATTGACCTTTTGCATTTATATAAATTTTTTGCTAACACTAAAAAATAGCATAGTGATCTGTGATTTATAAAACTGAGAATTAATTATCCTCTAAGAATTAACTACAGCCAATAGAAGAAATGTCGACGTAAAAAATCCATAATTTCATAAAGAAAATTGCACATAAATTAAATATCTATTAAACGCTAAAATAAATATCTGGGAGTTTTCAGGTCTCGTGTACGACTATTCTACAACGACGTTAGCCAAAAAGGGGGCAAATTAGGCAAATACAAAATTATCTAAGGGCAGGACAGGAATTCAAGATACAAATTACTATTAGTCATTGACCCACAGATATGGCGGTGGACCTTACCCAACTTATATCCTCATCATCACGCCACGTGTAATGTATATAGGATCTAACGGTGCATAGCCGCCATTGAGATAGACAATCAGAAGGAAGCGGTAGTTTTAGCCAGTTTGGTGAAAGGGAAGGTCCAAGAAGGTTGATGGGTCAATTTATATATCACCCCATCAACTTATATAACATTGAGATATGATCCAAAATTGTTTATCATGGAAATTTATTTCTTACTTGTAAACTCATAAAACTTTCCATAGCATTTCCATACAAGATTAGTTTAACCTTTATTTGACAAAAGAAAATTTAAACAGACTTAATTTTGATGTTAATTGACTGTCAATCTAATATTTTAAATAAGTTAATTGATAAATTGAATTAATTTGTACATTTTGAGAGAGCCTTTGTAATCGTGTCAATAAATATTTTAAAGACAATTGAGAATATAGCTAAATAATAAGTCCAAAATACCATAAATCAATATGTTCAAAACAAGACATAAACTTCTTCAATTTTGCTTTTGCTAACATAAGAATCAATTATCAACATAAATACTTCAAAGAACCTCAATAATCTTAAAAATATAGAATTTCAAAAGTAAATAATGTTCCCATGAACTTTTATTATTTTAGAAATTGAGCATCTAATTATTTCATTTTTCATACTTTGAGCTTTGAACCATCAATAAGTGAAAATGAAGGGTCCATAAGTGTAATTGGGTGAGGTAGATGGGAGGAGTAAACGATAGGAATAGGACTAAAATGGAAATATAAAAATGAAAAAAAAGAACAAGGGTAAAGAAATGAAGAGCGTTCTACCATTATAAACCACATCTATATATCTACATCCTTCCTTCTCGGCCGACCATTAAAGAGAAGGGTCTCTCATCTTCTCCATTCCACAGGGGGAACTCCATTTACGAACACCCTTTTGTTTCCTCTCTTCCATTTTCTACTTTCTTTCTTCATATCTTATCTAGGTCAGTTTTTCTTATCCTCATCTAGGGTTTTGACCTCATTTCCTAATTGCTAAATTTGGGGTTTTATTCATTGATTTTACTTCCAATCTTCATGTCCTATCTGTTTGCTAACTGGGTTATCCCTTTTGTGTTCTATGTTAGTCTAGCTGTTTTGTTATTGCTAGATTCTGTCTCATGGTTATTAATTATGATTTTGTGATTAAGAATGGATTAGTTGGTCTCTTATGCTGATTAACTTCAATTAAGCTGGGTTTATTAGTGAATTTCAAGTTTCTGGAACTCATTTAGCTAGGGGGGTTATGATATCTGAGTGCCTGAAAATTAACGAAGAAATGCTTAGTTTTTTGGTGTTTGGAGCTGTTTGTTGGGTCAAATATTATTAATTTGTGTTGTATATTGTTTATGATAAGGTTCTTGTGAGGTATGCTCATCTCTAGTATTTGTGAAGTCGTTTGACTGTGAAGAATATACCGATCAGATAAGATTGTGAATTGACAGAAAGTGATAATTTATGATAAATCCTGATTGTCATCGTTGAAGAGTTTTGATCTTCTCATTAATATAAATTTTTTTTTGGGCAAAGACCATTTCTTGCTTTTGTAATGATGCCATTGCTGAAAAAGTCAAAGAGTTGAGTTTATATTTTGCTACACCTTTCTGTAGTGCTCTTTTCTTTGTAATTGGAACTGGTGGTTTGTACTTTCTTATTTTAGCAATCAAATTGTGATTTTCAATGTAGGTCAATTTGGCATTACATGGCGAGGCTTTTTCTTCATTCAACTAATATTCCGGCATTAGCTCATGGGCGGAGGAATGGCCAATCTCGAGAATTGGAAACTTCTAGAAGGACTGCTGCTAAGATGATGTGTAGTTTGCATCCAATCACATCGACTTTGAGAGGGTTCTCAGGTCTGCGAAGTGCAAACTGCTTAGATTTGCTGTTAAGTTCACGGCAAGATTTCCATTCCAGGGTTGCATTCTCTATGTCACGTAGGCAACAGAGGGCTAAGAGATTCGTAGCTAGGGCTATGTTTGAACGCTTCACAGAAAAGGCAATTAAAGTAATTATGCTTGCTCAAGAAGAAGCAAGGCGACTTGGTCATAACTTTGTTGGCACAGAGCAGATTCTGTTGGGTCTTATTGGTGAAGGAACTGGAATTGCTGCAAAGGTTCTTAAGTCCATGGGAATCAATCTTAAGGATGCACGCGTTGAAGTGGAGAAGATTATAGGGAGAGGTAGTGGTTTTGTTGCCGTAGAGATTCCATTTACTCCTCGCGCGAAGCGTGTGTTGGAACTCTCATTGGAGGAAGCCCGACAACTTGGTACAGTTCTTTTCTTCGCTTCTCTTTGTCTGACCTGGCCTTTAAACTGTCTGCTTTTCTTTTGCATCACAAAGTAGGATTTCAGCAATAGTATACTCTTTGCCTGTTAGTTGAAAGTGTTTCAAGGTTTCATGTGAACAAAAATGTAAAAGGGTTAGTAATAGCAGCTCAAATGAAATCATATTTTTCGTCAAAGTACATGCATTATAGTTACAAAAAAATATAGCCTTATAATGTGATTCTCATGGCAATAATTTTTGGTTTGAAATAATTTTTTTCTTCAACCCTATGTTCTTGTTTGTGCATTTCTTGCTGAGTTAATACTTGGTTGAATCTCGGCCATCAAGGACATGTTTTCAATCTGTTCTGTTAGTTGTTACAGTTAATATATGGACTGGTAGAACTTCAATTAAAGGTGTGTTTGTGAGATTATATATATATATACACCTATGCATCTACTTATAGTCTTCTTTTCTAGGCTGTTTACCATAATGGAGAATCTAACTTCTTCCCATGAATCTTTCAGGTCACAACTATATTGGATCTGAGCATTTGCTTCTTGGGTTGCTACGTGAAGGTGAAGGTGTAGCAGCCCGTGTTCTTGAGAATTTAGGTGCTGATCCTAGCAACATCCGCACACAGGTAACTGGTGTACTCATTGACTAGGATAATTCATAATCCTTGTTTTATCCTCCATATTATAATTCCGCAATAATTGAGAATAATTGGTTGTGTTAATCAGGTTATTAGGATGGTGGGTGAAAGTACAGAAAATATCCCTGCTCCTGTTGGTCCAGGTGGTAGCAATAATAAGATGCCTACACTTGAAGAGTATGGAACAAATTTGACCAAATTAGCGGAGGAGGTGAGCAATTGTTGGGGATTTCCTAACTAAACTGTCCCATACTATGATCTAAATTCTACGTTTGCACTATATTGGAGGTGAGCAAATGGTTTAAATTGAATTTCGTTCTTTCAGGGTAAGTTGGATCCAGTTGTTGGAAGACAACCACAGATAGAACGTGTCATCCAGATCTTGGGCCGAAGAACTAAAAACAATCCCTGTCTTATTGGAGAACCCGGGGTAGGGAAAACAGCAATTGCAGAAGGTCTTGCTCAACGCATAGCTACCGGTGATGTTCCTGAAACTATTGAGCGAAAGAAGGTGAATATTTACTTACTTCATTGCAAAGCATTGTTGTGTTGCTTTACTATTTTCACACTAATCAATTATTTTTCTATCATCTTCCAAAATTATTTTTTTGTGGGATCTGGGAGATCAGAAGACACATTTGGGTGGATATAGTTGCTTGAGTTTCTGTGTTAAAAGTTCAATGTGGGCGATTATTGTTCTTATCCCTTTAACCTTTTTAGAATGATTATTCAGAACATTCATATTCTAGTATCTTTTTATGCATATTTGTCCGTAATACAGGTGATTACTTTGGATATGGGTCTTCTAGTTGCTGGGACCAAGTATCGAGGAGAGTTTGAAGAACGATTAAAGAAGCTTATGGAAGAAATCAAACAGAGTGATGAAATTATTCTTTTTATTGATGAGGTCCATACCTTAATTGGAGCTGGAGCAGCAGAAGGTGCAATTGATGCTGCTAACATCTTGAAACCAGCTCTTGCAAGAGGTGAATTGCAGGTAAGTTTCACGCTTGTGCTTTCTTATAGTTTGGATTTGAACTTGGGAATTTTTTTTTTCTGTTGCTATATTACCTAGAGTAGCCGGTTAGCTCATTCTTCCTTGGACACTTGCCACCATATGCATGCTTACAAATATGTGCGCTCAAGTTGGCTTCTTGGCTGTTGCTGTTTCTACTCAGAATTTTTTAAAGCAATCCATTTGTATCTTAACTTCTGCAGTGTATTGGAGCCACTACACTGGATGAGTACAGAAAGCACATTGAGAAGGATCCTGCTTTAGAAAGACGATTCCAGCCAGTTAAAGTTCCTGAGCCAACGGTTGATGAAACAATTCAGATTCTGAAAGGGCTTCGTGAACGTTATGAGATCCACCACAAGCTCCGTTACACAGATGATTCACTAGTAGCTGCTGCACAGTTGTCATATCAGTACATCAGGTGTGTCATACGTTTTGTTTTTGTCAATCACTCTGTACTTGAATCTTGTATTTCCTAGAAGGGCTCTACTTTATAACCTTGCTCCTCTACCTTGAAGATTTTCTCTCATGCATGTATGACATGTTTGAAATGATACATTTTGTCTTTTTTCATAATCTGGTTATTTTGTTGTCTTTAGTGATCGCTTTCTGCCTGACAAGGCAATAGACTTGATAGATGAAGCTGGTTCTCGGGTTCGCCTTCGTCATGCTCAGGTACGAGTTCTTTACACTTAATTTATCTAATTACCCCAATCTTTCTTTTATGCAAGATCCTTATTGGTCAATGTGTTATACAGGTCCCAGAGGAAGCTAGGGAGCTCGAGAAAGAGGTTAGACAGATAATAAAGGAGAAGGATGAAGCTGTCCGCGGCCAAGACTTCGAAAAGGTAGAGTTTTTTTTTTTTTTATGTTGTGTTGTTTATGTATCCTCTTGGACTTCAATATGTATGTCTATGAAGAAAGGGTGTACATGGGTAAAAATTGTGAATTTGTCTGAGATTCTGAAGATTTGAAGCACAATTTGTTAAAATAATTGGAATTGCAGAAGTACTTAATTCCTAAAATTTCAATTCCTTATGTGGGTTTATCAAGCAAATTTACAATGTGTTAAATCCTGAACAGGCTGGGGAATTACGTGATCGTGAAATGGATCTAAGGGCACAGATCACTGCTATCGTGGAAAAAGGCAAGGAGATGAGCAAGGCTGAGTCAGAGGCAGCGGATGAAGGCCCTATGGTCCATGAATCAGACATTCAGCACATTGTCTCTTCTTGGACTGGCATTCCTGTTGAGAAAGTATCCACTGATGAGTCTGATCGCCTCCTGAAGATGGAAGACACCTTGCACAAAAGAGTTATTGGTCAGGATGAAGCTGTTAAAGCAATTAGTCGTGCTATTCGACGTGCCCGTGTTGGACTTAAGAATCCAAACCGTCCAATTGCCAGCTTCATATTTTCTGGGCCAACTGGTGTTGGGAAGTCTGAACTGGCAAAGGCACTTGCTGCCTACTACTTTGGTTCAGAAGAAGCCATGATCAGACTTGATATGAGTGAGTTCATGGAAAGACACACTGTTTCGAAGTTAATTGGTTCACCACCGGGTTATGTTGGGTATACTGAGGGAGGTCAGTTGACAGAAGCTGTTCGGCGTCGGCCATACACTGTAGTGCTCTTTGATGAGATTGAGAAGGCCCATCCTGATGTCTTCAACATGATGCTTCAAATTCTCGAAGATGGACGGTTGACGGACAGCAAGGGTAGAACAGTAGACTTCAAGAATACACTTTTGATTATGACTTCAAATGTTGGAAGCAGTGTCATTGAAAAGGGAGGACGAAGAATAGGATTCGACCTTGATTACGATGAGAAGGATAGCAGTTATACCCGTATCAAGAGCTTGGTCACAGAGGAGTTGAAGCAATACTTTAGGCCAGAATTCTTAAATAGGTTGGATGAGATGATTGTGTTCCGTCAGCTCAATAGGGCGGAGGTTAAGGATATAGCTGATATAATGTTGAAGGAAGTATTTGACCGGCTAAAGAACAAAGAAATAGAGCTTCAAGTGACAGAGAGATTTAGAGAAAGGGTGGTTGAGGAAGGTTATAACCCAAGTTACGGAGCGAGGCCATTGAGAAGAGCCATTATGAGACTGCTGGAGGACAGCATGGCAGAGAAAATGCTTGCTGGGGAGATCAAAGAGGGCGACTCTGTGATTGTTGACGTTGATTCTAGTGGTAATGTTATTGTGCTCAATGGAAGCAGTGGATCTCCCGAGGCAATGCCAGATGTGTTGTCTATTGTGTAGGCCCAAGCCTTCATATTCACCAATCCTTGTTTGCTTCTTGCTCGTATTGCATTGTTTTTAACATATGAATTGGCAATGTAGCAGTAGTCTATTTTGTTAAAATGACTACGTGGTCGTGGTGTCGGCAAACTGGAGCCTTTTGATTTTAATTCTGGCTTAGGCCTGGGGCTTGATGGAAATGTAATCATAATCACTAGTAGCATTGATGGATACATGGGAAATAGTGGAACTTTGGTCTTTAGATTGGCTTTTTATAATAATAGCAGATGTAGAATTTACTTGTTCATTTACTGAGCAATTGTGTGTTATTATTGTTCTTTTCTATTCCATACTACTCAGAAAAGTGTCCAGAATACCTTGAGGTTATAATTTGTTTGTCTGCTATCAAAATAATTATCTTCCAGTTGTGAAATTGAATCAAACTGCAGATAATGTACTATTTCACCCTTGTTATCTTTCATTTCCATCTTTTATGAGTGAAAAGAAGTAATTGGAGTTGCTTTCAGTCTGTCTAGTATTTGGTGCGATGGTTTTTTTTTCTACTGCTTTCTGATTCACAAAAGGAGGCTTTGATTCTCCTTTGGGGGGGATTGTTATCTACTGCTTTCTGATTCCCAAAGGAGGCTTTGATTCTCCTTTGGGGGGGATTTGGAGATGTGGTAACAATCGGTACGGAAGCAAAGTAGACTCATCAAGGCAGTTTACGATTATCATGTGTCAATCAGATATTAATCTTGCTGTTTATTTCCCTTATCTATTGTCTGTTTAGTCTCGTAATGCATTACTAATTTGTTTCACAAAAATATAAAAAAGTAGTGTTACTTGGGACGGATAAAACAAACTGACTGACGTGTAAACAGTTCAATTTGATTCATTCAAAATTTTCAGTTCATGTACATGGAGTAGAAATCAACCAATCGACTGACCTTTTTCAACAAGAACTCCTATATTATCTGCTGAAAGACAAGCAAAACTTTACCAATTGTTTGCCTTTCAAGCGGGATGAACATGAAATTGGTATACCAGTAATGTGCACTATTAACCCGGGAGTCGACTGCACTAGAATACAGTCGAGGCTGCTTGACTTGATGCTGAACGGGAATGAATGCTCTCACCTTCCAACCATCTGCACGGGCATCTTCTCAGGGCGCGCTTTTACTCATCCATGACCGAAGGAGATTGTATAGGGCTGACACTCCCGCTCCGTGTCATTTTTATAGCATCCAAAGCTTTTTGTATCTCCATAGTCATCGCACTGTCCACGCTCCCTGATGATAGTCTCTTGTGAGATTTTTGTAAATGAAGCTTGAGAGAGCTGCTACTTAGACCAGCATTCTTTCCACAGATGGGACAAACCTTCATTGTTGGCTTCCGATGATGCCACTCCATTGATGCCTTCCCATGCAATCTCCGGTCCAGAGCCAATAAAATTCTTGCAAATCCGTCATTGGGCTGAGCTCGTCGATGAACTCGTCTTAGGGTATTCCATGCTTCTAACAGAGTCATGTTCCTGCAGCCACCCGAAAAATTAATGTAGAGAAAAACTGGCTGATTATTCCCTATTAGCTAGCTATTAGGTTTCGCTTACTTCCTGAGCATCAAGTAAGCCAGAACTAGTGTGGCGCTTCTACTTTTCCCTTCAAAGCAGTGAACTAGAACCTTCCCGTTTGCCGCTTCAACATGATCAATGTAATCACAAGCTTCCACAAAGATGCTGCTGATATCTGAGTCTTCATTGTCATATATCTGGAAACAGTATCACAAATTGTTTCAGTAACAAAGCAGTGGATTTTCATTTTTCGGTGATCAACACAACATTATTATCAATAGTAGATTCTGAAAACTCTTTTACTTGTTTAATTTATTCATTTGCTTATGAAAAGTGAATTAGGATGCAGAATCAATTAAATTCATAAGGAATGCATAAGATTGTGCGTCAAAATCCAAGCTAAAATTGAGAAGGGAAAAAAGAATCTCACAGAATAATTTTTGTACTGAAATAGTTCAGGGTACTGAGAATCTGACTGTCCAATTTCATTGGCACACAAACATAATATATGAGTAATTCCTACGTGCTGCAAGGTATAAATTGATCTAGCAGCTAGGGCCCCACCGATAAATAGATTACTCGTGACTGCTGATGGTTTCTCCGTGTTTGCAGCATCAGAGATCAATGATATTCTCTCAAGAATGTGTTCTAGTCTCATCTGCAAGATATAATAGCCATATAAAGATAATATCAGACCTCGTTACAAGGAAAGCAATTGAAAGTGCTCTTTTTTAGTACCTTTAACTCATAAGCATCTACAACTGAGTTATTATCACTGCCTTCAAAAAATCCTGTAATAAAATTATTATCCTGACACAGTTTGATAGCATCATTTCTCAGCATCTCATTCCACTGTTCCAATTCTTTATTTGATTCTGTATCAACCTTGGCAAATTTATGGATGTCACGAAGCTTCGAAGTCAATCGGAGATCGCCTGTCTTGGACAACTTTCCTGACCAGCTTTCTTTGGACATGGGAGAACGGGAGTCGGAGCTTTCTTTATTTCCGGAAGACGAGGATCTTGGTACTGTTCTTGGCAATTCTGAATCACTAAAATCTGGATGATTATCGTTCAGGAACTTATCTTTACTAGGTGGAGAAGGACAATGATGACCCCCATGTAAAGGTGTCTCAGGAACCATGATATCCTCTTTGTCAGAGTCCCCACAAGTTTTATTAGAAATGTTCAGAAATGCTCGCAACAAGTTATCAAGCTTCTGGTGAAGCGTTAAAAGAAAAATATGGAAACTTTGAAGATCCCTAAGAGCAGCACGGAACCCATTACGAAACTGATGAACTACTGAAGTAATTTCTGTTGCTTGTACACCGTTTCCATTAGCATCTTCTAAAGGAGGAGATCCTAATCTCCCTCCTGTTATGTCATATAACAAATTAGAGGAGTAACCATAGTTGTTAACAAGTAACTCCACCAATTTAGGGTAATTTGCCTGGTCATTTGCACGTTTTCCGGCAGGAGGCCGACGAGGAACACCAGAATCAATGGCTACTATTTGAAAGTTGAGGAGTTCAGAGAAGACCGAGTCATCTGATGTTTGACTTCCTATGCTCTTGCAACTAGATTTTGGAGATTCTGCAACATCGGAAGGATCAGAGACCTGGGATATAAGAGCTGGCTCCTGAGAGTTCAATTTACCACCAACTGAAGTTGATCTTCTTTCTTTTTGGAGAGCTCTGATCATCCTTGGTCTATATAGTTTAATTGCAGAATCAAAGGCACTTTCCAATACATTTAAGTTTCCAGAGATCATTTTATCAGCCAATAACAAATTAGCTGGATTTCCACGCCATCTGAGTTGCCGGCAAGGCAATCTATCCTCATTTCTTATGACAAGGTCCAACAATAAGACCCTGCCAAGAGCTGCAGCAGTTTTCTCAGCAGTTTCTTTTTCAAATGCATTTGAGCTTTCCAATAAAGGAGATCCATGAACATAACTGCACGAAGCCAGAAAGTTGTGGTTGAGGAATTATACCCTGGATACAGAAATTTTAGAACTCACAAACTAGGTTTTGCTTTCACCTCATCAGAAGAAGGCACCGGCTAAGATCAAGAGCTTCTAGAAGTTCTGAACACGTAACTTCACCAACTTCATCTCCCTCGGAAGTTGCTGTAGCTCTTGCTCTTTCTGCAGCCTCCTTAATCTGGAGCCACTCTGAACTGCAATTGTGAATTACTCTAGCCTGCAACGATCAAACAAAATAACAATAATTAAGAAATTAATGAATCCAATCATGAAATCTTGTTTAAGTGATGATGACAAATGATGTAACTAGTCAAACTACCAAGGTTCAGCAATATAACCTGTGGAGTTTGGACTCCTAACCACTTAGCAAATTCATAGCCAAGGCGTTCAGATTGCGTGGCCATCCTCGAAGATGAAAATTTTATGACAGCGGCTGCTTCTTTAGGAATGGCATCATGGTCTGCAGACTGATTGAATATTCCAAAGAAGACAACTCCCCCAGAATTTACAGTTACCTAATTACACAAAACAGAATAATATTTGGCATAGTTAATAAGATGAGAAGCAAAGATGCGCACGTTCGCTAAAATTCTTCGCTGCAGAGGGAACAGACATCACTTTTTTTTTGACAAAAATATAGGGACGAACACTGCATCAGCTTGAAATATTCTATTGCTAAAAACAACTCTAAGGTCTTCGTTTGGAAATAAACAGATGATTCATCTTGAGTTCTTTATCATGTAAACCCAACAGGATAGATTCTTGCCAGACAATTCAAAGTTAGACCAGTCCATTTCAGTGATATGGATATTGTAGGTGCTGTATGGCATGACATAAACATAGGAACAAACTTAGTTGAAGTTCGTTTATCCGTGTATAAAGCCTTTTCTATTTATTATTCCACTCAACTTCAAAGAACTATGAAGCTCAATACTCAACAAATGCTGAATAAGATGGCATACCTCGAGTGCTTGTGATTTATTCATTTCATCCTCAGAATGTTCAGTGCTGCTACTATGCTCATTGTGGTGAAGTGAAGAGAGCATGTCCCAAGAAAAAGAGCTCGACTCGATGTCCAAAACAGCAGCTTTGCCAAGCCTTTCTAACAAATTAATCTCAGGAGCTTGTTCATTCGGTAGATCACTCTTCGCATCAACAAAAGATTCTCCTGCACTGGGTCAAACCTTAATGTCTAATTAGTCTAATCATATGACATTAATGCTTAATTTTAACGTGTAATCAATCTCTAACGTATAGCAAGAGAAGGAGTGAATACCCAGAGGTCATAGTGTCAAGCCCGTGAGGGCGACGAGGGAATCCAGAGGCGCGAATTTTACCGCTTCTCTTACGAACTAACTCAAGCCATTGGGAAAACCGATATGCAGAACCAGCGGTTATATCTCCCAACATATACAATACCTACATTATGAAAATCAATCACATTTCCAATCAAAAAAACCAATTCATCAACAATGAAAACCAAAATGTTTGATAAAAAACAAGGTTACCCGAGAAGTAACAGTGAGAGGCGAAGGGTGATCAGGCTCGTCGGATCCCAAATCAAGTTCCCTGTCCTCTTCTGTATCCTGCAATTCACACATAAAAAACTAAAAATGAGAACTTTAAGATGTGGGGATGATGAATTGAGATGGTAGATCCTGAAATACGATTGGAAAATGAAAGGGTTGTTATATACCTGAGAGGGAAGAGCGGTAGTGATGATGGGAACAGGGGGTTTGGGGTCAGGGTTATCTTTAGGAGGATGATCTATAGACATTATAAGGGATATGAAATTCAAAGAAAAAAAGATGGTAGCTTTTTCTTGATTTTGATTAAAAAAGCAAAGCTCCCGCCTTTTCAGGTGGGGTTCAGAAAATTTAACTATAAAAGAGTTCAATTTAGAAAGGGCATATCATTTGGGGTTTCTTCTATTATGCAATCATCATGCCTCTAAATTTCCTCCATTGGTGGGTGGTATTTTGCAGCTCATGCTTGCTTAACAATGGGGCCAGGAGGAAAAAGATAAAAAGAAACAAGCTTTTATGGTCGGTGATGAGCTATTATATTCTAGTATTATATTAAGGACATGTGGTATGGTATGGTATGGCATGGTATGGTATGGTGCATGTTGTTCTGACAATCATGTTCATACATACCAAGTCATCTTTCAGGATAGGAGCTTCGGTTAGATATCACAAGGTTGTGAATTTGATGGTCTTTTGCAAAAATTTCTGAAATTGCAGTCTCATTTGTAGCCATTTTAAGGGGTTGGAATATGTATGTATGTATGTATGTATGTATGTATGTATTCTACCAATTAATGCAAAATGAAGATGCTTTTTTATCAAATCTAATTTTCTAGATGATCTAGTTTATTACGAGGATTGCCTGAAAATTACATGCTATCCTACTCATGATGGACTAAATTTGGATATATATAGATGGGCTATTATTTGAGATGTACTTATTAGGATATGACTTTTTTAAGCATAAGCTCAACTAGATCAAAGCCTGCCTAAAGTAACAGTTGGTTTGACATGGCCTACCCTAAGGATTTTTTTGGCAAAAACCCCCATGCTCAGCCCGAATTCAGCAGCCCAACCCATAAAAATGTGTGCAATTTGTGAATCACATCTAGCATTCTTAACAAAGACACCATTATTTCATTGCATTGCAACTTGTTTTAGATTAGAGATTAATATAAAAAATGTCGTTAGGTCTTAATAACTATCAACTTAACTTAAGCTTTTAGTTCAAACGGTTCATTGATACGGTTCATTGATATACTACGAGAGCGGTTCATTGATATATCCATTATATGAATTTCTTAGTCATTGGCTTAATTATTTTCCTTGTATGCAGGTGAAATGTTCACTATCAATTCCAGTCCGGTAACAAAACTTGTTTTTCCAATTACAATAACAAAATCACATTCACAGATGATGAATACATTTTTCTTTCTTTCAACAACCAAAAAATGCTCTAATGACTTCCATGACATCAAACATATATATGTACACACAAATCACAATCACCCAACTGATCAGAAAACCCGAGGAAGATGTTTGGCTTCCAGAAATGATTTAAACAATATGAGAGATCGCTCAGGCTGCGAGTAGGGAACCTCATGAGCTGCACCTCTAATTGTAGCAAATGTCAAAATGTTCCCATAAACTTGAGTCCATCCACCAACCTAAAATACAGTATAAAGGTTAAACAAGTCTTTCTAAAGTCGTCCGAGACCATTGAATCACGCTGGCGTGGCATGATGTCAATGGTCACGGACCATTCTAGACTTTTTCCTTAAACAGATATTATGTTACCTGTTTTCCTGCAAACCAAGCTCTATAGGGCTCGGTTGTATTGAGCTCTAATTCCCTTGCCAGTTTATGGATAAGGGTCCGGCTACCGATCAATGGAACTACAGAATCTTGATCTCCACTGCAAATTTCCATGTTTTATTAGTAGCTAATTTACTACAGTAAGTAATCTCAATTTACGGGTCCTAAAGCTTTATTTTACCTGTAAACCAACACCGGAATTCCAGCCTTGATAAGTGATCCAACGATGGAGATTGTGGGTATCTCTAAGTCCAGCAACTCATAATCCAGAATACTGTTACATACAAAAATAAGAAAAAGTAAGCTTAACATCAAGGACCCGAAAATAAAGTACAGGTTACTCGGGATATTTTTTATCATTTACGTTTTGTCTCCTAAACCATAAGTCATAATTTGGTCTTTAGTTAGATGGAGTGTTTCAGCAACTGAAATGATAAGAAAGCAGATATAACATTTTATAATAAAGAGCACTTTGAAGTATATCTTTCATCCAACATTATTAAACAAGTTATAAAGCATAAAGTAAGAATGGCTGATAAAATTAATCTATTATAATAGAATTTCATGATTTGTTCTTGTTTGAGGCAAACGCCTTTTTAATCATGAGAAGGTTAGAAATTAAGCAATATGTTAGTTAGCATTATCCCATTATGACTTTTAAAGAAAAAAGAGAGTCTCAACAAAGAAGAAATCATTACTTGCTACAAACTTCCCATTTGTCAACTCCAACAAGCCTAGCATGCATAGCCTTTTGCACATCTTTCCGGTTCAAATAATTCGTGGTCTTGTCATCCAAGCATACATCGATCCGTTCCGATACTTGCTGAAAAATAAGAGTTAATGAGCGGAAAATTCTTTTACATAGATGTCAATTTGTGTTGCAGGGAGACAAACCTAACCTGTGGTCTTAAAACCTTTGATTGCGCGAGAACGGATGAAAGACAAACATCAAGTGTAACATCATATTTGTCCACGAAACGACTAGTTTCGGTGTTAACTAAGCTCATAACGTTCAAACAAGTAGTTGAAACAGAGTCTCTATAATATTCACTAACATATCTTGAATAATTACATGCACCAGTGAACATTTTATAGGTTGAATCTGATATCAACCCGTGAGACCATAAGTATTCGGCTCTTGAATTGAGGTCTGTAGCGAATTCCAAAACCGGATTCCCCATCTGCATACCGGAAATGTATTGTAGTCAACTAAAGGTTGAAGCTTTACCTGGACTTATAATATAGATGAAGAATGGAATGTTACTTACTGCAATGCCTTTAAGGTGAAACAAGTTTTCTTTTTTGTTAATTTCAACCATAAGTCTTGCAAGTTGAGGAATGTAGTGACCTACATTAATGAAATATAAATAATAGAATAACTTGTTATGTATATAAGAACTACATGATAAAAAAAAAAAGGAAAATGAAATGTGAAAAATATGATGTACCTGCATAACTCTCCCCTGTTATAAAGAAGTCCCTATCTCTATATTGAGGGAACTTCTTAAACCATCTTTGCAAGAATACAATATTGTCCCTGGCTTAAGAAACAAAACCCAACATTGGATCAAGAACTCTACCAATTTGATCAAGAACTCCACAAGGATTTTATTTGAAGTTTGCCAAATAAGCAAAAAAGGGTCTTTAGAGACCCAAAATTGACCAGTTCAGAAAGCCAAACAGTAAAAACGTAGTGTTTGGAAAATATTACAAGTTTGGATGTAGAGAATATGGATTATGATGACAGTTCACCATGAAAAGATCATATATGATGACAAATAATTGCTTCCAACCACTTAAAATTCCCAAAATTAATCATCTGTTTTAAGGAAATATAGTAACATGAGAGGGGACAAAATACTGTTTCATCTCTAACTTAATGAAAAAGATTATGGTTTTAATTCTACTTTCACAAGCTGAAAACTTTAGCTTTTTTTGGGTTCTTGAAATGATTTGAAGAGAAAAAGAAGGTTCTAAATTTGATGGGTGATACTGATAAAGTACAGAAATTTTAGAATACGCCTAGCATATCACACATGATCTGCTCGCCAAGTGTATAGTAAAATCTATAGTGATAAGTAAATAATACCTGTTGCTTCATCATTCACAGCCACATAGGAGGAGGTATCAGTGGCATAAGAGAACCCCACCCCAACTGGTGTCTCCAAATATAACATATTTGCTTCTGCAATTTTTACAATTATACACACATAAATTTCTCATTTTTACAACTTAACTTATATAATATATCCAACCAAATAAAAAGAATTTGAAATTTTAAAAATGATACCTCTGTTCCAGCTATACTCATTTCTAACCAATACTTTCCCATTTGGTCTAAAAGGTCCATTTTCAGAGAATGCTCCTACACCCAGGGAAGAGCACCCTGGACCTGTTTGAAAATTCACCCATTTTTTAGTCAAAGATTGAAACTTTGTTGAGTAAATTTACAAAACAAAACAAGGAATGTGAAAAATGTAAACCTCCATTTAACCAGAGAACCAAAGGCTTAGAAATAGGATCAAATTGAGCTTCAACAAAGTAATAAAAAAAAGATCTATGAGTCTTGTCATCTACAGTGACATAGCCTGAATATTGTTGAAACCCCACAAGGGGTTGACCAGGAAGCCTTACAATCTTGTCAAAATGAGATGAAGAAGAAGAAGAAGAAATGCAGATGAAGGCTAGCAGAAACCATGTTTGGAAATGGAAGTACATCACTTTGGAGAAACTAGAAACAAGTGTGAGTGAGTGGAAGACAGGGTGAGGAGTTGGAGCATTAAATAAAAAAAAATAGGAAGGAAGTAAAGGTTTCTATTTAATTATGATTACATAAACTGCTTTTTTGTTGCAGGCCTCAAAATGGTGTTGAAAGAGATGTGACTCTCACAGTTGGGGGGTCTCATGTGGGGCTAAGGGTCAATTACACCCATGGCACTCTTATTCTTGCTACCATTTTCATTATGACTCACCCACTTTAAGCTACATTCTTAAATTTTGCATTTGACTAGTAAAATGTAATGTCCTGTGTTATTATTCATCAACTCAAAATATGAACAATGAAAACTTAGTAAGATAGCCATGCACTTATTCAATATCAAATTGATTACAATGGGAGATTTTCAAAAGTAAAAACGTGTATTGTTTTAAACAAAACTTACTTATGATATCTTTTCCTTAAGTTCCAGAATAAAATTACATGTTACTGAAATGTTGATCTTATCAACAGCAAAAGAGACTAGTTTAAGAGTATGGAGAGTAATAATAAAAGTAATGAAAAAATGTAAGGAGCATAGACATGATTTACCATGGGATTTGGTATAGGTCTGAGTCAGCACAGATGGTTGCCATATCGAAAATGAAAAGACAGAGAATGGAATCTGACTACTTTTGCTTTGCTTTTTATTTTCTTGTAAATTTGTTTGTCTGAGCTCAGGAATTTACAGTTTGTTTTTGTGTATTCTCTTCTCTAATTTTAACTAGTTCCAAAACAACCAGACAAGAAAGACAACTATTCTTTCACAAAATAAATACCTTTTGGTTGGATCATACATTACATACTCCTTCTTTTTACCTGCCTTTCTACTCTTACTTTTTGAATTTCTATTGGTTTCTCATCAAATGTCTTTACTTTTTATTTTTCTCAAACTAAATTACTTATAAAATAAGTCCAATCTTTTGGGTGACTTTTAATATTTGCACTAAGTATTTATTGTATTTTATTTTGTGACATTTTGAGGAAAGACTTATTAAAGAATGTGGAACATCTTGATGGGTTTTTGTATTTCTTTTTGGAGTGGATTGATTGATTTCCACTTTTCATTTGTTTTTTTAAAGTAAGTACATTCTCAAATCTTTCTTGGTTTCTATTTGAAGATTCAGACCATAATAATTATATTCGAGTGCCTATACTTATTTTATTACCTATATATCAAAACGAGATTTTGCTGCCTCTCTAAGAAAGCTTCACATATTTTTGTATATTTTGAAGACACAAGGAAAGGAAATGAATGTTCATTATTTTTCAAATTGAATACAAATTAATCGGAGATTCAAATCTTTTTGAATGGTTTATTAATGAGTTTGATACAATATGTAATCCAAAATTTTAAAGTAGTGGATTAATAATGAGTCACACTAATATATTATTCATTAAATTTTTGTGGAGCAAACTGCCTTATGGCTTATCCGATATTTTATGTTGACATTGTGCATGGTCAGTTGCATCATTTTATGGCTTTACAAGCCACTGGACGGGCAACAATTTCTAATGTCGGCAACAGATACAAGGCTATTAAAATAGCACCGACTCAGTATGAAGAGCATTTGAAGGCTTGTCAATTTTTCGGTTATTGGTAGGGTTTCCCTTGCCAAAAGTGAAATACCGTGACGCCAACAATCTAATCTTAAAGCATGATTAAATAAAGTTTGAGGACATAATATAGGTTCGAAAGTCATCTCCCTTGGCAAAGGATTTCATCGTATCATTATGCCATCTACTGAGACTTTGAATGCAGTAGGAGTCGTGGACCGTTGATTCTAAGACTAAGAATTATTTGTTTCTCGACTTGGAAATATAGGTTTTCATCCCACCACTTATAAGTCTATAACTTGTTAAATTTGGGTACGGTTGCACACTCTTCCTTGGAAATTTTGGGACACAAGAATTCTTGTCCATATTGCTCTAGGAGTGCTGTCTATAACTTCAAATTTTGTTTGATTGATAACTGTATATATTATCGCTATTCATAAACATAGCAAAACGGATATATGAGGCAAGTGGTACTAGAATATTGCACTTTTGCCTTTAACTTAAACACAGTTTTTGCTGTTATGCAACTTTGAGTCATATATGTTGTTTGATTGAGGTTTCAAGAACATGTAATAAAACGGGAACGGTTGAAAGTAAGACCTTGATTAGTTGCATAAATTTCTCGAACAAAATAAAATGGTCCACAAAACATGCCACATGTTTCCCATCATACCTCCTCTATAATACTTTTCTAATGAAAATTTCATCCCCCACTATAGTATACTATTTATTGCCTTAATAAGCCAGCATTTTGTCTACAAATTACCACACTTTCAACTCATGTTTTATTTGTTTTTTTACTTTTCTTAATGAAAGGGTGACTATAATAATTTTGCATACATGTATTTTGTGCATATCAAGACTATTTATTATATCCTCTAATTATAGGTAAAAATGTAGGTAAATGATGTAGGTGCTGAAGATGATTTGATTTTGTTTAGTTTTGAATTATGTCTGACGTGTAATTAAGATAGAAAGTGTATCACTTATAAGTGTTATTTACTAATCTAGACCAATTTTTATAGTAACGTGACGTTTATGAACTAATTTGACTTAACATTACTACACTAGACACGTTCATATTTTAATGGCAAAAATACCCTTCATTCTATAAAACCAGTACTTAAGGTTATCTCTATTTCTCATTCTTCATCTCCCATCTTCTTTATCTCTTTCCATTTTCTATTCAGAACTCCATAATTCTTCATCTTTTTCATCTCCTTCAATTTTCGACCAACCACAGAGCACGTCTTTTCATCTCCAAAACTCCATCATTCTTCATCTCAAGCACTTCATCCTTTTCTATCTCCTTCATCGCCAAAACTTTATCCTTCTTCATCTCCTTCATTTTCCGGTCACACACAGAGTACGTCCTTTCTCGATTCATTTCCTTCATGTCCAAAAGTTCAAAAAGGTGAGTCATAGTGGCTTTAATGGTGAGTGTTTTGCCATTGTTCCTCAATTTCTCAAATTTTCATCTTCATCTTGTATATTCTCATTTCAATTTGAAACCCTAAACGTCATCCTTTCCGATTTCGGCGAGTATTAATGAACAATATGTGATTTGTGAGGTTTTTATTTATTGTGAAATAATGCTCAGATCAATTCCTGTGACATGAAAATCCACTCCTAATCAACTTAAGCTTTAAACCTGCAAGAAAGTACAAAAAAATGAAAAAAACTTGTCGTGTTGTCGTGCCGACAAGTTTTTTCATTTTTTTTTTGTGTTATCAAAGTTGTCGTGCTATCGTGTCGGCACGACATCGCGACAAGTTTAAAGACTCGATGAGCATTAAGCCTAAAGAAAGGTTATAATTATGTAAGGACCACCCTAAGAGAAAGGAGGAAAGGGGGGTAGAAGGGAGAAATAGAAATGTACAAAATAAATCCAGCAAACAAACAGCAAAAGGACAAACCTTCATCATGTTTTCGCATGCTTTCTCATGTTATCCTTTTCTATATTTTTCTTACCACTTTCACTTAGTTATTTTTCGATTTTTTCTTCATTATAGTAATTCCCATTTCCCAACTCTTCTTATTATTTGAACCTTCACTTTTTTTCTTGTTAAAAAATTTAAAGTCCTAAATTTGGATTAACTACAAACCACAATTAACTACAAATTGAATCATTATGGTTATATTTACTTACAAATTAGTGTGTGGTTTGCATTTTTACAATTCAGTGATTTGTGATTCATATTTTGTAATATTATAATTGAAAATTCTGTTAATTTCGATGACGTCGATAAGAGTGAAATTGTCTCATATTTTTAGGTGACATATAAAAGATTATTGTCTTGACATATATACAATTTATCTTCTCTCTCAATTTGATTATTTTTTTTCTTGCAAATCCTAAAACAGAGATTAGTCCTCCTTATACAAGAACTTCTAGTTTCACGAGTTCCAAAAAAAGATAATTTCCAAATATCTTCAAAAAAGAGCCTTTTATAAATCTTTCAAAAATTTGAAATAAATATACCTTTATTATTGTCATCAATGTTAACGGCGTCTTCAAGTTTTAATAATCTAGTAACAGTACTCTCAAGACAATGAATTGTAAAAGAACAAATATAAATAAATAATTCTTATTTTCTCTCTTTTTATTATTAATAACTCTCATGTTCTTATATTTATTAATGACTTGAGTTTTCCAAGTGTAAAACTGTTTATCCAACAATTATAGATCAAATATTGTATCTTAAGTTTTACACTTTTGATGTTGGTTTTTTATATACAAAGTGGGTAAAAGCTCATCAACTTTTCTTTTCCTTTATAGATATTTTATATGTAAATTGGTGTCTTTTAGTAGCTAGTCGTGGATATATATTATGTCATGTAGTCACATGCCTCATTTGCTACCCATGCCACATACTTCACTACAAATTAATATCTCATTCTTTTTCTTTTCCATTAAGATTATTTATGATACAATTCTGCCTCTAAATCTTGATAATTAAAATATTTGTTTTCTCTGTGAATGCTTGTTTACAAACACTTCTTGATAACTAAAATCTGCTCTGATATCATGTAGAAGATATAAAACTATGGCTCTCAATACTATTAGCGATGAAGAACATTGCAGTTTATGCACACACGCACAGATCCGAACTTGACCACATGATGCGTACCATGTTCTATATGTCTTATCAGTAATTTATTTCAGTTCAAGTTTAGTAATATTCAGCTCGGTATTTCCCTTCAATAAAGGCACTTCAATTAAGGTCAGTTTTCAGTTCAATGTAATACAGTCATAAAGAACGTGAACTCACACAACAAATAAAATATTAATATAAAAGTGCAGGACAGACAGGAACAAGTGCTATGTTTTAATATGAAAAAATCTACGTACAATATTAATTCTCAAAATAAATTTAAATGATTAGACGCTCAGTTATAAAACTGAACTAAGCTTCAACTTGGAATTTACTGGAATAATGGTATTTTCGAGTTTATAATATTGATTTGTTTCCATAAAGTTCACCTTTTTTTTATTATAGAATTCAAATACAAAAAGTAAAAAAGAAACCAAAAAATAGAAAAACAACTGTAAATAAATTTTTTTAACATCTTAATTACAGGATGAAGATATACGGCAGTAACAAGCAGTACAAGATTTTAGCAGCAATATCAACCATTCGATCGGGTATGACATAAACATGGAAAATTTTCCTAATTTTGGATTATAAGAAGCTCAAGAATTGAAACAAAGAAAAAAAAAGAAAAGAAAAAAAAAAGCCAGCCAACATACAAACTAAAATTGAATGGAAAAAGAGAATGTAACAAATCAATATGAAACATCAGAGTCTGTACGTCTATGATTGGCAATTGAGCCAGAAGAGAGCTGGTCAATTTCTCGCCGAGATGCTTCCCAGAGCTGTTGCTCTATGCTCAACTTCCTTAGCTCCAACAACCCTCGCTCGACTGCAATAATGACACTAAAGTGAAAAATCTATACATTACACATGCTCTGCATTTAACATTCCAACAGATGATTCGGGTGGGTCACTCTTGATGGGTCTTACCAATCTGACCCAACCTATGTAATTGTGTATAAATACGAGTTGATGAGAGAAAAGACACATTTTCATTTCCTGTAGAAAAGATGCGTTCTTTCCTTCTCTCTTCTTTGTAAAACTCAATTAGACAAAACAATCACTCTTCCTAAATCTGAATTCGTTCTTTGGCGTTTGAAGTACATTACTTAAAAATTCTATTAAGAGGTATTTATACCACAAAACTATTCTGCATTGTTCGTCAATTTAGATTGATGTGATTATGTTGTTTAATTCATGCTAATGATCTTGGGGTCAACTGAATAAGTTCAATCCTTATTAATTCATCAGTAATATTAAGTAACTCACTACGGACATGGATGACACATATTTGCAAGGCATAACTTTGAGTTTCGCTTGAAGTTTGAGCTGCTTTAATTGAATATTCAATTTACTGAGAGTAAATAATAATAAGAAGCAAAATTACCATCCACCGCGTCATGTGAGAATGGGGTTTGCCCACTGCGACTTATCCAAAACTGAAGCCGCTCTTCTGCAATATCTTCTTCCACAGAATGCATTTTGGCTCTTCTCCAGAAGTATGTTAGCCATGCCTGCACATATATTATTAGTTGTTGACCCAAAAGAATCTGACATGGCTCCTCAAGTACAAAGTTGTTTTTATACATTCATGTGGTAGTATATGATCTTTGCATTGTGCTGTACTCTTTGCAACAACAAAATGAAAAGATCATATCACATGCAGTTTTCTTAAAGTCAGACAAGGAATTTTAGAAAAATGGGGGAGCAGCACCAGCATTAACTGTTTGCCTAAACATAATTTCTTTGGACTAATGAGAGCATTAAACATATAGTGCATCTAGACTAGAACTTTGCAATGTAGTACTGGAGTCTGAGATCACGTCACTTGACCAATAAAGAAGATAAAAAAATCACTAGCATCAAAAGGCAGCTAACCTCTTTGAAAATAACATCTTCTGCCTCTTCATCACTTAATTCTGCAGTTACCAAAGGAAAGAGATATTAGCAGGAATGAAACGAGTCACAATGCACAATGCTGACAACTAGGGTGGCGCTTCTTACCACAGGCTTCTGTGAATTTCGGGTCAACTGCTGATTTCAAATCTGAATATCAAAGAACAAATACAAGGTAAATGTTATTAGAGGGTATGAACTTCCTTCAAGTGAAAATAACAGAACTACAAGAGCTTCTTGACAAAGTAATACATATAGATTCTCAAGATAAATCAATACTTCAATTTTTATTATTTTCTAATCAGAAATTTCAATAAAGATACAATTTTCACTAGTCAGTAACATATGGTACAGGTTGATTGCAGAGTTGACAAAATAAAGTATAGGAGAGAAATCTATGAACCAAATTGATGATTAGCATACATAATAACATATTAGACAGGAAATAAATTCCCAAACCATACTTGGTCGTCTGTGCTGGGCCAGAGCAAGGACAACAGCATCTTCAACCTGAAAACAAGGGTGGAAAAACTGTGATTAAAATATGCAGACACTTGCAAAAAGGAAATTACAGTTGAACAGAAACTTGTTAAAAATAATGTGACAGCCAGAGAGACAGTCCTTTATATCCATGTCAACTCAAGGGGAGAAGTTCAGAGGATGCATTCGACTAAAATGCTAACATTTGAATTAGCCCTAAATAGGAGCTTTAAGGAGTTCTAATTTAACTACTGAAGATGTATAAAAATTTACTTCAAGGTTAACAGCAAACCTTTAACGAAGCCAATTCTCTCAATCCCATTTCAACTGAAAGCATACTTTCAATATTTCCTTCTCCAGTTAGATCACTCATATCACGAACAGATCTACTCTTATCTGAATCATCAACATCCACCTCAGTCAATATGAAACTATCGCTTACATAAAAGCAAGAACAAAATTTACTACATAGAGAGACAGCAAGTTAAAACAAGAAAATAATCAATAAGTAAACTAGCCTGTATCAGAAGACACTTCCTTCGCCTTTTGTCCAGCAGAAATGACAACTTCAAATGGCAAAGGAGCTAAAGCAGACCAATGTTCATGCTTTACTGTAGCTATATCAGCACAAATACCTGAAGAACAGATTAGGAAAAATCATCTACAAAAGCTCATTTATGGAGAATAATAGCATATATAGCAAGAAATGGTAATAATTATCCAGAAGGAACTTTAAATGCCTAAAGGGGGCAAAAGTACAAACACAAAAATTTCTCTATGCTCATCTTAAAAAGAAAACACATCAAGTTCATTACCATAATGTACAGCTAAACCCCAGTAACGAGCAAGCCAACATCTCTTCAACACAACTTCTTCCTAAAAGGTACATGCAGCGAAACAGTTATCAGTATATGCAGAAAACTATAAATCTTAGTTTAGTAATTAATTGGTTCATTTTCATAAACACACCATCTCTTCCTGAGTCAAAATCATTCTCTGTGTCATTGTGCGGAGAGCTTTTGCTTCAGATTCTGCTTCTCGGAACTGCTCCACAGCAGTTGCAGCTCCTTCTTTCAGGTTCTATATAACAAGCCAACCAATGAAATCATAATAGGATTTGAGATCGTTGAACTAAAACTAATAATTTATCATACTTCACCTCAAGTTCTGAACGGAGGTTTGCAATTTCTTCATCTCTCCCATCTTTATTCTGTTTTGCGGCCTTAAGAGCAGCCTGTGAAAAAGAATTTTGTAATTCAATGAGAACATCAGTTGCCAAAGGATAACTAATTTAGCTAGAAAAACAAAAGGGAAAATGGAAGAGGAAAAGGACAATCAATTACATATGCAGATCTTATTTGTAATGTTTAATTTACACCATAAAAAAGTGCAAAACACATGAAAAACAGCTCTCATAATGGTTAAAATTTCTATGTTTAACAACATCAAGAAAAACATAAAGATGAAGTTGAAACATCAATCAGTCAGTCAAATTTTCCCACATCTGTTACAGAAACTCCAGTTCACCTCTCTTTGACGCAATGCTGCTTCCTTCCTGCAAATACATGATAGAAAATCAGAATCTGAGCATCAAATGGACAACATCAGAGAGATAACCTATTCGTCTTTACCTGGTTAACAATTTAGCCTCAAGCGACACACCTTCTCCAAAAGCAGCAACCTGTATATGCAAAATTGGAGACAGTAGTAAGTATCTTACAACTCGTAAACCACATCCACCTGATATAAATCCATGGTTAAAAGAAACAACACATCCTTAACTACATACATATTTACTAATGTCGGAGTAAAAAAAGTGAAACTCAGATGAAAATTCAAGATACAAAAATTACTCCCCTCATTCCATAAATACTTGTCACTTTCAACTCATATCCAAATTCCATTTATTTGTTGCTTTGAGATATTCAAAACAATTTGAAGTGCTTCTTCCAAATGAAGTGTCTTTGGATCTAGAATGTATTAAATTAATTGTTTAAAGGAGTGAGATACCAAATAGGCCCATGGTTTTTAGGGAAGTATCAATCTAGGCCTAGCGTATAAAATGATACCAGTTTAGGATCTCCACGACAGAATTTGACACTATGGCTGCACTGTCAGTCATATTACCTCAAGTATATGGTTATTGAGCAAAACAAGCAAATCATCTCTATCAATAGCGTACATATGACGTGTCAAATTTTGTTTTCAAAGACTTCAATTATACTATTTTGTAAATGTTGAGCCTAAATTGGTACCATTTTGTACGTTGAGCTTAAATTGATACCTTTCCAAAAACCTCAGACCTATTTGGCACCTTATCCCTTGTTTAAAACCAATCAGATTCAAGTTTATGTAATTTAGTCAAAACTATTCAATCGTTTTGCTTGATTCCAAGACTAATTAATTACTACTTAATCCTAGTGAAAAACAAAAAAATAAAAGTGACAAGTATTATAGAATGGAGGGAAGGGAGTATTGTTTATATATAAGACCTGCTTCTCAAGCTCCTTCGACCGCGCTTCTGCCTCCTCGCGTTTATTTTCAGCAAGCCGGAGCTGTAAAATAAAGGTCAGGCATAAGTTCAAATATCACAGAATATGGTCAGAGCGGTTAGCAGATTTAGGTGGCAACTTGCATACCTTGTCAAGTATAACTTCGTTCTCTTCTTGTAACATATCAAGCTGCAAAATTTAGCTTTCATTAGCTTCAAAAATGCTTGTTTTATATCTTATTACTAGCGAACCCATTATACTGACGTGATTATATGTTTTTGTTATCGACAATGGCATACCTCATCACGAAGTGCTGAAGCTTCACGTTGATCTCCATTATCTTTGGGCTTGATCTGCCCTACATCTGAAGTGAACCTGCACATAATAGGCAAAAACAGGTTCAGCTATTGATGCTACTGTAAATAGAGCACACATACACACAAAAAGAAGTCAATGGCACTGAAGTAAATAGTTGACTGACAGACACACGGACTCAGAATAAGTGCTGCATGCTGGTTGTCTTAAAAGTGTTGATCAGAAAAGTAATAACGTGAAAAGTATGGGAAGCTTGAAAGTATCAGGATCTCAAAGTGTAAGAGAACATTTTGTAATTGACTAAACTAATATTGTCCAAGAGTAAACGGATTCATCAAATTCATAAAAGGATAACAAATTGGCATACAAAAAGGAAGGATCCAGCACGCAGGGTTTTAAATGAAGCTTACTTCTGGTTCTCTATTAAGTTGTTTCTATCCTTTTTTCCATTATTATAGTAGCAGATTCATTGTTCCATCTGTGTTTCGACGGATATTATTTCCATCACCTAAAATATAGGAACTGTTTAGGCAGTGAGTTTGACAGTAATTCTGTAACAGTTATATCAAATTTTGGACAGAGTGGAGATGAGAAGGAGAACTTGTATTTTATCAAAATTGGTCCCATAATCATTGAATTTAATGAAGCTATAACATTTTCAGTTTCAAGATAGTTGAGAAGAAATAAATAGTACGGATAAGCTATAACTTATCTGGTTTTAAGACAGTTGAGAAGAAATAATTAGTAAAGATAACCTAGTTACAAAGTCTTAAAGGAATTCGTTTGTGATATGTCCTGTAACGTGCTCATAATTAGGGACATAACACACAGTGATAATCAACATCCACACAATGCCCTGTCTGACAATTCTCAAGTCACATGTACTACAACATCTTTGCATAAGTGACAAATTTGGACAAAAAGAGTCATGCAAGCAATTACTGCAACCACATGACAGCAGTCCAGTGTTCATGAACTCATTCAGCACCTTTGAAGCTTATATTAACAGGAAAGAGTTCAGAATCAATTCAAAAAGCAGCAGCACAGTTGTGATAAAAGAAAAGGGCAACATCAGGCAAACTGAGCTTATGTTAATTCAATAGAATTGTATCAGGTAAAAACATGCCAACTGCAACATTGTATAGCTGGGAAAATGATCACTCGACTAACTTTGGTCATCCATAAGGCTTTGCAATTGAAGAAAACACCTCTCACAACTAATCAAAGCCATAAACTGCAGTTTCTCAAATTCAAACTGTCGACAAATGACATTCAGACAACAAACAACTTTAAACGAAAGCCTAAACATGTACGCTTCATCCACACTCATCCAATACAAAACACGAACAAGAAAATAAACGTGCGGAAAATTCCACTCACCTTTTCTCTCTGTTCCTGCTCGATGGAGGCTCGATCGGAGGTATAGAAATAGGTGTTCTTAACGATGATTTACTGGGCTGTACTAAAGCACCTGTACGAACAGACCTTCCAGCTGATGTGGAGCGCACGGAAGGAACATGCTCTGTAAAGTTTCGACCTAACTAAGTAAAACATCAAAATGCCAATTAGCCTTACTCAAATCAATCGCAAAACAACTTATCTAAACACATAAATCAAATTACATCTTCAATCTCATAAATTCGTCCAATCGAGGATCTATAACGAGCAATTGTGAAGAAAACATGTTGTAATAACAATCAAATCACATCAATGTAATCTAAAATTATCAAATTAGAATCCAACAGCACGGTGTTAAGTTAATTACCGCAGGAGAGGGAGATCGATTAGGGCGAGTAACCGAAATAGCAGGATTAAAGCTACTATGACCGTTGTTGTTATGATTGAGAGTGCTACTGTAACTAGAAGGAGCAGGAGGAGGCGGAGCACTGTACCGGAACCCTAGATCGTCATCCTCGTCATCATCATCAGCAGTCTGAGAGGCCATGACTTGAGCAAGACGTTGAGCGGCGGCTTTCGCAGCAACGTTTTGAGTTCGCTTGATTGTCGACATACCTGAGCCTAAGCGGGAGCTAGGATGCGCCGGAGACATCGCCGGTGAGGAGGATCCCGTGCTGGAGCCACTCCACTGGCGCGCGTACACCGGACTTCCCGTCCTCCTCCGATCCATATCCAAGGACTATTTATATATGTATGTGTATGGATGGATGTATGTTGAGTATGTGACAGTGGAGCGGGGATTTCGATTATGTCTCTCGGAGAAATCGGTTGACCCAACTCAGAGAAAATCGGAGGTGGTTTTGGTTTTGGGTCAAAAGAGGAAGAAAGTGTGAGATGATGTTGAAATTTGGAGGGCTACGGTAAAAAAAAATTCACGCCGATTGACACTTATGCTACTTTCGCGGGAAAACGGCTGTGTCTGCCGAGATGACGGGCCCGATTTCTCGGCGATTACTTACCGGCTGCATGTTTTGGCGGCGCGGTTAATTTTTGCCGTTATAACAGTATTTTTGGTCAGCTGTGTTTCTTTTTCTTTTATCAATTTCAGCTTTTCATGTTCATCCCATAAACAATATCTTTATTTTTCAAAGAGCCAAAGGTTTTGGATGCTATTCATCTTTCAACCAATCCGACAAAATTAGAAAAGTGTTTGGTAACATCATTTTTTTGTTAGAACTCGATCCAATTTTTTAGATTTCATATTTCAAAGAAATAAACAAAAGTTGATGAATAAATAAAAGGCTTAGTGCATACATGGCCTTCTGGATTTATCAGTTTTTTCCACTTAGCCTCTTTAATTTAAGTGATAATTTATTGGCCACCTAAATTTATAAATTTTTTCCACTTAACCCTCTCAAGTTGCAATGCCTTTCCACCTTCCTCCTCAACTTGTCAATTATGACATATTTGCCCTTTTATGTTGATGTGACATGAATTTTTTATAACCACGTATATTATGCCACGTCAGCACAAAGGGGAAAAATGGATCATATTTGACAAGTTGAGGAGGCTTAGTGGTACAAAATTAGAAGTTCAGGTGGCTAATAAGTTCTCATCTAAATTGGGGTGACAAAGTGAAAGAAATGGACAAGTTTAAAGGGCTCAATAGATATTAAGCCTAAATAAAATAATTTTAATTGGATTTGAAGAAAATTGATGTGGTTGTATTGAAGTTGAGCGAAAATGAGTTTAAATTTTGTTACCGTTTTGCTCTGATTCGAGTGTTCAATTAGTTGGAGGCTGTTTCATTGTTATTTCTTCCATTTTATAAGTAATCGTTTGTTGCCTACACTTGATACACGTTCTCCATCATGTCATATTTAGAAACTGTTTTTCACTACGTGATCCCAACTTAACTTTCATGACCGACGTATTCTGTGAAGTTAAAACTATTACATGTCATTAAGTAAAAAAATGATTTCCTCCTAAGCTGCATCATGTTTCGTCGAAAGATGATTCACCTTGCTCCCCCACTTTAGAAAGTGGTGCATCTTATTGAATTCTCCAAATCATTCCATTGTATCGGACTACTTTGCAAACTCGACACCATCTTTCGCAATTCTGGTACCATTGCAAAGTATTACATCAAAATTATTTTTAACCAAACTTGTTTTCATATTAATCCGTAAATTTGACATTATCCTTCTTCCTCATGGTATACTAACAAGTTCATTAGGGAAAAGAGAACTTAACGGCTAAAGCAATCATTGGCGTCTAAAGAGCAAGATGACCAAAAAAGCACATGCAACCAACTTAATAATTTCTCCTTACTTAGGACCTAATTAAGCTTAATATTCAACCCTCACAAAAAGAATACTATATATTCAAGGAATCATTCTCTTCATCAACAATCAATATCAATATGCATAAAGACAACTAATCATAAGCAAAACTTAATTATTTTCCAAAACCAACTTCAAGTTGAATCAACCTAACTGTCTCAAGAAACACATAACAAAACCATGAAATAATAAAATAATCCAAATAAATAAATTAACACAAAATCACTCTGATAGCTAACTAATCTCTCTTAATCTCCCTCTAATTAACTTGCAACTTCAGCTTTCTTTTCAATAAGTTTCTCAATCAAATCAGCTGCCTCTTGAACATTAGTGATATTCTGAGAGCTATCTTCTTCAACACTGATATCAAATTCTTCCTCTAAACCCATTACTATCTCCACCTGCCCACAAATTTAGTTAACACATCCTTATTAATTATTGCTTAATCCAAGCCATTAATTCAAATTAAATTCGATAAGCAAACACGAAAAATAATTAATTAGTTAAGGCTTACGGTGTCGAGAGAATCAGCACCAAGATCTGTGAACTTGGATTCAGGGGTGAGAGAGATTTCTGGAGCCAGAGCCAATTGTTTTCTCACAATGCCACAAACTTTTTCCACAGTTTCCGGCTTTGCCTGCAAGTTTAATTAAGCAATTAAACCGTTCTTTTCCCCACACACAATGAGTCTTTCAATAATGACATTGTTAGCTAAAAAACGTTAACGAGTGGCTCAACGTATAAAGAATAAATATAAAGGTTTAATAGCAAAAAGTTAAAGGACTTAAATATAATTTGCCTGTGATAACAAAGTAGGATTATGTACCGGAGAACGTGTAATATCATATGTTTATATATGTGATATCGATTCATATAAATGATATGTTTTCTATTAGTTTGTTTTAATTTGTTTTAGTACGAGTTTGAAAGTGTCATTCTAAATCAATTAATTAAAATAATACTGTTTAAATCCATACAAAGTTATCTCCGTGAGTTTTTACCTTTCAAAATGAACAAAAATACATCATTAAACCTTGAGCTTTTAGGTCAAGTCTATGGTTTTTTACTTTTTACATGTATTAAATCCTTTTTTTTTTTTTGTCTGGACCACATCTATTCTCGTTAAGATGATCAATGATTATGAGATAATCTCCATTGGGGTTGGATTACAGTAAATACTCTAAAACGAGCCTAATTCTGTTACAACAAAACTCACTGTGGGCCTCCAGTTGAACTACAAATCTTAGGTATTGAACCCTCATTAATGGTTTAACTATTATAACAGTTAGTAATAGACTTTATAGGCCTAATTTTTTTTAAAATAAATTAAAGACTTAATTTACGTGTAATCTTTACAATGAAATCCGTTTCGCAATATCTAATGCAAGAAAAGGAAAAAATTTAGAGTGCTTATGAAGTAGGGTACTCCTTAAAAATATAAAGCACGACGAGTTATGAGAAGAGAAATAAGAATATACGTACTGCACATGAGACGCGGAAGCTAGCACTGCTTTTGGGCCAATTTAGTGAAACCATTTTTAAATTGGACTTTGCTGAACTCTGCAAATGAAATAGATTAATATGGACCGTAATGAATTAATACCATATAATTAACTTCCTCCTGTCTGTCTGTTTTTATGCTCAGTAAAAAACAATGCAAGTGAATAAATGATGAAACAAAAACCTGGGAGTGAAGAGACAAATTAGGGTGGAAGCGGAGAGAAGAAACAGCTGAAATGGAAGCCATTGGGATTGCAGTTGGAGGACTCAAGATTAACAAAATGCTTAAGTAATGAAGAAGACAAGTAATTTGGAAGAAAGAGAGGTAGTTTTAAAGCAGAAGAAGAAGCAGGGGAATATGCAAGTTCTGAAATGAAAATGAAAATGGTGAGTGGAGAAGATTAAGTTAGAATGTAGAAGCCCTATCTCTTGCTTTGCTTGCGTGTCTTTTCTTTTTTGGACCCTTCTCCATTGCAACTTGCTTATTTTCCACCAGACTTACTTTTCTGGGTACTTTTGTACAGTTAGCCAATTAGGCTTATGTTCTTTTTTTACTATATGGTCAAATATCATATTATCAACTAAACAACTACTTGTGGTAAATTTCAACCATAAGCCATTAACTTTGCATTTATTTTCATCTTATAAATGGATTATCATCCTCTAAAGTTGTAAATTTCCTAAAATCGGTAAAGTTGCATGCATTTCAACCATTTATCATCAAATCAATGATTGAGATTTGATTTTTAATAAAAAACTAATTGAATGTTAAAATTTATCAATCAAATTTCTTTCATTAATATTGCAATTATTGGTTGAAATTACAACTTTACTAATTTTATAAAATTTCAAAAGGATCAAAATTCTAAATTGGACTTCAAAACTTAGCATTAACACTTGTTTATCCTAATGTAACCGAAAACATTTCATTAGCGAGAAAAGGCAACAAAATCATTGCAAACAAGAGGCCAAGCAACAACTGGCTAAACCTCTATGATAAAAACAGAGAAACTGAATCCAAGAAGCTAGACAACTAGCGATCAAATTTTTCTTCTCTATATACCTAACTAAAAGAACAAGCAGGAAATCTCTAAGATTGCTAATTTCCACATTGAACTAATATAAGAGGAAGAAAAGTCCCACATCATTAAAGAATTAAAAAGAAATATATCGAAGAATAAAAACTTTTGAGGTGCTAAATAAGTTTCCATTATTGTAGAATTTGGACTTCTTTCTTGATTATGATTTTAGCTAAGTGGGAGTCCTAAATATAAGGCAAGCATCGACCGTTGTAGCAATACGTAATTGGCGCACCGAGCATAGTCTATAGGAGAACCTTGATCTCAAGCGGATCCTTAATTAATATAGCAAATCCTAATTAAGAAGTGCTTGTTTTAAATATGATAAGTAAGCAAGGCAATGTGACTTTTGATACCATTCAGATGGATGCCACGTGTCACGATATATTTAGTAGGACACCAATCCATAAGGTTGTTGGATAAACGATAAGAAACAACGTTTTGATATAAAAAATAACCAGTTTCAATATCATACATGGAGCTAATTAATGATGAGCTCGATGACTAAAAATTTTACACAACTAAATTGCAAAAATCCACATGGGTTGAAGATCACCTTTGTGTAATTAAGTTAAAGATCAATTGAATTGAATGCTATAGATTAAATTTTAATTTTAGAACACGAACATATTTGTCCTCAACAAACCTCCAAAATTGCCACTAAATGTCTAATGAATTTACTGAACTCAATTTAACTAAAAAACAAAAAAACAAAAAGAGGGCCTAAGTGTTAGAAATTAACTATTAATTTAAAACAATAAAATAAATAAACAAAATAGAAAAGATATGAATATTTAGATGAATCTCTAGAATTATCTAGAGATATGAAATATGATGTTCTAGAATTAGTATATCTAGAAGTTACTATAGTAATCTAGTAAAAGAAGTAGAGTAATCTAGAATATGTAGAATTTACTAGATATAAGCATAAGTCAAGTATAAATAGAGATTAGGATTGTGATTGTTTGTGTGAAAAAGAAAGCAAAATGTAGCAAATGGAGAGTTATGTGTGTGCATGAGTTGTAGTAAGATTTGTAAGAATTATACTCGATTAATAAAAGTTGGTTATTTATTCAAGTTCTTCGATAGTCTACATTGAGTCCGATCCTCGATTTCCTAACAATAAGAAGTAAACATTATGTATATTAAGCCTAAAAAAACAAAATGCTACATTGTAACCCATAAATACGTTTTTTCTATATAATTATTGATCGACTTATTTAATTAATTAATTAATTAATATCATGTTTCTTTTACTTTATTCTCTTAATTACTCATTAAACAATGACTTTTTCTTTTTTTTGTAATAAAGAGGGGTTATGAGCCTCGGAAAACAAGAAAAGAAAAAGAATAGAAAGACAAAACAACTAAACTACGACAAACCGAGTCAGCGAGAGAAACTTGAGCCACAAATATCGGCTAGAAGGAGATCTTGGAGGCCTACAGGCGGCACAACACACCCGTGATGACCAAGAAAGTTTCTGCGAAGTTCGCCGTCCAATTAACAATTCTATTTGATAACAGCAAAAGTCTTTCCCTTCCATCTTCAACGAGATAAGACATAAAACTACCCATAAAGGGATACAAACGATAACGCTCCATGCAAGGAGGCAAACCAAAACGACCCATATAGAGAGAAATATCTCTCGTATAGGGAAAACATGCAAACAAACACTAAATAAAAAGAAAACTAATAACCCTAACATGATTTTTATTGAAAGCGATAAAAAGAAAAGGCAGCGATGCAAAGCAAATAAGGGGTTTCTCTTCCGACTTTTAGTTAGAAGAAAACCCCAAAACCTGAATGATGATCGGAGACTTCTCCAACGACTAGATTTTCCTTTTCCCTCGACGGCTGTTATTAGTTTCGATAACAATGACTTTTTCTATTGAGAGAACAATTGAAAGACCAAAGTCATTATACAATTTTATAGCCCTCCTCCTAAAAAAAACTTGAATGTATCTCAATTTTTCAAAAAAGTTGATTGCAATATATTAATTATTTTTATATATTTATTATATTTTTGACAAGGAACTTGTACATTTTTCTAAAACATATTTTACATGGAAATCGTGTATTTATCAGAAATGGTGCTGACCGTTCCGTTCCGTTGATATTGTGGAAGCTGAAAAGTCTTGGCCAATAGAAAAGGTTAAAAGAAAGTATGGTGCAAGTATACGCGAGTCAAATTTTAAAAACCATAGCAGCCATTTTCGACCAACCTTTTTTTGGCGCCATAATAAATAACGACTTACATTTCCATACACAACTATTCATTCTACATTCTTTGTTTCCTTTTTCATTTTCCATCACCATTTCTTAATTTTCAGCTCAGTTAATTAATTAATCAATGGCCAACGCTGATCAGTCGCGCCAAGGCCATTCTCTCATCCCTTCCTTTCTCTACTCTCCTAACTCGGCCGACGGAGGAAAGAGCTTCGTGATTCCTGCACCTAATGAGAAGAATATGAAGAAAATCGAGATGTACTCACCGGCTTTTTATGCTGCTTCTACTGCTGGTGGCATTTTAAGTTGCGGAATCACTCACACCGCGGTCACTCCTCTTGATCTTGTCAAATGCAATATGCAGGTTTCCGAATTTTATTCTCTTACTTTTAACCGTGAAACTTTTTCAATTTGGTTGTGCGAGTTTTATAACTTAATCCAATTTTCAAAACGAGTTTTTCTTATTATTAACGTTTTAAGTTTTTTTATACATTCTCCTGATCATGCAAACAAATAATTATTTTTTTTTTTATGGAAATGTAAGACAATTAATCATGTTATAACTTTTGTTCCTATTGCATATGTTGCATACTTTCTTCAGAGTATTGTCTAATTTGAAAACAAAAAGAGACCCTCTTTGACTTTGTGTTGTGTATTACAAAAAAAAGAAGACCATCTTTGACTTTGTTTCCTATTTTTAACTTCCAAAAGACCTACAAAAATGTGTACGAAACATACCTTTCTCTTCATTGGAAAGTTTGAACAGTTCTAGAAGTCCTTGTTTGTAAAAATCACATTTCAATATACAGAGTTTTTAAAGATTGCCTATCGTTTCCGATAGTCATAATAATCGAGAGTGAATGCGTAATTCATTCAACTATATTTGTACAAGAAACTTCTGACTAACATTTGATGTGAATGATAATATAGATTGATCCTTCAAAGTACAAGAGCGTGACATCCGGATTTGGAGTGTTACTAAAAGAGCAGGGTGTTAAAGGTCTGTTTAGGGGATGGGCACCTACCATGCTTGGTTACAGTGCTCAAGGCGCTTGCAAAATGGGATTCTACGAATTTTTTAAGAAGTACTATTCGGACATTGCTGGACCTGAGTATGCTACCAAATATAAGACCTTCATATATCTTGCTGGTTCTGCATCCGCTGAACTCATTGCTGATGTGGCCCTCTGCCCTATGGAAGCTGTCAAAGTTCGTGTCCAAACTCAGCCTGGTTTTGCTCGAGGTTTGGCTGATGGTATGCCCAAGATCATCAGGTCTGAAGGTTATGCAGGGTAAGTACTCAGATAATTCTTTTGCTTTTTTTCATTACAACTTTCAATTATTAGAAGTTTTGGTAAACAAACTCACAAGATTTATGTTTGATTGATTCTTACAGGTTATATAGAGGGCTTGTTCCTCTTTGGGGTCGTCAGGTTCCATGTAATATTTCAATTCTGTAGATATGATATTTAGAATAAAGTACTTGTATATGCCTAAAATAGAGAAGCTGATGATTATAAAACTTGGTGTGTATGTATGACAGATACAATGATGAAGTTTGCATCGTTCGAGACAATTGTGGAGCAAATATACAAACATGTAATCCCAACACCGAAAGAGCAGTGCAGTAAAAGTTTGCAGCTTGGAGTCAGCTTCGCTGGTGGATACGTTGCTGGTGTATTCTGTGCTCTTGTCTCTCATCCAGCTGATAACATTGTGTCATTCCTCAACAACGCCAAAGGCGCAACTGCTAGTGATGTGAGTGACATACATTTGTTTTGAATTAAGGGTCAACATGACTCGTAAAATTGCAAACCAGATCAATTTAGCCAAATTAAGTGATCCCTCGAATAAGCTGACAAGTTTAGAGGCCAATGTTGACGCTTAGTTATATTGTTTATCTCTTTCGTTTCAAGTTTCTAGTTGTTCTGTTCAGTAACACTCTGTTAAGGCTTGAGTAAATGGTATGGTGCAGGCAATTAAGAAGATAGGATGGTGGGGACTCTTCACGCGAGGGCTTCCTCTCAGAATTGTGATGATTGGGACCCTAACCGGGGCTCAATGGGGAATCTATGATGCTTTTAAAGTCCTTGTTGGCCTGTAAGTAATCCTTTTTCTACATATATGTCATTTTGTGTTTTCTTGAATTTTACTTCAATCGAATAAATTTGGGATTTTTTGTTCATTTATAGGCCAACTACTGGTGGTGCTCCTCCCCTTGCGGCCGTTGCGGCTTCCAAGGCCTGAACTTAAAGAGTTTACTTGTGAAGATAATAGATATATAGTTTTTCTACTATAGGAATTTTTTAATTGATGAGAGTATTTGTAGAATTTCTCTCTTGTCACATAAATAAGAGTTGGTTCAGCTATAAGGATGATTGCATCTTACAAGATTAAGTTATTAATCAAAATGACAAAAAGGATGTTTTGATTGTGACAACTTGTAGCATTTTCTGTAAAACTTAGATTCAGATTTCATTGCTATATTGTGAAACCTCAATGAAAATGATAAATTTGTACTTGTATTGACAAGAGCAAATAAAATAATAATTGTAGTACAAAACTGAAAACTAGGCAGATGTAATTGAACTTGACTGTCAATAATGTGTTGTTGGCACTTGTAGCATACACATGACATGGTTAAAAGATGAAGCACCTTAACAAAACTCACCATAAGCTGCTATGGCATGGTGAAACTGCTCTGGATTTCTAATCAATATAGAAACAGAAACTTGGATTCTTTTTAAGCAATAAAATTTTCATTAAATAAATCCAAATACAAAGAGAGATACATCTACTAATTGTTTCATATGTTTTTATTGATTGTGCATGATCAATATAAAATATGAAACAATTAGAAAGGGTTAGTTTATCATGTATTGAACATGATTTGCTTATTTTTTATTTTGTTAGTTGGAGAACTTGTGCATGATCTACCCAACCAACTCATGCCAAAGCAGCTTATACTATATATAGTTCCAAGAGTCCAGAATGCCTGGAAAGTGACCATCCAACAAGATTACACATTACAGCATTAGTAATAACAAGTGTCACAGACCCACCTTCTTCCATATTTGTCCGAAACTAAGCCCCAAGAATATCCTCCAGACTAGCATACCAAGAAAAACCACAGTAGTAATAAGGCTTTCTTGGTGGGAGGTAAGGTGCCATTGTTGCCCGACAACTTTCCCAACGAACGAGAGGAGCATCATTTCCATAGCATTAGAAAACCAACCCACTTTATAACTCTTCGACGGTCAAGTCAGTTTAAGTTTTAAAGTGAGAAATTAAAGATAATAAATTGAGGAGAGAATGCACCTTGCATTTATTCTGAGGGCTATTTAATGGCAGAGTCATGTCAGCATCAAAGGTACAATGCTATGATTACCGATGAGTCGGGCGCCGCTACAGACTCCATCGGTCATAAATATCTAGCTTCCCAGTCGAGAAAAATATGTTCCCGACTCGATTCATCGCCCGTCGTCCGACCGATGGATTGGTGGACTTATACTTGCCATGGCAGATTGGGCCAAACTTCTCAAAATCATTGCCATATTATAATTTGAGAAATGAACTTTTATACACTTTGGTATTTATGCACTCATCCTTAACTTTTAAAACAAAAATTGCGTACTATCATTCATCCAATATGAACGTTAAATAATTGCACAATATAAAATTATAAGATCGTGCAACACCCGATTAAGTTACTTAGTAAATAAATAATTCAATACCACCAAAATAAGTAATTCATTATTATTTATTTGGTTGGAAAATTTTGGTGATTAGGTATGAGTAGTGTCACACGACTTTTTTTACTGACGTGACAATGACAGGGTATGGCCGGTGACATTAGTTACCGGAAACCGGCCAAAACGATTATAGATGAAATGAAATGTTAGTGAAAAAGATGATTTTTGCTTTACAAATTGAACTTTTATGATATTTTGGTTTCATTGCTATATTTGATAAACCCACCCCAAGTGATAATAAAGCATTAATAAATTTCCAAAAGTTGGAATATATTTGTAATTTTATTGAAAAGTCTAAGAGCAAATAAAATAATAATTGCGAGTTGATGTTGTGTGATTATTAATTTGCGGATTTGTTACAACAAAACCAGGAGAGGTGAAAGTATCTGAGTTCCCTACTGTCTCAGTATTCTCAGGAAATTCAAACACTTCATGGTTAGACAGATTTATTATTAAGCACTGTCATGTCTCCCTTAAATATGAAAAGTCTATATTCCCTGATTAATATGCATTCACTCCCTTAGAAATATTGAATTAAAAAGTGTAAGATGGCACAAACATACAGTGTTGATGAAGCTCTGTCAGCTGTCGGTTTCGGAAAATTCCAAAGCCTGGTGTTTCTTTATGCAGGGTTGGGTTGGTTTTCTGATGCCATGGAAATGATGCTCCTCTCGTTCGTTGGGACAGCTGTCCAGCAACAATGGCACCTTACCTCCCACCAGGAAAGCCTTATTACTACTGTGGTTTTTCTTGGTATGCTCGTTGGGGCATATTCTTCTGGATTTGTTTCAGACAAATATGGAAGAAGGTGGGTGACCGAGACCTCTTATTTTAGTTATCTTATTTGGTTTATGGTGTCGTGTCAATGTTGTTTTTTCGGCTGTCCAAATTATCAGGAAGGGATTTCTGGTGACAGCATTAGTTACTAGTGTAGCTGGACTTCTGAGTTCCTTCTCCCCAAACTATGCTATTTTGCTTGTTTGTCGTTGCTTTGTTGGCCTTGGCTTGGGAGGCGGTCCGGTGCTCTTATCTTGGTTCTTAGAGTTTGTACCTGCCCAAAACCGAGGCTTTTGGATGGTCACTATCCAGGCATTCTGGACACTCGGAACCATAGTAGAGGCTGCTTTGGCATGGGTATGCCACTCATTTCCTTAGCCTATTCATCCTTTTCTATTTATTATTGTTTGATGATGTTCGATAAGATTAACAACAAGTCAACATAGCCTTTTTTGGATGAGAAGATTAATTTGTCAGGCACTAATTTTGCTACAACTTTTGCAGATTATTATGCCAAGATTAGGCTGGAGGTGGTTACTTGCTTTGTGTTCTTTGCCATCATTCCTTCTCCTTATATTTTACCCTCTAACACCGGAGTCTCCTAGATATCTTTGCTTGAAAAGTAGAAAAGATGATGCCCTTAGAATTTTAGAAAAAATGGCCAAAGAAAATGGGAATCCATTGCCCATTGGTGTTCTTGTTTCTGATCGTGAAATGGAGTTACAAAAGCAGAATCTTCAAGGAGATGGTGAAAGTTTAAGGTCATCTCAGCATGGAGATACGGGGTGGAAGGACTCTAACATTGGGATGTTTCAAGCACTGTTAACTCTTGTTTCTCCAAGGTTATTCAGAACAACGTTGCTCGTGTGGGTGGTCTTTTTTGGGAATGCATTTTCGTACTATGGCCTCGTGCTTTTGACCACTGAGCTGAACAAGCAGTCACATAAGTCGGGGGATGTGAATTACAGAAATATTTTTATTACTAGCTTCGCAGGTAAAGTTTAACTATTTTTATTACTGTTTGCACTATCCTTAGATAGGGAATTTTACTAACACCTGACTTGAATTTGCTTGAAGATGTTCCCGGACTCATCTTGTCAGCTCTCGCAGTTGATAGGTTGGGTCGTAAGGTTTCAATGGCAGGAATGTTTTTTGTGTGTTTGGTGTTCCTGTTACCATTGGTAGTCCATCAGCGTGCAGCCGTAACAACGGCTCTTCTCTTTGGAGCTAGAACATGTATCACAGTAACCTTCTCAACTCTCAATACATATGCTCCTGAGGTGAATCGAGGATCATTGTTTCCTGTACTTTTTTTAGACAAGTTACTATTATTAATACTTGAAAAATCCATCCATCTTTTTGTAACTTTATCGAAAATTCTTAGAGACAAGTGATAATCTTGGTTTGTTGTTATGTTTATTATATTGCAGATATACCCGACTTCGGTGAGGTCAACAGGTCTTGGAGTTGCAAGTTCAATGGGAAGAATTGGTGGAATGATCTGTCCCCTTGTGGCTGTAAGTCTGGTGCAAGGTCACCATCAAACTGAAGCAGTTCTTCTTTTTGCTGGTGTTGTTTTTATGTCGGGGATTGCTGCATCGCTGTTCCGGTTTGAAACCAAGGGCAAGGAGTTAACTGAAAGTATTTCTAGTACAAAACATGAAAAACCAAACACCACTGCATAGTTAGAAGAGCTATGAAGTGATATACTATGACTCTATCCAAGTTCACGAATAACTGGTTAGATAGATTTTTATCTTTAAAAGTTGGCATGTGTGTAGATACGCTGAAACTCACGAGTTAAAATACAACAAAAAGGACATATTTTGCTCAATTTTTTTTTCTAATTATTGACAAGTCAAGTTAAAGTTAAGCTCAAAGGTCAAAAAAACATTTCGGGCAAAAAATGTTCTCGTTTACGATTTTCTTAATTCTACAAACAATGCAAATTTCTTAATTCTACAAACAATGCAAACCACAGTACTTTATTTACTCAAAGGCAAACTACAATCTTTTATTTCGGGTAAAAAATGTTCTCGTTTACGATTTCCTTCATTCTACAAACAATGTGGTACAATGCAAACCACAGTACTTTATTTACTCAAAGGCAAACTATAGTCTTTTATTTGTAAAATCGTGAAACTATAAAGTACATATTTGAAGTTAACCCATTTTTTAAAATGTACAATTGTGCATACAATTAAATAACAACGAAAAATATCTCATTTTTACTTGCATGTTGCTTTTTCTTTTATGATAGTTCATCAAGTTTCTGTATTTCAGCCTCAGCTTTCTGTTTGGCTTCCTCGTATTTATGGAACTCTGCAGAATTTTTTATTTTCCTAACTAAAAATGGAGGAAAAAGGTCAAGAAAAAAAAGGACTCATGAAAAACGAAGGAAATCTGATTATTAACAAGTACAATTAACACAAGGGTTCATAGATCATGCATCAAGTGCTTTCAGAAAATTGATTCAGAAATACAACTAATGATTCTTATGGTTTAGAGGAAAACTAAGATTCAAAAACGACAATCAATTTAGAAGAAGCAGAAAGAAGCCTATCGGAGATGATTCATATAAAACGATGTTCTGATTGCAACAACTTCTAGCATTCACTGACCAATACTTCCTGTAAAACTTAAGATCCAGATGCTATGTTCGTTAAACCTCAATCGCACAGATAACAAACCATTAATCAATTTCAAAACTTTGTACTTTTATTGACAAGACTAAGAAAAAAATAAATAATTCTTGTTATTTCTTCTTCTTTGAGTGCAAAACTCAAAACAGGGCAGTGCATATTTGAATACCGCTATTATAGGATGAATAAGAACTAGATTAGAATGTTTGACTCTAACTTAGATTGAGTGGGTACACAGTATCAAAAACAATCCTAGCAAATGTATGCCGAACCTCTTGCATGCTTCCCGACCCCAATAGCTCGTAGTTTATCTTGCTACCTTGCTTTGGTATAAATCCCCTCTCCCGGCCCTTCCCTACACACTCAAAAATCCTGCATGCTCTCAAATACATTGCCAATGAAATGAATACCTGCATATTAATGGCATAGAGTTAGAAATTGTCTGGTCACCAGATAAGAAAGTAAAGATATTGATTGAACACATAATACATCATTTCCAGATACAAACATTATGGTTCAGAACGCCTCACATACATTTTACATGTTCAAACTTGTTTAGAAGAGAAGGCAAGACACATTTTGAAGCACTTGAACTTGATCTGTTTGTGCTATTGAATTAAACCCCTCAACTTCAACCATAGCCTATTAAGCCCTTTAACTTTAAAATTGAAACCTATAAAGCATTTTCTTTACAAAAATAATGTGTCTACTACACCAAAAGAGATATGTAACAGGGTGACTAGACAAACAATGATTTATTACTTAAAATCAACACCACTGGTTACTGAAATACCATCCAGTAAGTCAATTGACTTCAGGAAGCATAAAATTTGAAAGGGGGTAAGTACTTACTAAATCTGTATGTGGGGCTTGAGGATACTCTGCCATTGCTTGAGAGACACATTGCTCATCAGTCATCATAGACATTACTTGTTTAGTATATACTGCAAGCTCCATAACCTCATCAATCAATTCATTTGCATCTAGATCCCTAGCTTCTGCTAATTCTTGAAAGCTGGCATCATGAGGCGTGCTAATCTTCCTTGCTATGCTTACAGCTGCAGACATATCTCCACCATTGTGGACAGCAAGACTGAACACAGCAACTACCAGAGGATCCCTCGGTTTATCAGCTAAAGCTTTATGGAATGCTAACATTCCGATCCTGAAAGTATAGACCTGCAATTAGTCCAGTACGGTTGGTCCTACTTGCCTTTAGTCACCAAAACTGTTCAAGGAATTTTGATTAACTGGCATCTAAATGGCTATACCCTAGCCGTAAACATACTGAGAGAACCCAAAACTGGTCTTGGGGACGATCAGACAACTTTAGAACAATTGACTTCATCTGAAATGTCTTGACCATGCTCAAGAATGTTACGACTTCATCACAGCATAATAGAAGAAGAAAAATAAAAGACATGTCAAAATTGATTGCAATAATTGAACAAGCATTTTTTGTGAAGGTTCCTGATGGTACTACACTTTAGCACGACAATAATTTTATCATTTCAAGAAACACGGGACCTACATGTATGAAAAAAGAAATCTAATCTCATTTTATTGCAATTCTTACACTGTTGCAAACCATATAAAATTTGACTCGTATTATTCAAAATTGGAGATTTTCAAGGAATGCTATAGGTCAAAGTTTAATGCGAATATAGATGCCACATGATAATACTTCAAAATACTCAGTAGACATACAATCTTATAATAAATTAAAGCAACATCTTAGTTTCTTTTTTCCTTATCTATCCAATAACAGTGGTAGCTTGCTAAGGCATGTATCTTCATCTACATCATCCATAAAAGACCTTTGAAATTGATGATCAGATATCAGCTAGGAATGGGATAGGGAACAAATTAGTTTTTATTATTTACTTTAAACAACTGTTGTTTGCCTTTAGGAGTTTGTTACAACAGCTATAAATAGTACAGCCACGTCAGCGGTAACTTTCCCTATTTAAAGTCTCTCTTTTATAAGGTATAATCATCAGAAAAATATCAATGAAGTTTATCTTCTTCCCTCCTCAATTCTCTTATTCCATAATTCTCTGTTCCTCTCTTCTATCATATTCTTCTCTTCTCCTTAATTCTATTTCTGCCCTAATTTTCTACTGTCAGAAATCCTTATCCTGACAATGTTTGTGCCTGCCTTGATACTTCACATAGGAATAACATAAAAAGGAGGCAATATATCTAAAATTCTGTTTGCGAAATTCACAATCATTAAACAGCCACGTGTTTCTTTCAAACAAGAAAAAGTACATGCAATGCAAAGCAAAGTCAATATAAAAGTTTCTTCAACATAATCTGATAAGGATGATTAACCACTCCTGAAATCTGCTTGCACTTTCCAGCATACACATGACATGGTTATTAGATCAAGCACCTTAAGCAAACTCACCATAAATTGCTGTGGCATGGTCTATCAGGTGCCAGAAACTTATCCATGTTGCGAAAAAGAGACTGCACGTGGAATAACACTTACAATCACAGAACTGTCAATACAGTCAAGTAACACATAACATACTGCATAGCTATAACTAGTATCAACACTTTTTCTTGGACAAAAAAGAAGTTAGATAAGGAAAATACCAATTGATTTTATAACCACAGCCCTGCTTTTGCATCTAAAATATACATGTCAAAGATAAAAATTACATGAACAAACGAAATAATTAGCACGTAAGGAATAGTTAATTCATGAATAAAAATAGATATTGGAGTAGACCACTTGGGTTAGTATGGACTTCAACGTTCAAAACAAAGTGGATGAAACTAAATCTGAACTCAAGCAGTTCTATAATCCCCCCCTATGAAATGTGTTTCGAAAATTAAATATAACAAGAAAACTTTCAAGCTTCAGCAAAAGTTTTCTATCGATGGATAATATAAAATTCAATAAAAGACCGACCTTCCTAATAACTAAAACTGCCTATTTTAGCATATTATCAATAAGCAAGAATAGCAAGAGAAGTAATTTATCGAAATTACCAAAAGCATATTAGACCGCTTGTCTCGTCTCTTAAAACCGTGACGAACAAAATAAGCTGCCTGTGTAAGATGGAGCTTTATCAGATCTGCAAGAGAAATGTCCAACAAACTTAAACTACCATCAATTGCATACCTGAAATGGCAGAAGTATTTCAAGAAGCCCAAATTTCCATAACAGTCTCAAAGAAGCTTCAGCGGAACCATATGCCAGCATGTAGTTAACTTCTGTCATAAGCCTTCCCTAGGATAATTTGCACTACAGTTAAGTCAGTTGGGAACATTCAGATGTAAATTGAATCTCAGAAATACTCAAGATTCGGAAAAACTGCTAAAATACCTTATCAAGTCTTAGAATTAAAATGGCCAAATTTTTGGCAAAGTGAGCTGTTTCTTTTGAAAAGTGGAATCCCAGGCGAGCAGCAACTCTTATTGCACGAAGAATGCGAGCTGCAAAGAGAGTGGAACCACATCACTTTTAATTCAAGGCCAAAATAATAAGATGAAGCATTACGCAGGAGTTTTTGTCACGGGAAACTAGTAAAGCAAATGAATTAACTGCCGGTCCCCATGTTATATGAATTAAAAAAAAGTTATTACAGATGAACAAAACTTACCGCAGTCCTCCTGAAAAGAAGCGCTTGCTGGCATTATAGTTCGCACCTTGACCCACAAAATATGGATGTTAGGACATTGTACATTGAAATACTAGCAACTTAATAATGAACAATAAAACTAGAAATACATGCACACTTTAGCCTTTTGAATATCTTGTAGACCTCCCATGTAATCATATACTATTTTAGCATATGGATCAAACATCAACCTGCAAGTAGTAACATGCAGAGTTCAAAAGATGACCAAAGAGGAAATAGTGTGTGTGTGCTTGCGCTGAAAAAAAAAATCAGAAGCAGTAAATACTGAATTTTGACTACTCACCCATTAATAGTGAAGTCCCTGCTCAAACAATTCCTCCAACGAACATAATCCTTGTCACTACACTCAAAAGGACATTGGACGTTGTTCCTGAAATCCGCACCAAACTTCCGTACAGTAGTGCTAAAACTTGAAACCTATCACTAAATAAATATTAAAAACAGAAAATATGGAAACAGAAAGAAGTCAATAATACAAAATGCAACCAGATGTCTTTGTCAAGAGTACTACGTACTAGTGCAAGAAACTTTGGATGAGTTTTCATAATTTTGGCCTCGGATGTAATACATACCTCTATTGTAGTGTCTCCAACATGCACATGGCATATAGGGAACCTTCTACCAACTATTTCACATCGCGAAAATGCTCTGACTACCTGCAAATAGAAAAAGATCACCACAGATCAGAGTTTTCCTAACAAACCAAAGGTCCAGCCCTTTTTCCACAATGCTGAAAAATCTAGTCACAAAACTTCAACAGAGAAATTTGAATGGAATTAGATATAAATCTTTACATAGGTTTATTAAAACAAGTTTACTATATTCTTCACAGAAGTATCCCCATGAATCTCACCACTGAAAGAATTAAGCATTTCCCTACCCGATGACTAAAATTATTTGGTGTTTAAAAATATATAGACTAGACCTTTTATTTTCACGAGCTAACAACCCTATTCATGATAAATCACATGTAGGCCTTTCAACAAAAAAAAACAAGATTTTCAGACTGTTCTGCATTTAACAAAGCTTCATATTTTCATAAAATCGATTGCTCCCACCACCCAAAGTTGATGATGCATTCTTTTGGAGAAACACATTATTAAGTCACTGAAGCATCTGATTCTTTTTCAATTGAAATTTCAGATTCTTATTTGATACGCAGAGAACGTTTAAATTTCTAAGTTTAAGCATGTCACAGTGAGGAATTCTCAAACAGACTATTGAGCAAAACTAATAATACAAAACAGGAATTTGAGGGCTTGATAGAACAGAAAAATGTATAGGTATATAATACAGCACATTCAGTTTTGCTGCAATTGGATGATACTTGAAACTTTGTTGCATTTCTTACAAGTATACTAATTAACTTATAAATTCAAATACGGGCAAACTCTGGATAGTGTGTGTAAAAAAAGAGTGAAATATTTGGTTTAATGTTGAACTTAACTTCAATCCCTAAATACTAGATGAACAAAAAAAAAATGGTGTAAGCTAAGAATAGAAGTAAAAGAACCACCAGCGATCTAATTCCACAGCTAGCACTCTCTGTAGGTGTAAGCTAAGAATAGAAGTAAAAGAACGCATATATAGGATTACCTCTTTAAGTTCAGCTGATGTTATTATGTCGAAGTCTTTAGGTGTTTGCTTTAAGATGAGATCCCGAACGCAACCTCCCACAAGGTATACCTCATATCCTATCACATGAAACATAGATATTGAAAAGACGCAAACAGCACGTATTGCATAAACGAAGTTGTATAAATAGAAAAAAACGAAGAATGCAGCAAGAAATTATATAATAACCTTGTTGCTTGAGACGATTGAGAACTTTCCTGGTAGGCAATGTTAGCTTGGAAGTACTGATTCCAAGGTCCTTGGAATTCAACTTCTTCCAGACAGGTCCTTTAGGATTATTCCCTTCTCTGACTCCTGAATTGTCTCCCTTGTTATTTACGACGAGATCGGGCTCATCGAGTGACGGAAGCGCGGCAAAAAGAGGCTACAATTGGGAGATGAAATTTAATGAAAAGGAAGAAATTGAATTGAGAATAAAGTGAAAATGAAATACCTTGCGAATGCAGCGGTAGAGGGGAGGTCGAATAGATAAATGCGATCTGTATGCGAACCCGCTAAGGCCTGTGATAGCCATGGAAACTAACAAGGGGAGATCTCGCCTATGGCTTTCACCATGACATGATGATGATGATGATGATGATGATATGCTTAAACCCTTTGTTTTTCTAGGGATTTCTCAGGGTTTTACCCAAGATTTTCATAATGGATTTCTTCGGATTAATTGGCTGTAAATAGGCCCATGGGCCATCCTTACATTACCTTACTGCTTTGCTTTTACTTAATCATTTATACTAATGCTCTGCCCATCATGTTTGTCTCTTTTTTTTGGGAGGCAGGAGGGCGCTAGGCCCGAACAAAAAAGAGGAAAAGAACTAAATAACATAAATAAATCTTCCTACGAACGACCACTACGATCATCGTCAAGAAACTCTTGAAGGCCTGCAGGAGGCACAACACACTCGTGATGACCCAAGGCAAGAGAGCCTGCGAAATTCGCCATCCAATCAGCAGCACGATTCCCTTCTCGATAAACATGAAGAAATCGAATATCCCAACTCCTCTTCAAGAACTCCTGGCACTCTCTGACAATCCATCCATAAGGATGGTGAACATTAACATGACCCTGAACCAGCGAAATAACAGCTTTAGAATCCATCTCAACAATCACTTTCACATATCCTTTAGACCAAGCAAGCTTAAGGCCAAAAAACAAGCCCCATAACTCAGCGAGAAAAGCAGTGCAAATACCGAGATTGACTGCAAACCCACCGAACCACGCCCCACTAGCACCACGCAACACTCCTCCCGCTGAAGCTAACCCCGGATTGCCTTTACTAGCGCCATCCGTGTTAATTTTAATCCAACCATCATCAGGCGGAATCCATTTAACCATCCTCTCTTCTCGAATCGGAGCAGTAACACGAGAAGCAGTTGTGTAAGCAACTTTACACTCTTTAGCCTTTGCCACAATAAACTCTACTGTTAAAACAACATCAGCCTTTCCCTCAAAAATTCTTTCATTCCGAAACTTCCAGAGCCACCAAACAATAAACCCATAGATAATTCCCCATTCAATATTGAACACAGAATAAGTAACTTTGAGATTCTCATCCAACCAAGCATCTAGCGAGCAAGAGTAAAAAAAAGAGGACATTACCGGAGGGATAAACGCATCCCAAATTTGTTTCGCCTTCGCACAATCACGAAGCACATGGAGCACCGATTCATCCAAACCACAAACATTACAAGCTACGCTATCAGTTAAATGTCTTCTACCACGATTCACATTACACAAAATAGCATTATGTTGAATGAGCCAAAGAAAACATCGAATTCGCTCTGGAATTGGGACTTTCCATATTTGTTTCCAAGGCAGCCTGCTAGTCATATCCAGAACCTCACCCCGACAAACCTTATAACCCGAAGCGACAGTGTAGGAACCTGATTTCGCCGCCGGCCAATGCCACACATCTCCTTCCCCGCTAGACGGAAACAGAACCAAAGATGCCATTTCAAAAAGCACAGCAGTCGGTAGAAGAGAATTTAGGCCCTCCCAATTCCATCCACGACCCTCAATCCAGAAATCACAAACTCGGAGATGCACCCAATTGCTCGGGATCGGAGAAAAGCAAACCTGATTCAGGGGCCTAAAACCACACCATTTATCAGACCAGAAATTAGTAGTAGCTCCATCTCGACAAATCCGACCCACGCCCAATTTCAAAATGGCAGAACCTGCAACAATGCCTCTCCAAACCGAGGATTGGTTAGGTTTGATACGAAACATTTGCAAGCCTTCTCTATTTCTGCAGTACTTCAAAGAGACAGCTTTAACCCATAGGCTTTCATCTTTATTTAAAATTTTCCAGCTCAGCTTTGCTAAAAAAGCTAAATTCACAGCACGGGCACAACGAACCCCCAATCCACCTGCACTTTTTGGTCTACACACCGTGGTCCAGTTGACAAGATGAATCTTCCTAGCCCCTGGACCCGAACCCCAAAGAAAATTGCGATTACACGCATCAAGTTTATCACAGACACTAACGGGAAAAAGGTTCGTTTGCATCGAATAAGATGGGATTGCTGATGTAACAGATTTGATAAGTGTTAATCTACCCGCAAAGGAGAGGCACTTGGCTTTCCATCCCGACATTCTCATGGAAACTTTATCGACTACATAACTAAAAGTTTCGCACTTGACTCGCTCATGTATGATAGGCATACCCAAATACATACCTAAGTCCATAGTTCGCTCAATCCCTAAAATATCACAGATACCTCGACTTGAAACATCAGAAATGTGAGGCGAAAAATAAACCTTGGATTTGCTAGCGTTCATCCGCTGACCAGAAACATCACAGAAATGCTGCATAATATTGTTGATAACCACGGCTTGGGGAATGCTTGCTTCCGCCATTAAGATGATGTCATCAGCAAAAAAGACATGGGAAATTGACATTCCGCCTCTAGACACTTCAATTGGTTTCCAATTGGCACATAACACGGCATCCTCTATCATGTGCCCTAACCTCTCAATGCAAAGAACGAACAGGTAGGGGGAAAGAGGGTCGCCTTGACGAAGACCTCGAGTGGGAGTAAAGCCTTTCAATTTACAACCATTCCAGAGAACACTCATATCAGAGCTTGCCACACAATTCATAATCAGATTCACCCAATGTGAAGAGAGGCCGAGGAGCACAAGGGTATCACGTAAAAATTGCCAACTGATTCTATCATAGGCTTTCTCAAGATCCAACTTCAAAATCATATCACCAGGTCTAGAAGTACGATGGCGCATAGAGTTCACAACTTCCTGAACAAGGATGATATCATCAGTAATGTGACGACCAGGAACAAAACTACTCTGAGCCGGACTAATCACATCTCCAAGAAACCCCTTCAAGCGGTTAACAATGCACTTCGTGACGATTTTGTAATGCACATTACAAAGGCTAATAGGACGAAATTGGGTGATAAGCTCAGGATTTGGAACTTTTGGAATAACAGTGATAAGCGTGTCATTAACTCCTGGGGCAAAGGAGCTAGTACGAAGCATATGAAGCACGCTTGCAGACAATTGAGACCCGAGCTTACTCCATAACCTTTGGAAGAAGAGGGCTTGGAAGCCATCGGGACCGGGTGCCTTAAAAGGAGCCATGGAAAAGAGGCTACGATGAACATCAGTCGTATCAAAATCCCTTTCAATGGCATCAACCGCACTAATAGAGAGGGTCGGGAAAGTGGTCAAAGTGAAAAGTTCCCCCCTATTTGTGTCTTCCTCAGTATAAAGATTTTTGAAAAAGTCAAACACCATTCCTTCGACTAGCTTATGGTTCCAAATCCAAACTCCATTAGCATCACGAAGCCCAATAATTTTGTTCCGACGCCTGCGAATTAACGTAGAAAGGTGAAAAAACTTTGTATTTCGATCTCCAAAGCAAAGCCAATTAACTCTAGACTTTTGAAACCACATAATCTCCTCCTGTTGCAAAATGACATCCAATTCAGCTATGAGTTTTTTCTCTAATTTCAGCAGTCCCCCATCAACCCGGATAGCCAAACCTCGCTGCACCCCCTCTAATCTGCGATACACCTTCCTTTTCCGCTGACCCAAATTCCCGAAAACTTCAGCATCCCACTTAACCAACTCAGGCGTTAAATCAGCGAGACCAGTGGTAATCGGAGTATTTCGAGCCCAGTACTTATCGAAAAAATTACGAAAATCACCATGAGTAAGCCACTCAGCCCTAAACCGAAAAGGACGAGGCAACGGCGGGGAATCTCTTCCTACGAGGTCAAGCAAGACTGGCGAATGATCTGACTTATTTCGAGGCAAATGACGAACCACCGCTTCCGCATAAGCAACTCGCCAGCTCAGATTACAAAGAGCTCTGTCAAGGCGACAAGCAACTCTAGTTCGAGGCGTAGAACCACGGTACCAAGTGAAATCCGGACCTTGGAAGCCTAGATCAACTAGAGCCATATCATCAATCCAATCCGCGAAAAAAGAGCAACGAGTAAGAATCTGCATAGATCCACCTTGCTTCTCGCTCAAAGTTTTAATACAGTTAAAGTCGCCTATTAAAACCCATGGATGCACAGTAGAGTCTTTAAGAGCATGCATATCCACCATAAAGGTGCGCTTAAAGGACATCTGAGGCCGGACATAAATAAAAGACACATCAAAACTTTTCCCATGCAAAGCGCCACCCAAGCAAACAACATTCGAATGAAGAAACTGATTGTTTTTGAAGTAAACCTGAAGCTTAAGCCGCGAATCGTGCCAGAAAACCCAGACACCACCACTAAAACCTTCCGCTTCCACAATTTGAACACTTGAAAAATTCAATCTTCTACAAAGATCAACTGCTCGACGACCAGGTAAACGAGGTTCAAGAAGGACAAAAATGTCTGGATCATGAACCGATAACAAGTGTCTCGTGGCACGAAAAAATTCAGTGCCTCCCGCTCCGAAACAATTCCAAGAAATAATCTTCATCGGAAAAATAAGGGAGTCAAAACCAAACAGAAACTCAAAAATCACTGGGACAGGGTCGAAACCCCACCCAAAGCACTAGTAGGTTGCTTCACGAAAGAGCGCGAGCTACCTCCATTACCTCCATGGCTCATATTTGTCACATCATTTAAAACATCTTTTGTCTTGGCAGGCTTATTACTTTTACCCGCCAAAGTATGGCTTTTCCCTTTTGACTCACTAGTAAAACGTAGGACACTACCCCTGACAGAATCCACACGACTCCGTTTGCTTCGGTTAAGCACATTTTCGCTAGCTTCCAAATCAATTCCAGGATCATCAACACCCTCTTGAAGATCACCAAATATATTATGACCAGCAAGATCTCGAAAATGATTAGGGGCTCTAGTCGCGAGATTAGGTTTGCTCGTGCCAGCGACATCAGACGACGCTCCAAACTGAAAGCCCGAATGACCTTTCTGATTAGGATGGCGCGCCCTACCAGCAGCACCCTGGGGCTGTGCACTAGTTTGTTGTTTAGGATCATTAAAACTCACAAACGCTGGTTTTTTCCCTTTGTTAAACGGCTTCTTGAGCTTAGTTCTCCACGGACCATACTCCGCCTCATCTGCAACCTCCTCGGGGGTCCGACCTTGCTCGTTATCTTGAGCAGCACCTCCATTCCCAACAGTAGAAGCCTCAAGTCTTGGAGGGAGAATACTAGGCAGGGTACAAGATGCCCTCAGATGTCCATACTTCCCACATTTTGTGCACGCTACATGTAACCCCTCATACTCTATGTGATATGAGATTCCATTAACCTCAAATTCAGCAATTAAAGGCTTTGCCAAGTCAATTTCCACACAAACTCTGGCGAACTTTCCACGAGAGGCTTTCAGGGTAGTAATGTCTACTTTTACCGCTTTCCCAAGGGAATTTCCTATCATTTTCAGGAAATTGTCGTTATACATCTGAACCGGTAAGTCCGGAAAGCGCACCCAAACCATGGTTGAGTTAATCGAAGCCGAAGACGCCATAAAGTCTAAAGACCAAGTTCTCACGGTTAAATAATGTCCTTGAACCGTCCAAGGACCTCCCTCAATAACTTTACTTCTATCACTAGGGATTTCGAAACGGACAATATGGAATCCATATCCGACATCCATGATATCCACATCGCCCACTGGCTTCCAAATCTCCATTGCACGCTTCTGTAACGCAACATAGCCCACATTCCGACCTAATACTTTAATGACCAAAGCATCCTTCCATGGCATAGCCCACTCCTCCATCAACTGCGGAACAACAGAAAACTTGGGTTTCAAGGGATCACCAAACTCAACTGACACCAGACCTGCAGCCTGTAAATCAACATGCACAATCTCCTCCTCCACGTTACTTTCATTACCTTCAACTACCTTGCTGTAAGTCCTTGCTGGGGACTCTGATGTCTCCATATCCACCTCCTCATCAAAGTCCTCCGACGTGTCTTCCCGGACCGGGATCATTCCGGCCAGAAAAACCAACTAGGGTTGCACCGATCAATTAGAGTTCGCCAGGGTTAGGGTTAGGGTTTCAGTTTATCATGTTTGTCTCTTTGAAGTCTCAAGTATACTGTATTCTTTAGTCTTTTTTTTTTTATTTTGAAAACACATTATAAGGTCCTATCATTTTTTATAATCAACCATTTGGTCTTTCTTTTTATCTTTGTATAGTTGTAACTGTTGTATTTCGGCCTGAATAAGCTGACATGACATTATAGAATATATATGTCTTGAAAATTATAATTTGTTACATTAAAAATCTCGACAAAAATGACAAAAAAAATTAATTATACTTTATAATGTGTTTTAGAAATAGAGTGATTAAATGGTGTTTTATATGAAAACTTCAAAACACTTCAAAAGTATTTTCCCTAATTAAAAGTTTACATAATTTCTTTATAAAAAAAAACGATGCATAGTTTGCGGCATTACTAATGAAATAAGGTGCTGCTCTTTTTTTACTTATATTCAACACATTTCAGTTCAGTTCAGCTTTTTTCAGTTATGTTCAATAAATTCAGTAAAATTCATCAGACATTCAGTCAATAATTCAGTTAAGTTAAGTCCAGCTTATTTCAATTCAGTTCAATTCAACTTATTTCAACCGAGAAGAACATAACCTAATTGGAAAAACTATAGCACACTACTAATGCAATGTCATCGGTAGAGGAACTAAGATCTCCGAATAAACCATAACCCAACTTAAGGCAATAATTTTGCTATAAAATGATTCGTTTGAATATTCTGTTAAAATCTTTTATATTTATAGAAAAACATTTTAAAAGAAACCCACTTTATGGCACGAAAATAAAATTTAAAGCATTTCAAATGATGAAATATTATAGAATTGAGTTTTCAACATAGAGTACTATGCAGCCAAATCAGAAAATATATAATGAAAGGAACAACACTACACCTTAACTTTTTCATTTATCTCTTTCAATTCCATTTTTTATGGCTCCACAATAAACAACAATATGCCTTGCCGCGTTTTATGATTTCATTTATGATAAAATGAAATTTACGCAACTTGCTATTCTCCTATTATTATTTTTTTCCAATTGTGTAATTTTATTTTAGTTTTTTGAAATTGTTATTATGAATTATTTTACATTGCAGAAAATGTAGAACACAAGGTTTTTTTTTTTTTGTAAAAATGAAATATAAAAAGTACTCAAGCGTGATACTACCTTTTTTTAGTTATTTTCTTCTAATAATGGATAAAATCTAGATTCTCTCAACGCTAAAATATGTTAAAAATGGTTTATTGGTTTTAAAACCCAAAAGAAGGAAATGGATTTTTCATAGTACCTCAAAGTACAATTAATGAAGTTTCAAAAATGTGAAATGAGGGTTAAAAATGGTAAACTTTGGGTATGACTGCAAAGATCTTAATCATTAGTCTTTGCTTAAAAAGGCATATGATTGTAAACTATTGCAAACATGTGTTACAAGAGCATATATCTATTTGTTGTGAGAAATCCAATTTTTATAAGCTAAAAAAGAAGAAAAACAGTGAACAGAAATAAAATAATCAAACAAAATAAAGAGATGTAGGCTCCTTTCCTTTCTAAAATGTAGTACAATATTTTAAAAAAAAGGAAAGATTGAAAGAAACGTCTTTTTTTGGTTTATCAAATTTAATTTCTTTCTCCTTCAAAAAAAAAAGAAAAAAATTTAATTTCCTTCGAGTTCAAACAACAATTTCATGGGTACTGTTTTGGATGCATTTGCAGGAAATTTCGTAGAAGAGCCGTACCCCACTCAAAAATCTCAATTACAATCAATCAATTTGATTGAAGCATAGTATTTGCTTCTGCAGCTATCCACATTTTGATCTTTCTATTTTGAAATTGATGATCTGGCCAAAGTTCCGTTGGCCTTTACATGCATACGAGAAATGTCAATTAAAAAAAATCGTTTTAGTGACTCTATTCCGATACTTATGATTTGATTTCAGAGGAAGAACATACAAACAGTAAGCTAAGTAGTTATATGAAAAGTAAGTTAATGACTCCATCTCCACCTCATATGTTTGTTGCTTTATTTATAACATGTGGATGTGAATCAATGTTAAGTAAATCAATGACGAAATTCAACTTGTAACTGAAAAAAATCGTTAAAAAATGTCTAATTTCTTGTAGTGTGTGAACCTTATAAATTGATAGAATGCATGTTGTTCTAATTGTACTTTTTCTTATCGTCAAGGAGCAGATGGATCATATATTTTAACATGTATTGATGCTCCCGATATTAGGATTGGTGGAGTTTGCTATGGTATATGATTAAGCAAGACGATCTATCATATTGATGAGATTGAGTCACATGATGAAAAATTATTTAATAACATATACAATGAGTGCCTAATAAACTTTATCAAAACATTCATCTTCTGCTTTAAAGGTTTTCGATTCGAGTTTTCGCTTCGTCAAAATTTATCTCTTATTAATAAGACATTTGTAGACTTCAATATAAACTTCCATTGAGATATATGATTTGCACTTTTCTAAACATTTTCTTTTACCCCTCAAGAAAGATTGTGATTATAAGTGAACCTCTAAGATTAAAATTTGGAATATATGTAATTGTTACTAGGAGAAGACAACATAATAAATAGTGTGTAGGTCCAGACGGGAAAACGTAGAGATTTGGAGGGACCTGCATGATATTTTGTGTGAAAATATTTGGATGCTTTTTGCAATTGTTCCATAAATGGCGTGATTCAGAATTAATTCCTTCTTGTCGTTATTATCCCATACTTAATCCACCAACACCAAGAATAACATCAAGCTAAAATTTCATTAGTAAATTATTATTTGACCAATAGTTGGTTGGTGCAGTGTTAATATGTGGATGTGTTTGGTATGGAAGTCTGTGGATCGATCCCCCACAATAATGATTGAAATGGATTTAAATACTATAATTCTTGGACCCGTCCCGAATCCGGATCAGTCGGCCAATAAGGTTCAGAAACTAGATAGAAAACCAAAAAAGAGTAAATTATTATTTGATTGATAAAATAATACATAGGATAATATACAGAGATGCTGATAATGTTATTTGTCAAAAATAGGTTTACTCTTAATGTTTAAACCAATATAATTTTTTGTTAATATCGATAGTCAAGAGCAATTTTACCTTTCAACTCTTAAAAATAGGCTTGTTAATTTGACGGGTTAGCGCAAACTACTATTTTACTTCATTGATCTATAAAAATTATTTTTTTCCTCCTAATGCCAATATCACTCTAGATATACTATTTTGTCAATCCTCTTACCTTTGAGTATTAGTAATTATGTCACACATGATTTAACGGGCCTCCTCACTCTATGGGCTGACTTTTATCCAATCAAGTGGAAAAACTGTGATCTATTGCTATACATCATGGATCAAATGCGGTTAGTTATTAGAGATTAGAAGGTTAATGTCATAAAATAATGTACTAGAAGGGCAAGCTCAAACATTTTGATTGGTCAAATGCAAAACCAAACTGGATTTAATAGACCATGTAGTACATTACAACTCATTTTATAATTATAAGTAGAAGTGGAGATTTTATTATACATCGAAAATATGTACTCCCTTAATTATAAAAAATGATGTACTTTTTTATCGTACCTAATTAAAAGGCCTCATAGCAATTCATTATCCATTTATATTATTATGAAGTATGGTACACCAAGAATATTCTATAATTTTTATGTTCTATAGTTTTTGAGAAAATTATTTACTTTATATAGAAAAACAAAAACTTTCCACTGACAAGTTATAAAGTCATAAATATATAGGTCTATCATCACATTTTAAAGGCATCAATATTAACTTGATCAATTCATATATACACCGCTTATTCTAAACATTGAACTCTTTTTGTCCTCTATATATGTTTGTGAAGGGGAATTAAGAGATTACAATGATCTGCTAATAAAAGTAGATGTCTCATCAAGAAGCAGAGCATGATTGATTTATTTATTTTTTAGTTATATGCATGTAATGATGAAGCTTATCAACTAAATAGACTCATCATTAATGGCAGCTTAATTTCTTTGTTTTCTTGCTTGGTTGTGGTTACTTTTTAATACTCCTGATTGGATAATTTCCCTTAATTTTGAAATCAAATCAATAACATCTTATTATAAATATATATGTTACTAATTTCCAGTTGTATTTGTTTTTTCTTGTGATTTGTATTATATTGAAGTATTCAATTTGAATAGGACAACCTACATATATATGATCCTTAATTTGACAGGTTCATAGGAAAAAGTACAGCTAATTACGCGGGTGGATTAATGATAATGTCATGATATGGAGTTTTTAGTGGCATGCATGCTACTAAAGTTACAAGTAGATCATAACAACTTTCACAAGTAACATAACTGTTGGATTTACATGTTTTGTATGCATCAGGTTTTTACACTAATACTGGAAGCTATTGATTCACCATACTAACTGATAACATACACATCCATGTTTTGGACGTAACCTTAAAAATGGTAAAAAACAATCTTTATGATTGAGGCTAATGTTCTTTTTAATTTAAATTCAATAAAATTTAATTCATTAAAGTTCAGTTCAACAATATAAATTCAATTTCAGTTCAACAAACTCACTTCAGTAAATTTCGTTCAGTTCAAAAAAATTTAGTAAAAAAGAACAACAAATTTTAGTAACAAAGAACAAGGCTAAGATGCGTGGTTTTCCTAAACCGCCTAAGATGGCAAGCCTGTCCAGCAAGTCCATTATGTGGGAGATTCGCCAAAGGACCTCACGAGTAGATCCATTAGCAGACATGTCACCTCTCAGATGATACATACAAAGATTACGCTAAGGAGATCCACCTACAGATGTAAAGGGTTATCTTAATTAAATCGGTGGAGCAAATGATAAGCATGATATGTCACGTTAACATAGCTTTGTACGAATAAATAAAAACTCAAGAAACTGTCATTCTTTCTAGAGGAAGGAAAATGATAAAAGAGGAAAACGACTTCGCTAGGGCAAACATATCATGGGAGACTAATACCCATGTTATGGATCATTCAAGGTCAGGTAACATAATCATTTTCATTTTTTTCTCTTTAAGAAGTTTATTGATTTTATTATCATAGGCGTCACGGTCGAATCTAATGATCCTCCCGAACGATGGTTCAACCATTTGCACGACAGAGAGAGAAAAATCTACCATCACTAATCAGAGGAGTTGAAGTTGGTTGCACTTTTGGATTTTGCAAACGTGTTAATAAAGTATGTTCTTAAATTCGGTTATCAAGATTCAAACCCTCTCGATCGTCTAGTCTAAGACTTTGCGTTTTCCCTGTATTTTATGATGTTGTGCTTTTTCCATATTCTCGTTTTCTGCATTTTCTGTGTGCTTTTTTTTTTCCTTTTTTTCTTCTGCATTTTGTGTTTTCTTTATTTTTCTCTTATTCTTTATAGGTTTTCCGTATAATGTTTTTTCTCTATTTTTCTCTTACAATATGTTTTTTTTATGTATTTTTTTTATTGTGTTATGTATTTTCTGTATTTTTCCTTATCCCGTGCTTTTTTGTGTTCTTATTTTTTTGTTTTTTTTTTTGCCTTTTCATGTGTGTTTTTTTTTTTGTATTTTTGTGCACTCTATATTATTTTTTCGTCTCTTTTTTAATAGATTAATGAAATATTATTTTTAGAATGTAATAAAACCTTATTTCTAATTAGATGGAAGAGAGATTTATGTAATCTAGCAAAATACAAGATAAAGAATAAGTTTTTCTAGCTTCAAGTGAGGAATTGCATTCCACACATGTTTAAAATGCATAACTTGCGTAGTTAGTGGTATTTAGAAGAGAGTGTGAATAGGGAGAGGTTGGCCGTCAATGGAGTGTTTGCCTTACCTTTCCCAAATGCAAATTGCCGCCACTTGCAATTTCCGGGAAGGAAATCGCGTTGTGGATGCTTTAACCAAGCATGGTCACCCAAAGTGTTAAAAGGTGGAATGCAACACACCCTTAGAATCACCATACAAAAGTCAGAAATTGTGGTATAATATTTTCAAATTGATGGTTTTCTTTTTCAGTCAAATTTTTCAGTCCTCTCAAAGTTAATTACACATGTACATAAACATTAATTAAAGTCCTACTAACATTAATATATATGTTTTTCTTGGTTGTCTTTATGCATGTCGGTAAAATGATAAGATCTTGTGATATTGACACTAAATTCATGAACTCTATACTTAATTATAATTAGTATATACTACATTGTTGCCTGGATATGGTCATCATGATATAAATATATAAATATGTTCTGCAATGCAATATAAAATATAAACTGTGTAGAACTCATCATGTGTTGACACTTAACATAGCAGAGGACCTGATCAGAGATGTTATCAAAACAGAAAGCCTGTTCACTTTCAATGTACATCATATTTAGAGCTTTATCAAACAATAAAGTGCTTACTGTAATACCATCAGCAGATAAAAAATAAAAAAAGAGGTACAGATTTATGGAGTCAAAGGGACCCCCCCAACAAAAGTGAACACTATATGTAATCAAATTGAAATTCAGGAATCTGAGTGGTTACTTTCACAGCAAAAATAAAAATAAAAATAAAAATGCCAAATTCATTTAATCAAGTACGTCTGTTCATATAAGCCATGCAAAAACCTTCCACAAAATTATTCATTTATATTTTTCATAATGATTAATTCTTCTATGCATGTATATTGGTCATGAGGACTGCCCTTCTGCTATAGGGCTTATTATTAATTGCAAAGTAGTAGTACACGTGTACATGAAATACACGTGTCAATTTACTGCGACGAGTCTCATCAGATATGACATTTCTAAGTTTCATGGCAGTGAAATGAAAGCTTTTAAAACCAAACAGTGTAGTTGATTGAGAAACATCGAAATTATTATGTTTTTCAGTTTCATACATGCTTCCTACTAATTTATTTATTGCTCAGTTTACTGAGTCAATGACTTTTTTACTCACCACAGTTTTTCTGTATGGCTTTTCACTTTTTGTAGTAACTTAAAATTAACCTCCAAGTTTCCAAAATTTTGCCTTTGAAGCTTTTTCCAAAATGTACTCCCTATAGATATATAGTGTGTTGATGAAGGATTGCATATATATATACAAAATTATGATTTTGTAATATCCCGTGATTGTGGGTCTTTCCAATATAAATTAATAAGAATGTTATCTAATATCACCTTATGTTTGGATGGAGTATATGATGAGTTAATAAATGGAGGTTAGAGAAAGGTTTTTACGGTTTTGTATCTGATTTTTTCTAACACTCCAATTTGGAGTGTTGAGTTAGAACAAAAAACCTTCCATAAAACCTTATTAACCCATACCCTCTCAAAAATGTTTCTTCCCAACATGGGTTAGTCTTTAAACCTTACTTTATTAACCATCCTCCCAAACAAATTAAGGTTTCTGATGTTAACTGTTAAGATTTATTCGCATGTAAATCCAAATAAGTAATACGAGTAGTTGAGTTACCTCTTATAGCGTGGGTAACAATTGAATTATTGCACCCAGTCTCACAACCCCTTAGCTTAACTTTTTGTTACAAAAACAAAAAAACGATTTCGGGTGTATTGTTGCAATTGTTGCAATGAACTAATTTGATGAAAAGCTCGAGTTGATAGTTACGGCGCAACAACATGTTTTAATTAATTCCACGTCCCCTCACGCGAATGCCTCTTGGACTTAAAGGGTGCACAACACATGTTCATCCCATCATGTGTTTTTAATTCATCAATAATGAGGTTGCCAAGATTCGAAATCATGACCTTTAATCGATCAAATAGCCTCTATTACAGTGTTACTTAACCAACTCAACTAAAAAAATTTAGCTTATAGTTAAGGCGCAATAACATGTTCTATATATTAATGTTTGAGAACATTTGTTCTCATTGTGATTCATGAGGAAAATAAGAGATTAATGGCTAAATAGGTACCTTATTAGAAAATTTACTTTAGATTTTCTAATCACATATATAAACCACAAATCCCTAATTTAATAAGATTGGGAAGATTGATGTGTACTTCACAAATCCTATATCAAGTTTAAACAAATTAGGTGTGGGTTTATTAAGAGTACATAAGGGATATTTTAATAAAGTAATTAATGTTATATTATTACCATTAAATAAATGAAATGAAAGTTGATTTAATGGTGAAAAAGATAAAGTAACCAAAAGATCAGGTAATTATAGTCTTCACCTATCACTATATATAATACTGAACATATTAATTTATATTCCTTGGTCTAGGTTCTAATTTTAATTGCGTAATCAGCTAGAAATAAATATATTTTTTCCACATATAAAATATTTATTTTCTCTTTAATTTTCTTCTGAAAAATAGAGCCTAATTGAATTTTTAGTCCAAGTTTAAATAACAAAATAATTTATTTATCTATTTTAAAAGAAAAAACTGAAATTTTAAATAGAGGTGATATAGTAAGATAAAGTATTGGATATTCAAATATTTGGCCCAATGGCCTCTCCTTTTTATAGCCCATCCCAAAACATATTTATGATACTCTAATGGCTAGATTTTATTTTATTTTTTGATAAATGGCTAGATTTTTTTGGTAGAACTCTAATGGCTAGATAACATTGAGTTATTCTTGAATTCCATACTATGAGTTTTGATTGGTAGCTAGAGGGATAAGTAAGGTATCCAAGTATTGTGAATGTTATTCAACAAGGAAAGATTTTATAAAAAAAAAAACAAAAAAAACAAGGGAAGATTTGAAAGTTGATTGAATACTCTATTAAAAAAAAGAAAGGTTGATCGGATACGTATTTTTAACTTTCATATTTTAACTTTTAGAGTTTCTATCATATATAAATACACATTTAGTTTTTTTTCCATATAACATTTTTCTGATGTGAGTTCTAAATCACAACCGCTCTTAGTTATTATATAGATTATAATTAATGTAATTCGGCGTCTATTTATCGTTGAATTAACATCAATTAGTCTGCCATTTTGAGTACCATTATCTAAAGTCGTAATTTATAATTCCACAAACCTTACGTTAAGTTGACATTATTTTATGCGTAGAATCAAACTGGCTCATCCCCAATAACCTTAAATTTATTTTAATACTTGCTCTGTTAATTGGTATGCAGTTTTGTTAGAAACAATTTCAAATTAATAACTAAGCAAACATATTCGTGAAATGGTAAAGACTTAGCTTACCATAAACAATGTAATAAAAAGCACTAGCTGCTACCTAGGACGTTCGAGGAGTAGTCGGAGACTTGTCAAAAAATTATTCGGGAACAAGTCAAATTTTGAGCGTCTAGTCAGATCTAAGCGGTTTCGTTGGTCCAAATCAAATTAATTACCTTTTCGGGTTGTTAATTTGTTTAGAGGGATAAGATGGGAGGAATGGGGATAAAATGAGAGGGATGAAGTAATCTCATATTTTTTTGTGAGATGAGAGAGAGGTTTGGGGATGAAAGTCCATCTCATCCCTTCAATTCCATCTTGGGAAGGGGGGTGTTATAAGAGGTGGGGATGTGAAATAAGAAAGAGAAGAGATGGAAATGACTAGGTAGTCATCTCCTTTTTTAAAAAAGTTCTCCATATCTCCCATTTCAAAACCCTTTTTATACCGGTTGCCGCTACTCGTCTTCCGTCCGGTCGCCGTTACCCGTCCTCCGTCCGGTCACCGTACTCCGTCCACCGTCTGGTCTCTGTACTGTGTCGCATTTTCGAATTGTAAATGAGGGTAAAATTGTACTAAACTTTTATCTCCTCAATCTCATCTCATTACCAAACAATAGAGTACACATCCCTTAAACTTAACATTACTTCTATCCCCTTTCTTGTATCTCACTCTAATCCTCCTTCCATCTCATCGCTCTTGCCAAACGACTCGTTTGTTATTGGATAAGGTACTTATTTGCTCTTTGATATCTAAAGTCGTTGTTCATTATAATATTAGTTTTATCACATTTGCGTCTTAAAACATTTACTTTTAATTCCTCACATTTAATCTCTTCGTCAGATATAATAACTCTAATATTTCTTATCATTTATCACTATTTTAATATATGTACATGCCACCTAGTTACACAATTTTTACAAACTGAAATGCATCATTAAGTGGCATATCAATTTTATTTTTTTAAATCTATTGCGAAAAATTTATAGTTTTTTTCAATTAAGTTATTACGTGGTGCACTTAACACAAAAGCAACATATGACAAAATATGTTAAAACTGTTATTTTTTCTTTAATTAAAATACTAAATATGGTAAATTAGAATATCTAATTAGTGTGCCAATAATAATACATGAGCCAAATGCTAATATTTTGAATATTAGACTAGGCAAAAAAAGTGTTTAGCCTATGGGCTACTTTAATTATACGTTAATGATAATTTTACATTTAGTTATTCCACAAAAAAATTCCACGCAGGACAAGTAAAACCTCTATAAAGTTCTTCCATTGGATAGAAGTTTTCGAAACTATAGAAAACATTTTTTTTACCAAAATTAGGGATGCGCCAAGATTCATTAATGAATACCATACTGCTTAATTAGCACTTTCACATCAGGTGGACTTTTGTACTTTAAAAGTTTAAAGCAAATCTTACTAAGCAACAAGATTTAATTAATCGCATACAATTAGGTACAATGTCCAGTTTTATCAAATTACAGTTAATGGCATCATTTTACCAGACATAATTAAAGAGCCATTAATAAAAAAACTATCTTTTACTTTTGTGGGTTTTAAGAATCAAACCTACCGTCTTACACTTAGCGTAGGAAACACTAAGCTATTATTTGTTGATTAACTATGAATATTCTTATTATGCAAATTTCTTATAAAACAATGCTAAAATAATGCAAATTTCTTAAAATTAATGCTAAAATCACACAGCTTTCTCTTTAACTTAAATTTTGCATTTTACCAATATTAATTATGTTTCTTTATTTAGTTTCTATTGATAAGGACTTTTTCCCCCGACTAGTATACAGTGCCTTATCGGCTGCTTTGAATAACAGCCACAATGCATTTAAAAAGGCAAAAATTCCATTTTACCCCTTTAAATAGTCGAATTAATTAATGGTAAATGTGTGATTCAGTAATTTGATGAACATATCATTTAATCACCTAATCAATTCAAGCTCAGTGTAGAATCTAAAATAAAACTCATAAGAACAGTTTCACTGTCTCTCTCATAGTAATTGAGTCTGAAAAGTTGCTTAAAAGTACAATTATTTTTACAGTAGTCCGAGTACATTAATTAATGTGTTTTACAATTATTTTATGAAAAATGGCCTAAAGAAGAAGATGCTTTTTTCTTAATTTGAATTGTGTGATAATTGATATGATTTTGTTATATAGTTGTTCTTAAACAAGGGATGAGATTTCTACTCTAAAGAAGCTTAATAACATCATAATCCTCAAGAACCTAACATTAATTGTCTAACTTTTACCAAAACCTTATCCATAACACTAATACTTAACCGATTAAATTAAAAGCTCGAGTTGATAGTAAAGATTTAATAATATATACCCCCGTCACGTGAATTCTCTTTGGAATTGCAGCGTGCACAACACAAACCAATATCACCATGTGATTTTAATTTAACAAAAATTGAGGTTGCTGGGATTGATATTCAAAACCTTTCAATGATAGAAACTCTGATGGAAAATTCTATAGTTACTTTGTTTTTAACAAAGTAACCATTAATTTGTTCAGTAATGTTCAAGTAATCCTTAGATGTCCAAATTGAATTTGGACATTGACCCTAGATCTAACAATTCCGTTCATATTGACATTAAAAATTAAACCCTAGACCCTAAATCATCGACCTTAGACACTAAAAACTAAACCCTAGACCCTAAATCATCGACCCTAGATACTAACATGTGACGTGTCATCGAATTATTAGTCCGGAGTATCACGTCATCTAGGGTCGAGGATTTAGGGTCTAGGGTTTAGTTTTTAGTGTCTAGGGTTTAGTTTTTAATGTGAATGTCTACGGAATTGTTAGATCTAATGGTCAATATTCAAATTGAATTTGGACATTCAAGGACCACTTGAACACTACTGTAATTTGTTTTTCATATCGTTTGATGATTTTAAAGAAATTAATCTAACGGTTACTAAAATAAAATGAAAACAAAGTACACCAGCTCTGATAGCCTACACCAACCCTGATATCATGTTACTTAATTGATATAATTAAAAATTCGAACTGATAGTTAATACCATCAACATTTTTTATATTAATATCCGACATAAACATTCAAATCTATCATCCAAACTTTACCGTTTTCTTATTAATTTGTCATTTGCTCTTGCTTTTATTTTTTACTTCTTAAATAAATTTTAAGAAATTTGATAAAAAGTTTAAAGTTTTTTTATTACTATTCTTTCACCCTATATACACTAAACATTTAAATTTTTTTTGTTAATCTTTGAATTTGTTGAATTAAAAAATCACCTATTAAACACTTAAATTGTTCTAAATTCCTTATTCATCCCATGAAAAATTACCTACTGTACTTGTACTCCCTTAAATTTGTTAAAGTATTGCAATTTGTCTAAATTCTTTTTTTTCGCATAACCATGTAAATTTAATAGATTGATCATATAATTTTAAAAATCTTTGTAGGACTTATAAAACACACTTCATAAATTTCATTAGTGAATTTTAGTATCTGGTTTTTTTGGTACATCCAAAGTTTAAGTAATAACATACATACAACATGAGAATTTAACAATAAAGTTTACGAATTGTTAAACAGTTTTTTCTTTTCACTTTACTCTTACTCTTTCGTTACGGCCAAAATTTGAATGGACTAGTGATATGTCCTCCAAAATTTGAAGTAGGCAATAGGTTGTTTAAAGGAAGCTAGCTAGAGACACATTCAACCTAAAAGTACCTATAGGCATGGCATAGCTTAGTTATTTTGGAGTAGAAATGGGGAAGCTCTACAAACATTTAATTATATTAATGATAAACTCTATCTATCCTCAATGTTTCATTCCTAAATGTAATTATTATTTCTGTTACAAACCACAATAAATGGAGACAGTCTGATAAGATAAGACCAGTCAAATAAACAAATAACAAACAATTGCATAAATTTTTTATCATTTTTTTTTCATTTTTAATAAAAGAAATATAGTAGTATTTTTATATTGCAACTAAAATCTGCCTCTCTCATGTTCTCTCCAAAATCTTATATAAACCTGGGGGGCTCATAGATAGATAGTCACAGACATAGAAACTTTTCTAGTTTTTTTCAGCTTCTTCTTCTTCTTCTTATTTTCTTGCATCACTTTCTTGGGAAACTTGCAATATATTTTCTTGAAATGGCAGCTTTTTCATACCAACAATACCCTTCTTTCCATACTGACTCTGTTTTCTTGCCCATTAAAAACCTGTCTGGCTTTATGGAGGAACCCAACAACATTAATTCTGCTAATTATCTTTCCCAATTTTACCCTTCTCATCCTCTTGCTCATCATCAAATTGATGAGAGCTGTTTGGTTAGTGATGATAATGAGCCCTCCTCTGTAACTAAGAAACAGAGTCCAGACAACTCTTCTCATTCTGTTGTGGATAAACTTGAATGTGGTGAACAAGTTACACAACACTTCAATCATCATAATTCTATGGACAACACCAACAACAATTACAAAAGGAAGAAGAACCATTCTAATGCGTCGTCTTCCACTTCTCACCCTAAGGTAACCCTCTCGTTAAGTTACAAATTTTATTGTTAGAGATTAATATATAAACCCAATATATAAATCCTATAAAATCCCGACGCTAACCATAATATGGTTTATATATTAATCTCCGAAGTTATCTAGATTTAACCATATTTGTTATGGTATCTACTTTTAAATGGGTGCAATTTTAAAATTAAATTTGATCACAAAGTGCAATTTCAAGTCTCATTAAAAATTAGTCCCCCACTCGAAAAGACTTGAGTTACACTATTTTGTTTTAGTAAGGTTTGAAATTGTTCAATCTGATAAACATTAGGTTTAAAATTTCACGGTGTGAGTCCGTTGTAAGGCAAATTAAGATCATTGAACCTCACGACTTTAAAACGTAATTCAGGATGAGAGGAAAGGAAGAAGCAAGAAACAGAAGAGTGAAACAAAAGAAGAGGAAGATAAGAAACCTAAAGCAAAGAAGAAAGTTGCAGAACAGGAGCCCCCAAGTGGCTACATTCATGTAAGAGCCAGAAGGGGCCAAGCTACAGACAGCCACAGCCTTGCAGAAAGGGTACTGTTTCCCTTTCTTTCACTGTCTATATCTTCCATTTTTTTCTATTTTATTTTCCCACTTTGCCCTCACCCTAAATACAAAAAATTTTCTATTTAAGAAGTTAATTTGAAGTGAAAGTAATTAATGTGCAGGTAAGAAGAGAAAAAATAAGTGAAAGGATGAAAATGTTGCAAAGACTGGTTCCTGGGTGTGACAAGGTGAAGAAGAACACAGTTTGAGTTTGATTTTTATTATGTCTTATACTGTCTTTTTTTACCATATATACTATGTATTAAATCTGACAGCTGGTTCATGTGGGTTTTGTTTTTAAAATAGGTAACTGGAAAGGCCCTCATGTTGGATGAAATTATCAATTATGTCCAGTCCCTACAAAATCAAGTTGAGGTATCATTTCATTCCATTATTACTCACTTTAACATACCTCTATTAATTTGGTAACCTAGTTAGGATATCGATTTTTCGTAGTTGTTATCGTGTGTTTTTTTATGAGGAAAATGTCATATAACTTGTTAACCATATACTAATTAATCTTTTTGTAATTTTGTAACAGTTCCTTTCAATGAAGCTTGCTTCTGTTAATCCTATGTTCTATGACTTTGGCATCGATATGGCTTCATTCACCGAGGTAACTTTCTAACTTTTTATGTTACAAGTTTATATATATTATACTCATGCACTTGTACTTTAACCTAATAAAATAACAACACATACATTATGGATAGGATGGACTCGCAAAAAGTTTGTTGTTATTAGTTGCTAGTTCCAAGTAAAAAAGATTATTAGATAGGATTTAATGTACAAAATAAACTTTAATTAAAAGATAATCACATAAAAGATGAATCGTCTAAGCCCTTAAAAGTAAGGGTTTAAAGTTACTAGTTGAAATGTAAATTCAACCAAAATAATTTAAGCAGTTAAAAGTAATTAGATTTATTGTCGATTTATGATGTATGAATAAAGCTGATAAGATCTTTGTCTCTGACATTTAAAATATGCAGGGATTGAGTAATTATACACCATCACTTTCACCTATGCAACAGCAGCAATCAAGTGCGGTCCCGACCACAGCTTTTGCGGATGCAACCACCACTACCACGGCGGCCACTATTCCCAATTTCACGGCAGAAAATAATTATCTTCCGGTCATTGATTCCTCTGCTTCTCTTTTACTACACGGCCAACGGCTTACCGACTTTATTCAGGTAGAACATTTTAACAAATGTACCATCTGAGTTATCGAAACTTACTGAATTACGTAAATAAAACGGTAATTTTTTTCGTATGTGAATTGGGTTTAATATTATTAAACTTTAATGTTTTTCAGGAGAGTGGGAATTTAATGTGGGACGTAGATCATGAAGAAAGGCAAAAGTTTCTGAATTCAGCAGCTGGGTTGATCTGTGACAACTTGTGTTCTTTCAATTAAATAATTTTAATACCAAAGCTGCCCTACAACCAAACATATATATGGTAATACCTCATGTCTTGTCTCACTATTCTTATCCTCTCTAATATTTTTTATTAGAGTTAAGTATACTGTTTTCATTTTCATGAGAGATTACTAGTCCCGGAACACCGAATCTCCCGGGCCCTGTCACCACCCTTAAGAAAATCTCTCAGGAGGTGTTACTTATTAAATTAGGAAGTTATATAGCTCCTTAATAATATACGAGATATAATAACAATTTGAGCTACATTTCGGAATAGCTCGCGTAGAATTAAGGAAAACAACGTCATTTTGAAGTTGGGCATAAAACAATTAAATGTGATGAGCTCATTTGTTCCAGCACTTAATGACTAGTTTGAAAACTTTCCCTTATAAAGCTGGCCCTGTCACTGTTTATAAGGATCAAACACTTGACTTTCTATGAAGAAATAAATACGTATAGTTATATTGATTCTTTAAATTTATACAGATCCTAACCTTTTAGTTTTTCTTTTTAAAAAAATTTTCAGCTCAGAATGGGATGTCAAAGCTAGACAGTGAAGAGGGAGATCAGAATTGAAGGCATGGAAAAGAAAAATAATAAAGGAAGCTTTTTTGTTCTTGAAAAAGCTCTGGTTTTATGTTCTCCATATATATATATATATATATATATATGTGTGTGTATCCAAGAAGAGTAAAAAAGAGGTTGGGATGAATAAGTTAAGTAAAATGAAATGGATGGATATTAAAGATGAGAAAGGAAAAGACATGAAAGAACCGACCAAATTTAAGAGCAGACACCAGATCTTCTTCATGAGATTCCCCCTTTGTTCTTGTCCATTTTTGACTTCTCAACAATGCACAAAAGCGTAGTACCTAGATCCATAGCTAGCTAGTTTCAATTTCTAATTAGCATATGTATGTAAAAGCATAGTATATTTATTAATTACTGTATTGATCAAAATACAGTTATTCTGTTGTTACAGTTATTGCCTCCTACCTCTTTCTTTTTTGTTAAAGAAAGAAAGAGCGAAAAGAAGAGAGGGTAGTAGTAGTAGTTTTACTATTATTAATCAATGTAGCTTTGAAGACTTTATTTTTATTGGTTCTGTAATTTGACATGACTAGTTATGTTATGAATATTTTGTTTTTGGGAATTGTTTTGGCTTATGTGTGGGGTGGAATCTTCTTTCCTTTTGGCATCCTTTAAGTTTAGGTATACCCTCCTTTTGTTTCTTGGGTCAAGGACAAACCATCTCTGTATGGGCTTCTCTCTTTTTATTTATTTGTTTTATATCTTAGCTATTAAATTTTCATTCCACTTCTATTTTTCCCCTATATTTTCTTTACCAACTTGCATCTTAATAGTGATAGCCAATAATTGTTTCCATAATTCTAAAAGGAAAAGAGCATTGTTAATTATTCTAAAACTATAATTATAACATTGTATTGAATGTAATTCTTACATTAAGAAATCAACGCACTTTTGTAAAATTCCTTCTAACTCTAGTGGGCGGGATGAGATGGGAAGGATGGATTTGAGGTAACAAATGGTGTCGTTCTTTGTTTGTTTGCGAGATTGGGGGAGAGATGGATATTAGAGACCATCACATTTCTCAAATCTCATCACCTTGTATAACCGTTAATCAAAATTCATCACCTTCATCTTCAGCAAAATTCTCAGGCTCTATAAGGGATACAAAAGCTACATTTTCCATGCATTTTCTAAGTTGACTTCTGGTCATGACTAGACTATGAACAACATCAAGGATCTTCTCGTGAGGGTGGACTCTAAGTGCTCTTACTTCTCTAGGAATATCAATAATTTCTTCAAAAAGATCATTTTGTATTTTAGCATGAACAACTTCTATATCGAAGTTGATTTTAGCAAGTTGAACTGAATCAACATGACTTGGTGCAGGGTTCATTATCTTCAGAGGCTTTGCTATCAATTGGGTTAGTCTCATTAAATTCAACATGAATAAATTCATCTAGAGTTTGAGTTCTTTTGTTAAAAACCCTCTATGATTCATTATGTATGGAGTAGCCCGAAAATATGGCTTTATCAACCTTCGCATCAAACTTTGCTAAATTATCTTTTGTGTTTAAAGAAAATTTTTTACATCCAAAATTCTAAAATAACCAATTTTAAGTTTCTTTACCTTCCATAATTCATAAAGTCTTTTTCAAAATAGGTCATAACTAAGAGATTCTCTCCCACAACCTCTTCAGGTTATTGACAATGTTGGCAATCTGAAATTCATCTCAGAAAATCCCTTTTTATCATTCATTTCATATAGCTCATATAGTTCGAGATTCTGGTTGATCTTTGACTCCTTCACTTTGTTGGTTCCTTTATAGGTTACTTTCATCTTGTTCTATTGCAGTCTCAAAACCTGAAAATTGGAAGGTACAAATTTTCAACGCTCTCAACAACAACTTTGTCCTTTGCGCGCTTAGTATTGAATGCTTGATCACACTTCATTAAATGTTTCAGGACAATTCTTCTAGATTCTGAATGTACCAAGTTCCTTGCTTCTGATTTGAGATGATTCATGCCTTCAACATCTTCGTTGCCTCTGGCTCTCTTCAACTAAGCTTCTGATCCAATTTCCTATTAATCACTTCAGGGCCTTCTTGAAGAATGTCTCTCAAAGTATATATATCTTCTATGAACTCTTGATCTTCTTCTGAAGGTCTCCACATGCTATACTCAGATAAAATATTAGTCCATAAAAAATAAGTACACATGTTAGCTTCTGATCAATACCTTTCTTCCAAATAGTTTTGGACAAATCAAAACATAAGGGTCAACAGTTCTCAATTTAATTATGTGACATAAGAAGGTGATATAGTGATTTAAACATCATTGTAAAGGCGAAAACCTTTCAATATATTATTAAGTTCTGTTTTCAAAGCAAGAAATTGTTTGAAGTTAATTACACCAATAAGGCACTTGACGGACTAGGAGAAGAAAATTGGATGAGCGATGTGTTAGATATCATGGATGAATTCATTGAAGTAGAGGAAGAAGAAGATTGAATTGATTGGGACATTCTATTTGTGTTTAAACTCTAATAGTTTTCATATAACAACTATACTTCGGCAAATAATTCTCACTTGTATTATTCAGTCAAAGGACACATATGTATATGCATGTAGTGGCTGAGATCCTATATTAACTAATCGTAGTGTCTAGACCTGTAATTGTTAGGATCGAATGCATTTACGATAACGAAAAACACACAAGAATTGTTTGCCCACTTAGCAACTCAATATGAATTACCACGTCCGGAGGCACTACCAAGTCAGGATATTGTACTATAATAAATGGAATACAGATTACATGTATAAGAGACATATTTATACCGAATTAAATCCTAACCGTCCAAGTCATCCTAACCTACTTAGAAAAACCTCCAAATAGTCTCCAAAGCGCAACAGTAATTGATGAAGGTATTGAAGTAATACAAATAAAAGTAGACAAGCAATTACTTGAGCTAGAAGCAATCTAGAATTCTATATCTGTTATTACATTCCAACAATCAGATTATCAAAATTTGAGTAACTAACATTTGATTAAAATTCACATATGCCTTCAGGTTACTCATATATAACACTGCCATGTGGATCTTGTGTTATTTGCCTGGTTTTAAGTTGACCCACGGCACAGATGTAGATTTCTTTCACAATTAAACTGTATCACATTGCAATATATTATTTTTGTTTGTTTTTTGTGATGAACAAAAGGCATCGACGACAGAAATAAATGGTCATTGTTGATTTCTTTTTCATCTCCTTTAATATGAATCTTCGAGCAATCTATGAGTAGTAACCATCATCTGCATATAAAATGAAGATATGTCAATATGATTTAAACACATGGTAATGAAAATGAATTAAAATTCTGTAAACTAGCAATGATGATGAATTATGAAGGCCCACTTTAAAGGAATACTGTAGTGTTAATTAGCCTATTATAAACATGCACATATATACGTATGCTATATGCTTTTAAGTTGAAACACACAAGCTGAGGATGAGAGTGAGAGGACATAAGCTTAAATGATGTTCAAATGATAAATATTTGTATATTAATTGTGCAACCAATTATAGAAAAAAAGGCTAAAATTTTTGCAATAGCTTTCAAATAAAAGTACAAAATGCCAACTGGAGATGATATATAGAATGCAAAATTAAACTATAGCAGGTGGAGATCGGACATGCTTGTAGTTCCACCAACTGATCTATATTTTCTATTCTGGGTCCCTTAACCTTTAATTTTCTTTTATTTTTCTTTCTTTCTATTTTTTCTAGTGTATATATATGTTTGGATGATTGGGCGATGAGACAATCTCACTCTCTTTTATTGAATAATTGAACTATTCTACTCAGCCTCATTTCTAATTTTTCAGTGTAACAAGTTTACGTTAATTAATCAAATATTAATTCTTCTATCAATACTACATGTTCTACATTGGATAGGGTGTTTTGGAATGCATCCCATCCCTTAATAGAGGAAAATACATCCTGCTTTATTAAGAGATTATTGACAACATTTAGATTCACATAAAAGTTGTCAACTCATCTCCACAAGCCATAAAACCCAGGATGCCAGGAAAAACTCAATCTAGCGACAAGGTGCATCACACTACTAAAAGATAGACGATGACAAAAGAATGTCAACATGGTAGAGCCGTGTAAGCGTATCTTTTGTAAGAAAATGATTTCTTGTCCTCTAAAATAAGGGAGAAAAAGGAAAGATTATCTTATTAGATAAACGTTGTTAAGTGCTTCAGTCGTCGCCCTACGAGCATTGGAAAAATATCAATTATCAATTTAAAACAAGAAGTTATATGACAAGTTTTTTTTTCACTAGTACTTACCTTATTAATGATCTTCATATTTGTAACAAAAAGAACAGATTTTTTGTATATAGGAATAATTTGTGAAAACTGCACATGTACGAGAAATTCTAGAATTTGTGTGTACATATGTATTGAAAAAAAAATATAAATCAATACTAAACATCGGATACATTCTTTAATTCAAATAATTTGCTGATATATTCCAAAAATAGTGATATATAATTTATTTATTAATTTTTAAATTCCAACTAGTTAAATGATGCCTTAAGTATTGTCCTCTCACCATAAAGTGTTGCTTCCCCTCCAATTATATTATTGAAAAAGAAACACCGTCCACCTGTTTGATTTACAAGCAAAATTTGTCGAATTTGTTTTCATTATTTCTTAATGACAAGTCATATAATTAAAACACATTATGCAATCCATCATGTTGAATGAAGCAAATCAGCTTTTTGTTAGTCACACAGTACAGTACTTGAATGTCCATCCACAGTTGTACACATTTATTTTTAGGGTTATAATCCATCCAAGTGCATAATATCAGGTTACTAGAGAACTCTCCAGTAGACTAAGATATTTCTCTTTTAATAAACTTTAATTAATTTAGAATATCGTAACAAAAATACAAAACAACTTTAACCGTTAAGACTTAGAAAATCGAATTTATACATAGAAATGAAATGCATACATTTACTTTCGTATAATACTTTAACTTTAAAACTTCCAAACTTTACAGTACCATCAATGACCCCTTAATACTAATTAAAATAATGATTTCATTATGGAAAAATGTATGGAAAATAGTGATTTTAAAGTAAATAATTTTGATATCAATAAGTGGAGTCATCTTCTTCAATTACCTTGAACACATTAAACTAGTTTAATGATATATATTATGTCATTTTGAGGATTGCATGATTTGTCAGGTGTAGGGTCAAATGCAATATGCCATGCAAGCAAATACCTGGAGAGTTCTCTTACTTAATTAAACAATTAATAATTCTTTGTTATAATATAATGATAAAATGCAGACATGGATGACCCATATAAGGTCACCACTATCTTAAAGAGGGGCAATCAGTATTATTAACTATCACAATTTCATATTACATAAACGTAAGACATGGCCCTTCCTGATTATCTTCTACAGTATCTTAGTTGGGACCCATTGTCCCATAATAATAATATACATATGTTAATAGGGCAATCTTCTTTTCTTAGTTAAATACCGTTTCAAAATGATAAATTTCCCTATTAAGAATTAACACCTTTCAAAAATCACTAACGATATATGTATGTTTCTCTCGTAGATCATATTATATTTAATAAAAGAATCATCATAAAAAATTATATTTAAATTTTGAATTAAGTAAATAAATAAATTTGGATCATTTAAAGTTAGGTTAAAACTAGAAAGGTGGTTTACTTGGATACATCTTTAGTATCAATAGTTGAGCTTTAATAATTTTATAAATGATAATTAATAAATAAATCTTAGCAATTAAATGTCAATGCAGTTCGTGTCGCATGCAGTAGTTTATGGTTTTATTGTGACTCTAGCAATTTGGTTGACTTGTTTCGCACGCTCTTTACAAACTTCGTCAAGAATGGCTTCAATGTTTGGTAGATGTCTCTATTATGCACTTCATGGTCACTCATATCTTCAAGTGATGAAATTGCAAGAGATGCTAATGTTTTAGCCTAACATGCGTTTAGTTTTTGTAACAATTTTACTTGTGATTATTTCAGTCATACAGAGTAATTTTGTTATATTTAATTCTTTATAATATTTTATTTAACATGCTAATGCTTTATTTTTAATACATTGGACCTGGCTTTTTAGTAGTGTTTCAAAAGTTTCAACCTTATTGGATATTCGGATCTGCTCGTTTTACCAACTCCCACTCTTATTCAAACTACGAATCTCATACACGAATTTTGTAATCAATATTTAGATTAGAATATAATGCGTTTGTAGTATAGATTGGTATATCCGATAGTTTGTCTTAGGTAGAAGTATCCATGTGTAGGATAGGATGAATAATGAAATATATAAGGAGATAGGAAAAGAAATGGTCCAATTAATAATAAATAGGGAGGGACCAAGTGGTTAGAGAGGGTGCAAGCATAGCTATGGTTATGTCAAAAGAGGCCAAAGGTCCCACAATGGTCTGGTTTAGTAATAGAGGAGCAAGCCCGCATGGCTATGCCCCTCCACCACTTGCCTTCTTCAATTGCCCTTGTCTCTTTTCTTTTTCATTCTCATTTTTATTTGTTAATCTCCCCATCCTCTCTTTATCAATTAATGTTCTAGTTTAGGTGTGACTTACATGATAAGGATATCTACTCTCCCTAAACAAAGGAATTCTATTTCTAGTTACTCTTACTTATAGATTACGAAATACACCAAGGGTTAAGATTTATTTATTTTTTTTGTTTTAGATCAATCTACATCAACATACATACAATAACCCATTTTAACACTTCTATCCTATTAAAGGCTATAATATGATGAGATGGATTTTTTTTATTAGGTAATTGCGTCAAAAATAGTAATAATAATAATAACAACAGTTATTCTTAGACCTTAACTATTGCTCGTTAGATTAAACATTTGAAAGCTAGAACACATAGTAGGTTGAATATGTGTCCTTAGTTGAGTGAAGTTAGCAGGAAAGATAAGATCATATCAAACCCGAAAGCAAAGGGATGGCACGTTTTCATGATCAGACTTTGGTAGCATAGTCTTTCAAACCATTGCTTAGCTCCTGATCCACCTCCACTAAGTTACGAAGAGAGTTGTCTTTTGTATCTTTTATAAGATAACATTACGTTTTAAGCATATAAGGCATTTGCATGAGAGGGGGGTGTCAATAACAATTGTATCGCGTATGCTTGGAATTTGAATTATCAAACTAACCTTAATCCATAAACTACTAATAAAAGAAATCCTACAAAACAATTAAAAGAAATGTAAAATAAATACACCAAAAGTGAAGTAGAGTAAGTAAATAACAATTAGTAGAAGAGTGGAAAGGTAGTTTATAATTAGAGGACGTCACATGAGTGTCTTTCTCATATAAGTTCACTTTCAGAAGTTAGATTGGGATATTATTCAGAGACCATAACCGATACAAATCATGTACCATATAATAATATTTATATTAATTGAATTTTCTCCCATATTTAAGCATCTTCTTCCTTCTACAAAGTACATAATAATCTTGCAAGCTTACACAAAAACATGAATCATGGGACCATAACCTCTGTACCTGTCTGCTTTAGACATAATTTACATTCGTATCATGGCCCTGTTTCCTACCATCTTCATCATCCAATAACACCAATATTTAGTACTATTTCATCAATGTTTTTCGTTTTCTCCTTAACTATGTGGATTGTTTTATTTTCAATAAATGCCAGTAATTATTATCTTTTCTAACCCTTTAGAGTCTTTAAATTAAGAGTCGCAAAAGCTAAGGGGCCGGCCCCAGGCCTCCCAACTCCCGGGATCATTTTTGTTCATAATGAATAAGATATAAAAGTTATAAGCGACACCAAAATTTCACGAAATACGGTAAATATTAACTACATTTCTAAAAGCGATGAGCGATTCTTTTTATTTGTCATCTGTGAAATTAGGTTATAGAATACAAGTATAAATAGAGCTTTGTTCGCTCGATGCGCTCCGCTCCAGGATAAGCACCTTTAATAGAAATTGTTTATCCTGGAGCAGAGTGCATAGAGCGAACGGAGCTCTATATATATACTTGTATTCTATAACCTAATTTCACACATGATCGTAAATGTGTATAATTGGTCGCCTTAATGTTGGAATTCTGTATTTGCCTTCAATAAATAAAAAGGATTCATTTATAATGCATCTGGTAAGTCACGTTATCTATGCACCAAACCAATAGTTTAATGATGTATCATAAATGTTAAGATTTTTAAAGTTTACAATTTTTATTTTAGAATCTAAAATTTTATATAAATAGTTAGCTAAATCCATATTATTAACTACACGTTGTAAAAAATTGATTGAAAAACGATACATAACAATCATTCACTGTTCCGATGAATCACATTGCCTGTACCAAGTATATACTAAAACCTCTCCTAATTCTTATGCCATGCAATGGGGTATTATATATCTCAAAAAAAATTTGTGTAAAAAAGTGAGATATTTTGTTTCCAGTATACACGTAAATGATTATTTAACTCATAAGCTATAGTGAAATGCACTTGTCAATTATTGTTTACCTAAGAGTACATCATAATAATGTGATCACTTTTGTCTTGGACAATTGTTAGGTCATTCCATCTGAGTCCTTTTAAATCTCATGTATGTCGATTTATTAGTTAAAACTACAACTGTTAAAAAATTTGTCAAAATTACTTCTGTCACTAGATTTTCAAATACGTGATAGACTACTTTCAACTATTATGTCCTATAATAGATTAAAAAAAAAATACTGTTGGAGTGAATATCCCAACTTTATGCAGTAAGTCAGGCATTGAATTAGAGAAGTGTTATTAGGAGATGGTAAAAAAGAATAAGAAAAAGACAAGATGGGTGAAAACTAAATAAAAGTGCAAAATGGTCCAGGGTTTGGGCCAACAAGATGATTGGGTTGGGCTGAAATTGCAATAATGAAAGGTAAGATAGTAGGGGGTTCCGTATTCATATAGGGTACCAACCCCAACAATCCGATTGTGACTTAAATAGGGCCAAGGTACATTAAGGTACAATTTCAAGTTTCATTAACACAAATTTTCTAATTTGTTGATCATAACATTCAAGATGACTAATATGTGAAATCAAACACAAAAACCAAATTGGTTTAGTTAACAGGTCTGAAAATTGTACTTTCTCGTAAATGTTAATTTTAAAAATTCGTTAATAGATCTTAAAATTGTACTTTCTCGTAAACATTAATTTGACATAAAAGGTAGATACATGATTTCTCAGTAGGGTAGGTGGCAAATTTTACATTTATATATATATCAAAGAAAATCGCAAGATGCAAATTTAATATAATTGTATGTTATTTGGTCTTTTATTAATCCTATTTGACATTTTGTTGACAATTTAACATGTAGGTTTGGGAGAAGAATTAGGTATCCTTAACCCTCAATTTATCGGAGATTAGAATTAAAATTATTTTTATTATTCCTACGAAGGGACCAAGACTTTCTCATATTTCGACCTCTATTTAAGATTGTATTGTTTTATACATATAGCCTGTGTGGACTCTATTCCATCTCATCATGTAAATAAAACATACGAGGGAGGTGTAACATGGAATGGTTGCATATGGTGTGGGAAAGGAACCAAATGAAGGTTTGAAATGCTAAATTAAATATGAAAAGGACCATATAGAAGATGGAAAAATGAACAAGAAGAGTGGAATTAGTTGAGTTGATATACTGTTCATGCATCCCCCAAATTTGGATTCAATACAACACAAGCACTATCCTAATCCTATTCTATTCTAGTCCAAGCCCTATCTAGGTGGTCCTAAAACGAAGACCAAGGACCATCATCATTATTTCCTTCTTCTCTTGTCCTATAAACACCTAAACATATATCTCCCTCTGCTCTTTTATTTTATTTGGATATGAAAGCTCTATTTGTCCTATGTGACATCTGAAAAATTGGCATGTGAAAATTGTAGTTTCATAACATTTGGTTTCTATGGTATATTTAATTTATACAATTGGGTCTATGTTTTATGATTTGGAACACTTAACTCCTATGATATCCTGAATTGGTAATATTTGGCTATTAAAAATTGATTTTTACTAGAAAGACGGTAATTGTTTAGGTGTTAAGTGAATTTGAGTTTTAGGAAATGGTCTCAAAGACAACATATTTTTTATTTCTTAAAAAAAAACAACTAATGTTTTATTCCCTAAAAATAACTAGTAGTTTATATTATTTGTAGAAAAATGACAATGATTTTTGTGGACATGTTCTAAGAAATTAAGAGGCACTGTATGCTCTTTGTAAAAAAAAGAAATATGCTAAAAAATCATTGCATGTTCTTCTTTGAAAAATGAAAAGATATGTCTACCAATAGCTTTCTTTCCACAAAATTAAAAAGATGATTCACATTAAAATTAGGTTAAGTGGTATAACAATCATTTAAATGTTTATTATTTTACAAAAGTAGAAATTAGTTAGTTACATGTTAATTTCATTTTGTGTAAATAATTTACACTGAAAAGTAGACTTTGTATGCACAAAATAACATTTGGAGACTTCAAGAAGATAGGGGCATGCAGTATATCAAATATAAGGGAAGGGCCTGCGTAGATGATAAACTAACATTAAGAATAGAATAAAAAGAATTTAATTTAATTTTTATAGGAACAAAAATGTTAATAGAGAAAATCAACTGGTTATAATCCAATAAATACATCCACCAATGTGTAGGATCAAATTTTACTCCTTATAAATTATCAAAACAAAAAGTTAACAAAAAAAAAAGGTACAATTTTTACATTAGAATCTATTGACCCAGAAGAAAAATAACAAAGAAATAAGTGTGCCTTTTTAATGGTTATCAAATCCATTTAAATTAGAATGTTATATATATGTAACATAATATGAATTTTGGCCCTTTCCAGTCCTGGGTATAAACTTTACATTTACTTTCATTATAATACCTGAATTTCAAAATTTAACATTATGTTATCCGAACTTTTGATTTAGTTTCAGTACAAAGCTCATAGAAAAGGTACTACTAAAAAGATTTTTCTCGCAAAAACGTTAGCAACAATTTGTACATTTTTAGTTATTCCAATTGCCTATTTACTTGATTGCAAACAAAAATCCAACAACAACATAAGATGGACTATGAAATCCTACTCAACAAAAGCCCAAATGATGGGGTATAATGGCCCAATTGATTGGGTATAATGGCCCAAATGATTGGGTATAATGGCCCAATTGTCCGGCCTCTCAATAAAAAAAGCAAAACGATAGCGTTTCAGTCACGTATATATAAATAATTTCACTGCTAAAATACAGCTCAGTTCATACTTTCCTCTGTAGCTTTCCAGAAAATTTGTTCATTTTTTTTTTCTCAAAAGATCCAAAGATGAAAAACATATAATCTGATCTGATCTGATCTGATCTAATATCCATCTTGGGTTTTGTTTTTATTGTAAGTTCTGCTACAGATGAGGCTTTTGCAGCTTGGTTTCATAGTTGTTTTGGCTTCTGGCCTATCCGCCATACTCATCTACATCACCGGCCTCTCTAATTTCAGTATGTCTTTCTTTTCTTTCTGTCTCAAACTTACGTTTTTACATTTTTAGCTTATGGGTTTCGATAATTATGTAGATTCCAGTAACCGGCTTTCGGATGAAGATGTACAAGCATTGGAATCTCTACAGACCAATTTCCACAAGTGCGTGGTAATCTTTCTTCTTCTCTATTGGGTATTTCACTGTTAGGGTTTCTGGCTTCTGGGTTCTTGAGATTTCATTGGATGGATATTCTAGTAGTGTTTTGATTTTTGCTGCATTTTGTAACTCTGTAGAGTGCTAATGGATTGGGTTTACAAGCTGTTACGGGTAATGATTATTGTCGAGTGACGATAAAGTTTCCTCCTGAAACTGTCCCCAAATGGGTATGATTCTATTTTACGTTTTGGAATTTATGTTTTAGTTGAATCAAACTTATTAGTTCTGTGATGCTTTCTTTGGGGCTGCATTGGGGCTGGAACAGAGAGATCCTAACACTGGCGAACTTGAACAATTGGCTTTTGAATTTAATCTCTGTGAAGCTGTGGCTACATGGGAACAGGTGAGCTTTTTGTTCTCTATTTTTTCTCTTTTCTTACTATATTTTTCACGCAGCAATCGATAACTGTAAATTGTTTCACAGTAATGTAGAAGTACTATAATTAACATTGGGAGGTGAATACATGTTTCATTTGTATGCAAGTTTCTCAATTTTTATTATTCTGGAGCAATGGTCTAGGCATGAATCCATGACGGCTGCCGAATGTTATATCCCCATGTCAACAAGTATTCTGTATTCCAGTTGGTTCATTTCTTATATACTGACAGTGATGCTATATAATTGTCTCTCTAGATTTCAATTTAATGAAGTTTTGTTTTTCCATTAATATTGTTCATTTGTAGTTTGCTTATGCTTTACAATTGATATATTATTCAGTGAGTTGATTGTCAGGTGCGGAATAGCACTACAATACTCACAAAGGAGTTCATTGATGCTCTACCAAATGGATGGGAGGACTATGCATGGCGTAGGATCAATAAAGGAATACAGCTGTAAGTATTCACTGGGGCTCCTTTTCGTAAATTGAAGAATAGTTCTCTTATGTATATGTTTGGTTTTTCTTTGGAGCAGCTAAGGACTATGTAAAACTAGCTGGTCACAAGTTGATGTGTTCTACTTGTGTATTGCAGTAACAATTGCAAGAACAGAACTCTATGCATGGAGAAACTTTCGTTGGTGCTCCCAGAAACACCACCATATTTTCCAAAGCAATTTAATCGATGTGCTGTTATTGGTAATTCAGGAGATCTCTTAAAGACAAAGTTTGGGAAGGAAATAGATGGTTACGATGCTGTTATTAGAGAAAATGGTGCCCCTATCCAGGTTAAGCTCTATAATTGATACAATGGATCCTAGCACTTCTGTTAAATTTTTTATTTTGAGGATATGTGAGCTGGTTTCTCCTTTTTCATTTATTGCAGAACTATACCGAGTATGTAGGCAAGAAAAGTACATTTCGTCTCCTTAACAGAGGATCTGCCAAAGCCCTTGATAAAGTTGTAGAGTTAGATGGTATGCTTCAGCCTATATTTTTCAATCTTGACTTGTTATCGGAATAATGACAATAATATGGATCCTACAGAAGCAAGGAAGGAGGCCCTGATAGTCAAAACAACAATACATGACATCATGAACAAAATGATTCGGGTTAGTAATTTGTACCCGTGAATTTCGTACTTACTTTGCTTTGTCTCGTTAGGGGTTATCAAGGTTCGGCCTTGTCTATCCATCTCCAAAACCTAACCAGATGGCACACATCCTCTTCTAGATTAGTCCTTCCAACCAAATTCAGATAAGCCTGGATAAATTTAGGTGGGATACCTATATCTAGTATACCCAAGGCCATGTGGATATCTTTCTTTTCTCAAAACGAGGCAGGCCATGTGGGTATTTAGTTACATGAAAAATTATACTTTTCTTTTGGGCCAGGCTTGGACTATTTCCCGGGAATAGGTAGCGGGCTTGTGCTTGCGACACCATTGCCAGCAGGTAGCTTGGCTCAACAGGCCTCAGGGTGGTGTTTCACCAAGTGCTTTGGGGAAGTTGCTATATTCCACTTAAAAAGCTACTTCCTTGTTTTACGAAAATGTCATAGGGTGTCATTTAGAGACCTCGAAGTTGTTAAATGATTTCTGGGATTTGACTTGAATTGAAAAGGAACGTGGCTAATCCTTGGAATTGAAGTCTTGAGTGCTTCCCTTTCTAAAGATTCTGAAGATTAAACTATTAGTCAGCTCTAATGGTGCCTCACTTCTCCGTTGAGACTACATTATTTTACTAGTCGATGCCATCAGGTTTTTCTTCTATTTTGCTGTATACATATTCTAGTTCTTCTTTAATCCACACTTAGATACCTTGCCTAATAGTTGTGGAACTGATTTAAGGCTTTCATGTGGTTAATATAGACTTGCCTCAGAAAAACAACTACATTTCATTTGGATTTTGAATGTAGCGATTATTCAATACCTCAGACATTTTCTTCAGCATTCACTTTAATTTCTAAGCTCTAAATTTTAAACGATCTTTTCATCCTGTGCAGGAAGGTCCAATAAACAACCCTGTGTATCTCATGCTAGGTGCATCCTTTGGGTCAGCAGCTAAGGGAACTGGCCTCAAGGCTCTTGAATTTGCTCTTTCTATGTGTGAATTTGTGGATATGTATGGTTTCACTGTGGACCCTGGATATAAGGAATGGTATGGAATTCCTAAACAATGATATTGCCAAAGTTATTATTGCACACAACTCCATACATGTTTCTGAAATATGAAATTTTTGTATCTTTCAGGACCAGATATTTCTCCGAATCCCGAAAAGGTCACACTCCTCTGCATGGCAGGGCTTATTACCAAATGATGGAGTGCTTGGGTGTAAGTCTGCAGGCGTTCTAACTCTGTACCTTTTGTGTCTGTGTTTAATAATCATATAAATGAAAATAATAATAGTAGCAGTTTTAATCCTTACTATATCACATAGGTATGCTATTCTGAAAGTTTGATTAGAGTTGCTGAGAAAATGATAAGTTATGCTCTAAACATACTACCTTTCGCTACTAGAACATCAAAAGATATATTTGTACGAATTCTGGAAAATTTCCTGTGTCTTCCTCTAAAATAGGGTTGGAATCCTGTTATTGGTGTTTTACATATTTGTTTCAGTGTCTTGATTTGGTGTTTTTGCTTTTTGTTTTCTTAAGCTTATCAAAATCCATTCTCCAATGCGACAAGATCCAAATTGTGTTGTCAAATGGGTCCCAAGTGGGAGTACAATTAGAGCTGCCAGAGTTGCATCAGAGAAACTTTTGAGGTAGCTTATCATTTCTTTTATGTTATTTGTGAAAGATTTGCACTGGCATAGCTAGCAAGGAGTTACACATGAAAATTATATTTATATTTTCTTGGCAGTATATTGTAGATGCATGTGTGTTCGTCTTGCAAAGTAATGGCCTGGATATAATATGGAGAATCTAGATGTGGCATGTTAATTTACTTGTGGGATTGCAGGAGGGTTGGAGCGGGATCTGGAGATCCGCTGGGAGCATGCTCCATAAAAAAGAAGCAAAAGAAAAGGTCTGCTGCTATTCCACAAAAACTCCGCAAAGCTGCAGTTGATCATCAAAAAATTGTAAAAGGCACAACCTTGTACCCTCTCGAACATAGTCCTGGACACGGTATGCTTTGTATCATACCAGATACTAGGAAAACTGCTTAGCAGTTAGCAGCAATTTTGAATGAGGCTGCTAATGATGATTTTGGAAGGCATTTGACCTCTTTTTTTTTAGTCATCTAGTCAAAAGTGTATCATGTATTTCTTCCTTGTATCATTTCTTTATTTCCAGTTCAGTCTGCAAATATTTTTTTAGTCTTGTTATGCCTGGTAATTGTATCAACCTTCAAATGAATTTATAAAATTTCTTCATTTTCAGATGCAATTTGTTTTCAAGGATAAGGTAAAAATTTAACATTTACAGACAGAACATAGCAATCTTAAACTTAAAGCTTACTGGAAGGTATAATTACTAGATATTGTAATTTCAAGCATTGTATCAGCAAAATTCTTGTTCTGCTAACATTCAGTATTTTGGCTATCTAAAAAGGCTTTAAGTTGTATATATTAACTCATTTTTCATCAATGAAGTTTAAAAATATACTCTTTAGGAAATGTTTAGTTTGGAGAGTAAGACTTGGTTCTTTATGATTGAATTGAACTTATTTGTTGAATGTTTAAAGAATTTGTTAAATTGAACTTTGCTGAAAATGAACGAAAAGAAACAGAGCCTAAAGCCGTTTTCTCTCAACTACCATATTAATCTGCACATGAGAAGAGTCTATTTCAGAAGGGAGAAATTCTTCTGTTAATTTTCCAATTTTATAATAATGCTTTCATGAAGTATAGTTTATTCCTTCATTTACTTAAATCTACAAGATCCCACCAACCAAAAAATCCTTTTCAAGTTGCACTCTTTGACTGAAATTTTTATACTAGTATTAAAATTAGAATCTGGAAGTAGTAAAAGTTTGTTATACTAATACTGTTCTTCTCATTATCACCATATTAAAAAACAAACTACCCGATGATTGGCAACTTAATATCCACAAGAAAAAAAAAACAACATTCTAAACTTGACACGTGTCAAGCACCCAACAAACAAAATTAACACTCTCTCTCTTTCACTTTACCTCTTCGATTTCCACTCCGACTTCATCCAATCCAATCTCTCCTTTTTGTTCTCTCTCAACTCTTCAATTCAATCAAACCCCAATTTAATTTTACCCCAAACCCTAATCCCTAAAATTCCAATGGCCGACTTACACCCTCCGGAGCCCCATCTCAACGGCGCCGGAGCTGATAGATTAGGCGGTGGACCCACCATCCTAACCTCATCGGAAACCGTTGGTTCTAAGCGCCAGAGAAGACCCAGTGTCCGATTAGGTGAAATCGGCGGCGGCGACCACTTCTATGAAACTCATCCTCGCCGGAATAGTGGTAACAAGCCATGGAAGCATCATCAATTTGACCCCAAAAAGGACCCGAATGCGAGTAAAAGCTCAAAGACTCGAGCTTTAACGAATTTAGCCACGGGGGGCGAGTTCGTGGAAACCCTAAATGAAGAGGGCAATTTGGATTCTGTTGCAATTGGGAGCTGGAAAGTTAAGGATTCCAAGAAGAGGGTTTCTAATGGTGGTGCTACTAAGAGGGTACGGTCGAATTGGGTTTCGAAGATGGATGATGCGGGCGGTGGGGGTGAGGAGAAGTACAGTGGTGGTGAAGATATGGATGAGACTTATAGGGATTTCGATATGGAGAATTCGGAGCAGAGTCCAGTTCATTCTCTTGAGAATTTGGGAGATGGGAATGAGAGAAATGAGAGGGAAATGTATTATAATAGGATGGGTAGAGGAAGGAGTAATCATAACCATGATGGGGTTGAATTGTCCGGGCCGTCTGATACTGATGTGAGAGATTATCGGAATAATGGAAGGTGTGGTGTAGGAGAAGATGGGGTGAGGATTTGGCTTAATAGTATAGGTTTAGGGAGGTATGCTCCTGTTTTTGAAGTCCATGAAGTGGATGATGAGGTTTTGCCAATGTTGACTCTTGAAGATTTGAAAGATATGGGGATTAATGCCGTTGGTTCGAGAAGAAAGATGTTCTGTGCTATTCAAAAGCTCGGGAAAGGTTTTTCTTGACTATATATTTTGTAGTTTTGGGTTTTGCAACTGCGGATTGGATTATGTCTATCAGTCATGGTATTTGTAAAATGCTATCATGTCTGAATCTAACTTTGCTTCTTCTATCAACTAGAAGTAGTAATAGTTTTTGAAATGAGTAGTAGGATATTTTTTGAGTAGCCTTTCTTCTTGCACGATATGAATGCATTTTTAATTCGGTGCAAATTGTCTACTACATGTTTTCCGTTCGTAAGATTTTGGTTGTAATGCTTGCTTTATGATTTCCTAGATGAGATGATTTAATAACATTATGGAAACAAGTACAATCCGTGGAAAACCGAATATAGAGCAGCTCGCAAATGACTTTTCACCTGGATAAATATTGCTAGTGTTTCTATATGAATAATTCTGTTTTTGCAAGTAAAGCAGCAAGTATTGATATGTATATATATTCTGCTTGCATTGATAGTAGAGTAATAATTTCTGTGTGAACCTTACATTGTGAACCTTAAGATGGAGTAAAGATTTGTGAGATACTATACGTCATTGTTCATTATCAGCTTCAAAGATTGTTTAGGATATATGGTTTTCCTTTTCTACAGTGATGGGGAATGATTCACCAGGCTTTTTGTGATGATTAAAATTAGTGATCTGTATAAACCTGGTTTGCAGAAAGTGGAAGCTATCTTATTGTGAAAAATTTGTTTCCCAACTTGTTATGGTATTTTAATCAGTTAATTTGCAATATTTTTCTTTTGGTGTAAATCTCAGGTACCCTCTTTGACACTATGGGTACAATTCGTGTAATGGTATTCGAATCAATTGCGTCGTGTCAATCTAATTTACTTATATAAACCGTATCTTATCATAATATGCAAATATGTGCCAGTGTACAAGTTAGCAAGTGCTGAAAGTCATTTCACAGATGAGCTTCTATTTTTCTTTCCATTTTTATTTGTGAGCCTGTCTGATTATGTTGGGAGATTTGACATTTGATGGATAAGGATAGGATAGGATAGAATGTGTACAAGCAGCTATTAGCTAAGACAGAACATGTGCTGCTTGGAGTAGGATAAGTTGAAAACTTGACAGAAATTAGGAAAACTGGATAGTTAATTCCTCCTGTGACATTGTTTTGTTATATATTTTTGGAAATCCCTTTTATAGCATTCATTTGGCTGTAATGTTAGATGATTAAGTGGCTATTGGTTAAATCAATGAATGTCCCATCATTTATTTACCAATGTTTGTATGGGCCAGAGAGAGTTACGGGAAGTGATAAAAGGTTGAATCTATGTTAGAATGATTGATTGAAGTGGATGCAAGGATATTTAAGCTGTCAGATGTACTACACTTTCATCCTTGGTTTTTTTAAAAAAAAATTGAAAAACACTCTGAACATTATTGCACTTGGTACAAACAAACAATTAAGAAAGCATTTTGAATTGTTGATTGGTGTCAGAGCAGAGCACCTTGGATGGATATTCAATAATTGGAAGTTCTCTCAATCAATTACAGAGTATGAAATCTTAACAAAAAAAAATATACAGTGGGAAATTATTGCTGAGCTCAAGGAGCTCCTTCCTAGTTATTATATTATACAATACAATATACATTAGCATTCCTTCGACCATGTGACCCAAATTCAAGACTGCTCTAACTGTCTTCAATCATTCACTAAATATTTCTGCAGCTCTAAACATTATCTTCATCTATAATTAAAATCAACAAAGAAAATGTGAATCAATTGTATACCGATTTGGACAAACCCTATCACAAATAAACGCACATCACATACTCAGATTTTATTCCTGTTGTTTTGTAGGTTATTTATTATACTCGTTTTACTGTGAAAGTATTATCCAAATTGATTCCCATTCTATTGCTTTGATATATCAAATGATAAAATGTTATCATGAGTAAAATTGTGAAAGAATTATCAAGTAGTTTGCATCTTTCTATCAAAGTGTTACAAGGGAAAGATTACCTGTGAATTGAACAAATTTCACTTGTATCTATCTATACACACAATTTTAGATCAGAAAAATCTGACAAGAGATAATTTCAAGTTTGCCTATACACTCAGCTATTTTGGCTCATGATAATACTCAACAATTACACATTGGGATTCTAATTAATGAACTACACTCAAAAGAATGAAATAAAAATACTCATTCCAACTTCAACATCGTCTGCTCCTGCTGCTGTTTCTTTGGTTCGGCAGGGAAATATTTTATGCCCACAAGATCACCCACCCTACTTATGACCTGCCAAATAAATGCGATATCATCAGCATCAGCATTTACCATTACTTTGCCTGGTTTTTACTACTAGTTATCTTTCCTACATGAGTTTACTTGTCACATTCAAATCCAAAGCGATTAAAGGGCTATGAAACAAAGGATTCAAGTACATATATATTAGCTCCTAGACTCTGTACTTGATGGATTTTTGTCATTCTACAACTTATATGAGAGACAAAATTAATGACCGCGTGTCTATTTGTTTTTTTTTTTTTTGGAACCAGTATAGACGACCTTAAAACTTATTATGATGGCAATGTGTCCAAATTAAGTCAAATTGTTAAACAAAAGGAACTAGTTTTAAGATGCTGAACAAAAAGTAAAGTAAGAGATCTCCAGAGTACAAGGGCTAAATTGTGCTTTTAGAGATAGATTTCGTTACCTCCAAGGCTTTGAGAAGGTCTTCCTTGGTATGAGATGCAGATATACAAATGCGTGCCCTAGCTAAAAGTAGAGGGGTAGCAGGGAAAGCCACTGTAACCACAGCCACCTGCATATCCATTAAACCATTGTCATAAACTATTGACAATAACAACCATAAAATGGAAACTATACAATCGATAAATCACAATAATCGATGATAAAGTACGGAAAAAAAAACAGCAAACTTACATTCTGATTTAAACATTCTCGAGAAAATGCAGGTATTTTAGCTGGATTGTAAAGCATTATGGGCATTACAGGAGAATCATTATCACCAAGAACCTCAAAACCCATTTTCTGCAGCTCTGACCTGAAAAAGTTGCTGTTTTCACGTATTCTTGCTAGCTTCTGAGCACCTAGAGTGACATCCAAAGTATTCATTTTTATGATCAAAATAAAAGCATCCACCATCCAATCCAATTGGTTAGCATGATAGAGACATTGCACTGATTTATTATTTTATTTTATTTCTAGTACCTCTACTGGAGCCATCTTCACCAAGAATAACCTTTATAGAAGATATAATTTGTTGTGCAGCTGGAGGTGATATCGATGTTGCATACAGATGAGCTGGGCAACTGTACTTGAGATACTGTATAAGCTCCTGAAAAATAAAAATAAAAAGTAACCAGTCTGCAATCATCTCATGGACGCATTATGAAATACCTCTAGAATCCACTCAGTTGTATTATGCAGTGTATAAAAAGTTTATTTTACACCATTGGTATGTTTCACAGTTTCTAGAGCTCATGCAGATACGAACTTATGAACTTGGAATTTTTTTGTCAAGCTCAATAAGACCATGACAAGTTCTAAACATATGCAAGCATCGCCATGATACACATTTAGAGTGATTCCCTCTTAACTTAAAAGAAAAAAGAATTAAAATTATGGCAAGCTAGTGATGATCCAAATTGTCACATTGTCAACTGGGTATGACAAGGAACAGTGATTCAATCCATTCACATTGTAAACAAAAACAATGAAACCCATGAAGATCAATCCTTAATTAAAGAATATAGATGACTCTAAAGTAGTGCAAGTGCATGTGATTTTTGTTCGACCATTCACAGTATCAATTTTACACATGATGAAGAAGATTTAAGAGAAGTGCATAAGAGAACCTTGGATCCAGCAATGTAACCACCAGATGATCCAAAGGATTTCGTAAACGTTCCCATCATAATGTCAACATCAGCAGTATCTACTCCTAAGAGTTCACAAACACCTCTTCCCGTTTTGCCAACAGCTCCAATGCTGTGCGCCTCGTCCAAGTAAACATATGCCTAAGACAGCAAAATGGATTGTTAATAGCAGTAGAAAAATTTGTCAAGAGAAAGTCTATCATAGGTTGAAAACATGTTCCTCAAATGTAATATAGGAATTTACCACACACAAGCGTCCAGGTTTAGCATGAATTTCTCAAAAGAAAAACAGAAATAATTTAGCATGCACAAGTTAGGAGTATATACTATAAGCATAGAGCTTTATTGGTGGGGAAAAAAATACTATATAGAATGTATCACCTTATATTTCTTGCATATTGCCACAATCTCTGGAAGGTTGCAGAGTTCTCCTTCCATGCTATATATCCCTTCAACAATTACCATAATCTTCTTCCAAGGCCTATGTGTCCTGGGTTGCCCATCAGCAATTTGTTCCCGTAAAACTTTCTCCAAGTGTGATGGTGCTAAAACAAAGAGACAAATATGTTCAAACAGCACAATAGGTACTAAAATTATTCAAAGGAAAGGAACCATATTAGGTAGCCTAAGACAACTTACTGTTATGTTGGAAAACTCTAATTGTTGCGCCTGAGCCTCGAGCACCATTGACAATAGAATTATGGTTCAGTGAATCACTGATTATCAGCGCACCCTGTAAATAAACATGATTGAAATAAGGAACTAATGCACAACAGCAAAACCATATCGATACTAATAACAGGATTTATGAGCGTACCTTCCCCATCAGGACAGGAAGAATGGCAGAGTTTGTCACATAGCCCATACCAAACACTATGGATGCTGGCTTTCCAACAAAGCTTGCAACACATTCCTCCAATTCCGTATGCAGTGACGTTGTTCCTGATAAAACATCTGGCTTAATTAAAACCAAATAACAGAACACAATAACAAAAGAACTTACAGCAGAATATAATGCATACCCCCATCAACACGGGAACTACATGTACTTGGAGAAAACCTATTCAATGACTCGATGACACGGGGAGTGCAATATTCATCAGCAGCTGCAAAGCCAAGATAATTATATGATCCCAAATTAAGACACCTAGTTGTCTTTGTCGTTCGTCTGCACAAGATGCAAAGAAACAATTAACCCACAAATAAAGTTTATCTAGAGCATACAGATGCACAAGTTGCAGCTGCTTTCCGATGGGGAACTTTAATCTTTCGAGGAAAATGACACAAGGACTCACTTTAATGTCTTATTATTGTCATTGGAGTAACGTTCAACGACATCAAACCAAGCATCCGGAGCACTTGATATTGGTCGTCCAAAACAGTCCTACACAGGCGAAAACACAAGAAATGTCAACCTTTCAGCTAATAAACAGAAGCAACTGCAATTGCTACGTTAACAAAAGAAAACAGACACAAAAGGACCAAAACTTTAAGTAACTCATCCCAGCTGGTGCTTTAAGGAATGACAGTCAAGTCACCGACTTCGTTTAACACCATTTTGCATCAATCAAACAGTCGAGGAAAAGGGTAGTGCTGAACCTCAATATTCATATTGATTCACATTCTAATCGTTGTAAGAAAAAACTCAAATTTGAAAAGGGTAAGAAAAGAAACCTGAATTCGGAGATAGAGACGTCGAACGTAGAAGTCTTCAAGGCCCAAACAGATGGGAGCATAACCCTAAAATGGAGATTTGGAAAGAAAGTAAAATGAGAAGGTGGCATTAAATTAGAAAGGTGAGAAAGAGAAGGAAAAAGAGAAACCTGAAGATTGCTGGCGTGGAACCAATCAAAAATTTTCCTGAAGAAATCACGGAACTGACCAAAAACAAAGAGCAAACCGTAGCTGAAGTAAGTGGTCAAAGCGGTCAAATAAGGAATGGTAATCATGGTATGAGATTCAGATGTGAATGTTGTTTAGATCTCTCTCTCTATCTATGTATGAAGAGGACAAGATTGGTCAGAATCAAATCCCCTCCGATGATGATCTTATTTTTCTGCTTCTTCTTCTTCTGGGTTTGATAATATTCAAAATCCAATTTGATTTCTTTTCGTCCGACTCCAATTTTCACACTTCTGAATTTTAATATTCGACTCATTTTTATCTTTTCCAATTAAAATTTAATAATAATGAAAAAGGAGGACAAAAGAAAAGTAGCGGGTAAGGGCTCAAAGTAGCAATTATGGGCCTTCTTCATCTCCATTTTTAACCTCTTCGTAACCACCCACTAACATTCTTTGCTTTTCTCACTTCATCTTTCCATATATTTTTAAACCCTAAATCATGCGTACATTCTTAAACTTATCTGAAATAATCACTTTAAGTCGGGACGAATTATTGTATCCTTCAACCATTAAAAACTGGATATATTGAGTTTTTTTGCTTTGATTTGGCACAAATTTGTTTGACACATGGTTGCTGATCGTACAATATACTACCACGTCACATATTTTTTGTACAAAAATACCAAAATACTCTCATTAATGGGGGAGATGGAGCAGATGAATGGGGTATCTTGGTCATTTGCACCAAAAATATGTGACGTTGCAGTATTGTACAATTAACGAACTATGTGTCAAACAAATTTGAGCCAAATCAGCACTGAGGGACTCAATATGTTCACTATTTAATAGTTGAAGGACTTAATAGGTAACCTCAAAAGTTGAAGGACTCAAATGACTTTTATGAACAAGTTTAAGAACTTGTATATGATTTATGTCTATTTTTAACTACATTTTTCATTTCTCAATTAATTACAACTTTCTACATATTATATTAAGGATCTATTTGTTTTAACTCTTTACTTTATTATTTATTTGTTGTTGCTTATAGATGTAGTTACTTGTAATCTTCATGGAACACTTTCTATTAACTAGAGAAATTATAGTATACAATCATGGTGCCAACTAGGATATCCTATTTGGAGTACAACAATAATATGTAAATGAAAAGTCTTTAATAACTTCAACGAAACTCCTCGAGCCAATCCTAATTCATTGGTGACTTTTATTGCATGTTCAAGTTTAGTTAATTCTTTTTCCTAATTGAACTTTTAGTTTTTATCTTATCCCTATATATTACTTTAAAGAATCAACATATCAAATATTTCGATTGAATTACCATAAACGATATATTCCAAACCCTATTTACATACATTAGTTAGGTATTAGATAAAAGTACAATGTAGGAATTCAAATTCTTCAAAATAATATATGATTTCAATTCGGCTAGCCAAAACTATATGATCTTGTCCAAAACTAGATTATTGTTCACATCCACTCATATGTATTACCGATGGTCGCACAAGTTAGATGCTTACTAATAACCTAGAATCTTAACTTAAGTAGCCTTTTAAATCTAACTTTGTGCAACATCATAGTCCCGAAGTCCAAGTAAAGAGCGATCTTAAAAGATATAATAAAAAATAGGTCCGTAAATGAATCTCACGACGAAAATGGAGAAAATGTGTGACTACGCTATATAGATAAGATGTGTTTTTAAAAGCATAAAGCTAAGATAATAAGGCTTGGGCCCAAACGAGAAAAAATTATACAGTATTGGGCTTAACATAAAAAAAAATTCTATTTGTTGCATTTCAAAAACATGTCAAACATAGTATATTGTACAGTAAATAGAAGAGATGTAGCCTAGAATGAAAGATGAGGAGGAGTCAGAATAGCCAAAGGAGACTGCCTAAGATCCAATTAATTAAGTTATAAACCCAAATGTGAGGACATAGGCAAGTCATCCTTGGCTATCAAACACGCCCCCTTCAAATTCATACAAGGCCTCTCTTCCTTCTTCTTCTTCTTCCAAGCTCCATGATTTATCTTATTTTAATGATTCATTGAACAAACCAACTCCTACATATTTATACCTAAAAAATAATTAAGAGAATATATTCTAAAATCTAAAGGTTGATCATTTTTTGGGTATGTGTTATATTTTCGTATATCACCTCTAAAAGCATCCAATCCATTCAAATTGACTTGTGAGAATAACAAGAATGTATCCACGTGTCAACTTGCATTGAATTTATTGGTTCATTTTGACTTCTTGATTCCAAATACTATTGTTTTCTTTCTTTAAAGTGTTCCAATATATCTTAATCTATAAATGATTCTTTTCTTAATTACCTACCATTTGTTAATAATTCATGGTTTAAAGCTTTTTTGCATGCATGTTGTTGTAGATCATCCCACCAAAACAAATTTCGCTTTTTCGCCCCAGAATTATAATGTCTCATCCGATTTTACACTCTCTTGAAAAAATAATGTAATGAAAAGAGTTTTTTTGTTATTTATCCTAAATGATAAATTCTAAAAATTTGATAATAACTATATATATAAAGTTGTATTTCTTATTTTGCACATCAGGACGCCCGTTAGCAGGCTTGTTTTTATAAATAAATAAAATTGATTAATTATTGCTTTAGTTGAATGATTAAGAAATTAAAAGGAAAATAATCACTTGTTATTCCCAAAAATAGGGAACAAAATTAGCCAATGGCGAAGAGGAAAATGGAAGGTTGTTTTTATTCTATTTGACTTGAAGTGAAGTTAATTTCACTTCCATATCCAAATGTCAAAGAGTTGAGCCAAATATTCGAAGCTTGTAGAGTTCAAAAGTAGCAGAACAAGAATAAATTAAAAGCACTTCAATTTGTATGAATAATTTCACTACATGAATCAATAATTTTGAGAAGTTGTCAATCCCACATATAACCACAAATCTCCATTATATATCCATATTGAAATTCATATCTTTTTGACATATAGACTCTAGCATCTTCTAATTAATCTTTTCATTATCCATTTCAAATAATTCAAATAATGCATTACCAAATTCTCAAAGTACGAGTAGGCTATTAGAAAAGATTAAAACAATCATCTACTTGTAATACAGTGAAAATCAATATTTGAAATAAACATACTTTTATTATGATTTTTAATCATTAAACAGAATTTGATTAGTGGTGAAGTTTTTAGCTTAATGGTCAAAACTTCTACTATAATTGAGGAGGTAATGTATTAAAACCACATGCAGAGTAAGATGAATTTTTCTTTGTTATTTATTATAGGCAAAAAGCATTCTAAGGCCCCTGATCTTTTCCTTTTCGGTGCATTAAGCCCTTGATCTTTTATTTGGATACATTAGGCCCTTGATCTTTTATATTTGATTCTATCAAGTCCTCATCTAACAAAATTGGATGATTTGTTAACTTTCACAAATTAATAAGACCAATTGAAATATTGGGACACCTAATTAATTACAATTGATTGAATATTCAATAAATTATTCAACAATTTTTAAAAAAATGAACAAAAAATCAGTAGTTATTGTCGTTGTTTTGCTCATTTTCTAGTCATTTCGGAAGTGAAATCGAGGAAAATGAAAACATAGATGGAATCTAATGAGTGATGTTTGACCATGTTCTTTATGCCTTGTTAGTATTTATCTGTTGTTCATTTCAGTTCAGTAATTTCTTTTGAGTAAGTGTGCTTCAGTAAATTTCAGTCATCAAGAATTTGACATTAATTTGTGGGGCCGGAATTGAAGAGAAGAACTAAGATGAAAAATAAAAGAAGAGCAAAGATGATGAAGAAGAAGAAACGATTACAAAAATGAACTTGAGAGACAAAGAGTACTAATAACGTTTGAGAAAAAAAGTGTGACGTTACTACATTTCTATAAGCGGGAAAATAATTGTCAAATTTAGAAAGAAAATATTGTCTAGGTGTAAGTAGAAAGCAAAGTGAATCACATATATTAATGAACCATTCTAAACGGGCTAGATTTGTAATTATGCCACAATATTTCAATCTTCTTAATTTGTAAAAGTTAATAAATCATCCAATTTTATTAAATGGGGGCTTGATAGAACCAAAAATAAAAGATCAAGGGCTTAATGTGTCTAAATGAAAGATCAATGACTTAATGCACCGAAAAATGAAAGATCAGGGGCCTTAAAATGCTTTTTGCCTTTATTATAAACACAATACACAAATAAAAGAGAAGAACATAATCTAACTATAAATGAGCTAAAGTACAACGTTTTGTAAAGTAAACACGACGTAATGCACCAAGTCTTGCTCTTTAACATATTTATCCGATGTCATTTGTATTTTACTTTATAAGTTTTTGTTTATTTTTCGTTTGTTTTTTTAATTCAGATGCTTAGTTATTTTTACTTTATTTTAGGGGAAAGTACAAATAAAATCTCTATGGTTTCAACGTTTTGCAAATAGAGGAATGTGGTTTATTTTTTTGCAAAAGGAGACATGTGGTTTATATATTTGACAAATGAAGGAAATTAACTAACAACATTTGCCACATTATCAAGTCAATCCTCCACGGCATCAAGTCAACATGACACATCATCAAAATCAATAAGACTTGTCATCAAATACTAACACTTTAAATGAAATTCCTTTAATTGTAAATTTTGTAAACCACATGACTCCTTTTGCAAAAAATTAAACCACATTCCTCTATTTGCAAAACATTGAAACCACCAAAATTTTATTTGTAATTTTCCCTTTATTTTATCTCCTTCAAAAAAAAAAATTCCATTTATTCAATTTTTAGTCAATCATATATATTAAGGCCAAGCGGATTAAAAAGTAGTAAATAGATGAAGGATGATGCCACCACTATATCTATATTCAGAAAGTCAACTAATTGAACACTATAAATTTCGTGAAGTATACTTACCTAATTATTTGTTTAGTTTGAAGTAGGTTAATTTTCAATAAAATAAATAATAAAAATATGTCAGCAATTTATTTATGTAGCAAAGTTGGTGAAGATGATTGACTTTGACTATATCACACTACATTTGCATCATTGCTTCCTAATCAACTTCTAGGTTTAACCTGCTTCTACTTAATTGCATGTTAGTCTTCACACATATCTTGTTCAATCTTTGCTAAAGAAGCACGCAATATTCCCAATTCTATTTTGATTTTGTTAATTTTAAAAATCTTGTATATTTAGTTTTAATTATTCTCTTACTCCAAGTTTCCAAATAATAAATAATCAGATTGCACATGCCTTCTCTTTTCATTATTTTATATGAACAATTAAAATATGGCAAAACACATATTTTGAGCTCTGAATTTTCTTTGTTTTAATAATTTTTTTATCATTTTTATTTTCTCACATTAACCTCTTAATCTAAGAATTTCTTATCCTCTTTAAACACCTCCATCTACGTTGAACCAAATGAAAGGGAAAAAGATACAAAATCAAAATAAAATTATCCACAATATTTTCTCCTTTCCTAATCGCACACCAATTCTTTAAATTTGGAAAAATCTGTAAGAATTTAAACTCGCATCCAACAAGATGATGCAATTATTTTCTTATAACGTACTAAGTTCATTCACCTTTATGTCTGTACCTAATTACATACACATCTCAAAACAAATTGACAATTTTCAATTTCAACACATTTAAACTCTTTTCATTGTCACTTGTCACTGCCACTAACTACGCTCTTAAAAAAAAATTAGTGGCTTTTGTTTCCATCCCTCAAGAAAGAGTTACTAATATAATCAAAGAATTCAGTGATGCTACCTAGAAAAATCAAACTCTCAACGTAGGTTTCAGCCCATCTTCAAGTTCTAGAGTTTTCATTTACATAGAAATTGTTCATGTGCACGAGAATTTATATATAAAAAATAATGATGTGGCTTTATAATGCAGTATAAACAGATGTCGCATTCAATGTTGATGCTTACCTTTTTTTTCTGTTTTGGTCTTTTATTATTTTTCTCTTCATTTGGTCTAAATTTGATGGAGATATGTTAAAAGAGGATTTAAATCAAATAGAATTTCGAAAAATAAATGTTCACTCCTTAAAACCAAAAAAGTTGAGGGGGCTTAAATATGTGTTTTGCCTTCAAATTTTATTGTCCAAATTTTATTTCAAATTTTTTAACCTGTTAGGGTAGCGTTTAGGGATCAAAAATCATAAACTTTTCAAGGCAAAAATGCACGTTATGAAAATTGATAATTTTTTAAATTTTACAAGCAATGAATTTTACAATTCTCTATTTAATCTAAAAAAACAAAAAACTACAGACTTATTTTTAAAAAAAATGTGAAACCATGGTTACTAATTAATGTCAGATTAACTTTTAATTTAAATTAATCCTTTTAAATTTTCCGAGCCTGGTGTCTTTATTTTTAGTATTTTTGTACTATATGGTAATGCAATTTTCATAAGATGTTACTAATTTTGGAAGAATAATTATATACTCCCTACCTAACCTAACACTAGATGAACATTATTACATTCTAATTATTCTTGTCTCATTTATGTTTGTTGAATACTACTAGTACTATTGTTATAACAGCACAGCTAGCTTTCCTTTGGCGCTTTCATTTTCTTCCCGCGGAAAAAATATCAGTAACCAATAGATATCATGCTTTCATTTCAGACTAATAATAATCAGGGGCAATTACGGAATTCACAAGGAAATATCCCCTTTAAATGGGAGTTGACTATTCTTTGCTCACCTTACAGAATTTAATCCACGTGGTTGAATTCTGTAATATCGGACGGTTGTGAAGAAGCTGTGTTTGAGATGCGAAGTGAGAATAGCAATATCGGAGGAGCACGAGGAGAGTCCATCGTAGCTGTGAAAAAGGTATGGTATAATGGAAAAGGCATGGAGCCCGCAGTGGTATTAAATAGAATGAGGGCCGTTGGATTTTGATGTCTGAACGCTGACCTGACACTTTTGGCTCAATTTCCGATTCTATTAACTACTGCTACGTATCTTCACTTTCGTTCTCACCCCCGTGTTAACCACCCACCCAACCACCACTCTATAAGCTTGCTAATTACAGCTTTAATTCTACGGTGAATTATTTATACTCTGTCAATTTATGATCAACAATAGCTCACAAAAGCATATCCAAAAACCAAATCTAAATACTAAACTCATCAATAAAAAAACAAAATCTAAAAAAACAGCACATGAAACACCTCTCATCTAGAATCCTTTCAACCGGTTGCGGACAACAGACGATGTGATATGCATATTTGAGAATCAAAATGGAAGAAAGAAAGAAAGAAAATTTCCTCGAAAAATGAAAGAAGTAGATTTGGGACTTTGAGATGAAAGAAATGATACAATGAGATTGAAAGAGATTCGTTGAACAGAGTGATAAACCCTTATGTTTTGATAATTCAAAAAATGTTTTAGAATAAAGTATTGATCGGAGGTTGATATGCATACTTAACTTTTATACACTAATAGTTTATTTAAGCATACATGTAGTCTATTAGAAAGAAGTTAGATGTTGATCAGAAGATAAGAATACTTCAAAAGATTATTCATCAGAAGACAACAAAGTAGATCATAAGGAAACTGTATCAAAAGCTCTGATGAAGCATTACTGTGAAGACAGACCGTAGATATAAGATTGATGAAGAAAGAAGAAGTAAAACAAATGACAATATTAATGTTGAACATATGAAGCATTCCGAGTAAGATAATAGAAGATTTAGAAGCTAAAAGCTATGCCTCAAGCATTAAATGCGAAAGACTATAGCAGTGAATGAAATGCGACAAAAGGACAAAAGTGATTGTAGGGCGTGCTGAATTTCTATACTTGTTGTTGTCGAAATTATAAGCTTCGAATTTGGCATCTCTAATCAAATTCAAATTGCAGTGTGGGTTGTCATCTCTCCCTATAGAGATTGGAAAGATAATATGATAAAATTAACGGATATAATTTTGTCTAATTCAAAAGATGACGAAATGAAGGTAGAAGACCGTATAACAGAACAAAACACATTGTTGATTAAAGATTGCAACAAATATATTCAAGCTACAACAGTTGAATTATTCAAATTAAAGCAATGGTAATCTTCCAGCCTATACATAAATGAAGATTGATTAATAAAAAGCAAAAGATTATGTGAGTACAAGCAAAAGCAAATTGAAAGAAAAAATAAGGAATATACAAATCTCATGTTCTTCATCTTTCAAAAAGTAAAACATTGTTTATCATAACAATTTGTCAACATATATCAGGTGTTGATATTCCATGGTAGAAGAAATTTAGTTCTAGATGTTAGTTCTGAATCAATAGGGAAGTTGAAAATAAATTTTGTTTAAGTGTGCTAGAAGGAGGGTACTTTCGAACATGTAGGTAATGTAAAAGCTTATTTATGCCTCTGAAAGAATTACACTAGTCGATTTGAAATCTCAAGAGAACGTACATTGGCTATAAAACGTAGTCACTACAAAAAGTGGCTAACCTTGATAAATTGACGAGTATTTACTTTTTACTGAAACTCAATTATTTTGTTTGTATTGTTGCTGATTGTTTTCTGCTAATCTACATCTCTTTATATACTATTATCTGAAAATTGATCTATGAAGAAACTTATACAGAGCCTCCGAAATAAAAAGTGCTACGTTCTAAAATCAACTTCTCACTTAAGCATAAACTCTGATTAGAAGCAAAACGATCTTTAAAAAAAAAACTTAGATTTCGAAAGTGAAAATTGGACTTAGAATAATTTTATTCGCCATAATTTAGAATTTTCTTATTCACTCTCCTCTATGGCTTAAACCATATCTTGTTAGGGATCAATAGAAAGCACGACAATTGAAACTGCACTCACCTAAACAAAGGTTAATTTATTTATCTCTCTTTGATTGTCATTTTTTTTACCTTTTTATTCATTGCATTGTCGATCTTTTGTGTTGATGTACACTTTTCTGATCTATATGAAACCGATGATAAAAATAACCAAATTTGGATCGATCGAATATTTTTGTTAACATACGCTCTGAAATTCATAATTTTATTATTTGAAAGTAACCATTTTTTTTTTTAACCAAAAGTCGTAATTTTTTTTTTTAATAACAAAATATATGCAAGATGCCAAGTTAAAAACCAAATCGATGCCCAACTTTAATTTTGCATTGCTTTGGTTAAATTTTGGACTAAATTTGTTTTGCTAGCAACCTTCGAAGGAATAAATTGATCATTGATGCCACATTAATCATTACATTTCACCCATAATGGGGTAGAAAAATCCCTAAATTCAGTATTACTCCATCGAAGTTTGAGAAAAATTTGTCCCCATACTCTTGGATGGGTGAAAATTATTATGGCAATTATCATTTGGTCCAGGAACAAAATACAACAGGTGAAATGGGGATGCTAATTTTATTCTCAATCAATAGAGCTTTGACAAAAACTTCTTATCATCAAAGTAAAAATAATCAAAGTAATCCGATTAATATTGGTAGGATACAGTATTTATGAATTTTCATTTATGATAAATGAGAGAGATAAGATATCATATCAACAACATTTACGTATACACGTATTAAAAAAAGTTAGTTGAGAAAAATCTGATAAATATTTGTAGTATACAGTTACAAAATCTAGTCCAACAAACAAAATCATCAATAAAATTAGGAGATATCTAGGAGCAGTGAACCCCACGCTCTCAACTTGCGTCTGACATTCAAAACCCATAAACTAACCATGGTTAGTTGAATGGTAACCCAAGCAGACAGTCATTATCCCCCACCCCACCTCTCATCTCTCTCATTTTTAGAGTAGAGTATAAACCCTAATCTCTCTTTCATTTTCTTTTTTTGTTCTTTCTGAACTTAACCCCCAAAAAGCCGGTAAAAAAAAAACCCGCCATGAAAGTACCTCAAAACGATCCCATCCATGTCTCCACCAATCTTCTCAACTCCCTCTTGTCCGAAATCCCTGTTGTTCAAACTTTCAAAGGTAAGTGGTCGCTAATTAGGGACAAACTTGCTGATCTTCAAACCCAACTCACCGATTTCGTTGATTTCCCTAACGCCGTTTCCAATCCGTTATGTCTCGATCTTCTTCATTCCATTTCTGTTTCTTTAGATGACGCGCTTTTGCTCGCGAGGAGATGTCAGACGCCTAATTTTACCGACGGAAAACTTAGGACCCAGAGTGACGTTGATTCGATTCTTGCTAAGTTGGATCGCCATGTTAAAGATAGTGAGATTTTGATCAAGAGTGGTGTTCTTCAAGATGATGTCGTTTCGGGTAGTGGTGGTGGCGGCGGCGGTAAGAGGGAGGTGGTTAGGGCGGAATCGAGGAATTTGATTACCCGGTTGCAGATTGGGAGTAGCGAATCGAAGAACTCAGCGATGGACTTGTTGTTGAGTTTGTTATTGGAGGATGATAAGAATGTGATGATTGCTGTGGCTCAGGGGGTTGTTCCGGTGCTGGTTCGATTGCTCGATTCGTGTTCTTTGGAAATGAAGGAGAAGACCGTGGCCGCGATTTCAAGGGTTTCGATGGTGGATAGTAGTAAGCATGTGTTGATTGCTGAGGGTTTGTTGCTTTTGAATCATTTGCTTAGGGTTTTGGAATCTGGAAGTGGGTTTTCTAAGGAGAAAGCTTGTATTGCTCTTCAAGCTTTGAGCTTTTCCAAGGAGAATGCTAGGGCGATTGGTTCTCGAGGTGGGATTTCGTCGCTGTTGGAGATTTGCCAGGCGGGGACCCCGGGTTCTCAGGCTTTTGCGGCTGGGGTTTTGAGAAATTTAGCGGTTTTTGAAGAGATTAGGGAGAATTTCGTTGAAGAGAATGCGGTTTTTGTGCTTCTTGGGCTAGCTGCTTCCGGGACTGTGCTTTCTCAGGAGAATGCGATCGGGTGTTTGTGCAATTTAGCTAAAGATGATCAGAATCTGAAAATGATGATTGTTAAAGAGGGAGGAATTGATTGTTTGAGAAATTTCTGGGATTCGGCTCCTCCGGTTAGAAGTCTTGAGGTTGCTGTTGATTTATTAGCTCATCTAGCTTCAAATCAAGCTATTGCGGAAGTTCTTGTGTACGAAGATTTCATTTCAAGGCTTGTTGCTGTGTTAAATTGTGGAGTTTTGGGTGTGAGAATTGCAGCGGCTAGAGCAGTTTATGAGCTTTGCTTCAACACAAAATCAAGAAAGGAAATGGGTGAATGTGGTATAACTGTGCCATTGATCAAAATGTTAGATGGCAAGGCTACTGAAGAGAAGGAAGCTGCAGCAAAGGCGTTGTCTCATCTCGTACTATATGCGGGCAATAGGAGGATTTTCAGAAAGGATGAGAAAGGAATAGTTAGTGCAGTTATGCTATTAGATCCTTCAGTTCAGAATGTGGATAAGAAATACCCTGTTTCTATTTTAGCTTCACTTGTTCATTCTAAGAAGTGCAGAAAGCAAATAATTGCAGCTGGTGCCGGTTTACACTTGAAGAAACTTGTTGAGGCGGATGTAGAAGGATCAAAGAAGCTCTTAGATAGTCTCGGCCGGGGCAAGATTTGGGGCGTCTTTGCCAGGCAATAGCTTCTCTGGATTTGAAGATGATTCATTCATCTGTATGTATATTGGTTGTGCTTATTTTTAGTTTTGTTCTTCTTGTTTTGTTTACTTTTGTTTCTCTTCTTTTATTTATTTAATTTGTTCATAGAATTAGTAAGTTGCATTAGGATTAAACATTGTTAGCTTAAATTGCAATGGAGGAAATTGTAGAGTTGAAACCTGTTTGGTAACCTAACTAAATTTGAGTTCATGATCCTAAACTCAGTTATTGATTGTATTATATATTTTTAACATACCATTTCTGGTTTATATCTAATAAACTGCTTTATGGTATCAAACTGCTTATAATCAATGCCTCTTTTTTCATTCTTAGTTTCTCCGAGCATGAATGACCGAATGACATTGTTAATTTGCTCAATCAATCCTCCTATTCAATTGCTCAAAACCTTTTGGGGGTGATAGTGAGGTCCAAATTCAATATGGTATTAGAGTCATCTAGTCTGATTTTGGCTATTCAATGTTTGGTTGCTTGCATATGTCTGAGTCCCATATAAAATTTCATGGTCGAGGTATCCAACTAACTCGGAGCGTGAGAATGTGTTATGATATCTGATATCGGTTAAACTATAAAGATGAAATGATATATACAACTGTGAGAATGTTACTTTGGAGGTGGCTTTTGGGGGGGGTGAGTTGGCTTCCAGGACCCTAGCTAGGGGTATAGATAATGAATTGTTTAGAAAGAAGGATTAGAGGGAGAAGTCTCCTGGTGATGTATGCCAAGTGATAACTAACTTTTGTTGGGGTATAGCCAGCCACCGTGTGGTGTGGTGTCAAATATCATGGAATCTTAATATGATTTTTATGCATAAATATTCGGTTTAGTTATTCCTTTATGCAATCAATGATTTTGATGGTTCCAACTGTTTGATGCCCGCCTGTTATTATGCTAAATTGATAGATAATACAAAAAAATAATAATATAAATGGGTGGGGGGGGTCTAAAAAAAAGCCATGTGCAGTTGTTGTAGAGCATGTGCATTTGTTCTTTGTAAATTGTAATGTTATGGTAATGAAATGACCAGGTCTCTTCTCTAGTTTTCTCTTCTGTCGGCAGTTGCCTAAACATTTGCGTTGTTTAGAGCCCTGCTATTTTGTGGCAAGTATTATAACACTTGCGTTATAATACTTGCCACAAAACTAACAGATATGGTAGTATAATTTATTTTCCAATAGCAAGTTTTAAATTGTAGTATAATTTTTTGCTATTGGAAAATAAAAAGCAGAGTTATGTTGCATATCTTTTACTACCATTAATTTGGGTAATAGAGGCCATGATTGATAACTGATGTTGCAAGCTTTCTGCTCTCACATGCTTTTATTTATTGTTTGTCCTTTGAAGTATCACACAGGTCAAAAGTGAATAGTTTAAACAAATGATACAAAAATTAAGAAGAATGATTCAGATGACCAAAAGATCGACTGCTCAACAATTCTAAGCATATTTATACCCGAGACATGAGCCAAAAGCATGTAAATGTAACTGATTCATATGTACTCAAATTCTCATATACACGTATTCAACTAGTCGACAATTTAATTGGTATTCACATCAGAATTTATAGTGAAAAGGCATCAGGTTCATCTAACAATGATTATCACCCCTGGTTTTAAACAGAAGAGATAGCTTTAACTAGGACAGAGATGACAAATCCAATTGATATATCACACCCAGATACCAACAATCATCAAATTGCTTCACTAAACATCGAAGTGCATATTGTACGATGACCAAGAATCCCTTACCAAGCCAATACATTGCCCGATCCAAGGACAGTGATGGTCAAATCGTTCTACACAGTTATTGGATATGGAACAATCTGAACCGCGAGGAGGTCTATAAAGCATCAAGTATCACAATACTTAATCTTCACATGTGTTCCATTAACCTCCACCTCCTTAATGTGAGGCAAACGTAGTTGTGGAGTTTGCCAGCACCAATGTCTGCATTCCCATGAAAGCCTTCAGGTTCTGGAGGATGTGCATTGCGAGGAATTATACCCGGGTCTCTTCCAGAAGTTAGCAGGAGAAGAACTAAAACCTGAGAGAGATCACGTTCAAATTATAACAACAGGAATTGTACACATATTATCCATAAGGGACATGGCATGCACGCATTTGTTTCTGTTGTCCAGAAAAAGTAACTGTCATCAAGAGCAATGGCCATACACATAATTAGACTGACATTTGTTCATAACATTGTTCCAGGAATTCATGGCAACAACTTCTGCTGCACTGCTGCTTTAACCACAATGTACCAGAACTGCCATGCAAAATTCTATATATATAGATAGTGTGATATATTCCGGAGGCAAACAAGAGGAACCACATAAACTATGGCATTCACAGGCATTTGTGCTGCCAAAAACCTACAGAAAGTATTTTTTTGTGTATTTATGTCTGTTCACTCGTGTGTTTATCTACATATACATCTGAGAGAACCCAGTCAATATGGCAATTTTAATACAAAGCTAGCCTACTTAAGCAAATTTCCATACTGACGAGCGTTTCTACCTTTTTTACAGCAACAGGATATATGTGAACCAAGTCTAAAAAAACAAGGCCCATATAATAGGAATAGCAAATATGTCATAACTTATCCTTGTGACAATGGAGACTTTTATGTAACAGGAATAAGAGCAATGGCAGAAAAAGATACTTGCCAAAAGTATTACCGCTGTCCAACTAAGAAAGCTATGCCAATATGAATATACTGGAATGCTGTATAACCGATAAGAAAGACAGGCCTGCAGGCCCGTGTTTATCTATTTACTTATTATTTGTTATGCTTAAAGATGTTTCAAGGCCCAGTTCAGAGAATGAAAAGTTGAAATGTTATTTTATATTGTACACGAGTCACAACAAGTAAAGACACTGGTGCAATGCAACAAAACCAGTGTGGTAGTCAAATACATACTCTTCCTCTAAGCTACACATAAATTAAGAATTAGTTCCCACTACATGGATCTACCCAACTAAGTTTAGCAAAATTTAGCTAGTCCATGCAAGCATTCAGAATTTCATATTCAATCACTAAAAAAAAGCGAAAAAAACTATTGAGTTGATTGAGCACTCACATAAGTGGTGAATACAACAACAATCACCATGATTGACATTTCCGGGTGATGATGAAAATCATCCGTCAAATGTCTGGCAACAGATTTGATGAGACTATGCTTTTGTAGGTTTGCCATGTAGCAGTAAAACAGCAACAAATAAAATGATCCATGATTACCATCAAAAGGAGAAAGAGTGTATGTATAGTAATTGAAGCCATTAATACGAGTACTTAAACAGAAGCTGGGCAGAGCACACAAGTGTCGAACTTTAGAAATAAGAATGAACATCTGGGGAAACTGATGTGAGAAAGGCAACAAGAACAATACCTCTATGGGGAAACAAGACAATAGGATCAAGGGATTATCAGCAGCAATACTTGAGACTATTTATCACCCAAAACATATTGACTATTTTTCATCTAATGTAAGGATAACAATGAAAAACAAGACTATCAACAACATCTTTGTAAGAAAAACTTTATTCCACAATTCATATCTGATTAAATGTAATACAATGAACATATACAATTTTAATGCACAATGCAACCTGATGCACTCTTCAACATACAGTTAAACCTCGATTAAGTAATATCCGATAAAGTAATAATCTCGTTTAAGTAATAAATTCCGTCGGTCCCAACTTGGGCCATTGTGGTAAAGTAATATTCTTGAAAAACATAAGATAATAAAAAATTAGAAAGTCCTGAAGGACCCAAGTAATATGTAGAGTAATAATTCCAGAATTATACATATATATAATATATATAAATTATAAAATTCAATTTTTGTAAAATATGAATCTACAGTAGCTTGTTTCTTCTTTTTACCAAAACCAAAATTAACCTCATCATTGATTTTATGTAAAGCATAAATAACTTCTGGTATGTTTTGCTCGTGTTGTAACAAGTAATTGTTTAAAGTGTGATTGTTTGAAATGCTTCATTTGATGACACGCTTGGGATGACATTGCTATCGTCTGGTTCAGAATCAGCCCCTTCACCAGTGTTCATTACCAACTCAATGATTTTCTTCATTTGTAAGTGATCCATTGCTAGTGTTCGGTTTAGGATCAGTCCCTTCATTATGGTTCATTATCGATAAAGTAATAAATTTAATAAATTAATATTTTTTCTCGGTGCCAATAATATTACTTTAAAGAGGTTTAACTGTAAATCAATAATGAGAAGATTCAGATAAACAAAAAGAGACTGAAAATCCATCCCAAAGCCTAATTTTAACAATCAACGGATTTAAGCGAGAGGAGGAGATGTAGAGTTGAGCGGAAGAAAGAGAAGAAAAGCAGTGAGATATCCAAGATTTCTACCTAATTAAATTAACCCTACATAGGAGGGTCCAGTAGTTCCAATTTAACTATTCAAGATGTAAAAATACTTTACTTTAACGCCAAATAGAATTAGGTTTAGTTTCTGCCGTACTAATTACGATTTTATAAGACTGACTTGTATTAGAATTAGGTTTTGTTTCTTGAAATCCTTACTCATTAGGGTTACAACTGTTAACATATATATATATATATATATATAGACAAATTAACAACAGCAGCTCTAGAAAACAAAAAAAACAATGGCAACTCTCCCTGATGAATTGATAGAGGAAATACTTTTGAAAACTCCGATTAAATCACTCGTCAAATTCAAGAGCGCTTCCAAAAAATGGTACTCTTTAATCTCCGAAGATGGTCTATTTGCCAAACGCCTTCTGAAACAATCATCCAACAATCATCTTTTTTTGATTAAAAGTCGTCAAGGCGTTGTTATTCTTCGATCCTCAGATATCAATGTTGAACACTCCATTCTTCGGTGTGAATCAGGGAGCGTCGTGGATTTGAAAATTAAACCGGATGCTAATGCACTTGAAATCAAATTTCCCAATGAAATAGCGATAGGTCGTGTGGTCGGGTCAGCTAATGGATTGATTTGTGTAGTCTCTTGCGGTGGTGGCGTCTTTCTATGGAATCCAGTCATTGATGAGTGTAAAAGAGTATTAAACTCATCAACTGATAGTTTTTCTGTAACTGGTCGTCGTTTTAATGTGACTAGCTTCGGTTACGATTCATATTCTGATGATTATAAAATAGCTGGGGGTTTTGATTTCGTTTTTGGAATTTTTTCCATGAAAGAAAGTAAATGGAGAATATACGAGTGCGAAGATGAACATGGGGAGACATATTGTTTACCGATACACGGAACTATCTTTCTCAACGGAGCTTTCCACTGGTGCTTCAACTCAAAGATAATTTATTTTGATTTAGCAAAGGAGAAGTTTTTCCATATGGAGATTCCTGTAAAAACGTCTAGTAATTGTGAGGTCAAGTTGTTCGACTGGCTAGGTTCATTGTGTTTATTTGTCCATGAATCTTTTTGGGTGATGAAAGAATACGGCATTGCTAAATCTTGGGCTAAATTGGCTACAAAACATGAAGAACTTCTTGTCAGAAGTCAGAGATTCATTCCCATCGAATGCTTTATAGATTCAATTCCACACATAGAATCTACAATATCACACAAGTATTTGGGTGGAAAATCAGAATCAAATGGGTGCATTAATTAAGACATTTATTAGTTTGGTAAAGCAAGTTTCTTTTTACAATTTTACTTTTATTTATACTGTTATGATTAGACATTAATGCCCATTTTATGCATTCATCGTAACAGATCAATATGAAACATCGGAGTCTTCTGTGATTGGCAATTGAGCCAGAAGAAAGCTGGTGAATTTCCCACCGAGATGCTTCCTAGAGCTGCTGCTCTATAGTCTATACTCAACTTTCTAAGCTCCAGCAACCCTCGCTCAACTGCAATAATGACACTAAAGTGAATCATCTATACATTGCATATGATTTACATATAACATTCCAACACATAATCCTCCAAAGTCAGAGACCTTCATTTCAACGCATGTAATATCGAACATATTCAAAACAGTTTGCTGTTCATCCTCCTTTATGATTTTACAACTTTCCAGCAGCAATTAAGATATAATGGATTGTGGTTTTTTAAAATTGTCCCCAAATAAAAGAAACGAGTCCACAGCTAGAATTAGTTATTGATCTTCATCAACCCTTCTATGACAAAATATGTTAGACACATTCAACTGTGTACTGGAAAATTGAATGAAGTGCCTGTTAATATTGTAAGCCAATAAAAAAGTAGAGTTGTTTACAATTGTAAGTAGCATTTTGAAATGGTTGCATTTCTAGCTTAGTCTACATTCATGCATCACAATTGTAATATTTCTTTCTTTCTGAAGGAAAAAATGAAGTAACTCGCTGCAGACATGCACGGGACACGTATTTGCAATGCACAACTTAGAGTTCCGCAGGAATATTGAGCTGCTTTAATTGACGACTCAATATATTGAGAGTAAGTAATAATGAGAAAAGCAAAATTACCATCCACAGCACTGCGACTGATCCAAAACTGAAGCCGCTCTTCTGCAATATCTTCTTCTATGGATGCATTTTGGCTCTTCTCCAGAAGTATGTTAGACATGCATGCACATATATTATTAGCTCTTGACCCAAAAGAATCTCCTCAAGTAGGAAGTTAACAGTTGCCTAAAGATAATTTCTTTGGAGTAAATGAGAGAATAAAACATGTATAATGCATCTAGAGTAGAACTTTGCAATGTAGTACTGGAGTTTGAGATCACGTTACTTGACCAATAAAGAAGATAAAGAAATCACTAGCATCAAAAGGCAGCTAACCTCTTTGAAAATAACATCTTCCGCCTCTTCTTCACTTAATTCTGCAGTTATGGAATGAAAGAGATATTAGCAGGAAAGAAACGAGTCACAAGCACTACACTGACAACTAGGGTGGTACTTCTTACCACAGGCCTCTGTGAGCTTCGGATCAACTGCTGATTTCAAATCTGAAAAATCAAACAACAAATACAAGGTAAATGTTATCTAAGTGTACAGAAACTAGTATGAACTTCCTTCAAGTGAAAATAACAGAACTGCAAGGTAAATGTTATCTAATACATACATATAGGCAGTGGCGAATCCAAAAATTCTTGTCATTGTGCAAAGAGCTTTTGCTTCAGATTCTGCTTCTTGGAACTGCTCCACAGCAGTTGCAGTTCCTTCTTTCAGGTTCCATATAACAAGGCAACCAATGAAATCATAGTAGGACTTGAGATCACTGAACTAAAACTAGTAATTTATCATACTTCACCTCAAGTTCTGAAAGGAGGTTTGCAATTTCTTCCATCTTTATTTTGTTTTTCTGCCTTAAGAGCAGGCTGTGAAAAAGGATTCTGTAATTCAATGAGAACATCAGTTACCAAAGAATAACAAATTTAGCTAGAAAAGAAAAAGGAAGATGAAAAGGGCAATCAATTACATATGCAGGTCTTATTTGTAATGTTTAATTTACACCATAAAAAACAGGAAAAACAGCTCTCATAATGGTTAAATTTATCATGTTTAGCAACATTACGAAAAATATAAAGATGAGATTGTAACATCATCCAGTCGCAGTCAAATTATCATGTTTAATTTTCCCTTTGTTTGGGAGTTGAGAGCTTAATGGAGGTGAGAGTTAGAGGGTTAATGAAAGTAACAGAACGGAAAAGGAACTAACGGAAATGAAAGTTAAATATAAACCTTGTTTGAGAGTTGTGGAATTGATTGAGAGGTTAATGAATGTAAATTAGTTAAAAACTTGTTACTTCCATATTAACCCCCGATTTGGAGGTTAAGCTTTCGAGGTTAATGGAAGTAAAATGTTAACTCCCATTAACCTTCATTTAATCTTTTAAAAATCTCCCAAACGAGGTTAATTGTAAATTTTACATTCATTTACTCTCATTAACCTCCGTCAAACTCCTCCCAAACAAAGGCTTACAGAAACTCTAGTTCAGCTCTCTTTGCCCATGAGGCGACAGTTAAAATATCCTAAAAATAGTTTATCTTAGCATTATTCTGGCTAATAAAACATTGGGTGAATAATTTAAAGGTCCCTGACGTTTTGCGAAACACACTATTTAGTCCTCTCATTTTCAAAAACACACGAATAGGTCCCTAACGTTTTGTGAAACACATTGTTTAGTCCTTTCGTCTGTTTCTGATGACCAATCTGTTAGTCAAAATGTACGTCAGTCAACATCCAATTTAAAAATAATTGGTACCGGGTGAATAACACATTCATTGGCTGTTGATTGAAGTACATTTTGACTAACATATTGGTCACGAGAAACAGACAGAAGGACTAAATAATGTGTTTCGTAAAACGTTAGGGACCTATTCGTGTGTTTTTGAAAATGAGAAGACTAAACAGTGTGTTTCGCAAAACGTTAGGGACCTTTAAATTATTCACCCTAAAACATTATATATTACACGATAAATAGTTACTCAGGTTATAAAAAACCACAAACCAAGCACTAACACATGTCACAACTAACACCGCCTACCTCCATTACCTTCTACATAAACTCAAAGAAATAAGCAAAAGAAAATAAACTAAAGATCGCGAACAGATAAATAATATAGGAGACCACAAAAGACGACCTCCCACCTACATGAGGCGATACTTCCATGGCCTATATCGCCTCTCGCCCGAGGCGATCGCCTTCCACAACTATGACCTTAGGTATTATGCTAATGTTCTTCTTGAGTAAAAGAGATACCAAAGGAGAGGAGGAACATGAAAGTTCTTCCATCGGTCTATGTTCTTCCCTAAAATTATTGTCAAAGTTGGTTATCACTCCCCTGCTTGACCTTCGGATCCTCCGGCGACCCGCCACTGGGATCTGGAAATCCCAGCGCCGTCGGTCTGGAAAACCAGCGGTGGCGCTGGGATTTCCAGATCCTAGCGGCGGGTCGCCGGAATCTGGATTTCCAAAATTCCAGCGGGTCCCTTTTCATGATTAGAGAAAGGTTAAATGGAGGAAGAAGAAGATGGAGGGCAAATTCGTCTTTTTAATAATTCAGTCAACTGAGTCAACCAAAAATTTGGTCAAACATGCGTTGACTTCCTTTGACCAGCGTTGACTTGAGGTAAACCTGCTATAGGAGGTCACGAGGTACGCATTTAGGAGGTAATCGATAGTTTGGGTATTTATATGTGAAAAAATAGTTTTTAGGTACCAGTTTGGGAAAATGGGCATAGTTTGAGTACCTGTGGTGTAATTTAACCTACATAACACCAATTAAACCTGTCACCGATTAATTCAGAAGAAATAGAATACTCATAAAAAATTGACAATAGATCGTGGAACTAGGGTTGGGCACGGATACCAAATTAGTCCATTTTGATCAAATATTTAAGTAAAATATCCCGTGTTTAATAAATTATTGGCTTGATTTGACTGAATTCGGTCCAATTCGGTCAAAAAAAAATTTACAAATGTGGATATTTTTCTTTTAATATTTGATCCAAGATTGAATCACAAGGATCCATGCTCAACCCTACGTGGAACAGTCCATACCTTTACATCTCTTAGAACAGCAAGCGAGATGAGAATCTCAACAAACTGAATAAATTCCACAAAAGCAATAACATAAGATGTCAAGAACAACATATCCTTAAGTAAAAACCTACGATAGCAATAGATCATATGTGAGAATGCATGTCTTTACACATACGTGACTCATTTTTACACATACAATTCAAACTGTCTTTACAAAACTACTTATTCTCACCAACTGTTGTCGTCGTGTTTTACAAGATGAGGGAGAGAGGAGAAGAAGACGGGTGCTCGAGGATAGGGGAGCATACTGAGGGTGACTAGTGTTCAGTGATATGATAGTGTGATACTGATACTGTACTGTTTGTTCTATATTGTTTTCGTTTCTTTCTGAAGATGCATCACCACCTCAGACTTATTTTGCTTATTTTGGATTTCAGTTTGTATGTGTTACCTCATCTTGAGTAACTTATTTCGGTTATTTCGGATTTTAGTTTGACTTAATTTCTGACTTTTAGTTACTAATTCATTTGCCAGTGCTATGTTCTATGTCTATTCCGAACTAATTTCGGAATAAAGAACTGCTAGAAGACCCTTATAATCAAAATACAAAGTCTCTCGCGAAATTTTTCTTACTCGTTTAGATTTCAATAGAGCAGATGAACCAAACCCCAAATTAGATGAAAACTTTGATTGCAAATTAGGTGGAGAGTAGACGTTATATGTTCTGGAAAGTGTATTCAGATCTTCATATAAAAAAGATAGACAAAAGATATTAAATTAAAAAAGATGAAAACCTTGAAACAAAAAATGATGAATTGTTGTAGATTTAAGTAAGAAAAACACATAAAATCTCACATAGTAACTTTCTTTCTATACAAACCTTGCTTGTTTTCATGATTTTTTTAAATATGGTTTTATTGATTTGCATGTAATAATTATAGAACATTCGGATCCCACCGATTTGGTGGAACTGATTTGGAGTTTAATCATGGTTTTATAATCCCATTTAACTATTAGAATTATAAACTTCTATCAAGCAAGGTGAACTATATAACCTCCCTTTAATAAACTTTCAAAAACTATGATGCAAGCAAACCCTTATAATCGGAGAGAGAATGCATGAGTTTATCTGACATTAACTATTTCACACTTCTCACCTCAATAACCAACTCACCCTAGGTTTTCTTTTTCTTTTGGCTTAATGCACATGCAACCCTCTAAACTTGCATCTTTGGTCATTTTACCTCCTTAACTTAAAGGACATCTCTTTTACCCCCTCAACTCTTCAAAAGTGTTACTATGTAACCCCTATACTTGTATCTTTTGGTCATTTTACCACTTCACTTTAAGGAACTTCCCTTTTACCTTTTCAAATCTCCAAAAATGATACTATAGTAGGAGTTATATGATTTAAAGAAATGCAATAGGGAGCATATGTAATTGTTTACAATAATTTATTGTAATATTATGTTTATGTTTTTGTCCTTTTAATTACAAATGTTGATATGTACAATTTTAAGGTGTTTTTAAGTTAATCAAAGGTGTTCTTGTCCAATTGATTACAAATGTTGACATGTCCAAATTCATTGCCATGTGTCCTACGAAAATTCAACTATTGTAACGCGTGTTGTCAGTCTCCTTCTTTTTCTGTTGAGTTGAGAAATGTAGGGCACATAATACCACTTTTGAAGAGTTGATGGGGTAAAAGTGAAGTCCCTTAAGGTGAGGGGGTAAAATGACCAAAAGATGCAAGTTGAGGGGTTACATAATACCACTTTGGAAGAGTTGAGGAGTTAAAAAGGATATCCCTTAAGGTGAGATGGTAAAATGACCAAAAGATACAAGTTTAGAGGGTTACATGTGCATTAAGCCTTTTCTTTTTCTTTTTCTTTTTCATCATTAATTTAATACTGTAATTAACATCCCTCGGCCAACTATAATGGTAATATTAGTTAGGTTAAATAATTTATTAGTCTCTAAGTTATGATGAAATACACTGTTTAATCTCTATATTTTTCAAAATACGCTATATCCCTGAGTTTTGTCACAATCAACAAATTAGTTGCTCCTGTTACATTTTTTAAGAGAATCTCTTAGTCAAACTTTTAAAATATGGCAAAAGCAATCACGAAATTTTGATTTTTATTATCAGCACAATTGACTCAGTTTGAAGTTTGACCAACAGATTCTCTAAGAAATTTTAATGGAAATGACTAAAGTGATGATTGTTGCAAAACTCAGGGACATAGTAATGCATTTTGGTGAATACAGAGACTAAAAATGTGTTTCGTCATAATTTAGAGACTAATAAATTATTTACCTTATAAATTATAGGAAGATAATAAATAACAATAGCCATCACCAGTTGTGCTCACATGGTCAATGATTGATCAAATACAATTTGGTCAATCACCGTTAGATCAAAATCTAAGGGTTGAGATTAGTTTGGTGGTTTCATTAGTATCTAATCTCTACCCTTAAATTTTGATCTAATGGTGATTGACCAAATTGTATTTGGTCAATCATTGATTATGCGAGCACTACTCTAGCTATCACGTATTTTTAGAGATTTTAATATATTATTACTTATTAGTTAAAATCCCTATCTTTTTCTCCCTGTTTCTTTTCAAATATTAATTTCCTTTTTTGAGCGTAAATTTTACATTGATAGATTATTTGAGAGTGATGAATTATTTGAATTTTTATTTTTATTTTTTTTTGAATTATTTGAATTTTTCTTTTATCAAAAACTCAATTGCTCTACCCCGTAATAATTCAAATTCGTGATTTTTTTGATTGGCTAAACTTTTTAAAATTCAACCAAACCATCAATATGAAGACATGTATGGCGTATTAACGTATAACTATATAGTCCTCAATGGACTGGGCCTGACTATGGTCAGGCCCAATATCTAAATATTATGTCTCTGTCCAACTCAACACAATAATCTCTTACCAATCTTATTATCTATTTAGCATTTAAATTGATATTTCTATCCAAATTAACACTAAACCTTTTACATTAAGTTCTATATACTAAACTTTCTAGATCAAGTTCTATATCGACTATTCTTTTCTAAAAGCAACAATCAATACAAAAACAATGTAGAATTAACTATTCACTCGTCATGATAAGAAATCATGAAGAAATAAGTAGCACAACTCCAAAAATAACATAAAAACTTGATCGAAAAACTTAAAACTCAACTATGGTGCCTAGGCAACCGTAAAATGAACAATAACCAGTCGTGAAGAAGATGATTAAAACGATCCTAAAGGATAAAGTCATTATCCTTTTATTGGCACATAAAAGGAACATACTTTTACTTAAATCTACGGAAACAAATTAAAATATTCACTTATAAAAGTAAAAAAATCGAAAAGCGCATAAAAGCGAGTTCGAAGTCAAACCAAAACGCTCAATTAGCTGACTTTGAACTCAAAATGTTTGATTAGGGGCACCTATGACAAATCCTTCCCAAAAAATAGCTTTAATAGCCAAACCCTAAATAGTTGACTGGAAGCTTCATTTTTCTAACCCAAGATATACAACTAATAACTTTCTTCTCTTTTTCTTCAGATTGTCAAAAGGCTTTGATCCGGTAATCTCGCATTAGTGATGTGTACTCCAGACTATACAACTTTTCATAAAATCAAGATGTTTTGTATACTCATACCTTGGAATGCGTTTGGCGCTTATTGGATTCAGGCATATGAGCATAACGAGAAGAGGTTACTCAGAATGTCATTGCCCATTGACACCAATTTAAAATCTAACTTTAGGAGCTTCACTGATTTAACTTTAAAACGCAAACACAAATTTTCATAATTTGGGCGTTCATCGTCTTATTAGAGTTAGACTACTAAATTTACACTATAGGACGAATTAAACACTAATACCGTAAACACCTTAACATCAAGTATAATCCCCAAAGCTCCGCTAAAATAGTGGTGCATATCCCAAGGTTGGATGCAAACCCTTCATCCACTCAACATTACTGGACCGAACTAGACCTCCCGTTGACGTCGGACCCGGGTTACCTTTGCTCTCACCATCACAACTCAAATGCATCCAACCACTGCTAGGTTACCGTGCTATGCACAGACATATCTACTGCTTAATTATGAGAAAAGTGAAAAAATAATAATTTATTGCTGATGAAGATCTTAGGGGGTGTTTGTTTCACCGTTACGCAACTATTTTTTGTTTTTTCAATCTAAAAAGCAGTTAATTGGGTGTTTGTTTAGGAATTAGAAAATGTTGTTTGTTGCTTTTTAGGTAAGAGGCAAGTGTTTTTTCAAGAAGCAGTAAAATACTCCTTTTTCGGCAAAAAAAAACTTTACGGATTTTAGTTTCATTTATTGTCCTTTGCATTTTACATTTGAAAAAATTAATGATGTCCATATTAGTCATTTTACATGCTAACATCAATAAATAATTATGATTTTACCAAACACCAATAATCAAACAGCAAAATGAAACAGCAAACCGCAAACAACAAACAGGAACAACTGCACCAAACGGACCTTTAATCTATTAGTTACTTTTTCAAGTCAAATTAATAGAGTGCAAGATGTGAAATTTTATATTTATTGTAAACACAATTAAGTCAATTGCTAATTTTTGTTGAAACAATATGATCAATCCGATATGAAATTGTAGAATTTGGGCACCATGTTTTGTTGGTAAATATATGCAGTCCTATATAAAATATATTAGTAAATATCCTCGAGATGCTTCGGTGAATCAGAAAAATGAGTTATCTGATTGAAATTGTTATGCATGAATGAATAAGTAGTAAAAGGAAAAGAGAGATAGATATAGTTCATTAAAGTATACATAATGAAGAAGTATATTTTTACAAAATACAACTCTTTCATGTATGCAACCTCCAAAAGTGTGTATACTCAAACTTGTTAAGAGTATGGAGAAATAACATTAGAGAAACAAACACAAACATATTTAACACAGATTAAGATTAATTAACACCTTCATTGTCGTGCTTGAACTCCATTTTGCTGCATCTCTTCTTAATTAGTCATCAAATTCCGAAAAGCTCGGTACAATAAAAATCTTCTTAGCCATGAGTGTAGCTTTCTCCATTTTTATGTATCTTATACCACACAATTCTTCCAAACATATGCATCATCACAAAGGTTTGTAGTAGGGAGTAAATTTACGTGAACCACTTGCAAATAACGCATCAAACAATTAAAATCAGTTTTACTTTTCATCAAGTTTGCAGTTCCTGCCAAATTAAGGGGAAAAGAATTAGACATGGTCAATATTGTCTGCAGTTAGGCCTGAAAAAATCTACTTTTAAAATAAACAAAAAAAAAAATGAACAAAACAAAAACTAAAACAATACCTTCAATAGTTGCTGACATTCAACATCAGAACATCTATATACATGGACATCTATATACCTTCAATAATTCCCTTCTCGCATATGGAATTGAACACCTTAGCTCTATTACCATATGGTGTTCTCAACCCAACTAATTTGAGGAGTTGCTATTTGTATATAAAATGAGGGTGTTGGGATCCAACTCTTAAGTTGTTGTTTCTTCTCTCCTGCATTACAGAGTATAAGAAAACATGTAAAAACTATATATTTCATATGATTAATCCAAAACATGATTTTTACAAATCTATGCCATTGGAGGCACAAAAGGAATCACATATAAATGAAACTTGAGACAACTAATTACATTTAACGAAACTAAAAATAGGAACAAAGCATTTCCAGATCCTTTTAAAAAGCTTGAATCAATGCATGCAATCAAAATTATAAACACAACCATTAACAAATAAAACGATAAGGTCACCAAATTATCAAACTAACTGCAATTCACCAAAGTACGATGCTTTGTAAATTGATAAATTAGACAAAGAAAAAACAAACTCAAACAGCAATCTCAAATGAATGTAAATAGAAAAACAAAACATCAGTTATCAATTTATATCAAATGTTGACAAAGCTGAACGACGACAAAATGATACTAATTAAGGAAGAAACATAAATTTTAGCAAACAAATCAAGAACTAATTAAAATCTGTGAAAATCTTAAAAGTAGACAAACTTAATATGAATATGTAAAAGAGGAAGAAAGATAAGAAATGAAACACAAAGGCAATGAAATGTAAGCATCTCATCATCCCATAACAAAATTCTTATTTAGACTTTAATATTAAGGTCCACAAAAATCGTTTCCCGTTACCTAAATCTTAATCATCCATCTTCATAGTTCCTTACGACATATAGTTGCACAACCTGCATGGGAGAAAATAAATATAAGAGAAAGTTTATTGAAGAAAATTCTTAAAGTGACAATAGTTTAGTTTTGATCAGCCTAAAGTACCAGTATGTGAGAAAAATTGCCAACTGTAAAAAGGAAGAGCATTTGAACAATCGAAATTGATTTCTCAAATTGCTAACTTTTTCCTATTTTCATTTTACTTTTAACTTAATATTTTATGTTCATAATATCTTTGTAATCATGAGATGCAACTATTAAATGCGTACGTAACGAGTCTAACTATAATCTCACTGCAAAAACCTCGTAAATAATGATAACAGACATTTGAAAAGAAAAGCCATAAATTTGAAAATTTTAACTAGCAACAAAAACGACAAAATTTTATGTAATTTAGAGTAAAAAATTTAATAATCTTTATATTTTGCTAAAATTCACAGTTTACTCCTTGTATTTTAAAATTCCAATATTTAGTTCCTCACTTTTGTCTTCGTTAACGATTTAGTCCTTCACTTTTGTCTCCATTAACAGTTTTGTTCTTATCGCGAGACTAAAATGAAGATTCCGTTAGTCAAAGAAAATTTTCAAAAAAATAAGGAACTAAATCCTTCAAGAAGACAAAAAGTGAAAGACTATATAATGAGTTTTAAAATACGAAAACCAAACAGTAAGTTTTGGCAATAAGTAAAAACGTACTAAATTATTTCTCCAAATTAATAAGATATCTCTCTAATTAAGTTTTTGTACAATTTGAAAAGGCACCTTTTGGATGTATCCAGAAAATAAAAATAAAACAATAAATAGGACATAATGGGCTTCCATTAATTCAATTCGGGAACACAAAAGAATGGGGAATCAAAACCCATATCCTGCGGTTTGGTTTGTGTTATTTGTAAAATTTGTGCATGGCATTGAGCCAACAAGGTGCTCACATTTTCAGGTGATAAATTATTTTCATATCTAGAAAAGGTGAAATATACATTAAGCTGATAGGTTAATTACAATTACATTTTATTATTATGTTTTTGTGCGAAATACATTCTATCATAAATTTTTATTCAAATTCAAGTTCATCTTATTAGAGTTTAGATTTTAATAACATAAGTTGCAATGCGTTTAAGAGAAATTTTATAATACACCTTACCAATAATTCACTTGTATAAATTTTTCCCACCAATCAATTTACATGAAGTGACAAACCACCCTCTTTTATTAATTTGTATTCCACCAAAGAGTATCAACAAAAAAATCCTGATTACCATCCCTATCAATAAACTTGAAAGAACAAATGACAAACGGATTGGAAAAATGAAGAGCATCCATATAAAAATAATGAAAGGAGAGGATCGAGGAGGAAAATAGTACTATCTTCGCATTTGACTTCATATAATTATAGCAGAAAAAGCATTGGCAAAACAAAACTAACAGCTCTGTTGGTTCAACTGAAGGACAAAGCTTGAGAGCAATGGCAAATGCCAATGATAAGGGGGATTCAATTTTACACCTCGGAAAATAATTTGTTTCCTACTAAGAAAAAGTTCTTTTGCAATTAAAGTTCCATTTCAGCCCATATATTCTTAACGGAAAAGAAAGAAAGAACGAAATTTGGTAGGAGTCGTTACGAGAGTCGAGGGTGGGGGTTGAGGTTGAAGAATATGAGGGAATATGCGAAATTGTATTGATCATTAACGTGTATTTAGTACAAACAAGACCTCACCCTAAATATACAAAAAGACAATTGTAACCATTTACATATGTTCTATCAGCCTCTCACAAGTTGAGCTGGGGGAGCGCAAAAGCTCAACTTGGAACACAACATAAGAAATTATCCTTAGTTAAGAGTTTGGTCAAATGTCTGAGACTTGATTCAAGGTAGGAATGTTGCACATGAAGAAGCTATTTGGTGACTCGGTCTTGACAAAATAAAAATCCACCTCAACATGTTTGCTTTCTTACCTTTAAAATAAAAGATGGGACAGTTCTAAGAATATTTTATTTTGGCGGATCAGTTTAAAGGTTAAGTGAGTTGCCGAAATATTGTCACAATATAACTTGGGAGGTTAAAACAATGGAAAACCGATTTCATGAATTTTTTTTTTAAGATAACCAGTTTCTAAAGAAGTAAACTGACAAAATAAAAGATATGAAACTGGAAAAATATATAAATTTATATTTGAATTAAAAAAATAAAATTATTAGCAGAAATAATTGAACAAAATAGAATAAAATAATAATAACAATAATAATAGTTTGAAAGAAAAAATATTAAATGAGATAATAAATTAATGGCAAAAGAGAAAAGTTAGAATTGAATAAAATAATAATAATGATAATGTTAAAGTGAGAAAAATCTAAGACTTTTTGTTTGAGGTTTAATATGCTTATAACTTTAGAATTAATCTTTGTTGCTCTTTTGATTATTCAATACATACATCTTGTATATAAAAGACCTATCGGGTTTCACATTTAAAAGATATATTTTCTATATCGAAAAAAAAAGAAGATATATTTTCTGTTTCATTTTTATCGGGCCAAGGAGTGCATATGCCATAGCAGATCCACCCTTCTCATATATCCAAAGATTCTTTGATGATGAAGGAATTGCATTGAATACATCATAATGGATATTACCTGCCAATTTTATTTTATTTTTAAAGGTAGTAGCTGTATCAGAAAAAATGGATCATTTAATAGTTTTAGCAGTATCTAAATAACACGATATAATAATAATAATTTTTTCCAAAATAATAATAATAATAATAAAAGAAGAAGAAGAAGAATATAGAGTTGCATGGCAGCCAGTAGTAGAGTAGAGAGGTCAGGAAAGGCCGCTGAAATTAAAGAGCTAAGGTTGAACCACATTCTCACGCATTATCTTTGTAGGCCAAGTGTTACCATTTTTATAGTTATGCACTATTTTGTTTAAGTGAAGTTTGCTGTATTAAGACTAAATTCAAGTGAATTTATTGAGTTTATTTAACTGAATTCAAGCCAAAAAAGAATAACTAGAAGCTCGTTGAACTTTGCCAAAAAGTATACTTGCTTCATGAATTTAAAAAGTGTCTTTTTAGTTGTTTAAAGTGACATAATTAACGCATTAAGCTCATACGACAAAGTAAGAGTGGATGTTAACAAAATATAAAACATAACAGTTATATAGGTTTAAGGAGTAAGTACATCGATATAAATATATTTTGGAGGTTATTGTCATTTTAAATAAATTCAAGTGATCAATAAATTAATCTCTTTACAGGAGTTGTGAGAGCTACTAAGAATTTTTTCATGTTTAAAAAACTAATTTACCTTTTCAATCAAGTTTAAGGAGTTTTTATGTATTAAAACAATTTTAATAATCCTTTCAAAAAAAAAACAATTTTAATAAAATAAAAAGAAATGCATATCTATAAAGTACTGCTAAATAAATACAATACAAATTTAAATACCAACAATAAAAAAAGTAACTTATGTTCGTGTACTTGAAACGTGAAACAATACAAATATATCATATCAATATAATAAATTCAACAATAAATTGAAACAATTATACATTTTGATGAGTTATTTATAAGCGTCTTAGCTAGAAAAGTTAATATTTTACAGACTTTTATAAAAAATTCAATACACACTTAGTTGTCGTATTTTGGTGTTTTGTTTGTAAATGTGTTGACAACAATAAGATAATTTCGAGATAATTAATGTTTGAAGTGTTTCAATTTAACAGTCAAAGACAAAAACAAAACTAATTCATTTTTTTTTAATGAAAGGTAAACTGATGTTGTCTGTAAATATTCACGTAAAGTTGATATTTATTTCTTACATTAGCGATAGTCATTCTTATGGGTTGGGCCTAGTAAACTTTCTTTTGAGAATACTCAGTCAAAACCTAGCCCACTCTATTGTTAATTTAAGTGGATTTAGACTGAATTGTTTTCTTTTGGTTACATGATTCAGACTGAATTAATTGGAGATTAAAATCAAATCTCAAACCCAAAATAAACCTACCTAACAATGATTTATATTTTAGGGATATTCTATGGTCACTTTGTTTTTCACAAAGTAACCATTACTTTGTTTTGTCAACCATTGGATCATGGGTTAAAAACTAATCCAATGGTGAAAAAGACAAAGTATAGACAAAGTAAGGGAAAAACAAAGTGACCATAGCCTACAATGAAAATAAAATTTATACCTAAAATTACATATTTGATATATATATTTTATACTTTTCCTTTCAAAAGAAAATTACTTTTTTCTTATGGAAAATATATAATTTTATACTCAATATTAGTAGACTCAGGAAGTTTAAATTTTATAAATTTCAAACTTGCTTTAAAATCGATGAGCATGGATGGATCTGGATGTATCAAATCAAGCTTAATATCAATATCTATTTTCCCGTTAGAAGCGTGATTTCTTGTAGTGCATAAACCTATTTTCGTTGTCTAAAGAATAAACAAAGACCAAGAACATATACTCAAAAATAGATATGGGTTATTTAACCCTTCAATTGTCCAAAAATGAAGACCTTATTTTCATAATATCTTATTTGAAACAAAATAGATGAATGATATTTTGTTTGAACTTTGTTGAGACATTTTGTTGCTTTACATAAACTATTTTATATCGTTTTCAAAGATATCTAATTAATTCATAGACTTACTTATCAATCTCTAGTCCTTCAATTATAGACATCTCCATTTGTTTGCCTCTTTTTTCTTTGTTTTCCATTTCAAATTTTTGTTTTTTCCGAATTTCATATAAGTGGAAGTCAACACATTGTCTGTTACACATATAGCTTCCACAGAACCATCATTGTCTGTCCTCTTTATATTGCAATGCCTATATGAATGTGTGGGTTGTTTCAAGTAGGTATTCCCATTTATTTCTCTCTACATCAACCAAATTAATAAAAATAAGAGCAACAATCCACAACACCCAAAATTGAAAAACAAAAAAACAACAAAATTAAAAAACAATATATTGGTACTATTTCATTTCACATTAACACCATCATAACAAAAGACAACTTTACCACTGAGGAAAAAAAAATTCATCATCTCCAACCATAATTTTATTTTTATGATTATGGATTTACTAGAGAAGATTTTGCCTGGACTTACTAGCAGAAGTAATAGTAAGAGTAAGCAAGAAAACAAGAGACAAATAAGAAAGAGCCAGTGAAAATGTTCCTTTCTTGCAGAATTTCTCAAAATGGTCACAAATTGGCATCCATCCCGAGTGCTCATTTCCATACTTTCCCAAGTATCCTATTGCTGTTGCGGCTGAACATCCCGCGAGCGTTAAACTCATCATCATCTGTTGCATAAACAATCAGAGATTAAAAAAGTTAAAAATAATAATTACTGAACAAGGAAACCAAGACTTTTTATTAAGCAATTTGGTAAGAAAGATAATTATACATTTATCAAACGCTATTTATAGTTAGAAAAATTGTCAAATTTTTTTAGAATTTGGAGATGCAATTAGATATTGGACCATATATTCCCAAATTCATTTCTATAACAATGTGGGTTATAAAAGGAAACAGTTTTTAAAAATTAACCAAAAAGTAACACCATTTAACAAGTAGTAAAAAGTAAATAATCAAAAACTTACCATATCATGAAGAAACAGAAAAAAGAACCTTGCTGGACTCCCCCCATAGCGACCAAGAACACAGAGGAACATCACGGATAACAAAGACAGGACAGACACGATTATGTTTGCATAAGCCAAGAACCTGAAATTTGGAACATGGGTTTAATAATTTACAAGAAATTAAATTGAGAAAGAACTCCATTTTAACATATTAGTAAAAGTTTAAAACATAGCGACATTAATTATATGCAAACCGTGCTTATGCACAGGTAACAATCTAGTATAAAATTGAATTTGATAATTGAGCTTACTTGGTAGCAGGGGAATAGTTGTATTTGGCATCCATGGTGAAAACTCCAATTTGAATGGTTTGTGTGTTAGTTAATGTAATCCAAGCAGAAGCTAATGTGGCTGAGAATGTCGAAATTCGGAGGAAAATTTGAGCTCCGATGAAGACGTTTTGAGGCTTGATGGGTGAGTTTGGTGCGAATTTGGGTTCTTGGGTCGCCATTTTTGGAGAATGTTAGTAAGAAATTAAAAGAAAACAGAGCAAAGAAGATGAGCTGAAGAAGAGGGAGAACAAAAAAAAAGAGATGAGAAAAGGGTAGAGAAAAAGAGTGTGACGTTTGAAGGCATGGTTTAGTGGGTATTTATAGAATATGAAATCACAAAAGTGTGGTCTCTCCGAATTACAACTATTTTTTTATTCATTTCTTGCTAATTTCTTACACCCCAATTATTATTTAGGATTTGAATTTTCACTTTTAACACCAAAAGTGACTTTTAGTAGTTTTTGGGGGACATTTGTTTCTCCTTTTCACACTCGTTTTTTCCCGGGAGTACACGTTACGCCACGATTTTGAATCAGAAGAGAGATTTCAAGAAATGACAGATCTATAGTAAAAAGATAATTTGATTTTTTGTTGTTTAACCAGAAAACAACCTACTTTAGAAGAATTTTATGTCCTGCTTGCGACAAAGTTTTACTAAACCATCCAAACCACTTGTTCTAAATCCGAGTCTTTAAATAGAAGAACGTAGCTTTCTTCCTTCTTCCAAGCACATCAGGGACACCCAAGTAATGACTAGTATCCATTGGCATAAAAACACCAAGAATAACCGAGATAGGGAGACAAGCAGGATCCTAAACTTTTTGGCTGAACTTGTTCGACTCTAAAAACAAATAACCTGACCTGATTCGGCCTCATACTGAACCAAATCTGGTTTTAACGCAATAGCTTCTTCATCCAATGCTCCAGAATAAAGTAAATTGTCATTTGCAAAAAGCGAATGAGAAAGAACCGGAGCATGACTATTATCCCAACAGCCTGTCAATAACAAGGATGCTTGAGCATGGGCAATAAGACACCACATCCCTAGTTGGCCCCGTTCTCGGGACGTAGCAAATTGAATATTGATGCCGCATGTAGGGCGTAATGGTGACCGTATAAGCTGGGGAGGGGTTCTTCGTGATGATGTCGCGAGTTTTTCTTGTTCTTATGTGGATTCGAAGAAAGGTTTCTATTCCTCGACAATGATCAAAGTGCTTGGGCTCAACTTCGCCTTATGTGGAGTCAAATATAGATTTCTAATGCTCTTGCTCATATAGCGGCTGCTTGTAAGAACACTAGACGAGAAGATTACCTTATTGAATGATGTTTACTTTTTTTTATCTTTTATTAATTTCGACAAATATAATTTTTATTGTGTTTTAATTTTTTATCATAAAAAAAATCATAATAAGTTATAATGATTTTATGTATAGGAGTTTAAATCCCATAATTTTTGCCTCAAATTCAGATTAGCTGGTTCAGAGTGCTTTTGGATACCAGATGAAAATAAAATAAAATTATAATGAATAAATTATAATAACAAGTATGAAAATATTAAATTAACTTGTCAAATGTCAACCACTAATTAGATATATACTTAAAATGAAACATTTTAGATAAAAACAAAAGCAATTATCTTTTTTTTTTATGGTTACCAAAAAGCAAAAACAATTATCTTTAGCAAATTATTTTTTCTTGGGTTACATTTTATCTTTAGCAAATTACAATAATGGCTATGATCGTTTAAACGGGATTAACAAATATTATATTACTAATTTATTATATGAAGACATTTTTTATTTATTTATAATGATGATTTCCAAAGACATTACTGTTTTAGAAATAAAAATTAATTTGTTTCTTTCGTGTTAGAAAACTATTTTGAAAATGGCACTGATTATATTTTTCGTATGGGTTATGTTGAAAGAGATTTGAACTTATTTCCAAGATTACAAATTACAAGTCAAATTATTAATTTGATTTTAATCAAACACATATATTTTATTTATGGCAATCACTCATTTTGTATTGTGTAGAGACGTTTGGTACATTAAACGGATGGTACCCAACAATTCCAACTGGGCGGACTTGTAATAAATTGTATAGTATAAGATTATATATGAAAATATGATTTAAGTGGGAAGCTTTTTTACAGTTTAATTTTAGACTAAATATGAGAAACTCTTAGAGCATGTCCTTATATCTTATTCATATTTTAATTCAGTTTAATCATTTTAATAAATTTTTTATAGTGATTGTACTTTAATTTAATAATTTTTATTTTTTTTGACAGCAAACCAGTAAACTTCATTAATCAAATAGAGTGAAGAGCATCAATATCAGCAAGGTTCCTCACAAATTGAGGCACTGATAACCAATACATTGGTTGTAACCAATTTTTTATAGTGATTGTACTTTAATTTAATAATTTTTAATTCAGTAAATTTCGTTAAAATATAAGACCTTACTTCAGTTTAGAGTAGATTTAAATATTATGTTTATGCACCAAATATGTTGATATATATTTTTTTATGGAAAATATGTTCATATATATGATATATTTAGTAAAGAAACTCATCCAAACCCATATGATATACTTATTTAGTAAAAAATCCACACAAACCCACATTCGAAATCTTGGTTATTATTTAGTAAAATTGTTTCTATGAATTTTGTGAAATTTCGAATGGTAACTTATCATTTACACCGATTCAGATTTTATTAATTTTGATAAATAGTGAGATAAATGGTACCAAATAACATGTCTAAGGTGAAAAGGAACATTTTAGATAATTTATATGGTACCAATTGTTGGTTGACGTAGTGGTAGCATGGAGCTGCGCTTGGTAGAGAGGTTTGCGGACCGATCCACCACAATGACATTCAGAGGGATTTAAATACCATAATCGTTGGACTCGCCCCGAATTTGGATTAATTGGCCCAGTATATAGGTTCGGATACCGGATGGAAAACCAAAAAGAAGATAATACATATGGTACAAACGTTACAAAGTAATGAATAGTGGTAAGACACTAATTTTATGCAGTAAAAGCTTGAGGTTCGAGCCTCCTTTTCCAATAAAATTTAGCTTTTATTGATAGACAATATGCAAACTTGAGATTTGTGGTTTGTGCTAACTTTAAAAAGTGGGTAGGGCTACACTAACAAACTTTCATTAGGAAACCAACAACTATATAATAGACTTTTTGAAAATTCTTAATAGGATAAAACCATTAACGAAACTTAAGGTATGCTCTTTTCAACTTAAGTTCGATAAAATTCAGTTCAGATGAGTTCAATATATTTTAGTCAAACAGAACATGCCTTCTATATATCTGAACAATGAATTCATTGTTAATTAATCTAATATTTTTTAGTTTTCGTTGTCAGAGATTAAATTTTGTGTAATCGGAAGGTCATGAATTCGAGTCTTAACAACTACATATATTAATACATGGTGAGACGAGCTTGTGTTGTACACTTTTCAAGCTCAAGAAACATTCACATAAGAAGCGGTATCAAAGAATATATATAAACCCAGTCTTCAGATAAAACTTTTACTTCAATTAACACAAACAAGTGATGTAATTAGACTTATTCTATTATAATGATTTGGATTAAATGGTCAATTATATAATTATCCAAGATGGAAAAGAAAAAAGATGCATGTGTGGAGAAATAAATGAGGTAACTAGAGAGTATGAATGAATAGAACAAAAGAGAAACAACATCATTAAATGACAATTGAACTTCCTTCACAATACAGACTGACAGAACCAATCCAAGCTGTGGCTCTGAATATATCTACATTGCCGTTGCTGCTCTTTCACTCCAATTTCCAATTTTTATTTTATTTTATTTTTGTAGTAATTAATATTTTACTAACTTAATGATTAAAAAATTAGTTTTTACAGTTTAGTTCAAGCCTCCCTTTCTATTGATTTTACATTTATTGCATGCATTAACTTCTGTCATGTCACAAGCTGTTTCAAACAAATTGAACTTACCCTTTTTAAAAATATATTTTCTCACTATCTCCTTCACAACCCTAATTATGTTTACTTAAGAGATTTAAGCGTTTCTTCTTCATCTTTCATGTCGTTTATATCACATCTCAACCGCTTCACATGTCTGTTTTAGATTGCTATTTTTTATTCTTTTTTACTGGACAAAGTTCAAATATATTTTTTGTTTCTTCTACCTCTTTCAAAACTCGAACCTAAAACATTTAGCTATAGATATTTTTTGAATTACTATTTTGATTTTGTTACAAAAGTTCTTTTCTAAATATAACAATGTATTTTTTATCCAATTATTTCTAATATCTCGTTAATTAAAAATCAATAGTATTAAAAAGGGCAAATTACTTTAAGATTTGATTTGAAAACCATAGATTGTGCAAATCATATGTACAAATTTACGGTACCATCATTAGAAATTTTGAAGCTAGTATAATTCAGAATCGGGTAAATTTCAATAAAATCTCGCGGGTTTAATAATTTGTAGATAAAGTTATTTACTTATGAAAATCAATGTTCATGTTAAAAAATGCATATTCTAAGAAGTTATGATATCTCAAGCAACATTATTTTTTCAACCTTTGAGACCATATTTAGTGAAGAGAACCCTCAACTTAAGGGACACCTATCAGCCATCTGAACTTGTAAAATTTTTTTACTTGGCTCCTCAACTCGTCAAATGTAACCCATTTTGCCCTTTTATCCTGATATGACATGATATAAGTGGTAATAAAAATTCATGCCACATCATCACAAAAGGGATAAAATGGGTCACATTTGACAAGTTAATGAGACCAAGTGAAAAAAGTTTACAAGTTCATGTGACTAATAGGTTGTCATAAGCTTAAGTTAAATGGGCTAAGTAAAAAAAATGGACAAATTTAGGAAACTACAAATGTGTTAAGCCTAAAATCAATGCTTAAAAAGAGAAATTTCAAAAAATGATGATTTTTGGAAATAAAACATGTGATTCCTTAATGAACGATATTAAACAAATATAATTTTTGAAATTGCAGTTTATTTGAGGTCGTTAACAATGATTTTAGCTGCATCAATCTACAACATCATTGTTTTGCTAACAATTTTTTATTTTTGAAAATTTACCCTAGTTTAAACTTTTTGTTAAAATCATTTTAAATTATAAAAGCTATTGAGAGTACGCTCTCATTCTCTTGGTGAGTAGCTCTCCAAATTTAATTTGGAGGGTCACTATTGAATTAATGATAATTTAATCCAATGGTTTATAACAATTCTAACTCTAACCCAAACCCAAAACCTAACTCTAACCCTAAACCTCATTGCTGAGAATTATTGTTAACGGTGTTACTTCGGATTCAAGTTTAGGTTCATGTTCGAGTTCGGGTTTAGGATTAAGGATAAGATTATGCATTGGATTGAATTATCATTAATCCAATGATGATTTTTTAAATTAAATTTGGAGAACTACTAATCAGTAGAATGAGACTGATTAAGAGTAATTGGATAAAAATGGACAGGATGCTTTCAAAAGCTCTATTCATCAAAAACTTTGTCCTCTAATTGCTCCATGCATGATTCTCCTCAATCAAAATTTTCTAAACCTGGGTGGAAGTCCATCACATCAAAGGCTATGTTGGCTCAAGAAACTAATCTTCATAATTAGGTCATTCATCCACTTCTTCTTCATCATATAATAAGGGAATTGTACGCCCAAGGCTGCATGTTCGCATCAAGGAAGTCGAATTTTACGGTAAAATTAAAGGTCTTTTCTATGGCAGCATTTAGTTCCCTACTATATATCATTCAATGGGAAAAAAAAAAATCCAACTCAATCAATATCAGTAGGGGTATTATGATATTTGTGTGGTATAATTAATATTATATATTCTTAATTTTAGATCTTTCGAAATGACATATAATAGAGAACGAGGAGAGTAATATTTATTAGAGAAACTTCAAAGAAAAAGTAATACTACTTTGATACTATTATTAATTATTAATACTATGTATTATTAATTATTAATACTATTATAAAAATTGAGAATACATTGCATTTATGCATTCAATACGTACTACGTTTTCAATTAAGAAGTTTTCAATTATGGTAAGCATCCTCTGACCGAGAAAACAATAGGAGGATTCATTGTATTTGCAAATAAATAACTAATTATCATCATAAACACAAGATTTTGTATTTATTACAAATAAACTGTCTTCCAAATTTGGGTTTATAAGGCGACACACCACAATATTGGTCTTGTATTAAAAGAAAAATTTAATAAAAGAAAATACCATAAGGGTTGAAAGAAAAGAAAATAATTAAATATTAAAATGTAAAAATGACTATACATAGTACACATGAAAAGAAGTGGAGGGAGGTAAAAGTGTTCTCACGTTTTAGTTGAAAGGAGTCTAGCCTGAAGGTCCATTGAGGTCAATTTATCCTTGCATTTTAGCAATTTGGGATAGAGTTACTTATTTCTTACGTTGCTTCACTAGTGACAGAGATTCTAGAGCGTTTATAGAGTATTGTGTTCCTTTAGTTATAAATTGAACTTTATGTTCTTTATTATGCACTAAAAAGTCCTCGTATCAACCTGTCGTGCTTTATATTGTTATTATATTTTTTATTATACCCTAATAGCTCTCGTATCAACTCATCGTGCTACATAATTTTAAAGAAATATCGTATTCAAAGAGCGCTCTATAATTTTAACAATAGTAGATACAACCATTTCAACCATTTTTCTATTTCTAACCTTCTTGAAATTTTTCACCCAATCAAAATTTAAAAGTGTACACATGATATCAATCGATAGTACATTTCATTTTTTTACACATTAGTAATTAAGTTAGTAAGTAACTTAGAGCTCAATACCATAATGTATTTGTCCTAAATATTACTTGCACGTACTAAAGGATGGGGCTCGGGGAAATTTTATCTGGTTACAAATAAAAAGTAGTCTCAACTTCCTCTTGTTACGTAATGCAAAGTATATATGTAACTGTATTCACTTTTAGTTGCACTTGCACAAGTGACACGTATATATATATATGGATTTACATAGATGTTTCTTTCTACACTCTAATTTAGTTTGTGAAGATACCTCCCTCTGATTCTTATCATTTTCCCAATTGCTCCTCTTACTTTCAATTCTTACTCTTTTCCTAATACGTATCCACCATGACAATGTTATCCCTTTTTTTTGTAAACATACTTGTAAAATATGCATACATCATATGTATATCTACATGAGAAGTTTATTTTAAACACTTAACAAAGTTGTAACCACTTTGTATTTTTACCATACCTTAGCAAACTTGATGTAGCAACAACATACAAACATGGGATAAATTCCTGAGGTAACTACAGAAAAGAATGTGGAGATCATATAAATAAAAATTTTAAGGCTCAAAATCCTTCATATATCATACTAAAATGTATCGTAATAAAAAGTGCTAGGAGCTATTAGGACGGTTGAATACATTTGAAGACTAGTAGATATATTCAGAAACAAGTCGGATGAGCGTTTAGTCAGATTTAGGCGGTCCAGTCGTTCCAAATTGGATTTTCAATTTGGAGCGCTTAGGCAACCTTCATTTAAAACAAAACAGTGCTAAGATGGATTATTTATTGCGCCGGGAGAAAGCCCCTAAATGATAGTGTGCATCCCATGCTTGAAGAGTATGTTATGGTCCTATTTGGCATTGAATTTTTCAAAGTCTAAGAGCCGTTTCCTAGTTTTCTTGTATGAAATCAATATATAGTGAAACCTATATATAAGAATACTCTATATAAGAATAACTTCACAATTGTTATACAAAAGTTCGGTCTCAAGTACTAAGAGTCTTTGTTGTACCAACCTCTTTATAAGTATAACCTTCCAATTGTTACACAAATAGTTCGATCGTATATTCTTATATAGAGGTCTGTATTTGATAAGATGTAAAATTATTATCCTTAAAAGTTTAGAAAATTGTATCTAGAAAAAGTTACAATTTGTTTGTTTCTTCTTTTGAAAGAAAAAAAGAGAGCTTATATGTTAAAACTTATAAGGGCCAGTTTAATATTGTTATGGGTTAAAATTTAATTTTTATTTTAGGACAAATAAAACTTTGAATTGAATCATAATTAAGACTTTTTGGCGGATTTAAGTCCATTACTAACGGAAATTACATGGGGTATATATTTTAGTAGTGTTTCAACTAACCCAACAAATAAAGGTTTAGTGATTATTACATTCTGGAAAGAAGAGTGAGGTCTTCGAATCTTCATATAATTGACTAAAAGTGAATTCTCTAAAAAGTAGTGTCTCAACTATATTATACATATGCATGACATTAAAGATAAATTTGTTCTTCCATAGCAACAAAATATCCATTTTTGTACCTTATCATTTTTTCTTGTTAGACGGACCGCTCTATATAGTCTGGTTATCAAAAGGTTCATCTGGGTGAGATTAAATAAAAACCCCTAATTACAAATTTATAGTACTCTATATATATGAAGCTCTAACCATTTAATTAACAGTGAAGACTTATTTGCAGGATGACCTTAATAAGTAAATTTGAGATGTAAACCCATGCTTCTAACTTTGTTTTGCTTATTAATTTTGATAATCTACTGAGAAGTGGTTGTAATTAATCAGCTGGTGAGATTAATATGCTAACAAACAAGCCTTAATTTTTTTGGTAACCAAACAAGCCTTAATTGATTATCTAACTTAATTACATTCTGTTTAAGGCACTGGAAAAATATTTCTATTATAGATTTCTTATACCTTTTGCTTATGCTAAGACGATATATGCTTTGCGTATGGAACTGAAAAATGCAAAATTTTCCATTTAACAGTTGTTGAAATAAAAGCTAGAAAAACGCCCAATTTATCCAACCATACTATAACAATAGTTCTAGCCTTTAAGAAAAAAATGTTATTCTTATAAATTATTAACTGCTGTCAAAATCATCATAATTTAGATGAAAATGACAGCTCTTCTGATCACTTCTTGTAGAAAAAGATAAAAGATACTTCATGCTATATGTAATTGCATGTTGAACTCTAAATCTCATGAAACTATTTCTAAATAGTATCCATTGGAACTTTTATCAATACAACTCTAATACACTTAATTTTATGACCTCTTTTATTTCACACATAATTCAAATAGGGAAACAATAGACAAGTACATAACAATATTAAAGAATATTGGATTAAAAACAAATGCCTTACAAACTTTAATCAATGTGTTCTTGTATGAGCGTTTTGTATGAGTATATTGAGGTTCTATCTCAAACTGAATGTTGATTAAATTTTAAACTACACATGTATTCAGAAGGAAAAACAACGTTTTATATAAAAAGCTTCTAGTTTTTCATTTCGTTAGCTTTTGACAAAATTTTCCAACTTTCTTCCTTAAACCACTACATACATGTTGCCTTGATTCTAAGTCCAAATGAACTATTAATCCCAACTTCACAAGGATTAATCTCATATGAGCGCATAAACAAATCTACTATCATCTCAGTTTCTTTATAATAATTTGTCTTCCTCTTTTTATCTTTTTTTTTTTAGAGTTCGTCTACCTCTCCTGGATCACAAGTGACCGATAATCACAAGTCAGGATCAATAAGTTTTATATTAATGATCAATTATGATTGGTTGTCTTCATCTTCCTGTAAAATTTTCATTTATTTTTGTAAATGGAAAATTGTACAACTAAAACTTTCATATTTATTTAGAGTACAAAAAATATCAATTGTGATTGCATCAATGATATTACATAATTATATTTTAAAGCCAATATTAGTCAATCCAACATTTTTGTGAAGATTCCAACTTTATGTCGCATGATTCCTTAAATAATTCAACTCATGATATATTCTTACAAATAAAAATTCAAATGACATCAATATGAATAAAAACAAAACATAAAAGATTCGGGCTTGTGAAACTAAGACGTGGGCCGGGCTTACAATTTTCACATCCAAATAATGGGCCGAAGATCTTCCCCTTTTATCAATTTTGATAAGTTTGTGCTTGTCATTTTATAGGGTTAAGGGTCAAAATGTCTGAAGTTGGCCCATTTTATAAGGTTAGAAGAAATTGAATAAAGAAAAGGCAAGTGCAAGATGATTAGTATAATATAATATAATTGAGGGTGGCCTGCAAAGCAACCACAGCTTCCTTTGTGTATGTGGGAAGTGGAAGCATCTGTTGTGATTTGTGTAGAATATAATTAGGGTTTAGTAGAAGATGGACTTTGCTCGGGTACAGAAGGAGCTACTTGAATGCAGCAGAGACATCGCGTCTTCTGGTATCACTGTATCTCCTAAATCGGATAATCTTGCTCGCTTAACAGGCATTATCCCTGGTCCTCTCGCTACTCCTTATGAAGGTGGCACTTTCCATATTGACATCTCTCTCCCTGGTTCCTTCCTATCCCTCTTTCTTTCTGCTTTTCTATTTTTCATCAACACGGATATTTCAAGAATCCCCAACACATTATATCATTGCCTCAAAAGTATCTTCTTTTAGGGTTTTAAGCATGTCATATACATTTTCTTGTTCCAACACTAGGACTTTCTTTTATTTTCTTGCAAAATATCATCTCTACATGATCGTTTTCCTTCACTTTTAGCTCTACTGCTCTTCCTTTTAGGTTCTGCTTCTTTGCTGTAAGCTCACAACTTTTTGTTTCATGTATACAACAACACTCTAATTTCCAATTATGACGATAATTTACTCTTTTTGTAGATGGATATCCGTTCGAACCACCTAAAATGCAGTTTGCAACCAAAGTCTGGTATGCAGAAATTGTTGTTTCTACTATTTATTTGCAAAAGATTGTAGCTTGTTATATATGGTTATAATTGGCGTGGAAGTCTTGATTAATGTAATACAATGTGGATGTATTGTTGTACTATTAATATGTTGGAAACATATTACATCATTGCTTTCGGTTTGTTTGGTGTCAACAAAAATGCACAAGTCTTGATATTTTTACTGCAATTTTGAGATTATCAGCATTGTTTCTCTACTATTGTTGTCCGCTTTTGCTGGTGGTATGCCTTTGGATGCTTTATTAATGGTATTTGTTCAGTGTGTCATTAAATTTTGTGTATATCTTCATACGCGATAGTATAGCATTATTGTAGAAAATGAGCTAAAAGATAGATGCCTTGGTATTTTTAAGGATGGAGTTGGTTTAGGCTCTTCATTGACTTACATTCATCACAGTTTTTTTGTCAGCCAAGCTTAGGATTTATGATGGTCAAACGCTGATTAAGTGTGAGAGCCTTATAGTTGTGGGCATTCTTAGTTTAGGAGTTGATTTATACATGTATGTCTCAAGGTTGAAAACAAGATCATCTCATGATGTGCAATCTTAAGCTCTGTTCCTATGCACAACATGGGCTCATTCAAAAATAGAATTAAGTTTTGAGTTAGCTAAGACAATTTGCACATTGCTCTATATACAGGTTCCACATTAATGATTGTAGAAGCATGAGTCTTGATATCATATTTGTTAATAGTGACGCTGTGGCGTGCGCACAAAGGCTCCACCCTTAGCGCCTTAACACTCCAATTGTGGGTGCAACAACTCTGGTGCTTGCCAGGCTCGCCATTGTGCGCCAAGACGCAGTGCTCATGGCATGCAATGGCATGCCTCTGTTACATATGGTACAGTTATAGTGTTTTTTTGACGAGGATGATAGGGATGAATTTGGAGAGTTTCGATAGGAGTTGCTAATAGTCAACTTAGGATTTACTATTTAGTTGAACAATTAAACTTTAGATTTACAACATCGGGTCTATTGCTATTGCATGTTAGAATTTTCTTATGATAAAAAATATTGTCTTGGTTTAGTATTCATTTTGATTTGAGAAATCACTATTTCTTATAATTTAAATATTTTCATTTTTAGTTATATAAATATTATTTTTGCTAGTGCATCTTGTGTAACTCAGGCGCGCCATGCGCTAAGGATCCAGGACCTCCTTGACCTTAGTGTGCCATGAGCCTTAATAACTATGCTTGATACGAAGTTGGCTGTATATTGAATTTTGCATGTATCCGTATTGCATGTCCAAATAATGTGTTTTTCCAATTAACACCCTCTTTTCTCTTCATTTTGCTACATATGCAATTATGCATAGTCCTGATGATCTTACTATGAATTTATGATAGACTGAAAACTAAAAGCTTGAATTTTTTTTGTGGTGTTTGTGGCATCTGCTTCCATTTAGGAAAGATGTTTTAAGTGCAGATCCGATTTAAGATGTACATAATATTAATTCTATGCATGCCATTGTTTCATGGCTTATGGGATGAACAATTAGTGGATTAGTAGTTTGTACTATGTTTTGATTTCTGTCACAAGCTCCTAAAATTGATTAAATGTGTTTCAAATTAAGTATTAGTGAGTGCCTACTACTGGCAGAAAACTTGTCAGTTTATCTTTGAGATGACTAAATTTGACACTGCAATTGTTTTTGCTTTGTGACGTATATGGTGAAGGCATCCAAATATTAGCAGCCAAAGTGGGGCAATCTGCCTGGACGTCTTGAAAGACCAATGGAGCCCTGCACTTACTCTAAAGACAGCACTACTTTCTATCCAAGCACTACTCTCTGCTCCTCAACCCGATGATCCTCAAGATGCTGTAGTAGCACAACAAGTACGACTCTCTATGCTTTTTTCTTCAACCAGTAGTATACTAGTATCTCTGCTCAACTTTCATATATAGTCTTTATGTTGATTGCACAGGAGTCTAGATACTCTTTAGTTTTTCTTGCATCCTTGTTTTATTTCTCGGCGTTAGAAATTCTTCCTGAAAGACAGTAATCTAGATTTCTGTATGGATCACTTTTACATCCAAGCTCTCAGCTTCACTTCAGATTTCAAGTTCAATTGCAGCTTTGAAATTATTTATTGTTGTACTTACTGCAAATGATTTTATTTCAAGTTCAGTGTCATATTTGTTGTTGAGTATTATGATCTTGCAACGTTTTTGTCCCAATTGTTTTGACATCTCTTCATCCAATATTTAGATTTCAGCCTTTTCTGTTGATCATGCTTCTTTTGTGCTGTGTAATTGCTAAATTTCTGTTATCTTATGAGTTAGTTTCTCTGACTTTGCAGTATCTTAAGGACTATCAGACTTTTGTTGGCACAGCCCGCTATTGGACAGAAACTTTTGCTAAGAAGTCAACTCTTGGAGTTGAGGAAAAGGTATAGTAAGTTTTTTTTTTTTAACTCCAGTTATCTCTTGAGAAATGCATGTTCCTGTGCCCTGCAATATTTATGTTTTAAGCAAATTAAACAGTTCATGTGTTTCTTGTGTAATGGTTGGAATAATCTGCATTACATTGGTGTATTTCCATAAAGAATGATTTAATGTTTGGAACGCAAGACTTGATAAACAAATGATGGATTGTTACAGGTACAAAAACTCGTTGAAATGGGATTTTCTGAAGCTTTGGCAAGGAGTGCTCTGGATTCTGTCGGGGGTGATGAAAACTTGGCACTTGAAAAGCTTTGTTCTGGGTAGAAAGGATTGGCTTCAGATGCTGGGTGTTATACCTAGATACAAAAGGTTAAATATGAATATAGGCTTCCCATATCTAGTCTTTTTTCTTTTTTAGGTTTCAGTTTTTGTCTCTTGGATTGCTTTTAACTCCAGTACGCATGAAAATCTCACCGGAGTTGCTAAAACTAAAGAATGATGTCAGTGGTTCTTGAATTGAGGAAAACTGTGCTTTTTAATCACTGATTCCTAAGGTAAAATATGACTGATTTGTATGGTACCAACTCAGTTTTTGAGAACTTCGTAAATATAAAGTTGCATATGATCTAACAGGTAAATTAAGTTTTGTGTTTGCGAAAGTTGCCTGCATAGTATTTGAGTATCAGAACCTTACCGTTATCTTGCAAATAGAAGATATTCGTAACCCAGTTCGAAATTTAAATTCGTAAAATCACGCCGAACTCCAATTTAGAAACAACTGTTTATTGTATCATAATTCTGCTTTATGTGTTTGAATTTATCAGATCAGTTAATTATACATGGAGCATGGAGCTTCAAGTTCCTCGAAAACCTTTTTTTTTTCAACTAAGTGTATTCTCGTCGAGATAATTTTGATTATGATCAGGAGTTGGGAACCTTCCTACAGATATATTGAGCGCAAGAGGACCTTAGCTAACCAATACAAAACAAATGCAATCACATGTTATATTTATATTATTAGATATAGGTGTGGTAATTTTGGACTATCATGTTAAAACCATCAATAATGTTGTATCAATCAGATTGTCTTTGTAAAGTTAAGAATGTATTTAGTAGAAATACATTTTCAATCCCTGTCCTTGCTGTAACGAGAATTCCATGTTGCATCTTCATTTATGAAATGTGGACATATTTCTCCACATCATTCTCTGATTATTTTCACTATCTCTATTTGATGAAATTATTTTTATGATACCTCAGCTTTGTTTTATAGATTTTTCAAAAAAAAAGAAAAAAACTAAATCTTTTCGGATATCTTTTCTGAGGATTCCTTGTGGAGACATCATAACAAGAACATGAATCACCGCAGAGCAGAGATACCTCCCCGTCTCTACTATAGGGGACAAAGTTTTCCCCAACCCGCAGGATTCTTTATCGTGAGGGACAATCGTGAATCGGCGCCCCTAAATTCCGACCCTGTTGTGTTGGGAATCAATGAATTTTTGTGACCTATCAATCAGTTGAGGTCGGAACTTGGAACCAACTTCTTTCAGCCCCTTCAGTTTCTAGTTTGATGGGCTAACTAGCCCAACATCTATCCTGCCATACATCTATCTAGTGATATTTGATTTGATCCACAAACAAACTACCACTTCTACTTGCAATCCAATAAACATGGTGTTAATTAAAGCAGAGTTTGCCTCATGATTAGTAACCTCTTAATATTATTTAATGGTCTCTTATATTGTTTTTACAAGTATGATATCCCATGGAAAAAATTAGTTTTGCTAAAAATAATAACAAGAAAGATTTCCATCCATTCATTCATAGAACATAATACTGGTACTCTATTATTTTAGTTTTTTTGAAAGCAAGTACTCTGTTATTAACATAAACATGATTAACTAATACTAATTTGGTAAATGCACAGGCATACATACACTTGCATACATGGTGGACAAGTGAGAAAAAAAGTTAGGAAAATAAGGATACAATTTTAAGAGCAATAATAAATAGAGACTCTTCTAGGAGGAGGAGGGTGACAAACAACAAAGATTAAGATAGCAATGACTAGAGCCACCATCAATGGCATCAGAGTTTCATCTGAATCTGAGCAGCAGCCCATCACTTCACCTTTCAATTCTTCTCTTCTAACTCAACAAAATTGATAGATTCTGATTCCCTGAGTTATGTGAATACCAACATTTTCATGTTTTAGAGATGTACAAGACAAGAGTACCTTATGTCTCTCTCTAACCTTTTCCTATCCACACCAATCATACTAACAACCAATATGCACTTGACATGTGTTCCCAATTATTTTTCATTTCTATATAGGTAAATAAATTATCTTATTTTGTTTTGTCCATTTTGTTGCAGCAGGTAATTCCAGTTTTACTTGAAATTTAAGTGGTAAAAAATTAAGCATTTTAACGTAAACTTCTCAATGTTCCATCTTATATAGCACAAAAACTTCTCTCCTCTATATTATTTTTACTTTCTGATTTTTCCGTAACTAGTTTGAAAAACCGTTTCCACTGGCATATATAATCTAATTTCAATTTTGAGTATGATTCTAAATTTTCTCTATAATAATACAAGTGTAAATTACTTTAATGCCTTTGAAATTTGTGGGTTTTGTCTCAACAAAAACACGAGGACTAGAATTGTTCATATAAATTTAAGGTTTATTTATTTTCTGCAACACTGGAAAGAAGTTGACAAAATAGTCTTTGTCAAAGTAGAGTACAAAAAACAGGTCCACTCAATCAAGCATTACTGTATTTTCAAAAAAATAATAATCATAATAGTTGAGTATAGATTTTTTTTTGATTTTTTTTATAGGGTTGAATATAGATTTTCAAAGGAAGAAAAATGCATCCCTTTCCTCATACCTTTCTTTTCAAAACAATTGAACAAGGAAAATTCTAAACCTTTCACATCCTTGTACCATTTCGACAATCAAATGAAATTGTCAAAATAATTGACCAATTGATTACTTCTAAATTAACAAAACAACAACATAAGCTTCTTCAATACCTCAATGTGGTATTGAGTGCAAACAAGTCTAAGGATCGAAAAATAGCATAAAAAACAAAATTATGAGAACATTAAGCATATTCAATTAATAGTAATGGAACCTCGGGTTCACTAACTTCTCAACTCTCTTGAACACTCACTAGTCACCGGAAAACTCATTGAAATAGTTATGATTCAAAGTCCAAATAGTTTCAAAATTTAGTATTTTTGCTTTTGATTAATAGCACAACATGCCTTAATAAAAGCACATGAAAGGGAATTAATTCAGCAAGATAACCATTTATTCTAATAGATTTCTTCCTATTGATCCAAGTGATGGATCTTTTCCACTAATCCTGGTAACAAACAAAAAACGAATATTTTAAGCTAAAATACAATACGTAATGAGGAACAGACTTACAGGTTCTAAATTTACTTAAAATAATATAAATTACATGACTGTTCAAAGTTCATGTGAACATCATAGACATTTTTATGTATTGCTGTCTTTTTCTCCAAGTTATCTTTTCTTTTTCTTGATATAGAAAGGTAGGATTGAATTATTGATTAGTCTTTTTCACTCTTTTCATAACAGAGCTGTTGCACAAGGGGGAGGACTGCCAATCTTTCAACTTACGTCTTTCTAGATTTCATCACTTTCAACTCTAAAAGTCTGTATTCACAAATTCAAGTCCTATATTGCTAATAATTTATTAACCTAACTCTAGAGTAGAATAATCTAAATATATGAAAAAACCAGTATGACTGATCATTTCCAAAAGGTTCTCCTCATCACCAGCCACATGATTGTGCTCACAGCAATCCAGATCCTGTCTAATTACACTATGATTATGAGGCACTATCTTAAAATTCTAAAGCTAAGGGCCAAAACCATTTACGTTATTGGGGAAACTGAGAAACTCTAGATCAAACATACTCTTCTCCACGTAAACACTGACGAATCAAAATGTCGGTTCCCGATGACATCCTTTGAAAAAAGGCAAAAAGTAAAGCTAGGTTTTCTATAATGGTGCAGCAAGGACCATTTTGTATGATAAGGATCAGTTGATCTTCCTCAATAACCACACCAACATAGTTGCAAAATCGGCCCTTAGCCCTTAAGGTTCAGGTCATTATAATAATCAGTGTAACCAAGCGGACGCCAGCTAGATAGCAAGTTTCCTGTGTAGGGTAAGAATGTAATATAGTAACAAGGCAATAACACAGACCAACATTTGACTATACTATCTACTTATTATTGATCCAAAAGCGTCACGTTTTCATCTTGTATTGCATACAGAAGAATACTTAAAAGAGATAAAAATGCTTGATGATTTAAGTGGATGAATAACCAGAAAATAAATGCACCTCAAATGCATAAAAAATGACCGTCATGTCTGGAGCAATTCAATATGAGAAATATATAAATCAACAGAAGTGCATTCAGATCTAGATATTATCCTCATACGGTAGGTCAAACACATTAATCCATATTAAATTTGTCTAATTCAAAGAAATTTAAATTTTGGATAAAAGAGCATGAATTGCATGATTTGACATAAGCATACCATATTAGTGCTGCAACTCCTGTCCTGAAAGAGCAGCAACCTAAGAAGCTTCAGCCGAAGGTTGAGTAACACCACACTGTACTAACAACTTGCTCACAGTTTCAGCCGAGCAAACCTGATACTTCACTTTGCCAGAGGGAAGGAGGAAGACCTCAGCCAATTCAAGCTTATCAGAAGTAAGACTTGTACTATCCATGGTCTTGCTAAGCACCTTTAGTGCCAACTGAACTGCCTCTTCTCTTGTAATTTCATCCTTGTAGTCCTGCTTCAACATTGACTGGGCAGCCTGATTGTTAGCTCCAATAGCTGCAGCTTTCCAACCACCATAGTTCCCACTAGGATCACTCGTGTAAAGCTGGAACCCAAAGTTCTTATCCCATCCAGCAAAGATAAATGAAACCCCAAAGGGACGGAGCCCACCGAACTGGGTGTAACCTTGTTTGGTGTCACAAAGAGATTGTACAAGCTGTTCCACAGGCATTGGTTCCTGGTATGAAAAATAATAGCGCTGTGCTTGAACTCTAGCTGTATTGATAAGGATGTTGGCATCAGACATTATGCCCGCGACAGCACAAGCTACATGGTCATCAATCTTGTACATTTTCTCAGTTGATGTTGAAGTCTGAAGGAGTTTTGAAGTGACCTTCTTTTCACCAACCAAGACAACACCATCTTTTGACAATATTCCAATAGCAGTTCCGGCATTTCCAATGGCTTCCATTGCATACTCCACTTGGTAAAGCCGACCTTCCGGAGAGAAGATTGTGGTGCGGCTATCATATCTTCGAGACATTTTATCACACTATATAAGAAAGCAAATAGTTCCATAAAGTTACAAATGTAATTAGTAGACACATAGAGAGATAATTCCTTCCAAGCTTCAAAATATATACTTAGAACAGGCTAACAAAGGAAAGACATATGTATCATTTGAAGAGCGAAAATCCAAAATGGTAGCTACGATACTAATAATTCAAGAACTTTGATGGAAAAGAATCTATGCCATTCATGCTGCATCGTCCTACCATTAGTCCGCTATCACTAGAGTACTCTATTCTTTATCACATAGGCAAATATCATAGCAGAAATACAAAAGAGTTGAGCTCTTGAGTTGAAACTAAATGGAAAGCCCTACGGTCATTACGTTCATGACAAAGTAAACGTTAATTTTCTCACAATCATCATTAGATGATGAAAAAACGTGTGTTTGGTTTTGGTTACTCCATAGTGTCATTATATGAGATTTGAAAAAACATTCATAAATTAGCTTTATTACAGCATTGTCAAAAAGGGAATTGAATCAAAAGCAATTACGCAAATGCCTTTGAATCAAAATCAAATAACTACATAAGCTTCTTAAACATTAAATTGAAATCGAGTATAAAATGTAACAGAGGAAAAGACCTAAAATCAAAACTAAATCGAAGATTCATTTCACATCCATAGAAAAATTGGGGAAAATTTAGGGTTAGGTCATTTGATTAGAGCATTGAGAACTAGGAGTTACCTGAGATTTATTTTACTTGAAGAAGAAGCTGCGACAGAGTGAGTCAGAGCTACCCTAACATTGATTTAGATCATCGTCTCCTGTCTTTCTGGGTACGTTTTCTATTTCCACAACCATACGACATCGTTTTGCTTATTGTAAGCCCACTTACGGCCCACGGAGAAAATGTTATTGGGTGAGCTACACGTTTGACACCCTAACATTAATTAAATACAATAAACCTGCTCAAACTAAAACAATTAAGAAAATGTCAGTTTTTGCAAAACTTAATCTTTTAGATTAGGGGTTTTAATAATTTTAATTAATAATTTAAATACATTAATTCAGTCCATCACAACTTTCATATTCCAAAAAAAAAATCGAAATCATTCAAACCTTTTTTTCTTTCGCGTTTCCGTTGTTGCGATGAATATTTGCAAAAAACTTGATATATACAACATTTAAAAGATATGAATTTCATGAGTTTCTACGAGTCTTTGTAGAACGTTTGCGATCAAATATGTAGTTTCATACATCTAACTGTTATCCGATCCGGTGTAAGTGTATGAAATTCAGACAATCCTATTAAGTGAAAACATCAATTCATATTACATAATGGTAGAAGTTCATTAGGATGCGTCAAATATTGATATAATCATACTATTTTGCAGAGTTTAATAATGGTACCTTGTCTTTTACTTGTCCATTATAATGGATTTTGGATATCCGATAATCAATCCCAAAATTATGAAACCAATTGAGTTGTCGTTTCAGAATAAACTTGTTTTGAAAGACTATAACATTTTATCCGATTAACTGAAAATCAGTGAAATCAAAAAATTGAGTGCATCTATATTCAAAATTATGAAAAGGGGGAGAAGAAACGGTTAATCGGAATGGGAGTAGTGGTCAAAATTAGATAGATATAATAACTAATTCAAATAATTATTTCAATAAAATATTAGATAACCGTATATCTGATAAAAGTTGGATAAAAATTGGAAGTTTTTGATAAGATAAATAGAAAAGTTCTACTATTGTTAAAACATTAAAAATGAATGGTAGTTATTTGTAAAATAAAATGCAAAACTGATTTATGCCGTAATTCCCTCAATGGTATTTGTATGGTTTAGATAGTATCCATTCATGATTAATCACAAATATACTAAGCATGTTCTAATTATAGGAACGAATATCACATTAGACAAATATTCTAATTAATAGACTAGGATTAAAAATCCAAAAAATTTAAATTTCAAGGATCAAACAGACAAATAATGGTTTAAGCCGATTATTTTTGTTCCTTCTACTTTGATTTTCATTACATCTCCTCTTTCTTCCTTACCAACCTTCAATTTTTCTAAACCATGTCAATTCACGTGATTTGCTTCAACTCTTACTTATACCAATTATTGCTCTACATAATTATTCTACTTCTTCCTTCCTTTCTTAATGTATGATTTGGACATAGTTATATATTAATACTAATTTAATAGTAAGAACGTACTATAGGATAAAGGAAATAATTAAGTCAATAATGGTATTTACAGGATAACTAAAACCCTACTATGACTTCCATTAGTATAATTGTATTAATAGATTAAAAAAACATTAATTAATATTAATAAATACATATATTCTGTTTTAGTTGGTTTATTTATGATAAAGTGATAAACAAAAGAATATTCTTTTTGACATTTTCTCTATACGATTAAGAAGCCTGTGGTTTAGGTTGGTTACACTTTGCAGTGTCTTTGAGAGCGTGACTTATGGCAAAAATTATACTCATAATAATATACTTCTTCATTATTTAGATACTAAATTAATACCCATTGTTTTGCTCAATTATTATATTTAAAGCCACTATTATTATTTATTCAACTGTTCTTCTACCAAAATTATGGATTTATAATCTTTGTTTGGAATTATGTTAACTGCCTTTTGATTTCAATTTTGATTTTTAACAGTACGTGCAAGAAGTTTTCTGTTGTTTTATTATTACAAGCCTACCAAAAATGAGTTTGATTGTATATATTTTTCTTCCATATTTTTGGAAAGTTAATTAGAAGACAAATCACATGGTTTTTAAATATAGGCTCATGTAATTCATTTTAAAAAGAAACAGAAATTGCTAACATAAAAACCCATGTCATTCATAACATGAATTTTGATATCTTTCCATTATTAGTAGTCCTTTTTTATATAAAATAAATTAATTAATCCTTCTTTCAAAAGAATAAAACCCAAAAGAAACCCATAATTTGCCAATTCACACAAAAATTTTGAAAAGTTTAAATTGTGAAAAAACATTTTTTTTAGACTAAAAAATAGTGCGTATCACTTATTAAAAATACAATAGTTATCATTCCATAATATTTGTCATTTTTTTTAGTTTTCACTAAATCAAAAGGTACTTTTTTCGTCAAACACTCTTTAGATGAATTTTTGTTACAAATATTAATACTCAAACTTAGTATCTAATTTTAACCATTTGGAACCTACCACTCAAATGTATCTTAAGGGATAATTGATAGATTTGAATTTACCAACAAAATTGAATAATTTAGATTAAACTAATTTTATTTTAGAAAAGACATTCACATTCAAAATTTAATTGGTTCCAAACAATAAATTTAATATGTTTTCTAAATCTTTTGATACTCAAGCTTGAAAGAAGATGATAGATTATATTCATAATGTAAAATCGATAGACACATAAAATTTTGATTTTGATTAAAAGTGACAATCGATAAATGGTAAATAGTAGTTAGCTAACAAAAATATTATACAAATTACTAGGCATATATTTGAACTTTAGTGATAATTAAGCTTAAACATTAATAAAAATTATAGCCTAGACTTATTGAGCACTAGATCGGGGAGGGAAGGCATAGATTCTTCAATATGACAAAAATGAATTATTCTATATATTTTGGTGAAGGAAACTTAAATGAGGAGAGGGGTGGGTATAGCCTAAAAAATAAACATTGTGGTCCCAAAATGTAATTTAACAGAAATAAATATTCTAGAAAACGAAATAAATGCAAAGAGGGTTTTGATTAAATTGGTTAATTGCGGGATCACAAGGGAAATACAATTTTGTTTGTCGACTAGACAAGGAACAGAAACAAAATAAAAGACTGCACTTCTTTTTCCTATCCTTCCTTTTTTAACCACTTCAAATACAAAAGTTACTCCTCTTTATTTTTGACTTCTTTAAAAGTGGATCAACCAATGACGTCACTCTTAAAATCTTGCTTAATATATTTATGGCCCTTAAATTTATCCGAAACTTCAATTAACTCCTTGTAAACGTTATAAAGTTACAAATAATTCATTGTATTTGTCCAAAAAGTAATATATAATAATTCAATTTCAAAATTGATGTATCAAAACATACAAATCATAGATGGTTCATAGTATAAGAGGAAATTTATGATACGATGAGTAAACTTTTTTTTATATGTTTATCATATATCGTTTATGCATTTTGAACAGTTAATTTTTGAATTAAGATATTATTGAAAGCAATCATACAAGAATAAATTTTCGTTTGTAACATTTGGACAAGAATAAATGGTTATTTGTAATATGTTTAGACAAGTATATAGAATCATATGTAATTTTTGGAAATTAATATAGCAATTGAAGTGGTTGAAAAAATTTAGAGGACTATATATGTAATAAGGCTGAAATCTAATAAAAGCATACTGAGTAGTCTCTCCTGTTAAATTAAAAAGTTAAACCCTGACACCTGACAGCTCATCACAATGGCAAAATCGTAAATAAAACGAAACTCCATAGGCTTTTGAGTGAAATGGTACGAGTCTCTCGCTCACTATCCTGAGTGACTCACTCAACAAGACTAAGCTAAGCTTAAGCATTCTTCGCGGGCTATACTTTTCCTCCTCCTTCTCTGTAATTATTTACCTCCGGACGGTGTCGTTTTGGCCTACAAATCTTCCCTGAGCAGCCATATCTCAGCTGCTATTATTTTATTTTTAGTTTTTTAATCCTGAAACGGTGTCGTTTTGCTACGAATAAGATTCAGTTATAGCGGTTTCCAGACGCCGGAATATTCTTCTTCCATGTATTAATGGGCTGCGTCATTAGTAAAACCACTCCAACTGACCGCCGGAGCCGCGGCGGCGCCTCCCCCACCCCTCGCCGGAGCTCCGGTAAACCTTCTGTTACCGATGAGGTTGATGCTGTCAGCGTTAAGAAGGCCACTCACACTCACAGTCAGAGGCAGAAGGCTAGACATACTGGTGATTTTCAGGCAGACGGTGTCGCCGCCGAGCTACGGCGACCCCGCCCTGAGCCGTCCCTTAGGAATCAGCAAAGCTGGCCGTCGTGGCTAATGGCGGTTGCCGGTGACGCGATCGGGGATTGGACTCCTCGTAAGGCTAACACCTTCGAGAAGCTTGATAAGGTAATGGTAATCACATCATTGATATGATTAATGTGAGATTAAGATTGTTAATTATGATTATGATTATGGTGTTTCTAATTATAGATTGGGCAAGGAACATACAGTAATGTGTATAAAGCAAGAGATCTCGTATCGGGGAAGATAGTAGCTTTGAAAAAAGTAAGGTTTGATAATTTAGAGCCAGAGAGCGTTAAATTCATGGCTAGGGAGATTCTTGTTTTGAGGAGACTGGATCACCCAAATGTGCTTAAGCTTGAAGGGTTGGTTACTTCGAGAATGTCCTGTAGTCTTTACTTGGTTTTTGAGTACATGGACCATGATCTATCCGGTCTTGCAGCTCGACAAGGGGTCAAGTTCACCGAGGCTCAGGTACCGGCTTCTTGTTTTTTTCAGTTGATGAGAATAAAATATGTGTTGTTGTTGTTGGTAGTTTTGATTTAATTGGTTGTTGAGAAAGTGGAGTCTTCACGGCATTGTTGTGGGGATTATTAGTTAGGCTTTTCAAGACTGTTTCTTTGCTTTTAGATGTCTAGTGAATTTCATTGTTGCTATGTTACAATAGACTTTTGGGGTTATGTGGCTATACTTGTATTGTATTTACTTTTAATTTCTTGTCGAAAGCTTTTGAGGTTACTACTACCAAGTCCTCTAACTGGGACCCATATGCCTAGTTATTTTGTGTTGCTATGATGTATGGGACTTTTTTTTATGAGCATATGATGTTCTGTATTATTTAGAACATATGATGTTCTGTATTATCACGACATGTGCTCAAATAACTGTTGGAGACACCCTTTATTTTGTATTAAAAAATGTTATTCTTTCTCTTTTCTCTTATCTGGAATCAACTTTTTGTGATAATGTGCAGAAAGGTGAACCTGCCAACTTCAATATTACTACTTTATCTGAATCAACTGCAACTATTGAATCAATACCATGACTACCAATCCAGAACCATTGACTTTTCATGCAAATATGTCTTTAGATTTGTATGGTAGTAGTACTGTTCTAAGTTTAATGTTCTTCCCTTTTGCCACCTAATCTTAGCAGATCAGTGCATGATATTGTGCTTGGGTTTTGGTTTTAAACACTTAGTTTCTTCATTTCTTAATTGTCTTTAGTTTATATTTGGAAAGTATAAATTTGTTTCCTTTTACGCTGAAGGATATTAAATACTTGATTTGCTTTTTTCCTTCTTCTTAAGTTAAAATACAAGCGCCTTGTTGATGCCCAATGGGATGTGATCTACACAAATTAAGATGGCTACTGGATCAGACTATCTCTTTACTACTAAAAAATTGAAGTTTTATCTCTTTACTATACAGCTAATGAGTCCTATGCAGAGAATGGCAACTTTTTTGCTTACTGAAGCTGGTTTATTTCTAAAAAAGGATCGAGCTTTTATAAAGCATTTGTCGCTAATCTTTCAGTTCACAATAAAGAAAGAATGATGTAATTGCATTGGGAACATTTTGGGTAAATTGTACATTTGGACTTCTTAGATAAAGGGAACCCTTCCTTGAATGAATTACTTTCTTCATATTTATTGCCGAAGTAGTCTTGTAGTAAACAAAGCTATCCTTTTTACTTCTAAATAATTTATGTGGTTTATAACCAGTTCTGCTTTGCTTCTTGTCTATGCTCTTGAGAATGAACCCACTGATATATTACTTGAGTTCTTCTTTCCAGATCAAATGTTACATGAAGCAGCTGCTATCTGGCCTGGAACATTGCCACAACCGAGGTGTCTTGCACCGTGATATTAAGGGTTCTAATCTGCTTATTGACAACGAAGGAGTTTTAAAAATTGCTGATTTTGGATTGGCTACTTTCTTTGACCCTGAGCGAAGGGTTCCCATGACAAGTCGAGTTGTTACCCTATGGTATCGTCCTCCTGAGCTTCTTCTTGGAGCTACTCATTATGGTGTCGGTGTTGACCTTTGGAGTGCTGGCTGCATTTTGGCTGAGCTTCTTGCTGGGAAGCCAATAATGCCTGGACGGACAGAGGTATGCCTAGTCTTGTTTACCAGTGTTAGAGATTAATATATAAGTCTTAACTATTAGCTCGAGCTTTTAGTTTAATTGGTTAAGTAACATGGTACAAAAGCCTCTGCAATCGAAAGGTCCTGAGTTCGAGTTCTGACAACCTTATTTATTTGTGAATTAAAAACGCATGGCGGGATAGACATGTATTGTGCACGCTTCAAGCTCAAGAGGCATTCACGTGAGGAGTTGTGTAAGAGATTAATATCTAAACCAGAACCGAGCCTAACTATTAGCTCGAGCTTTTAGTTCAATCAGTTTAAGTAACAAACCAGGTTTAGAGTTTTTTATCTGTTTGCAAATGGTTATTTGGCTTTGAGAATACTTGCAACATGAATCTGGTATACCTTGTTTACATTCAATCTGATCTGCTTTTATCAGCCTGTGGTCTATCTCATTTAGTGTTTGTTGAAAACTTCATCCACTTTGCTTAAAATATGTTTTTGAAGAAGATGAATAGATGTTGGTTTGAGGTTTTGATGTTATACAAGGGACCAATTTCAAACATGTTACTGGGAGAGGCAGGAGGAATAGGAAGGCCGATCTGTAATTATTTAATTTTGGCCTTTTCTTATTTCAATATCAGATATTGCCTGGATACTCCCTGTGTCAGGGCAATTTAATTCAATGTCTCTAGTCATTCACATAACAACGGAACCTGTGTTTTTCATATAATATTGGACACATGAAGTCGTATTTTTTCTGGTTTATATAGACATATCTGTTGGATCTAAATTGATTTTCAGGTGCTGTTTTGTTTGACTATCTTCTGATTCTTGTGGCCCTTATTTTTTTCTCTGATTTTCATTTCTTCTGCTTCTTAGGTTGAGCAGCTGCACAAGATATTTAAGTTGTGTGGCTCCCCATCAGAGGATTACTGGAAGAAATCGAAACTGCCTAATGCAACACTTTTTAAACCTCAACAACCATACAAACGTTGTATAGCAGAAACCTTCAAAGATTTTCCTCCTTCTTCTCTGCCTTTAATAGATACTCTTCTATCAATTGAGCCTGATAATCGTGGCACTGCTGTTACAGCTCTAAACAGTGAAGTAAGAGCAATATTTTACATGTATTTAAAAATCGCTTACCTATTATACATCCGAGAATTGTTGCATAACTTGAATGTGATCTTCCAAAGGATTTGTTCCTAGGAAAGTGTTTGTGTTCTTTGTTCAAAATTGGCTTTATTTGATCAACCTGGTTTATGAAGTTATATTGACTTAACATTTCGGGAATGTAATCATGTAATTGTTTTCTGAGTACAGTTCTTTACCACTGAACCTTATGCTTGCGAGTCGTCTAGTTTTCCCAAGTACCCTCCCAGCAAAGAAATGGATGTGAAGTTGAGAGAAGAGGAAGCAAGAAGGTATGTTTATAATTTCTTCAGACCAACTTCCTATTTGTGCTGGTCTCAACTATTTGCTGATTGATGCTACTCCAAATTTCTGAATTATTTCTCAGGCAAAGAGGACTTAGTGGAAAAACAAATGCTGTTGATGGTGCTAGAAGAGTTAGAACTCGTGATCGGGTCGGCAGGGCAATGCCAGCACCAGAAGCCAATGCCGAGATGCCATCAAATTTAGATGTATGTACACTTCTAGTTTTCTTTGCGGATAAATTATTTGCTTTATCAATTGTCTATAAACTGTTAGATCATATCAGAAACTTGAGTGAGCTGAGCCTATAGAATCCATATTTTCATTGATATATCCGTTGGAAAAAAGGTGCTTCATTTACCTTCTTGATCCCAATGCAGAGATGAAATAAATAGTCATCAGATTCTTCGTATATGGTAAAATAAATAGTCTTTGAAATTTCTTTTACTATTGCTGCACATCTTAGTCAGCTCAGCTGGAGGGTCTTTATCTTCTGTCACATAGAACTTTATCTTAGGTGTTAAGTTGGTAAATCAACTGAGTAAAATGGTCAACTGCTTAGGTCTATACTTGCAAGTTGCATCATTATTTGAAAAAAATGTCACAAAATACTCTATTTTGTGCCTGATTTTCAAGGCAAATTTTGACTTTTGCTTTTGCCCTTGGATTTTTGTTTTGCAGAGATTTAGAGCCATGAACCAAGCTAATGGGAAGAGCAAGAGCGAGAAATTTCCACCTCCGCATCTAGATGCAGCTGTTGGAGATGCATCAGAGAAAGGACCAGTGTCCTTCGGTCCTTCTGATGTCTCGTTTAACTCATTGATATTCAATTCAAGGTCATCATCGTCTATAAAAAGTGCAGCAGGGGCCGTTGGAGGGCCTTCAAGAAAGAAAAGCAGTAAAGAAGACCCCCAAATGGCCCCAACTCGGAAGTTTATCCGTCCATTTAATCCATCATCAATAGGACTATCAATGAATCTACTATTTAAAGGTAAATCTGAGGTATTTGGCAGCAGGAGATAGAGAATGGTGTTCTTTTTTGGGATCAGTTGCCGAATTTGCATCCCGGGGCTTCAATGCTTTGAAAATTGTCCCCCCTCCCCCACCCATTAATTGTTAATGTAACTTTTGTGTATAATTTCCACAAGAGAGGCCCGAGTGGCTGTTCATAATCTTCTGCAATGTGCAAGTGCAGTCCCACTTTTCTTGTAAAGTTGTTGGAGGAAGTGAAACTCTTCCTCCTTTGAGAATGAAAGTGCCTTTACCAATGCAGAGCATATATCTTGTACTCTGAGTTGAGTCAATTGTCTATTTTGTATCGTTTTAGCAGGAGGTTAATAAAAATCACTGGAACTACTTAATGGATTAGTGAACAATAGCTCAGTTTAAGCAATTTTCATTAGCGTATTTGACTTATTTTCTAACTTTACCAAACTAGGACGGGTCGGATCGGGGGCAGATTTACATCCTCCAACTTTCACCCAAAAAAATTTGGGTGTGAATTTGGGGAACATCCCTAAAAGGGAGTATGGGGATTTTTCTTCCTCCACACCCGTTTACACGGGTATCCATGAGTTACGGGTTTTACCCCATCACCTAAAACATTTAAAATACAGGAAATAAGTTTTATAAAAACCAATAAAATTACTAGTTTACAACAATTATAAAGATTTTTTTATGATTACTTTGTAATGTAACGGTTACTTCAAAGTAACTATAGCCTACATCCAATAATAAAATCAACCCAATAATAAAATCAGCATAAAATAAGTATACTTATATCATTAAGTTATAACATTAGTTCATAAATTAATAAAAATCAAATTAGGAAGATCCAAAAAAAATTTTCCTTGAAACAAAATCTCATATGAAGAGGAGAAAAAAGGTGGTAGCACTGTAAGTTAGGAAAGTAAAATTTAGTACTTGTTATCGGGCCTTATTCCGAAGTAACAAGCCCAAGAAGAACTAAGACATGCTACAAGCTTACTAAAAGGCTTTATGCTTAGCCTATGTGGGGCGGATGGACTAAAACCCACTAGGGTAAATGATCCACATTTCCTAAAGAAATAACTATAAAGGTATATAAGTCCTGGTGAGGAAATAAACTCTAGATACATTCGGGTATATAAGGCACTATTACGGTACACGTTATTTTATGTTCATTACTTGCTAAACAATCTTCAAACAAAAACTGACTTTAGCATCAGAGAATTACCTTGCGATTGGTGTTTTGCAGGTATTACTTGGAGAAGAGCACCTTAGAATTCTCAAAGTTATCACATGCCTTTTGTATAAAAATACTCTTATTCCATATTCCCGCCTATCAGTATCCTCAGACATTTTTTTCTCCCTCTTCCTCCCTTCACCGTGTCTTCACTCTTCTCTTCCTCTCTCTGTTGCAGGTCGATTGTCTTCTCTCATCCCCACTTTGTTTTCGACGGTCTTCCCTCTTCATCTCTTCGGTTTTCTTTGGACATTGCTAGAAAAGGAAAACGAAAGCGAAAGCAACCAAAACTGGAAAAGGAACAAAGAAACAAAAGAGGCAAGTAATCTACTGTTGTTTGTTTTGTGGGTTAGTTTATAGTGCATTGATCTCCATTTCTGGGTTTTTACTTAAATGCAATATAACACAACAGTTTACTTTCATGCCTGAATGTAGCTTATGTTTTCTGGTTGTCATGGTCACAATGTGAACATACGACACAAACGCGAAATAATCATATCTTAAAAGATTTATATTTCTTTAATTTGGTGCTATTGCTTTATATTAGACAAACACAAATTCTCTGGCAGGTAGAGATCCTAGAAAATCCTTCACAATTTGGTAGAGTTGTAATCTCAACTGAAGATCATCTTTAACTTTAGACTTGTAAAATTGTCGGACTTATTTAAGTTAATGGATTGGTTCGACGCCACTTCACACTTATTGAAATGAGTGTCTTACCACTTGTAATAACTCTTATTATTTTTATTTTATTTTGATAAAAACTCTTATTAGTTAATTCACAACTCTTAGTTAATTCTCTAAAATTTGAAACAAATAAATACAAAAGGTGTAGTAATATCAATTTTTCTTTACAAGCATTCGTTTCTCTTATTTTTGTGCACCCTGGCTTTATATAATTCATAGTGGCAGCTTGAAGGTTCTTTGTTTGGGAATTACCACTACTTTCATTCTGCGATCATGATCTACTAATTTGGAGTTTGTTTTTTTTTTACACACAGAAAGGAAAAATCTAGTGGCTTAGTAGTTAGTATTATTAAATAGAATTTTAAAAAGCTCCACTAGTTAACATAAACATTGTTTAATCTTCTTATTTGCAAAAACATATTATTAAGTCTTCATCATTTCACGTAATTAACTTTTTGATTACTTTATTTACTTTTTAAAAAATTTAAACTAACGTATTTTAACTTTCAAGATATCTATATTGTCATACAAAATAATTATGTAATTTTGTTACATGACGTGTGACTGTTAAGGATGAAATGGTGACATAAATAAAATGTTTTTACAAATAAAAATTAAAAAAGGTGTAATATATAAAAATTTGGAAAGTGTATAGTTATTTACCCATTTAAAAAAGAAAGCAGGCACTCGGAAAAGAGAAAAGAGAATAAGAAAAGACCAATAAAAAAGGAGGAGTGGCATTGAAATTTGTGGTATTATTTATTGAGCAAAGTGAAGTTACCTTCTTTAAGAAGTAGTCTTCATCTCTTTGACTTCATATTCTCACTTCACTCTTCTCTGTTTCAGTCTCTCCATCTTCTTCTTCATCTTCTGCAATGGCGAGTGGTGCTCGGGATCATATTTATCATATCCGCAAGACCATATTCTCCATAGGAGGAGATGTCAATCCTCTCGCTTCCATGCTGGATAATGCTGTCGCATATCTCTCCGCTGAACTTTACACCAAGGATGTTCACTTTCTCATGGAACTCATCCAGGTTCTTTTTACTCTTCTTCTCTGCTACTTTTATACTTCATTGCATGTTTCTTTCATCATCAACATAATATAGCTACGTCTCCAGTTTTTCTTTTATCAAATAAATGATTGTGGTTTCTATGGTTTGCAGAATTAAGTAAATGGTCAATTTTGTTGCCGTAAATGAGGAACCTTTCTGGCAAAAAGAAAAATTTTGTTTGCAGAATTAAGTACATGAAAGAAGAAAGTATTTGGACACGTTCATGTCAACAAAATCTAACTATTTTCTTAATTTTGCAAACAAATCGACCGTTTTACAATGCAATTCACATAAATTTATTTGATCAAAGAAAAATCACTCATTTATTCGCAAAAACCTGAAACTTATATATATTTGCATGTTTCTTTCATCATCAAAATGGAGATGTTATCACCGTTATTTAAACTTTGAATTATGCATATATGCTAGCTAAAAAGCTTTTGGTTTTTTAAGTGCCTAAATTGAATTTTTGTTATTTTACGTTATTTTATCTAATTTGTCATGTGGAGATTGAAAGGATGAGTAAGGGGAAAACCTGAATCGTGTATTTGTGTTTACTTTGAAATATTTGTTACAGAGTCTTCTCTTGATTAGTTAATTTGTTTGGTATGGTGTTATACTAATTGATGATGTTTTGCTGACAGAATGCGGAGGACAATGAATATCCGGAAGGGGTTGATCCTTCACTTGAATTTGTCATCACATCTCGTGACATAACTGCAACTGGTGCGCTGGCTACATTGCTGATTTTCAACAATGAGAAGGGGTTTTCATCTAAGAATATCGAGTCCATTTGCAGTGTAGGGAACTCTACTAAGAAAGGCAACCGGAAAAAAGGCTATATTGGGGAGAAAGGTATGATACTTTTTCTTTGATTATGAAATATCTGAGACATTAACTTGAATATGTGAACATTAATAGTTGCAAAATCGTTGACTTTGTAACTGTCAAACTTGTGATATGAAGCAATACAATAAACTCCTATTATACTGGCTGAAGGCTATGTGCTGTTGAAATGATTCAGGATAGGAAAGTGACCAAGAATCCAAACTTAGGGGCTAGTGCTAGATTTCATATGCTCTTTCGAGCACAGGATACTTGATTACTTATTTTCATATATACAGCGGTGAATCCAGGGTTGGACTATTGGGCAGATAAAAAATTTCTATTGTAGCTCATACATTTTGTTGCGGGAGTGGTTTCAGTTGATGGGGGAACTGAAACCATCATCGATAGTGTGGTTCCGGGGGCTGAGGCCGCCCAGGCCACCCCTTAGTTACACCCCTGCATCTGTAAGTTACATGGTTATTCCTGTTCAGTTTTCGTGATGACCAGCCGCGAGACCTTTATAGCTACTAGCATTATTTTTTTTAATATTTACTTCTTTTTTCTCACTAACTTTTTTCTGCTTTTGTTAGATAGATTCAGAGAAATGCATGCTATGAGTTGCATTTGCTTTCTTGTGCTGACAGATGTTTTCTTAATGCTGATTTCAGGAATAGGATTTAAGAGTGTGTTTCTTATTAGCGCTCAACCTTACATATTTAGTAATGGTTATCAAATTCGCTTCAATGAAAAGCCTTGTCCTCAGTGCAATCTCGGATATGTTGTTCCAGAATGGGTTGAGGGGACTCCGTCCCTTTCTGATATTCATAAAATATATGGCTCAAGTTCCTCCTTTCCTGCAACAACCATAGTCTTGCCACTTAAGCCTGACAAGATAAAAGCTGTGAAGCAACAGCTTACAAGCATTCAGCCTGAAGTCCTATTGTTCCTTTCGAAGATTAAGTGCCTTTCTGTCAGGGAGGACAATGAGGATCCCGTACTTAATTCAGTTAATGAAATAGCTATTACAAAAGAGACGAATTTTGTAACGAGGAAGAACATTGATGCTGAATCTTTTACACTTCATCTAGCTGCAGAGGAAAATGGTGACATGTCTAGACGAGAATGCTCCTATTATATATGGAAGCAGAAATTTCCTGTGAAAGAGGAAAACAGAGTTGATAGAAGAAAGGAAATGGAGCAGTGGACTGTGACTTTGGCTTTTCCTAATGCAGAACGGTTACATAATGGAATGGGCTTACCTGGAGCTTATGCATTCCTTCCAACAGAAATGGTCACAAACTTTCCTTTCATCATTCAAGCAGACTTTATTCTGTCATCGTCGAGGGAGACAATTCTGGTGGACAACGCATGGAATCAAGGTATTCTTGATTGTGTGCCATTGGCTTTTGTTAATGCACTTGAGACACTTGTTAAAACTGCAGAAGATGCACCAGTGTCTAGTTTGGCTAGAATGTTTGAGTTCCTGCCTATCAACAGTTCTTCTTATCCAAGTTTCAACTGTGTGAGGGAATCTATCAAAGCAATGCTGGCTGACTTAAGTATTCTTCCAAGTGAATCATACATGGAGCAGAAGTTCTTTCATAAGCCAAGTGAAGTTGGTCGTATAATGCCGGAATTTCGGAATATATTGTATAAGGCAAGGAAGGAGGGAGTGAGCATTTATAGTCTTTCAATCGATGATTGGCATGTTCTGCACTCTTCATTTGACAAGCCACAATATGATGAAATACTGAACTTCCTGGGTGTGCAATCAGTTGACAGTCAATGGTATTCCAAGTGCATGCAGAGTTCTAATCTGGTTAAGGGAGTCTGCGAGGCAACATATGTGGAGCTTCTCATATTCCTGGCTGATAATTGGCAGGCAAAATTCTCCTGTACGGACATTCTGAAGATCCCACTTATCAAATATATGGTTCATGATGGGAGCATTTATTTATGCAGCGTCTATGATTCAGCAAAAGGTAGTTTTACACTTTGTTCAGAAATTATCTTTGATAAGGAACCGTGGCTGGTAGATTGGAGTAGAGAATTCAGATGTGCAGAAAATAGGTTTTTCCTTCCAAGAAGCACACAGCAAGCTATTAAGTTGTCTTCCAAAACGCAACTTCTGTGGGATTGGCTTCTACATCAGGTCAAACTTACAACATGCACAGTGTACGATTATGCAAGACTGATATTGAAGAGTAACCTATTCAATAATGACCAAAAGCTTGCCATTGCCTATGCTCAATTTTTATATAGCTCTTTCTGCTTTGAATATCTGACGGAGGCAGAGGTTGGAAGATTATGCAGCATTATGCCTCTTGTAGATAACTATGGTACTGTAGGAACGAAGCGAAATGCAGTTCTTGTGCCTGCGAACGGAAGCAAATGGGTGCAGCTGATAGGCTCAAATCCCTGGAGGAGAGAAGGCTATGTCGAGCTAGGAGAAGAGTATACTCGCCCTGCAAGTTTTGCTGGTCAAAGCACAAAAGGAAACGAGCTTCTAGGTTTTCTGAAAACTCATCTAGGTGCTTCTGATATTCCTCGAATTTCTCCACCTAATTCTGGAATTCCTACTGTATCTGCTCCACTTACCAAGCAGAACGTCTTCCTCCTGTTGGATTGGATTAGGAACCTGAGGCGTGTAGGTTCTCTCATTCCGGAGAAATTCTTGAACTGCATAAAGGATGGTAGCTGGCTGAGAACTACCCTGAATGGCTCATCTGTTTACAGGCCACCATCACAGTCATTCCTACTCAACTCAAACAAGGAAGACTCACACTGGGGAAGTATCATGCAGAATGGATCCGTTCTCGTGGATATTCCATTAATTGATCAGAGCTATTATGGTGATGCCATTTATGGGTACAAGGAGGAACTAAAGACTATTGGAGTCATGCTTGATCATGGACAAGCATGTGAGTTTATTGGAGACCGTCTCATGGCGTCTGCTGCTTCATCTTCCTTAACTAGAAGCAATGTCATTTCAATGCTCAGTTTCATTAGATTTTTAAGGAAAAGTTTACTTTCTCCTGAGAAATTTATTCGCAGCATCAGAGGAGGAAGTTGGCTGTGGACAGTACATGGTAAGAGATCATCTCCTATGGGTTCTGTTTTGTATGATGAGAAGTGGGAAATAGCAAAGCAAATAAGTGATATCCCTTTCATCGATCTTCAACATTATGGAGATGAAATTCTTGGTTTCAAGGAAGAACTCGAGTTGCTAGGAGTCATTGTCGGCTTCCAGAGTAATTACCAGCTGGTTGTCAAGTACCTGAAATGGCCTTCGACTATTTGTCTCTCAAATGAAGCTTTTCTTTTGATACTGGAATGCATACGACAATGCACATCTGTTGAGAAACTTGTCAACTCATGTAAAGGTACAGCATGCCTGAAGACTAACCTTGGTTATAAATCTTCAGATAAATGTTTTCTGTCTAGATCTGAATGGGGTTGCCTTCTTGATGTTTTTGGTGATGTTCCAATCATTGACCACAATTTCTATGGAAGCATCACACTTTCTTACACACAAGAGTTAAGGAAACTGGGAGTAAAGCTAGACTTTGAGGATGCTCAAGAAGTTTTTATGCACACCTTTAAGTACCGAGCTTCACGGTCAACCATAACAAAGGAAAATGGTCTTTCTTTTCTTTCGTGCTATAAGAAGCTTTGTCAGACTAAGCTTAAATTTTCTACAAATGATAGAAATTCCATCCGTGAACTAAGGTGGTTGAAGACTAGGCTTGGTGATTATAGATCTCCACAGGAGTGCATTCTGTTTGGGCCCAAGTGGGAGGCAATCTCTTCAGTTACTCTCCTACCTGTTATTGATGATAGTGAGGATTGTTATGGTAAATCAATTCATGAATACCGAAAAGAACTCAAGAATGTGGGTGTGGTTGATGATTTCAAAGAAGGTTTTGAATTTGTGATTTCTTGTGTCTACTTTCCTCTCGATACTAGTAGCATTGCTCCCGAAAGTGTTCTTTCTTTGCTGCAATGCATACACAAGTATTTGGAAAAGCATACCTCGCTTCCGGAGAAATTCATGAAGAAGGTTTCTGTAAAGTGGTTGAAGACTCAATGTGGTTATAGAGCTCCTGGTAACTGCAGCTTGTTTGATTCCAAATGGGGTGAATGTCTGAAGCAAACAGATGGACCTTTCATTGATGAAGAATTCTACGGTTCTACCATCATATCTTACAAGGAAGAGCTTAGAGCAATAGGGGTTATTGTTGATGCAGAAAAGGGATCTCTGTTGCTTGCAAATCACCTGGATTTTCATTCTGAACTTGCCTCCATAATCAGGATTTATATTTTTCTGAGAGAAAACAAATGGAAGCCTGAGGTTGAATCTGCTAACAGGATATGGGTTCCGTCCGGAAGTGAAGATGGAAAGTGGGCCAATCCAGAAGAATGTGTTCTGCATGATAAAGATGGTCTCTTTGGCTCAAGGTTCAATGTTTTAGATAAACACTATGAGAGTGGATTACTCAGTTTCTTTTCTACAGCTTTTTCTCTGAAAGTCTCTCCTTCCATTGATGATTACTGCCAACTTTGGAATGACTGGGGAAGCGAAGGACACAAATTTACGCATGTTGAGTGCTGTGCATTCTGGAGTTGTTTTACCAAGCACACGTCCTCAAAATACGAGGCAATTCTGGCCAATGACTTGAAAAAGCTGCCTGTTTCTTCAGTATCTGGTGAAATCTTGTTATTTAACAAGGAAGATGTTTTTATAGGTGATGACCTTCAACTGAAGGATCTTTTTGACAAGTTTGCACCCCAGCCAATGTTTGTGTGGTATCCTCACCCGAGTGTTCGTGCTCTGCCTTCGAATAAGTTGCTTGAAGTGTACAAGAAAATTGGTGTGCGCACAATATCTGAATGTGTGGAGATGGAGCAACTCTCTTTACAAGATGGAGTTCAACTCAAGCAGGTAAAATCAAGTGACATTATGATCGGAAAAGAGATGGTGAGGCTCATTCTTGGTTTTCTAGCTCACCCAGATGTGAACATGGAAGCTCAAAGTAGGCATGAATCTGTAAAGTGGCTCCTCAATCTCACTATCTATGAGACCATGGAGCCAATCAATGTGAGGTATAGTATAACACTCTCCTCCGGTGAGATTGTGAATCCAAGTAGTTGCAGGATGTTACGATGGGAAAAAGAGAAATTTGAATTCTATACGCAGAAGATGGATAGCGCTGGTGGAAAGAAAAATCTCATTGAATATGCAACCTACTTCTCTCAGATAATAGCAGAGGGAGTATTATGGGAAAAGGAAGATTCTATATTCAGACTTTCTGAGCTGATTAAGCTGGCTTTCCTGTTGAATTTCGATGAAGAAGCAGTTAAATACCTGATGCAATCGCAGAATCTGCAAATATTCGTGGAGGATGATGAGTTCTTGTCTTCTGTCTTCCCCTCTATTGTGGAACCATGCTAAATTGTGTACGTTTTCTGAATTTTAATGCTATGAAGAATGTAAATCTTAGTGTTCATTTGCTTTGCGGTTAGGAGCATGATCTTTTGATGTTAAAGTTTCCGTGTTTAAGACTTCATTAATTGCAATATATGTTAATTTTGCATTGTTCTGATATAAATTGCAGAGATATATAGTATACTACCATATAATTAGTAAAATTATTGTAGCTTTGATGTCATCAGTTTCCTAATTCGTACTGTACAAAGCAATTTTTTCAAATGATTAATCTGTTAGATATATATGTTAAAAGCCATTAATGGAAGGTTTACATTACATATTTTGATCACTGGTAATCACAGTAGGATAGATGGTATAAAAAAATTCTCATACATCAGAAAAGAATGGGGTTCTGTTTTGTCTAGAGGAACTAGAAGAGAAAATCTAAATCGAATGTGGTGTTTTCTGTCGGAGAAGAACAGAATCGTCTTGTTGGCCTCCGCACAATGGCTTATAGCATGATCTTACATTCAATAGATTCCTTACAGACGCTGTTTTTCCCTTAGGTATCACATTTCTGAATCTGTGTATTCTTCTCGATTTCTTCTTTTTCTTCGTTGCTGAATCCTAAATTAATCAGAAAACATAGGGAACCAAATTAATAATAATAATGATAATAAAAAAAAACAATAATAATCAATAACGGAATTAAGGGTCAAAATTGCACAAAATTTACAGTGATGATCTATTTAATTCTGAAGTTAACAATGTTTAACAAAAATTTGATTTGGACTGTTTTGACCCTTAATGCAACAATGTACATACCGAATTGACGGAATCTACATCTGCAGAAGAGGACCGATCAGTTTGTGATTTTTTGTCGGAGTCATCTTCCTTGTCAGAATTCTTATCTGCTTCAATATAACATTAATGGTGAGAAGAAGAGCATTTAAAATATCCAAAGAAATTATGAAACAGAAAAAAAGAAAAAAACACTTACCATCATCATCTTTATCCGTCAATGAATCAATGAAATAGAATCTAAAACTCGGAGAGCCCGGATACAAACCATCATCTATAAACCTGTTACCACCAAGAACAGGCGTTTCTATTTTCAAATGCAAATCCTGCTTACTTCTTTGTTTCAACATCTTCTCCGGTTCATTTTCTAGTTCCGGTACAACCATTGGAGGTTCATTTTCCGGTTCCGGTACTACCCTTGGAGACTTTGGTGAGGGAGGTTGAGCTTCATTCGCCTCATGTTCTTCCGCCTTGTCATCCTCCTCATCATCGTTACTATCAACATTAACATCATCATTAACTTCCTTTTTCTTCTGCTCCTCTAATGATTGATCAGAAATAGGATGAGCTGAAATATCATCATCAGAAACAACAGCTTCTTTGAGCAGCTCTTTCTTGGAAAGATTATCATGTGAAGAATTACAAGAAACAACATTTCTTGTTCTTCTTCTCAAATCGCCAAGCCTTCGGAGAAGAAGAGGGCGTATTTTAGCCGGGAGAGAATCATTTTTATCAACATTAACAATATTAACAACATCATCATGATTATCAACATTAACAACATCCTCATTAGCTTGCTTTTTCTTCTCCTCCTCCTCGTCCTCCTTTAATGGTTGATCAGAAATAGGATGATGAGCTGAAACATCATCATCACAACCAACAGCTTCCTTGAGCAACTCTTTCTTGGAAAGATTCTCAAGAGAAGAATTATAAGAAACAACATTTCTTGATCTTCGTCTCATCTCTCCGAGCCGTTGAAGAAGAAGAGGTTTTAGTTTAGCAGGGAGAGAATCAGACTGTGAGGCGGTCAACTTGGATCCTCCACAACCCATTTAAAAGATTTGTTTAAATGGGAGATGGAAGATCAAGCAAGGAATGAAGAGGAGGAGGAGAATTTGCAAGTGTGGATGGAAGGGATGATCCATGATGGTATGATTATGTAATGATGTTTAGTTAGTTTTATCATCTTAGTTGTATACTTAACCATAATTAGTTGCTTTACATCATTTTCTTGCTGTTGCTTAACTTACTCTCATGTTTGTTTCTTTTCTACGTGTTTACTCAATAACTGCTTTTTTTTTCTGTTGAAAAGGTCAAATTTGGTTTTACTTGAAAATAAATTGATATTTTTTTGGGTCAATTTTGGAACTTGTTTAGATTAAGGATGAGATTGTTTATACTACGAGTGACAATTTTAGATGGTGATGTGTTTGTGTTGGGTGTCCGGAGTTTGTTTTCTCTACAGTTTTTGGGTGGGAAAAAAAAATATTAGAACCTTTTCTTTTGGAGGAAAAAAAATGTCAACCCACAAATCACTTGGACATTATCGGGTTGGTGTCAAATAAATCAACCTGTTAACCCACTTAGATTAATATCGATTTCATGTCGGGTAACATGTAGTTTCACCAAGTATTTTTTTTATTTTTTTTGAAGATATAATCTTAGTTTTAAGTATTTATGTTATTTTTGGATTAACAAGTTAATCTAACATTTTGAATTTGAAAGTTTGACCTTTAATTTATTTAACAAATTGTTAACATGCTAATATGGTTTTGGGTTCTTATAGTTAATGTGTATTACAATTTTATTATCTTAATATTCTTTTTCTTGTTACAATCTTAATATATAAAGTTCTGATTTGTAACTTCACCTGAAAAATATATATAAGAAAATAACAATAATTTTAAATATTTATATCATTTTCGAGTCTAAGGGTTTAATCAAATTTTAATACAAAATTTTACATTGTTGTTTTGTGTTGTTTTAAATATAACTCGGTAACTTAATAAATTATTAACCTACTGATTAAATCCATGTTGAATTGGTTGTCAATATACATAATTACCAGCTTTACTTTTATAATTCTGTTGCTAAATATGCCTTTTTTTTTTAATATATACCAAATCACCAGTTTGAAAACGTTCAATCTATTTTTGGCCGGCCATTAACATCACAGCTTATATGAATTGTTGAATGAAGTTGTAATCATTCATTTTCTGTTGGAGCACTGCATGTGATGGAAATAAGCTGTGATTATGCGAAAGTGCTGTCATGAATTGCAGGGATTAAAATCTAGTATTAAATATGCATAACAACTCTATAAAAAATAAATAAATATTTATAACAACTATATCCAGCTTTAGAATTGAGATAGTCAGTAATATTATCCCTTATAATTGAAACTTGCAATTGCGTGAAAATGATTCTACATTTTCTTAACTAAGTCTTCACGCTAATCCCGCCTTTATAATCCTGATAAATCCTCAATTTCATCCTTTCGGCGAATTTATTAGCTACAACTATTAAGTTAAGCCGGAGAACTTTTAATGGTTAAGTTAGTAACTTTTTAAAGAGAATAGTAATGAATATGGACATGTGGTTTTACTTAAGGATACCTTTGAGGGGGTATTTATAGCGCCCCATAATACATAGATGTTTCTTTAGGAGGATATTTTTTTTCTTTTGTCATTTCCTTTGTGAATAAGAAAATTACGATTTTAAAGAGGTCTTTCTTTTTGGACATATGGTGACAATTGCTTTGTTATCATTCTTATCTTCTACTCTGATGTTATTAAGGAGATTCACCAATCAGGAGATCATTGTGAATTTACCCAAACCTATTATAGAACGTAATGTACCCAAAAATATATACAATGTATATATACACACATATCCAACACAACCCATGAAAATATAGACTTTTGTTCAAAGGGAAAAGCAACACAAGAATTAATACTTACCCTACAAACAGGAAGAGGATATGATGGGTATAATTAATTGAGTAATGAATAGTTTTGCTAAAAGAAATTAACTTTTTACGACTGAATAGCATTAGCATTAGCATATATGCATATTCTTAATTACTCTTTCTAATTTGTGTCTCATGCTTTGCCTAAAGCAAATTTCTTTACACAAATTAAAGCTTAATCATTTTCAATTTTCTTCTTTTTTTAATGAGATTTTATTTTCTTAATGCATCTTTTAAAATGATCTGTGTCACCTTTTGAAAATTAATCGCCTTTTTGTTTCCCGCACAAGAAATTAAAGCTCAAAATGTTATGCCCCCTGCTTCTTATATTAAGCAAAATGAGCAACGGTACTTTTTTAAATTTTAATTGAATTAGATATTGCATTTGTCTTCGAAAAAAAAAAAGATATTGCATTTAACTCATTTGATAAGTAGATGTTTGATGCGATAAATGAAATATTGAGGAATATGGCCTTTCAAAAATCTAATTTATAACACCAAAATCTGAATAATTATTACAAGAAGCTAAAAAATTTATAGAAAAGAAAATAGCTAATAAACAAATTAAAAAGCTGCAGGAAAAGTAATTTTCCTATTAATAAATAATGAGTAATATACATTTTGTTGAAGCACAATAACATGATATAATTAAGCTAAACTTGTGTATTTGGCATTGTTAATCAATTAATAAGTCGGAAAAGTCGGAAAAAAATTGCGACTGATTTGTTCATTGTCGTGTTCTTCTCCGGTGGAAGAGACCTCAGTTATGCTACTTGAGTTTGAAGACGAATCAACAGATTCATAATCATAATCATAATCATAATCATAATCCCTCTGATTTCTCTTCATAAAATCAAAATATATTGGCTCTATATTTCTTAATTCTGTATTTTTGTTCTTCATAAATATCCTACACACAACCCACTTCTCCAGGTCGTTGGGAGAAATCTGCACAACCAAAACAAACAAGTGTGTTATTTACGTACTATTAATTAATAATTAAGAAAACAAATCAATATATGATTAGAATGAGAAATTAAGAACTTGCCTGGAGAGTTGAGTTAGGAAAAGCGACAATTCGGTATTCATGCATAATCCAATGCGTTCTGGAGGAATGAGGATGTTTTCCCATGTAGAAAACAAGTGTCTTTTTCATTCCAACTAAGTTGGAGCTTCCAATTTGCCTGTCTTTTCCCGTCGCTTTCCAATATCCTGAAGCTGTTGCTCTTTTTATTCGTTTCCCATTCGGGTACTTAGCTTCATTGCTGCTAAAAAAGTACTTCTCTTTCTCCATTTCACCTGAAATTATATACATAATTCAATTTACAGAACAATGCCATTCAATTTAGTAAGAAAATAACATTTTTGAGGGGATTAAGCGACGGAAGTGTCGTACAAAACGAATTTTTACATTACCGACAGAAAAGTTTCGTCCCTAAATTTAATATATTTTTGTTATTTACCTGGCAAATCCCAAGGGTCATAGTTGCATAGGTTGATTTCAGGGATTATTGATGCAGGCAAGGGCCATGAAAGAATCTTCCGTTTGAGATACTCGAATACGAGTTCTTCATCAGTTGGTTGGAACCGAAAACCAGGAGGCAACTTTCTGATTAAGATAGAGTTGTTCTGTTCCATTACACAATAAAGCTTAACTTATTAAGCAAATGTAGAATAGAACAGAATTTGTAGATCAAAGTAGGAGGGGAATTGAAGAAATGGACTTGTGTTTATATATAGATTCAAACAAGCAAGGAGAGGAGAGTGGAGGGGGATATGTTTTTTATGGTTACTTTTTATAAGAAAATATTCTGTTGGTGGTTACAAATTAAAACGTTTCAATATCTTTTTGGTAACTATTGATATATTTATTTATTGATTAATTGATTGATTCAATGAAAAGGAGACTCCATTCTTCATTTCTAAGTAAGTGGCTATGCTTATCAAGCTAAACTATCATGCTACTCATACAAGTTTTCAAACAATGAGAATATTCTGAAGTTTATGGTTAAGTATGAAAAGAAAAAAATAATACCATTTTCAATTTACGACCAAAATCATGTGGTTAAAAAGTGTATAAGTAAAACTGTGGTACCAAACTTAATAATGTATGAGCCACGCAATGCCAATACCCTCTCATGTGTCGATTCCATAATTATCACATACTTCTTAAGACTTTTAGGCTTTGTCCTTTATGGCTTATTACTTAATTTGAGTTGAATTTAGCTCAATATTTTTCAGTAACTTCACTTCAATTATGTTTAGTTCAATAATTTTCAATTCAATTCAAATTTTGTTCAGTTATAAAAAAAGACACGAATTTAATAACTCCAAACCATACCAATCATCATTTGGGTGAATTTTATCTACTCATATGACCATATATATTAAGAGAAAACTGAAAATACTTAATTTAGCATTCTTAAATCTGAGTTTTCGGGATAAGATACGCAATTTCAATCATATATATGTAAATTATCTAAAAATGTACTTTGACATAATTAAGGGAAGTGTGTAGAAATATCTTAGCAATTTTGCTGGAAATTTCAATTAGCGCCTGTCATTAACGTATCTTAATTAATAATCTTATGACGAAGCATAAGGATCCCATAATTAAACTAGTCTTAATTATGAAGTTTTTTTGGTAGACGGCTTTCTGCATTGATAAATAATAGATAAATATACCTCATATATAACATTTCTTAACGTGTTTATCAATAGATTTGATAATGTATGTTGTATTCTTTTGCTTTACAATATTCTTTTTTTTTTTAATAGAAGAACAATTCTTAATTAAGAGTTACACAAGTTTGTATTATATTACTACCCAATTATATATTGAGTGCTCACCTATTAATGTTATGATAGAGCCTATTCCACACTTGTTAAGAAATTAAAAGTCCTTTCATTATGAAAATATATTTCCCTTTTATAGCTTATTATAATAAATATAATCAGACCTAGATGATATCTTATATACTTTACGATTTAAATTCAGCAAAGTTCAGTTCAAATCAATTTAGTTCATTAAACTCAGTGAGATTCAACACTTTATCAATATACTTCAACATTTAAAACAATTATTTTCTCTCTAGAAAAGGTGTCTATTCTCAAAACCATGCATGAAGATCTAAAAAAGCTTACATCAAAGTTTCTATTATTACATTACACAGGCAAGACAGCACTTACTTGATTAATTTCCTATTTGAACTTACAAATGAAATGAATTCATTATGATATTATTTTCACATTATACCAGCATTTCTTTATTAGGAGAAATTTTGCAGTGGACCACTATGTGATAATGGACTCGTCTAAAGCCATATTTTTAATGTTTGGATTGAATTAAAGTGCATTTATGTACTGAAGAAAATAATTACTGAATTGAGCTGAACTGAACTGGAATTAATTAGTGATTAGGCATAAAAAACATGTCCTAATAATATGTTTTAACACAATTTAACTCTCTTATTAATTAAACTTTTTCTTACAAGTTTAACAATATGTGTTAAAACATTATTGGATAAAATCCATTAATACGCCGTTCATTATATAATTTCTCCTTTTGTTAGGTACACATAACATAACTTGTTATTTTTATTTCCTTCTACCTTGAAATTCTATGGACCAATTGCCCTGTTCTAGAAACATTTAAAATTAAAATCTTAAACAGTATACATTTCAAAATCAGAGGACACGTTTTTATTCTTGCTATAAATTGAGGCAAACATTCTTGATATTATTGATAACAAAACACATATATATACACACAATGTTGAAGCCTCGCGAGTGTGGAAACCTAAACAATACACAATATATACTTACTTGGAAGACAAGGAATACAAGAATTCTAATTCTATAGACAATAGGATTCGGCAATAAAAGTCAAATAAAAGAAAGAAAACTCAAGTAAGTTATGGATAAACTACAAAAAAAAATCGTGTAATTACAATAATTTTCAAACAAATAACTTAATTTGTTTTGTCCAAATTTGATCTTCGTGTTTACAAGATTTCTCAAATAGAAGACTTTTAAGTTTGATCTTATAAAAATAACCGTTAACAACATTAAAAGGAATTTTTGTAAAAATTAAAGTTGTTTATTATCATATTTTTTGTTCAAAAACTATTTTAATTTTTTTTAAAATTATCATTTGAGAGTTTTATCTCTCTAAATGTCAATTTTTCTCTTTAAAGTTGTTTAGAACATTATTAATTTTTAGCACTTCCTATTTTTGAGGTCATTAATGATAATTTTGATTATATTAAATTAACAAAAAAAATCATCTTTTTGAGAAATTTTGTAACCACAAAATCTGATAAAAAAAACGATACATGTTTTTTTCAAAAACATTTTTCTTTTAGTTTACCTAAATTGTATTAGAAATTTAAAAATGTGACAAAATAAATAGAATTTAAATTTATTTATCTAAAAAAATCACATATAATAGTACAATACAAAGACATTATAATTTGCATGACTAGACAATAATGTTTTCTCTCTTGTGTTTCCTTTTTCTTTTCATAAATATGCGTCTGCTTTTCTCATGTAAAATATATTAATATTGCTATTAGTGTATGTATATTGGATCTACGCTAAAGCATTTCAATTTTTGTTTCTTTCCGAAAATTGCATTTCAAATTTTTCATGGCAAAAAGCCATTAGGTTACCTTTTCAAGGTGGACAAAATTTTAAGACAATGCAAGTATGACACGTCCATTATTAATTTTACTAATTATGCGTAACTATAAGAAAAACAATGCACATAAATTTAAGTAGAAACAAAGAGCGGCAGATATTCTTATTTATTATATTTGGTAGTTGTTTAATTTGAAATAGAAGTATCCTACTAGGATTTGGAAGAAAAACCATAAAAAGGCTTGCTTTAAAGGTAAAGAAGAATCCTAAAAAAAAAAAGTCAAAGAAGAAGACCATTTCCTAAGTAGGACATGGATTTGGTACTTTTCTTCATTACGAAGATGTTGCTTTTAATCTTTCAATTACTAAACTACTTGTACCTATTTGCTAACTAGTCATATTGCTTGAGACACAGCAAAAAATGTCTCTCTCTTTTCCATTTCTTCTATTAATTGTGTGCAAAGCCTTTCACATAGTGTTTTTATGGGGACGAATATGGTCATCAAATCTTCCAAAGAACAATATAAAAGAAATTGTTAGTTAATTCTCAGTTCGAACTTTTGGTTCAATCGGTTAAGTAATATAGTATCAAAGCTTTTATGATTGAAACTTCCTAAGTTTGATCCATGATAGCCTCATTATTTGTTGAATTAAAGCAAATAGTGGGTTGAGCTTGTGTTGTTCATGCTTCAGCTCAAATGGCATTCGCAAGAGAGGGTGCGTTAAAAAATAATATAAAAAATGTCATAAGCATTAACTATCAGTTCGAGTTTTTGATTCAATCAAATATATAACATCTAACTTTTTAATAATATCACTTTTTTTTTTATCAGAAAACAAACATCTTTGATGAGGAAGATCAGTAGAGGTCTTACATAAAGCGGTATTTAATTAATTAGGAATAAAAAATATTGCTAACATGTTAACTAATCTAATGATTATTATTATTATTATCTCCTTCTTGAGTCAAGGGACGATATACAAAATAATAAAACATGGAATTAGAAATTGTAAGATGCATATGTGATATTCTTGTTGTGAGGTGTTTTGTTTGGGCTAAAAAATTCCAATCATTCCATTGTCAACCTTTATGAATCTGTTGTTAATGAAGTTGAATAAATAAGTAGTGGAATAGATTATTTAGCATAAAGCTAGTATCAAACCTTAATGCATAAGAAAGTCAATAACTAGCATTTGCTTGCCCTGCCCTCTTCTTTTCTTCTCCACCTTGTTTAAGTGCTTCTCACATTAGACCAACCTTCTTTTTCTTTACTTTTCCTCTTCTTCTTTGTTTTTTTTTTCTTTTGAACTCCAAATGAAAGGAAATAAAGAAAAAGAAAGCATAATTTTTGCAATATATACTACATTAATAATCTTATTCGTAAAAGGAAAATAAATAAATGACTTTTTGTTGTGTCTGGCATTCACAAAGATGGAAAAGACACATGATTTTTCTTTTGATAATTTTTCTTCTTCTTCTTCTTTTGAAAGAAAAATAAGATAATTGCTTCTTTTACCAAGTTTTATACTAGCAGTTAAGGAATTGAATATTTTGAGGACTCTCCACCTAAGTTTGATTCCCGTATGTTTTCGTTGTTGGATTGTCCACAGGAGTAGTACTATATATAAGCTCTCCTATTTATAAGTCCTTCTCCGGCTTTGACTTGCCTCTACCCTCTCTTAACTTATTTTTTTAAAAAAATTAAAAAAGTTAAGGATCATTAAATTGAATGTTATACAATAAATAATAAATTTTGAAAAAAAAAATGATTATATACTAATGTTCATTCAAAGTGAAAAATTTAATTTCGAATAAGTTACTTAAAAAAAATATGGTTGAATACATAGGGGCTGCTAAACATAGCCTATAAATTTTCTTGTACGGTGAAATGTACCTTGAATTTATTGTGATTGTTTAAGTAAGTTCAAAAGATAATAATTCGATTTAAGCAAGTTTAGAGAGAATAAATATTCTTATTGGACTTCACCATTACTACATACAGACCTACTATACTTGCTAGTGTACTCCATAAATCAACAACACCTCCTTTATTGTGAGACAAGTTCTTATTGTGAGACAGACATCAATTGTGTAATTAATTAGGTCTGTAAACACAATATTCCAATCTATGCGCTCTTCTTCTTGCTACCTCCACCGCCACCTCTCCTCTGTCGTTCCCTCATGTCCGAACCTCCTTCCTCCTCCTCCCAGCCACCACCACACCTCCCCTTCTCTGTCACCTCCGGCCACCGTGAATACAAAAAAGGCAACTGGACTCTCTAAGAAACACTCACCATCATCAATGCAACATCAGCAAGGAAATACATTAAATCACCATTATCAGCCAGTTGACACTTCCCTTCTGATGGTTAATTTAATCTGCAAAAGTCAGTTGTGTCAACATAATTTGTATAGGTTTTGGAGGTTGGGTTTTTGTGTGTTCTTTTCTCTAAAGATGTCTCAGAGTGTAAACCAATTCAAGTATATAATATGCGTAGAAGGTTGCTGAATGATGCAAACTAAAATGAAAAAAATCGTTTTTATTTGACCACAATAGATCTCAAAATAACCGCCTAATTAATACGAATCCAAGATATAATGTTCCAAAAGAAAACTATAATTAAAAAAACATGTTGATATTCCAAAAGTCATTACCAAATATTCCAAAATGAATATGTTGCCCAAAAAACATCCAAGTTCAAAGAAAATGCATACTAAAACATGCAAATATTTCAAACAAAACATGCTGATATTCAAAAAATCAGTACTACAAAAACAAAAGAAAACTATAATCCAAAAAACATGTTGATATCAGAATACACTAACACTTTATTTGGATTGAGTGTCATTAAAGTATGATAAGGTAGGGTAAAGTAAGTGAGACATGGTAAGGGTATAAGAAATATCTTGTCATGTTTGGAAAGAAGGTAAGGTAAGTCATAGTTTAATAAGATTAATTGTATTAAGACCATTATAAAATTACAAATATATCCTTATTTTTTAAATTGAAAACAAGTCACAAATTGATTTAATAGAATTTAATAGGGTGTTTAAATATGCATTTTGGATGGAAATAAATAGATTTCATAGCATATATTTAATTAAATTTGTATTCTCCTTTGATGGAAATGACAATGGTATGGAAAATAATTGCTTATGTACACAACAGAAATATGTCCAACATAACTATTATGTTTAAAAAATAAATCAATAACAGAAAAAAATGGAGTGAGTATTTAGATGTTTTGTAGTCAGTAGAAAAGAGGAGAATAAGAGAACGCACCCTTGATTGATTTTGATATAAAAGGTGGGAATAAAGTAAAAGCATAAGGGCAATAATGGGAAACAAATTTAGTTTACCATGCTTCCCCTCCAAATCGAGATGAGCCAAAAATTGAAGGAATCTTACTATGAACTATGAAGTGCCCTCATTTATCATACTCCTCAATTACCCTTTAAAACAAACAAGGTTAACTCATACACTTACCATATCTGGGGGAGAATCAAGTGAGACAAGGTCCTTAAGTGTGACAACTTTTATGGTGTGACAACTTTTATTTAAAATACATTTTTTCGATGATTCCGAACTCGATTTTCGAAAATTTTTATACCGTTGGATTCGTATTAATTAGCCGGTCATTTTGAGATCCATTGTGTTCAAACAAAAACGATTTTTTTTCAAATTTCTTGATATTCCAAAAGTCATTACCAAATCTTCCAAAAGTCATTACCAAATATTCCAAAATAAAAAAATCGTTTTTATTTGACCACAATGGATCTCAAAATGACAGGCTAATTAATACGAGTCCAACGGTATAAAAAATTTCGAAAACCGAGTTCGGGATCATCGGAAAAATGTATTTTAAAGAAAAGAAATAAAAGACTTTTCTTTCTCCTGCGATGACATTAGCGCTGACATCATCAGCCCCCTTCCCTTCCTTACACGTGTATGCGCCTCACAATATGCCATCCTTTTTCATTTAATTACACAATTGTCACCTATTGTCACACAATAAAAATCAGTCTCACAATAACATAAGTGTCACACCTGATCCTTTCTCTACCATACCTTACCTTAAATAACCTTCATCCAAACGAGCTATAATATTCCAAAATTCATTACAAAATATTCTAAAAATCATTACCAAATATTCTAAAATGAAAAAATTCGTTTTTATTTGACCAAAATGAATTTCAAAATGACTATCTAATTAATACGAGTCAAATGGTATAAAAAATTTCGAAAAATAAGTTCGGAAACATCAGAAAAATGTATTTTATAGAACAAAAATAAAAGACTTTTCTGTCTCTTGTGACGTCATCAATCCCGCATTCCCTCACAATTCAGGCATATGCCCTTCATTTTCCTTACGATTATGACATCTTTTTACTATTTAATTACAAAATTGTTACCATTGTCGCACTATACAATTAGTCTCACCAAAATTAATTTGTCACACCCAACCCTACTCTGTGTAATATATTGCATAATAATGGAGGTAGATTTAGGAGCACAGCCTTTCGCCTTTGATTTCCATCCCAGCAAGCAGCTGGTGTCCGTCGGCCTTATCACCGGCGACCTTCAACTGTTAGTTTTTTCAATTTTTTTATTCTTTTTAATTACTCCTAAACTAATATAATTTGATATTTTTGTCGTTGCAGCTATCGTTATGGTGATTCTTCAGCACAAAGGTTCACATTTAATTCAGCTAAACCATTTGTTTTTTCTTCATGTTTTTCCTAATTTTCTAATGAGATTATGCCTAATTCGACCTTTTGTTGAAGGTTGTTTGACCTAAAAGCAAATAGCTGCTCGTGTAGAGCTGTTCGTTTCATCAATGGTGGACAGGGTATTTCTATTGATTGAAATTTTTTCACTTTGTTCAAACTACTGTTTGTTTTTTACCTTGTCTAATAAGCATGTGCATTTTGTTTTAGCAATGTTCATTGCGTCCAGCGATGGCTCAATTCTAACAGTAGACTTAGAAACTGGATCCCCAATTGCTCGAGTTGAAAATGCTCATGTGTAGGTCTTTGTTTATCATATTTGATATCTTGTTCTGTCAAATTTTAATGATCTGTTCATGAATTTTCATGTATTTATGATGCAGGGATGCCATCTATTGTATGGTCAATATAACGGAGTCCACTATTGCTGCTGGTGACGATGAAGGATTTATTAAGGTCACTACTTTTTATTCCCTCTAAGCCTTTTCAACCGGAGAGCCCTTCTCAATAAAGTTGCTACTATTTTCCCCTTATTTGTTAGGTATGGGATACGAGGCAAAGAACTTGTTGCAGTTCCTTTAGTCCCCATGAGGATTACGTTTCAGATATGACTGTTGCATCTGATTCTATGAAACTCCTAGCAACAAGGTATCTAATACTGCAATTATATCATATGTAATCATATAGAGCATATTACGTAATACGATAACCCGGAAGTGCCACCCGTCATTGGACGGAATTGTTAGCTTTTGTGTGTGGCTGTGGCATAAAGAACATAGACTATTTTGATAGTCCTTTGGTTTCTCTTCATATACTATTTATGGATTTGACATTTGTTTGGAAGCCTTATGTGATGTATCGATATTATGTATGCAATTTGCTCTTGTACGATTATTTTGTTTTCTCCTTATGGGTAATTTGAAGTGGAGTGCTGAATATGTTTTTTCTTTCATTTGTAGTGGAGATGGGACTCTTTCAGTTTGCAACCTCAGAAGTAATAAAGTAAGGTGCCTTTTGTTATCAAATAGCGTATTTTGGGCAAAAGTGATGGAGTACTGTAATGTCTAATTTAATGTTTACGCCAGGTGCAGACTCGGTCTGAAATTTCTGAAGAAGAGCTATCATCAGTTGTTGTAATGAAGGTACTGCTTCTTCCAGACCATATTTGCAAGTTCTTGCATGTTTTTCTAATCAAGTGCAAAACTTGTGGAAGATGAGTGGGAATAGAAACATAGTACTATAATGTTTTGGAGGTACCTTCATTCTGAATTTGTTTTGGATGTGACAATGTTGGTTCAGTTAAATGCTTTTATGTTGCTTCGGCTACTTCTTTTACCCTTCAGGCGTCAACAACTTGTTTCCTTTTCTGGTGAAGTGAGGGAATATAATTGATGAAATCATTTTTAGAATTTCATGTGGTCAACTAATATTTTTCTCTAATATAGTTGTGACATTCGTATTCTAACTTGTGAAAGTTTGTGACCAGAATGGTAGGAAGGTTATTTGCGGATCACAAAGTGGAGTATTGTTATTGTATTCATGGGGATTTTTCAAGGATTGCAGGTATGTCATTTAATGAGTATAATGTTTAAAATCTTAAACAAACATTTAGATGAAGTTTATTTGTACAGATGAAAAACATTATTTGAATTATATTTCTTTCTTATTATATGTTTGTTGGTGAACGTGCCTGCTGATATCTAGTTTTTGTGTTTTGCATTTTGAAAATGACCCGAATATTCTTTTGAATTCCAGTGATCGGTTTGTCGGCCTATCTCCTAACTCTGTTAATGCTCTGTTGAAGGTAATTAGGCAAAATTTTGTATTGATTTTAGATTTCTTTGACTTTTAAATTACCAGGTTTGATTAATGAAAATATGTAAATGTGTTTTTCTTTAGCTTGATGAAGAAAGAGTTATAGCTGCATCTGAGAATGGACTCATCAGGTGAGATCTTACAGAATATATTTGCAGTAATTCATTCAATTTAGATCATTTTTTGTTGATTGGTTTTAAATATGATTCAGTGTCATAAGCATACTACCCAACAGAATCATTCAACCACTTGCAGAGCATTCAGAGCATGCGGTTGAGGGCCTTGGTACTTCTTTCCTTCCAGTAATTAATGAACTTAAATTAGGTTCAGATTTCTTACATATGTTGGATTTGTACTCTTAACTCTATTTAGTAATGTGTGAACTGCTGTGTATTGATGTATCAAGTATCAGAATCAGCCCAAGCTATTTTCACGTTGACCCGCTGTTTTTAAGTTTTTATATCAAAAACAGCCCAAACTATATTTTCTTAACGCTTTTTTTTTTTTCCTTTTGTAGCTTTTTCGCATGACAAGAAGTTTCTTGGCAGTATATCACATGACCATTTGTTGAAGGTATGTTAGAAGCTCTCCCCCCTTCCCTGGTGATAAGGAATAACAATGCTTCTTTTGAGCATCTTTTCAAGCTGCCTTTTTCCTTGAGTATTCTAATTCAGGCCTTGTGTTTTTTTATTCATTCAGCTTTGGGATTTAGATGAGTTATTGCAAGAACCCAAAAATATGCAAAATGACGAGAATGCTGATTCTGACAACGATAGTGATGAGATGGAAGTTGATGTTAATCCTCCTAAGTCTAAAAAAGGTGAGCTGATTCTCCATTTTTTTTGGGGGAAAAAAATTATACTTGGTTCCTTGCAGCCTTATATAGATGAATTTCAGCTTATGAATCCTTAAACAATGTCTTTGATGCTTATCTTAAATATATTGTGCACCGATGTAGTCCGATTTTACTTGCACTACAAAGTCAAACTTAAATATAAATCCTAACAAAATTATAAATTAAAACAGTCCTTTAATAGGATTAAACTAATCTGTTTGTTAACGCACCAAACTAAGATTCCAATAGCAATAACACCTAATAATACCTACTAATTAGGAATTACGCACATAACAATTTGATTGGACAATTGTTATTATATAGAATTAATTGCTAAGGATCAGTTGAACCATCAGTTGAACCATATAAGCTTCTGAAAAACATATTATGGATGCTTTAAAGCTAAAAAGATGAATGGCCAGAAGCTGTCAAAATGAGTTAAGGGTGATTGATATTTTATTCCTTGGTCAGTTAGTACTTTGCGAGGTTCATGCTCTTGCTTAAATGCAGAACCTTGCTTTCCTAGTTAATCATGGTTGAATTAGGACAAATATATCTGTCAAACTTTGGCTTTAATACTTGAATGGGCAATACGAGTTGCATCCAACTCCAAAAAGTGCATTCTGTTTTTCATTTTTACTGGAGAAAGCTAAAGCGTCTTTCCTTGACTTAACTAGGATGAAAAGGCTTTTTGCCTTGTTTGAGAGGTTGGTTCGCTTATACACAAATAAAGAATGATAGTTTCTTCTACGATTACAAGATCTACAGACATCACATGATTATCCTTTTTCTTGCGTTTATATCATATGTAATCATATAGAGCATATTACATAATACGATAACCCGAAAGTGCCACCCATTACTGGAAGGAATTGTTATCTTTTGTGTGTGGTTGTTGCAGATCTCACCCTGGATCCTTTCACGTGCATGTATTTTCCATGTTTCGATTTATGCAGACCATGTAGTTTTCTAACAAACAAGATCTTTTTTTGGTGTTAATTTTCCTATTTTCTTGCAGGAAGCAAGCGAAATCATGGGCCAAGTAATAGCACTGCAAGTAACTTTTTTGCGGACTTGTAAGGGAATTGTGGAATTTTTTATTTTGTTGATATCAGTTGAGAAACAGAGGTGCTTTACAAATGAACATGGTTTTCCCTGAGAGGAGAGACATGGAAGGCTACTTTGTTTCGTGCATCAGAAGCAGCGTTTGTCAGCTTGTGAGATTGTAGTTTGTTATATTTTTACTTGTTTCCTCCTAGAAGATTAGATTATATACAAATAAGTCATTCAAGCTTCTCAAGAAGTGTTATTTATGGTTTTAATGGCAACTTTTACTCTCATTTTGCATTCATTCGTGTGTATAACTACACTTTTGAAGATGACAATTTAGGGTCAAATTTAAGGCAAAATGCATCTTCAAGCTCACTGATGATTTCACTTTTGGTAGGTTGAGTTCTCGATCATTCGTTTTAGGCTAAACCCATAACTAAGCCCCTGGACTTTCATGGAATTAAGAACTGAGCTCTCGATCCTCTATTTTTCTACACCAAGCCCTTAAACTTCAATTTTCACCCACATTGAGCCCTCCACTAACGTAGTGAAGGGCTCTACGTACATGGAAATTAAAGATAAAGGGCTTAATTAATAAAAATTGTCTAGTCTAGAATTTTTAATATGCTTTTTTCATATAATAATAGAAAATAAACATGAATTAAATATATATTTAATGTAGGCCTAATATATATGTAGTTTCTCGGAAATGTTCAAAAACTTCAACTGTTTCCTTGAACTTTTGCACGTTATGAATAACCTTTATGTTTGTTTAAACGTAACAAGTAACTTCATATATTTGTTCAACTATTACAATAATTCTTTATTCTTATCAATTGTTACAAATGATCCTTGATTGGTTTGAATAACCCCTAATTTAAAGTTGATACATCTTGATTGTTTTGGATAATTTTTAATTTAAAATTGATTGTATCAAGACAGTTAATATCATTTACAAATTTTTTCGACTTGTTGTATCATGAGTTTTCACCTATTGTGACGCGTAAAATTTGTAAGTTTTGATACATCGATTTTTAAATTAGAGTGTTTATTTGTTACATTGTGACAAGTACAAGAGGTAGTTTGTAACTTTTAAAAGTTCAGGAGAACAAGTGTAATTTCGGGACAAGTTCAGGAGTTTATGTATGTACTAAGACCATCTCCAACTCATTACACCTAAGTGGTAACATCATTTAATGGTGTTTTGTATTATTTTTTGATTTTGCTACAGTATTTTTGAGTGGAGGGGTTGAAAGACCCTTCATGATATACAAAATAATAAAACATGGAATTAGAAATTGTAAGATGCATATGTGATATTCTTGTTGTGAGGTGTTTTGTTTGGGCTAAAAAATTCCAATCATTCCATTGTCAACCTTTATGGATCTGTTGTTAATGAAGTTGAATAAATAAGTAGTGGAATAGATTATTTAGCATAAAGCTAGTATCAAACCTTAATGCATAAGAAAGTCAATAACTAGCATTTGCTTGCCCTGCCCTCTTCTTTTCTTCTCCACCTTGTTTAAGTGCTTCTCACATCAGACCAACCTTCTTTTTCTTTATCCTCTTCTTCGTTGTTTTTTTTTCTTTTGAACTCCAAATGAAAGGAAATAAAGAAAAAGAAAGCATAATTTTTGCAATATATACTACATTAATAATCCTATTCGTAAAAGGAAAATAAATAAATGACTTTTTGTTGTGTCTCGCATTCACACAGATGGAAAAGACACATGATTTTCTTGTATTCCTTTCTAGTGATCTTGTATTCCTTTCTTCTTCTTCTTTTATATTTTGAAAGAAAAATAAAATAAGGATTCATTCTTTTTGACTTATTCTTTTTGACTTATTTTCAACACATTTCAGTTCAGTTCAACAATTTCAGCAATTTCAGTTATTTTCAACAATTTCAGTTTTGTTCAGCAATTTCAGTTTTAATTATTTTTAAATTAAAAATATTGGCAAAATTAATTTAATTTAAAATGAAATTCATAATTATAAATAATTAAGATTGTGTACGTTTCATAATCATAAAATTGTGTACGCTTCATACTTTCATAAGATTGTGTACGCTTGGACTACCAATTATACTACATGAACCAAATATCAATGGAAGGGTGGATAAAAATATGTTCAATATCAATCGTAAAAATGCCATGTTAGCGATACGAAATGCTATAGCGCAACAAATTTGACAATCAAGGCTAGCAGAGAATGAAGAGCAAGGAGAAAATGAAGAGGAAGATGATGATGAAGTTGAAGAAGATTAAAAATAATGTATTTGAGATAATTCATAGATCATTTTAAAGTTTATATATTGGTATTGATATTTATTTGCTACTGATGTACTTACCAACTAAATTTAATTTTGTAAATTAAATATATTTTTGTTTGACAGCAAATATTTATTTATTTGGTTTTATGATTTAGAATTTACTGGTATGTACCTTTTAGAAAATTAAAAAAATAATTACATAAGAATTTATAGTCTAATTAGATACCCAACTATTATATGTGATTGTATTTAATATTATATAATCAACGAGGCTATCCGACCGTTGATTCATTCAAGAATAAAAGAAATTTCAGAGAATCCAACAACAAAAGATGAAGAAAACATCAACTTTTACGTTGATACATTGCTCAAACTTCAAGTCCCCGGTGAAGAAGGTACCATCTCGAAAGACGATGTTGTTACACTATGCAACGAGTTCCTCGCGGCTGGTACGGACACGACAATGATTACGTTAGTATGGATAATGGCTAACGTCGTAAAATACCTCAAAATTCATGAAGGAATCTTAGAGGATATAAAGAACGCGATTGGTGAAAACAACGGTAGAAAGAGTATCACTGAGGAAGATTTGATCAAAATGTCATACTTAAAAGATGTGGTTATTGAACAAAATTAATTTCGAGTGAGTTATTTAAAAAAAATGGTTGAATACATGGGTGCTCCTAAACATAGCCTATAAATTTTATTGGAGCTTGAAATGTTCGAAATTTTTGTCAGTCGCTACTACAAGTAACTATTAGGAATCTATAAATTATTATCATATATATCCACGGCAATCTTCTTTGCTCTTTACTTTTACTGTTTCATTGCAGTAAATATCAATTTATGATGATGGTTTCTTAACTACTTTCAATTTGCACGCAGAAAACTTAACCCTTGGTTTTGGTGTTTGGTTCCATGGAATAACAGGCGTACTTTGTTCTGTTGTTGGGCTCAACCGTTTGGTTGTGAATGTGCCACCTGACAAGGTAAGAGATTAATTCATTTCTTATTGTTTAGTCAAAAAATAACTCACTTGTGCATTCAGGGCCGTCCTAAGCCATAGGCAGAAGGGGTGTCCTCTCAGGGCCCAAAAATAATAGGGACACAAATATATCTGTATATTAGTTATATATGCATGAGCTCTTTTAATTTTTCATCACTCACATCCGGAGTTTTCACTTAATTCAAAAAGATTGAAGTCATAAAAATATTATATAATAGAATAAAATATGAAAGTTGCAAAAGATTTTACTAAATAACTTGATAACTTGATGTCAATTCTTAAAATTTTCAAATTTGTCAAAATATCTCGATAGATACACTATAGTTAGTTATTTTGCAATTAAAAAAAATGCTCCAATCAATAATTTTGTATATAAAAAAAACTCGGTAGTCAAATATAACGTTTGTTTTCTCATGTAAAATATTTTTATTCGTTTATTTTTAAGTATAATAAAATTTATTTTTGAATTCATATTTTTTTACTTGTATTTGTTTATGAGTGCCCATATTTAGCTCTTTCCCCTTCAGCCCTCGAAAACTCAAAATTGGCACTGTGTGCATTAACTTTGTCTCCAGGATTTCGTGTGGCTGGAAGATGATTTTGAGAGTATTTGGAAGTTGTGCAATGATCTCGCCTTTTCAGCTTTGGCGGCCATCGAAATAGTTGGTTTTTCGAGAAGTCACGCGTTAATGTGCGTTTGGTGAGTTTTATCAAGTTACTACCGAAGAGGTCAAGTCAGTTTAAGAAGATGGTAGTAACGGGGTTTAGTGAGAAGTTGTATACAGAATTGCAGACTTGTCGAGATCATTGCCGCAAGTTGAATTTGAGGTTAAGCCAGATGCCTAGAGTTATAAGTAAGCACTACAAAAGAATTATGTTTTTCACTTTATAATTGCAATAGATACTACAAACCACTAAAAACAAGTGATGATGTTAGCTACGCAATTCCTTTGAGTTAGATTCTGCTTAATTAGTTACTTACTTTTGCACGAATTTTCATTTATTTATGTTTTCTTGTTTGGATGAGAGGAAGAAGTCACAATTCTTTATTGAAATAAGGACTATTACATATGTTAAAAAAATTTCTAAAATTATAGAAAAATATATTTGATATCATCGATGTCATGACTCATAAGAAAGGTTTTGTCACTTTATATACCGAGAGAAATATGTTAGAACATATCAATATATAAAATATAATTAGTTATTTTACATTTAAAACAAATGCTCCAATAGATCATTTTGTATGAAAAAAACTCAGTAGTCAAATATAAGCGTTTGTTTTCTTTCTCATGTGAAATATTTTTATTTATTCATTGTTTAAGTATAATAAAATTATTTTTGAATTCATATTTTTTTACTTGTTTTTGTTTACGAGGGCTTTCTCATGTGAAATATTTTTATTTATTCATTGTTTAAGTATAATAAAATTATTTTTGAATTCATATTTTTTTACTTGTTTTTGTTTACGAGGGCTCATATTTTTTTGCCCTTAGGCCCTCGAAACCTCAAGATCGGCACTGTGCGTTAACTCTGTCTCCAGGATTTCGTGTGACCGGAGAATGATTTTGAGAGTATTTGGAAGTTGGGCAATGATCTCGCCTTTTCAGCTTTGGCGGCCATCGAAATAGTTGGTTTTTCGAGAAGTGACGCGTTAATGTGCGTTTGGTGAGTTTTATCAAGTTACTACCGAAGAGGTCAAGTCAGTTTAAGAAGATGGTAGTAACGGGGTTTAGTGAGAAGTTGTATACAAAATTGCAGACTTGTCGAGATCATTGCCGCAAGTTGAATTTGAGATTAGCCAGATGCCTAGAGGTATAAGTAAGCACTGCAAAAGAATTATGTTTTTCACTTATGTTAGCTAAGCTATCCATTTGAGTTAGAATCTGGTTAATTAGTTACTTACTTTTGCACGAATTTTCATTTATTTATGTTTTCTTGTTTGGATGGGAGCAAAAAGTCACAATTCTTTTTTGACATTTGGAATATCGAGTACTTGAGTAAATTCAAATGGTACAATCTTACGGCCTAAACACGTGACATGATATTTCTATTGTTTGGCATAATAGGGCGTTCTAATTTAATCGTCAACTGGTCACTCAAATTCGGTATTACGATATTCTGTTCTCTTGTTCATTTTTCTGTGTGTGCTTTTTTATTTCAACTTTTGGTTCTTTTCTCCTCAGTTCCATGCGGAAATCGCTCCAGTTGTGCCATGAATTATCTTCATTGCTAAAATCTCAGATTTCGTCTTGTTTATTATGAATGCTTTTCAAGGGTTCTAGATTACGAGCGTTTTTCATTAATTCTGGATTACGAACATTTTTCATGAGTTCTGACTCGTTTACTTATTTGTAATGTGAATGTGTATGTGTGTTCGGGCTTTTGATTTGGTTGTTATTTTTTTGCAGGGATTGGAAGAATGTATACAACCGAAAAGTCATCTGTAAATGTGTTCGGGTTTTTGATTTGATTTGGTTGTTATATCTCTATATTTCGGGTTACTCCTGAAAAAAATGTTTATTTTATAGATATTTACATTTATAAAACCAAGTTAACCATTATTTCAATTATAATGATTGTTCTGAAACCATGGATTGCACAAAACCATAAAGATCCGAACTGGTTTTAGAATTTGAAAAGAAACCAAATTTTCCAAATTTGATTTCTCTGCAATTTCGGGTCTTCCGATTTTGTCTTAAACCTGATTCTTTGTCAGAGCATTACAGTTGAAGCGTTATTTTTAATCAGGCTTCTAAGTGTAATAATCCTTAAAAGATGACATTTTGAGAGGATTAATCCTATATTTTTATCACATCTTTCTATTTTTTTCTACAACCTGAAGTTATTTTTTTATAAAAAAAAACTTTATTCTATTTCCTCAATAAAAAAAACACAATCTAATTTAAAAAAAATCGTATACTTCCATTGTAAAATTTATTTTAGTATAAATTAAATACTAATTATATGTTAAATAATAATTTTCTCAATATAAAGAGATAAAAAAGATTGGCTTAAGTATCCTGCAGACCCTTAAAGTTAGAAACTGTTTTCATTTTAACCTTTTATACTCTTCAATTTCGACTTGAACCCCTAAACTTAAAAAAAGTAAAATCATTTTAACCATTTTCAGAAGATGTAAGGAGAGTGTAATATATTCTCCAATAAAATATCATTTTGATCTTTAATATTTTTTTTTCTATTTTTTTTCGATCCTTCTTCCTTTCTCTTTCTTTTTTGTGTTGGAACTCCAAAAATAAAGAATTCCAGTTAATGCTCGAAATTCCAGTTTTGAATGGAAATTTCCATATTTCTGAAAATTGCATAATTTTAAGAAATTTTGAGATTTCTCGAAATTTTCAAATTTCTGTAAATTTCCGGCTGTCAAGAAAATTTGAACATATATTTCTGAAATTGTTTTCAGATTCGACTTCTAGATTTGGAGTAGCAAAAAAGTAAAAAAAAATTAAGAAAGAAGGAAGAAGAAAGAAGAAAGAAAGAAAAAAAAAAAAGAAAAAAAAAGGCTGGTGGAGAAGTGAGTTACTCTTGCCTTCTTTTACCAAGTTTTATACTAGCAATTTAGGAATCGACTATTTTGAAGAATTTTCACCTAAGTTGATTCCAACGTATGTTGGCATTGTTGGATTCTCCACAGGAATAGTATATATAAGCCCTCTTATTATTATTTTTATGAGAAACAACAAAAATAAAAGAAACAAAACAAAGGCTAGGCTGTAATAGCTCTAGCAGATAAAACACCTAAAATATCATCTTGCATAAGATTAAACACTTGGGAGGGGGGCCTATCTAACTGCAAACAACCAAGAGGAGCTTGATGAGCAATGTCAGCAATAACATCTTCTACTTTATTTTGTTCTCTCAAAACATGATGGATCTCCACTGATTCAAAGAGTTGAAGAAGTTTTCTGATTTCAATGATAAGCCCTCTTATTTATTAGGCCCTGTTCTTTTGGACTTATTAGAACTTATTTTAAGTTCAGTTCAGTTCAGCTCAGCAACATTTAATTTAATTTTCAGTGACATTTAATTTAGTTCATTTCAGTAATATTCAGTTCAGTTCAGTTCAATTCACCAACATTTAATTCGGTTCAGGTTAATAAATTACAAATAAATATTTATTATTTATATATAATATGTTAATATTTATTATAATTTTAACTAGTTGATCCAATTTGTTTGCAAAAATTGTTGGACGTAAGTAAATATTATTACCAATATATGTTACAATGTTCTATCACCTTAATAATTTATACTATATAAATTTGGATTTAATATACAAAAGTTTCCAATTTTGGTTATATATTGTAATAAGAAATTCAAAAATCTTGTAACAGTGTTGTGTAGTATTAGGAGCAAATTAGCATCAATTAAAGAAATTCAAAAATCTTATAATAGTCAGTTATATAATATTAGGAGCAAATTAGTATCAACTGAAAAAAATTCAAAAATCTTATAAAAGAAATTAAAATTAGCAAATAGAGCAAATAACAAAAATTTACAAATAGCATCATCTCATTCTATTTTTCTAATCATCTTCTACCATATGATCCGTAATCTCATCATTTTGTTCACCTTCATCATCATTATCGTCATCCTCCTCTCCGATCTCATTATTCTAAAACTAATATTATTATTATTATTTATTCAATTGAGTTTTAATATTTATTTTTCATTTTAGCAGAATTCAGTTCAGTTCAGTTCTGTTCAGTTCAGTTCAGTTCAGTTCAGTTCAGTTCAGTTCAGCAACATTCAGTTCAGTTCAGTTCAGCATCGTTCAGTTCAGTTCAGAATATTTCAGTCCAAAAGAACGGGGCCTTAGTCCTTCCCCGGCTTTGACTTACCGTTACCATCTCTTAACTTATCTTTATAAAAAAATAAAAAAGTTAAGAATCATTAAGTTGAATGTTATATAATAAATAATAAATTTTGAAAAAAAAAGATCATTGTACTAATTGTAACTTAAAGTGAAAAAATTAATTTCCAATAAGTTATTTAAAAAAATGGTTGGATACATGTGTGCTCCTAAACATAGCATATAAATTCTATTGGACCTTGAAATGTTCAAAATTTTCACCCGTACCTTAAATTTATTGTGATTGCTTAAGTAAGTTCAAAAGATAATAATTCTCTTTAAACAAGTTTAGAGAGAATAATATTTCATTTAAAGTTTAAATTATCAATAGAACACTTTTAAAGGCTATAAAGCTAATAAAACGCCTTTAAAGTTTGTGGAGCTAATCGGTTTTCATATGCCATGCTATGTGTTAAACCTAGAATTTGTTTTGGGAAAAAAAACAAAACTCAAGTAATAATAAGAATATCTAACTGTTACCAAAAACATAAAAATATTTAACATATTTGTTTGGAAAAATAAAATAAAATCCTAGGAGCTAATGGTAGGACAAAATATTAACTGAACTAAGAATTGAGCCCATTGGGCCCATAATACAAAAATTGGCCCTATTTTGGTATGTTGAGCGTGTGCAATTACCCAACCCAACCCAACCCCAATCGACCCAGGCCGAGCGGTGGGTTTATATATAAGTGATCTTTTAGGTTGATTGTTAGGGTTTATTATCTAGGTTGAAAATCAAGGAAGGGGTTTAAGAAAGATGGATTCGTCTTCTCTCAATTCAGCTGAAATGCAGAACTTCCTTCAGGTTTGTTTTATTCCTTCATCCTTCTTGCTTCATTTGGTCTGCCTTTCAATTTCAGTCTATTGAATGATTAAAGGTTGAATGTCGAACCCTATTGAATTTGTTCATGTATAAATATTTACTTTGTTTTCTGTGATTATGTTATTATGATTCACTGCGATAGGTTGATTGCTCGGAAGCTTAATTACGACGGCTAGGAAGAGTATAATTTCAAACTTGATTTCATAGCTCGGATGATTGATCACAAGGTTAATTCATAAAATTTGATATTTTAATGCTATTTGATAATAGCATGTGATAATCGTCTAGTAATCTTACATTGGCCTTACACCATACTGAAATCACTCATTCTTTTTTCTTGTTTTCATGCTTTTAGTGTTTATTTATACTATTCTGTTGTTAGGGTTTGCTTGGATTGAGATCAGAGTTAAATAGAGCAAATTAGATAATTAGCCTTGCTAAGGTTGGCAGTTTGAAGGTTAAGTGGAGTTTAATTGAAGGTTATTTGGAGGTATTTGAAGGGTTTATATGAACTTATTTAACCTTAGGTTTGATGCATAAGGCCAGCCTTGAACTTGCTTACCGTCATCTATTGCCCCTTGAACTTACTTGAATTGATGTACACTTTAATTATTCAAAATCATCTCTTGCCTTGCCATGTGGACTTAGATGGTTAATCATGTCACTTAAAGTAAGTTGAGAGGACTCGTGATGCATTTTCCCTTAACCTTGTATATCCTTGATTATCATCCAAGCAAGATTGATTTCTCACCTCACCCTCCTTCCCCTTTCACTAAAATGCTCCTCTCAACTTATCCTGGAGGACCCGTAGATTCTTAAGAAGTTCCGTTTCGTATTCAAGTGTACTGGTTGCGTATAGAAGTTAAGTTTGATGTTATACTTAGGATTCTCAAATAACTGGAATTATATTTGTTTTGCGAACTATATTGGAGGCATCCTATGCAAATGTTGGTGTTAAGTTACGTTAGAAACATGATCATTGTGTTTTATTCTGAATTCCCAATTACTTTTGGCATGATGTAGCATGAGAAGGAGAAGGCAATGATGGCAGAAATGGTGGCCAAGCTTACGAGTGATTGCTGGGATAAATGCATCACAGGTACACCAGGGAGCAAGTTCAGCTCAAGTGAATCAGCTTGCCTTACTAATTGTGCACAGCGATATATGGATATGAGCCTCATCATTATGAAGCGTGTTCAGTCGATGCAATGAGTGTCCAGGAATCTGTGTTCTCATAATTCATAAGTTACTCACAAGAACTGTCTTTTACCCTCTTATCAATAGGCAATTTGTATCACTTCAAATTGTTAAGTGTACTTTTCTTTAGAAACTTAAGGCCTCCTTTTTTTTATGCTCTTGGTTAAGCATAATATGGCACTCAAAGCGGTATTTTTCTATTTATAATGAAGTGCAGACCTCTCTATGTGTATCTCTTCATTGTTAAATTTAAATTCCTGATAATATATGCTACTGAATATGATAGTTAACAATTTTAATTCTTCAATTTTTATTTTTTATTTTGAACTCTGTCTAATGGTCATTTTCAGTATTTTACATTGATGGATCATCATTTTTGTGAAATTATATAACCTAAAAAAAAAAACAATAATATTAATTTGTAAAAGCTTGTAATTATAAGGCTTTTTTTTTTATTCTTAAATTAATTTTTTTCAACTTTGTACTGGTAATGAAAGGTTAGGAATTTGTAGAAAATTTTGAATATAAATAACAAGAATTAAACTATTTTTAATGTTAAGTTTCCTCAGTGTAAAAACCAACAAATATTATTGCGTGTTAGTAAAAATGTTTTTTTAATCATGTTAGAAATTGACACCCTAAAAAGGCGGATTCCATTAATATTGGCAAATAATAAGCAAATTCAACCAACCAAAGTACACAGGTATGTTCACGAATTGGAGGGATAAAAAATCCCAGTGGCATAATTTGCATGGACAGAATCAAAGTACACTAACACAAGGTTTAAACTATTCAACCAATTCATTCCAAACAACTCACTCTTTTTCTTTTTCTTGATTTTCCTTTTTACACGAATATAGGAATTGTTTTTCTATTTTACAACTTCGTATCTGTTTGAGACTGAAACGTTTCTGATGTCAAGTTGGCACCGGTGACCCGTCTTGACTCCCCAACTCCAGCTGCTAAAGCAACAACATCAGGTGATATTTCCCAGCTACCGCTTTTTCTCCCCAAACTAGAACGCCTCGAGTGTAAAACACTCCGTCCTTCCAAACCCTGTGGAGGAAGAATCCTGCTTAAATCCGGAGAAACATCAGGCATTCCACCTTCCTCATCCAAACTGTCATCATTTCGGACAGCTCTATCATTATCATCCACCTCTCTTCCACTCTCGTCATCCCACACAGGTTTTCTTCCCATCTCTATATCACCAACAGATTTCTCCACACTTGAATTTATGTAACTCCCTACTGTTCTAGGTTGTATTACAGGCTCCTTCTGGACTTTTGCCCTGAAATTGTTCTTAGATGGAGGAATACTAGAGCAGAAAATCTCGGTTAAGTTCTTAAACAATCCTCTGTCATATGGGTTCGGTAGTCCATCATATCGGTATCTAAAGTTTTCATATGTAGACTGCCAGAGGAAAAAAATTAAAATACAACATCAGAGAAAATCAAGATTTTGATAGACAGCAGAGAATTCTTGTCAAGAAGAGGTTCAAACCTGGTTGTTACTGATGAGATACAAATGGAATACAGTAAGACCTCCAACGAACCAAACTGAAACAAAGGAGTAAACTACTAGCACGATGGATGCAGGAGTCTTAGCCATTGCCTTCCAGAGTGTTGAGTCTTCAGAATTCATGATCTTCTTGATGTAAACCCAGCAAAACCCATGTACGTATAAGCAAATTATAGTTGCTAGGAAGACAAACATGAAGAAGAACCTGTAATTCCGCTGCATTCAAAACCAAAGTGAGTTTTAAAATCCCATAATAACCTCGGCCAAGGTGCAATCCACATAATTTAAATTAACAAATCCATAGCTGGAGGAAAGAATATAAACGAGTAGTTAGGTTTCCTTGAAAGAACTCTTTGAAAAATGTCATTTCAGAAGAAAATTATTACCTGCCCTATGCACTGACCCACCCAAGGACAGTGATGATCAAATCTTTCGACGCAATTATTGCATATTGAACAGTGAGAACAACGTGGGGGCCTATAAAGCATACATGTATCACAGTACTTGGTCTTCACAACTATTCCATTAACAATGACATCCTTTGTACGAGGCAAACGAAAAGGGGGTGTTTGGCCATTTGTAACTTCAGAGTGGCCTTCATAACCTTCTGGCTCTGGTGGGTGAGCATTACGTGGTATTATGCCAGGATCTCTCCCTGATGTTAGCAGGAGGAGGATTAAATCCTGGAAGAACAAATGTAGACACATTAGTTTAAGAATACAGCAGCAAAAAGTTCTTTTTATTAAGCCATCATAGCTGGTAATCAATTTCAGCATTTCTTTCCTGTAATTCTTTTTCACTAGTTTTAGAATTTATAGTGTTCTCCTTGGTTAAGGATAAGAGAATATAAACTACTTCAGTAACAAGATGCTGGAGAAGAGAAAAAAGGTATACAATCCGATCATCCTTCCAAATAATAGCGATGGACAGATTGAAAGAGAAGGCAGCTAGACACAAAAGGTTTTCAATAAAGCCAAAAGCATAAAAGAAAGGAAAAAAAATATCAACTATAACATAGCCAACAGGCCTTCTAAAACATGAGAATGGTGGTAAAGTGTTGGCTGGTAGTCAAGTTCTCAGACAATAAAATGCACAAAACTAATTTATATCACCAAGTGCCGCGTCTAGTTCTTGCGAACTTCAGTTCTGAACAAGGTATAAAAGAAGGCATTGCTAAATATGATGCAATATGTAGGACTAACAAACTAAAGTCAGTATATTTACTATTGCCTTACTATATAAGGGCCCCTTGTACTTGGCCTAAATATTCCGATTGGTCTCCTAAGCTTTAGAGATCGGTCACTAGTCCCATGAAATTGGGGAAAGTGACCTATTAGCGTTTTGGACGTGTTTAAGGTAACCCAATGGTCCCTAAGGTTGTCTAAAGTGACCTACTATCCCCCTTAACTTGCTAAAGTGACACATGCTTCAACGTTTCCAAATCTCCACTTTGATTTGCCACGTCAGATATAGTGTATTAATTATATCATTTCAATAAAGTTCAAGGGCTAATGAGACATCTTTGAAGTTCAGGGAGGCAATCAGATATTTGGCTAACAGTACAAGGATCCCTAATGTATCAAGCGTATAATATACGCTATACATGGAGTGCATTTTAGTTCGAATTCAAACTGATAGATAAGTTTTCATAAGGAATTTGAAAACCTCTTTGAGGTCATGAGGTAACTACTGGTAGAATGTCAGCCATAAAATGGAGTTTTGAATAAACAGAAGATGATAAACCCTAAGCTTCTAAAGTCATACCGGAGAAGCTTTGGATATCAAAACCATTGGAGAGACCATGTTATCTTTCTCTTATTTGGAAGGATAATAGCAGGAATATAAGTATCATCATATCATGATAATCATATTTGGACTTGTGAAACAAATATTATTGAGATGAAAAAGAACTTACCAATGATGTCAAGACCAAAAGTACGACTATAATTGATACTCCCCAGTCACCAGCAAAATCATCAATAAGCTTTCCTGCTACCAAGACACAGAAAACAGCGACTGGAGCAACAATAAGGAATATAGTTAGCAGGACGGATCGTGCATCAGGTCCAAATATAAGCCTCCCTCCAAGGAAAAATACCTGCAAAGAGAATGGCCAAAGTCCAAAATTAAGGACTTAATGAAACTGCAAAATGGCTGACAATGACTGCTTATCTCAAAAAGGATGCTTCAGAAAAGAAACATCAATTGTGCTTTTAAAATGGTATATTGAATTACTAGCCCAGCACAAGATACTAATATTTTAAGGTGGTTTCCTAAGTCCAATTCTACAGTGACCGGATATATTAGAACCACTATTTGAATTAAGTATGTCCCAAAAGTTGTATTCTGACTATGAAGTTGAATGTCAATACTAAGATGATTTGCCTCAACTTGTACAGTTTCTCTGTTCTTCATGACTGAAATTTACTGAACTGAAGTGAAATCCATTACTGAGAAGGTATAACGAACAGACAGGGCCTTATTGAATTGAACAAGTGGGATATTTCAAGAAAAGCACATTAATTTGCAGTCAATTCACTATGCAGATTTCAGAATCAGTTGTGTCGTATATTTTCAATAGAAAATTGAACCAAAAGCTAGAGCACCCATACAAATTGAACCAAACCTAACTGAAGCTAAAACCTAAATTCCATTCAATGAAACATTTGCAGAACGAACACAAGTCAAATCAGGTCAAAATTAATTTGACACACACAGATCCATATCAAAATTAACTAGTCCAATCAAAATTTGAAGCTATTTGGAATGAATTAAATCTAGGCAAGTTTAATTGCAAGCTGGGGCAAAAACTATGTCTGTATTTAAAGAGTTAGGTATTAGTAATCTAGTATTACTAAATTAAGCATGAAAATAAAAACAAAGCTTACATTACTTCCTTTCCAGAGCTGGTAAGTCCTGAGGCGATCATCTCCGGCAACCGGATCGGAACTCCGGGGCGGCGGAGCTGGAACCCTATAAGTCTCTCTCATCCGCTGTTCGAAAAGTCCTCCTCCGATTGGATTTCTCTTTCTCTCTCTAAAAAATGAAAAAAAGCAAAGCACAAGAGCAGAGAGAGAAGGTCAAAATCCTCACAACACACACACAAAGCCAAACGCTAAAAAGTTGCTAACAAAGAAGAAAAAGCAATTAAAGGCGGCTAATTTAATTTTAATACTAAACAAAAAGCCTGTTTTGACTTTGGTAAATTCAATTTCTTTTCTTTTATTTTGATCTTTTCTTTTCCATTTTTTTTTAATAATTTATGACAAATTGGAATGGTGGGGCCAGGTTCACGGATGACATTCTGGCCAACCACCACCACTACCGCCGATGAGGGCGTTTAATGGTGGTGGTGGTCAAACTTAATAGTACAATTGGTCAAACTGAGTAGTAGCATTATTTTAATACTACAATAATGTATTCTATGCTATGAGCTTAAATTCGTATATTCTTTATTTTCCTGACAAAGACGTGATGATTCCTTATTTGTCCAAACCTTGGGATTCACGTTCCATTTTTCTTTATCTTCATTAATCATACTGCCATTTTAATCGCTGCTTGGCGTCTTCTCATTGGCTACTTAGTTACCAAAAAATAATCTTATTTTTTGGTACTCCAATATTTTGGGGATCCATGACACAACAAAAGGATCCATCATCCATCTCCACGATAATTATAGGTCATTATTTATTGGCATCCTAAATTATATAGGTTTGTCGAATCTAAAGAAAGAAACAATAAAAACAAATTTGAATCAAATGAATAATATTCAACTCATAGTATAATGGAGCATTGTATTTCAACTCAATTTTCATCCGACGAGTTAAATTGATTCAAGTGTAAATATTTGAGGGACAATATGATTAGGTTATCCATTGATTGTTTGTTATCAAGAGATTAGTTTATGGTGAAATTATCGATGTCATGATAAACATATAACACATAGATATAGGTAAATTAGTTATAAAAATTTGGGTCATAGTGTTTCACTGTCAAAAGGATTTTAACAGATACGGGTAGCTCGATTAACATATTAAAATTTGTAATTATTAATGTTATTAAGGGTAGTTCAGTCATTGTAAAGGCTGATTATTAAGTAACAGAAAACAAAGTCTTATCTGATTGGTGAAAATTGGCAAGAAAACAAAGGTGATCGGAGGAGTGAAATGGTCGTTGAGAATCGCCTTGTGGTTGAAGGAAGAGAGAAAGAAGGAGAAGAAGAAAATTAAGAAAAAGTTTATAAAATGAAAAGGAGTAGGTATTTAAATGGAGGAGGAACATTATTGACCGAGGGGATTGAAGAGACGCGACACTCCAAAATTTGTTAGCATACAAGCACGTATCGTAGATCTGGTGGTCTCGAGCGCCACACCAAGAGGCAAAGTAATAATGGCTAGTCCAGACATAGAGTTGTAGAATCTGGATCGTCTGACTCGCCTTTAGGGGATTTTTGATAACATTCATATTTGTCTTGATTTCATTCAGTGAACTTTATTTGGTTGGTTGCAGGTCCCAAACATCTCTCTGAGACAACCGATCCATCCCAACATAAAGCTCGATCGGTTTAAGAAGATGACATCTGCCACTCAAAAGAAACGGGTCCGCTCTGTGGGATTTACAACAGATGTAGTATTGCCAAGGAGATATGCCACATACGTGGGGACCACTAGTGGAAAAGGACGAAATTTGGGAGGACTATCACATCATCGTACCTTCTTATTGTCGAGCACAGTCACCAAGCTATCCATTATTTCATTGCCCACTAAGATAAGAGCATAAAAGAAATAACGACACATTAGGGCAAATATTACCTACTATAATATACACTACAGTTTCATACAATGAGGTGTATTGTCTTCATAATATTTTTAAATTTGCCTCTTTTATATACCCATTATATACTCTCTTACAGAAGTTTACTAACTTCTATATTGGAGGTCCAACAAGCAATTCCAACACCGGTCCTTTCCACTCTGATCCAAGTACGGTAAATTCATTTTAAGAGGCAAGTTATCAACATCGAATTGGACTTCTAGGTTGTTCGAGATAAACTAATTACAAGTCGTCCATTGTCATTATCCAATATGAAAATAGCCAAGTGTCAATAAGAATTAGCATGTGTATAAATAGGTTTCTAGTAAATTGAGATGTATCACTTGACACTGTATAAATAGGTTTCTAAAATGAATTAATCTTCTTTGTATTTGAAACTTCATTATCTTCTTCTGTATTCTCTCTCATTTTCAATAAAATTCAATTTACTTTTAACAATGAGTTGAAGTGATTGAGTATTTGATATTTCTATTTTAAAAATAAACTCAAAGAAAGTTTCAAATAACTAAAAAGAATGTATAAGTTATCCACTAGTTCATTCACGCATGGAGAAGAAATGTGTAGATTACGAGGAATTATTAAGGGTCCTGGACCTTAAGTAAAATTGAAGGACCTCCATTGAATGTGTAAAAGGAAGTCACAATATTTTTGTATTTCTAGATGCAATTACACATGTCACAATTTGATGCGGAGTCCGTCAACTTTAATACGGATCCTCAACCTCTTAATAATTTCCCCTACATTACAGGAGTATTAAACAAGAGCGTCCGGCCCAACTAATGATAATCGCTATCTATAGTGTACCATAAAAAAAAGAAGAGCGTCCGGCCCAACTACTATAGGATAGACATTTGGCCCAATTGACAATTAATATTCTGATATAGTAAAAAAAAGGTCCTACCGGGAGTCGAACCCAGGTCGCTGGATTCAAAGTCCAGAGTGCTAACCACTACACCATAGAACCAATTTGTTAAAGTTTTCGAATATAGTATATTGAACATTTGTAAATATCAGCAAACTGGGAAAATGTAAAAGAAGAGAATTGAACAGAAAAGGATGAGGTGAGCTAGGAAACTTTCTATTTAGGATTTTAATTTAGACATAAACGCAACTTTATAACACATTCTCCTCGATTTTAAAAGTCTCTTTCTCCTCTTTATTTCATTCCTTTATTAATATTTTTATTATTGAGTAATCTTTTCATTTCTTTATTGATAAATATATTCTAATACTGCGGTAGCATAAATTTAATATTAGAAAATAATTAAGGAGGTAGAATAAAGAGTATTACTGGATATGATACAATTGAAAACGTCTCAAATGACTAAAGCCATGTTCTTTTATTATGGCTTAAATTCGGCAAAATTCAATTCAATTTGTATCATTTCAGCAAAATTTATTAAGTTTTCAGTCAATTTAGTAACTTCCATTCAGCAAATGTAGTACAGTTCAATTCAATTCAGCCTTTTCGAAACTAAAAGTCTCTTAAAATGCTTTTACTGAATCATCATTCGAAATTAGCATCATCATAATTATGGCTTAAATGACATTTAGTAACTGTAATTACAATGTCCAAGCTCTCAACTCCTTATTTATTATGAATTTAATTATTCAGCGTTAAATTTTTGTCTCATAATGGTAACACCACAAACATTGCTCACATGAATTTCAAACTAGCAGGGTCAATTGAATTAGACTATGGACACGTACATGTTTGTTTGAGGAGAAAAGAAAATGTAGATAAGATAATCCAAATAATCATAAAAACTAAATTAATGATTATCATAAACAAGGATAAGTGGACAAGAATTGTTTGAAGTATAAACTTCACAATTTGTTAATATAAATATGTTACTATATACGGCTGTAGTGTAGCTTAGATTATGCAGCAGAACGTCTCTGTAGTTGCTATCTCTATATTAAGTAGTTTTATCTCTCTTCTTTTCATTTTCATATTAGTGGACTATAAACAGAATACAGAAGCATTAAATTTAAATTTGAAAAATAATCTACTTATTTGTATATGAGTGTCTATGGTTTTCTGTTTGTGTAAAACAAATGAAGTTTCTCCTCAATACAACAATAAACTTTTAGTTTGAAATTCCATAAAAAAAAAAAAAAAACTTTTAGTTTGAAATTGTAAAAATGAGTGTTTGCCTGTGTTAAAATAAAAATTTGAAAGATTAATAATAATTTAAACAATTTCAATTTCCTTTAAGTTTTTAATTTTAAAGTTATTAGGGTATTATATGATGAGAAGAGTGCAAATGCTTATTTGAATTCAAAACCATCAACTTTGTTTTATAGAAATATGGTAATAAATTTTATAAATTTTTGGAATTTGTTATCTTAAGGTAATCAATGAACAGTTTGACCATATCAACTTAAAAGCTGATAACATTTCTTCCAAAATCTTTTCGAAGTGTCATTCCTTTGACCATTTACAATATTAGGATTGTTCGAGAACGCTCTGATGCCAAAGTCAGTGAGTAAGATGTAAATTATGATTGTATTAAACCATACCGTTGAAGTATGTGAATACAATGTATTTATAAGAGAATTTGGAGGTCCTTGCCTAATCAGTATTTACTAATTGCAATTAGTTTTTATCTAAAGGATAGTAGTGATAGTTTATGGTTGGCTTCGAATAACAAAGATATAGGATAGTAGTGATAGTTTATGGTTGGTTTCGAATAACAAAGATATATCATATTTTATACCTAAACCAAATTTTATAATATGATTAATTTGAAGAAGTACAAATTGCCACAATTAAGATCAGGTTGAATGTAGTAAAAGGTAATTAACCGTAGCTAGTAAATGGCAACTTATAAAGTATGAGTGTGTAGTATAAGTTTGAAAGTATATAAGAAGATTTATATACAAAAACAATAAAATTCCAAACGTAGAAGAAATAAAATTGGTTGAGAAGCCATAATCATAATAATTAATGTAAAACAATGATAAAGATGAACTTTATACTTAATATAGCTACATACCTATTTCAATTTATATCTCTCTTGTACCACGCTTTGCATTTTCCATTTACAAATATAGATGCGACAAACCCACTTATGATTAATTATAAAATATATAGACTTAATACTAATTCTCTTCATTTTTTGTTACGTTTTAGAGGAAAAGAGTAGCAATAGCTTAATTGTGTTCTAATTAATTTGAGAATAACATTCGTTTGTTGTTTAATTCCAAAATTAATATATATTCAAAACAATAATGCGCTCGTTTCAAAAAAAAAAAAAACAATAATGCGCTGGGCCGGACCGGGCCGGATTTTACACTTGACTACATTGCCAAGCTCAGTGGGTAATGTATTTATATCTTTTGTTTTTTTGTAACTGTTAAGTAACAATTTAATATTTTACCATATATTAAGGTTTTTACTGGTAATTTTCATATTTTAAATTTCAAAATAATTAATAAGTTTTTAGGTAAAGTTTATGATTACTTTGTCTTTTTGTCATTTTGTTTCTCTCACCATTGGCTCATAATCTAACCGATTCATCTAATAATAATAGTAGACAAAATGATAGTTATTTTGTAAAAGACAAAATAACTATAAAAAAACTTCTAAATTCATAATATATGTGGAAAAATTAATATGTGAATAATTTTAATTAGTAGCATTCATTTTAGTTACCTAAATTCAGTTTAATTATTCACTTTTCATGGTTTTTGTTTTATTTCTAGTTTTCTATAAATATTATTTTTGACAAATTTTACTTTATTATTTTCTTAAAATATTTCAGTTTTAACATTTTCTTGAAATCGTTAGTTTTTTAAATATAAATTTTGCATGGTTTATTGTTAATATTATATTTTTTTTGGTTAATTTCAAACAAGTGCTTTTTGGTTTTGCATTTTCACAAATAATGGACTGTGGTTTGACTCTGAGCAAATAAAAGATTGTTTTTTCTTTATTGTTTGCAGAATTAAGAAAATAGTTGATTTTTTAACGTAAACGGAAACATTTTTTGCCTAAATATTTTTTCAAACTTTTGATCGGTTATGTAAGAGTTATGGTCAAAAGTTATAAAACTTTTTTGGACAAGAACGGTGTTCATGTCAACAAAATTGATCATTTTCTTAATTCTGCAAGCAATGAAAACCATAGTCATTTATTTGCAACACCGGACATTTATTTGAAATTAACCATTTTTTTCAAATGATTTGTTTTGAGTATTTTAGTATCAAGATTGTTTATGAAATTATAAAAAAATGTGAATTAAATTTGTATGTAGCTATAGTACTAGTACAGGAGAGGGGAGGGTGTATAATAACAAATTAATCGGCTTTTATGGTTGTAAAAGGTTGGGCTATCACGTGAAACGTATACTAATTATTTGTTCTATCTTCAGTTCAACAACAAAAATTAATAATTGTTTTGTTGTTTGTAACGCAAATCCATCTAAATACACAGAATTCTCACACTTTCCCTTTTGGAAATTTACCCAACCAAACCACCTATTTACGTTACCCACTCCATAGTTTATCTAATCTAAGCGCAGTTAAAACTGATCAACCCTAACAAATATATGAAAATGTTAAAAGAAAACACACAGTTTCAGGTAGATAATTTTTTTTAAAAAAATCAATGTTATTTATGTATACATAGAAGTATAGGTATGTATTTAGTGGCCTTCTAGATATATATAAGATTAGATGTGACTTGGTATCAGTAATTGCATTCACATACATAATGTCGTTGCCAAAATTTAGTATTTGGTATCTCTGTTATCTTTGAATCATTAAAACATCTCTATACCGTTTTGAATCATATAGCCTTTCGGTCATACAATTATTTTCTTCTGTCTAAAATCAATATAAGGTAAAAAACAGTTTGGACCCTTAACATATATAAAAGGCATAATAGATAGACAGTGCCATGTACTTTGACCAAGACTTCCAAAACTTCAATTTGCAACGTTTCGAACTTGCAACAAATATATAATGTTACCAAGTATTATTTACTAATTAAATTTTAGGGACTTACGACCTCTTTCACGTTTCTTTCCCAAAGTATAAAATCTGTTTTCTCAGTTAAAAATATGGTTCTGTACTTAACACAAAACTGTAATTTTCAAAAGTTTTTTTGGGATATGTGCTTTCAAGAACTTCTAACGTGTGTAGATTTTAGAGAAAGCAAATCTTACAATTTATCTCGAAAGTTAATATTGGTAATTTTTTAAAATAGACTAACTTTCAATGTATTATAATAAATGTATATTTTCCTCTTTTTTTTCTTTTTTAATGTATTTAACGAACACTTCATAACTTTTCTCTTTTTTTCACAATAACACTTTTCCAACAAAACTTTTCCCAACGACAACTGTTTTTTGTTACTTAACTGATTGAACCAAAATGTCTAGTTGATAGTTAAGGCAAACAACATCTTTTATATTAAACTCCGACACAACCATTCACCCGAATGCCCCATGGGCTCTAAGCGTGCACAACCCAGACCCAGCCCATCATGTGTTTACAAATATTGAGGTTGTCAGGAATCGTACTCAGGACATTTCGATCGCATAGGCTCTGATACTATGTTATTTAGCCGATTGAAGTAAAAGCTCGAGCTGATAGTTAAGGCTAACAACATATTTTATATATATTAATTTCTGACACTTCTGCAAAAAATGATGTCAAACTTGCCCTTTATGTTCCAAAGATTAATAGAAAATTTACTATTGAGTCTTACTATGAACTTAAACTTTTAATTTAATTGGAATCATAAGATGATATTAGAGCATATGCAATTAAGTGATGTGTCATGCGTTTAAATTCCGACAACTTCATTTACCAGTGAATTTAAAACATATGGTAGTATATGCTTGTTGTGCACACGCTTTTTAAAAGAGTTTTGTGTGAGGGTACTGTTGAAACCTCGTAATCTTGTTTTGAAAATGGTAACCCCTAACTCAAAATTATTATTAAGTTTATTGTTAATGGTGTCAATAAAAAAATCTCTATTTTGCTAATATGTAAAACCACGATTCATGTTTTAACAAAAAAAATAAACCACTATACTTTATCTAAAAATTAGTGAATTTATACTTTTTTTTTTTTTCTCTAATTTACCTTTGATCAATTCATGAGGGAAGAATGGAATCAAAATTTAAATAAATAGTTAAGAGTACATTAACAATTTATCAAGGCTAGATTGAAGTTTGGTATTTTATATATATATAAATATTTCCGTAGACAAATGCGATGTATTATATTTCGATACTATTCATGATGATGTATAGGATATTTAAAAATGATGTAAAAACAATATATACGTAAGGAAAATCAAATTAATACCATGTAGCAACCCAAATAAGTTTTGTAATGATGATGGAAGGACACCTGTACTTCTCCTCTCTACATCAATATAAATATGTCACACCAATTGCACTTGACTTCCTGACTCACACTCTTATATATATATATATCACATCTCAAGGTTTTGGCACAATCACAATTCACCTGACTAACCTTCTTTTTCTTTTTCTACTTTCCTTCCAATTTGTGTGTCCAAATTGGAAGATCATAGCTCAAGAAATTATGGCACTGGATCATCATACTTTGATTTTTATCTTTGGCATTCTTGGCAACATAATCTCAATAGCCATGTTTCTTTCGCCTATGTAAGTGTTATATCAATAGATTAGTCGGGTGTATTATTATGTGAATACTGTAAAAATTTCCGAGTTTATGATAATTTACAATGTGGTGTGTTTAATTACAGGCCTACATTTTGTCGGGTGTTTAGAAAGAAATCAACGGAAGGATTTCAATCGATACCATACGTTGTTGCACTGCTGAGTTGTATGCTATGGATTTACTATGCACTTCTGAAATCAAACGATTATCTTCTTCTAAGCATCAATTTGGTTGGGTGTCTGGTGGAGACCATATACATTTTTGTTTACATTTTATATGCACCAAAGAAAGCTAGGGTACGTAATCAATTATTTAATTAACATTTCATTTATCCAATTTATATACTAGTTGGAATATTATTATTAATAGTAATGAAGTTATTAATCGCAGATTCTGACATTGAAGCTGGTGTTTCTGATGAATTTGGGGGGATTTTTGGTGGTGTTTGTTCTTACTCATTTCTTTACTAAAGGAGAAAATCGGCTGCAGATTGTTGGATGGTTTTGTGTTGCTCTCTCTGTTGTTCTCTTTGCTGCACCATTAACAATTATTGTGAGAATTAACCATTGTTTACTCTTTCATTTTCTTCCTACTTTCAATTTGCCAGAAATTCTATCGTAGTCCGAGACTGATTGTTTCTGGACCATTCAGAAAATGATACATCAATATAAACTAATGACATGTCACTTTTAAATGATCTAGGACTAGTAGATCCTGCTGCACCATAAGTAATACTATACAAGTTATTGAAAAAATCATTTATCTAAAGTATATATTTACTTTTGATGAAATTTATCTAAAATACTTATAACGTTGCCGGTTTAAGTATCATTATAACAATTCAATTTTAATTTCATTAAGGTATATTAAAATACCATTTTTCTAATACTGATATCGGTTTTAATGGGAAGTGTTTTAAAGTACCGAGATGTACGTATGCGCTACTTAATAATGGGAAAGGATTCCAGCAAAAACAAATAAAAATGAAAGGAAGGATTATAAAGTTGCTATTATGAATATTTAGGGTATAATACAGAAATATGAGATTTTATTTTTGATTGAGATCTCAAATATATAAAAACTCTTCTGTTAAAATGTAATGATGGTCTTTGTTTTTCATTTTGGTTGTCTCATTGTAGCAATGTTTTACAAACAAACAACTCGTATACATTTTTTTAATAAATTTATGAGAAGAAATAGATGGATTTTTGCAGTATTTTTTACATTTTTGAATAAATGTGATTGACATAATCACAAAGCAATAGTTTAGTGACTATGACGCTTCAAAACGAAGTGTAAAGTCATGAATTTGGATCTCAAAATCGATAAAGACAAACTCCAAAAAAGAAACGAAAATGTATTTACAGAATAAATAGATATTTACAGTATTTATAGAATTTTGAAACATCAATTTAATTGATAGAAAATCCAATGATAATATGTATATATGACTTGTATGGTCTTGATAGTTAATTAGTTTATTAATGAAATTAAAAATGGATATATGCAGAGGCTGGTGATACGTACAAAAAGTGTGGAGTTCATGCCATTTACCTTGTCATTTTTCCTAACATTGAGTGCTGTAATGTGGTTGCTCTACGGTATTCTCCGCAAGGACTTGTACATTGGGGTAACTTTTTTTCTCTTTTTACCTTTTCTTCTATTAGTATTACTTAATTGGTAACCTCTCACCATCATTTTCAACTAATCAAAATCATTAGCAATAACACAATATTTTTGAATTTTGTACGACTCAAGTTATATCTAAATCTATTATGACGTAATAAACTCAAAGTCTAATTAGTTGACTAATATTTCTTCTGTTTTGGGTTGAATTTTAACAGCTTCCAAACATTTTCGGGCTAGTTTTTGGGATTGCTCAGATGATACTTTATGCAATATACAGCAGGAGCGAGAAAAGCGTCACTGTCATGAGCGACGCCAAGGAAAATCTCGAAGAGCAAAAGAAAACTAATGGCGAATACATTGATTCGACCCTCAAGTATCAAGTTCAACCAGTTGATGAAGTTCCTGTATAATAAATTTTATTTTATTTTTTCTAATTTCTAATTTCTACTGGATACGTACGTACTACACATTGTGATCAGAGTCTTGTGTTGAAAAATATATATACCTATAAAAATGAAGGTTTCCTGTTTTAGATATCTCTGGTGTTTTGCTAGTTACAGAATTAATTAATCATGGTTTCTATTATTATCAAATTAATTATATTGGCCGCAAGCTGAGAAGTGTTTGCATTTTGGTAAATAATTAATGTATTTGGAGCACTTTTTTTGCACAAAGATTTGGAGAAGCCAAACTTAGAAAGTGTACCTGTAAATTTTTCTTTCTTTTCTTGGTTAAGCTTAGTTGCTTCAGGTTTGTTCATATACTAGATGTGGGAGCCACTATATTTATTTAATTTTTAACTACTCCACCCGAATTTAGATTAGTTGCATAGTTGACTTAAGATACCAAACGAATGATTTTGGTATTGCCGATATATGTTTGCTAAGGAATAATAATAGGAGAAACGTAAATTTCATATAAAACTTATGTGGTTATAAAAATTGCCAAAAAGATGACTGTGTTTAAGTTTGTGACAAAAAAGTGACTTTGGTTTCTATGTTTGTCAAAAACATGCAAAGTTACCTAACATTGTTAAGCTGATGACATGGCCAGGGACAAATTCGCCCATTGATTTCAAAACTGCATAAATCCAGAAACGTGGTGCAAATAGTAACATACCTTATGATCTTCGAATCACAAACAGGAATATCGAGCGCAACTAGAAACGTTGCTTACGCTCCACACCTCCGCATTTCAGCGAAATTCATAGATTTGGTATGATTTTCGAATGATACGATGGGGAAAAGAGATGATGTTTTTACCTAAATCTAACTTAATTTGGGGGTTTATTCTTTAAAGGAAAAAACACGACATGACTCTGCCTTTACTGAATAGATTTGCCCCTTGCCACGTTATCAATTTAACGGTGTTATGAAACTTTGCATGTTTTTGACAAGGATTAGAAATCATAGTCACCCTTTTGTCACAAACTTAACCAAAATCACTTTTTTGTTAATTTTTGTAACCACATGGGTTTTTTTATATTGAATCTACCCTAAAAAAAATATCGATGACCTCCCAAACTGATACCTAATAATCTTCTATAACCAGTCACCTCCAAGTCAATGTTGGTAAACGGAAGTCAACACTTGTTTGACCAATTTTTTAGTTGACTCAGTTGACCGAAATATATAAAAGACCAATTTGCTCTCCTCCATCTTCTTCTTCCTCTCTCTCTCCCATTTCTCTCTTACACTCTTCCACCATACTAATAACTTATCTATCTTTTTTTCTTCTTTTTCCTTTTCTTTTTGAAAAACTAAAACAAAAATATCTAAAATCCGTCGGATAGTCAAACCCGCCGGAATCTGGAAACTTTCAGATCCCAGTGCCACCGGGATGTGGATTCCTAGGTGGCGCTGGGATATGGAACCCATATCCCAACGCCACCGGGGATCTTGAACTCAGATCCTGGCGGCGGTCGCCTCCGGAAATTCCAGATTTCGGCGGAGACCCGCCCTTGGTAGGATTTAATATAAATTAATAAAGAAAAGGAAGAAGAAGAGAAAGAAGGAAGAAGAAAAAAAATGAAGGAGAGAGAATGGAGGAGGAAGAAGATGAAGGTGGAGGGTAATTTGGATATTTTGTTTAGGAGAGTGAAATAAGTCAACTGAATTGGTGTTGACTTTCGTTGACTTGGGGTTAACCTGTTATACGAGGTCATTAGATAGCAGTTTGGGAGATCATCGATAGTTTGGCATAGATGTGCAAAATAATATTTTAGGTACCAGTTTGAAAAAGTGGGTATAATTTAGGAACCTCTAATGTAATTTACCCTTAAAAATGGAAACAAATTTGTTTACATAACTCTTGTTTCAATACGAGGCAAGCAACCATGGGAGCTTTACCACAAACTAAACTATCAGCTTTTATTATATGTTTAGTTAGAGTTAGAATGGTCTATCTATAAACTATAACCATATTTTTGACTAAGCATTTGTTTGTAATTAAACTATAGACTATAATCTTATCCTCACAGACACAGAAGTTTAGTTATAACTTATAACTGATTGTTGTAAAGATAAGATAGTCTTATTCAGCTAAAGTAGCTATAGTTTTAACTAATTTTCTATGTCATGTTTCTCCTAAAAAATCATTTATATAAGTTTATGGTTTCTCATCATTAATGTATGTATGTAACCCATTTAGAGAGGATCAAAATACATATTCAAAATAGAATAACTTAAAATTAAGTATAACATACGATGTAATGTGAAAGTGGGAACTCAGATTTGGTCTTCTTCTATGTTGGGAGCGGTGTTCTTAAGAATACTTGGAAGATCAAGTTAGGATAGGGTAAGAAAGATAAATAAGAAGGGTACCCTTGACTCAATGGGATCACCTAGAGTCTAGGTGCGTTCCAATTGGGTCTCACATTCTGGGGCATACCTTTAGTTGTTTGTGTTATGAGCTGTTGGGCTTGTAATTTGTGGGCTGCTTATGATTGAGCTGGGCCAAAGATAAAAAGAAGTGTCAAACTCAATATGCTTGTTGTGATTGTGAAAAATGGAATTGATGGTAAGAAAAGTTGCAGACAACATGTCACATAATAACCTTGGTAGGTGATACCATGTAGAATGGGGAGAATCATATATGTCATTGGTAGAAGCAAAGTGTAGATATACACAAATGTAGCTAAACCTTAGTATGCATATATAATTACACAATAGATACATTGTATTAGCTATCAATTTGTATGGGGAATTAATATTATTATATCATCACCAAAGACTAAATAGAGATGGAGAAATCCAAATCCAGAGAAATCTGTGTCATGTTCTACCATTTTTTTTCTTATAGTAAACAAAATGGTAGAATATTACATAGAAAAGCACTAAGCTTAATTGTACTTGTCGTTAATAATGATATGCTAAAATTAATTAATCGGAAGAAAAAAGATAGGTTAAAAAGAAAATAATTTATACAAAAAAAAAGTGCAATTTAAAGGGAGTTGCAGTCAGTCGTGCAAGTATCTTTCAACGCCTACTTAGGAATTTACACACTTACTAATTTTAACTCTTTTTGTGAATAACAAAACCTTGAATATATAGTGCTATCATAGAACACGTGCAAACCACTACCAACAAAAATATCTGCCCTAAGCACTGTTAATTGCTAATCTAACTATTTTTAAAATCCTAAGTGACATACTTAGCGTCATCTTTGTTTAATTATTGATATAACTGATTTGCAGGAGATCTACTATAATTAGCTAATCTTAGCATTTGATCCTGCTCTATAATCTACTCTTCACCTAACGCACTTCAAAACATATCTAATCTCACCCATTAAATCAGTAATATTTAAATTTATTCTTAAAAAAAGGTAATTACTTTGCAGTTTCAGTACTTTAAATGCATTTGATAGTTAACTTTTATTAACTGGTAGTCAATAATCACCCAGGAAAACTATATTTTCTCGGGAACAAAACACACCATATATTAAGGAGTGTAAGGAAGTTTGGTATATAATTGTAGTTACTTTCACATTTGATGCATATCAGGCGATAATTAGTGAAAATAAACTACATGCTTGAACGGGATGGGATGTCTCTTTTATTTGATTATACCCGGGTCTGGCTTATAAAACAAAGTAGTTATAGGTGTTTAGTATAACATTTCGTAGTAATATTTAGCGTTTCACTTCAAAATACGACATTTTTTATTATGGATTAAGACTAATGATCCGGCCGATAAAAAGTGAGATACATATAATTAACACTTTACTGGAAGATGATTAGTGTAAATAATAATGATGCACAATTGTCATATTTTAATTGGCTGGATCCATTGGACTTTTCCCATAATAAAATTTCTCTTAAAATGTATAAAAAATAGTGTTTGGTTAAGTTTCAACAACAACTTTTAGCATTTTTTATACAAATATTAGCAGTTTGCAACTTTGCATATAAATCTTAATTTTGAAGCTTTTCGTGAAAAATTGTTTATATTTGTTGAATTATATATTTTTTAACGATGTTCAAAACTTTTTAATATTATTTCTTAAAGAAAAATGTTTAGAATATTTTTTTATTCGATTAATTCGAAATACAACTATGCTATTTGAGTTGATTTAAGTATGTATGTATGTAGGTCTTATGGTGCAAAAATAGAATCAATGTCATTCCTATAACAAAACTAGCTTTAAAGGTAAAGTTGCCATATTTTACTTTAGTCCTTCAAGTAGAAACTTAATAAATTTGTTGAACCGAACTAAATTGAATAGGAGTGAATTTTTTGAATTGAACTGAATTTTGCTAAATTTAATCCAAAAAGGACATGGTTAAGGCCTTGTTTTATTGACTTAGTTTCAGCGAAATTCAGGTCAGTTCAGTTCAGTATAAAAAACAAGGTCCAACTCTTATATTATTATTGCCTCCATGACCTTTGTATAATGTGTTTGCTTAGGAAAAGATTCTATAATGGATTAAAAAGCTCACAAAGACTAACATAGAATCAAAGGTTAATATTTTTTGGCCTTCATTAAATGTTTAGTTCAATTATTTCATTCACAGTTTTTAGTTCAATCATTTCATTATCAAAATACGAGAGTATATATGATCAAAACTCATTCACATGAATGGCTTGAAGCGTGTAAAACTATATATTGAAATTCAATAAAGTGACGTTATAGTTTCTGCAGTTCTGGTTTTGAACTGTGTAACGGTGAAAAATAAGAAGTTTAAATTGTTGGAAGTGTATGATGGCTACACTCTACATATATGTGTAAAGTTGAGAAGCTGACTTTGAATCTCTTGTAACGCGTATTTTTGACAGGTGGTGCATTCATGATAATGTTACACGTGGTGTGGAATTGATGACGAGGCATGCCAAATCAGATATTTATTTAATGGGGTAATGATTGGGCTCAGATATGATTAACGGGTAACAATAAAAGACAAATTAAAGAAACGGCAAAGATTAGAATAAGGATAAAATTGGAAAGTGATTATCACGTGAAGTGGAAGAGTAAAGGTTGGCGAAAAAGCATTTCTATGTAACGTAAGTGAGGGTAAACTTGTAATTTTAGACAGGTGGCACATTTTTTGTACCTTTTTTCCTTAAGCTAAGAGTAAGAATAGTGCAGTCATTTTTAATAAATTTCATGCACCTAATATTACTATAAATACGTCACCGTTTCTGTTGCTTTGTTGCATGAGTTGGCTAGCTATCTTTCTATCTTATACTTAGGGTTTTTTTTTATGTGAACTTCCACATAAAATCAAACTGTTTGATTTTAATTTTCAATTCATTTGAGATCAAGGAATTATGGCTGTTTTTTCAACTCATAATCCTTCTGCTTTTGTATTTGGCCTTCTAGGTATGTGTAATTAGTGGTGGAGTCAGAAAAGAGGTAGTCGGAGGTGCAAGACACTCCTCGAGCACTCTTATCTCTTTGCCATTGATTGAAATTTTTTTTCCTTAATTATTTGAGCTATAAACTAGCATAAAGATCAATAATTGGAAATAATTTTGTTTAGAACTCATCCTTTATCTTGTAAATTTTGTAGGCAACATAGTCTCCTTTGTGGTTTTTCTTGCTCCAGTGTAAGTTTTTTTTTTTTTTTTTTTTTTCATCCATGTTAATAATTTGTTAACCAGAATTTATTTATAAAGAAAAAAAGAGCTCCCAATGGCATGATAATATATTAGGAACTTATCATTTTATTTTATTAATTCTTTTTTCATGAAGTTGGGAATGATGATCTAGGGTTTGAATTTACGAAAAAAAAAAAGTTTTCAATCTATAGTTTCCTTTTTGTTTTCATTTCTTAAAAATGGTTTTTTTTTTGGAAAGGATTTGTTATAAATGGTTAAACACTGATTTGAATTAATAGTTTAAACTATTAGTTTAGACATAATCATATTTTTTTTTCATAATCTCTGGCATATATTCCACATGCAAATGCTATTTGCAATTGAAACATGTACAATAATGTGGATGTTACCATGTATTGAAATTTCATCAATAAATAAGCTGTTATTGAGTTTAAAACTCTTAATTATTTGATCTTAGAGAATTTAGTACCATGTTGCCAACAGCTTAATTTTATAATTTCCAATCATAGCTTTTATTGTAATTTCAAGTTATTATGGATCTTAACTACCATCTTAAGTTGCTAGTTACGTTCGTTAGCGTGATAGGATAACCTTTTATATGAAATCTTGAAACAGAGCAGCTACCGGACCCCGGATAACACGACTAATTGAACTTAAATGAATGATATACAGGCCGACCTTTTTAAGAGTATGCAAGAAGAAATCAACAGAGGGGTTTCAATCATTTCCATATGTGGTATCACTATTCAGTGCAATGGTGTGGCTATACTATGCTTCGCTTAAATCTGATGCTTTCCTTCTCATCACTATTAATTCTGTGGGCTGTCTCATTGAATCCATTTATATTGCCATTTTCATCACTTATGCACCCAAGCAAGCTAGGGTAATTAATCTAATGTTAATTCATTAATTCATTCATCCATTAATAATATACAACCTTCATATCATGAATTCTATATATTAATCACGTTTGTTTTCGATACATAATTGCATGCAGATGTTCACATTGAGGTTACTGGTATTCTTAAATATTGGGGGGTTTAGCTTGATTTTGCTTCTTTCTCACTTCCTCGCACAAGGATCCAAAAGGGTTACACTTCTTGGATGGATTTCTGTTGTATTTTCTGTTAGCGTATTTGCCTCTCCTTTAGCCATCATTGTGAGTATCTTGCATTTGTGTTGATATAATACATTACCTTGTTTGCATTTAATTTATAATTTTTATTTTGGTTGGTTTTGCAGAGGCTTGTTATAAGAACAAAGAGCGTAGAATTCATGCCGTTTTCCCTATCATTTTTTCTGACATTGAGTGCAGTTATGTGGCTGTTTTATGGGATACTATTGAAGGACTTCTATATTGCAGTAAGTGCTCTATCTCATGCTATGATTTTTGCTTATGTGAAACAATAATATATGTCATCCAACTATAATTAATTTCTTAAAAGAGCTAACTTAAAGTTATTTTGCATTACTTAAATCATGAGGGGGGATTTCAGCAAAATTAAGTTAAGTTAAGTTCAGCAAAATTCCTTCTTCGTTCAGCAAAATTCAATAATTCAATAAATTTAGTTCTGTTCAATTCAGCCTAAAAGAACAGGGCCTTACCCTTAACTATTAACTCGAACTTTTAGTTCAATCGATTAAGTAATAAATATTCCCAATAATAATATTCAATATTTGCTAATGATCCAATGGTCTGATAAAGAAACCCTAAGCATTCATAAACAATATCATAAGATGCATAATACATGCTAATATATAGTAAGATTACTTATATATTGTGGTGTTTGTCCATGATATTCAGGTGCCGAACATATTGGGGTTTGTGTTTGGGATGGTCCAAATGATTTTGTATGTAATATACAAGCATTTCAGGAAAGTGGTAGTAGAACAAGTTCCAAAATTAGGTGAAAACAACAACAACGACCTCGTTGATAATGTGAAAATTAGCATAACTTGTCAAGAGGTGCAACAAACTGCTGTATGCTCCAACTCGGTTTGCCAAAACGGTGCGTGTGACGAACAAAAAGAGAATATGCAACGCCATAAAGCTAGTGACCCTTGGATTGGAGAAGAGACCAGTAATGTTTGATTTATTACATCTACCTATGAACTCCTCTCTCTATGTTTTCTTCTTTTTCTTTCAACTTTGATCATTAGATCTCTCTCTCTCTCTCTCTCTCTCTCTCTCTCTCTCTCTCTCTCTCTCTCAGTGTGATGTAAAATTTGTAAAGATGTACTTACTATAGAGAGGATGGAGGTAGAATATATCAGTTTATCCAGTGTAATTCATGTTTCAATTTAACTACTTTCATCCATACATTCTATATGAGAAATTCTACGGTATGCCTGTCATATCATGTTAGATTTCTAACGTGGTGTGTCATGACCAATAGAATGACACCTCTCAAAATCATTGCCAATTAACATGAGAAGTCCCTAACATTATCTGCCGTAAGAATTAATCTCTCTCAAGAACTGCTGCCGACCACCACTAACACGTCGACGCTAAAACAAATTATTGAGAATGAATCCGAAATTCTAACTAAATTAGAAGCTTGGAAGTCAACAACTACTTTCGGGTCGAACCATTGTGTTGAGGACATGAAAGGGGTTGAAGATAAAATATTATTAGACGCCAATGAAGATTATGAAATCCACTCAAGTAATTTCTGTAACACTATGAAAGTCATTGGATATCAATTTAAAATAAAAGAAAAGTTGATGTTTGGCTCAAGTTGGAATAATTTTATATGACAAAATCAGTCACAAATAGATTGTTGTAGTAGGCTCAAAGAATTCAAGCTCGAAGAAGGAAAATCTGTTAAACCTTGTCTTGATGAATTCTTGAAAATTATTATAGATTTGCAAAAGATTGATGTTCAGATTTAAGATGATGATTTAACTGTAATTTTACTTTGTTGATTGTCTAGTTCATATAAAAACTTTTGCGAGACTATATTTATGTACGTGACAGGATAAAATAACAACAACCAAAGCCTTTTAGGAGGATGAATTGAACTCGACCTTAGCTGTTGAAAATGGGGCAAAATTACTCGTCAATTGCATTAAGCAATCACGGTTTCCTCAGGCAGAGTACTTCCGTCGTTAAGGTAGTGAACCATCTCCCCCACCACGTGGAGTTCTCATTCAATAAAACACAACCGTTTTGGTGTTCTCAAGATTTAGTGTGGTTCAATTATAAGTATAGTATAAAAGATGTTGTTGGAATTTGACTATCAACTTAAGTTTTTAATTTAATTGGTTTCTTGACATATATAGTATCAGAGTTTTTACGATCAAAATGTTTCGAGTTCAAGTCATGACAATCTCATTTATTGGTGAATTAAAAACACATGACATAATGGGCATATATGTTGTTCTCGCTTCAAACTCAATGAATAGTCATGTGAGGTGGTGTGTTAGAGATCCATATATAATATACAATCGAGTCTTCATTATTATAGATTGAGCTTTTAGTTCAATCGATTCCTTGACATGATATAATAAGCGCCTATGCCGAGTCCACAACAACTTCATAAAATTAATTTATATAAATAATTATTAATGAGTTATAATTAATTTTTAAAATAAAAAATTAAATTAAATTATACATCTACTATGCAATAAAATTAAATCATTGAGAATAGGTATAAACAAGAATGTTAGAAACCTGTAGTTGACTTTTATTGTTCAGATTAGAGACTATATATAACTGAGCATTAATACCTATTAAGAATTGAAAAATTTATTTCTTGAAAAGAATGTTGGGTTTAAAAAGAGGAAAAAGAAATGGCTTAATACATCTTCAATCCATTCAAGTTGTCCAAAAACTGCAATTGACTCCCTTAACTTCAAAACATTACAACTAACCCCTTAATTATACTTGTCGCAACGTAACAAATAAACCCCTAGTTTTAAAATTGATGTATCAAAACGTACAATTTTTAGGTAGTACATACTATAGGTGCAAGATTTAGATAGATGGAGTCGGAAATTTTGTAGATGATATTATTGATCGTTCCCACATTTTAATACGAACAATTTTGAATTAGGGGTTACTGAAAGCAATTGGACAAGATCAAGGGGTCATTTGTAACTGTTGACAAGAATAAAGAGTTATTTGTAATAGTTGAACAAGAATAGGGGGTTATTTGTTGCGTTTAAACAAGTATAGGGAGTCATTTGTAATGTTTTGAAGTTGAGGGGGTCAATTGCAGTTTTTGGACAACTTGAATGGGCTGAAGATGTATTAAGCCAAAAAAAATCAATCGTTGATTGGCGCAGTAGTAGTATGAGGATGCGTTTAGTAGGAAGTTTTGCAGATTGATCCCACGCAACGACAACTGAGAGAAGTTTAAATACTATTATACATAAACCCGTTCTAAATTTAGATTAGTCGCCTCAGAGTGAATTCAGATACCGAATATGAGAAGCAAAAATAAAAATTAAGTCAATAAAGCGGGACTAAATCAATAGTTTTCTCCTGATATATAAAAATCATTTGAATTTAGAAATATTGTATTCATAAAAATCTCTAGTAACCACAAAAGCGTGAGATTACATTCAAAGTTACAATGGTAAAAAGCACGTGCGCCCATCATGATGAGCACGTGATAATTGCCACGGAAATTAACACAATTTGAAGCCTACCTAACTAACAACATTCTATTATTCAGTGCCTAATGGGATTTTGGAGGGTCGATTAATAAAAATATGTCGAGCGTTGGATTGCTAGTTTGATGTTAGATAAAAGATCAACGGCCCTGATTGGTTGGATGCAAATTAAGTGCGATTACACATCAAAAAGCTGAATCCTATAATTCAGTAACAAAAGAGGTAACTTCTGATCCATTCAGCTGGAGAAGAAGCCAAGAAGGTTCACTACTATTAGTTAGTTGACTCCAGCCCAATTCTATAAGTGCGTTCTGTTGGTTTAATTACTTAACCTTTTCTATTTTTCATAAATCATTTTCATAAACACTATCATCAGTAGTTTCTGTGCATCATATAAAAGTATTAAAAATTAAAATAAGAGATATAGCAAGGCTTGAATCACCAACTTATGTTTTTAGTTCAGTCAGTTTTTTAATGGATGGTGAGAATTTTTACGGCTAAAAGGTTTTTTAAGTCATGGTTAACTCAGATTTTAATGAATTAAAAACACATAGTAGGATATGCATGTGTTGTGCATGCTTCAAGTGCAAGGTAAATTCGTATGAAGAAGTGTGTCATAGATTAATACAAAAAAAATCAGCTTAAGAGGTTAAGTTCATTCGATTTTTGACAATAATAATAATAATAATAGAACTGAACATAATCCAAAATAATTAACATATAATAAATAATGAGAATGGTTATTGGCTCTAGATTTTATTTTATATCTTTTGTTTTCTTTCACTCTAGTTCACCAAAATATCATATAAACAATGCTCCCAATGATTGAAAGAATTATATTAAATTAAACACACTAAAAATTATGAATTAGGTGTTACATTCTAACCAATCATCAGAATTTAAAATTCAGTCTGTTATAATTAATAAAAGAAAATATGTGTGCAACAAGAAAGAAGTAATTTAGAAAAAAAGTTAAGAATTAAAATGGAAAATATTGCTTTCATTTTCTAAGATAGGGCCCTATATTGGGAAGGAACCTATCCACATATACACTTATCACTAGTAGACTATTAGTTAGAAACTTAATTTGCTCCTAAAAACTTTGAATAAAATTCACCTTTTTCTAGTGCGTTTTTATACATAGGTATACAACAATTAGTGAGTTGTTTTCATAATAATTCTCCTAAGTATCACATTTACAAAATTACTTTTGTCTGATTTTAATCAAACGTATACGTTAAATTTGGGTAAATAATAACAAGGATTCCTAAATTTTACATTTATTTGCATTTTGGTCCTAATATGGTTAACGTTGTTCTTTGTCACTTCAATTCAATAAAATTGTGTAATTTATCAGTCGAATAAATTAAACAAATTAACTTCAACAAATTCACTTAGTTAAGCAAATTTTGATTTAAAAAATAGAGTCTTATACTTTATTAATATAATGCCTCTTTTTACTATTCGGTTAGTAAAAAAGACTGAACAACTTCAAAATACAAAAGTGAGAAATAAAGTTGTTTAGAACCCAATTTCTCACATCGGTTTCTATTTTCCAAATTATTATTTTCGAAGTTTTATTTCTCTAAAGCTCTTTCTACCATGTAGGAACACTTGTTGCTGAAGTACTTGCTCGGTGGGAAATGAGTTACAATCTTATTTAACCGTAAACTTTATAGACTATATATTCAATTTTACATTAAGTTAAGGATCAATATAGATTGGCGATGAATCGATTGAACTAAAAGGTTAAATTGAAAGTTAAGGTTAAACTATATTATTATATTAATTTCTGACACACCTCTTTACAGAAAGTCGAGGTCATTTTGCTTGAAGCATGACCTACACAGACACATTCCACCATATGTTTTTAATTTATCAATAAGTGAAGTTGTCAAGACTCAAACTCAAATAATATTGTTGCAAAACTTCCGGTACCATGTTAAAAAAACCGATGTTAAAAAAACCGATTGAACTAAAAGTAAAAAATATCAATAACTAAGCCCCAATGACTTGCATGTAAATAAATTGGAAAGTAGAGAAAGGTGGTTAAATTGGAGGGGTAAAAGAGAGAAAGAGGCTTGTAGAACTGAAATATGAGTTGGAAGCCTTAAAACCACTTGGTGGGTGACACATCAGAAAGAGGGTCTGTGGGACCCATTGAATTTTGTACACGTATGATGAATTGTGCCAACAAGTACAATAGAGAGGTTACCATGTAGAAAAAATAACCCAAATATAAATGGATACTATTATAGGGAATTAGGGCTAAAAAGTTGTTTATATCATTTCAAGTAGGACCAACTGGCAAGCAAATTTTAATTATTAATATTTAATAATATATTTAAAATTCACTTGCAACTTGACTTGCTCATCCTCCCACACCCACTATATAAATAGCTTCATCTTCCTTCCACAAACACACAACATTTGCATTACAATCTCTTCTTCTACTAATACTTGTTAAGAAAGACAGGCTTTTTCAAGTCATAATATAGAAGAAAATGACTTTCCATTTTACATGGGAACTAGCTTGTGGTGTTTTAGGTACAAACCCAATTATTATATTAATCATTTACTTGATTAATTACACTTTTCTTCTTCTCCCTCTATGCATTACTATGCCTAATCTCTTGATGTTTATTATGTTGTGTAGCAAATGTTATCTCGGCCATGGTGTGCCTTTCTCCACTCCCGACCTTTTACCAAATTTGCAAGAAGAAGACGAGTGAAGGGTATCAGTCCATCCCTTATGTGATTGCACTATTTAGTGCTATGTTGTGGCTATTCTATGCTCTTTTCGATGAGAACTCGACTCTTCTTATCACTATCAATTCCTTCACTTTCTTTATGGAAATCGGTTACATTACCGTCTATCTTCTCTATGCCACTAAGAAGGATAGGGTACGATCTCGAGCCCACTAAAGCTACTATTTCACTTTTTATTGCCTTTTTTCTTTTATATAGTGGCTCAAAATAAACTTTTTTCCAGATTTACACTGCCAAACTTGTGTTCTTCTTCAACATTTTCGCATTCGGGATGATCTGTATTTTCACTCTTACATTGACAAGTGGCCGCAAGAGGGTTGATGTTCTCGGTTGGATTTGCATGATTTTCGCTCTTTCGGTCTTTGTTGCTCCTCTTGGCATCATCGTAATATACATACTTCTCATACTTCAAATTGATTAATATTACTAAATAATTATCTTTAAATGCTAATTTGTTATATCTTAAATTTTACAGAGAAAAGTGATCAAAACAAAAAGCGTGGAATTCATGCCTATCTCTCTATCATTCTTCCTCACCTTGAGTGCAGTTATGTGGTTCTTATTTGGGTTCCTCAAGAAAGATATTTATGTTTATGTAAGTAAATATTAATCATTACCTACCGTAACTGTTTTTCTACTTTTCTTTTGACTCTTTTTTTTTCTTTTAATAATATTTCTTTTCCTTCTAATAATTAATTTTCTTTTTGTTTTTTGTGTGGAATTTGAACAGATTCCCAATGTACTTGGGTTTGCCTTTGGAATTGGGCAGATGATACTCTATATGGTCTATAGAACTCCCAAGTCCATGAAATTTGTAGAAGAACCAAAACTTCAAGAATTACCAGAGCATCTTATAGATGTTGCAAAGCTGAGTGTAACTATCTGCTCCGAGCTTAACACGGTCGTTCTTTCGAAGGCTAATGATACCGAAAATGGTGATTTCGGAATTCAACAAGTGAAAGGAGAACCAAAGAAAATGGAGGACTCCAACAATGTTTAACTACATGCACCAACTTTTTATTAACTTTTCCTGTCATTATGCATGTAAAACTGTACAAGTTGTATCCCTTTTTCTGTACCTGTAATCGCATGCCGCTGCGTTTTAATTAATCTTTTTTTCTTATAACCAATGTGTCTATGTTCAATTAGTTGTTTCTTCAAGAGAATAAACATTAATTTTATGCCTAATTCTCTTTAATATACCTTTATTAATTAATGGTTTCTATCACTTTTACTAACTATATCATAATCTCATATAAAGCAAGTATTGAAGATATGTTAAGTTTTGACGTTTTGTATACAATGTTTAAAACACTACCATCTTTAATATTATTATAATTTTTGAAAATCCTAAATGTTCACTCAATTGATAATCATATTTTGTCATGTTATTCTTTAACACAAGAAAGAGAAATTAGCTTAAAGAACACTACATGGTCTGGAAAAAGTAAGCCAAAAATATATTTGCATGGTTAGTTATTCATTATGCAAAATTACCTTTTTGTGTATGAGTATGGTTGCTTTCTTAAAAGTATAAACTTAATGTTAACCTATGAATAGTATTTGTTATATATTTCTCAATCTCTTTTACGTTAAAGCTGGACAAATTTGAATCATGTATAACATAAGTCCACTTAATTAATATTTAAATTTTAACAACCATTGGGTTTGCTCGTTTTGAATAGTTGGTCTTTTAGTTTCAGAGCCTCTATTTATGGTAACAGATCATATAATAACCGACTCAGAAAATTAAACTAATAAATAAAATTCAGTAATACCTCTTATTTCATAGCACACAAATTTTAACCTACAAAGATTTTTATGTTAATGAAACATTTGTGATGTTATAAGATAAAATTATATTCGATGGATTATCTCCTATTAAAGTTTAGTTGGTGTTATGACTCAAATCAAGATTTTAAAGTAGGAGTTAAATATCTTTTTTTTTTTTTTTTTACAATTAGGAGTTAGATATTTCTAATCATTCACAACTCAATGCAAAAAACGTCTGGGTTAATTATTAGCGTGTATGTTTCTTAATATTTTTTTGGCATCCACTTAGAAAACAAATAAGTTTTAGAATACATCCACCAAACCTACAATTTAATGAAAATGATATTTGAAAACATTGTGGTCTCCATTTAAGTATTTGCGTTTCATTCATTTTACATAATTACTGATACATATAACTTTGTTCTTTAAAAAAGTGCAGGGTTCCTCAATTCATCTAAATTGTCCGTCCATCTAAACTAATGGATGAGATTTATTTCCAAATTTGAAAACCAAAGTCTGGTATTGAATACCGGTCTCGAATGGAGTTACCATTTTGGTTTGCACTATAATGTTCAATGAAATTTTCCGGTATGAATATATAAGTTCGTATGTAATAGTAATACCAGTTTATAGATGTTTCATGTAATTGGAATCTTTTGAGAATGCCATGTGATGTAAATTTAAAAAAATGTAGAGAAACATACTGACGTGTATTAAGAAATTTGGAACTCCAGTATTTAACAAATTTCTTATTACTCTAATACTATTGCAAATGTAGAAATGCAAATGTAGCAATTAATAATGAGTTGAGAAATACCAAATATGTCAAGAAATACTTGACCAAAAAAAATGTGAACAAAATGCAAGAAGAAAAATAAAAAGAATATGAAAGATTCATATATGGGAGAAACTGAAATATGAGAATGAACAGGGAAAGGGATATGCATGTGACTGTGATTTTGTGTCTAATCAATCACAATGATAATGATAATGCGAAGTTATCAGGATGACGTAATTAGTGATATACCTTTTCAATAAAATGATTATTGAATGCTGCAAAAGTAAAGATGATATATGTGACGTCATAAACTGAGAGAGATAAGAGGAAGATCAAAAACTAGTGGCTTCTTTATTTTTGCCTTTCTTATATGATTGATTGAATGTTAAAAAAAGAGAGAAAGATAACTCATAAATAAGAAACACACACATATACAATTATTAATGTTTTCGTGTTCCGTGATAATATGAATGTCAAAGCTTTAATTTATAAAAATTACAATGATATGCTCTGCTCACTTTTATGATCGTCGTCCAAGTGGCCATGTTTTAGGACTCATATTGAAACCAAATCTTCATCAATTTAAAGATAGAATACTAAAGAAAATTAAAGCATTTAAAAGCAGAGGATGAGTTCATCAATTGTCGTATTGACCCACAAATCATCGCATGCAGCAGGGACGTATCTTTGTTTTTTCATCATTTTGCTGGACTATATTACATTTTTTCAGCTCTAACTTTTGCTTTAATTTCAGTATGGTCCTTTAACTTCAAAATCGAGAGTTATTTAGGCTTCGCTTATAGCTGGACTGAACTGAATCAGCTGAATTTAGTTGAATACTCAAACTTTTTTTGTTAAATTTGATTTAATTGAACTTGATTTAAATGAACTAAATTTTGCTGTAATTAAGCTTATATATGACTAGAAAACTAAAACATGAAGTTTATAGGACTAAACATTTTTGGGTGCCCTCAACAACGATTTTGCAATATCCAACTAATAAACTTTGATACCATCAAAAGATACATTGAAGTAAGAGAATTTTCTCAACGGTTTCATTATCATTGTTGTTAGACAAATGTAGTATTTTATTTTTAGGAAAAAATGTGGAATTTTTAATCGTTCTTGAACCATACACTTTGATCTCATTTTAATATTAATCAAAATAATCACTCCACATAGAGGTATTTATTCATTTCAATGAGCCTGTATTGTGCACTTCCAACCTAATGAGTATCTGTATGGGTGAGTGGGTGTATCAAAGACTAATATAAAAGATAACATTAATAGTTAACTATCATCTTAATTTTTTTGTTCAATCCGTTAATTAACATCAATAATTTTGATCTAGCCAACCGTGCATAATGAGAATCTACTGTAATGCTAAAACATGTGCAACATTTAATCAATTAACTAGGGTTCGTATTTTGCATCATTTGGACATATATGTTTTTTATATCAATAAATTGATAATAGTATTTCATTTTGAAATTAAATTATCAATCATAATATAAACCTAAAGTTTATGAACTATAAGTGGAGTTTAACGAATTGTGCGGGTCCAGCTTTCTTTTGCACATACATTAATATACTGTGGATGTATTTTTCTTTCTTTTTTTTTCCAGAAAAGCAAGTCGATTTTTTCATAAACATGGCCCTGATACATGGCTAATATCGTCCCATCTCTGATAAAATGACAAATTTGGATAAATATTCTTCTCTCTTTATTGTTTTCTTTTTTTTCTCCCTTTTATAGAGTCATGTTTGGAGGGCCAAGGTGGCAGGTTGAGGGATTTGAGGCGTAAATAGACTAGAGTGTGCATGATCATTGAACCTAATCAATTGTTATTTTTCCACTATATATAGTTCCTTCCATCTTTTTTCTGATCATCAATATCTTCTTCAATTACCACACTTCTGATTTATTATTTTGTAAATATAAATATTAACCTCAAGAAATTATGAATTATTAACCGGAGTTGTTGAAGTTTGAGAAATAATTAATTTGAAATTTTACTATTTCTTTCAAATTCACAGTTGCTTATAATATCGAAGACTTAAAGTTTGCAGAGATTAATATAATGTTTTTAGCCTAGGTTTTAGTTCAATCGGCTAAATAATATAGTATCAATACTCTGCAGTCGAAAGGTCATGAATTCAATTCATGTCAATCTCAATATCGTTGAATTAAAAGTACATAGTGGGTTAAACGTGTGTTGCGCACGCTTCAAGTTAGGAGTGTGTCAGAAATTAATATAAATATGTTATTAGGTGTATTGATTAGCTTGAACTATTAGTTCAATTGGTTTCTTAACATGGTATTGGAGCATCTTAGATCAAAAGGTCTTGAGTTCGATTCATGGCAATCCCATTATGTGTTGAATTAAAAACGAATGGTAGGTGGCTTGTGTTTTGCACCAAGTAGGGATGGCAACGGGTAGGGTACCCGCGGGTAGTACCCTTCCCATACCCGTACCCATTAATTTTGGCATTTTCCGTACCCGTCCCATACCCTAACGGGTACACTTTTCCAATCTCATACCCTTACCCGTGTAAATAGCGGGTACTCACGGGTATCCATATCCGTTCGTGCATAATATAGCTAACCATTTTTTTTTTTTAAAACATCTAATCCATACATAAATTTAAAAATAATACCAAATAATTTAATAATGGATTTATTTGCAATAGGCTGAACCAAATAATGGGCCATTATTATAAACCTAAACAAATTTTATTGAGTTATATATATTAATATATTATGTATATTTTTTAATGAGACGGGACAGGTACGGGTAACCATTACCTATTACCCTCAAATATATCACGGGTACCGGGTACCCTAGGGGGTAATCCCATACCCGTCCCGTACCCATCACGGGTAGTGTTTTAAATCTCATCCCCGTCCCATACCCTTTTAGTCCGGGTATGGGTAAACCCATTAAGAACGGGTAGTGCCGGGTACCCACGGGTTGGGTACCTATTGCCATCCCTAGCACCAAGCGCAAGAGTCATTCACGTGGAAAATTTTTAAAGATTAATATACAAGTTGTCGTACTTAACCGTAATTATCAGCTCGTAAATAATAAAGTGGAATGAGAGTATATTTTTTTTTGAAAGGGAATGAGAGTATATTTTTTGTATGGTTCATTATTATTATTATTTGTTGTTTTAATTCCTTTAGAAGTTTATTAATCATTAAGATATTGTTTAGTGATTTTAAAAATATGTGTTTAATTTATACCTCTCAAATTCAAACATGAAAGATAAAAGGTAACTTGAAAATAGAACTTTGTAGACAAATTCGTTTCCAATTTTTTGGAGGTTCTAACAAAATTGTTCTAGTAAAATTTTAAATTTAAATTTAACAATAATAAAAGAGATGTATATATTATTAGTTAGAATTCATAATTAAATATAAGACCCTATATTATAATAAGCAAAAACAGATATAAAAGATTTAATATAATTATTATTATTAGTATATATTAAAATATTTGAGGCCTAAAACAAGTGAAGCCCTAGGCATGTGGTTAAGCAAACTCCCATAGAATTGCAAGTACTACTTGTTAATGAAATTTCAAAATTTGATAAAAATAAGTATGTACATGAGAATATTAAACTCAAAGGATTTGAACATGCTGGTAATAATAAAAATTATTATTACGTCTTTGATTATACGTGAGTTTAATCAAAATGGTTCGCTGGCACTTGAAAGCTTTGATTATACATTGTACTATGCTGTGGAAAGAGTTTTGTTTCCTCTAAACCTCATGAAAAGTAGTATCCAATAAATGTATATGCAACGAGTATTCCAATATATTGATGCTAATTATATATACGATTAAACCTCGATGAAGTAATATTCGATAAAGTAATAACCTCGATGAAGTAATATTCGATAAAGTAATAACCTCGCTTAAGTAATAAATTTCGTCGGTTCCAACTTGGGCTAATGTCGTAAAGTAATATTCTCGCTAAAAGCATAAGATAATAAAATATTTGAAAGTCCTGAAGGATCCAAGTAATATGTAAAGTAATAATTCCATAATTATACGTATATATAATATGTATGAGTTACAAAATTCAATTTTTTTAAAATATGAATATATAATATCTTGTTTCTTCTTTCCACTAAAGCTAAAATTAACATCATCATTGACTTTACGTAAAACATAAATAACTTTTGGTATGTTTTGCTCGTGTTGTAACAAGTAATTGTTCAAAGTGTTGATTGCTTGAACTGTTTTCTTTGATGACAAGCTTGAGATGACATTGCTATCGTCTGGTTAAAGATTAGTCTTTCACCAATGTTCATTACCGACTCGAAAATTTGTTCATCCGTAGGTGATTCTATTGATATTGTCCGGTTTAGGACTAATCTCTTCATCAGTGTTCATTATCGATAAAGTAATAAATTCGATAAAGTAATATTTTTCTCCGGTCCAAAGAGTATTACTTTAAAAAGGTTTAACTGTATATATGATGTTGTTTCAAAATTATATAGATCCAAAATTATTTGTTGTCCGAACAGAGAAAAGAACTGTGAAATCTTTTATAGACAAAATTCGTCATCTGCTGTTGCAATGCATAGTTTTTGTTTTTATGTACATTAGTTGTTATAGAAGGAAATTTTTGCATAATGAGATAGTGACCAATTAATCATGGCCCTTTAGTAATTAATTAAATAATAATTCTACTTCTAAAGCAATTTGTGAAAATCAGTTGTGCTCACATGGTCAATGATTGACCAAATACAATTTGATCAATCACCGTTAGATCAAAATCTAAAGGTTGAGATTAATTTGGTGGTTTCATTAGTATCTAATCTCCACCCTTAGATTTTGATCTAATGGTGATTGACCAAATTGTATTTGGTCAATCATTGACCATATGAGCACCACTCTTGTGAAAATAATCTTTAAACTAAAACAATCTTACACGTGTACTATTCAGGCCAAGTTTCATGCCCAAACAAAACTGTATTTTAAAAGATGTAGTTATCACAAATGGAGGAGATTCAGTTAACTGATATTTAGGAAGAAAAAGAAGTTTCCATGGAATATACTATACAATACAACAAATGTCAATTAACAGTAGTAATCCAGAAACCAAGATTCTACTTTCTCTCTCTCTCTCTATCCATCAAAATCTTTTTTTTTTTTTGTTTTTTTTTTTTTAAGGTAAGTAGTGGAATTTAGTACTACTGTTTCATCCTCTTTGGAAAATGAAAATATTCCTTCAATTTTTAGGAACATTTACAAGCATTTTATATATGTCTCCAATTATGCTACAGTAGGGGATAGCAGGGACTACCAAGTTTTTGATAAAGATGTCAGAGTAAAGAGTAAAAGGTTCCAAGTGGAATATATTATCGACTTCATCGATTAAGAATTCAGGGAGAAAAAAAAAAGAATGAGACAACTACAAAGGTTAGGGTTTTTTTTTTAACAATACAAAGGTTAGTGTTGGATTATGTTATTGTACAATTTCTTCCAAATCAGTCTAGATATAGATATAGAATCAACTTAATTTATTTATTTTTGTTATATAACTGGTTTTCAAAATTAGATGCCGACTAATCTAGTTTCAGGAAAACAGTTTGGTGAATTATAGTATCAAACGCTTTTTCAATGACGGTAGTGGAACTCGAAACGTGGTCATTTCTCTAACTTAACTCATCTTCTACCGTTGAGCTACCAATTATTCATATAAATCAACTTAACTTACGTCAATTTTAATGATAAGATAAAACTAATAACATTCTCTTTAATGTTTCTTTCGTATTTTTGTATTGCCTTTATTCTCTAGTTTTTCTTTTTTATTCAATCAAATACAAATAGAAATTATAGAAATGTTCATAGAGGATACAATTGTAATTAGGTCATCCTTTTTTTACTTAACACGTTTCATTTCAGTTTAGCTTTGTCCTTTTAAGCATCAAATTCAACAAAATTATTTTTTTCTTTAAAACATTCGTCAAAATTTATTAAACATGCATTCAACCAATAATTTAATTTAATTTAAACTATTATTACTTTATTGGTATCAAAGGATCCACACGAACCCTAAATTGCTGATTTATTTTTCTGACGCCAATGGCTACTTCCAACTCGTCGTTGACCATCCGTAGGTTTAGATTTCGATTTCTATTTTCTTTTATGAAAATAGTTAATGGTTAACAGAACCAAAATTTATTTATAATATATAGGTAATTACAGATAATATCCTTATAAATTTAACCTAAATATAATATATAGCGCTTACAAAACTAGACAATTTCAAACTTTATGGGCAAACATACCCTTCATTCTCTAAAAAGTCATTCCATAGGGCACTTTGCATAACGTTACTCCAAAAGTTCATCATTTTTGTTCCTCTTCATCTCCTTCCTTTTCCGATCAAGGCACAAAGCACATCGTTTCCGATTCATCGCATCCATCTCCTGAAGTTCATCCGCTTCTTCCTCTTCATCTCCTTCCATTTCCGATCAACGCACGGACCACGTTGTTTTCGATTCATCCACTTCATCTCCAAAAGTTCAAAAAGTTAAGTCATGGCGTCTTTAATGGTGAGAGTTCTACCATTGTTCCCTCAATTCTTATTTATCCTCATCTCGATCTGAAATCCTCTAGGGGTTTCTCTTCCCCATTCAACTCCTACTATTTTCCTCTCACTCTTCTTCTTTTGCGTTTCATTTCTACACCGTAATATATTTCGATTCCACGGAGTATTCTAGTCTAGTGCCGCCGTATTATATTTCTACCCTTTATAATATATTTAATCGAGACCCTTTCAAGAAACAACGAAGTTGAATCTAGTTGACACGATTTATATGTCTTATCTTTTCTTTTTTTTTTATCCAATTAATGAACAATTTGTGATTTTCGAGGTTTATTTTGTAAAATAATTTCCAGATTAATTACTCTCATATGGAAACCCACAATGTAATCTGCTTAAACTTTGAATCAACATGACTTCAGAACAGCACAACAACATGAAAGTTCTATAAATCATGTCGTGTTGTTGTGCCACACACTGCACAACAAACCAAAAAGTAGATCTGTTAAAGTATCTAATTTTGGAAACATTCTGCAAACTAGTGTAGAGTTACAAACGGAAAAATTTATGCTATAAGATATGTTATTAATTTTTGGTTTCATAGATATGTTATTAATTGAATTCCTAAATCTTTGAGGAGGACACGCATTTCAAAAACATTATTAACACTGACCACTTGAAAGAAAAGTATAAAGCAAAAAGAAATTCTCAATAATAATAATTAACAACAATAACAATAATAATAATAAACAATTGAAGGTCTACCCTTTAATTACTATCCAGAACAGATATTAGCTACTACATTTTTAGGCAAAAGAAATTCCATGACGTTCTCATCATGCAAAGGGCAATGCCATGACGTTCCTACACCACAACACCAACTTTTAGATGCTATTAATCTTGCAATTATTTAATACCCTTTTTAGGGGACTTATAGATATTTATCCATATAATTAGTTCTGGATGAATTATTACCCATTAATCCTTTAATTCTACAAAATGTATCATTCTGACCATGCACTTGACATTTAACTAACATAATAATGCATTTACCCGTCGATAAAGTCAAACTAAACAATGGATACAATATAATAAAAACGTTCAAGAATTACTTGCTTAGATCCATATTTTACATATGTAACTAATGTTTGTTGTTTTCCAAATCCTTATATTGGAGCACTATTAAAGAAACTACTTTGTCTTTCCTATCAAATAAAAATGATCAAAAACCAAAAATTCCAACAATAATTTTCTTTTTTTGTAGAATATCATTTCTATTAGATTTGGAATGGGGGAGTGCATGTTATTAAACTGGTAATCTTGCTCAACGGTGCAAGAAGCCATTATATTAGTAAAGTATAAAGGTCATGAACTATAATATTCGATTTTAAAGTTCAAAGGGTCATAACGAAAGAAAAACAAAGTTCAATTACCATAAGTGTAATTTACCTAATAAGTTAGATATAGAAAAGAAAAGGCATTACAAATGATATAAAACCCATAGTGCCACAGAAAAAGAGAAACCCATTTAGGAGGGATGAGATCAAACTCAAGTTGGCACATTTGATATAGCTACTTCTGTTATATAGATATCTCTCTTTTCTTTAGCCTACGGATGACTATATCAAATTAATAGCATAGTATGGTTTTTGTCATTTTATTATAATTAATTTCATAAAAGAAGCCTAATCCATATTCTATAAATAAACTAATACTATGTCCTCTTTTTAAGCTCAAATATCTGTGATTCTCTTGTGGGGTTTCATCAAACTTAATTAATTCTTCTTTTCAGTAATGCTAACTTCTGCTTAGGATAAGTCGAAACCGTTTTTCTAATTTTTATAATACAAAAGAATTAATACTAGAAAGTGGTTTAAGATTTTTCTAGTTTTGTAACCCAAACCCACTTGAGATCCTTTTACCATTTACAAGTAAAATGGTGTAGCATTGCCTACTTTTGTACTCTATCAATTTTATCCCAATTTATAACAGTAGCTGCCCAAATCTCACTAGTGGAGAATATATAGATTCTCGTTCTAGTTAGTGATCAAGTCACTGAAAATCATCCATTTTTATCTTCGTTTCGGATCCGGTTGTTTGAGGGTGGTGTTTTGGTGGAAGAGCAGACGATAGAAAAAAATGAACTAAATCTCATATTAAAAATGAATGAATACAATTATTAATAAAGGCATTGCGTTTATGAAACTATTTAAAAATCTGGAATGGCAACTTAACATCGCTCGTCTAAGTAGCAAAAATGGATGTCTCCTTTACGCTCTTTTGTTTGGTGCATGACGTATAAACAAAAAACTAATTAACTTCATCCAAAATGTAACTTGAAAGTCGAGAAAATCTCTCACATAAAATATAAAGAGATTTACGGCTTTGTTTTTTATGGTTTATGTTCAGAAAAATTCAGTTCAGTACATTAAATTTAGTTTAGCAAAATTCAATAAGTATTCAACCGATTCAGCAAATATAGTTCATGACTCAATTTTTTTATTTTTATTTTTTTGTATAAGGGCCCTTTTTGGGAGAATTGAACAAAATTGAATTAAACTCATTTGAATTGGGTAAATTGATTTAATGGTGTTAAATTTGACTTACTGAACTCAATTTCATTAAAAATAATTTAAAAAGCACAACCTAAATCTCTGTCAAAATGGTTGAATCGGTAAAAGAAAAAAAGGTTTTCAAATACGAGAATGTAATTCTGGTTGGTGATTCAACGATCTTAATTTGTTACAAACAGACAAATGAAAGTGTGAATGGATATAACAACTCTCTAGGTCTCTATCCATTCTTTTGAACATATAATTAATTAAATTAATTATTTGAAGAGTCAAGATTAGGAAAATCAAAATTGGATTTTTGAGATCAGAAAATGCCAATGATTTTTGGTAATAATCGAATTAAAAGAGTATAAATTATTAGAGAAATGGGTTGGTATCTTTAAGGGTGGATTCCACTCTCAAAGCACTGTGTATATTAATTTGGGAATTGCTTCCCACCTGTATGGAATTTGTGGGGTTTCACTTCTAAATAGGACAATTTTAAATAGTTTTCAACTAATCTGAATGTAAAATTAATTGTAATTTTTGTTAGGTGATTTATTACTCTAATGATTTTCATTTGATTGTCGATCAGATTCAGGTAATTATTGTTGTATTAATTATTTTGAGATGATTACATATACAAATCCAGTTTATGATTGTGATCATGCCACTAATTTAGACACTGGGAAAGCAATATAAATGATGATAATATAATGGAAATGCTTTATTAGCCCCTAAATATGGTGATTTGTGTCCCATATTTGACTTTTAGATAAGATAAGATGGGGTTTGGTTGCCCAACAAATTGCTAATTAGCTAACTTCTTACGAAATTTCAAAATAATAAGTTAATGCAATTAATTTCTGCTAGTTAATTATTTATCGACTAATCAATTAATTATGTATGCAAAAAGAATATGCATTTTCTAATATTCAATATGCATGCACCACTTAATTAAAGGTACTATCCATACAATTATGAATAAAATTTTCTATAATAATTTTATTTTCCAAAAAAAAATAAAAATTTCTGGAGATGAACACTTCTTAGAGATAAGATGGGGCATGGCTGTCTTAAGAAGCTGCCAAGTTATTGTTAAATTTGCTTCTAAAAAGGTTCAAAATAATTGTTTCCGAATCTTTAAAAAATAAATAAATAAATTTGCACAGATTAAATGGGATGATAAATTAGGGTTTTGTGGTTATGAAATGAAGAGATGGTGTATTATTTTTGATTCTTTATGACATATAAAGTTCTGTTTTACTTTAGATAATGTAATTATAAAAAGGGCACTGCTCAAGTCAGTGTCAAGTTATAATAAATCATGTATGTATAGTTTTCAAATTAATGCTTTAAAGGTGTTTATGTTTTTTAAAGAATTAAGCTCAAATGTACACATATACCAATTATTTTGACCGTTTCTGTTCTAATACTATACTTTATTACTTATTTATTAATTTGATAGATATCATGTACAAATGCATCTGAAACTTTTGAACCCATTAACTTACGCATGACTTGACTTGTTAATTTAGAGCTATTGATTACATATAATATTATAACAAAATTATTGGCAATGAGGCTTAGCTGCTTTAATAACTTTTTACAAAAATATATATCTATTTTGTTAGAAAAAATAATTTCAATTTCAGTTTCTCCTTTAAAAAGAAAAAAGAAATAATTTTAATTTTAACGTTATATAAATTTTAGAATAAAAGTTCTAATATTAATAAGTTTTTTTTTTTGGTTACCTATAATATTAATAAGTTTGATTAACTTCCATTTCATAAAAAAGAAAGTTGGATTAAGTTTAGACAACAATCAATTCTATCATCACTGTTTTTTGACGAGAATTCTATCATCACTGTTAAATTTTGTTATCTCATAATATATAAAATGTGTACACCTAACTATTATTTATTGGTTTAAAAAACACTGGTATCATACGGGTGGAGTATTCATGATGTCATATAAATATTAACGATTGCCCTTAGTTTTAACTTTCGACTTTAATTTTTAATTTGTTATTTTACATTCTCTATTACACATTTAAAGGCATGTATTTACTGTATATATAAAAATAAATAAAATATTAGCTCATATTTTTCACATGTTGTAATAAAATCTAAATATATCGTTTAGTTTAAAGGGAGTACAATTCCAAATCTATTGTGAAACTGTACTCTTTATTTCGTAAGCCAATTGATATGCATATTATACAAGACTCCGGAAATACAATATTGTTATTACCAATAATCTTCCAAATTGATTGATTATTAATTATACCACTTGAAACTTTATTAATCAAAATTACTTTTTCGCTGATACTTATAGTTATTTGGTTTTAGATTATTAAGTTTTTTGAAGCAAGATTATTAAGTTAATTTACCTAAAAGTGAGTCTATTTATTTGTAAAGTCAAGATAAACTATTAAACTTAATTAAAGTCTGTAATGATACTTAATGGGTAACTCAATTTATTTATTTCAGCTTATAGTTATTTGTGTAAACCAATACTTTTGATTACTAGTACAAGCAACAATAACAGTTGGAGTCCTGGTCGGAAACTAGTATATTTCTAGCATGCAGAAAAACAGTTTACCTACATTCTTTTTACCTGTAAACCAAATTAGTAAGGCCTTGTTTGGGAACGAGCTGTTAGCTGTTAGAATTAGCTGTTAGTTGTTTACCTTTTTGCATTAGCTGTTTTGACTAACTGTTTGTAAACATGTTTGGTAAAATTTAGCTGTTTGTAAATTAGTTGTTTGGGTAGAATGACAATTAAGGACATTGATATTATTGTATAATATATGTAGTTAAAAACTTAACAGATATTATAAAATCTTTAATAATATAGAAAAAGAAAAGAAAAAATAGGAAATAAATAACCAATTCATATTAAATTACATAATTGTAGCTTACAAATCACATTTCAAATAATAATAAAGTTACATAATTATGTCATTAATCCATAAACAAAATATTAATACATGTTTTTTTTTAAAAAAAAGTCATAAATAGAGGTTGCTAAAAAATATTAAATCAAGTAACTTCAAGATACATGTAAAATTAAAAGGGTAAATGAGAGGAGAAAAGTTGTAAAATTAAAAGGGTAAATGAAGGTATTTTAGTCATTTACAAGAAGTAGTAAAAAAAGCTAATTCAAAAAGCTCCATTTAGGAGCTTTTTCAAAAAGAGTTTTTTGGGCTCAAAAAGCTCTTCCAAAAAGCTCTTTGCCAAACACCATAACAATTGCCCAAAAAGCTATTTTTAGCCCACAAAGCTTTTTGCCAAACACCCCTAAATATATTTTTTTTCAAGTTGGAAATTAATAAATAAATATAAAGTATTCAAAATTTAATTAATCAAATAAATTTGTGAGGCGCGTCGTTAATTAAGTAATTAGGTTTGGATCCCTTTAATAAATCAATGATTAGAAGATTTTTCTTTCCATTAACCTGTTTGCTAAGGCCAAAAAAGTACATAAAGAAAAAAAATACTAATAGAGAAGACGATTGTGTACGTAGAGGTACATTTTAGCAATCATGCGTCCATTATTCTCGCCATTTAAACTGGTTTTATTGATATATAAAGAGTAGAATATAATAACAATAGGCTTGATATAAATATAGCCTCTTAAATTTATCCTAAAACTGCAATTGTTCACCTAAATTTTAAAAGGTTATAAATAACTTGTATACTTGTCACACATAACAAATAAGCTCTTAATTTGAAAATTGATGTATTGAAACATAGAATTTTTAGGTGGTATATAATATAGGTGCAAGATTATGATAGATGAAGTCAAAATTTTTGTATATGATATTAACGATCATTTCCTCATTTTGATACGTTTGAATTGGGATGTTATTAAAAGTAATTGGACAAGATCAATGGGTTATTCGTAACGGTTAATAAGAATAAGAGGTTATTTGTTACATTTAAGCAAGTATAAGAAACTATTTATAACATCTGAAAGTCCAAAGAAACAGTTAAAGTTTTTAGACAAATTCATTCGGAGGCTACATATATATCAAGCCATCGTCACAATATAAAGTACCATCATTATCTAGAAATGGTAAATGGTACGGACAAAACCCAACATCTGCATTATTCATTTGCCTTTAAAGTTAAAACGCGGCTGCCGTGTCGTTTTCAAGTAGTGCAGATCTTTCATTGACTCCGTGTTTCTTTTGTTTTTGTCTCAATGATAATAGGGTCGAGCTTTTGTTCTTCATTTCAATACCATATTAATTAAGACAAATTCCAAACTAAAATTGATTTTAACATATTATCTCTCGTTGAGTTTTTTAAATGAATCTTTACTTTCTTATAAAATTTATCGTTTTAGAGAATATTGTTGGACGTTATTTGTTATGATTAAAAAAAACTAAACAGAACTAAAATAAAGTGCATATACTGAAGTAAAATTATTGAAACTTGTTAAACTGAACTAAAATTAAGTATTAACAAGGTCTTAAACTAACAATGTCTTAGACTTATAAATACATGGCTTGAGGAGACAAAATTTGATTGATCAACTAATCAACAGATAAAGATAATGTAGTGATTCTCTCATCCTTTCTATCACAAATTGCATCGCTCTATAGCTAAATTAAATGTGCGCTCTTAGTTCGTGAACATATGGTGATTGCTCATTTGATTTAGCCTTTAATAGATATGAATTATGTTATACAATTGTAATTTATGTGTAATTATGTTCTAAGGTTTGGTAGTTAGGGTTGTATACAAATATACATCTCTTAATCAATATGCAGATACATTGCCTCCCTTCTATATGGTACCAGAGTTGAAAACCTAATTTTTTATTGTCACCTCTTCTCCTTCCCTTCTCGACTCGACAATTTCAGACATTGTCGTTGCTTGTACTGATACGTCTCTCTCATCTCAATCCTCACCATATAAGCTTATTAACACTTTCTACTCCTCTCTTCAAATCGAGTAAACTTCCATGACCACATATATATCCTCAATCTACCTTTCAGCACCCACCCACCCACACCCCCAATACCAAACCTCTAGAGCTAAATCACACTCAAACTTGATTCCACTGACTCAATCGAATTAGTTGATAAATAAAGCGGTAAACGATATTGTTAAGTATTCCACATTTGCTAGCTACATGGGTGATTGAACATTTATAAGTGGTGACTACTAGTCTAAGATGGTATTATAGCCTACTAGTCTAATATTGTGAAGCCCATTGTTGGCGCCACCTGTAGATGTTCATTCCTGCAAACTTCACGCAATATAGATGTATATTCTTGGGCATGATGGGGTGCATTAAGTATTCCACATTGACTAGCATGAGAGGGTGATTGAACATTTATAAGTGGTGACAATCCTCTCCCTTCAATGTGCCTTATGGGGACGAGTTAGGCCAAATCTAAGAGATATCAACATGTCGGTAGATTGGTCCTGTAATCGACACTATGGATCAATACACGATAAATCGACAGAACTATATTTTTATACAAAAAAAATGTTAAAAATATACACGATTTTAACCGCACGACATGAATAGAGACTGCACAAGATATAAAAAAATTATTTGGACAAAAACGACATGAAATACGTAGAAAGACTCTTTTGTCCTGAGAGTAAGGGTAGTACATCCCTCATAGGAAACACGTATCGGTCTAATATAGACATGAATTATCGTTATGGGGGGACAAGATTGTGATTTTTGGCTGAAACCCAAACAGTCAACGCAGAACCAGTAAAAGTAATGAAAATGACTATATAGTAATTACTTTTCAAGTGAGAGATTGGTAAAAACTATAGAAGGTTACCCTCGTAGCATGTCGACAGTTCTCTTGTGAGCTAGTACATCAAGGACGGACCTGAACAAACGGAGCTTTGAGGTAAAGGAGACTTCTGGATCTCCTTTCAGTATCGTGATGTTGAGAACTTTGATATTAAAGATTCTGAGGAACTCGAAATAGTGACCCCTGACCATTGGGAAACTGCATGTCTCGAAGAAAATTAGGGATAACTGTGATATTTGGGATAATGGCGAGTCTAGTATAATGATCCAGGTGGGGTAAAATATGACAATTTTGGTTTCAGGGAGAAGGTTAGTAACTAAGAGAAACAAGAACTCGACTAAAGACTTATGGGGAGTTTAGAGAATGAGAAATCGTGCCTCAAATTTGGAGGGGAAGAGTTCTTTTATAGAATTCAACAAGACTCGTACGGTCTTTTACAAGGTTTATAAAAGGTCGTACAAGTCTTGTGTTAGGGTCGTACAAGTCTTGTCCTAGGACTTGGTATTTTCGAAGAGAGCTCTTTAACATGAGATCGAAGGTGTCAGTCGTATGTCCCTAACATGCAAGATGAATGAGTTATGAGTCCCAGAAATTTTCCCGTTATTTCTAAGTGTTGACGCTCCCTTTTGAACTCGCAATTCGAGGAGTCTGAAATGCTTTCATCATATGGTAGAAAAATCAGAGCTTACAATCTGCCCCTTGCTACATCAGAAGCATCTAGGATCGTCATATTGACTATGGGCATTAATCCTATTAGTTCCAATTTTCAATTTAACTAAGGGTAAATAATTTTAAAGTTCTTAAGTTTTTATATATTACGTTGTTTAGTCTTTCTATTTTAAATAACACATTATAATGAGAGATTTCAGTATACCTCTTGGAGCACGATGACGTGGTACTCCAAACTAATAAATTGTTGACATATGTTACATCAACCAATAAGATTTTGACGTGTAATTAATTAAAAATTTATTTTTTTACTTAATAATTTATATAAAATTCTAGACCCTAAAATAAAAACTCTAGACCCTAAATCATCAATTCTAGATACTAACATATGTGACGTGTCATCGAATTATTAGTCCGGAGTACCACGTCAACATATTTTAGGAGTATTTTAAATAACACATTATAAGGTTCTTATCTTTTGTCATAATTAACTCTTTGATCATCTCGTCTTTTAGTTTTAGATTTATAACTGTTTATTTCCATATGAACGGGAAGTCATGACATAACAAAATTATAGAATTTTTTTTATAGGAAATAGACTTTTGAAGGTTAAAATATGTTAAATTAAAAAATTTTAAAATAGACAAAGGAAACCATTTATGACAAAGAAATATAAATATTATAACATATTTTCAAAAATAAAAACATCAACCGAATATAAAAACTTCGGGAGTTCAAAATATTTATCTTTCAATTAACTATGAGCATGTTATTTCAGAAAAAGAAAAAAAAACCTATGAGCATGGCTCACGTCAAGGAATATCTATCTATGATAATAAACAAAACAAAAAAGCAAAAACTGAACCTTTTGAGCAGAAGTTTGTCAAGGAAATGGGGTTAATAACGGCCCCTAATTGAATGATTCACCCATTAATGCAAATTCAATTAGCAATAATTAGGGGACAATGATTAGATGAAAATAACTATCTTACAATATATGACTGAAAATTGTTTTTATTGGATCTAATTAATATCTCAATCAATCAGTCAAAAAATATATTCTACAATTCTTTATTCATAAAAGTTGAAAGACTACCACGAAAGATGAATTTCAATTGAAAATGTAATTATTTCCTCCAAAAAAAATTGAAAATGTAATTATCTTTCATAAAAAAATAAAAATATAATTATCTAATTGGGAAAGAAAATATCAAGGCACATTTGTGATCATATGGTATTGGGACACTAATGCAATATTTGATAAAATGATGTACATCATAGAAAAGAAAAAAAAAGAACATCAAATCATGTTGCTGATCATACTAGGTTTCATTTTGGTTCATGTAGCTAGCACCCTCTAACCTACCCAAATCAATAATATACTAATATGCTAATTAATATTTATTTTTTCATTTTCAGTAAAGTGTATATAAATTGAATTGTTAAATCATTTAGTGAAGTGGTGGGGTATTGGAGATGAAAGAGAAGGGTTATCCTCGGTTTATACCAATCCTCAATTCTTGCCTAATCCATATTTTATAAATATGTGAACATACTTTATACTTAAAATTTGGGATTTTCATAAATATATGAACAAATTTACGAGTATTAAGCACATGATTCGTACTAAATAAAATATGTTAATTTGCTCCAACCCAAATCTAATGTTAATTTCATAGAATATTGGCTGATTTATATTGGGATTGATCTCCTAATCTGAGATCAACGTCATCCAATATAGTAAATTAATTAGTGAAAATACCTATAATATATAAGCTGCCTGGTATATGAAATTCTTATTTTGGAAATTAGCTAAGATAGTGGGATGGTAATATAAATTAAACTTAACATCATTGAAAGTTGTCGATCCACTTTTTTTGACTAGGGTTTTGCCCTAATGACTTCTCCGACTGATATCCCCCACCAACAGCCACCGACCGCAACGGAACCACCGGATAAACCAGTCGGTGCTGGTGTCTTTGGGTCTGCGCCACCAAGGAAGTCTTGGAAGGATATTGCTGCTGAGGATCAACGACCTAAACCTAAAAGAGTCTTTCGAGACTTTTGTGCGGAAGGAAAAGTTACTGTTGAATACAAAAATGGAGATCCCTTGGCTCCAAAGGTTGTGATAGATCCAATTTTGAAAAAGGAACTCATTAAACCATGGCAAGATGCTTTAGTCATTAAGCTATTGGGAAAGAACCTTGGTTACGCTGCTTTACAGAAAAGGGCTTATGATTTGTGGAAGCCAATATGTGATTTTGACATGATGGATCTCGGACATGGTTTTCATTTAGTGAAGTTTGTCAATGACGAGGATCGAACTCATGTGATTAATGACGGACCATGGCTAGTGCAAGGTCATTATCTAACCGTTAGAACCTGGACACCAGAATTTAGCCCTTCTGAGGCTACTGTGGATACTACTTTTGTTTGGATACGTCTCCCTGGACTTCCATTATGGATCTATAACGAAGATATGCTTGTTGCCGTGGCTGCAACTGTGGGAAAACCAGTTAGGGTTGATCGGAGTACTGCTTTTGCGAATAGAGGAAAGTTCGGTCGGGTTTGTGTCGAAATTAACCTTCATAAACCGCTAATTGCTGAGTTTGAATTAGATGGTGGACAACAGAAAGTTGAGTATGAGGGTCTGTACATTGCTTGCACCCATTGCGGTCTTTATGGTCATCAAAGGACTACCTGTGTTTCTCCTGGTATTGTGAAGCCAGTGGTGTCAGATGAAAACATGGAGGAGGCTCGAGGTAATGTTATACCGACCAACAATGATGAGGCAGTTAACATTGAGAACGTCCCTCGCACGGATCATCCTGTGAATGGGAGCTCCGAATATGGCGGTTGGCGTATGGTTCCATATAAGCGGTTTGCAAGTAGAGGTCGAGGTGGAGGGCAAAGAGTTGGTAATAAGGAAGCTACACCTCCGATGAATACTCAAGTGAATCCTTTCGCTTCTGTAGCTAAAAAATTACCTCATGAGATTGGCCCTGTGATGCAGTTTCAGGGTAGGGGACAAAATAATTTCCGAGGTCAGAATAGCCGTGGTATTAATTTGGGAGTGAAACGAGGAGGTGGCAGAGGTAACTTGCGTAATATGACGCCTAGGCACCAATGTGAACAAGAAAATGTATTAAGTATTAATTCGTTTGATCTGCTCGGGGAAGCTTCGAATGGGTTGGGAAATATGAAGAGTGGAAATTCTAGAACGGATACAGGAGGAGGGAACAAGCGTGGTAAACGAATAAGATTTGAAGATGTTCCATCTTTGAATGGAAGTGAAGATGAAGGTGGGGAGCTGAGTCTTGGTACTTCTGCTATGAATGGTGTTGAACATGAGGTTGTGCAAGAGGAAGCGCACTCTCTTGAGACCAATATTACCTCTTGATTGTGATCTTCCTCCTTCTTCCATTTTGTTAATGATGAAGATAATTAGTTGGAATTGTTTCGGTGCCGGTGGCACCGAGTTTCAAAGAGCGTTAAGGCATTTGGTTAAAACTCATAAACCTGATATTCTAGTGCTTCTTGAGCCTAGACTTCCTGGGCATCGTGCGAGCGAGATTGGGAAGAAGTTGAATTTTCCGAATGTAGAGGTGGTTGAGACTGATGGTTTTAGTGGTGGGATTTGGTTGTACTGGGACGATTCTTTAATGACTATTACTACGCTTGTCATGAATAAACAATTCCTTCATTGTCAAGTTTCTTTGCGTGGAGGTCTGTGGCATGGGATAAGCTGGTGCCTTACTTGTGTTTATGTTAGACCTCAATTGCGGTTTAAACGTTTATTTTTCGAGGAGATGAGTGTGCTTTCTAACTCAGTCTCGAGTCCTTGGCTCATCGTCGGTGATTTTAATTGTATTAAGGTTTCAGAGGAGAAGCAAGGGGGTTCTGCTCGGGTCCTTGATCGATGTGCACCTTTTTCGCAATGGATTAATAAACTTAACCTGGTTGATCTTGACTTTATTGGTCCTATGTTTACTTGGTTTAGGGGCTCTTCCCCGCGAACCAGAGTGGCTTGCCGACTTGATAGAGGCTTGTGTAACTTGGATTGGCGACACCGTTTTCCTGAAGCAGTGGTCCGACATCTTCAGCGGAATAATTCTGACCATGTTCCAATACTGGTTGATTTTAAGGGTATTGATGTTTCTAAACCCGAGGCCCCCTTCCGGTTTTTAGCAGCTTGGATGACTTTTCCAAATTTTAAAAATCTTATCTCGGAGTGGTGGAAAGCCAATGTTTCTCTTGAGGAGCAGCTGCGTGACTTGGCTGGTTCGCTTAAAGAGTGGAATGAAAATGTTTTTGGTAATATCCTTTTTAGGAAACGAAGAGTTTATGCTAGAATTGCGGGTGTCCAGAATCGGTTAGCTATTCAATGTACACAAGGTTTATTAAAGCTTGAGACGAAGTTGTTAAGGGAGCTTAATGATATTCTTTGTCAGGAGGAGCTAATGTGGTACCAAAAATCGAGAGTGCAATGGTTGCTTTTTGGGGACAAGAATACCTCTTTTTTTCATACTTCTACTATTATTCGACGGAGGAGGAATAAAGTAGAGGGATTGAGAGATGAGAATGGGCTTTGGACGTGGGATGACGATAAGTTAAAAGGGATGGCAATTACTTTCTTTGAGAAGTTATACACTGAGGAGGTTTATAACCGCCCTAAACTTGCTACTCGACATTCTTTCCCTACGATGATGGTTGATGACATTGTTGAGTTGGGGAAGATGTTCACGGTTGATGATGTTAGAAAGGCCATTTTTGCTATGGCACCTTTCAAAGCTCCTGGTCCTGATGGATTTCATGCCGTTTTTTACCAGAGATGTTGGAGTGTGGTTGGTAATGATGTCTCGACTAGTATTCTTCGAGCACTTAATGAAGGTATTCTTGATAGTAATGTCAATGATACGTTGTTGACTCTAATTCCAAAAACGAACAACCCTGAGAATTTCGCTCAATTTCGCCCTATCAGTTTATGTAATGTGATGTATAAGACGATTACGAAATGTGTTGTTGATCGATTGAAGCCTTATCTTCGAAGGATTGTTGGGCCGATGCAAAGTAGTTTTGTTCCCGATCGTCAAATAACTGATAATATTATTCTGCTCCAAGAAGTTGTGTTTTCGTTCAAGCGTCGTAAAGGTTTAAAGGGAAATATGGTTATTAAGCTTGATCTTGAAAAGGCTTATGATCGTATAAGTTGGGAGTTTCTTCACGAGACTTTGTTGTTGTTGGGGCTGCCGGTGAACTTAATTAAGATAATAATGCAGTGTGTTTCCTCTTCGCATATGAATATCCTCTGGAATGGGAGTAAAAGCCAAGGGTTTAAGCCGTCTCGGGGGCTCCGTCAAGGAGACCCTTTATCGCCTTATCTTTTTGTGCTCTGCCTTGAGAGGCTAAGTCATCTTATCCTCGATGCTTGCTCGAATCGTCGCTGGAAACCTATTCGTGTCTCAACTCCGGGACCGGCTCTATCGCACATCTTTTTTGCGGATGATATTATCTTTTTAGCGGAAGCTTCGGTTTCTCAAGCTGCTGTCATTAAGGATATTCTATCTTTGTTCTGCAGTAGTTCGGGTCAGAAAATTAGTCTTCCCAAATCTCGTGTCTTTTTCTCTCCTAATACTCGAGATAATGTTAAACATGAGATTTGTGTTGATTTGGGCATCGCTAGCACTACTGATTTGGGCACTTATCTTGGAGTCCCAATTGTTCACGACAGGATCAATAAAAATACCTATCGGCATGTAATAGATCGAGTGAAATCTCGGTTATCAGGTTGGAAGGCGAGCTGTTTGTCCCTTGCAGGCAGAACTACTCTAGTTCGTTCTGTTTTAACGGCGCTTCCCATGTACACGATGCAAACGGTTCTTTTGCCTATAAGTGTTTGTAATACACTGGATAAGCTGAGTCGGGGGTTCCTTTGGGGCGCTAAACCAGGTGAGAAGAAAATGAGTCTTGTTAATTGGAATAAGGTCTGTCAAACTAGAGCTAATGGTGGTCTAGGAATTCGTACTACTCGTAATTTTAATATTGCTCTAGCCTCTAAGCTCAGTTGGAGGATGATTATGGAACCAGAAACTCTTTGGGTTCGTGTTATGAAAAGTAATTATGCTAGAAATAGAAGCGGGACAGATATGTTTCTTGTGAAAAATCCTCAAAGTCATATATGGAAGTGCATTGTGTTGGGTGCTATCATTCTGAAGCAGGGCCTTAGTCGAACAGTTCGATCGGGGAATGAGACGCTGTTTTGGAAGCAAAAGTGGGCTGATGATATTTGCTTATCTGAGGTTGCTATTGGGACTATTTCTGAGGCGGAGCTGTCCCTTTCGGTTCGTAGCTATTGGAGTGGTAACCCGGGATGGGATTGGTCTCGGCTTCAAAATTTAATTCCGGCATCAGTTTTACTTAAGCTTTCGTCGTATGTTTTGAGCCCGGATGGTCTTGAGGGAGACGGCTGGTACTGGAATGAAACTCCTTCAGGTGCTTTTAGTGTAAAATCAGCTTATAATTTCACTTGTAAGTTGTCTTCTATTTCGAATGGGAGCGTAGATGAGCGAAATTGGAACAACATTTGGTGTTTGCAAGTCACAGAGCGAATTAAAATTTTTCTTTGGACGGTTATGCACGATGCTATCCTCTCTAATGCTAACCGTAAGAAACGTCATATCAGCGCCACTGATCAGTGCCCTTCTTGCACTGCTACTGAAACTACTCTCCACATTCTTCGGGATTGTTTCATGGCAAGGCTGGTTTGGAATTATTTTTTACCGAGTAATTGGTCTCAAGTTTTTTATGGGGTTAATTTGAAGGGGTGGATTAATGGAAATATAACAGTGAATTTTTCTTGGAGGTCTATCGAGTGGCCGATTCTCTTTGCGGTAATTTGTTGGTGGTTATGGAGATGGCGGAATGATTCTATTTTTTCTCCAGGATTAAAGTGTGATGATAAAGCTGAGTTTATTATTGTTAAAGCTACTGAGATGAAAAAAGTCTTTGTAGATTCTAAGATTTTGGGTACTGCTATTTATCAAACCATCTTAATTTCATGGAAACATCCAGATGTTGGGTGGATGAAAGTCAATAGTGACGGCGCAAGTAAAGGAAATCCGGGGTTGGCTTCAGCTGGAGGTTTAATTCGGGATGAGGTTGGGCATTGGCAAGGTGGTTTTCTTTGTAATTTGGGGATTTGTTCAGCTACTTTGGCTGAGCTATGGGGAGTTTATTATGGTCTCGAGCTTGCCTGGAGAAAAGGGTTCAGAAAGGTTGTCATGGAAGTAGATTCTCAAGTTGTAGTTCAGTTAGTTTCTGACCGGGATAACAGTATTCACAGATATGCTTGGCTTATAGAAGGTTGCAAGATGTTGTTAAATCAGAGTTGGGATGTCAAATTTGTTCACACTTTTCGTGAAGGGAACAAAGCGGCAGATTGGATGGCGAATTTCGCAGGAACTTGTTCCTTGGGACACCACGAGTGTGATGTGCCGCCTGCAGGCCTCCAGGACCTCCTCTTAACTGACACATGTGGCTCGAGCTCCTCACGTCGAGTCCGTATGTAGTTAGCTTTGTTTTTTGAGTTCGTTTTCTTTTCTTTTCCTTCTTTTTTCTTGTCCGGGGTTCCAACCCCTCCGTTTCACCAAAAAAAAAAATATAAATTAAACTTTTGTTTTCTTATTAACATTTTCTTTTTAAAAAAAAAAAAAACTGAATTGAACCGAAAAAAAAGTAAATAAATTGAACTAAACTGAACTGAATTAATTTAATTAAGAGTAATTTAATTTTTAACTTAAACTAAATTAATTTTAGAGAATAGAGCTTAATCCAAAACCAATTATGTTATTTAAACATACAATAAAGAGTAATTTAATTTTTAACTTAAATTAAATTATTTTAATTATAGAACTTCTGACATATCTTAGAATTTTTGAAAAATCTTTTGAATACTAGTATTTTGGTTGTATTATTGTGTAAAGGTATGTAGATCGTTAGTTATCGATCACAATCTATAAAACAATCAACTAGAATTAGTATTTAAGATAGTCACAAGCACTAATAAAGAAAATGTAAACACTAGCATAGCATGCCAAACATGTTTCCAATGGGATATATAAATACATCTTTTCCGGTCTCTCTTGTCATTTTTGTTTCAAAAAATTGGATAACTATATGGTTTCATTAAATTTGTTCATAGATTAGTTCGAGGTAAGCTTGGGTCAAGCCGAACCGGACTTGACAATGTCTAACCCCAACCCAACTCATATTATATATACATCGGGTTTATGCCAGGCTGGCCAAGGCAAGAAAATTAGTTCCCAAGCTGAGCCCGACACAACCCACCTAATTAATATATATTTAAAATCAAGGAAAATTAGAGAACTAGTGCACTGTTTATTGAATTTGCTATACACAACTGCAGAAACATTTTTGAAAAGCTTCATATCCTTTTTTAATCTCAATAAAACAAATGAAATTAGTTTTACTATAATATGGTGAGTCAATGCTCATTGTCACTTGTTATTTTCAACAAAATTAATTTTACATAAACAAAAACCTAATGTAAAGTTCTTTTTGACAAATTTATAAGGAGAAAGATTTGAACCATGGACTCTCCACTCATACATTAATGAGTGTATCAATTGCGCTATCAACATATATAATTAGGCGCTAATTGTATCGTTAGTCATTAAATTTTGATGATTCTTTCAAGATAGACACTCAAATTTTATTTATCTTGTCAATTTGGATATAAAATAATGACATCTATCGTTTCTTTAGATATTAACCAACATATTATCTGTCAAGATTTAGAAAATGAGTCAATGCTCATTATCACATGTAAAGTCTTTTTTGACAAATTTGTAAGGAGCAAGATTTGAATCATGGACTCTCCAATTACACATTAATAAGTGTACCAATTGCGCTACAATCATTTGGTAAAAGAAATATATTTATCCAACATATACAAGATATAGAGGCGGGCCGGGTTGGGCTCGAGTTATTATGACAAATCCAAGCCGAATTCATTATAGCGGGCTAGAATGGAGTCGGGCTTGGACGGGCCAATTTTCAAATACTTATATCTCATATGAGATACAGGCTTGGACACATTAAGCGGGGCAATAAGTTCTTGAGCATGTCTAGTTTTTGCCTCAAATTAGAGACTTTTTCCTTTAAATTCTGAATATTTAATTCTTTGGGGATTTAAGGTTAATTAAATCTTTATTAATTCATTCTTCCACCTATTACTAATGTACATCACTATACATTACTAAACTATTAAAATTACATTTTTTTCCTACTGCTAATTTTAAAGAAAATGGAAGGTTTTAATCGATTTGGGAAGCCCAAAAAATGGGCTTACCAATATAACACTCCACCAACAAAATATGACATTTTCTAAAAGTTTGTTTCACAACCACCCCTTTTCTGATTTATTAATTGTTTGGTGCAATATTGTTATTATTAGATGTTGCAGTTAACTTAGTTTTTCAATCATTTGTTTTTGGTAAATTTACGTATGGAACTGTTGTTGTTAGTGTGTAGAACGTCTAATAAAGTCTTTTTAAAATAAATTTCACTAATGTGTAAGTGAAATATCTAAAATTTACACTATGCTCTTTACAATTTGTAATATAAAAATTAGCGATATTAGAGCCATCACATCAAAAATGTACGTTGGTACAATTTGTAATAGCCAGAATGTGCAACATTTGGAAGGTTTAAAGAATTATTATTTTGTCTTGGGTGTTGGATTGAAATTGATCGGGAGTATTAAAATAGTCTAAGGCGCCCTTATAATAATGAAAGGATAGAAATTGGATTCAAACTTGTATATGCTCCAGCCATAAACATTTTATGGACTTGGAAATGAGAGCTTGGTTTGCATGTTGAACAAAATAAATTGAATAATCATTTAACAAATTTATGTCACTGTTCTGTTTTTGCAATATAGGACTCACATACATACATCCGTAAAATGACTAGATAGTCATCGAATTATATTTCCAATTTACAATAATAATAATAATAATAATAATAATAATAATAATAATAATAATAATAATAAATTTTGGAGCAATATTGTTATGTAAACAACATTTTAAACTATTGCTCTTATGTACAAAAAATATTATCACAGGATTTTTTAAATAAATATACTTTTTTTTTAATGAAAAACGGGAAGCTAACAACGAAGATCGCGACTGGACGTTCAACTAGGTTGGCACCCTCAGAACACGAACGCAAAGCTAGGCTCAATATTATTAAAGAGAAATAAGAAAGAAATTAAATTACACAAATCTATACTGCTCAAACAAGCAAAAATCCTCAAAAATAAATCTACTACAAAAGTCCAGTGCAGAGGACCACCAAGTCGAATCCGAACTCTGACTACCATGGCGCGCAAGAATATCAGCAGCTCGGTAATAAAGAGCCAAACATCTTGAGAAAAACCACCAGACCTAACATTACAAAAATTCATTAGTAAATAATATTATGAAAGTTGTTTACAGACACAGCATGCATACAATGGAAAGTTTTTTCTTAATATTGTTAACGGATATACTGAAGTACAAAACTGTGCAAATATAAATTCTTTTGGGCTACACTGATGATGGATAAAACCCAAATTGTTGTTGGGATTAATTTGGGTCAGTGTTAAATTGGCCCACATTAACAATAAATCTAAAACCCTACCGCTTGATTATCTGGTTTGTATATTATATTTTTTGAATGGGCCAAACACAATAATGTGCAACTGAATTTTACATGTATTATCTATCAGATAGTAATATTGTTAGTGCCGAATAACTAGATAATATTTTAAAGAGGTGAGTGAATTATGTCGAATTTTAAAAAATGCATATTTTATTGTCCTTAATCAAAAATTCAGTAAATGTTCAAATGATAATCAGTATCAGTAAGTCAGCAGGAGTATCTTGCGCAGAATATTAGACAACTCAATAGCCTACTGATTTCATTGTTGTGTAGTAGCAAGTGTCAAATCAAGCGGTTGTTGACTTAGCACATGACGACTAGACTTAGTACTGACTGGACTCTACTTAACACAAAATATAACTCAGTATAAATAGATAGTTAAATGGTCAGCACCCAGCGAGCTCACAACATATAAATATAACGGATTAAGCAAAAAGCAAAATATATGTAAAGTGTTAAATGATAGAAATACTCAGCAATTTATCCAGGTTTGGTCACTATCCTTGTGCCTACTCTTGTTCTCAAAGTATTTTCCTTTGACATTTGTGAATCCGCTACGTATATCTTTCAAGACAGAAAAACCAGTATTTTAGAAATAGTTCAATACAACAATTTAGTATCTTACTTAATCTACTCTCGTTTATCTATCCACAACTGCTTACACCAAGTAGTTGTTTTTCTTCTAGCTAGTCAAGTTTTAGATATAAATCTAATGTGCTTTCTCTCTTTCTGACTCAATACACACATATAAGTCTGTACAACATTTGCTTAAGAGCTTTTAAGAACTATTCTAAGAATGAGATCTTGAGAGAATATGTTCTTGTTGTAATGTTGGTGTGGTGTATGTTCAATATGCACACACAGCTCCTTTATGTAGAGGTCCTTGAAACTAGTCGTTTAGACTTAAATTTTAAATTTGAATCTTCAATCTTCTCGTTAGAGGTGGCAAGTTGCACCTATTCAGAGCAAGTAATTTGATCTTGGGAAGTGATTTAAACGTTGAACTTTCCTCATAAGTGATTGCAGTAGAGAAAAGTTTGTACCAGAATGGAAATTGCCATTTTCGTGATATGTAAGGATATGATTTCCAGACAACAGTGTTGACTGCTTTAGGACTTCACCATTTTGAAAATGTCTTGTAATTTCCAGTGTATAAATCTTTTTGAAATTTTAAATGATCTATTGGGTTCAAATCTTCGAATGGACCACTGGCTTAACTTGGTTTATCAACTACTTTAACTCTGTTGGGCTACTGAGTTGATTTTTCAAATATGGTCAGCACATCAGTAGTCTTAAGGCCAGTATTTGGAGGGATACTAAGTGCTGAATGAACCCTAGATCAAAGTAACAAGTTGTACTAACTACTGGCTTAGAACGTAATAGATAACAAGTAACTTGAAGATAAATTAATATAAACAATTCTAGATTAGGAGTTGGCATTTTCCATAGATGAATTTTGTCGCAAAATAGTATTATTGAGTTTTCGACAAATATGAATGTAGATATCATATGTATTACTAAAATTCTGTAGATAAAAATATAATTGAGCTATTTCATGAGCTTTTATCGAGCCAAGTCATGAACTTATTCACTATCAAGTCAAGCTTTGAATTGCTCAAGCTCTGATAGTATATGATTTCAAACTTCAAAATTGTGCTCAGGAAGCAGCTCCTTTACGAATCGAGTCGAGTTGTTATCGAGCTAAACATCGAGCTTCTCATGAGCAGCTCGACTTATTTACATCCCTAAATACGACTAATTACTTTCCTTAATCTACTCTCGCTAATTTTACCTCAACTACTTGCAACCCGAGTATTTGATCACTAGTCAGATGAATACAAAGTTCTAATATTGAAATTGAACTAATCTCTTTTGATATTCTACACATTTGCTTAAGAGCTTTCAAAGATTGTTTCAGTTGTATAAATTGGTTGTACTTCAATCTTTAAATAAATTTTGTCGCATTCACTAATAATGCGAATGAGTGCAACAACACATAGATAAACATAGCCTAAATATTGTGTTGTGGCATTTAGAAAGTAAACATAACAATTGTAGCATTCATTTTTAATGCGACAAATACAATAATTCTTACTAAGATGTCATATTCAGACTTATTAAATGTGACTGAATGAGTTTTTTCAGCTGACCCCATTGCATTTCGTGTTGCATTCACCAAATTTTCACCAAACTCGATAATAGGATTCTTTATGGTGTTACCGGATTTAACGGCTGCATTAAAAAATTTGTATACATTTCATGCTTTATCAAATAAATTTCGCTATTGAGTATGTAAAATAAATAGGGAAATTTTACATGAACATGGGTTGGATTTTTGAATTTGTTGTAAACTTTTGAGATGATATTGAAAGGATAAGGAATGTGTGGATATATGTGATATAACTAAGGGTATTTTTCAAAAAAGAAAAGTCGTGAAAATGACCAGTATAGTAAAGAGTGAGCAAAGGCGATAAAATATGTTAATGGGTACTCAGAAAAGGGTTAGATTAATAATTAGCTTGATTATTTATTTTAATATAGTTAATTCAAGGAATATCAGAAATCGCCTTCATGTACATTAATCAAGCAATAAATAAGGAATTTTATTTATTTTTTTCAGTATCCGGGCATTTTACACGAGCAATATTAGAAACCGCCTTCATGTACATATATTTATTTATTTATTTTTGAAAAAGTCCATGATAAATTAAATGCAAAATGGTCCATGTCCCAATTTAATGAAGTACCTCACAGAATTTTGCCCAGTTCATTGTTTTAACATTGGACACATTTAATCTAATTTTTTTTTTATTATTATTATTATTTATTTGCATGTAGTGAAAGATTTTGTTTTCTCAGTAATCTTATGACTACTGATTGAAAAGAATTTGAAAAATAAGAGTTCTTTTTTTGGTAACGGAAAATAAGAGTACTATGTAGGGTATATTCTTTAATTTGTTGAAAGAATAACATTTGAAAGGACTTTAAAAGATGCAACTATTAGCCAATATCTTTCTTCTTCTTTTTTATGATAAGGTTTTTTCTTTTTGGACAAATTTAAGATTTATTTATTTTGTTCAGAATTAGAGCTAATAAAGTGAAATTAAGAAAGATAGAATATGCACTTATGTTATGTATCACAATCACAAGAGATATTGATCCTATACCCACATATGAATGCTGACTTAATTCTGTAGCTTTCTGTCAAATTTTCTTATAATTTATCAGTCTTTTCTAATCTTTATTAATTTTTCTTTTCGAATTTTCCCTTTGTGCAAAAAGAAAACAAGCAAAAAAATAGTTGGCATTTCTCATGATATATATTATTATCTTGAGCTTTCGTACTCATTTTCATGCATATACATATGTACTCCAACATTCACAAAAGAAAAGAGAGTGATACTCACTAATTCATAATTTTCATGTGTCTACCAAATATTTATGTAATTATAGGATACTTCCTTTTCATTGGACTATTCTATTTCAGGAGAAAAACCAGTTCTAATTTTTATCTTATTTTTCCCAATGTTTATGCTTGTGTATTTCAAATTCCTTTTGCGAATATAATAAAAGCAGGTAATACTTGGACACTCCTCGTATTTCTTTTCGTTCTATATATTGATATCTTCATTTTTATTACTAATTTTTAGATCTTAATTATCAACAATGTGTAGCTCCTTAAATGGTTTCAATGGTTTCAATTGACATGTGCCGTTACTTCTTAAATTAAATGGTCAAAACTTAGAACCTTGAGAAATCTATGCTGATTATATTGCACATGATAGCATGAACGTTTGTGTTGTATGTGTTTCAAGTTTAGGTAGACATACACATGTCGGGTTGTGCCCGATATAAATAAGAAAAAGTAGTGCAAATTACAAATTAATAAAACTCATATGCTTGAATTGATTTTGAATGATAGACGAATATGATTTTATTTTCTTACAAAACATGACATATGTTTTATTTTTTAAGCAAAAATTCAAGTTGAATAATTGTGTCAGTCTTGGATAACATGATATGTTGGATTGAATGATATATCATATTAAATCGTTGACTTTTTTTTTTTTACTTGGCACATAATATTGATTTTTGTTGTCACGACATGTTAACAATATTTTGTGTCACATTGTATTTTATAAAATACATAATTTCTTTTGCAAAACAAAAAATATTATGTAAATTTACGACTTCATATAAAATTTAATTTGAACTTTTTTTTAAGACATATTTTCCTTAAATACATCTGCAGCGAAGTAAAAGTCTTTGGTTGGATTGTTTCTTTGACACCCTAAAATTTGCAAATTGGATCAATTTTCTCCTTAAATACATCTGAACTTTTTTCTTTTTTTTCTTTTTGGTAAATACTTCTGCCTTGTCAAAGAAATTCAAGAAATAAAGCATATGTACTATGCACATCATGTCAAATTTAAAAACCTTAAAAAATATATATATCATTTTTTTTATATGGCACAAAACACTAATAAATAATATACTTAAAAATCTTTTTTCTTTTTGCATGTGTACATGAGTATTTTCTCCATTTAAAAACTAGTCCAAGTTTCAGACTTAAAAAAAAAATTGTCCTAAATTACAAATATATTAGATATATTATACTACTTATAACATTAGGGGTAAAATGACTCCTACTTACCTACATTGAAGATATTTTTATATGTACTTCACCTCAATATTTATAAAATTCTGTAAAATGATAATGAAGAAAAAAGAAATCTTAAAACTAAGAACATTTTTAAGTAGATGAAATAAGTATTTGTCAGATAAAAATAGAACTATAAAAATAGGAAGTTGTTAACAAAACCTAGCTAAATCCAAAATGCACCTTAAGCTGATAAAATTGTTTTTTATATTTAAGAAGCCATTTAGTTGTCCGATTTGTCAATATAGGACATTTAACAAAAGATAATAAAAATGTATTGTGGAAAGAAAGAGATATGAATGTCTAATTAAAAAAGAAAAAGAAAAACTGAGTTAAATCAGCGGCCATGAACTTCTATCGAACATGAGAAAGCCACATGGATCTAAATGAATAGAAAAATATAGATTAGGGGCATTAAGTATGAGGATTAAACTTTCATGGACCTTTAATGATGCAACACTAATTAATTAATTATTATATGCATGATAGATGTTAGTAGTGCAACTTGGCCTCCCATTTTTTTTCCTATATAAACACTTCATTTCACACAAGATTAGAATAGGTGAGTTAAGCAACTAAGCAAGAGTTTAATTCTCTGCTCTCTCTCATTTACTACTTCTCTTTGAAGGAGTAGAAAGAAGAGAAATTTCTTTTTCAGGGGTTGTAATTGCAAAAATATTTACACAAAATGGCCCTTCACATCAGTCTTGTTTTCATTTTTGGCCTTCTTGGCAACATCACCTCATTTCTCGTATGCCTTGCACCGCTGTGAGTGTCTGTTTGGTTCAACTGTTATTATTTACTGCTTTCTGTTGACGATAATTGACTGATTATGAATCTCGTTTCTGATAGGACAACGTTTTATCAAATATGCAAGAAAAAAACAAGTGAAGGGTTTCAATCCATCCCATACATAATAGCTTTGCTAAGTGCTATGCTTTGGTTGTTCTATGCACTTTTTGCAGAAGATTGCACTCTTCTAATCACCATCAATTCCTTCACATTTTTCATGGAGACTATTTTCATTTCCATCTACCTCTTCTATGCCACCAAGAAGGATAGGGTAATTAATTACTTACTCTTCATATATCCTAATCAATTAAACTTCAATTACATGATTGAGTACTAATTCAATCTTAATTTGTGCAGATGTTCACCCTCAAACTTTTCTTCTTATGCAATGTTCTTGGGTTTGGTGCCACGTGTGCCATAGCTATGTTCATAACACACGGCGCCAACCGTGTTAAATTTCTCGGATGGATTTGTTTGATTTTTGCTCTCAGTGTTTTTGTTGCACCTCTTGCCATTGTGGTAATTAATTAATTAAATAATTAATTTTCTAGTAGTTAATTATGATTTTTCCTTGATTGATTAATTAATTGATTTGTTTGTTAAATGTGCAGAGGAAGGTCATAAAAACAAAGAGTGTTGAGTACATGCCTTTTGGATTATCACTCTTCCTCACAATCAGCGCAATTTTTTGGTTCTTATATGGATATCTCAAGCATGACTATTACGTTGCTGTAAGTTCATTAATTAATTACTTCTTTATTACTAGTTTCTTTTTTTGAAAGGAATTATTCACTAACTAATTAATCTAATGATGATCAGATTCCAAACATATTGGGGTTCCTATTCGGAGTCGTGCAAATGCTGCTTTTCTTTATCTATCGGAAACCGGCCAACGCAAAAGTCGATGAAAACATGGTTGATGCCACAAAACTGGGAGACAACGAGCTAACAACAACTGGAAACAAGAATAAAAACGACAATCATGACCCCTTGAACACAGTGTAACCCTGCCTTAACATGAACCAACCCAATTAAGCCGCTACTAATTAGTCTTTTAAATTATTATTATGATATGCATGTAATTTTTCTGTTTTTAGTATATACATAAGCTGTAGTGGCGGCATCATATTAATATAGTTTTCTTATATTTTCACTTTTGTAACTCTAGTCTATATATAGAGAAGAGTGTATGGGTTGATTCTGTATTGACTCAATATTAATCATGTGTGATTAATTAATTAGTTGATAATATTGTTGTATTATCTTATATATATGTAAAGAGAATAAAATTAATGTTTTAGTCACATCAAGTGTTCTTTTGTTGTCTAATTTTCCATATATGACCACATGAAAAGTTAAGGAAATAATGTAGATAAAAATGAAATGAAAAAGAGTAATATATATCTGTAATTAAATTAGAAGATATGAAGTATGAGATCATTAGAGATGAAGCACTAATCAAAAATCAACAAAATACAAATCCACTTACGTTCAACAAAGCTACTAAAGTACTTAAGCAAGTGTACGTATATACGTTCTTCATTTTTGAAGAGAAGATATACCTTTGCACGTGTGGTGTTCAGTTTTCAACTTTAATTTAATATCTAAATATATAAAGATGGGAAAAGAATGTTGTCTGCCTTGTGATTGTTTTAGTGGGAAAAAAAGACACCAAGACATTTTCAGATCAAGATCCAAGAAAGTTGAGTTAACCACCTAAATGGTGCCACCAGAATGTTGTAAACAGCCCCTCCTTAGAAAATTAAAATTTTCTAGTTCGGTAGCATTTGGCACCTGTAAGTGTTTAACCAAAAAAAGTCTACGAATCATAGAAACATTTGCAATAAAACTTAAATGTCTTTCAAGAAGTAAATCCGCTAGATTTATAATGTCTATAATTCTTTCAAGAAATATAAATGCATAAGATGCACTACTTTGCAGTGTAGCTTCTTCTTCTTCTTTTTAAGCATAGAAGCCGAGATGGAATAAACACCTAAACATTCTAACCTAGCTAGGTTGGCACATACTGTCCGAAAAAATGAAGTACAATTGTTAGTTTTTTTGCCTAGAATTTGTGCATGAAATTACCATATAATTATTTTAATGATAAAAAAAAAAAACTACTCAGAACAAACTTTAACTTGTTATGGCCATCCTTAAATGTTGGAAGCAAATATCCAAGTTTTTCTTCAAAAACAAACAATATGTATTGTTATTCTTAAAATTATATTAACAAAATATATCTTTTGCTTTTGTATGTTGGGTCCTTCCACCCCCATTCTTTTAATTTTATGTTAGTAAATTAGTCAAAGCTGCCTGGAAGAAAGAATAATATTAAAGAAATATATAATTTAATTAATTGAATCAAAAGTTTGAACTGATAGTTAAAGCTTAATAACGTCTTTTATATTAATCTCTAACACATTTCAAGCTAAAAATATTTTGTTTTGCACATGAATTTCATTCATTTTGGAATGTCTGAAACTAAAATGAAGTGCAAATAACTTCTAATAGTTAACAGCAACAAAACTGTAGAACTTTATAATTTTTATTTTATTGCAGAAAAGCAAAAACTGAATAGAATATTTTGCAAGAAAAGGACTAACTATAATAAATTAACCATAAATTCGTGTGATGGATCACACAGGAGCATGCACAAACACTGGCTTCAAATATCACAGTTATAAATTAACAGTAAAAAAGGCTGCAAGATCTAGCCAACCATACCTAGCCATATATATTTACAACACTATTTAATTAAGTTTCACGCGTATTCGTTGCTTTATTTAGAGATAATGATAACAATTATAGAAAATAAACAAAAAGAACTAATTACCCATACAACAAATGACCCCTACTACTATACTCCCCCTAACTTCATGCAATAAACTACTATACAATTAATCTACGGCCAAACCCCACTTAATATTAAAAATTATTAAAGTTGTAGAAGATATATAAAACAAAAATCATTGGCTCAAAAGATCCCAGCTGGGTCAAGGCAAACAGAATGTTTACAACGTTAATCATGATTGTAATACGGAATTACCAATATTTAATTCTTAATTAACTAATTAATTAGCATTCATTTGCAGTTACTCTACTGATGGAATATTGCAGCACATGTGAATCAGCAATGTTGAAATTTGCAAATATATATGAATTTTGTCAAAGTTTTATTTAAGGAGATATCCCACACTCTATACGCATAGCATAGCCCAAATTTAGCATTGCATTTCATATTTTATAAACCACAAATTGTCTACATTTTAAATGATAAGGCATCAAACTAGTCTAGCTTTCTTTTTTTTTACAAAAGAACCCAAACACAGAAAGTAACTCGTCAATTTTAGTGGTATAACGTTTATAAAATAGTGTAAATAAGATTTCACTTGTTTGCCAACTCTTCTATATCTAGACATTGTGTTATGCTTCCAAAAAAATCCATGTGGCGAGTAAAACCCCTAAATATGGACCACATGACATATTAAAACTGTTTTACTTGCCACGTGGAATTCATGGAAGCATGCCAGGTTGTCATGGATGGGTTGACGCCACAACTAGTGTAATCTTTAGTTATGTTATGTGTCAGATTTTAATACAAAAGATGGTTTGTAGCCTTAAATATAGCTTAAGCTTTTAGATCAAATATATAGTTCCTTGACATGTACCAGAAGGTGTTCAGTATGAATTCTGTCAATTTAATTTATTGATGAATTAAAAATATATGGTGGGATGAACGTTGTTGCCCACGCTTTGAGCCCAAGCATTATTCGTGTAAGAGAGAGTGTCAAAAATGAATATAAAAAATATCATTGAATCTTAGCTATCGGCTTAAACTTCTCTTCCGGTTTAAACGATTTCTTAACACCGGATTGGCTAAAATAAACTTTGTTTTGTACACAGGAATTATATTGCTCTTCCAAAAAAATCTTTGTGGTTGTCTCTTGCATTATCCCATTTTAAAAAGTCTTCTCTCTCATTAATCTCTACCCTTAATTGGCAATTATAATGCCACGTAGATGTACGATCTTAATTTAATTCGAGCTTAATTGCTTTAGCATAAGAAAGTTGATGTTTCAGATCAAAATGAAAAGCAAATTACAAGAATTGCAGAAGGTACTTTACTTTTAGGTGTGTATTCCACTTAATTTAGATCAGGAGTTCATCAATTGACACATCTGAAAACTGAATTAGTTATTAATATCTTGTGTTGATTAAATTACGAAATTCTTTTTAGTTCTGATTGATAAACGCAGCACTAAGGAAGGCACTATCTAGGCATTGTGTGAATTATTATGACAACTTTTTGTGTCTTTAATTCTTTCCCCTTTTTGCATATTGATAAGGTGGGATACCTGGGTGGTTCTTAGGACTATGCTTCTTTTCTAAATTATTTTGGAACTCAAAAGGTTCCTAAAAAATAAGATTATTCCATTCAAGCTTGGAGGGTTTGGAATGTTACGTGACTAAAGCTTTCTATTTTTATATGATTATAGACATTAATGCGATCCAAACTAAGTCATTGGCTTTCTATCTTGAGATATAAAGATTGCCTAACTTATAGATCAATCTTATGTTGTTTCAAGGAAAAAGCTATCAATGCATGCTTAGTAAGATTTTAAAGTGTAGGAACCATTGTTTTAAAACAGCTTATTTATATGTTTTAATGGTGGACATAGATTTGTCCGACACAAAAAATGTATCGATCCGGTATCTGATTTAATGGTGAACATAGATTCGGTCAATTCAAAACCGTATCGATCCAGTATCAATTCAAACCAAACAAAAGGAAGTTTGAAACCAAGAGTTGATTTCGGTTCAATCGATTCAAACTGAAATGATTAATTTTAATGATGAAGGAATTAATTTGAATTTAAAAACAAATGTGAAATTTATATTAAAGATAGTCAATTAATTTTGGGTAGCTTGTTCATTTCAGATCAATTTGGTTGTTCAGGCTTCTGATTGTAAGGCTGCTTCCAGTCACCTATATATGATGATTTGTATCAAGATTAACTTGCATGGGAAAAAAAACATGTAATTTGCTAATAGATTATTAGACATCTAGTTATGTTTTCAAACACAAGAAACCTTAACATTAAAGATCTAACGTGCTAGTACTTCTCTGATTCAGTTCCCACTTACTGGATTGTAAAAAAACTCAGACATAAACAACCGAGAAATGACAAATAGAAAATGGAGCCACCTAAAAGGAAGCATGGCTAGTGTCATTAAGACAATGAATTGTATCCATATACTAAAAAGCTATCCTACATTTAGTCCAGCCCACCTGATAAAATGAATTGGCAACCAAGGAAAAGATCTGCATAGCATTTAAATTCCTATCAGACTCTACTTCTAAGAATGATTTGTTATCAGTAATAAGTTTATCACACGGGATGAATATGAATGATTATTGTACAATTCTGGTAATAGTTGTAAGGCCCAATCAAATTCTTCATTGCCGTTAACTAAGATGGATGACTAGCTAAATAATTGCCCAATCAGGATATGGGCATTCGTAAACCCATCCAGTTCCAGAATATTGCACGCAATGCAGCCATAAACCCTCTTCGTGCACATCATATCTGCAAACAAAAAAAAAATACAAACTTAGCGAGTATGTCGCAATACAAGTAAACAGTCCACCACAAAACTACAATGATCACATAGGTACAATTCCCATAGCAAGTGTTGGAAATAAAGAAGAAAAAAAAAGAGCATAGACTAAGTATCCCATAGCTACTTACTAGCAGTCCAGCACACCCCATCATAACCGTTTAAAGAAAAACAAAAAAAAAGGGTATCCAACGACTTTGTTAATCAAAACAAAATATCGCATTCAATAATTTGTAGTGGATGAATATGTTGTGAATGGGGGATAGCTACTCTTTGAATATAAGATGATCAACGTAGCCTAGATCAGCAACTCCAGCACAGAAAGTTGCCAACATACCGCGCTCATTAAATTAGGCAAAATACTAGAGTGGGAAACTATTAGCCGACCAGGCATCTTCTAGTCTTTTAGAAACGCAAATTGGAACTCAATTTTGACTTTACATGCACTTCAAGTCCCTGACATTTCTGTTTCCTACAAAGAATAAAAATATCTAGGCTGCGGAAGATATGCCTCCTCTTCAGGTCTCCAATATTCCAAAAAAAGTTGTTGGTTTTGTAAGATATCTCCATCCAAAATGTTACTTCGGAGTTAAAGCATATAATACTTCTCCTAGTGTATGTTAAATTGGTTGGTACTAACTTTCAAGTCTTATAACTTGATCACACGTGAGTTGACATGATCAATATGATGAGGAAATAGTAAGCCTGAAACAAGGGAATTTTGTATCGGATATTTCTAATGGCAAGGAACAACCATTCACAAGGGGTTCAGCAACTAGGGTGTATTAATTGTGTTTTCTAGCAGAATCCTAGAGGAAATGTGCATGCATTCCAATTGAATCTTCAAAATATATTATCGTAGACTAGCATCTTACCCTTTTGGAGCCAAATTTGGGCAATTAGTACACATAGGATCAATGCTAAAATCGTCTAGGGAGTTCTCTTCATCTTTATCCGCGGAACGATGTAAAGATGTTACTGAACTTGAAATACGAGCAGCTATTTCAGCACTGATTCCTTCCAAAGAGCGACTCGGAGTGTATTCGGAGAGGTAAAGAAAGTCATTGGCTATGGGATGGCCTGTATACTGCAAGTGCACGCGTATCTACAGAAAAGAAACCAGAAGGATATGTGAGAGAGCGCAAGAGGAATAAATGATATAACATATGCATATCATGATACCCCTGTAGGAGGTCTTAAGGCGTACAGGTTCACAGTATTATAATTCTATATAACGTTTAAGGGAAAAAAGGACATATACATGGTCCGAAAACTTAGTGATGTGTCTCATTTAGCAAGCAGTTCAGAGTAATTGACACCTAAAATACAAGGAACAGATTGGTTTAAATTAGTTCAGATTGCACCTTCAATCTCTAATCTTTCTTTTGTGATATAGGGTTCTAGTTAGTAAGTTCTGCCAAATTACATAGTTTGAGCAAGACTGTTGAGCTATACTTTAGCTCATTTCAAATTTCATGATTTATTCAGTAGCCCTTGCCCTTCTCATATATATATATATTCAAAAACTAATAGAAATCATCATCTCTTTGTTCTTTCAGAAAAATATCTTTCTCTTGTGCAAATAAGAAATGCAGTTTAAAAGTTGAATGGCCAGAAAAAAAAATGCATTTTTCAAACCTAAGCGTCAATAAATAGAAACAAGGGAACAGAAGACCCCAAGGAAACAGCATGGTTGTTGTAGGTAAAGCCTTGAAATTGCCATTAGATGTCCAGTTAAGGCCTCCTAGTATCAGGGAGGCTATATCAAGAGAATTAACCTTTGTTGGTAGCTCATCCAATATACAAGAACAAAATGTTTCTCATTATGCAAAGAGAGCTGCCATGAAAGAAAGATTTTATAGATAATCTGACATGCTTGCGTGTTTTCTCACCTGATGAGTTCGGCCAGTAATAGGTTTACATAATACAATACTATGTGTCCCGTCAGTACTTATTCTAGTAAACTTAGTGCATGCAACCTTTCCCCCAACAGGAGAATCGCCATTAGAGTCGCCAACCTGCAAAGATCAAGAGGCACATAAGTTCGATATAACACTTCATATTATTTGAAAATGATGCTAGACAAGGTTCAAAAGTGTACAATAAGAGAAAATGAATTGTACTTTGACCATGAGTAAACCTAACTATACAGGTAGGAGACTCTTACTAAGCAAATTGAGTCCATACAAAATCCCTAAGATTTCTCTTATACAGCTAGCTAAATAATCATGTTCACATCTTGGTTAATAAGTGCACAGTGTAACAAAAGAAATGATAACAGCAGTTAGAAATTGTATATAAGCTGTAAAAGACATGCACAAGGAGTAGCACAAGCCAAACAGATTTACCACGAGACTACGCCCCGTCCTCAATAAGTTATCTGATAGGCACACTGCTGATGGGGGAGAACTGTTGGCCAATTAAACATCGGCACATGGTTTGGAAACTGTATCTAGGAGGGGTAAGAATCGCGTGTGGGGTTGATGAACTGGAGGTTGGTTATTCTGCAAAATGTATGGTTTGAGGGGGGACATCAGGAGCAGGGGTGCAGTTTTTCTCTTACCAGAACTGGAATTCACCCATCAGACTTGGGAAGGGAGGAACATCCTCGTAGGAACTAGGATTGCATATCATTATTTTTTCACTTTAATCGTATTAGTCTATTATCTCCATTCAATAGTTTTGCGTCTTGTCCTCAGTTTTATCTCAGATCTATATCAATCCATTTTGCATATGTGAGTTTGAGTTCCTTGTTGTGCGCCTTCGATCATTATCACATAGCAGCAATAATCTTGCATCTCAATACCATATGCAAAAACAGATTGCCAGTATAATATCCAACTATACTAATTATATTGCTATTGCCATTTTATAATGAAAAATCAATTAAGAAACAAAGAAACTATATACACTGAATCATGGACATGAAATGTTAGCATCGCAAATGCATTCGGAGATGTACAAGAACTCGAGATATGTAAAAGTACATATTATTGGCCCATGTCTATATAATATTTTTAGCAAACAAATGCAAGCATTATTTCCTAGTTAACAGGGGCAATCACACATGGAGTATTTTCATTTTCGTCCCTGATAGACTTAAAGCACCGACATATAGCAACTCGCCAATGCATATGGTCCAAAGTAAAATGATCTCTTGAAATTTCATATATGAAAGTAAAAGAAAGTCTCACCACTGTTGTGCTCCTTCCTTCTCGAGCATTATGGTTTAAATTGACATCAATAACTTGCTGGCATGAAAATGCATAAAATATGTCAACTGAAGAAAAACATTAAGTTCAGAAAATATGTAAATAGCAGTTCATTCTGCAGAAAAGTTAACACATCCACGTGAGATTTTAGATAAACCTAAACGTAGAAATTGTCAGCTACCATAACGGTGTTATTTTGTTGCTGAGCTATTCCACCAAATGATCATATTTTTTCATTTGCCTTTTAAATATTTGAAATTTTTCCGAGAGTCTTTCTGTTACGAGCCCGCACATAGGATGTCATCACAGGTCTATTCACTGGAAAATCCTCATGATCCTCCTGTTTTTTTTGTTCTTCGAAGAACCTATCTTTGAAACTCAATCCTAACTCCCTACTTATTTTTAATCAAGATATTAGCATTTGGTTCTTTTATTGAACAGTTGTTGCCTCTTATACGAGACATGAAGACATTACAATAGGAAAGAGTCTTACTAAGTAAGACTACTGTTTAGGAAAACTACTAACATATCTTTTCCTAAAATAACCTAGTACCTAACTAATAGGAATGTAAACATTACCATCTACACAAATAAGGAACTATTCCTTAAACAAATAATATTAAAATGCTAGTGCCTAAATAATGAAAATGTTACTGTGGCAATTGAAATTTTTTAAACAAATTATGCCGTGACAGCTTCCTGCTGACTATCATATAAAATCAGGTTACTAGTCACATCAACTAATTTTGTTTAAAGATCACACCTAGACTTGGAAATTTTTATTGTGAATCACTAAAAGTAACAAATAAGTTACCTCATTGTCTGGAAATATCCCAATGACCTTTGCGACATACTGTTTCTGCACCTTCCCTGCTTGAATCTACAATATCCACATTCTAGTTTAAGAAAGCATGCGTCTTATTGGACATTACATAAGGAATAATGAAGATAGCCAAGCCGATGTATTTTCAGAGAGAAGTCACATCATGGATAGCCTAAGTGAACACAGAAGTTAACTTCATAGCTATGGAAATAACAAATGAATCCAGCCCCGACTTTCTGTGGAGCCTATAGATATGACACAATCGTTGTGCATTTTCAGTAGTAAGATATGTACACAGCAAAAGCTAAAAAGAATAAGAGAGAGAGAGAGAGAGAGATGAGGGAAGAAGGGTTGTGGAAGTTCAGTAGACAAATCAGAATGAAGGTGTACAAAGATATCAACCATCAAGCATGTGCATTCTGGTGTATTTATTTCCAAAGTTGAAAAGGCTGCCAGCACAGCAAATATATAGCCTGGGAAGTCCATGTTTTTTCATAGTTGTATGAAAATGAATCCTGCCTTTACTTGGTGCCTAGAGATAATTTCGTTACCACTGCACATCTTATGCCATATGATGTTTACACACAAAAACAGGAGAGAGAGAGAGAGAGAGAGAGAGAGAGAGAGAGAGAGAGAGAACAAAGATAAATCTCAAGTCAATTATTTATTTTTATCCCATTTAAAACTGAAAGCAGTGAAAGATCCACATAAACATGAGACACATAAAACCGTCATACCCTATTATCCTTGGCCAACATGGAATACAAAAATATGATAACCTTGAGTAGATTTGCATTAACATATTCCTTAAAAGATTTACCTCTTGCCTAAAAAAATCAGCTTTTGAAGCATTTCTAGCGAAGATAAGGAGCCCTGAGACAAGTCGATCTAGTCGATGAACCGCTGATGTGCATGTTAAGGGCATAACTCAAGATGGTGAAATTACAGGGACATTCAACCAAAAAAAAAAAAAATCCCATTGCAATAATTTTCATGAAGAAGTCCTTTACTTGCTTAGAAAGGTATTTTTCTCCACACCAAACCCAAAAAAAAAGAATAAAGAAGGTCATGTTTGGATACGAAATAAAGGTGCTAAATCATGCTCAGCCTGAAGAATGCCAACCACAGTATTCTTACGATATTGGCCACAAGGATGCACCTGCACGATGTAAACACTCATGTTTCAAAAGCATACGATAAGAAAAGAGACCAATCGGAACCAAAATGTGGATTGCCTATAGACTTTGAATCGCTCTTCATGTTAGAAATAACAGACAAAACACAAGTCTTTAAAGCTCTCTGACAAACAATAAGATAAAAGAAATAAAAACTTAACCATCCTATTGATGGCATTGCTGCAAAAAAATTTTTATCAAAATACTTGCACATATCAAGTTATGACAAAAGATATCAGCATGAAAACAACTGCAACCAGTTCCTTCGATTTTTTCTTTCACATTCTAAAATGGATTACAACACATCCAAGTATCATAGTGTTTACACATAGAAAACTTATTTTATCAGATGTATAGAATACAGCAAAATTAAAATCTTCCTACATATTTCGAAATTGTAGGATTTAATTACTCCAAAAAATAAACATACACAGAATTGGGCAGTGTGCAATTACTTCTGAAAGATAGAAACAGATTTTTAAACTGCAGTCATATTACCAATCGTCATCACTTAGAGCTGAACCTAAACAATCATGAAACCCATCTCTTTCCAGATAACATGCAATAATTGTGTTTGATAGACAAATAGACAATGAAATCGAGTAAGAATACACCATAGTCTATAACCCTAAAGTGAAACAAATGCATAGTGTAACAGTGTTTTTATAGAACGGAAAACAGACGCTGTAATAGACATACAGGAACAGTGGCGGGCTTGCAAACAGTTACAACATCCGGATCCTGTTGAAGGACAGATATGCCATAAGCATTCACTGGCGGTTCATGCCTACAGGTTGTTTGACATCATTCAAAACATTGATAACTTCAAAGTACAGTATGAGCTAGGATCAACTCCATCCATAATAAAAACATAGAAAAGGCATAATTATGCACGTATAACACGGAACTAAAACAAGTTCCAAACCTGTGTAAGAAGTGGCTTATCTTTTGCGAAGATTTAACTATGTAAGAAACCGGCACTATCTCTCCCTCAACTCGTATCCGTCCACATTGTACAGCACTAACCTGAAGTGCATTCAAACAAATCAAATATTTCATATGACGTATCAGATCAAGCAATCCGACACGAATACTATACTAATCATACATAGTAATCATACGGTCTGCCGCGGAACTCGTCTGCAAACAAATCCACGATTGTTTTTCCGGCCCAACGCTTGTTAACCTGCCCAAGGAAAAGGAGACAAAAAGGGTTTAACAATCGAATACACGTATAAGCTGTATTGAGAAGTAAGAAAGTGAGGACTGACATGAGAGACGAACTCAAAATAGTAGGGTTTGACATAGCGCCTACCTGCATTCCCGCCAAAACTATCGAGTTATAAAAAATGGAGTTTGGAATGCAAATTAAATGAGCATTACAACTTTAAATAAGAAAGATAAACATCAATTAGGGTTTACTAATACAATTACCATAACTTAGTTACCATTATGAAACATGAAATCGTGCTTTTGAGGTGGGTTAGCTGGTGTATGCCATACTATCTCCATCTTTTTGTTTTCTTCTTCTTCTTCTTCTTTTTTCTCCCTCTTTCTTTTCATTTTTCCCAACTACAGCTGACTACCATAGGTGGGCAGGTAACTGATGCACGACCACAAACGACATGCCGTTTTCGTAGATTGCAAACGCATATCATACAGTTTACAGTAAATTGGTCAAGACTTAAGACTAGTGGGTAAAATTCACCCATTGCTACTTTACTTTCGCCATTTTCATATTGTAGATACTAAACTTTAAAACGTAACATTGAGTTTTGTATTTATTAACGTTGTGGTCACTATAGTCCAAACTGTTGACAATGAACTTTTTACCTTGACTTTTATAAAAATCACATTTTTTCTCACTTTTAATTCTTAAAATGATTCTTGCATTGAGAAAATAAATTAAGAAATGGTAAAATAAATTTATCATTAAAGGTGATGAAATGGTCTTTACGGAAGGAATTCAGGTAAAAAATCATGGTCCACAGTTGTAGTGGTCATGACGTTAAAAAACGTAAAATTCAAAAGTCTCGCTCACCTAGATTTTAATGATCAAACTATATTTTAGTCATTTAATAATTAATAAAAGTTTAAATTTTTATTATACTTTAAATAGTTCTCGTATTAATCTATCGTTTTTTATATTTTTAAGGAATACCGTAGTTTGAGAGCATTTTAGATTTCTTTTTTCTTAATTATAAAGTTGTTGAAGTAATTAATGATCAATTATCAAATATAGTTTGATTATTAAAGTGTAAATGAGCATAGTTGTATGTTACATTCCAAAATTTAGTTGTCATTAGCAAAGTTAGTGACCATGGATGTAATTTACCTAAGATTAGTACTAAGTACTATTTTGGCTTGGGGAATTGAAACCCGTCAAAGCGGCTACATAGCGCAAAGCGACGTCGTATTATGTCGGTTTGTCTTCTTCAGTTGAACCAACACACTCCTACCTTTTCAAACCAGCCATTGAAGAAAAACTCGATAAAGTTGCCTTTTCTCGTTTACCTAGCCGAAGCATCACAACAAGGTATGTTTGGATTTCCTGATGATTTTAGTATAATTAATTCAATTTGCGAATTTTGTAGTTAGATCTATTAATGATGTTGAATTTATGAATTCAGGGTCAAAATTTTGATGAGTTGATCGCCTAACCATTCAAATTTGAAGTTGCAAGTAATTTGATTGTTAAGATAGCTCAGGAAATGACGGAAGAGGACTTGATTGATATTAAGTTCAGGCTCTATGATGGTTCTGACATCGGCCCTTTTAGGTACTCATCTGCATCCACCGTCGATATGCTTAAGCAGCGAATTGTCTCCGATTGGCCTAAAGGTTTGTGGATTCATCACTCCTTTCAACCCTTGTGTTTTTTTTTGTGTTTTTAACTGAATTTGACCGAGTTCATAATCTAAATTTATTGTTCGTTTAGTAGAAAGTTGATCGATAATCAGTAAAAAAAATTGAGTGTTCAGGATCTAGTATGAGTGGACGTTGCTGATCGTGCCAAAATATTACTGGCTATCAGCTCACTAATTCCCTAAATCATTTTCTAAAGGCTTTGTTTTGAGGTCTGTTTCAATAGTTGAAATCTAATGTTCTGTAACGGTTGTTGATAATGGACTGTTTGGGATTGGTTCTCTGAATAAGGATATTCGGATGTAGCTCTTTGCTTGGCAAAGTCTAACATAAAATTGAGGTTTCAAACAGTAAAGCGCAGATGCTGTTCAATTGTTCTCTTAATGTGCCTGTGTTGAATTATGTTTTCAGTAGTTCAAACCAAATGGTTTTTTTGCAATGAGTTGTTATCATTAGAGTGTTTGGAATTGGTTCTTAGAATTTGGTTATTCTGATTTAGGGCTTAACTGAGATTGCTCACAGTAGTAGCGATAGTATTTAGTTTCTGTGACCATATTGTGTTCTGTTGAAAGCTATAAGTGCTTATTAATTGGTATTTATGTGATGAAGGAATTTTGTTTAAGACATATGTAATATGCTTGTGAATTCACGAATGAAAGGAATATGACCTAGTAGATGGCATAAAGCAGCTCTTTGGGTATCTGTTCCCTTCTGCTTTTGTATAAATAAAACGATTGCTGTTTCATGTGAGTTCGGTTCCACTTATGTAGGATGTATATAAAATGAACCTGGATTGGGATGCGATTTTCAAGTAACAAAAATCACAAAACACTTGAATCATGTCACATTCAGTGTCCAGTTGTTTTGAGAACTCATTGAGCCAAATAATCCTTTTTAGTTTTGGGTTTATAGCACAATTTATGAGATGTGCACCAACCACATAGCTCTTTGCGCACTTGAATATGGGAGCAATTGGATTTTGAAGAGAGAGATTCATGGATTTTCTGAATATATATTTCATTAAATTTGAAGAAATTGTGACAGATGATCTCTCTTCAGACATTCATTGAGAATGAGGAACCTGTAACTCGTTTCTCCTCCCAAAATTTCTGGGTGTTATGGAACTTATCATTTGGAGAAGGCCCAGCTTTGTTTTTATGTATAACTTGCTTGCAATATGAAACTAGGTTTTCACATGAGACTTTTTCTAGAATTTATAACCCAAAATGACTAGAGTGAAATATGCAGGTTGGTTCATTTGAACTAACGAGACACCAAAATTATGGGGCTCTTCATGGGCTCAATCCATGATTAACCTGAAAAATATACTTCTTTTCTCATATTGAAAAAATAATGAAAAAGTTGGGATCCAAAAATGAGTAGGTGTCTTTGTATATTCTATACTTCTATTTCTATGGTGCTTTGAAAGTATTTCTGATTGTTTGACGTTCTTTCTTAGGCAAAACAATTACTCCAAAGACAGTGACTGAAGTGAAATTGATAAGCTCGGGAAAAATTTTGGATAATAACAAAACTGTTGGTCAGTGTAAAACACCCTATGGTGAAGTTGCTGGGGGAATCATCATAATGCATGTTGTTGTACAGCCATCTCTAGCGAAAACAAAAACTGGTAGGTTCCTAACCAAAACATCTTCCAATATATTTTCTTGAAGGCCTTTCAATTTTAATATAGCCTTCATTGGTGGTTGTATTTTCATTGATGACCTAACAATTGATGTGAACTGGGGGAGATGAAAATTGAAACTTGCATAACTAGGAGTGTGATGCATGCTTCTTGGAAACTTCATATTTCATTCTTTTATTTGGTATACATTTTAAATTTGTATACTAGCATTGAATGAGATAATTTATATCACTGACGCGACTTGATTTTACGGTTCATATAATGGTTCATGTTAGCCGACCCCGAGCCATTCTGGGGACTACGGCTTTGTTGTCGTTGTGTTGTTGTTGGCTCAACAGCTGGATGGGTTTTAAATTGCTTGCGGATAGGCTATAAGCTTCTTTCTTTTCTCCCTTCTTGTATTCTCCTTACCTGTAGCTTCATTCCACATTGATTCACAAAACACATTTCCAAATAACAGATGAGATCCGAAGTAACCTTTGGTACCGTAATGGGGACTTAAATCAAAGGCAGTTCAGTGCAAGCATGAATGCTATCGGTTGATGCCTTGTCACTCCTGTAGAAAATGGGAATGTCTTGTGTGAATGAAATAATGTCTTCAATGCAGTATCCTAGTGTCCATTCAATTTATTTTGTTTGCAATTGCACCAGTCCTTGGTTCTATTAAGTTTGCTGGCAGAATTATACCAACACGTCCAACATAGTAATCACAGTCTCTTTCTTGGGACTGAATGATTTCTACTCAGGACTCCATATATTTCCTATTGAATGGAAGACTAGTTATTCAGGATAGAGAAACTGTTTCATTATTTGGCTTATTTTTAGGGTGGAACTTATTAGATACGCTACGCCTGGAGTTAAGAAACCATTTGGGTGTTTTCAAGTATACATAGAGTAGCATTTCATAAGCTCCTAATATGCATGTATGTATAGGCCTGTCAGTTGTTGCATAATCTCTACCCTGGTATCAGGCAATGACCCATTTGGAACCTACCTCTTCTAACATTGTAGGTCCACTTTCGTGCTTGTAAATCTACTTATCAGTATTTTACATTTTAGAGTTTTGTTAATGCATACTTCTCTCACTCTTAAAACTTTTAGGCACACAGTTAGAGCTTTGATTGATTGCATAATTTCATTCATTCCTGTTTGCTCAAAAAAATTGTGCTGACATGTTTCTGGTGACCTTTCTCTAACAGAAAAGAAGATTGATGACTCTCCCCGGAAGTTTGTGTGCTCATGTTCGATTTTATGAAGACAAGTCTGTACATATTCGAAAAATGTTTTAGGTACAGTAATTGTTTTCTCTGGACATCCTATGTCGGGTGTTGAAGCATTCATGTCCACAAGTATGAAAGTGTCAAAAAAGTGATGTGTTTATATCTCCTTAAACCTTCCCCTTCCTTGTTTGTTCTCTTCTTGTTCTTTGTTATTATTTTTTAAGACCTCGAATGCTTGGTAGCTGAAATAGATTATCTGTATAGTACGTATTGATGCAAGGACAAGATGCACAATCAAATTCCAAATAGAACAAGATCAAAAGTTTGTCATTTAATTTACTCAAATTAGAACGTGTACTTTTGTACCAATATTGTGAATGTAATGGTGTGGATTTTGAAGGAAGTGTGGGAATTCTTGAGAAAAGTCACTAAGAATTTTTATTTTTTTTATCGTCTTAAAAGTGAATAGTACACTCAATTAACAAAACTGAAAGGTAACACGAGCGGAATAAATACATTCTCTCATAGAATTAAACTAATTCATCTTCAAAAAGGCTGATCGAGTGCTACACGCTAACTAGAGAGAGATAAAAGGGAATAATAGTTTATGGCTTTTGGCATGCAGATTTAATTACTAAATTCGCCGCAATACTTTCTCTGCTGCAGCTATTGTAAATTGGATGTCTTCAGTGGTATGAGCCAGACCCGTAAATCCAGCCTCGAACTGTGAAGGAGCAAAATACACACCCTCCTCGAGCATCCCTTGGTAAAACTTGGCGAATTTTGCAGTATCACTTTTCTTTGCATCATCAAAATTATAGACAGGTCCTTCCGTGAAGAAAAACCCAAACATTCCCCTTATGTGCCCACCACACATGGCATGCCCAGCCCTCTTGCCAGCATCTAAGATCCCCTGAACAAGTTCGCCCGTAATTTTATCCAAGTACTCGTAACTTCCTGGCTCCTGCAACCTTTTAAGAGTGTGTATACCCGCAGTCATTGCCAATGGGTTCCCACTTAAGGTTCCAGCTTGATACATTGGCCCTGCCGGAGCAACCATCTCCATAATATCCCTCCTTCCCCCATATGCACCAACTGGCAGACCACCACCGATTATCTTGCCCAGCGTAGTTAGATCAGGAGTTATGCCGAAATACTCCTGAGCTCCACCATATGACAAACGGAATCCGGTCATAACTTCATCGAAGATTAGAAGAGCATCGTTTTCTTTGGTGAGCTTGCGGATGGCATTAAGAAACTCTGGCGTCGGTTCTATATAACCAGAGTTTCCTACAACCGGTTCAAGGATTATTGCGGAAATCTCTCCTTTGTTTGTTTCAAAAAGCTTTTCTACAGCAGCTAAGTCATTGAAGGGGGCTGTTAAAGTTTCAGATGTTGCTGCTTTGGGGACACCAGGAGAGTCTGGCAGCCCTAGTGTTGCAACGCCACTTCCTGCCTTTACAAGGAATGGATCAGCATGCCCATGATAACAACCCTCAAACTTAATAAGCTTTTCTCTTCCAGTGAAAGCACGGGCCAGGCGAAGAACACCCATGCAAGCCTCTGTACCTGAGTTGACAAACCGTACCATTTCTATGGATGGTACTGCTTTGATCACCATCTCTGCTAGTACATTCTCCAGAAGACATGGGGCGCCAAAGCTTGTACCCTTCTTCATTGTTTCAGCCAGAGCTGCAAGTACCTGTTTGCAACATTCGAAAACAGCTCAAGGCATTTAAAAATTTAATGGCAATACCTAAGATGTGATAACTTCAGTTTTAGTAAAATGGAAAACAATCACAATTTCACGTCAACTACTGGATTACACAATTTCAAACTTCATTGGTAACCAAACCACTTAAAGGTTGGAGAGCAGTCAAAACATAGAAATTGCACATGCACCGTGTGCTAATGAGGCTTCAAATGACACTTGAGTAAACCTTAAGCTTAAATTGTAATGTTATATATATGACAGCTAAACCTGCTCTCCCATCCCCAATAAAATATGGTACATACTTACATATGGTTGAATTGGTATCTTATCCCACTCGGTTACCCATGTTTAAAAGAGTTCATTTTCAAGTAAACCATGTTCCACCCTAGTAAAAACAAGCTACATTGAGCAACAAGGGACTGAGAAAACAGATAAAGAATGAGAAAAGAACCTGATCATCAGCATGACCAATAATAGCAGGCCCCCAAGAACCAACATAGTCAATGTACTCGTTGCCATCGATATCCCACATGCGACACCCCTTCACAGAATCCACAACTATAGGTTGTCCTCCCACTGATTTAAATGCCCTTACAGGCGAATTCACGCCTCCGGGCATCAGCTCCTGCCAAACAATTACCCAATTTCATAAACAATCTCAACTTGATGTCTATTTAGAAATTGAACAGTAAGATGTACATTTCAAGTATCAGATTGAGAAGTAAGATCTTTATAACCTACAAATGTTAGGTCATGTTCATTTCAGTTCAATTCAGTTAAATTCAGTTCAGCTGAGCTCAATTGGGTTCAGTTCAATTCCGTAATAAAGAACAGGGAATTGCAATTGAATCTGAAATGTTGAGAAATGAAAACTTGCTAAGACAGTACATTGAATATAAGAAGGTGGAGATTTTGTTTAACCTTGGCGATATTGAAAGCTTCTTCGGATTTTTTGAGGGTGAAATTCTTCTTCTCTTCAACAGAGACGGCCATTTTGACGGAGGAACGAGATGATGTATTACGATATCTTCTTTGACCAGAAGAAGAACAGGATAGCCCCAACCCTACTCCCACCCCTGTAAAAGTCGCTGCCATTTTTGCTGTTGTGAAGAAGAAGAAGAAGAAGATAAAGAGATTAAAAAGGAGATTGCAGCAGCCAGTATGGACTTTCGGGTTTTGCCGTTTATATGGATACAAACAAGCTCGGGTTTGGTTATATATTTGACCCGACACAACCCATTCATTTCACGTAATTATTTTATTTTGTTAAACCCCGCTTCCATTTTCAGTAATTTTTAATACACATTTTAAATAACTTCCATTTTAATTTTTAGATCAACTGTAATTTTGGACTGTAGGAGGAAAATAATTGATGAGTTCATGTGCAATTCTATATCAATTTATCGATGATTTTACGTTATATATATTGTTTATTGGATTTTTTCAACCATAAAAAACACATTATTTTTCTATAAAAGAAAATTTAAAATGCACTTGTCATAAAATATACTTTCTCTATTCTTTTTTATTTAATGTTTAAATTTTTTTAATCTTTATGAAACATTTGGCATTATTAATGCACTTTTGACAAAAGTTTATGAAATTTCTCCTCATTCAGAGTAAAAGAAACGTTGAATAGTTATTGCAAATAAGCATTAAACATTAATTATTAAAAGCAAATTAATCATTCTAATAATGTCTTTGTATTCAGCAAATGGAAATTAGTCTAGATGTAAATATGGCTTAAAAGTGTTCTCGTGTTGGTGCCGAATGCGAATCCTCCAAAATGACCTTATAGTATACCAAAAAAACAAATAGGTGTGTGGTTTTTCTCTCCTATGGCTTGGGGATGTGTGGAAGGTAAGCCAACACTTTTTGGGGAAATTATTGTAGGCGCATGAACCTTCATTTCATGGAGGTCCAAAGCCAATCAAACATTTGGCATGTGGAGGGATGTCTTACAATTTTTACAATTTATTGCGGTATAACTCTTTACATGTCATTATTTAATTGATGGAGGTCAGGAGCTCCTAACAAAATCCCACTTTTTGGGCTTCGACTAGGTTTGGAAGACTAGATAAGGTGGAGGTTGAGACCGATTATTTGATTTAAAAAATTTAAGGTTAGAGTCTTTGTTTCATAAAAAATTAGCTCTTATTAACAACTAATTTGTAAATTTCATTATGAAATTTCATCGAAATTTGTGGTTTGCCGTGACCTTAATAGTGAGCAGGCCTCCCTTAATTAAACTTTAATGTATTTTGCAAGAATTCCATTCAATTCTTAATAAAATTCATTGTTTTGAAAGAATTCAACAAACCAATCATCTGCTTTACAAAATAGATTTCTAAAAAATCTTAAACCTTTGGTTTGTAGTCTAATCGATAATGATTTCTTGTGAGAATTTTGAGTTCGGATACTGGGTACTCTCGCAACCAATCAATCAAGATCATACTACTATTCTCATTAAGGTGATAATCAATGAAGTACTCAATTTCGGATTCAACTATGAGAAAAATACAGGTCAAAAGGCAATCCTTCAATGAAGACAATAAAACAACAAAAATTTATTGTGAGAAGAGAGCATTTAAAACTCAAGACTCCATATAATGGTTGTTAAATGCCCTCCATTTAAAAACAAGATTCACACTCCCTATATATGCTTAGAATAAATTTCAAAACCAAAGTATTTCCAAAATCATTAGAGTTGTGAGAAGGATATATATATATATATATATATATATATATATATAGCAATTGCTACAAATACGCTGTAAAATTGTAGGAGCATTTCACAATCATATAAAACGAGATTCATGAATCAAAATCTATCATAAAAGTAATTCATTCTCCATCAAAAATACCCATTAAGCTGCAACCAACAAAACCAAAACTCATCTCCCAAGCATATTAGGCTTTAGCTATAGTAGTATAACTACTCTCTATGTATTTACATGTCAATGGCCCCTCCACAGCAAAGGAGAGCAAAAACAACAATATCAAGGTTTCTAAACTTACTAAAAACCAATTCAATATGGTTTAGTAAGACTCTGTAGCATGTAAGTATGGAATCTGTATATAGATGCTGCTATTTAACTTCACCAACCGAAAATTCTTAAGAACAGACGATGGAAGACACCGAAAGAGGATATGGGAAAGTATTGGCATACTCAAAGCTGAGAGCACCACCAGTGTGCAAGGGTTTACCATCATTAACAAGGCAATCATTGTAGTCAAGGCGCTTGAAGATCGTGGGGTTGACAGGTTGAACCGAGCTGAACTTTCCACAATTAAGATGAATTCTGGATATATTGCACCCGGTGACACAAGCATTCATTATCTCCACCCGGAATGCAGGAACCCCACTTGCAAGTGATTCAGTTCGCCCTTGGTTTATCAATATATCACCAGAAGTACACATCTCCCCCCATACTCTATTAGGTTGCTCAATTTCCAATAGTGCTGTGTAAAGAAGAGACATAAATAAAAGACAATGAAATTAGCTTTCTATTAAACTTTTGAAAGTGATAGCATATGCTTTTCTAAAAGGCAGGTTGGTTTTGGTTATAGCACACTTAGCCATTCAATTCAATCAGCATTTTACAAAGTTGCAACCAATAAAAAAGCATCCCCAGACAAAATACACTTTTTGGAGGTGCATCACAGGAAAATAAAAACAAAATTTACTCAAAATGCAAGGAAACCATGCCCCCCCCCATAGGGACCACATCATACTTTTTTCATAAAAAATAAAAAAGCTTTTTTCATTCCATGTATTTGCCTTTTTGCTTTAGGATTTCCTTTCCCCCAAATTAAATTTGATCAAATTAGGGCTAATTAATTTCTTTGGGTACCAAAAAGTTTAATTAGTCCTAATTTGATCAAATCAGGACTAATTAAATAAATCATATGCATCAAGAATTTAAAATAGATATCTAGCCGGGGCCATTCCAATTACAAAATTAAACAGGTAGCATAACCGTGAAAGTTGCTAACATGCGCCACGGGTCATAAAGCTAAAACAGGCTTGCAGGTTCAGGTGTTAAAAAAGGTACCCCTGTGACCTAAGGCCAGCTTGATTGGCCAAAACAGCCACCGGTGCACGTTAGCAATAAGCATAACAAGAAAAAAGGACGTGCGCCTGTCACACACACACACCTATCAGTACTACACACATCTGAGTATCGTCGCAGCTAACAAACAAATACTTCACGCAGAAACGGAAAATTAACAGAACGCATACCACAACACAAATTCTAACACTATCATTTTGTCTCCATTCATTTAAAAAAACGAATACGAAATCGGAATCTTACAGTGAGTAAGCAACTTCCGGTGACCGGCGGCGAGCATAATATTCCTCTTGTTGAATATTGCCGTGCATCCATCTTCACCATTACACAAGTCTGGAAAAGCAGAATGAAGAAGGATTAGATTATTTCATCTCATCTAGGAAGATGATGACAATGATTAGTATATCATTATTAAATAAATAATCAGTAAACGAGACAAAGATATTAAAAAATGTCACTGAAATACAAGCCGTTATCTATTTGTTTAGCGTGGAAATGATATTAAAGAAATAGGAAGAATGTATAGATCCAAGTGAATATGATTATATGATAATATAATGAAAAGATAGCCTCACCTGTAATATAAGGACGCATACATATGAGCAACATGATGAAGAAGAATAGAACCAAAACGACACCGTTAAGCTTGGAAAAATCTCTCATCTCTACTTTTTTTGAGTCTCCCGAAAAGAAGAAGAAGAAGGTCAAAGAGAAGAGATATTATAGTTGACGCGGATCCGGAACTCAGTGAAAGCAACGACTCGGACTCCCTCCCTAGCTAAGGATTAGATGTTTCACAAGAAACGAAGAAGGTCCTTCGATATTGAAATCTGCATCAAAGAACATAAATATATGTGTTTAATTATCTTATCAAATCACATCAAGGAGGGAATATATATATATATATATAAATAATTAAACAACCGTCAGATGAAAACATCAAGTGGCTCAGATTTGACTTGAAAACATAGGTATAAGAGTCTATGACACTCACGAGCGAGCTCAACTTTATTTAGCTTAAAATGATGAAAAAACGCCGGCGATTTTTAGTATTCACAACTTTCGTTAGCATAAAAAAGGCAACAAAAACAGTAAAAGGCACAGTTGAATATATACCAAAATTTCTTCAATCGCAATGAAATATTTGAAAAATGTATATAATAATAATAATAAATAAAAAAGAGGCTCTTACTCAGAAGGAAGCAATACTGAGGTTGAAAAGAGGAAGTTATTGGAGAAAGGAAAAGTGATGAATCGGTGTATGTTTTGAAGATAGTAAAATAAAAAATGAATATGATAAAGGAAAAAAGGGGGGCAGGAATTGCAGGATGATCAGAAATGAGTGCAGAGAAGACAAAGCAAAGAGAGGTGCAGGAAGCACATAAGAGACAAGCAGAGGGAGGGAAAGAAGCAAGATGAAGAGACAAAAATGGCAGAGAGATCGGTAAAGCTAGAAATGACAAAACATGATGATATATTCCGATGATCAACTCTCATATTTAATATTAATGCCACTGTTTCAGCATATGTATGTATATGTTCATCAAGATGAATAGAGTTGTTCTTCTCTTCACCTCTGAAATACTAGAGAGATAAACAAGACAATCAACACCGAAACGCGTGCGTTTTTAGGGGAATTAATTAGTTTTAGGGGTTTTGAAGGACAATTCTAATTGTAATTAATTTAAGCTGCACGTGGCTCTCTGGCTATGGCTATGATGGTTATGGTGATTAGGGGGCGTGTGGCTTTGATTGCCCCTTTTTATTTTTCATTCTTATTTCCCTATTTTTAAAATCACTACTTTTCCTGTGGATTTCTAACTTGAATTGTTTTTCTTTTTTTTCTAAGTGAATGGCTTTTATTTATTAAAGCTCGCCTTTTTTAAAATATATTCTCCGTTTAGTTTTATGTTTCTTTATAAGATTAACCTTCTTTTTAAGCAAATCCTATTAACAAGACTTTATATAAAGGACAAAATAAAACTCGAAAATCATTAATCAAACACAGTTTTGTTGAAAATTGAAGATTTACCACATTTATAGAGAAGCTACAAAAATTTCAACTTTTTAAATCAAGATTCGTGAGCTTATTAAATAACAATTAAGAAGATAGGTTAGATAAAATACCTCTAGGAGCACAAGATGAATAAAACGTTAAATCGAAATCCTAATTTTGGTTTAGAAATTTCGACTCCTCTAGAGAAGTAATGATGTTGGCTAAATACTCCATAGGCGTTGTATTTATAGTGTTTTGTATTGTGTCTCCTAAATAAGAATCCTACTCTTACAAGGATTAGGTCAATTCTTATTTAATTAATAAAATAATTTATATTCACACTCGTATTCCTAGTTAGTTAAACTAGAAATTTATGTAAATTTATATTTATTAAATTACTCAATTAATTAATTAATAATCTCAATTATTATTATAGTACGATTTAATTAATTAACATTATAACACATTATAATTTAATTCTTTAATTATCAACACTATATATTTCAGCCTACATTACCAAATATAAATATTTAATATATTTATCATTTTATCTGTTAAAATATTTTACACCTTACGAAATCAATTCTATTTTTTATTTGTCACATTTATGAACACTAACGCATTTAACCAAAACTAAAAAACATGAAATTAATGTGTTCAAATAAAGATTAGTAACTAAATTCATCATAAGCAAATACTAGGGGTGTGAAGATGGTATATTAATGAGACCGAGCATGTTGGCTTTTTGTTCTTTAATTTGTTTAGGAATTGTGTCAGAAAAATGGGTGTAGTAGCAGCAGCAGCAGCAGTAGGATCATAGACAAAAAGGCTTAAAAAGTGGAATTCTCACCCACAACATGGAATGAAGGAGAGACTTATTTCCCATTCTATAATAAATAAAGGGTAAAACTCATTTAAATTCCACATTCTCATTATTTATGTATTTACATAGTCACCCTAAAATTGACCAATCAAATGGACCTCTGCAAGATCATTCATTATTATTTATGCATAAAAATTGACCCCCCATGTAAAAAAAGGAAAACAAATAGTGTGAAGAACCCAAGTTGGATAGTGACTAGAAGAGATTTTAAGGATTTAAAATGGTGTAAGCAAGCAAAGAATAATGTGAGGTAAGTAGGAGAATGGGACAATAAAATCAAGAAGAGGTGATGTTATGAACATTAGAGAGAGGTAATCAATGTTTGTATTTTGAGAATTCATTCTATTTGTAATTTTTCTACATAGATTAGATTATGGTGTGGGTATATCGTGTCAATTGTCACTATCAATTCTTTGAAATTAGAGTATAGTTGGCTCTAAATTGACGACCATGTTCCCTACTACGGCAAATTTCCCTTTTGCCTCTATTTACCATCACCAATACCTAGGGGTATGCATCGGTGCGGTTTAAATCGAATACCGAACCGAACCGCATTGAAATTCAATTTTCGGTTCGGGTTTTCATTCGGTTCGGTTTCGGTTTATAATTTTTGAGTATATCGGTATTCGGTTCGGTTTTGAAAAAAATGATTAAAATACCGAACCGATTATTAGATATTAGTAATTTTTTTCCATTGATATTTAAATATTATTATAAAATATAGAGCTAATACTCATTTTTCTATTTAAAATTACAAAGACTATTCATTTAATTCAAAAAATTTCATCTTTCTACTCTATTTATCAAATGGATTGCAAATTTATGGATGGATTTTATATGTATGCACATATTGATATAATTTCTAAACGATATATTCCACCATTTGTTTGAAGAGTATGGGTATGACTTATTTGTAAATATGCAAGTGATATTATAAGTTGAAATGGTTGAAAAAATAGTTATTTTCTAAACTTATTTATTAATTCGGTTTATGTTGTTATTCGGTTTATATTCGATTTAAGTTTTTGTGCTAATTCGGTATTTTCGGTTCGGTTCGATTTTATATCGATGCACACCCCTACGCAATACCCTTTGACCATACTTTATTTGCATTTTCCCTCAATATCATCTCTTTTTACGAAAATTCCTTCATAAATTCCGGTTTGCTTATTTTTATTTTCAGAGAAATCATGTTAAATATGAATTTTAAATGTAAACCGTTGATCCAATTACCAATTCTGTAAACTGTTAAATTGGTTTTGCAATAAATATCTATTGGGATATCTAACAATTGATTTTTGTATAGAATAATTGAGTCTCCTTTTTGGTATCCATGTCCATTGAAATTACACTGACAATTAGTGTTTCGGCCTTTCTGATTTAAGAAATTTACTAGAAGGAAGATGATTTTCGTCGGTACATTCGCCGATAGTTTATAAAATAATGTCGAAATATGTTAAATTTTGTTGAAAATTTGAAAAAAAAATCCGTCGAAAATCTATAATTTTCATCCGGAATATGCATTTTTTGCCTCCTTTTGACAAAATGTATTAGCTACAATAAAAAATTTCACTCTTGATAAAAGAAAATTATTAGTTGCCTAGGTGCAAAACTGCTCCCAACATTTCTATTCTAGATTCGTCATCGGTTCTTGTAGTTTTTGAAACTGATATTTTTTTATACTTTTGAAATGTATATTTTAAAGGCTTAATGCATACGCAACTTTCGCAAAAGTGAATCACTAAGCCCTCATTTTTTCTATGCCCATGAAATGGTTGACTCATGTACTTCATGCGATGACTTTTCAAAAACATGAGAAAACGTGAATTTTTTTAAGCTTTTCCGCCTCATCTAAAATATTGAAATTACATCATTATCCCCTCGATTTATTTTTTTCTCACTCTCGATGAGGGCACCGGTGTTATCCATATGTCTTTAGCCGACACAAATTGCCTCTACAATTGGGATTTAGGTTTCTATTGTTTTTCATTTTATGACATTTTTGAATGTGTTGTGAAATTCAATTGATTTGTGTAGGAATGTAAACGATGAAGTAAAAATTATTTTTTTTAATTAAATAATCACTGTAGAAAAAATTTCCATTCACGCGACTTGATAGGGATTCAATATTCTTATTTTTTACAGTTATTTACGGTATATTTTAGTGTTGTTTTTCTTTACATAGTTACATTTTCATGCTTTTGATGATGTTTTGATAACAATTGGTTCTCGTGTGTATCTCATAAACTTCTCATATTTTGCATACCAATTTTACCAATTTTAACTCTCTTTTGATTATATGTGTGTAGGTCTTCATGTCTTGGAGAAAAATTCAAATTCAAATTATCCAACTCACATACTTCATTTAAGAGGTGAATTATGACTACTTAGGAGCTAGAAGACAAGAGAATATTGATTAACGATTAAGAATTTTGGCTCAGATTTAGTCCGAACACGTCGTGTTATACCCCTATTTTGTCCCACACGAGCTCGTGTCTAAGATCTTTGAGGTATGTTCATTTATTTACGCCGACACACCTTGTCCACACTCAACATGTTTTGTCCCAACAAATTGTCAACACTTACAACATGACGTATTTATGAAGAAGGGAACAAATTTTCATGTCAACTCTTAACACGCCCATTCAATACCATCAACACACCCATTTAACCTTTAATACATCATTGAACACGCCGTGTCATTCAACATGAGAGTTTCCAGTGAAAACGCGCGAATTTCCACCGCCAGGGACATTTTTCCTTAACACGCTAAGTCAAGTGCTTAATACGGCGAGTTAATGAGTCAACATGACATGTCATGACTATACACGGTGTGTTGACCCCAATATCAAATGTGAATTCTTTCTTGCACACTTGAACTTGTGATTGTTTCCTGTTTTACCACTGGTCCTATTTTGCGTATAAATACTTCCATTGAAAGCATTCCTCTTCACCCTTGTAATATCTTCGTTAAGTTATTGTTGTTACTTCCATTTTATTATTAAGAGGGGTGATCCAAACATAACGCACCACAATTCCTTTTCCCCTCCTTTCTCCAGCTTGTAATTCAATTTCATTTCCATTAATACAAAGTTTATTGTCATTTCTATTTCCTCCATTCATTTCATTTCATCTTCAAGCTTGAAAAGGAGACACCTCGGACGATCGTTTGTCCGGATTAGCAAGATTTAAGAGGATTTTCTTTCATCTCTTGTTCCTTACTTTTTGTTAACCTAGTTGCGACAATCATGAACCCAAAAGAACTAATATATAATTAACCCTTCTACCTATTTTTTTCTCTATTACAGATTTTTTTAACTATTTTTAAATTTATGTAATTATAATTAAATAATAATAAAATTCTCACTACGCACCACACCTCCATATGAAACTTTACTGAAAATAAATCAAAAAGAACATGACCTACCATTGTTTACATTTCAAACATCTAAATATTTTGCACCAAGTTTTGAACTTACAGTCTGTATATATCTAGTTCTTTTTCCAGAACATTTCGCCAATATCTTAGTTTCCTTTTTTAAGTTTCTCTGATTTAGCGATTCAAAGCTTGTCATGTACCATTCTCTCCCAATTAAAATTTTCTACGTGCATAAAGAGTTGAATAACGACTTAAAGTCCTCAACCACTCAGATGACTTCACTAAGCATTACCTCTACATATATCCTTGTAATAATTTTCACAAGAGAAAAAATCCCGTCTGCTTCTTTTCATTTTTCCTCTCCCTCCAACAAAATACGTACTCTATTCATATTTGCTTATTCCATATTGCTTACTTTTTCTATTGCTAATATGACAGTAGAAACAATATTTAATATCCCAGCAGGATTAGCAATTCAAACGGTCAAGTTAAGTTCGGCAGTCAGGTATATTTCTTCATTGTATAATCCATACTTATAAAAGGTTTGATTTTCATTCATCTTCCTAATCTAATATCATATACTACTGTGACACCAATACCATATCCTAATTTAGATTAGAATGTGCCATAATTTGATATCGCCACGAAATGATAACTAGCTCGCCATTTCTACAGAGTTGGGCGTCAATTTTTCTACTCCTTCCTGACTAACATGTAGAGAAGAAGGAAAATTAACTGGAGTAGTCGCGACTTCTAAATCCAAAATTGTGGCTTCTGAGAATACTATCCAGTGTCACTTTACTTTGCATCTTCATATATTTCAGGCCAAATCGCAGGGGAGAAAGCAGATAACTGGATCAGTTGAGAGAAGAAAACATTTCTGCATCTACTTTTTAGAAGCTGAAGAAATGGCCATGATAAAAAAATCAGGTACCAAAAAACTAAAACTAATATGTACACTTCCTCCAGGATTAATGAAGTGGGAGAGAAGATATAAATCACATCTTATCGTTCTGATCTGTAGTTAGCAGCTTTCATCTTCTCCAAAATCTTCACCTTGTCAACCAACTGTTGTATGGTATTAGAAGCCTCCTACAAGGAAGTCACCAATAAGATTCCACATTCATGCAACCCACCAATATATAAAAATTAAATAAACGTGCATTCCCAAGAAAATAACCTTGGACTTCTTCCTCAAAGTTTCCTCTTCCTTGTCTCGCCGATCCCTTTCCTCCGAAAAAATATCGATTAGACTTTCCTGTTCCTTGTTCAGTTCTTCAAGTTTTCCATTTGCTTCCAGTAACTGCAGCAAAGTAACCAAGAAATTCATAAGGAAAAAAAAGTCAGGGAAAGAGGGAAATAGAGGCAAAAGGGGTAGGAGATGACAGAAAATCTACAGCAACAAATCATCAGTTTCTTTTCTTCTTTGCTGTCCCTTCTTTTTCTTTAAGTTTTCCTGCTTTAATCTAGCGTTTTTTTTTTCTTTCAACTGATTGTGACTACCACACGGAAGTTTGAACTATCACAAGTTTATCCAAATGCCCGTTCACTGAAATTAACACGTTATACCATTTTATCATAGCCTGTTTTCATCCATTATCAAGAGCAAAATCTAGCTAAAAATAGGTCTATAATCGTAACAAATTCCACATAAGTTTATTTTAGCTACTTATTTATATAACATACGGTGTGGGTGTTTTGTTGACAATGGATGAAATAGAATCATACGCCACAACCTCTTGCTGTTAAATTACAAGTACTGTTAAACATCATCCGATTAGCTTTATAAAGTCATATAATACTAACCTGTATCTCAAGTGATTTGCAGTTGTCGCACTTCTTACCACGTGTCATATCACCTTGAACATCTGCTTCCTTTAACTCCAGTCTACAAACCACAAAAGGGAGTTAAAAATGCAAAATTGAAGAACAATTCTGGAACTTGAAGAAATTAACTACCTCTCTTTGAGTACGCGATTCTCTTCCTTCAGCTGCTCAATAGTACGTATATAAGCTTCTGAAAGGCCTCTTTGATGATGATCAACACTGCCGGCCTGAATCAAACATTATTATAGCCATTCAACATTAAAACATAATTCATGGAGTCCATCACAAGCTATAATATACAACAAGAGAATGACAACCATTGCAGCAGTTGTCTGCCAAAAATGATGATGGCAGAAGCATTATAGAATTGTCTATCAAACTTCAATACATGGGATCAAGATATTAAAAGATTTCTAGTTCTAAAATCCTAATTAAAAGATCTATTGCGCTGCAGATCTACCATCTGCTAGGGCAAACAATAGTTCAGCACACTCAAAAGCTTAAATAGTTTTAAGTGTATATATATATACAGATACGGAGCATGTAGATTTGCATAATACCAAATCCCGCTAGTTGAGGATAAATGCTACTATTCTAAAGGAACCTACCATTGATTGTGAATGGGTGGTTGGTCCCTGAGCAGAATCCACAAATGATCTCGATTTTCGCGACTGATCTTGCATAGAGGTGGGAGAAATATGCACATCATCATCACTGACTTCTTCTAAAGAACGCGGTGGTGATTCTGAAGACCTTGTTTTTCTTCCAGATTTAGATGGTAGCTTAGTTGCCTCTATCCCTTTACCCGAACCATACTTGTTAACATGCCCAAAGTTCCCATTCCTTGCAAATTTCTCCGATCCCTTTCCTCCACGTTGGCTTGCATATGAAGAAAATTTATCTGAATTGGGTGCTCCCTTGCTACCTGATGCAGCTTTTTTAGACCGGATGGGTGTGTATTCATCATTATCATCAGGAAATGATCCTACAAAACAAAAACATTTTACTGCAACTTACAGACAGCACACCAGCATCCCTTCCAGCCAGCAACAGGATGCAATAATATTATTAGCACATAAGGAAAATGTACCTGTGTCTGGACTCTCATCCACAGCTTTCTTATTTCGGCGTTGAGCATAACCAATTTTGTGACAATAAGTGGACCTAACCAAGTAAATTATAATCACTACATGGATGAAACTGAAAAACAACTGAATAAAGTCCAAATAGATTAATCAAATGGTTTCAACAAGCCAATGACAAACCAGTAAGTCTTTTGCATTTGTACAAGGCGAGACTCAAGTCTTGCCAAGACAGTTGTACGTTCAAATCCCTGCTTGTCATGAGCAGGTTCAACAAAATTAGCTTCCAGCACACCTGTCAGAAGAGATATATTCTTCATATACGTGAATGGTATGTAATAGACAGAAAGATGCTTCAAATATATACTATACCTATAACTCCACGACCATCACTTCCAGAAGCATTCCACAGCCTCCAAAATGGCTGAAAAGCAAGAGAGCATACTCAAAAAAGATGCACATTCTGTGCTAGATTCAGCAACCATGAACAGAACTTACAACTACACATACATGTTTGGCGATAATTCAAGCATATAGATATGTATTACTTAGAAAATACTTCCTCTTTGGCATGTGCCAGAGCGCATTACTAACTTATAGATGAAAACAAAATTAATAAAAGATATAATAAATGAATCTCTAATTAGGAAATCTGCAAAACACTAGCTTTGCTATGGAGCAGCAGTCAGTCCTCTTACTGTTGAACTGCTATTAACTAATAAGCAAAGCAATGATATTTCATTTATCAGCTTTCTCGCTTTCTCGCTAATACTCAACCAGTTCAAAAGGCTCGTCATTAGCTACCCATTGGAAAGGATACAAGTTCAAAAATATAAGAAGAAAATAAAGACAGCCCCAGCAAAAGCATGCTACATTTACCCCAACAAAGGCATGCTACATTTATTACTCCAAGTTATATTTTATAGCAAACCAACATAACATTTTTTGGACGAAGAAAGCAAACTAACCTTAATGAGTCGGTTTTTGTGATACACATTGAAACCCTGAACATCAATATGATATTTTGCATCCTTTACAAAGCCGATAGTTACAACAGCTGCCAACTGTTGTCAAAGTTGCAAATAGTCAGCATTCATTTTAGATGAGAAAGCATATGAAACAAGAAGTTTACTACATATTACATTTGAATCTTTAGGAATCCCATCACCGCCCTGAGGACGATAAGTTATCTCCTGGGAGAGCATCATGTCATTCACTATATTGTGGTGTTCAACATCCTTTCCACGAAGAATAACTCGAAAGCTAGGAGGAAGTCTCAAGTAAAGAATTGAGGCATAACTCTGCGGGTAGACATGGAGGAACACAATTACCATGAAAACAGAGTCACAGAATAAGAAATAGATAAAACCATTAAGGAAGGCACCTATCCACAAAGAGAAGCCTCCTAAACTGGCAAGTGGCAAGCCATCCACATTAAGCAACATAAAATAGAACACAGAGATTAGCTACCCTTAATGAATGCCTGTAAGTCAGAAAGTGTCTGGAATTTGGATACTCTTTTGCCATTTGTATATTCTTCTCATCTCGGTTCACACCTCTAAGTTGGACATCCTGCAGATGCAGAACATAGTAAATACCTCATATGCAAAATAATGTCGAAAACTCCATGTGACATAACCATATCAAAAGTTAAACATGAGCAGAAGAATGTTGTATAGGATAAGCATACATGAGGATCGGTGTCAAAATCAAGCTCCAGTAATCCTTGATCGTCCTCCCAAAGATTGTATATTATTATACGTGTTCCATGATCTGACATCACAGTAAACTAGACAGTACAAAATAGAAAAAGTTAATTATTCAAAATTAAACAGAGAAGACTACGGAATTACAGTTATAAAGCTGCCACAAGGTAAGAATACAAAAAGAGCTAAAAAAGAGGCGGAAAAAATATTAGGCAAAAAGATAGCACTAAAAAAACCAGGGGAAGGTCAGAAACCAAACTGAAGGAGGATAAACATAAAATCAGAGGCAAATAGATACAATGCATACCACTGTGTGCGCACATCAATGTGAATGACTGTTGAGTTGTGAAGTTAAATAGGATGAATAGTCAAATGCCAAACAGAATGTGCCATACAGAGAATTTGCATGTAATTGCAGATACAAGTGAAGCAAATGATGTGATAATAAATGTCTGACAGCCTCAGCCAAGAACAAAATATAGTATATCAATACATCAGTCACAAAATAAGTAAATCGTCTAAAATTACCACATACTTTAAGCATGAAGAAATATCACAAGTTTAACTCACATAGACAGTTTATTGTTTTGAGCATGATAGCTACTTTGTCATCTGAAGGTAATGAATCTACACATATAATAATGCACTATCTTTAAGAATAATTAAATGCCAAAACAAACTTTTGCATAACTGACAGCCTCAGCCAAGAACAAAATACAGTATGCAAATACAGAAGTCTCAAGAAAATGAAACAAGGTACAACTCCAGAAATAGCACATACTTAAAACATGAGGAAATATCACGCAAAAATATAAACTCACTTGGAGTTTGCTACTTTAAGCACAGTAGCAACTTGATTACCTGAAGGTAGAATAAAATAAATCTACATATACATGAATGCACTATCTTTACGAAAAAAATTCTCACTCTTCACAGGCATATATAATTCATTAGAAACGCTGAATTGTTTACATCCTATCCAATTATGAGGTAGTAAGCACTTCATCCAACAATGGTCAACAAGACAGAATGGTCTCCTGTAACAGAATGTTAAACTACAGATGCAATAAGTTGGCCACCTGCTAAGCTTCATTAAACTCCTAAACCTCACATTATCTGTCTTTTCCTTCCTTTTAAGTTACACTATTACCTATAAATAATAACATCCAACAAAGTGTAACATAATACTAAGTAACAAAAATAGGATGTACTCTTTTTATTACTCAGGAACAGAAAATCACCTGGCGAAGGAGTTCAGCCTCACTAGAAAACGGGGACCATTGAGCGATTGTTTCTACATTTCTGTTCCAATCAGCAGTAGAGAGCCGTGCCATCATGTTCCATTCATTCCCTTTTTTTTCATAGTCCAGCTTTTCATGAAAACAAAATTAAACAAAATACTAAGCGCATAAAATGAAGAATCTAACAGCCAAAAATCCAAATTCCAGTCTCAATGCATGAGATTATTCATAAGAAATAAGAGAAAGTTGTAGCCACTTCGGGTGTGTTTGTTTGGAGGGATGGGATGGGAGAAAGAATAGATGAAAAATTCAATATATCAAGACATCTACAAAGTCTTGATACAGCATATTCTCCAATTCATCCTCCCCTCTCATCCCTCCAATAAAAACACCCTTCAGTGGCTTCACTAAGATTTCCCTAGACTCCGAGTACAACCAGGGTAGTCAATGTAGACATACAAGGTTCCATTCCAATAAATATCTGTCAAAACTCCTTGTGGACAGTGATGTATAAAATTAGTACAGAATAAGATCAAGATATGAAGACAAAAGAATGAAGGCATGGAACGTCTAAAGATTTAACACTTAAAGCTAGGCTCTTCAAATGTTGGCCTAGCTAATGCGGTTAAACAACTTGACAATAAATGATTTGACATTTACAGCCTTCATTTTATTCGAACTATTCCAACAAATAACAGCAAAGATTTTATTGGAAGAGAAAATTCCACTTCTTTTATGACATTTAAAGTACAACTCTACAGTTCCCAAATTCTTTCTAATTCTTCATCCTAGATCATTAGAATAAATAACAATCTACACATGAAGATTGTAAACACACATCTTCTAAAAATGCTGGTATTATGCGTGTTTATAGCACTTCAATGAATGAACAATAGGAAGGAGGAAAAAATATTGTACAAGGCATTAAGTAGCACAATAGAGAATAACATTTACCAATTTATGGATACAAAAAGTTGCCTGACAGAAATATCAAAATTTGAGAATTGCATCTAAAATAACGCAGGATAACAAGACAAATAAACTCAAATTCACCAAACATTAGAACTAACTTCGGCAAGAGATAGTTAGGTGCTACTGTGATCCCAACAGTTAAAAGCTACAAGTCCAAAAATCATGTATCCAAATATGCATTCTACTCGCAAAATAAAGAACCAAGTTAACAGAACCAACACATGACTATCAGTGAAGTTCATTATATTAAACTGACACATTTTTCAAACAGCTATGATGTGAATAATACTTAACGCTTGGTGCATTACCATGGGTACCACGATATCTTCTTTCCCTGTACTCGTCAGGAAAGTGTATGACAGCAATCCGATGCTCTGTGTAGGACTGAACAACATAAGCAGTTATTCCCATAGCAGAAGAAAAAAATTAAGTAATATAACATCTTTATTTCAATCAAATAATATAGAAGCTTAACACAAATTTGCTTGCTGATGCCCAACCATGTCAGGTAAAAGATCAATGTAATAAATTAAAAACAACCAGACAAGCTCATTGCTACTCAAATTTAGCTAACATACAATTTAGAACATTCAGTTAACCAATATAACCTTACATCCATAATTCTTCAAATTGCTAAGCAATACTATTTTTGTTGAATCTCTGGATTATCAAAAGGAGATCTACACACAAAATCATCATTTCCAATTTACAGAATATGTAAGTTGGATATGCTAGTGACTATAAATTTTCATGCCAAACAGCTCATGATGATAGAAATTCACAACTCTTTCCCAAAGTTTATAAAACAAACACAGAGTCAGAATTCTCGTTAGTTTGGTTAAAGGCTATGCAAAATATTAAAAGTTCAATTAAGAGTCCTGATGGCCCAAAGATGCAAGCAAACAAACATTTTCCAGTTTACAACATGGAGAAAAGAGCCACATAATGTGATGCACTACAAATAAAAATCATACTCACGAACCTTTTTTCATCTTTTCCACGACAACGTGAGAACACAAGAGCATCAGCTCCAAGTCTCATGGTGCTAGTCTTAAATCCATTGCCATCTGATAAAAAAAAAGTTCCACTCAACATGAATCCAATAGAAAGGTAAATATAGTTAGTTACGGAATCCTATCTTAAAGAGCTGTAGTATACATTGTCCAATGGTGTTGGCCACTTTGCTTTTAGCAGAATATCCCAATGACATGCACTTTCGCATTTTATCTGGATCCATTCCACCACCATTATCTGCAACCAGAGAGAGAGTGATCAAGATAAATCTAACGAAGACCCAAGAAAACAATCAAGAAGGTGAACTTGTAGTTGAAAACAATATAATAATATTAGATGCATATTCTATACAAGAACTTGTAAGCCACTGAAATCTGCAAGTGACTGAATTTCAATACAAGAAACAAATTCATAACCACCAGACAAAGCCTAAGGTGAATGAATACCTTCAATCAAAAGCATTTGGCTTCCATCCTTCCTACTTTTAAGCATGTCAACATTGACATATGTAGCTCCATTGCAAACCTGAAAGTTAACAGAAAAATACCATCAGATGTCAGAGAAAAAATTTCAAGCTCCACACCATCTAATAAGCATATGGCAAAGAGTACCTCATCCAATGCGTTGTCTAGCAGTTCAGCGAACGCTGCAAAAGTAAAAGCAGTATGAAGCTATAAACTCACAATAACCAACAGGAAATTCTTAATATCACCTCCTCCTATGATCAATATAGTAACAGAAAATACAAGTATACCTCCAAGAGCCCATTTATGACTAGTTGCATTTGAGTGTAAGAATTTAGGATGAACTCTGACATGATCCATCCCACCTACAGATAATACAAAACATGAAACTATTAACACTCGAGATATTTGGAATGGAATTCCATATATGCATATACTATAGTATTTTTGGTGCAGAATGCCACATTTCATCAACAGAAAATCACGACATATCCATAATTCATGTGAATTTAGAAACTTCATACTATCTAACCATAAGAAGACAAAATCACATATTAGTAATTAAACTTAACTATTTCACTCATTAATTCATCAAAATACTGTACTAATAGGACGAAAACGGCAATTTGTTGAAAATATAGCAATGGAACATTATTACATTATTATATACTGAGAAATAAGAACAAACGCATCATGCTTTCAGTTCTCACATACTACATACTATTCAGACTCAACTAAGACATGAACATGGTATGCATGTAGAGAAATACCGGCTTTCCACAAACTTCCTAACTCAATATAGCTTATCAACCGGGATAGTGTATCTTCCAACTACCAACTACTTCAAAATAGCAATATCTGAGTTTCACGGCCAGCCAATTGGTAAATTTCCTCATGATAAACATAAATTATAGTGCTAGAACCATCATAACTGAGAACCCATTTGACTGGAATCCCAAAATAGAAATAAAATTAACAGCTCCAACTATAGTTCTTAGGTTATCCTACCCACATTAATGATCTACATAATACACAAAAGGAAAAAAGAAAAAGTATCCTATGATGATCCCACTATTCATAAATGATATCATGAAAGCATAAAGATGAAACACATGCTTGTAAAAGAAACAACATAAAATGCAGAAATAGAAAGAAAGTAAAAGAATACCTAAAGATAAATCCCAATCACTGCATGGAGAACCCTCGTAATCACCGGCTTTCCAGAACTGCTTACTCCGAGTAGCTACACTAACATTTCCATTTCCATTCCCATTCGTGGGTACCTTAGGCAAGGGAGCTAGAAACCCTAGAGGCAAAACAACTCCCAACTCATCGAGCTTCCTCTTTTTACTGGAAGTATTAGAAACCCTAGCTCCACCGGCATTTCCGTTATCCGAGTCGGAATCGCTGCTACTGCTGCTACTACTATCTATGTCGATCAGCACAGGAGGGCCTTTAGGAATGGGCGTGCCATTTGCTTGAGTCGGTTGAAAATTGTCAACCAGTTCTTGCTTCACAGTGACATGATCATCATCTTCCATTGTTGATTTCCTTCAGAAGAAAGATTGAGGAAGTTATGGAGGAGAGATTTTTGACAGAGAAGAGTAGAGCATGGAGGTATGTATGTATGTATGTATGATCGATATGCAGTAGGAGTAGAGTATATGAAACGAACAAAAAGGAACACCGTTGGATTTTGGTAGGGGCCTTTCTTGGGGTACGTGCAACCAAAACTCCGTTTGCCGCTCCACGGGAGATTAAATTTACTCCGTGCGGGAATTTTACATTTCAATTTTTCGATTCGGGATAATGGATCAATACTTTAGCGTTTTATTTAAGTAATACGCTCCTAAGCCCAACGCGTTCAGAACGTCTTTAGAAAGTTTTTGGCTACTGTGTTTGCAATGTGATAGGCCAAATGCTATCATATGCATTTATATAAATCTAAATAAAGAAATTATGTTATCTTTTCGCATAAATCATAATTTATTAGTCTTCGAAATTTGTCAAAATTTACTGTTTAGTTCTTTTATTTTTTACAAACTCGTTACAAGGTATTCACAATTCGTTATAATTAGATTTTTGGTCATTTTATCTATTTTTTTAGATTTGAAATTTTTAAATTTCGACATAAACAGACAAACAAGACATAACGGAATTACATGGTCATTTGCAGTATAGATGTCTTAAAAGTTAAAATATGTTATGTTTAAAATCTAAATAAATGACAAAAAATAACTAAAGAGTTAATTATGGGAAAATTTTATAATGAGTTTTTCAAAATAGGAGGACTAAACAGTAAATTTTGACAAACTTCATGGACTAATAAATTATTTCCCTTGAACCATACACAGGTACTTAAACTTATCCATAAAAATCACTTGAGTTCCTCAACTTCGAGACGGCCTATTGAGTTCGTTCATGCTAACTTGGCAGAAAGTTGTTTGACACATAGTTCGCGGACTTTACAAAAAACTGTCACGTCACGTTTTTTTGGTGCAAATGACCACAATAACCCCATTCATTTGCCTCTAGCTCCCCATTAACGGGGTATTTTGGCTTTTTGCACAAAAAATATGTGACATAGCAATATCTTGTACAATCATCAACCACGTGTCGAACATTTTTGTGCCAAGTCAGTGCGGATGGACTCAATAGGTTCACTTTTTAATAATTGATGGATCCAATAGGTTGGAAGATGGACTCAAGTGACTTTCTTGAACAAGTTTAAAAACATACGCATGGTTTATGTCTTGTCTTTATGTAATGCAGACTTTCTAGTAGTTGTGTATATCAAAACACCAAAAAGAAAAAAATACGTGAAACCACAATTTTTTTAATTGCTAATCAAATAATTCTCTACTTCTAACCGTGTGCCATAAGTACAGTAATTACACTAATAAACATAAAGGAAAATTGAAAAAAAAAATAATTCTTTAATTGTAATCAGTAATAATAGATGATAATTTGTGTTTCATTATAATTTTATCAGATAAGGATTGTGAATTATTATTTTTATGTATTTATTTTAAATTGATAATGGATATATCCCCAGTATTAACGGGGTATTTGTTTATGAGGGCCAAGAAAGTGATGAGATAGGATGAGAGAAGGAACAAGGATATGTCTGCGTTTGTTTTGAGGGATAAAGTGTTGAGAGCGGAGAACCAACTCGTCGCGTCCTCCAAATCTCATTAAAATTTTCATCCCCACCCCCATTCCCCGCCCGCTCACCCCCCAATTCCTAGAACCACCACTTCTCCCTTCTTGATTTTGGGGGATGAGATGAGATTATTTTCTCATCTGTCCCCCCCTCCATCATTTGAAACAAACATGAGATGAGTTTAAATTTGCTTTTCATCCCGATCTCTCCCATCTTATACCTTAAAGAAACACCCCCCCCCCTCCTACATGGGGTGTTTGTTTGGTGGTATGAGATGAGGATGAGAGAAAGAAGATAAGGTAGGCCATGTTTGTTTACCGAGATTGAGGGGGATGAAAAAACCATCTCATCCCTCAAATCCTAGAACATTGACGGGGTGTTTGTTGAGAGGATGAGGGCTAGCCTCAGTTTGTTTACACGGATGGAGGGGGAAACATGAGACTTATGTCATCTCATCCCCCAAATCTTGTAACACAGTGGAGAGGTGTTACAAGATGATGGAGATGGGGATGGAGAGTTAATGAGATGAAAATGACTAAGTTGCCTCCATTTAAAATTACAAGAGATGAAGAAGGAGGGAGGCAACTTAGCCATTTCCATTGCATTAACTCTCATCCCCCCTCATTTCATCCTGCCGAACAACAATGGCTTCCTAATCTTTTTTACCAATTTCATCTCATCTCAGAATTTTTAATCTCATCTAAACCCGAATTCTAAAAAAACACCCCAGGGCCGTTTGTTTAGGGGGCTATGAGGGGGATGAAAGAGGTGAGTCGGGCTAGCCCCCATTTGTTTTGAATGATGAAGGTGGAGAAGAAATTTGCATCTCATCTCATCCCCCAAATCTTATAGGTGTGTCTAGAGGGGATGAGAATTAATGAGATGAAAATGACTAAATGTTCCCATTTGAAATTACAAGAGATAAAGGAGGAGACACCTACAAGATTTGGGGAATGAGATGAGATGCAAATATTTCTTCTCCACCTCCGTTGTCCCCATTTAAAATTACAAGAGATGAAGGATGATGGGGGACAACTTAGTTATTTTCATCTCATTAGCTCTAATTTCCTCATTTCATCCCACCAAATAAACAAAGGGATTGACAATTAAATGAGATGGAAATGACTAAGTAGTTCATCCCCCTCTTCTTGTCGTATAATTTTAAATGAGGACTACTTAGTCATTTCCACCCTTTCATCTCAATCTCCCTCATCTCATCTCACCAAAAAAACATGACTCAACTGCTCTCTATTTACCAATTTTCTCTCATCTCATCATTTTTAATCTCATCTCAACATCATTCTCTATCACATCTCATCCCCAAATCGAAACGAGATTTCAATCTATCGATTCATTATTGTTGGATTTTTAGCATGAAATCAAAACTATTTTGCGGAATAAAATTGCACAACCCTAAAATAAAATCACGTCGTGATAAGGACGAAATCTTTCATATTGTTCTTCGTGGAAGAGATACAATTTGATGTAAATGAGATACGAGAGGCAAAAATGGTTACCTCCTTTACTGCGACACACGCAAGAGTACTTCGTCCGATCTCGAGGTGCTAGAACAATCAATGAACTGTGGCCGACGTCTCCTTCTAAGGCGGTTGTGACTTGAATCTAAAGAGGATTTCTTTTCTCTCAAGAAGTGTGTTAGAGATTAATGTATTTTGCTACCAAAGAATGACTAGATACAATCTTATATAATCTCTTGATTAGGAAAGAGTTTTAATCCAATTAAAACATTCTTAATTGGTTAAATTGATTCCAAATTCATTACTTCCTTAATTAATTTAATCGAAAAAATAATTTTATATATTTATCCCATATAAGAGGCGGCTAAATTATCAAAAATATTTTTTAAAAAATAAATTGCGTTTATGATTAATTAGCCACTCTCACCTAAACTTAATAACCAAATTATTTGGTTATTAAGAATTAGATTTCATCCTACGACTTTAAAAAAGTCTAGAATACCCTCGAATTATATTACTTCTTGAAATATAAAGCACGACGAGTTCATATGGGGACTATTTTGGGTATAACAAAAAACAAATTTTTATTTAATGCTTAATAACCAAAATATAATTTGGTCATTAAGGTGTAGGTAAGCGGGATTGTATGATATAATAATGAATAAATTTTTCCTAATTTGATTATGATTCAAATGCATGATGTTATGCTTAGATGAGGTGAATACACAATTTGGCAAAAGAACCAGATCTCAGTAGTACAAAATGAGTTAAATTGTTGTATTCTACAGAGATTGATAATGTCGAACAATTAATTTAAGTCTAGAACAAGATGCTTTCAGGATAAAGTAACAAGATTCAATAATGTTGATTAAGATATTGATAGATCAAGGGCAGTTTGACATAAATAATAAAGACTAAGGTTATTCTCTAAAGTAAGGCAAATGGTAAAAGACAGTAAGACCCGTCAAGAACCTAGATAATCCCTTTCAAACTTATGAATGAATGAAGGTCATCAAACAAGTAGTGGGAACGGATCCCATTTAACGACGAATTGATCTAAGGTCTCTTTCAATTAGGAGCCCCCAAATTTTATTAAATAAATATATACAAAATCATCACCTATGGACTATAACGACAAAATAAATCATATATTCGTCAAAAATTTCAAACTAACACAACAAAGTTAAACTTTGGAGTCCTGAAAATTTCGGAGTCCCATACGGCCCTGTTAATGGTGCTATACAACTATAATTTTTGAAAAATTTCATTTTGAGCATTTTAATTTAAACGAGTAACCATTTTGTGAAATTTTTGTAAATCATAATTTCCTTTTTCTAAAAAAAAAATACATGTCATAACACATAACTATATGGACTTTTTGTACTTTAAATGAATAAATTATCTTATCTTAAATAAAATGGAGCATATACTATAACTGAAACTGAGGATCATTTCATGTGTACAAAAGATTTTGAATATATATAAACATGATTAAACTCGTAATGTTTTCTTGATTAAGAAAATGTTTTTAAAATAAAGGTTTGACATTAATATAGTTTTCTAAACCTGTTAGTCCACTAGGCATGGCAGATTTGGCAGACTTTGAACAATAAAACGCATGCATAAGAGTGTGGGCCTCTTTGTTCTTTTTCTCGTGATTCATTCATTTTAGATCCCTTAACATTAACTATCATTTTTTTAGAGTAACCGAAACTATAAATTACATCCATACACCTTTCATTTTACTAATATTATCATCCCCGATCTTAGAAACTCGTATGGAAAATCATTTAACTTGCTATGACAATAAATATTGAATGCCAACAATGGTTATATTTGTCTTGAAGTCAGTCATATTTTATAAATTTAATGGGATAGAAAATTCCATATTATACCCCCGAAAATAAAAGTCAATCATCTTTTATTATAAATTTAAATAGAAAAAATTTAGTAAAATGTTTTATATCATTTAGACCTTTATCTCACAAGTGAATACTATATTTACTTTCTTTTTTTCTTTATCCACTATTGAATCAACTTGCATTCCACTTATCCGATGATGATAATGGACCAAACACTCTAGTATAGTGGAGGATGTGGTCATTTTCTTGATTTGAAATATTGGCTTTTTGTTCTAATATTTTACTAGTTAATAACATTTCAAAAAATGTTCATTCAGAGAGATTTTAGTATACTCCTAGAGCATGATGGCGTGGTACTCCAAACCAATAAATGATTGACATATGTTACATCGGCTAATAAGATTTTGACAACGTGTAACTAATTAAAAATTTATTTTTAGTTAATAATTTATATAAAATTAGAGACCCTAAAATAAAAACCCTAGATCCTAAAAACTAAACACTAGACTCTAAATCATCGACCCTATAAACTAACATATGTGACATGTCATCGAATTATTAGTCTGAAGTACCACGCCGTCCGTAGTCCAGGAGTATTTTAAAATTTCTCATTCATTTTTTTGCTTCCTGGTCATTTATATGGAAAATTGACCTACTTGAGAAAAACAACCTAAAATTGGAAAGTATTTAGTAAATATATTTTAAAGGTCCTAAAAGTAAAAAAAAATAAAAAAAAATATATGTATTTATCAAAACATAATGACGTCGTAAAAATATCAACATCAATTTTTTATTTATGTTTTAATAACTATTTTTCTCAAAAGGCAGTTTACATTTACTAAAGGTTGCTTAAATTTAATCTGAAGTATAAATTTTAAGAGTCGAGAAATACATTGAGTGAGGTGTAAAAGAAAGTCAAAGTAGAAGTGGGAGTTGACAAGTGGTGATTGATTAGAAGAGTGGGTATGAGGGAAGAAGGGGTGTATTGTATGTATCCTGATGAAGAGTAGTGCCGCCTTTATCCTGCTACAAACATTACATTACTCCCCAAGTTGCATCCTCCCTTTCCTTTCACCTCTATCTTTTTTATCTTCTTTGGTTTCCGCATTCTTTCTTGAGAGTTGAAGTTCTCTAATACTGCCAATATTCACCTACCTTACTCTACCTATATTCTCTTCTTCATATACATACACCCACTTTATTCATCTTCAAATATAAAACAGAATTATTCATTCATATGGATATGGTAAAGAAGAGTGACATGAAGAAGAATCTTATCAAAACATGGCGAAGATGTCGATCACACTTTGCCATTTTTGGTGAAACCAAGAACAAAAACTTAACAAGAAGCAAGACATGGCACTCAACAACAACTAGTTCATCAAGCCAGGTGGTTGCTCCCGGGGGATGCTTTTCGGTGTATGTAGGACCTCAAAAACAAAGGTTTGTGATTAAGACTGAGTTTGCAAATCATCCTTTGTTTAAGACTTTGTTAGAAGATGCTGAATCCGAATACGGGTTTCATAGTGATGGTCCCATTTTACTTCCTTGTGATGTTCATTTGTTTTATAAAGTTTTAGCAGAGATTGATAAGGCGGGGGACGACATTGTCTCCCCCGCCGCGACTTGTACTCCTATGATTCTCTGTAGTCCTATGCGTCCGGTTAACCGGGGGTATAGGCTCCTTAGTCCCTCCCGGTTTATCAATTTGAATCGAATGTAGCTAGCTAACATTCTATTGACGGTAACAGACACATAATTCATTTTCCAAAATCCGTCAATGAGTGTACCCAATATCTCTTTGTTTTTTTGTGTTTATTTAACTCATGTTTATTCTTAGTTTGGATTTATGCTTTTATGATCAATGTAGTATAGAAAAATTAAACATATGCACTTCGAGATTTAAATTGATTTATTGGTACATAGATAGACAATTAGTTACTGTAATTTGAAAAGTATTATTGATTATATGATAATCTGGGTTTTTGTTCAATTTAAGCTTATCAAATGTGGAAGAGGCCACCGTGGATACGTTATTTAGTCAGAAAAGCCGATTGGTCCTCTAGAATTTAAGTGTATCTCGTTAGTTTACTAAACTTGATTTATCTAAATACTCCTAAAGTTGTTAAAAGTGATCTTTCACCTCAAGTGATCATGACACATTAGTATTATAAGCAGACTCTACAGGGTGAATCTAAGTTGAATAATAGTTTACAATTCACAATTGAAAATGCACGATTCAAGTCAAGTTGGCTCTATATCGAACCAATTCTATAGAATGATGAATATAAATGATAGAAAAAATTTAGATGTGAATCAGGCAATGCAGTGATGCACTATAGTGAATCGGCCGAGTTGCAGGATTCCACCGATTCATGAACATGGTGGAAAATTACTTAATGATTTTTTATTTTATTCTTTTTAATTATTTAGGAAGCTAAAGTTATATAAAGGAAGAGATAGAATTTGTCCCCACATCACAGATTTGATAATCAAAATAAAAAATTACAACAAAAAAGTCATTATAGATTTCAAAAATTTAATATGTTACTTTCTTTCTAATTACATGCTTTTCAATTGGATCGGTTTTTTTTTTTTTTAGATTAAATTTAGTAAAATTATGTTTCAGTAAATAATTCGATTTAATTCAATTTAATTTAAGAGAATAGAGCTTAAAAACTCTAAAACCATAGTAGTTATGGAAGAAGAAAATGATAAAAATTTGTGTTCTTATTTTTTTGTAGAACTAGGAGTTTAAGTTTTATTTGGATTGAATTGCTGAATTTTAAGTAGTGAGTTTATGTCTTTTCTTGTGATATTTTAAATTATATATTTGTCGATGAATCTGGATTTGTTATTTATGGCTTAAGTTTAACAAATTTCAGTTCACTTGAGTAAAATTTATTAAACATTTAATATAATTCAATCAATTCAATAAATTTTATTCAATTTAATCATATGGCTTAAATTCTCTCAGAAAAAAAAGAAGAATATGGCTTAAATAGTATTCCTTATTATTTTACTAATTTGAATAAACTTAGAGTTGAATATCCATCGCCAATCACAAAATAAATAATTATATCGCATTTGTTTGGGTAGTTGACAAACATTGTCTAGAAGTTTTCTATGAAGTGGGGAGTTGAGAATCATTTGATTGGAAGAATTGTTCTTTTTCTTGAACTTATGGCAGAAAACAACAAATTGAGTTCACATGCACAGCAACTGGAAAACTATCTTTAAGCTTCACTTTGACTTTAAAATAGAGTAGATTCTCTGATATTTACATTTACAGCAATTCAATTCCTCCACCAAATGATAATATTCATTACACCAATTTATCAAGCTTTGATCCACTTTTGAATTTGCTCATTTTCCCTTTATCACAAAACATCAACTCGTGAAAGAGATAGTCTTTCTGTTATAGTGTTTGTTATGTTAGATAAATAAAAAATTGTTTTCATGTATTGTTGGCAAATCAGTTCAGTTCAGTAGTACTCAGTTCAGTTTAATCATAAAAAACAGGATTTTACAACGTAAAATGAACTTGACTTTGCGTTTAGGATTATATTGAGGTCGATCAAAAAGGATTCTGTTTAGCCGGAGCTCTCCTATTTGGAGAAGTATGCTATGTAGAAAATAGAATCTTTGTAGAAGAGAAAATTTCTTTGTATTGACTATATGGCATATATGAATTTGATGAAGTCAAGTATGCCCATGTTGGAAAGATGGAAGTTTTCTACTAATTCATGTGGACTTGAGAATTACACACTAACAACAAATGTTCCTCTATAAGTGAACATAGGCCTCTTTAGGGCCTTTCTCAGAAACTGTAACTTGGCCGGGCCAGCCCTAACTAGTGTATAATATTATAATGAAATTTACAATTTTCATTATTAATTTGGTTTCTATAATAAATAAATAAATTTAATTTTTTGGTAAGAATAATTAAATTTATTGATTTTTTTTTTTGACAATCGAAACAATATTATTACAAAAAACAAATCAGCTCATTACAAGAAACGTTGGGGAGTACAGATAACCACTTATCCCAATAATTAGGATTAGAAATATAAAAACGATTAGCACATAAAGAAGCGACAATATTGATCGAGCGTTGAACAAACGCAATAGAGCAACTGGAGAGCTCGTTAAGCAACAACCTACAATCTTTGACTATGCCGTTAAAAGGTGAAAAAACCTCTAACGAGCGGGCCATCAATTGCACAACTATCAAAAAGGTCGATTCAACTGCAACATGACTCCAAATACAGTCCTTGATCCAGCTAAGGGCTTCTTGAACAGAAAAGGCTTCAATCAAGATAGGATCTGAACGAAACACATACTCCTGAAAGGGAAAACTGAGGTTGAACGCCAATTCCAAAATCTCATCCACCGACCTCATCCACCGACAATCTTTAATCCAGCTGAGAGCTTCCCGTATGGAAAAAACAACAGTTAAGTTCGGATCTGGACCTAACACACAACCCTGGAGGGGGAAACCGGGAGTGAATGTTGATTTCAAGAGCACATCCGGCGATCCCATCAGAACACAACCAACAAATGAGACCAACACCAAAAACACACCACTTAAATCACGAAAAATAGAAAGCAATCGAACCAAATAATAAACCATAACCCTAACTCCTCATACGGGAGACATTCTTACATAACAAACAACCGATGACTGCAGAACGTAATCAAAGAGAACGTTGAGACACAGATTTGATATCCAAAACGCTAAAAAATTGAGATCGAAAGGAAAAGATTGAGACACCCAAACCCTAAAGGGAGTGGCGGCCACCCTGTGTAAAATAATTAAAGTTAAGTTTAATGAAATTATGTTTTGACTTAAATTTATTGATTTAAGTGTATCTAAACATGTTGCATAAGTTTTGTTGGTTTGAGTCATCGGTATTTTTTTTTTCAGTTTAGTTTAATTTAGTTTAGTAACATTTAGTTCAGTTCAAATTAACATCATTTAATAAATGATTTAATAGTGTCTATGTTATATCAAAATATATTGTTTAGTCTTCATATTTTAAATAATGCATTAAAGTTCTTAAATTTTGTTATATTCAACATTTTAGTCCTTCAATCAATTTAAGTTATTGATTTACCCTTTATTTATTAAGAATAAATTACATTTTGATATTTGAACTTAAACATATCTGCTGTCAAAAAAAAAACTTAAACATATCTATACTTGAAACATACTTACACTTGAACTTGTCGGGTAAGAATGTCTCATTTGTACATTGTTTGAGGAGATGAGAAAGATGGAGTTTCATGGATCTTGTTTTGTGATTGAATCATGACCAAAAGTTCATATATCACATCATATACCATTCACTTACTTAATATGTAAGATTTTAAAATATTAGCTGTTATTTTTTACTTCTGTAAAATTCTATTCAATTTAGTTTTTGTCCGTTGATAAATTTAGCAAAATTCATTAGACATTAAGTCAATAGTTCAGTTCATATCCTTTCGGTAAAAAAGAACATGACATGACTTAAAACTTACATCCGTACAATTAAGGTGAGTGGTTAAGTAGTACAGAAATTGGATATTAGCAAAGTGCTAGATTGTTTCAGAAGTTCAGTTTTTTTTTTTTTTTTTCTCAAGACTTCCATACACGCAGCGAAAGAAAAAGTCAAATATATAATAAATTTCGTATCAGTGCTATATCAAACATATTGATTTTATGTGATCATGCAGGCAGGGGCACCATTTCAGTTGAAATAGTATGTTTGATTCTGCTGATTTATACTTGTTAATTAATATCCAATTTAAATGTTCATGACATTACAACCCTCAACATTCACAATGCTACAACCAAATAGATGGTTCTGGTTAACTGGATTTCTATTCTTTTTAGGATAATGTGCAAAAAGTACCTCTAGGATTGATATCACATGAGCAAATTTATCTCTAATATATGAAATGATGTAAGTTTACTCTTAGGTGTCATTTGGTTCGCGGAATATACAAGGAATAGCATAGAATAGAATAGCTATTCCTTGTCTATCCCTATTTTTATGTTTGGTTGAATTTTTCAAACACGTAATAATTATTCGATGGTATAGTTATTTCAAAAATGAATGGATAATTATTTCTTAATTGAGGTAATGAATAGTTATTATATTCCTATCAAATATCTATTTTATCTATTCCTATTATATTCCATGGAATAACTATTCCATTCCATTCTATTCTATACCTTTCTATTCCATGAACCAAACGGCTCCTTAATGTTTATAAGTGAGGTTGTTTTCAGGCATCCTTATGAAACAATTATTATGATGTGCGTATTCTACACTAGTTACATATATAAGCCGGTTCTAAATTTGTTTATTTATTTATTTTGTTTATTGCATTTCTTATAATTTACTATTTTTAAATTTGACAAAATATTTGGATTTTTAGTTTTCTTTTTATCAAATTTGTGCAAAATACCATACAACTTTTTAAGCTTTTTTTTCCACCTGTATATGCATGTTTATGAGTGTTACTGAAATTGATAAAATGATGTATGTATGCATTGATGGAGTTGACAAGATTCATAACTGAATTAGTTTGGACTTGAGCCAAATTGCTCTTGTCTTGGTGAACATCGCTAGAGGTAAGTCATATTATTTTAGACATTAGAGGTAAAGATACTCTTGAAGTTTAAAAATGATGGTATTTTTGCACTTTATTTTTTTCCGTTAATTATGTGAATTCAATTAGCCCCCGACAGGGTAGTTTGAAGGTAATTAGTTAATGTTTTCAGTTAAAAATATCTCCCCATCTCTCATATCGTTGGTGTTTTTTCTTGCGAATATTGATCCTCTCCCAAAAAAATTCGGAATCCGCCACTGGAACCTTAAGCAAAGATTAAAGACAAATCAGAGTCCAATTATGTGATTATATGACTCACAACTTGATTTGATGCTTCTCTTCTTGTCTAGAACATGTACAAATCATTTTGTAATGCCAACAGTTTACATGGTTTAACAGATTTAAATAAAGCTTAAGCTTGTTTAATTGCATCTTCCACATCCTAAATTTTGTTAGTTGTCTGTCATTTTTTAACGGCAATTCCACATACCGATTTAGGAAATATAATGCAGCAAATATATTGGAAGAAAAAGATTTATAGTAATTATTATAATTTCAGATGAAAATACAGTACAAACAAAAGCACTCAACAAGCTAACATTGATTCAGAAACTATGCCTTGTGTGTTTTATCTAAAGTTTCTCCACATAGAATCTTAGATACATATAACAACTGATACAGATTGACAAGGATGTTCGTATAAGCGTGATTAATTCTGTAATTTTTACTTGCGAAATGTTCAGATAAGCGTGATTAATTCTTCAAATGTTTTCATAGCAGGAGCAGGCAAACCCAGAAGCACATTTATACTTTTCCTCTCTTTTCCATGAGAAAGGAAAAGAGTGACCTCCTTTTCCGGTAAAGCAACAGGCCCCGAAGAAATAGGCTCTCCCCACCCGAAATCCGTTATGTGGAAAGACAGCCTAGACCAAGTTGTGATCAACAGAGTTGCAGCCAGAGAAGGTCTAGCTCTTGTAACTTCAAAATAGTCAATGGCAGATTTCATGTAACCGTCGTCAACTAAATTAACCGCTTTCTGAACTAACCCTGCCGCAAACGACAGGTCATTATCGACTAACTCCCCTGCTTTACACAAAGAGTTTGTCAAGACTATTGCATTCCCGAAGTACCCTTCTGGTATCGGAGGCACAAATCTAGACCGTCCATCAACAGCAAACAGCAGTTTTGTTTCCTGCTCAGGCAGCATCCTTAATGCCTGGCATCGAGCCTTCCACACGAAGGCTGAGAGAGCTTCAAAAGTTGTGCATTTGGATAAACTTCCATCTTCCAAGGCTTTTGCTTTGAGTTTTTCGAGTTTTTCGGGGTCGAAACAGAAGCACCTATAAAGCATTTCTTCTTCATATAGCTTGGTGGTATCTGATATGTCATCAATCTGTGCAAACTCATGATGTGGAAACTCTATCTTAGGCGGGGTTCGAGCTTTTAGTATGCTTCTATCAGAAATAGGAGTGACGGTTAAAGGCAATCCGCGGGCTGTTTCACCCCATGAATTCACAAATTCCATCGCACCGATACCATCAAACATGCAGTGATTCATGCATAATCCAAGAACAAATCCTCCACATGTGAATCGTGTCACCTGGAATCGAACATCAGTTTTTTTTAATGCCAATTCTGAAAAGAAATTTCTCTCTTCGAAACCAATGTACTATGCTCAACTCAAGCCCATTAATTATGCTTCAAAATACCATCTCTCAAAAATTAACAAAAAATCATCAAATTTTGCACCCGACAGGTGATTTTTATGCAAGGAACTCGCTAAGCAAAACAAAATTGTAAGCAACTTATGTTTTGGGTGATCTTACAGCCTTAGATTAATAGTTATATCCGACTCTAATTAGGTTCTGGTAATCAGAAGTCAAGACTGAACAACTAACTAAATATATTCCTAAAGTAGTGCTCCATACCCTACTCTGATTAGGATTCCATTTTATTGATCAGATTGTAGTTAATCTTACTTCAGACAGACTTGTTTTGCAGGTAAAGACCGAATATCGTCCTTAGGACATTCAGCTTTGGATATACTAACCAATAATATCTTGCAAAAACGATAAAACTATGAAGAAACGGAGATTGGGAAGCGTTGTTTCCAAAACATAGTCTCTAAAACATAGCCAGAAAACTGAAAAAAAAAAAAAAAACTAAAAGGAAGAAACACTACTGTAGAGGATTTTCCGTGCAGTATAGTAAATAGCAAGTGGCAGATAGATTCATGGACAAAATAATACTTGCATTTAAACAGTGAGCAGGAGAAAAATCAGAACTCAAAACATAGTCAGGGAAACAAAAAGAAAACTGAAACGCGGAAACAGAACAGGTTCTAAATATCCTATGTTGTATGGTAACTGAAATGGAAACAGACACAGGGAAACATAAACGAAACAGAAACGCAGAAATGCTACTATAGAAGAATTTTAGTGCAAATAGTAAATAGCAAGTGTCAACTAAAATTCATGGTAAAAAATAATACTTGTACTTGAACAGTAAGCAGCAAAGAAAAACTCAGAATTCAAACCTGAGCAACCAGAGGAGGAATCTGAAGAATGTTAGTGGCACCAGGAATATCATAAACTAACTTCCCAAGTGTCTCAGGATCAGGTTTTGTGGAGTCACCGATTTCAGAAATTGCACAATTAGCTTCAGCCTCAACAAGTACAGCACCTTCCGAATTGCAATCCACTATTAATTTCCCTTCTGAGCTAATTGTTAATCGCCCCGCAAGAGGGTAGTAATGAACAAGAACTTCCGACAAAGCATCCTTAATAACTTCCATAGCATCCTCATTTCCTTTTTTTTCAGATTTGAAGCAGTAAATAGTACGAACTATTACCGCAATGTTTTGATCAAGGTTGGACAGGAAGTAAAGACCCTTATATGTCTCCTCTGCAGGAGGAACTAAAACAGGCTCACTCTGCTTAACAACGAGCTGAAACGAATCCGCCATTGATAATATAATACTGCTAAATTAAATCCTGTAAACACCATATTTGATTGGTTGATCAATAAGACATATCCTATAAATAGAATAAAAAAAACATTAACTGTTTAGGAAAACATACCTGAAAAAGAAAGAGAGGGAGGTTGTTCTTGAATATTTTTCAGAAGAATGGAGGTGGAATTATATAGGAAAAGGAGGGGGAAGCAAAAATGACTAAAAATATTTTGGTTAAACAAAAATTGATAGTCATGAAAGAGACAGGTTTGAATAGCTAATAAGAACAATAAAGATTATACGTAATGTCACATTAATGGAGGAAGTAAACATAGATTAAGGGAAGAAATTTTGATTAGGACATTGTTTTTTTTATTTTCTGGAAAAAATGAGGGAAGGTCATATGGGTAGTGGTAGGCTACTTGCCAGAGAACCAAAATATTACCAGCAAGCAAAGATGGCGTGACATAGAAGAGTCACCCTAGAGTTGGTTTGGTGGGGTTGGCCTCCAAAATTTGATTATTTTACTTTCTTATACTTTTTTGGATTTCCATTTCAGTCAATTGTGTTTGTTAATCCAGGTAATGTTCATTTTTATATTTTGTTAATAATGCAATTTTTATTATGTGGGGTTTTGTTTAAATCTGCTTCATTGTTTTGTCTCACTTGATATTATCAAAGGTTACATTCCTGTATTAAGAAAACCAAAATGGAACCTCGAGAGGAAATTATCTATTGCTGTGGTTGATTCGTCTCAAATGGGGATCCATAATAATATTAACTTTTCCAATATGGCAAGGATGATAGCAATTGAATTAATATTTATTGGACAAGAAAAGTTTTTCATCATTTTATTAGCAAGTTTGAAGATAGAAATTTCCCGGTTATGATGAGGATGGACAAGGATGCAAGAAATAGTTGACATCCCACTCCCTCATTTACAATCTTAACCATAGCTAGAACAAATAAATCTCCTAAAATTACTAGAGGACAAAAATTCGTAAAAGGGAAAAAGGTAATATAGACTAAAATAGAAAATCATTTTTGAGAATCCGTTTGGTAAAACATTTTAATCTTACTTTTTCGCTGTGGTGGATTTGGGATAGAATAAGTAATTGGGAAATCAAGACTTAATCAGAGTGTCAAATTAAGATCACAAAAGGCAATATCCTTATTTTAATGGGGTTGTTCGGTTTGGTTCTTTTCTTTGATATTGAGGTTGCCTGCATTGATATTCTTTGTTTACTGATGTTCGCTTCTTAATAAAATTTGTTGATTGATAAAAAAAATCCTTATTTTATTATTTACATTCCAATCAAATTCAGCGATTGTGCAAACAGCCATATGCGGCATACATCATTTGCAATAAATACCTAAATAATGATATGATGAATTGATGATACAGGATGAACATTTTGGACTTCCAAGGAAAACTAGAATATTATGGAAATAATAATTAAAATATGAATCCAATACTTCGATTTAATTTACATGTGCTTTGCCAAATTTGGTTCAAAAATGCAGGTGCCAACACCCATCAAATTGCACAACTTAGCATTAATTGCACAAACAGCATACTAACTGAAATATGTCATTTTTTGTTTAACATTTAATTTGAATTACTTAAATTTGCATATGCAGAACCCTATCCAGGGTCTACCTTAGAACAGGTAAATTTCATAGAAAAGTAAATTAACAGCAGTCAAAGTTCTGGCAATAAGTTATGCAAAGGTTCAGCAGTTAACTGCTTCATTCACTCAAAACACTATTATGGATACTCACAAAAGCCAAACAATTCATCATACGTAAATTCTCCCCAAAACCTCCAAAGATACATGAACCACCGCCTGTTTTGTTGTACCTGTTTTACAGCATAGCTAAACATTTGAACACCCCAACCAACAAAATGTATGACTACGTTCATGCCCAAGATTTGGTTTTCCATAATAGGGTAAAAAAAGAACAATATTTATGCAAGGTAAAGCACAGAATACCCCCCACTGTCTACACGTTAAGTGCAGTGCCAGGATGCTTCAATTTGTAAAAAAGATGCAAAAGCCAACTAATAAATGGATCATTCGCAACATGATTAAAAAAAAATACTCATATAGATAACCTGAAAAATTGTACATCAAATGATTAAGAATGGTACAGATTTTAAAAATGATCAAGAATCAACTGCATACAGCAAAGGATCAAACTTTCCAATTATTTTTATTGGCTCACCAGCTGCAGCTCAAGACAACAGAGCTTCTAATTCAACTAATATATTTGACAACATAAACAACTATTGTTTATAGTTTCCAAAGCACAGCAAATGGTACAACAGTTTTAAGGTACTACCCTATCCAATCAACATCAGAGTTCCAAATCAATTAAATAAAGAAAATCACTCACTAATTTATAGGGAGGGGGGTCATTAAATAAATACATCTAAAAGAAGTTTAACAAGATGAAATGGTTTGAAGGGAAAGCTGGGACAGAGAACTACTAAGGTCAGCTAGACACTACTTGTGCGGAGAAAGTTGTTGCTAATTCTTATGATACAAAGGAACAAAGCCAGCGGGGGTCTTTTCTTCAGGAAAATGTTACTCAGTCCACATTGTAATAATGTGTTTGACATCAGTAACTACTATTCCAGACCCCTGGCAGATGTTTCTGTGGAGAGTACACAACATACCTCATTTTCAGAAAGGCTAAAGTTAATCACCAACATTAAAATGAACTAGGCATCATCATCCCCATCTACATCCTTGTCTGCATTGTCTTCAACTTCTTCCCCGTCCTCTTCCTCATCCGACATATTGTTTATTGCCTCTGTTATAATATCCTTGACCTCTGCTTTTCTATGCATTAAATCTACACCAAAGTGGGTACCTAACATCGAAATAGGTACGGTTAGAGATAAATTGTATGTAAGACTTTTATATAACAATGGGAGATGAGCAATACCAAGTTTTCGTAGAATATCTGACAAGGTAGCCTGCACAGTGACATAACCAGAATCTTTAGAACTCACATGATGACAAAACTCAAACACTCAAATCCACACAAGAGAAAAAGAATGAACTCACAGTATTGAAATCCACTTCCTTCAGAATATCAGCAACAACTGCATGCATGTCTTCTCTAGTTGGCTCTGCCTTAGCTTTCTTGCTCGATTTGGCTTTACCTAGTAGTCAAACATAAAAAAAAAATCAAAAGTTCAGTGACAGACTATGTAATACATATAGTTTTAGTTACATATATACATATATACATATATATATAGAGAGAGAGAGAGAGGTTACTGAAGTAATGATTTTGGAATTAATTTAAATAAAAGAGACTGCACTAACACGGTAAAATTGTAAAATGGACTGGTAACAAAACCTACTCAAAATAGGAAATTCTAAACGTAAGTACACATAAAAAGTATTGCACACCAAGATGTACACATGCCAGAAATATAACAATAGATGACAAAAAGAACTTTCATGCAATTCTCTAGTTATATTTTTGTGCATTCTTGATAATTTGGTCATAAGTTATGTTGCTAAAGAGCTGTCATGCAGCATACATCTGAAACTTGTAGTAACTCGTCAATATCGTTCTAAATAAAAATTCAGCATTTTATGTGTACATTTCTACAGATAAGTAATGAGGCATGCAAACATTTCAATCCACAAAGATAACAGTTGAGCTGGAAGCAAACCTAACACTCACATTGTACAAAAGTACACTAGACAGGTAACAACGCACCTTGATCCTTTGCAGAAGCTTTTGTTGGTAATTTGCTAGACTGTTTCTTGTCAGTTCCCTTGTCCTTACTGGGTGTGCTCTGGTCTTTTGGGCTTTCCTTCTCAATTTTTTGTTTCTTAGATGCAGATCCCTTAGCTTTAGAAAGTGAACTAGATTTTTCATCAGCATCATCCTTTGCTGATGAATCAGAAGATTTTTTACCAGACTTTGTACGAGCTTTTCCAGACTTTGCAGGAGTTCCTTTCTTCGCAGGTGTGAGTTTCTCCTTATCTTTAGTTTCTGAGGCCTCCTTCAAAATTTTCTTGGATGCTTTTTGAGTTGATGACGGCTCCTTTGGTTCATCTTCCTCTTCTTCTGATTTGTTCTCCTGATCACTCTCTTCTTTTTGCACATCACTTTCATCAGCAGCATCTTCATCAGAGTCATCTTTAGCATCCTTAGCTTCTGGTGAATCAACCTTATCTTCATCTTCTTCCACATCAACTTGGGGTGTCCGCTTCCGCTTCTCTCCAGATTGAGGTGTTCGCTTCCGTTTCTATACAGTACTTAAGTCAATTCAATATGAACCCTTCCATTAAAAGAAACACAATAAAGTAGCAACAAGGACATGTATTGCACACTAAAGTACATCCGATTTTATATTGAATTAAAACACATGAGACTGCAACATCAATTATCATTTGGACTAATTGCTAAGGACTATGTTGCATGGAAACTTTATTGAAGTGTTTCACATATCCAAATTCATTTCAGAAACCGGAAATCCGAACTCTGAAACTTAAATATCTCTAATTCACCTTTCTGTTATTTTAAAAAAAAAAAATTGGAAACTCGTTTCCTAGTATGTGATGTTTTCAGAAGTGGACTAGTGCTAATCACAAGTTCAATGGATCCCTCATATTTACAAGATCATCTTCTAAAAGATTCCAAAAAAATAAAAATCTATTTCTCTTTAATATTGTGACTTCTATATAAATTTTTAAATGTATATATATTAGAAAAATGAAACATGCATTCTTACAATTATAATAACATATAGATACATTCATATACTTTTTATTGATTTACATGTCTTTGTTCGTAATATTGTTAACAGGTTTCCATATCAGTTTCTGTGTAACATAGGCTGAAGATGATGAGCATGAAAACGTGCTGAAAATTTGTCAGCTTCGAGAATTGATAAGTGAACTAAATAGTCAACAAATAACAAGAAGGTGACTCTAGTTATACAGTATCATTATCAGTAAGATATGCACAGTATTCTTTTATACACACTTAAGCAAAATTGAAAATGATAGTCATACAGAAATATGCAGCCATGTGCGGTCACACTAAGAATGCCATGTACCAGCAAAGAACTGTATGTGTCACTCAGGATGTATGGGAATGTGCAATAAAAAAAATGTAAATCTAGCTAGAGGTAAAAGGTTGAGAATGTCCAAAGGAAAGCATTGACTGAAGATGTATATAAAAGAAACAGGCTTAATACATCAGAAGACCACCAAACTTGGCCAAAAAAAAACCTCTTTGCCCCCTGAACTCCCAGAGTCATGTTGAAGTTGCTTAAAGTATTGGCCATATGTCTTTGTTTAAATTGACCTATTGGCCCCCTCAGCTTACTTAAAGAGTTATGGATTTCAATTTCTCCAAATCCGCTTGTTCTACCCCATGGGCTAGGGGATTAATCATGTCATTTTAAGCAAACCCAAGGGGCTAGCAAAACACTATGTAAGTTTAGGGAGTAGAACAGGTTTTCAGGAAAAAGTTCAGGGGCTATTGATGTGCTAAGCCTTAAAAACAAAGAGAAAATATGCATGAACATGTACCATACATGCAAATCCAAAATCCCTACAAACATTTGATGCATTTCAACTGAGTTGCATCTTAGTACCAAATTGTCTTCTTAAAGAAAAGAGTGTTCGAGTAGATAATAGATATCACTATATCAGATAAAAACACATCTAGACTTGATGTCTTAGAACACCAAGGCAATTTGAGCAAGAATTGAACAATAATTTATAAACAGAATAATAAAAAAAATTAGCAACTGGTGTATCCCAAAAAAAAAGTGAGGAAATGCTTTTAATATTATATGATGTGGCACAAGTATTTTCACTTTAGGTAGCAACAGCAACAAAATGAGTAGGACTTAATGTAATTATTTTATAATGAAAAGCGTTTTTAATACATAAAATCAGCTAGAAGGCAATGAAATGAATCACAAGAGCAACATAAACCCAATAGCTCTTGTTGTTTAACACAGTATGTTCATCCATTACTTGCATCTAATCGTAGGAAACATAGACGTAGTATTTTGAAACAGAAGATACTTAATTACCTTGGCTGGTGTAGCTGAATCCTCTCTTGGGCTTGCATTCTTGACTGGTGTAACCTTCCGCTTCTTGCCTTTCTGGAATCAAAGTAAAAACCAAAGTTCAATAATCTATAAACAAACAAACAAAAAAATTGCCTACAGAGCAACTGAAAAAATTACAGAACCTGTTCCATTTCAGAAAGCAAAACCTCAGTTGTAGCATGTGGAGATTCCAAAAACTCCAACAACTTTACAGTCAGCTCTTCCTGAGAACATAGAAGAGTCAGGAAATGTCACCATTTGCAATAAGCAAGAAATATCACATCAAACTAGCATCTTTATGTATACAAACCTTTCTCACAGTAGCCTTGCTTATAGGGATATTAAGTACATCACAAAAATCAACCAACTTTTCTTTGATACACTTGTCAATTTTCTCCCTTATCTTTGCTTTTTGCTTTTCCTGCATAGATATGAAACAATCAATAAAAAAAGGTTTGCATAAATAACAAATATATTTTGTGCAAGCACATTATTGATAAATCCTATATGAAGAAAAAATGCCTGGTTGGAGTGATATGCATGCATAGATGGACGAAAATATATGAAGGGGGGAAATTAATTCATTAGATAAATCACCTCATTCTCAGTCCACACATAGCCTGAAAACTGAGCAATATTTCTCTTCAAATTGAATGGCTGAAAAGACCAAACAAAAGTAATTTGGTAATGCTAAACAAAACAATCACTGCAGACTAACAAGAAGGAACAGTAATAAAAGGAGGAGCCAAATTCTGCAAACTGGACTTTGCATTAATGCACTTCCATTTCATGATACCACAATCCAGATGGAAGAAGTGCTGATACAAAGACCCAACCGACATGGAATAAGGCCCTAGCAATACTAGATAGATTAGCACCTTTGCTTTTTTTCCATAAAGTATGTTATGAAGCATCTGCAGATTGTCATCAGGTTTTCTCTTGGACAACTTGAAAGCCACTGAAACAGTTAACAAGAATCAACAATTAGTAATAACACAGTTGAAAATATAAGTCAAAAACATTATTTAATCATCTTTTCTTCAGTGAGCTATATCAAAAGAAAATAAGCTTCTGCTAGTGCAGCAAACCCACTATTGATGTGGTGCAAAGTCAAGTAAAAATCAAAGTAAGTAGAATTCCAATCCTTTCAGGTATCTGAATAGAAATCTCTTCTAAATCCTTTCAGCTATAAAGCAAGGGTTACCAGTTGAAAATCTCTAGTTGATTTCTTTTATATTTGCAGTCTGAAGACTCTATTGGCTTTAAATATGATGTATATACACTACATCTTGTCAATAATGACTGTTTATATTAATGAAACCAGAAATAATCAAATCAAGTCTGATGCAAATAAGCCTATATATAACATTGCAAAAACCTTGGATGAGAGAATCATCAAAGATGTCATCTAGATGCAAGTAGCAGACAAACCACGATTAGTTCAGAATAAAGGCTTAGATCCTTGTACATAATCATAGATATGATCATCAGAAAAAGAATAACTTTTTCCAAAACTTAGCAACCTAAACAATTTACGAAACGAAAACAGGACCTCTAAAGCAATTAAAGAGTACCATTAGGAATATCTTTGAGTTGTGTACCGCGTCCCTGCATAAGAAAAACCAATCAGATTAAAAATAACCCCAATTACAATCTCCAAAGATTCTCAAAATAATTAGAGGATTCACCTTCTCAATCGACAGGGGTTTGCCTACGGATCTCGCAGGGTCAGGAGCGGAATACCTCTCTACCATCTTCCGCTCTCTAGTGGGCCTCTCACTGCCCGGAGTGACAGGCTCTTTCGGTTTGTTGTCATCACTCTGTTTCTTCTCAGAAGACTCCTTATTCCGCTTCCTCGAGGACCCCCCTCCTCGCTTACCTTTCTTAGGCGTTTCCTCCTCTTTCACATCTTCTTCCTTCAGCTCCACCTGAGCTTCCTCATCACCTTCACCTTCATGTTCCTCTTCAACATCTTTTGTCTCGGGCTCCTGATTTTCTTTCGAAACAACAACTTCTTCCTCGGGAGGCTCCTTGGTGACTTGCTCGTCATCTTGGGGTTGTTGTTCCTCAATTTTGGGAGCTTCTTCGGTGACCTTGACGGGAGCTGGTTCTTCTTCCGCAGGTTTGGTGTCATCTAGGGTTTCGGAGGTGGCCATGGAATCGAGAATTGAAAAACCCTAAAGGAGATCGGGAAATTGAAGAGTAGAAGAGAGAGTGAGATTTTAATTTTAGGGATTTGGAAATTAATTAGTTAATGGAGGAGAGAGAGAAGGGAGGGCGGGATCTATAAAATGGAAAATTGGAAAGAGCGGGTTTCAAAAATATTTGGTTTTGGATGCCCAAATTTCAGAGCGGGATTTTACTTTCGTGTTTTTTGGGTTCCCTCCCGGCTAATAATCTACTTTACTTTACTACTTTCATTATTTGTATTTCTTTCCGTGTCATTTATGAAGTTTATTGTGAAAATTTTACGAGATGCCAACTTAAGTCACGACTTCACGCTTTTCTTTAAAACGTAATAATTATTCAATTATTCTTTGGTGGACTTTCATAATTGTTTATTAGTAAATTAATAACATATTTATTGTGTTACTCGTGATGAATCTATTCATAGATAAGGTTGGATTGAACATCGAACTCGGGATATGTTTATCTAAACATAATCAGTACTGATCAAACCAAAATTCACGTTACTAAAGATAGGCTCGAACTCAAAAATATGATTTTGAAGTTCAAGTAAATTTAATTGGCCGAAATTTTTTGATAGGAGGGATGTGTTTTATGAGACTTGAGATTTCAGAATTAAATACTTGTCTTGATTAATTATGATTTTTATTTGGCGAATGAAAAGAAAAGTTATTAGTTTTCACACGTTGACCTTTCTATGTGTAATTTCACTCCTCCCCATTAGCCGAAGCTGTTTTATTTTTATATTCATTGAATTTTTTTTCTCTTTCCATTTGATTAGCTTATGATCTTTCTATATGAATCTTCTACTAAAAATTAACAAGCTTTCAAACAACCTTTTATGCTTATGAGTTGTGGTCTCTTATTTTTTTGATACCGAAAGCTATACTTAAAGCAAAATATCAGTTTTTAAATTCTAAGTATAAAAGCTTAAGTATCCATTTCCCTTTTGAGCGATTTTGCAACTACATGAACAACAAGGATTTCTATATAATTATAATCATGAAAACGATGAATAACCTAACTGTTAGCGAAAATGGGCGCGCATAGCGGCTTTAGCCTTCTTTGGCTAAAGTCGTTGCCCGGCCGATTGGGAAAATGTGTGAACCAACTTATGTACTGATTGCCTTTGAAAAGTAGAGATTCCATATGCGTTCGTGTATACAACTTATTAGTTATAATTAAGCCTTAGAGAATCTTTAATGCAACATATCTCATTATTGTCTTGTATTTATAATTATCACACAAAAGTATTAAAATGCGTAAATATTTGTATGGTAAACTGTAGGGTGACACGGTAGAAATTCTCAGAAGCTTACCCTCGTAGCGTGTTAGTAGAATCCTTGCAAGCCAGTACTCGTCGAGAACGGAGTCGGGCGGACAAAACTTCGGGGTGGGAGAGGCGTCGGCAACACACTCCTGACGATAGACTATGAACTTTGTGGTTCCGGGGGAACCTTGACTTGGATGCACTTATCCTCGAAGAGGATGAAAGTGCCGAGATGACTTGGGTGCACTTGTACTCGAGGAGGATGAAAGTGCCCAAATGACTTAGGCGATAGTGGGGATGTCGGGGGATTTGTGTCGTGAGGACTTTAGTAGGGATGTACAACCGGAATATCGAGGATATTCGAGGAACGGATGCTCAGAGCGAAATTTTTGTCATGAAGACTTTGGAAGGTATGTGATTAGGAATGGAAATGGATATTTGGAACTCGTGGCTAAGCATTTCATATTCTTTCAGGACAACTTATCATCACAACTTCGGGACTTAGAATTGATGAGAACCGAGTAGGAGATGAGGAATGAAAGTGATTGTTGGTGAATTGAATGGATGATTTGAACTCCTTATATGGGAGCTGGAGGGGACCGTACGATCTTCACAGTGTTCGTCTGAGATTTAAATATGAATCTCAGACGGGCTTTTCACAAGGCCCGTACGGGTGTTATAAGTTGTTTGGCTTTTTCTGACATGTAGAGAATAAGGATAATGACCATATGGACACGTATGAAGACCGAACAATTCATGTATGGGGACCGTACGGTCTTGGCTTGTGGATAGAGACTGTATGGTTCCAGACTCAACATGTAGTCTCGTTTTGACAGACTTTAGTATTTTAGGCATAACTTTTTCATACAAGCTCCTTTTGACCACACAAAAGTCGTTTTGGAAAGCTAAGACATAGATCTACAACTTTCTTATTTTACGTTTTTCCTAATAGGAGACTAAGATGGTATAAATGGGCCTTCGAGTGGGACTATGTGCTGATTCTTATGAGGCAGAGTTTTATTTTTAGCATAGTCGCAAGGATCTTTGTTTGGGATATTTGGGAAAGATATTTGACGTGTAATTGAGGGTGTCAATGACACTTTCCTGACAGCTGGAGGAGTGAGTTATGACTCATGAGAGTCAATCCGTTCCTTTACGAGTACTAATGCTTGTTTCGGTTGGCAGTTCGAGGAGCTCGAAATAACTTTCATCATGGGGTTCAATAACCAGTGCTTACACTAAGATCTAGTACATGTGTCTTGATTGTGATGGTGTTTCATTATCTTGTTGATCAATGTGTAAAATCAATGGTATGAGAGTTCGTAAGACAATGAACTCTAAATGATCCACCATGTGAACACCATGTAATCATACAAGTAAATAGTGGTTCTCGTGTAACTCTTATAAAATGAGTGCATAAATCCAAAGTTGGTATGATACCTAAATAGTTCAAGGTTTACTTTGACTTATGGACTCATATGTATTGGGTACTTAATACACGTCAATTGGGTGAGATTTGGATTATGCTTATTACTCATTATCAACATGAAGGGATCACTAAATCTCTTGAGCGGAGATAAGTTATCGTCGGCAACTTGATAGGTGGAACTGAGAAGCATTTATGCACCATCATCAAGCAATAAGCCAATTTTCCCATTAATCTTTTCAATTCACTTGAGAGATCAAGAGAAGTCAAACATTAATAGGATGACGAGACCATGCGTTACACTTAGACTTGATATCATCCATACATATCTCATTAGGATTACCATTAGGTTCTCTTGATGAGATTCGCAAGGATTAGCATAATGGAGCATGTGAAGAACCAATATGACCTATAAGGCATATGTCAAACCATTCAATATCTCGTAGCATTTGAGTGCGGTTTGAACTATCGATTTACGTAATTGAAAGTAACCAATTTAAATTTACGGAGAAAGCTAAAAATCGATCATTAATCCAATTTGAGTACCCATATCACATAGATTTACATGATCACATGCACTCACGCATGAATGAGATAACAATTAGACATTAGAGAAAATTTGTTGATAAGCGTATTACACCAATATCATATGTATGGATTTTTCCTATTCGATTAGATTAGATAAATAATATGTCTGGGACCAATTGTTTCATAAGCTCTATAGTAGCATTAGTCACTTTGGATCCATTTGGTACTAACATCTAACAAACCAAGTATAACTTGTAAATCAACTCGGTTTGTTCGTCGGACTGGGTGGCGCCAGGGCAGGAAGACCTGCACAAAAGAGCGGCCCTAAGAGATGACGATGAGGTCAGAAATGAACTGAATCCCACATCGAAAATAGAGAGGAGTGAATTAGAGCTTATAAGTGATATGTGAACCCAAATACATACATGACGTGTTATAAAACCGTGAGGGTCAATGATGACGGATTTGGGCCAGACCGGACAATATCTACATAATATTGGGTCCGAATGTTACAAAATTAATATTAATCATTAGATCTATAAATGATTATATTACTAATAAAACAACAAAGTATCTAATATACAAATTTGGATCACTAACCTTTATAAATAGGAACATAAGAAAAAATAAAGCCCATAGATGAATCTAGTTGGAGTATGATCGGGCTTTCAAGTGACTAAAAAATCCCAAACTTTGTTGACATAAATTAATTAGACGAACCTCAAGTGAGCTCCAAAAGACCACCATTCACCAATATGAATATGGATCCAAAACCGAGCCGTCAAGACGAACCAGACTTCGACCTCTACACCATTCCCAGCTCTTCCAGTAACTTCAGCTCGTCTCCCTTTCTTTCTTTACTTTCAAATCACTTGCTCACTAAATTTTATTTTTGGCGACAGGTTGGTTCGCGTGGGACGACATACACGACAAAGAAAGGGCTGCATTGAGAGAGTTTTTCGACGGAAGCTCAATCACCAGAACCCCTAAAGTCTACAAAGAATATCGCGACTTTATCATCAACAAGTTCCGCGAAGATCCCTCTCGAAAGCTCACCTTTACCGACGTTCGTAAATCCCTCGTCGCCGATGTTAATTTGCTCAACAAAGTCTTTCGCTTTTTGGATAAGTCTGGGTTGATTAATTTCGTCGCTAATTCACCTGCCTGTGATGAGTTGGAGGAATTTGAGGGTGATAAGTTTAGGATTGAGGATGGACCTCCTAATGGTATCCGGGTTGTGGCTATGCCCAATTCCTTGAAACCATTGACGGTGCCCAAAAGTAGTGGTGGTGGTGGTCAGGGTGTTGATGGTGGGGTAAAGTTGCCGCCTTTCACGTCTCATTCTGATGTGTTTTTTGGGGAGTTGGGGAAGCAAAAGGGGTTTCTTTGTGAGAATTGTAGTGAGAAATGTGATTCCGGCCGCTATGAATATACCAAGGTAGATATTTTCCTTTACCCTTATGTTTATATATGTATGTGGTGGATTTTTTCTTAGCAATTTTCATATTTTTATAGTTTTTGAGTGGCTTGGTGCAGCTATTGTATGATTTTTAGGGGTTGAGGAGTATGTAGTTGGTAGTAATAACCCTTAATATAGAAGAGAAAAGCAGCTAAACACTGTAATTAGGCATGTCTAGCTTCCTTGATGCTATCTGTTTGTAGTTTAACATGCGATTTTCTCTTGTCCTTGGGGCACATTGTGAATGTAGCTAGTGAAGTTCCCTATAGGTTTTGTATGTTTGAGTTGTCGAGATGGTTTATTTTGTCTACCATTGGTTCTTTATGGGATGCGCTTTGTTTTCCTGTTGATGAATTTGAGGGTATTTGACTCTAGTCATTGAATTAGCAGAGCCATTACATACTTTGTACCAAGTGCTTTAAAGATGGAAGCTTTCGTGAAAACAAGTCCGAGGAGGATTTCAAGTTTTATGATGGTGTTGATAGCAGTAGTGCATATGGAACTGTGTGGACTGAGGCAGAGACTTCACTTCTTTTAGAATCTGTTATGAAGCATGGGGACAACTGGGACCTTGTTCTTCAAGATGTTCAAACCAAGAGCAAACTTGATTGCATTTCTAGGCTCATTGAGCTGCCTTTCGGGGATTTCAAGTGGAGCTCTTCACAAAGAAATGGTACGACTGCTGCAATTTGCGACAACGTGAACGAGTCAAAACAAGTTCCATTATCTTCGTCCGAGCATCAAGGCACAGTGAAGAATGAGTTGCATGAGCAAACAAGTGTGTGTGAGCAGAATGGGGATGCTGAGGAAGAAGGTCCTCCTTTGAAAAGAAAACGGACTGGTTCTGTTACAGATGCTGGTAGCTCTTTGATGAAAGAGGTAAATACTATTGAAATTGAATTTTTAATTAGTTTTTTATTTTTTCCTTGAGATACATAGATTTCTGTACCTGGTTTATTTGGATGCACTGGGTATTCGTTAAAGCAGTTGATATTCCTTTCCTTTGGATTTGATGATTGATGAGTTAGATATGATCCATATGGATGAAACTACGTTCGCTGAAATTTTATATAGCTTCCTTTTTCTTTCCTCCTGGTCTAAGTCAAATATCTAGCTTTTAATGTCCACCGAAAACTTGCATCAGATAAAGTCAGGTAGCCTCTTTTTATCTTGGAAGAATGAGGTCCTAATATTAATTACCCATGAAATATGTCTGTATGGCAATAACAGTTTCGTCCATGAGAAAAAAATGTCCTACAATTTGCTAGGAGGTGAGAATTGAAATGAAAATCATCTCTACTCAGCATCTCTTGATGCTGTTTTTGACTCGCTTCCAAGTTCTATCATTCTCCTTCTCAAAAATATGGTGCTTATTTGCTTTGTGATAACAACAACTCATTAAAAATAAATAAAATCGTATTTGACCTCTTGATATGCACAAAATATTGCATACTATTGGATTTTTCTTGTTGCAAGATTCGTGTCCTGAAAATTACATGTATTTTAATACATTTAGACTTATTGCAGCACTGCTTTAACTGCTCTTTGATTGTCATTGGTTCTGCTCTTCATTTCTATCTGAGCTTGTTGCTGCTATAGTATGCTGACATATTTTTGTGTCATCATGATCAAGTGGGGCCTTTTACGGCTTGGTGATTTTGAGTGGAAATATTAGTTAATCTGGTATGACCCAGCTGATGCTTCCTGCTCTGTAGTCAATAATCACTAGGGAGCTTGTTCTTGATTCTTGATCCTTGTGCAGTCTTCTCTTGGGCTGTCCATTCTATGGCGCCTATCATGGGATGTGGTGGCCAGCATGAATTAGTTGGTTCCTCATGCGAGAAAGTCTTGAAGGTGAAGGGCTAGGAATGCATCATGGCGTGCTCTCTAATTTGTCACATGCCTTAATATAAGTCTCAGTACTTTGATACACTGTGAATGTTGGTGTACATGGTGACTACTGGAAGAATTATACTTCGAGTGGTTACTTCCTGCTGAGCCTGCTGACTTCCCATGTTAACATTTAATTTTGTAACCTTAACTGTGACAATATAGTTATAGCTTTCGGTTTTCCTGTCAGGTGGCTCTTATTTCAACCATGGTTAGCCCAGAGGTTTCGGCTGCTGCTGCTGAGGCTGCTGTTGCAATACTTTGTGATGAGGTATCATGTCCGAGAGAGATTTTTGGAGGCAAGGACGATTTTCCAAGCAAAGGACTTTGGTCTCCCAGTCTGCATCCTGTGGCAGAGAGGTAGTTTATTCGCATAATTTCGTCTTTTTGATGTCTCTAAGGATACTGATTGTATGTATTAAAGTTTTACTTGTCCCTGTACATTTGGTCCATTAGAGCCCATCAGGATGAGGTTTCAGAGACAAACGAGAGCGCGACTCAATCAGGTAAATTTCTCAATGCAAAACTGTCTGGATAATATTATGGAAATAAACTGGCAGATATATGTATTTTCAGTTTTTGCTATCACCAGGTGCTATTCATGTGCGTGCGTGCTTTGGCCTTTTTTGTTTATGTTAATATCCTTGGCATCACAAGTCCTGCTAATTACCAAAAGTTTCAGTTCGTATTGAAAGCTCCCTTAGCATCTGGTTTGCTGATTCCATTTCACATTTCTGAACTATGTGTGCATCTTTTTCAGAAATTGAGGAAACAAGGAAGAATGAGGTACCTCTTACTCTAAGACTTAGAACTGCAATAGCAACAGCTCTTGGAGCAGCTGCTGCACATGCCAAATCTTTGGCTGACGAGGAAGACCAAGAAATTGAAAATTTAGTGGGAACCATAATTGAAACACAGGTAAGTTTAAGTTTGGTGTTTCTGGTTTATTGTAATTTAGTCATGCAGTGGTTGATGCGTGTCCTATTGATGTATGAAACAACAGTTGAAGAAATTGCAATACAAAGCGAAGCGTTTTGACAATCTGGAGGCGATAATGGAAAAAGAACATTCCGAACTGGAGGAACTGAAAGAGTTGTTAATAGAGGAACGTATTGATGTCCTACAGAGAGCAATTACCTCTGGCTTATCTCCATGGAGAGATAATGCTTTTGTAAAAATCTCATAGTGGGGTGTATTTTGATGTAAACCTAGATTATTGTGTTGTAAAGAAATGATTGGATAGATTAGACTTAACCAATTGTTTGTAACTTTATGAGATGCGCATGTCTATCTGTAATACAGAATTATTTGCATTTTCTTATGTCATTTCAGTCGTCTGATCATTTGCTCAGTTAAAATGGCTGAAGTAGCATGACGATTTTCAAAATTCATCACAGGAAGTCTGCAATGTTTAAGGGCTTCTACCTCTACAAATGATGTAACACCTTGGATTAGAGCTTTTTGCTAGTATAGCTTAAATTATTGCAGTCATTGGCGTTATCGAAAATCTATAACGAGATTGGAATACCTTAGAAAGTCATGAATCATGATTGGACGGGCATATGAGATTTCTTGCAAAATGGAAGATGTAAAGGATTGATTTAGTTTCCAACAAGAATCCTAAATATTGAACTCGTACAGAAGATATTGAACATGTACAGAAAAATAATTCTAAAAACTATATCACTAGAATTAGTCTTTCAAAGGCTAAAAAGTAGAAGAAAAACATAACAGAACTTGTACAACTAAGATTGATATTCACATAATTAGGCCTTCAGAGTTTGATTCGAGTGAAGTAGAACTTTGATTCACATGATCATGCCCTTGAAGTGATGTTCAAAGTAAGAACTAGAGTGAACAAAAATCCACTTCGCATGGTCCAGATCCTAGAGTAAGATCTGAAGTAACACTAAGAGCGAAGCAGAACACTCCTATTAATCTCCAAACTTCATCTGATCATGGTAGAGTTAGAAGAAAACAAAATTTATACGTTTATCTTGAACTTTACATGTTCCGTTGCATAATCGAACGAAGGATTTTCTTTGACCCCATTTTAATCAGGCAGTAAAAATAAAGAAATAGATGCATTGCTTGCAGAATACTTTTGAGCGTTCTTATTACTGAAAACTATAATTCCTGTACAAATACAATCCTAAATATGTACAACGATTCCATGAACAAGGACTAGTGTCACTTCTATTGTCTAACATATAAATTCTAAACCTACAATCACTCCTCCAGAGAAGGGAGTCGGGGGGTTTTTTCACATTGTTTTGATCTTTCTATTGACTATATCCACGTGAAAGTAGAAAACTATGAGTAGGACTTAAGGATACCAAAGTTTTGGAAACTTCGACCTTTAAAAAAGCTCCCTAAAAGGAAACTTCTAGGCGTCTCCTCAGGAAATTTCAAAGGTGCATTCTTTCCTCTCACATGTGATACAACTTGTCCTAATTGGTCCTCAATTGAACTCAAAGTTTTGGGGTCGACAGAGTTCTCAGACACATCTGTGATAAAGAAAGTATCTTGTGCTTTCCCATCCTTTGTTGAGATTTCTGCTCTTCTGATGTTTAAGCCATTTTCGCGTAGTATCCTCGTAATATCTGAGAGAAGTCCAGCACGGTCATCTGTGCACAGCTCCAGTTCTAGTCCCTGCAATACAATGCATTTAATCATCCGCAAAATTGCATTATCAGATCTCGAAAAGCAAATGTATACAAGTACTAATGTCACCTACTTCTGATCCTCGCCTCTCAATGGCTGCCTCAAGACACTCCGTAACTCGCTGTCGTTCAGGTTCTGAGCTTATGGGCAATCCATCAACATGCCTAATGTAGTATTCCTGTAAAATATGTCAGTAAATATTGTATTATTAACGGCGATAACAACTATTCTGTTGCTCGATGAACTTAAAAAAAACTTTTCTTTCAAAAATAATAAGTTTCGTGGAAAGGAGTGTAAATTTATACCTGATAAGCTTCGTCTGTACCAGCAATAACTGTTCCATGGAACACCACATACTGCATATCTGTTAGAGTGAAGACGGTGTCAAAGAATAGCTTTGGTCGGTCTATGCACCTCACTGTAACAACAGTATAATCTCTATCCACACAATCCGAGACAATGACAAAGGGGTCTGCACTGTTTTTATTTCTAATTTCATTCTCATTTCTCTGGAAGTCCCTGGAAGCAAACATCATCTGGTGCAATCTTCTTCCTTTGTGTGTAACAACAGGGGAAGAAATGCATATTCTCGGCGTCCTAAAATTGTCGTTGCCTTTTAGGACATTATGAAGCAGTTCCTTGATCAGAGAAAGCCTATTTGGATCTTCCACGGCACACCCAGTAGACTGTTCTGTAATATGTAGCACAGCTGCTGCTCTGGCATTGTGTGTCCAAATCTCAGCATTTACTACATTGCATCCAAGATCCGTCAGTACTGCAGATAAATCAGATAGCAAACCAGGCCTATCAGTTCCTGACAGTTCAATCAAGGTATGCTCTTTAGAAGGTAACATCCCTCTAGAGTTGTTCATTGAATTAACCACATACGCATCAGCTTCCAGAGCCTGCACAATTATTCGAAATTTGACGAAATTCTAAGCATTGGTAAGCCTGTTACACCATTTTATTTTCAGATTTTAATATATAATAACTAGAATCTCGAATCTCTAATACCTTCTTAATGCAATTGAGAACACCTTCATCTTTAACTTTGTTTCCGTCATTGCTAGTCACATAAAACACTGTTAAATGAAAATCCATTGTTAGATGTAGAAAATAAAACTCCGTTGCGAGAGTTGAAATTCGAATGTTACCATCCATGAACCACAATCCATCAGAAGTGATATATGCCTTGACTATAACAAGGTTGAGGTCGGTGAGGACTTGAACAAGTTCAAGAAGAGTACCATGTCTATTCACCGTATCAACCTGAAAAGAAGGTTAAAAAAAACAAAGTTAAAATCATTTCCAAGCATTAAATTGTATCCGTGTGGGTGCAACATACCTGTACAATGGTGGCATGGTCAGAAGCATGATTGTCTATGACAACTCTGGAAATGAGAAAGAGAAGTAATTAGGAAATATGAAAAGAAGAAGATTGAAAAGCAAAATCAGAGATGTAGAGTTGAAGGTACCTGGTAGAGTTAATCCTGCGGATAAGCTTAGCATATTCATCATCAGCATGGTCCTCCATTTTAGGATTGGGAAGTTTCGTGGTAGCCAAACAGAAAGTGAATAGGGCAGTTTATATATATGTGCACAACACAGGTGTGAGAAGCGGTTAGGATTGAGACGTACAATGACAGGGGGTGTAAGGATACGTGTAGGATTGTGATTGGATGGGGAGAACACCGCCCCCACTTCACCGGTACTAGAATATACTATCTTATAGGTGAATTTTGAGATTCCCTAGGCTAGCTTAGGGATCTTTCCCTTTTCCTCACTTGGAGGTCGCGCCTTCTGCCGCTTACCACACTTTACATGTTTTTTACGATACATTTATTTCCTTCAAAAGGAAAAAAAAAATACTTTTAATATAAATCATTATATATACCTTTATCGTTTATTTGGAAGGAGGTGAATGAAGGTTAATGTAAGTAATGAAATGTAAATTTTTTAATTAATCTTGTTTTGTAGTTTTTTAAAACATTAAATGAGAGTTAACATTTTACTTCCATTAACATCCCTTAACCTCCAAATCGGCGGTTAATGGAAGTAATGTAAACATTTTAACTAATTTACATCTATTAGCCTCCCATTAAATTCCACTAACTCCCAAACAAAGTTAACATTTAACTTTTGTTTTCGTTACCTCCGTTTCCGTTTCGTTACTCTCATTAACATCCTTCAACTCTCACCTCCATTAACCTCTCAAATCCTAAAAAAAGCTTAGTTCTCAAACACATGTCGTTTTAGAGAGTTTCATATCCATTAAGAAACTCAATAAATGTACACTTATGAATAAAAATTTATATGGATAAACTAAAAGAATAATCTCTCTCCTTTAATGATATACACCAAACTAGTGCTTTGACTAGTTAAAGATCAATTGACTTCGGTTAATGGATAACCGAAGCATAGCCCACTTAATATATGTGCCATACATAGAATCTCCAATGAGGTTAGAGTTGGAAATGATTATGAAGAAAAATAGGTTGGGAGAGGGGATGTGAAGTTAGAAATTAAGAGAGAGAGGGTAAGTTGGAATTAATTTCGGTGTGAAAAAGGAATGCATATTAAGTGGGAGAAGATATACGAATGGTTGAGATTGCGCCTAGTAAAAGAATGTGATGCACTCTCCCTTGGGGTGGTAACTTTAACGAGGTGTTTATCCGGAGGTCCAGGGGGAGCTGGGATGAAATGGGAGGAGGAAGATGAGGGAAGGCTGGTGTACATTTTTTTGGGGAAGAGAGGGGGAGATGAAATTTTTTTTTCATCTCAACCCCACATTTCTGTACTTGGGGGGAGGTGGTACAGGAATGGTGGGATGAGATGGAAAGGAGAGGAGATGTAAATGGTTAAGTAACCTCTCCCCTGGACCTCTCTTTATTTTATTTTTTGAATACAGGAGCTACTTAGTCATTTCTATGTCATTAACTTTCACCTCTCTCATTTTATCTCACCAAACAAACAACATCCTATTAATATTTATTTATCTTTTTCATCTCATATCAACCTCCAACTCTATCTCATCCCCAATTTAAAACAAACACCACGTAAGTACATAGCCATTGTACATGCTCTTAGTCATTTTTAATGGACATTCATATTGTCATATTGAAGTTACTTTTTATTATCTAAGTTGATTAAAGGTGAGTTAATAACTTCATTAAGAGAAAATGAAGTTTCAGTTATTTTAAATTTAACGACAATGTAAAGACATAATGAAACTCGTTAACCAATCTTTTATTAAAAAAATATTTTAATATTTTTGTGCTTGTATAGAAATAGTTAGAAAAATAATACTAATAGCCTATACTAATACATAAAATGTTGATCTAATCAATTAAGATTAGTCTTAGCGAAAAACTCTTGAAATGCAGTTAATTAAATTAAGAATTCAATTAATTTTTTAAATATTGATTTAGGATAATATATGTGATCATGGGTGTGTTATTTTTTCTAAAAGGGATCATGGGTGTGCTATTAGAAATAAGAATAAGAATACGTGTATGTTTATATATTGTAGATAGCAGATAAGGTTATGGATAGAATGTTTAAGGCAATGAGACAATGATTAACCGAAAGGCTAAGCTTGGACTGTGACTCTGATAGTATAAGTGAGTGAGCACGACTGTTGTAAGTAAATGAGCAAAACAAATTTTGCTAAAGTTTCATTTTCATTTTTGAGACATTAATTTAGTGACAAATAGCATTTCGATTTCACTTTCATGAAGATACTTTTTGAACATGGTTACACTTGAATGCCACCCAAATAAAACTCAACTGGAAAAAAAATTGAAATTTTATTTATAAACGATACATTTTAACAACAGTTTTCCTGTAATGTATTCAAGGAGCATAGATTAAGCAATGTAATTGTACATGGTAATATTTAATGATATTATTTAAACGGGGTTTTCTTTTATAATTTATATTTTTTTAGTGTTTATAGTTAAGCAATATTATTGTTGCACATTTTACATTTAATGTTACTGGATCAACATATAAGTTACTCCAGTTATATGCAGTCGTTCTACTTTTTATTCTTATTAATAACAATAATTTCATTCATAAAATATAATACGTCTATATAAAAGTAGCTAAATATTACAATACAAATATACATTTGAAATTTAATTTGCATCTTCAAAAACATAAATTGTGATAGAGAAGTGATAAACAATAAATTAATTGTTTTTGGCACAAGGAAAACAACTACATAAGGGACCGACTTCATTATATTTATTAAAGAATGATTTTTTAATCTTTTAAGGAGTTAATTCTATATGATAAGATAAATCTCTTATACATTTCAATGAGTTAAAACTTGAAAACACTCATGGAACAAAATATATTCTCATGGAGAAATAAAAAACAATCTATATAAAATAGAAACAATTAAACATGACACCGGTTAAATTAATAACAATTTTATTCAATAAACAAAATAAAAACAAAACTTAAAGAGAGACGTATTTTCCAGCTTAATCGGAAAAAACCCCTAAACGTAGATGAAGGCTTAACTCCTCTAAAGAATTTCATTCCGTTAATTTATTATTATTACTATTATTATTATTGTTGTTTTTTTGTAAAATTGTATTATGATAAGCTGGTGTTGGATGTTATTAGGCTTTATTGCGTTTTCAATAAAATTAAAAACTTGGGCTTTATTGAGATACTTGTTGACAAACCAAACAATATCTTCCCCACACATTAGACTAAGATTGCAATAACCTCCCAAATATACAAGAAATATTTTAAACCATGCCCAATGATGCTTCTCAACCCAAAAGTTAGCTCAAATAATGAGATTTTGGTACACTCATATCTATCAAAAACTTATCCTTCTTCCACTTGGAATTTCAAAATTCAAATGGCTGCTTTCAGCCTTTCATTAAGCAATAAATTATTATTAGGAAGCTTGAACAAAATTAGATAGGTAACACCATAGTACCATGAATTGGCAATTGAACTATGAGCTGTAAATGATTAGGTGGTTGCTACCAGAAATATTAACAATCTGTACTATATACTTGCTTGTGCCCAACATGCACTGGTTGGAAAGTTTGAAGCCATTCAAATTTTCATGATAGATATGCATACAACACACACCTCTTTTATACTATATGATCCTTAATTAAGCTAAAAAAGTAACTAATTAATTAGAGTCATCAATTTAAGAGGCTGATTAATATACATTCAAGTTTAACAAGACAGACAGACAGACAATAAGTATAGATGTCATCCTAGGCAGATGCAGAAGTTTGATTGAGAGGAGGCAGATGCACAGGTTGCACTCAGGTACTTTTCCTGCAACACTTTCTGGCATTCAGCTATGCACTGGCTCAGTATACATGGGTTTAGTTGAATACTAAATGCACCCTCCGCGACCCCCATCGTCATCAACAAACCAACCATCGTCACCGCCACGATTAACATTCTTCTTTGCCCTGCTAATTCCATTTAACAACCTGTTGTGTATTAATTAGCTATACCCTGAAATGAACAAACACATCCTACACCCATTTATAGAGGGAATATGTCTTCATGGTATCTTTAATTAATTATTTATTTATTTATTGCCCCATTAACTGCTAAATAATACTAGTAATTAAGTGGTTGATGTAACAATACAAAACAAGAATTGAGAAAATGAAGCCCACATTTCACACAATCTCCTAATGCTTGACATTTTTTTTAAAAAATATAACAACTCTAACAAACCCATGGAAAATAGGACTCACATCAATATATTATTAATTATTGATGTGTGCTTACTTCTGCATCCACCAACAGCAAATGTATTGCCCACTTCTCTTTCAGATCAGTGTGGTTCTTTTCCACGTGTACATGTTTGATTTCTGGGCATTTTTTCTTACCAACGATTAGTATTGACAATGGCCTAACTGACATGATCATGATGTGATTAAAGCAATCTTAAATAAGCTGTGAAGAGGGAAATTATAGCATATGTATATATATATATATATTAATCCATGTTTTGAAAATTTGGGGTAATTAATTAATTGGTAGTTGGCATAGTAGTATATGTACCTGTGCCGACAAATGAAGTTGAATGGTGCATATGGAGCACTGCAATAATTAATAAAAGTCACCAGCCTAAGTATTGATTGAATTATTTGTTCCTTTGTTTGGTAATTGATATTGCTTTCTACAATCTCTTGCATATTCTAATTGTCTATATGTGTCTCCTATTTCAGTCCCAATATATCTCATAATAATATTCCAATTTTGTAGACGACCCCATATGCTATCTTTAGAGACTACTTGAGACGATCAAATCTTTTTAAAGCAGAAAGATGATCATGGATATTTGAAGAAAATAAAAAGGAATTTTACATAAATCACAAAAGAAAGTCTGTCTTTTTTTTCTTTTTTTTTTCTTCAAATTTGCACAATGGTATTTTTAAATCATTTCTTTTTATTACTTGTTTGACTAGATATATTGCAATTTCAAATAACAATTAAATTAACAACAGAACCAACTTCTGTAAAAAAAATCAAAAAAATCAAGACACACACATGACATGATTTCCATACTTTTAGGATGCCATGTCATAGAACCATGCCCACCTCCGGGGTTGATAAGCATTCTTAAACGGATAACCTCTCTACTAAGGCAAACAAATCACGAAAAATTCATCCTACTATCATTTTTCTACTTAAACTTTTCATATCAACTACACTTCTTGAACAAGAAGACTTTTAGTTAATCCATTATTCTTCAATAGACAATACATGAGTTCGAATTAGAGTACAACAAACCACTCTATGCCCTATGTAAACAGGGGATTATTGTCCATCTTCGGAGGTACGACAAAACTTAATACATTATGTCTTTCATTACTTATCTTTCATATCAAAGTTATTGACTTAGACATTAGAGAGGAGTCGCTGATTAACGACTCCAAGCCTAACAACTTTTTGTCTTGTAGCTTATGTAAAACATTCTCAATTTTCAATGAAACTCAAATGAGTTGATAGACTATCAAACTGGTGCAGTGTGAAACATTACCATTACTATAATTAAAACCCAATTAACATATAAAACTCATTTTGCAATGAGCATGATTATACCCCACTATCAATTTCAGTGTTGTGTGCTTACTTCTATATCCACCAAAGGAATACTTGCCCACTTCACTTTTAGCTTAGTGTTGTGTTAATATTTGATTTTAGGGCTTTTTTCTTACCAGAGATTAGCATTAACAATAGCCTAATTGACATCTCACAGGCACTTTCGAATCAGTTCTGAGACTTAATTTGCAAAAAGCAATATTAATTAATCTTTTGGAAGTTTGGGATAATAGTTACCTCTGTCGACAATTAATAAGCTATATAATGGGCCGATAGACACGGCGTATTGACATTGTACATATACAATATATACGTGCTTTTTTTTTTTTTGAAAGATATGTCTTAACTTTTAATATTAAGTTTTTGTAGTATTCATTTTTTCTTTTAATATAAGCTATAAGATCTTGTCGCGTTTTGTAGCGTTTACCAAAACGCTACAGAAAACGCGACAAGATCTGACCGTGTTCATATATAAGAGACATATTTATACTGAATTAAACCCTAATTGCCTAAGTAATCTTAACCTACATAGGAAAACCCCCAATAGAGCTGAAATTTTGAGCCTAATTACAATAAAGCTGTAGTTTGTTGCCGGAACTTGTAATCGGGCAAAAATCCTCTCCAAAATTGCACCCAAATAACTGAGAAAGTCGAACGGTTTCACGTTCTCTATCTCGAAAAAGAAATGAAAAAGTGAAGTTATGGTGTAATGTAGAAGATGAGGGTATATTTGTCCAAAAAATGGTATACACCACTAATTACGTAAAAAAGATAAGAAACATGTCAAATATGTTAATGGGCCTCTCAAAAGGATCAGATCTGTAAATACCCCTATATAATAAACATCATATGTGAGTTTTGTGTATTTAACCCAATCACGTAGCATTTTCATATAAAGCCCATTTGTTTCTAAAAAAAAAAAACTATAAAGCCCATGTAAAATCTTGTGAAATCCAATAGGGAGTTGAGCCCATAATAGAAGGTCTTGGTTTGGGTAACTCCTTTAAAAAAATAAAAAATCGTATAGCAAAATGGAGGGAAATATTTTGGTGGTGCTTCAGTTTCAGTCTCAGAAAAAATGTACAGAAGACGTCTTGTCCTCACTTCTTCTTCCGATGAAGAAGAGGACGATCAACAAATCCATCTCCATCAACAACATCACCAAAACGACGTCACTCTCCAACAAAACCCTCAATCTCCCATCCCTAACCCTAACCCTCCCCAACCACTTCCTCTTTCCTCCGACGAATTCATTGATGTCTCCGACAACCTCTCGCCTCCCTCTATTTCTCCCGACATTATTTCTAATCTCTCGTCGCCTCCCCAACCACCTCCCGCGTCGGCTGGTTGCCCAATTGCTGATTTGTTATTGACTATGGGGTTATATTTAAACACGCAGTGGTTGGATTCTTGTCTTCAAGGCCTCCACAACTCTGTTCCTGCCGTTGATGTTTCAGCTAAGGCCAAGCTTTGCTTCCAGCAGTTTTTGTTTTCGGACATGAATTTCTCCGGTGGAGGTCTGCTTCCTCCCAATGTGGATTCTATGCACCTTGTTGATCTAGCTGGACCGTTTGTTTTGCAGGTGTTGTTCCGTTGTTTGTGTATTAGAATTTGTGCAATTTCAGATTTTTTTGGTTTTATTGCTTCTTTTTGTTTTGATATGTATTTCGATTGAGGTTTCTGATCACTGTGAGACTACATTTGGTTGCAGGTTGATGAGATTTTTAATATGAGTTGTCCCCTTAGAGGCAGATATCAGGATGCTCCTGCGGGCATCAAAAGGTGCCTTAAGTTGTCAATGACGGATGGAGTTCAACGTGTCTTTGGGATGGAATATAGGCCCATCAAGGATCTTCAAGTCTTAGCTCCTGCAGGATTGAAGGTTCCCCCTTTTACTGTCTATCAATAGTTTATGCAATCGGGCTTTCTTCTCTTTTCCAATATAGTACGAGGTTCTCGATAAATAAGATAGTGGTTGTATTTTGGTGTTATATTGATTTGGATGCAAATGTCATTCAGTGATATAGTGGTTGTATTTTGTGCATGGTTTGGAGAAAATGTGGTGATGGAATTTATTTACTTACCTTGGTTTAAATTGATCATAAATGTCTGTTTATGTGAATGTAGGGGGATAAATTACTAGAAAGTTAATTGTATTACCTATTATTGTGCTGCATTACGTTTCTTTTCATGGATAATTTTGTCAGTTTTTGGTGGAGATTAATTTGGGAGCATTATTATTTTCCTTTCCTGTAGGTTGTCATTTGTAATGTACATGTACGGCATGGGCTTCTAATGCTAGTTCCTGAAGCCATAGAAGTTCTTGGAGGGATGGTTGATGAGTTGGAAGAAGCACGTCAACGTCTTGTTACTGAAGTAAATAAGCCACCAAGAGGAAAAAGGTATATTGACTGCCCCCAAGATGTTATATTGTGGCCTGTTAAAATTTACATTGCCTAGCAGTTTTCTATTTTCGTTTGCTTCTGAACTTAATTCGGTTATGATGTGCTCTGAATGAACTTGTCTCATGTTGTTGATATAGCCTCTTGAATTAGTATCTATGTGAGATTTTAGACTTCTTACGACTAAGGCTTTACTGTATAATATGAAACTTTAGGAAATGAATTTGTTTCAGTTATTGGACTTTGTCATCCATGAGTCATGTAAAGTAGTTTGTGGAGGTGAAGAATTATATATGGCTGGAGTTCTTTAACCAAGACAAGTGAGTAACATAGTTAGAAAAGGGTTGGAAAACTCTGTTTGAGTAACCTAGTTCCAATATCCATGCCTGTAATGTTTTGATTGAGGTGTTAAGTGCGTTCAATCCTAATGCTTATGTCTCTTCCGGTAGAACTGTTTTGATACCTGAAAGACTATTATAATCCAGACTCCTTAAACTTTCCATCATGTATACTTGTATATTTATTGTATGTTGTACAGATCAAGGACTGGTGTGGTGCCTCCTTTAGCAACTCGAGCGACTCAGGCTGCATGGAACTCTAATGGTAGTAATGCTTCTGGAACGACCAATAATACAGCTGACGTCCTTGGTCGTACCAATAGCTCTACTAGTATTCCTCCCAACAATGGCTCAGTGAATGTTCCCAGTAACACAAATAATTTTGTTAGTCTAAATAGAAGAACTGGTACTTCTGTTAATCTTCATGAACAAATCAATGGATCTAATGTTATTCAGGCAACCAGGAGATCCACAATGCAAGTGGATCCCTTTCAGACTCGTGAACAAGGTTGGCGCTCTCTTTCTCGTCTTCTGTTTGATTTGCATTGCTAGCTTTTTGTATCACAATTACATTTTAACACCTACAATCTGCATACTATCTTGAGGGGAGTGGGTCAAGCCAATTGTTTTAGAATTTTAAAATTGGAGAAAAGGAAATCGGTTCATATTCATGACTTGAGATTTGAGATTTGTTTGATCATTTCTATTTTCATAAGAATTAGAGCTGTTAGATGTAATCTTAAATACAATAGGCTGCAGCTGCTCTTTTACCTTCTTGCCTAAATATATTTCGGAATGAAATTGGTATCCTTCAATTTTTTTTTCTTAAACGTGCTTTTTCCACGTTTGCGGCGGATAATTATCTTGTTGTGTAACAAAAATGCTGTTGTTTTAGTCTATTGCATGTTTTATTTATTTGTTTTAGTCTGTTGTGTCACATTTTGTCATTTGTTGATATGATATCTGATGAATCTATAAACTCAAATAGCATAGACAAAACGGGTTCTGATGATATTGTCACACACTGTTTGAAAAAGGAAGATAAATAAGGAAGTTCATTTATTTTTTCCGTCCATTCATGTTATCTAGATCTTCATCAGGTAATGGAAGCAGCGAAAGGGCCAGAGAAGAAGCTGCTGTTCCAATGAGCTTAGGGAACACTTTATCTAATCCATTGATGAGAGTTGTTTCTAATATTGAGGAGATGCAAATTGATGCTTCTGTTGTCAGAGAAAGTCCTGTACCAGATCAGAGTTCTGGTACCAGATTGAATCATGAAGATGTCGTCATGGTTGACGAGTTTGAACACCCTCTTGTATTATCTGGAAATCGAGAAAGCCCCTTTACATATTTTGCTAGTTTGTCAGCTAAGTGGGCTGCAATCAAGGAAAAGACATCCTCTATTCAAGGAAAAGTCAAGGTGCTTATAGATTTCTTCCTTTTTCTCTTTGCATCCTCAGGCATATCACAATTGGGTTCCTAATCATAAAACATTAGGAAAAAAAACTTATTGAGCATAAAGTAACCAGCTCCCTTCTCAGGTTTACCAGATAAATTTTGTCATGTGCACAAAGGAAACATTTGCATCATATCTTCTTACCGGCAAACTGATTATTTTATAACCAACCTGTGGGTCAGGCATAGCTGAGTTCAAATTGTTGTGCTTGTAGTGTTTATCTATGTTCATGAAAATGGCATCAGCTTGTAAATTATTAAGATCCTTCGTCAACTTTATTCGTTGGTTTTGTTGATATCCAGATATCTAAAATCAATATAGCAGTTTGCTGACATTAGTCTCAAATCAAGCTTAGAAATTATTATGATTTGAATTTAGATCCGCTATAATCGATTGGATTGGATGAAATCTAAATAAATCTAACCGCAATAGTGTGGTATTAGCTGGACATTTAGTTTTGTGATTCTCCTTAATTTTCAAAATTCATGAATTTCCACTCTGAACAGAATTTTCCTAAATTGGCTAACTCCTGCATTATCTTATGAACATATCTATGTGAAAAAGTCTTGGAAACAAGTACAAGCTTGCAAATTATCAGAACATGGATCAAGACTGAGGTTAAAAGATAAACCAAATGGGTGTCTTTCAGGTTTGATGGCCTTTATCTCTTCAGTGTTGTAGTACCATTTGGTCCCTTAGATTTTAGTTGAACCAAAACCTCATTCAGTTGCAGTACTTTGTTCTTTACCCAGACTTACTAACTTAGATTTTTGGGCACTGCATAGGTAATAGATTAACTGTTAGTGAATTGGTTGTAAAAGAGGACAAGGATCACCTTGAAGTGTCTATGAATGGACAATAGATGGTTCGTGAGTTGGACATCACTTTTTCTTTCTTCTTTTAGTAGTAATAGTTTCCTTCAATGCACGTTCAACGTTTTTGTTCTTATTTGGTAGTAATGAGTTCCTTTAGTGCACATTCTTTTTGTTGTCATTATTTCTTTGCACAGCCATTAGGGAAGATGGGATATATGGTATATATCGGCTTGTGTTTCATTGTTAGATCATCCAGTTTGTGAAGCAGAATGTGATATTGAACTCATGTGCTGTTCTATGTTTTTTTTTTTTGAAATAAAAAAAAATCAACTTGTAATCCTTTGACAAAAAAAAAATCTGTAGTGCTTTTCAACTGGTGTGAAGGCATTCAAATACCAGCAGAGGACAAAATATGAGCTTGCAGTTTATGTTGATGATGGCAGCCTCATCTCGGAGATCCTAATTGATCACAATGTGAGTCTTTACTGTATACATTCACCTGTTGCACTTACTGGTCTGGTAAACTATGATTATATCTTAATTCATTCCAGGTGGTGCAAGAGAGAGTTGGTCATTCTCCGGAGGAGGTTACTGCTGCTCTTTCTTCTTCAGATTCAAAGAGAGTTGGAGATATGAAGGAGGCCCTGAAACAGTTTCAAACGTTCTTACAGAATTTCGAGGTAACATAACCCTCTAAATAGTGTTATGAACTTGGCCTGGTTGAAATATGTTTTCACTCCTAGAATGAATGCTTCCATGTCCAGCATTGATTTTGGGGTAAACTTATAATTGCTATTTCTATCATTTTGGAATGTTTTGGTTTAGGGGACAATGTTAGTGGAAATGAATCGAACATCTCCTCTTCCGATAGCCCTTGATATGAATCAAGGTTGTGCAACTTCTCAAGCTTGGTTGCTTATGAAAAGATTGACGTCTTCAGCTCCTGCTCAGACACCACACAGACCCTTATTGGAACCCATTGACATATCACCATGATTGCATTCTTGCAGTTGATGCCTTGTGTCTCTGGAAATCGATGAAATCCTGATGCCGTTTCTGTGATGAAATGAAACTGTTCAAATTGATGAAATTTCAATGCTATGTCCAGCTATCGGATGAAATTTTGATGCTATTTCCGGCTTCGGGATGAAATTTCAATGTTGTTTCCAGCTGTGGGAAAGTGCAAATCGATGCAATGTGGTTATCCTCAACTGGCATAAAGCAGTGCTACAGAATTTGCAGCCATGCCTTCATGGCCAGGGATGGCTCTACTGACACAAGTGTAGCAATGATTGACAGATTAGACAAAGGAAATAGAGAGTTTGCCTACCATCAACTCTGTTTTGCTTTCTTATCCAATCTTTATACCCTTAATTCTTTGCCTGTTATATCTCCGATATTTTGAAGAGGGCTTTCTATGGTTGGCCCCGTAGACTAGCAGGTAAGATGGCAGGGGGCAGGCCAGCTGTTGGGACCTGTAGATGAACTGGCAAAGCGGCCAGCAAGAGGTGGACAAGCACTCTATCAACCCAAGATATATCATGCACGCACTTGTTATCTTGTTCCTTTTGTTATATAATGTGTACATTCAAATCCTTTGTATCATAATTCATAAGTTATAATCACAAGTGTATGTTAAACATGCAACAGTACAAAGTTACCCATGAGAATTTCGCAACATTGGAAAAATGTACTCATGTTTTCAGGTTTACAAAACTTCAAAGTTATTCATTATCCATAAATGGCAGAAGCCAACCAAAGTCAAAAACTCCAAGGCTTGTTATTAGGAAATCCTTCATCTTATTTACGAGGTCAACGGTTTTCTTGCTTAACGTATCTCTCTGAGTATGACCATGTCTAGGCATCATAAAGAATCGGTTGCTCCATTCTATTGAATCCGGTAAGAACACTTTCCAGAAGAATACTGATCGGTACCATGCTGGTTCGACCATGTTTTTCTCTCCACGGCAGGCAGCATTCACAATTGATTTAGCACATTTTGAAGCTGACTCCATTGGCATCACACTGACTTGCACCTAGTATAGATGAAATAGTTAGTGGTGGAAAGAATTCAACTCAATTCATGATCTCATGTATAAGCATAGCTTACATCTTTCATTTCCTTGTCCACTCCAAGTTGACCTTGCTGGTTAAGGAATTTTCCTTGTGTCATCTCTGTGTTTATCAGGCCTGGACTAACAATCGTTATGCCTATTTCGCGGCCCAATTCTACCCTTAGCGTCTCATACATGCTAACTACAGCTGCTTTACTTGCCTGGAGCCATTCATTGTGATATATGTCATTATAACTTGAAATTGTGTGCATAGATTGAAAGAAAATCCGGTGATTGGAAATCTTACACAATACACGCTCATTCTTGGGACAGGAAGACATGAGGCGAATGAAGCGAGTACTATCATCTTTCCCTTCGTCGCTTTTAAGTATGGAATTGCAAAATAGGAGGTATATACGGCACCCCAGAAGTTAATATCCTGTAGAAAACACAACCTATTATATTATATGTTAATGAAGCACAACTCTAGCTAACTAGCACAAAACTAGAAGCATAAGTTCATATAATCCAAGCTTGTTTGTTTTGGACAATTGGTTGTTAGTTAGTTACATAAAGGCAGCTTATAATTAAATAGAGATTGAATTACCATAGCTGGAGCCAATTTAGTAATATCAGGAGTATCTTCAAGCATGCTCACCGGACAAACCCCGGCTGCGACCACGAGATGATCCACTGTTGATTAAGACAGAAAACCATCAACCATTTTTCAACTCTACACAATTAATTCAAAACTGAACTCGAAGATGGCATTGATATATGATGCATTCTAATTAAAATACTATACTGAAACAGAAATGTTATAGATACAAATATTGACTAGACTGAACTGAATTTACCACATGCTGTACTGAATTTACTGAACACTGAACTGAAATTAAATTAAGGAACATAAAGTGTATATCTAACTGGACTTACATCGACCAAAGTGGTTGACCGTGACATCAACAAAGCGTTGACAATCTTCAAGATTAGAAACATCAGCAGGTATAAAAATAGCCTTAGGGGACCCAATTTTCTCAGCAGTGGCTGCAACTTGATGGAGACGGTTTGCTCTTCTGGCCACAAGAGCTAAACAAGCCCTTCTCTTTGCATATTCATATGCCAAATGCTATAGTAAACTCACAACATTTACACACAAAAATCATGAGATTAATGTACAACTAAACTAAGGTTAATTAACATAAACAAGTAATGTCAAAGTAAAAGTAAAAATAAAAGTAACCTCGCCGATGCCAGATGAAGCTCCGGTGATAAGTATAACTTTTCCGGCAACATCTTCGGTTAAGAAGAAGGCACGGAAAGCAGAGAAGAGATATTTGAAAAAGAGGTATGGGGGTTGGAAGAAGAAGAGTGAGATTATAGATAGAGGGACAAACACAATGTTCATCAAATCGTTGATCAAATCCATGAAGCCTGTTTTTGTTTTTGTTTTGAAGGATCAAGTTTTGTTTAGGACATTAACTGAATGAAAAAAAGTAAATATATATAAAAAAGCGCCACGTTATAGTTTTGCATGGAAAGGATACAACACGTATATGTAGTAGGGAAACAAACAAAGGGATACTTCATGTATTTGACTTTGGATCATCTCATCTACAACTTCATCTTTCACACTTCACATTTAGTTACATCTTTAACTATTTAATTAATGATATAAGGAGAAGAGTCAAGTTCAAATGAGACAAGCCTTTAAGCTGAGACAAAATTTTAGGGTGAGACACACCCAAAACGGCACCGTTTTGGACAAAAACGCAGAAGCGCGTTTACCAAAAAAACGTACTGTTCCTTACTGTGCCTACCAAAAGCTAAAATTTTCTCAAAAATCACCGGTTCTTCATCAAAAACTGAGATTCTTCATAGATCGAGCTCCGCTCGATCTGATTTTCTTCAATCTACGAACAATCGCGCGATTCAGCAAGTCAACACAATCTTTCCGATCTAAATTTCAAGAAAATCGAGCTGAAATCGAGCTGAAATCGTTTTTGATCTGCAAAATTTTGATCTAACCTTCATCTGCAACTCAACACAACTTTGCTGATCTAATTTACACAAAAAAACGAGGTATTTTACATCTATTAGTTTCTGTGATCGCGAACAATTAGATCAAAGCTTCTTCTGCTTATAATCAGAAGTTTTGTAATGTAATATTCATTAAAATCGAGTTGAAATCAAATTTGAAGATCTAATTTACAGATCTTAACTTCTTTGATCTTGATGAATTTAACCTAAGCTTCATCTGCATATAATCACAAGTTCTATGTCTTTGTTCTCAATGATTTGCATCTAAACTGATTTCGATTTGATATTCTTCAGCTGAAATCGAGTTTTTTATACAAAAAATAAGATAGTATGGATGCAGAAGATCAAACTATGAGTCATACAGAAGAAGAACAACACTCAGATGTTCTATCACCTTCTACAGGTACTTTCTTATCAGTACTTTACAATTATTTTTGTTCCACCACTGAAATGCAAATGTTCCATACCCTTAAAGCATTTGTTCCAAGCCAATAATACATTTGTTCCAACAACTTTCACTTATAATAACACTCTTATATAATGATTCTAGGTTTATCTACCACTGAAGAACAAAGCAATTGCACATCTACAGCAATTGTACTAGCTACACCAGAAATAACACCAATTCAGACACTTAATGGAACAAGAGAATGGTTGCCAAGTTGTTCAACTGACTTAAAACCAGAATTAGGAATGACATTTGACAGTATAGATATAGGTTTTGAATTTTATAGATCATATGCACTTGCTGGTGGGTTTTCTTGTAGGAAATCAACACTAAGAAAGAAAAAAGATGAAGATATTATAAGAGAACAGTTTTTTGTGTGTAATAAACAAGGGTACAAAGAACAAAAAAAAACAGCAACATCCACTGACAAAAAACGGAGGAAAAGAACAAATACTCGTGTTGGATGCAGGGCTATGATGATCTTAAGACTTTTTGATGATGGCAAATATGAGATTATCAAGTTCAAAGAAGAACATAGCCATCCACTTTACACTCCAAGTTGTGCACGGTATCAAAAGGAGGCCAGAAACATAAGTCTCATACACAAAAAAATGATATTCGATAATACCAAGGTAATATATTTATTGTTCCACAAGCACATACTTGCTGCAATACTTGTATTCATCTAATTAATATTTATGGTATGATTAAACAGGTAAATGTTGGACCAGTCAAAACTTTTAGACAAGCGAAGGAAATATATGGTGGATACGAAAATATAGGTGCTTCTAAAAATGATTTCAAAAATTTTCAAAGAGACATGAAAGCTTACATTTATGATTTTGATGCTCAAATGTTTGTGGATAATTTCAAGAATAAGCAATCTACATCAAGTGGATTCTTTTTTGATTTTGAAGTAGATGAGAAAGGACGGCTATGTAGAGCTTTATGGGCAGATGCTTTATGTAGAAGAAACTACGCCCTTTATGGTGATATGGTGTCATTCGACACAACATACAGCACAAACAGGTAATTCAAAAAACTTTACTTCAAATAAAATTGTTCCAAGTATGTGAATATGTTGTTCTATGATTCTTATTAGGATGATTAATGAACAGGTATAAGATGGTTTTTGGCCCATTTACTGGAATAGACAACCACAAACGCTGTATTACATTTGCAGCCTGTTTACTATCTAATGAAGATATTGTCTCCTTTGAGTGGGTATTCAAAACATTCCTCAAAGCCATGCAAAACAATGAACCCACATGCATCATCACAGACCAAGATGGAGCAATGCTAAGTGCTATAAAAACAGTTTTCAAAAAGACAGAACATAGGCTATGCATGTGGCATATTATGAAGAAATTTCCAGAAAAATTAGGTAACAAAATCAAACTGTTATATTTTGTTCCAACAGGATTACTATGTTGTTCCAACAGTATTACTATGTTGTTCCAAGAATGCTTACAGATATTATTGTCATGTAAAAACAACAGGAAATCATTTGAAAGACAAAGATGAGTTTCTGAACAAGATAAACAGATGCGTGTGGAACGTAGAAACAGAGCCAGAAGAATTTGAAACAGAATGGACACATGTTATTTCAGAATACAATTTACAACAACATACTTGGTTGGCGTCATTGTACGAGAAAAGAACAATGTGGATACCGGCATATTTCCGCGACTGTTTCCTAGCAGGATTAATGAGAACGACTTCAAGGTCAGAAAGTGAAAATCACTTTTTCACTAGTTTCACCAATGCACACTTAACACTTGTTGAATTTAATATGCGATTTGAGACTGCACTCGATGGACAAAGACATGCTCAAGGTCAGAATGACACCGACTCCAAATACTCAAAACCTACCTGTAAGACTCCACTCAAAATGGAAATGCATGCATCTGAAATGTTTACAAGAACACTGTTTTATGAGGTTCAAAAACAAATTGTTGCTGCTTCGTTCTTTTGTGGAGTAAAGAATATCGAAATTGACAATGAAAAACACACAATAACAGTTGAAGAAAGATTTGAGACACATGAAGGGTGTGAAACAGTAGAGAATAAAGTTGTCTATAACTCCCTGAACAATGAAACTGTCTGCAATTGCAAGAAGTTCAACAGAATAGGAGTTCCTTGTAGACATATGATACTAGTATGGAAAGAAAAGTTAATGACAAAGTTTCCTGAGAAGTATATCCTAAATAGGTGGACAATTCTAGCGGCAAAACAGTCAACTCTTTTCTTAGACAACACTATCATTGAAGAATGTGCTAGAACATTAGATAAGAAAAGAATGTTGAATAGTTTATGGTCTGAACTTCACTTGTGTGTCACATTGGTTGAAGATGACGAAGATAACCTCACTGATCTCATCAAAAAAATGAAAGAATTGAGGACTGAATTGGAAGCAAGGAAGAAGGCAAAAATTTGCAGCGGTGTAACTACATCAAGAAAGATACAAGACATCGAGATGCTCATGGGGACAACATTGCCTACTGAAATTATTGTAAAAGAACCAAAAATTGCAAAGAATAAAGGTAGTGGAGTTCAACTTACAAAAAGCGAAAAAAGGTTGAAGTCAGGAAAAGAGAAAGCAATTGACAAGAACAACAAAAGGATGAGGAATTGTAAGGGTTGTGGAAAACTGTGCACACATGATCAAAGAAACTGTGCAAAAATAACAGCCCAAGTAAGTTTACTGTCTTAAATTTACTTTTTCTTACTTTTTCTTAAGTCACATATTGTTCCAACCAAATACATGTCATGTTCCAACCAAGTAAATGTTATGTTCCAACCGTTAAACAATGTTGTTCCAACAAATCTATAACATTGTGCAGAACAAATGTTTTATAGAATTAGAAAACAATTACAATCTGTAGGAATGTAAAACAAACATACATCATTTAAAAAAAAAGAAAGAAAAGCAACAACAAACAACAAAACAACTAAAACAAACAACAAACTAGTAAGAATCCTGAATATCTTCCATATAAGCCTTTGTTTTGGCTTCCAGTTTTTCCTGTGTTTCCTGAAGTTCTTCAACAAGATCATGTTCTTCATCCCACACCTTCTCAAGATAAATCTGCATTTCATCACAGAAAAACGACATAGTTGCCTTCATACCTTTCAACTTTCTCATGATTTCATCCTTATCCTTGATTCGAAATGCTCGCTGAACATCTTGAATCACAGAAACAAACTCCCTTGGAATTTCAAGTTTGTCATTCATTTTTTGAACAGATTCGGGCTTCTCCTCCAATGTTGCTTTAAATTCACTGGTTGGAGAACGTCGTGGAGATAAATCTCTCTTCTTCCTCTTACCAGAACTACCACTTCCTCTCATTTTTTAGATTGTTTACAACAGCAAAAAAAAAATGATATGAAATCTGAGTGTTTAAAGAAGTTATTTATAGAAAAACTAGACACTGCAGTTGGAAAAATAAACTGCCAAATAACAGTTATGGAAGAAGTAGTGGAATATATTATTTTATTTTATTAACTTATCTAATTTGCTATTTTTTAGGAACAAGAAGCAGCAAAAGCAAGTGGACAATCAACTGGCGCATGATCTATGAAGTGGACAGTTACATAGGAGTTGTTATCAATTTTCATTCATGATAAAACGAAAAATTCATATTTATTTTTTGTTCCAACAGGATAGATATTTTGTTCCAGGAAGATTGTTATAATGTTCCAACAGGATAGATGTTTTGTTCCAGGAAGATTGTTATAATGTTCCAACAGGATAGATGTTTTCTTCCAGTGCTTACATTGATTCAAAGAAATTATTATACTTTCAAAATTCTATTATTGATGCATGACGGTGATTAAATGTTGTTATACATTCACAAAACACAATCATCAGTTGAGGGGAGAATCCAAGTGTGACAACCCATTTTTATTATAGTGGAAAACAATGTTGACTCGTATCAACCTGTTGTATTATCTTGCAAAATAATATAATCTTTTTTCATCTTGTCATACATTAAATAAAACTATATTCTACTATTATCTCAACAAAGCTCTGAAATTGTTCCAACAGAATTCTAATATTGTTCCAACCGAACTATCTGTTTGTTCCAACAAAATCAATTAACACTTTCTATGTGCTGTTGAAACCTATTAATATAAAAACTAATAATTACAAGTAAAAAGAATATATATGTAAAAAAATGAAAATAATATGCTATTTAAAACAAATCACAATCTAAAAAAACATTAAAATACTTGTCCTAAACCATATTCAAAATGAAAATAAACTAAACTAATCAAAATCTAACTTCAATCCAGCACCTCTTGAGAATTCTGTAGCTTCTTTATCCACTTCTTCAAACAAACTGTTAATAGGATGCATCAAAATCTTATAGCAATACTCAATTCGCAACTGTTTAATGAATACATCCTACAAACACAAAAAAAAATATTAAAATAAAGAACAAAGAATAAGTAAAAAGAAAATTGTACAACACATACCTCATCAGTATCGAAAAGACCAATATCCCAATCCTTTGCACACTGCCCTGTATAACTTTCCATATGCTTCAACATGTAAATGCCACAATCAATAACATTACTGTTATTTCTCCATTTCATCTTTATTAACTTTGTTTTGTAACGAGACAATTCTTTCAATGAAACAGGATCATCACAATACAAAAATTCAGCAAGACAACCAACCTACAACAAAGATCAAACCAACCTGTTGATAACCAAGACATAAAAGTGTGCACACAAAAAAAAAAGAATTGTTCCAACAGACAAAACAATATGTTCCACCAACACAATGATATTGTTCCAACAGTAAAACTTACAATATATTCTGGGAAACCCAAATACTTATGGTTCTCTTCCAAACCAGGAGGAAGAAGACGATTATCAATTATTTCCACTTTCTTCGTCAAATTGTTGATAACCAAAACATAATAGTGTGCACCGTGACAAACTGGAAAGAACACCTAATAAAACAGACAATTAAAAATTACAGAAAACAATAATAACAGAATTGTTCCAACACACAAAACAATATGTTCCAACAAGACAATGATAATGTTCCAAGAGTATAACTTACCAATTCGTAACCAACCAAACTCTTAACACCTGCAAAATCCAGTTCACTTTGCAACCTTGCCATAAAGCTCATCTTCTTGTCAATTTCTGTCTTGCAACCACTCTTACCATCATCAGAACATAATAAAACCTACAAAAAATCATCAAACAAATCAGTTCACAAAAAAACACTTAATTTAAAAACAGCAAAAAGAAAAAACAAAGTTAAGAAACATACAAAGGGGTAACCAGTGAAGAAAAATCTCTTAACTCCTGGACAATCCCTTTTAGTCTCCTCAACATTTAAAATAGCAGCCCAAGCATCAATAACATTACTAAGAACCATCTTCTTAGTATCAAGACTCAAAAAATCATTCTGATTAATGATGGTCTGCCCATCATTATACAGCAAATCCTCACTTCAAAAATAAACAAAAACTTACTGTAAATAAGTTAAACATTTATAATCAACTTAACACCAAATGTTCATTTTCTTACCATTTGATCAAAGGGCGTAGAGCAAACTCAACAATTCTTCTCTTCTTATTATCCATAGATAACAGCAAATCATCATTGTTCGCAAGAAACGGAGAACGTAAAAATTTTGAAACCTTAACATCCCTCTTTGCACGCCCTTTTCCAGCTTCTTCATTCCTGTTTACAACATCCTCCTCCCCTTCCACAACTCCAGCTTCTTCTCCAGAATTAAGTCTGTAAAAAAACAACCAAAAACTTACATAAACAAATGTTCCAACAGAGCAAACACTATGTTCCACAAAGGCAATCTTCTTGTTCCAACAAATGCAAAAAAAGATTATAAAACACAGAGAAGGAGAAATACATACAAACTTTTCTCACAATACTGAGTAAAACCATACTCCGCAACAATACTCGCCCATTCAGAAATAACTTCATCAATCTCTTCTTTACTGAATGGCTTCCTTTGCAACTTCTTCCACTAAAGAACAGATTAAAAAACACATTTCATTTTAAAAATACAAGTTAAACATAATTATAATTCAAAACAAAAAAGAATTCTATTATACCAGAGTTGACATGTTGAAATTAGAATGAAATACAATATCACGCATAAATTTCAATACGTAATAACCACAACTGGTATCATCTGATTGCCTAGGATAACCCTACAAAGCAATAATACAAGTGAATTAAAAAAAAATAGCAAATAAAAAATGTAATAGAAAACAGGATTAGGTAACAAAATCAAACTGTTATATTTTGTTCCAACAGGATTAGTATGTTGTTCCAACATGATTACTATGATGTTCCAAGAAAACTTACAGGAGGGCAATTCCAATTAACCTTCAAATTTTTTGCTCCAGCTTCAACGTAGAAAGATGTAATAGATCTACAAGTTTCAATAAACATATAACAACCAATTCAATAACCATTAAACTGTTAATTAATAAAAACAAAACTTAAAAAACATACTTATTCACAACAATCTTCCATTCATCATCATCAGGTAACAAACGAGGCTTTGCTGGATCAAACCAATAAACCTTCTTCTTCTCAAGCTCAATCACAGTTAAAGTCCAATGTCTCCTGGAGAAAAAGCAAAAAAACAAAATATTAAAATAACAGATCACAACATAATCTAAAAAATGAAAAAACATTAGTACCTTGTGTTTTGAGGAACCAAATATATAAGCTTATTACCACAAGCATCAAATCTAGATTTCAACACCAAAGCTTTTTCATCTAGCGTCTTCTTTTTGTTTTCACAGGTCCGGTTTGGATCAATAAAACACAACTTCCTTTTGATTTCAAAATCACTTAGGTAGTCATAAAGGAATCTGTAAAACAAATAAACAGTTAAGCAACAATCTATGACAATTGTCCTATTTAACAATAAAAGGGTAGGTTAAGAACGTACTTGATGTAAAAAACAATTGTCCCACAACCAATCTCTGACCTATCAACAACTGAACGTATATCAGAACGCAGAACTACCGCATTCACCTCATGACCAAAAACATCTTTCTCTAAGCGACTAAAAATTGTCCTATTATCAATTAAATTTGCACAAGCCCAATTACACAGTCCTAATAATTCATCTGGAATGTCCTCTGGCAACGACTTCAAATCATCAGTATCAAAATCAGACTCTTTTTCAAGTCCATCAACTGGACCATCATCTAACAGCCTGTAAAATTATTAAACAACTCACAAAAATAAAAAAAAAACACATTCTAAAACATTTGTTCCAGACCAAATAGAAAAATTAGTATAACTTACGTTATATGAACAGCAGAAACAACATCAGAATTACCCTTTTTAACCTCATCTTTGACAGAATCATCCTGCCCAACATTAGCATCACCATGATCCAAACCAGCATCAACTTCATCACTTCTTTTATTATAATCTTTCACATCAGCATCCTTGACAACATTCTCCTCACTACCAAGATTATCATAGCAACATAAAACCAAAAAACAAAAAAACAAATCAAAAAATTATTATGTTCCAACACCAATAATATATTGTTCCACACAATAAAACATGTTGTTCCAACAATAGTATGTTTTGTTCCAGGAAGATTGTTATATTGTTCCAACAATAGTATATACTATAAAAATGTAGTCAAGCACAGAAATTAATAAATCAAAAAAAACAACAAAAAACTTACAGTTTTTCTTCACCTTCCAACGAACTAAAAGACTGGCTCAACAAATCAAAAGTAGGCGACGTAAATCCTTTTAACTTTTTTGTGGCATTTACATCCTCTTTCACTACATGATCAAATTGTGAACAAAGTGCTGATAAAGCTGCCAAAAACTCAGGTTGATCAAAGTAATCATCCTGGCTAAAAACACTTGAAATAACTCCTTCTGCTACTCCTTCTCCTTTCTGTGAATGCTGGCTAACCCTAACTTCTTTCGGAATCCTATATTTACTCCATATGTTATCAATAAGGTTAGCCATCTGCGTAGACAGATCCTTTTCTTCAAACATCATACCAGCTTGGTCTAAAACCACAGACATTTCAGCAACATTTCCAGCTAATTTAGTAGCCAAATCCTTAAACTTCATCACAAAACTCTGAATAAATAAAAAGAATAAAATTAAATAATGATAAATCTATTAAAGAACTACTAAAACAAACCAAGATATTGTGAAGGAAGCAAAAAACGACAAACATACCACTAAATCAGTAGGATTTGATGAAACATCTTCTCCACACTTCTGTTTTACTTCTTCTTCTTTTTTCCCACTTCCTTCTTCAACGCGCAACTTCTTCTTGGAATCTTCTTTATCGATCCTTTCTTCTCGTTTCCGCTTCTTTGCTTCTTTCTTCTTCATCTTTTCTTGCAATTCAAACACACTTGCCAGAACAATACCATTACCAAAACCATACTTCTCTTCTGTAACAATTCTATCCGAGACTTGTTTTTCACCCCACACAGAAGTTAGAGGAATCTGTCTGGGCATCACAGAATCTGAACGTTGTAAACGGTCAAAATAACATATCTGCAATGTAAAAAAAGCAAAATCTCAAGTTATAACACAAGTACAAAAATGTTCCAAACCAGATATTCTTTTGTTCCACACAAACAAACCATTTGTTCCAACAGAAATACTTACCAGAACAAAAGGTAATGGCCCACAGAAAAAAGAAACACCATCCTTGTAATCACGAACACACTTCAGCAGAGATTTAAACACGAAACCACACCAATTAAGATTCTTAATTTGTCCTACATCCATGCAGCTATACAAAAACTTGAGATACAGTTGCCTATTATTTGTAGAATAAATGCAAGAGTTCACAACAATAAGCAAAAAATTCCAAATGAACTCATCACAAACAGGTTCATTCACCAGAATATCAAGCTTTTGCATAACAGTAGTATCATGAGGACTACCAATCCTAATATCATAGCCCTTCCTAAACTCCTTTAAAAAACTAATCCACCTTCCAGAACTATCCCCCTTATGTTCACGTACTTCTTCAATATTTTTCCCTCCACGAGGCAGACCATAAACAGCATTCACATCTTCTTCACTTATGTTTATTTTCTCACCAGAAGGAAGCAGAAAACAACATCTATCCACATCAATACTACGAACAAGTTTTGCACAAAAAGATGCATTGTGCTTCCCAATATCTAGGTGTAAAAAACCACCAAAACCAATATCTCTAATAGCACCTTTATGAGACTCAGGCATCCTCTTCAAAAAATCCATCAGAAACATTGGCCTAATTCTCTGATTTAAACATTCCTCTGCAGACTTCTTGTTGCCCTTATTCCTATTAGGACGAACAGACTTTGGATTAACAATAGAAACTCCAACAACCTGCTTCTTAGACCTAGAAGCAGCCAAAGACTTTCCAACAGCTTTTACAATTTTCTTAAAATTAGGATCTGCATCACCATCCCCATCGTCATCATCTTCCCCACTATCATCTTCACTTTCACTTCCATTATCTGAACTACTTTCACCATCATCACCAGCTGTATCACCACCAGAAGTTACATCTTTCCTCTTCTTCAAAATAAAGTTAGAAAGAAGCTCATCCTCCTCAGAATCTATAGCAGCAACATTCAACTTATGACTCCGCAAAGTAAGTTTCCTATTTGAAACATCCCTAAAAAACAGAACAAAACAAAAAAAAAACAATTACAAAACAACACTAACAAAAACAGAGTACATACATAGTTGAATTGTTCCAACAAACAAATCAAAATGTTCCACAAACAAAAAACCTATTTGAATTATCTTCAAGATACTCAGAGTTTATATCATCCAGCAATGTCGGATCAACAACATGATCAGAATTACTTTTAGCCATTGAACAATACAATCTGCAAAACAAAACCCTAGAAATACTTAGAAACATGAAAATAGCATGAAAATCGAAACATAAGGAAAATTAAACAAAACTTCAAGGTAGAAGCGTCGAAAACAAACCGAGCAACTTCAAATTCGAAGAATCAAAGCAAACAAGAACGCATAAAATTAAAGAGCACAAAAAAGAAAGAAAAGGAAGAAATATATACAGCAAAACTTACGATCAAACACAGAAAACACTCCAGCCACGATCGACGACAACAAAACCTGTAAATCAACACGTTCAAGCACAACAAACACTCAAAATCACCACGATCGCAGAATCTGCTTCCTAAGAAATCGGTTACAGACGGAAAAGAGGGAGGAAGAGAATGATGGAAAATCAACAAAAAAAAAAAAAAACCTTATATACTCCACAGGTAAAAAGACAATAATACCCCTCCGTGTTTTTGAATTTGCAAAATTGCCACTTGTCTCACAATAAAATTCAGTCTCACCATAGGCAGCTTGTCTCACCTGATCCTATCTCATAAGGAGAAATGGTATTTGGATATGCGGTACCATTCTAATGAAGAAGTTATTTTAGATTTGAGGGTAAATTATATATATGGTGTATCACCCTTGAGTTAACTCACACTATAGTATATCATTTTTTATTTGTCATTTTAATATATACTACATTTCTATAATTTCATAATAAAATATATAAGCGTTAAAATTTGCCGATTATTTGACCTCATTTTTTAAAGGAAAAGGAGTAAAATGATGACATATTAACCGCATTTTTAAAAGGAAATAGAGAAAGTGGATTATCGAACACTTTGAGCAATTTTAACCGGTGTTTTTTAGTGCTTGTATACTTTATTGTGACATTATTGAAAGGTGGTATACATTAAAGTGACAAATGAAAGGTGGTACACTGTAGTGTCAGTTAATCTAAAGTAGCACACCACATATGTAATTTACCCGCCAAGAGGGTGTAAGGGCTCCTTCATACTGGGCCTCAAAATTTTTTGAGCCCCAAATACTTAGTTTCTTAATTTTAAGTTGAAAAGTTTAATGAACAAGTGGTTTTGTTCTGATTTTATAGGTAATGATTTCTATTCAGTAAATTAATACTTAAATTAAAAATTACTAAAAATAAAAAATTAGCATATGAGCATCCAAAAGTGTAAGGCATGCTTGATTTTAACTCATGTAGCGTTATCTCAATCACTGTATTGAAGGGAGAATTACTTGAGACACATAGTCCAATCCATCGCTAAATGTGCCAAGCACGTGAGACCAAGCTACACTAATATTAAGTTATTTTTATTCTTTATTTCTTAACTTACCTTTTTTACTTTTCCTTTTTATTATTCCAAAACGATTACTAATTCTGATATTAGAGTGTCGCCAGATAATTTCAACGCTGTCTTTCACAGGAATGTGACCGGGAGATCTCAATGACGTCTTTCACAAGAACTCTGGCCAAGATCCGATGATCCATTTTGGAGGCCAAGTTATCGTACTCTCCTAAAAGCAAGTTGGAACATACAAGAGAAGTCCATGAAAGTCCATATTAAGAATGGGGCCTGTTAAAGAAAAATGACTGAATAGTGTTTTTGTGTGGGTTGGGCTACAAATTTGGTCTTTCAAAGCGAAATGTAAAGATTCTCTAATACGGTAATACCAAGAATTCAGGCATCGTAATTTTGTAAATAGTTTTTTTATTACATCAATTGATAATATTGTGTTACATGAACTTCTATCTAAGATCACAGGGATTGAGACACATATAATATAATGATGATAGTATTATATTTTAGCTATTATATTGTGACTTTTGTTAATTACTATATGGATTATAGTTCACTGTAATTTAGCCTTAAAGGAAATTCCAGACAGCAGCTAAGTGTGTCTTGGTTTTGGCATCTCTGCCGTTGGCTCTCACATTCTAACATAAATTTAAATAATACTAACTTTATTTTTTAAAACATTCTTGAATTCACTTCATTATTACTCCTATTATATCAGTAAAGTCTATATCAACATAATCTAATGATATAATGAAAACATATGAATAAAGTTGAGTCTTAATACATTTACCACTTGGATCTCTTATTAGTTGTTATCCATTTGATTGAATTATATTTATTTGAAGGAAGAAGATAATATAGCTAGGTAGGGTATTGGTTGGTTGGAAATAGAAGAATCTAACAATGAGATTTTTGCTGATAATAAGCAAATGGAAGTGCGTATAAAACACACATAAGAAGACTAAGTCAATATTGTGCCATTATAGGGCCGGCAGCATATCCATATATATACCTCAATTTCATTCAATTCTACAACTTTCTTTTTCCTTTTGCTCTATTTTATCTCAACACATAATATATTAACAAATAACAATCATGATGAGTAAATGGGTTGCTAAGTTGATGAGTTATGCACTCCCATTTGCAACACTTGCTTTGCTCCCTCTTATTTTACCCTTTTATTTTGGTTTCAAGCTCCTCAGGCATATTAGGTCTACTCTTTATGCCGAAAGCTTAGCCGGTAAAGTCGTACTCATTACTGGCGCTTCTTCTGGCATTGGCGAGGTTTGTTCTCTATTTTTTTCCCATATTACACCCTGAATTTAGTCCTCAAGTAAAAAAAAAAACAGTATAATTTCAGTTTCGACGCTTATCTAATCGCACAATTAAATGCTTACTAATAGAATTTGACACATTAGACGATTTCAGTCATAAACATATAACAATCATATATGTGTCAATTTTGTTCATGACACCTTCAATTAAGTCAATTGATAATGTTGGACTAAAATTGCACTATCTCAATACTAAAATTGTTATGATTATTCTGATATCTTATCTTCATAATTTACAGTAAATTTGACATCACCAATGGAGTATGTCTGATGTGATTATTCATCGCTAATGTTTAGCCCAATTTGTTTTGGTAGTTTTTAAATATATGTCCATTCATTGTTGTCAAGTAAATATTTTGTTCTGCAATTGCATGAACCTAATAGAAATTTATGCAACAAAGCGTTTTTTTATTTTTCAACAAGAAAAGTTATACAGTTAACTACCTAATAATTAGTTTCAAGAAACTCGATCAAATAATTGTTGGTCAATTTAAAGTAGTAAAACACTCTACTTCTACGTGAAATATTTGAGGTTTAAATTTTTATTTCATCAAAGCTTAAGTCTTATTAGTAAATAATATATAAATTCTGCAATAAATCTTTATCAAGCTTATGATCTTCTCCGATTCATAATAATGAGTAGAATACCCTCACCTAAAGTTTTGTATACTCAAAAGTTTGTATGAGATTTGTGTAAACAATTTACATTTTGCTTAAGTCATAATTTCAAAAATAGAGTGCAAAACTTAGCAAGGCAACTAAACTAATGAATAATGGTACTATATGAAGCATATAGCTTATGAATACGGCAAGAGAGGGGCGCGGTTAGCAATTAGCGCCAGAAGAGAGGATCGTCTACAAGAAGTAGCAAAGAAAGCTAAGAAGCTTGGTGCCCCTGATGTGCTTGTCATTCGTGCCGATGTTTCCAAACCTGAAGATTGCAAAAGATTGGTTGATCAAACGGTCGTCCATTTCGGCCAATGTAAATTAAAAACACATATTAGTTGAAATTGCAAAAAAAGAAAATTAAAAAAATCGAGTTTGCAGAATAATATAACACACATTTTAACCTATGTTTTATTCATGTTTTTGAAACAGTGGACCACCTTGTTAATAACGCTGGAATCCTCCGAACAACATTGTTCCAAGGTTGCGAGGATGTTTCTAAGTTTGTCCCTATCATGGTACGTGCATCCAGCTAATTGTTACTATATGTCTCGATTTTAAATAAAATCACAATAAGTAGCACTAATATTATTTTCTCATGCATAGGATATAAATTTCTGGGGATCAGTAAATTGTACTCACTCGGCTCTACCATATCTAAGGAAAAGCAAAGGCAAAATTGTGGTGATTTCCTCGATTGCTTGTTGGCTGCCAACCCCAAAATTAAGCCTTTACAATGTACGTTTTTTTTCTGAATTTGATCTCTATATATTATTGTGAGTGATTCTAGATGATCAGGAGTATGTCATTTGCAATGGATTCAGGCAAGCAAAGCAGCCTTGACAACCTTTTACGAGACATTGAGGATTGAAATTGGTTCTCAAATTGGAATTACAATCGTCACTCCTGGTGCTATTCAGTCTGAAATTACTTCAAACGAATTTCTTTCCGAAGTAATCAATCATAATCCTTAAATTTAGAGAAGTTATATTATGTGCGATGCAGACCAATTATTTAACGTCATGTTTTACTTATAATTATGTTTATGGCAGTTGGGACTTGATAAAAGCGGACTTGAATCGACAGAAGTATGTGCAGAGGCAGTTGTGGAGAGTGCATGCCGTGGAGATAGAACTTTGATAGTTCCATCATATGATATAGTCTCCTTTATTCTTAAGTGTGTTTGTCCAGAAATGTTGGATTGGGTGTTGCGCTACCATATTCTTCAAAGATCGACAACTACGAAAAAAGAAGCCTGAAGAACTTCCAACACGCATCCTTGATGTCATGATCATTGTAGAGAATAATTTTCAAACGGGTTATCAAATAAGAAAAGCAAGTAATTGAATTTGTTGATTGATATATAATGTTCTACAAACTATTGATTTTTGGATCAGCATTACCTGGCTTTGTTAAAATACTAGTGTCACGGGAAAGTCGGTTCATCCCAACTAGATTGCACCAGAAAGAAATCCCCGAATATATTTGTAAAAAGAAACACTAGCTCCTTAAAAAAGTTTATACTGTAAAAGCTTTTGAGGTGACCCTTGTTGAAAGGTTTTTAATAACAACAGAGTACATGATCCAATGTGTCCAAAACACATAAGATGTTCGTGAAATCTGAAGCTTTCTTTAAAATTTGCAAATTTGCGTCGGAAAAATCCATTTTTTTCCTTGATGATAGAATGCACAAGGTACAACAGAAAATCTCCCCACAAAATAAAAAATTGCAGCGAGACTATTTTTTTTATATAAATCTAGTGTAAAATTGGACCCCTACCTTGTATTCGCCATTGGAACACACCACATGTTTTAACAATCCCACCAACAGCTTTGGCCAACTTAAATTTCATTCTGTCTTAATTTGCGGGCTTCGAATACTATCAGGGTAGACAATACTCTTAGCTCCGGAGAGATCCAGAATAGACTTGCTAGGAGCTTCCGTGGCAGGTTCATCAGGTCCGGAAAGATAAAACAGGCGATAACACCACTCCAGGATATCAGGGGCAAAAGCCTTAAACGTCATAAAGCTACTGAACCATTGTGGTTCAATCAGGTACTTATCTCCTCTGCAAGCACTCCTTACTATAGATTTTGCACAATCACTTGCTGATACAACTGGGACTATACTCAATTCAACCTACTCAACAGTATCCAAATCAATTACACAAATACATATATCATTTAGTATATGTAGCACCATTAATACAAATAGATACGAGCGAGCAAGCACTTACGTCTCTTGAGTCTTGATCCACATCTATTCTGCCGTCCGGTAACTGAACTTTGCCTTTTGTCATTTCAGATTCAATGAATCCAGGGATTGCTATTAATACATGAACATCAGACCATAATTCCACCCTTAATGTCTCGAAAAATATTATCATTGCTGCTTTGCTTGCCTGAATTTCATTTTATTCACCATTTAAATACATTGTTACAAGTCAAGTGAATTTGAAATTTAAATTACCAGACCCAAGAAATTTCATTTTTATAAAGTTGGTTGTTCTCTAATTTACCCTTATTTTTCTAATCTACCATGGTACCAGATATGTGATGAGTTGATCAATTAAAATTTGCCTTATCATATAAAAATTGCCAAATACATTACATACACTGTAGATGCTCATTCTTGGCAATGGCAAAGCAGAGGAAGCAACTGCTACTATCTTTCCTCTGCTCTCTCGTAGGTATGGAACTGCATAATAGCTCGAGTATACCGATCCCCAGAAGTTGGTATCCTGCATTAAACATCCATTCAAAGCTGAATTCAGAAATTAGCAGATATCTATAATACAAATATATAGTTGAAATTAAAATTATACCATTACAGCCCTTAAATTAGTGACATCAGTTGCTTCTTCAAACATGGATACTAAACCAATTCCAGCATTATTAACAAGATGGTCCACTGCACATAATAAGACTATTTATTTAATTCAAGAAATACGACATTATAAATAAATCTCATACGAAAAAACTGGATTGATTACTCACATCTCCCAAAATAGGAAATAGTTTCTTGAATCATTCGGCTGCAATCATCCGGGTTTTGAACATCAGCAAGGATGACGAGAACATCAGGAGAACCCAATTCTTGTGCTATATAAGCAACTTCTCTGAGCGATTTCTCTCTGCGTGCTACAAGAGCTAAACAAGCTCCCTTTCTTGCATATTCATACGCCAAATGCTACAAATGAGAGTACTTAACTTAAATAATTACATTACCTTTGTTGTGGTTAACTATAAGAAAAGACGTAAGTAAGTAAGTAAGTAAATAGTACCTCTCCTAAGCCAGAAGATGCACCAGTGATAAGGACAACCTTGAAAGAAACATCCTCGGCGAAAATGGAGTGGAAAAAGGAGAGGAAAGACTTGAAACGATTATAAGGAGGCAATAAATGGGTAAGGGAGAAGAAGGTGAAAGGAGGGGCCACTATGTTTAAGATAGTATGAATTAGATCCATGTTATCTTATGTTATGTTTGTTTTCCTGGAAGCTGAATCAATATTATGTAAAGGTTCCGAATTGGGAAGCTTGAGAAAGATGAAGGGAAGGTGGCACCTTGCATGCATTTCATATGACACGTCCGTCCCAATTCTTTTGCTTTTAGTTAAGGTAACGATACAATTCTCCACTTCCAAATTTGAAAAAAATCACATTACACAAACCATATTAAACAAATCACATTGTCTATTAATAAGAGTTAAATTTTAATGAAGTGAGGACTCAAATCTCTCGTCCAATTCTTCAATACTCGCCTTTTGTTTCTATCGATTTCTTTTTTTTTGTGTGTCATTAGTTCCCAAAGTAGTTAGATGGATATTTCACGGACCAAAAAAGAAAGTTCCTTTGTGTGTTTTATGAATCTCATACCTTAAATATACTCATACATATTTCTATATGGTGTCCGTATCAAAACCATAACATCAATAAATCATAATTTTCTGAACATTTGGATTAGTGATTTCACAACAATAATCAAGAAAGTGTACCTTAATCCAAATAAGAGTAAAATTGATTACTTTAAGAATTGTGTTTCTTCCTCTTGACCTTGCAGACTTAACGGACTTAACGGACCTTTTGTTGATAAAAACAAAATTCATGTACCAAAAAAAGAACGGACCAAATTTGACTCATATATAGTCCAAATATATTATATAAATTCGTGTTCTAACATGAGATCATCATTGTATAAAGTGAATGCTCAAAAATAACAACCATATATTTCAACTTTGAAAATTGAGCTTCAACTTGAGAAATCATACGGCGGAACAACATTTTGGATTAAATAAACAAGTTTAAATCTGTTCTCATCTATTTAGTCCCACATTTTGGACTAAATAGTAACAGGTTTAAATCTGTTCTCATCCATTTGTTGATTAAATTTCAGCATAACACAACATATTGCACACCCAGTAAACTCGGATATTTATTGGTCTCAAATAAGCTTGTACAGTAACTAGGGAAGGTGAATAAAATTATTGGTATCTAATGTCTAAACAAAATGAGAACATGAATGACATCAGAAGCAAGCAATTGACTCGGTAGTTGTCTACCGAGCATCTCAACAAAAAAATCTGAGCCGGATTCAATATTAACGATATTGGAAGCAATTGCTCAGTCGTCTCGCTCTTAATAGTCATGTATAAACGATTCAGTAATAATAAGCATTTAAAAGAAAGATTAGTATTGAACAAAGATGATCATAGATGGAAGTGTTGATTGAATTTGAACAAATGTAATCGGCCTCGTACTAACTGAATTTGGACACGGCAACTAAATTGGTCAATAACGAGGGCTCAACACAAACTTGATAAAACGCAATTGTACGCAATTGTACTGGAATTACACAAAACAAACATCCTTTTATACAGGAAAGGTGGCAGGGATTGATCAAGACTTCAATGAGTCTTGGAATGTGGGTTCCGGATAGCATCCGGGTACATGATTTGCTTAGCTCCGGTATAATCAAGAACTCTCTTGCTTGGAGCTTCCGAGGCTGCTTCATCATGTCTAGATAGAAAGAAGAATCCATAAAACCACTCCAAAACATCGGGGGCGAACACCTTCCATATCCATGTCATCCTAAACCATCCTGGCTCCGTTAGATACTTATCTCCTCTGCATGCACTCCTCACTATTGCTTTTGCACACCGACTTGTCGACTCTACTGGCATGCTACTCACTTGAACCTACACATTCGCAACAATAATTCTATCATTTAAATAAATTATACTATGCACCCGACCAAGTATAACAAATGAATACATGAAATCGTGTAACGTCATATATTTTAGCAATTATGGGTTAACTTTTTTGGACTAGCGACATAAGGAAAAGAAAAATACTAAAAACTTCCGTATATTTAAATGTACTAAAAAATGTAAATGTATACTTCCAAATGTTTGGTCTAAATTTAGATCATATCCCAAACAATTACTCAATTAGTTAACGATATAACAAAACTTACATCCCTCAAATCTTGATCCACACCCACTCTGCCTTCAGGTAATAAAAATTTGCCTTGTGTCAATTCCGATTCAATGTACCCAGGCGCGACAATTAGCACATCAACATCAGACCCTAATTCCACCCTCAATGTCTCGAAGAATATTGCCACTGCAGCCTTGCTTGCCTGCGTAACATGTTCAATTAACAAATTTTTTATTACAAATTAAACTTTTTTACTCTGCTCTTTCAATTTTATTTTTCTTTTTTACTATACACTAAAATTGCATTACATTGTAGATACTCATCCTTGGCTGTGGCAGCCATGAGGCAGCCGAGGAAAGGGCAACGATCTTGCCTCTGCTCTCTCTGAGGTATGGAATTGCATAACGAGTCGTATAAGCTGATCCCCAGAAGTTCGTATCCTACATATCACATTTCAATTAAACGAAAAGCAAGATAAAGTTAACTTGAGGTCGCTTAAGAATGTTCACCATAACGGTCCTAAAATTGGCGATATCACTCGCTTCTTCAAGTAGAGAGACCGCACTAAGACCAGCATTATTAACTAGATGATCCACTGCAGTAGCAAAATTTAAGATAACATTAACATTTGACAATGCCTGAAAATATAAATTAACAGTTATAATTTTACTGACATCTCCCAAAATGCGAAATAGTTTCGTCAATCATTCGCTGGCAATCTTCAGGCTTTTGGACATCAGCAAGAATCATGAGAACATCAGGAGAACCCAATTCTTCAGCTATATAAACTACTTCTCTCAGTGACTTGTCTCTCCGTGCTACAAGAGCTAAACGTGCTCCTTTTTTTGCATATTCATATGCCAGATGCTACAAATTAAAAATAATCAGAGAAAATTAAATTAGATTAGATAATAGTCTTTCAATAAAAAAAAAATCAGCTACAAGTTGTGTTCTTTGTGACTAAAATTCACGGAACTGAAAATTTCATCTTTTAACAGGGCCTAAACTAGAATGGACCAGGTTCACCAAGTGACAATGATCCCATACTATAATGTTTTGACACTTGTAAAATAATAATAATTTAAATAGCAAGCGAGGTAAGATACCATTGATTGGCACCATTGACACGTGCATCGTAAAATTTTGCTAAATTAGAACAAATAATAATGGAGTACCTCTCCGATGCCAGAAGATGCACCAGTGATGAGAACAACCTTGCCAGAAACATCCTCACTGAAAATGGAATAGAAAAGGAAGAGAAAAGACTTGAAAAGAAGATATGGAGGCAAGAGAAAACAAAGGGAGAAGAAGGTGAAAGGAGGGGCTACAAAATTGAGGAAAATATGAATTAGATCCATTGTTTATTTTTCTTACACGCAGAAGGAAGGAATTAATTTTTAATTGGTTTTTGGTAACATTATTTTATATAGATAGTCTTCTTCTCAGTTGTACAATCAAAGGGAAAGCTCGAGAGAAAGGAAAGGTGGCACCTCTGCATGTCTTTCATAAGACACGTACGTACTGCACTCTATTCATCCATATCTCTCAACACTTGTCTTTGCATTTGTCGTCTTGTTTTTTCATTATCACAATTCTTGATTTCACTATCACCAACTCTAGAAAAGTTGACGTCTTTATTCGCCGGCATTTTGGGTATTTGCATATACAGGTATTCTAGGTTATATATGGTCTACACTAATTTGATATACCAAGTGAAGAATCACAGCTATGATGTTACTAAATTATTTTATTTATGAAAATGATGTTACTAAATTATTAATTTGACGTATGATCACGTGGTATATAAAATGTATTTAAAAGAAATTTTGCATATAAAAAGCTTACGATAACAATGACAACTTAATTTTGTAGAATTTTTATGTACTCGATATAAAAATAACTTTCCAATTTTTATACAATTTAAGTCTTGAAATAATTTTTTTCTTTATTTTTGATAGAAGTGTTGAAATAAGCTTTAATTGTTATATAAATAATCCGGTCTTAAGTATATGTGTATATGTAGGTTTTATTGTATACTTTACTGTTTTCAAACTCAAGATCCTAACAAGAAGAATGCTAGAATTAAGACGATCAAAACGAGGGTTAGCTCTTGCTTAATTAAATTAATCAAATGTGTCTTTCTGGATTTTCTTTGCTTTGGGGACTTGATGGATGTGCTAATCTAATCTATTTGCTTACAAGGTTGGCCTTTCCTCCAACAATATCCCAATTACAGTTCTAAGTATTATTATTTTGCCTTCTTTGTTTATTACTTTTTGAGAAATTCAATTTCTTTGCCCATTGAAATTGAAGATCTGTACTTTTGTGTTCTTTATAATAGTGGACGAGACTTTTACACCAGAATGTCTAATGAATTTTGCTATATTGCTTTCATGCTTGAATGAGCAAAAATCAAGAGCTAGAACTTGTTCTTTTTGATGTTAACAGAATTTTTTGTTGTATTTAAGGAAACACGAACAGGGCTTTAGTTGTTAGTTGCACAAAGATTAGCAGAGTATCAGATGGCCTATAACATATTGCATAACAATAGAACCAAGGGAGATGCTTATGTTTTTCTCATTCACGGAGATTAAACCATGCTCCCATAAGTAGTACAAAAACAGATTTAATAGTTTCTTCAAGCTAGAAACCTGATACTATCATAATAGAAGTCCTGCAACAATCAATCAATTTTGTTGTTCTTCCACTAGTTTCTAGCATTGCTATTTATTACTATTATTATTAGTTGGCTAAATATAATTTTGGCTATTGAAGCATTCCAGCCTCGTGCCGCCTTTGTCTATTAACCCTGGCTATAAAATCATCAGCCCTTTTGTTCAATTCCTCGGTAGGCAAATTAATCTCATCCTCTCCATGCAAATCATCTCTTTCTTTTACTAGTTCAACAACATTTCCTTCATCCCAAACTTTCACTTCCATTTTCACTTCACAACTCTTCATACCATCTTCTCGTATCGCCTGCTCTGCTTTCCCCTCTTTCTTCTCCATTTGGTGACCTCTTGTTCTGTTAATAAACTCGTTGTAGTACACGTCACTAATGGGTGGAAGAGAGTTTGAGACAAAGAACTTGGATTTTCCAAGTAGGAGAATGATGATTAGGTTGCCTACTATGAACACCAACTTGGGGCTCAGGAGAAAAGAAATAATTTTTGGAAGGTAGACAAAAATTAAGAGCTTGATTGAGGAAATTAAGGAGGGGAACCAAAAAGGGCTAGAACATAAAACACTACAAGCTATCAGTATTATGGTGTATAGGAAAAAATTGTCTAAGAGTTGATTTTTCTTAGACTTGTTCATTGCATGAATCTTATGAAGTTGGATAAGATCCATTGCAAAATCTAAGTTAAATTTATAAATTTTAATCTACAAAAAATGAAAGAAATAACCTCTGAGAGGAATTCAGAGGCAAATTTCAAAGAAATGCTTTAGGAAGAATTGCCATTTCACTGGACATAAGGCATTGTAAATGCAGTGTTATATAGTGGGTGGGAAGGAGGTTAATTTGGTAATTGAGTAAGTGTTACTTTGTTTTTGATGGGTACTTGACTTTAGAGAAAGGTACGGAACAGTAGTGTTTATTGGTTTCTTTTTCTTTTGCATAGCTTGCTTTCCGTTAAATGTTCCAAGGCCTGCTAACAACACTTTTATAATCATTTTCATTTGCCAAGGTGGACAAAATGTCATAATGCATAAACATTTTTCCTCCAAGTACTGGAAAACCAGTTTAGATTAGAAGATGTTGAAGCCATCAAGAGATTAGATTGACAATACTAATCATACATGGTTAGTTGCAGAATATATCTCAGTTAATTAGGAAAGAAATGCACTGGAGTTTGTTCATAGTTTATCTAATTTGCCAGCACATCATGTCCTCAACTAGGCGGTGAAGGCACAACCCGCTTTTGTGGTGAAACTTTCTACTATAGTTTCGCATCAATCTTGAACTATTTAGGAGATGACACATCAGCAATGATTTTGTAGAATTTTATTTGTGGCCTAGGGTAATGTAAGATGTATTTCCATGTCAGCAAATTAAAGGAGACTCCACTTGGAAAAAAGAAAGCACTGGTTTTGTTTTCCTATTAGGGCTGCTCATTGGAGGGTTTCTTAAGATAGTCGATTTAGCTTTTGCTTTAAAAAATATACACATGATTGAGTGGACAAAGGGAAGATGGCATAAGACAGAGATGTGGGGTATGTATTTCTAAAATTATTGGCACAGGAGAATCTTTAGTTTAGTTAATGATACTAAAGCCTACATTTAGCTTCTAGTTATACTTTGTTTTTGAAGGAGCCTATTGGTTTCAAATTCATCAGGCCAATTAAGTGTAAGAAACAATTCTATTACTTTGTAATTAATATAAAAGTGTAATCTAAACATATTACTAGAGGTGTTAGTGCCAATTTTATCAATAATGTTTAAAATGGTGAAATTGTACCGTAATGTAGACATAAACTGGACATAAACACTTCTTTAGATTTTATTTTTTAAATTGTTTTGCACATGTAGACATAAACTAGACACCGATGAGTTTTAAAATAGCGTATATGTGTAGTGGAGATTATAAGGTTCACATTCAGTTTAAGAAGTTAATTTAGAAGAAATTTTAAAATACTGTTGGGGTACGTTATAGGAATACATTTGCATCATTTTAAACTTTCTTGTTGCAGTTAATTGTAGGGGTAATCGCTATTTATCTTTGAAAGGTATTTATTTGGAGCAAACTATGGAATAGTTGTAGATTAAAGAAAAATTATTGCAGGCAAATGGAATTGGAAAAAGAAAAAAAATAGATTGTTATTTATGAGGGGAATAAAAATCGTATTATTTTTTAAATTTTAGGTGAAGACTATGATTATCTTATTTTAGTTTACTTTATTTCTACTTTGTTTTTGCAACTATTGAATTAGTCTCTCTACAATCATTCAATGATATACAAAACAGAGTAATTGTAACTATATAATTTCTCTAATTGAATTAGTTTCTCTACAACCATCTAATGAGATACAAAACAAAGTGATAATTAATTTATAAAATTCAAACATAGAATTTCTCTAAATTTCAATATGGTAGTTGGGAGATTTTTAATAACAATATGGGATCGCTTCTTTTTTGGTCATAAGAATGAGGAGGCATATCTTCATTGAATTGATCAATGGCCTCTGGCAGTAAATTTTATTCCTGCAAAATTGTAAGATCACGTCCCTAAACATATAAATAAAGATTCCTTATCTCCTCCCCTCTAATTCACAACATGTGTTATCTAAAGCCTTTTTCAAAATTTTAAATATATTTACCCCGTGTGAATGTGTGTTGGGAGTAGCTGAAATCTTGAACTCACCAAAAATTTAACATATATAAATCCTTGTTCCTGATGCTAGATTGTCCTTTCGCTTCTATTGGGAACATTGTTCACGCCTGGGGGATCAGCATGTCTATGTCCTGGTAACATCTGCATTTTTTATGCTTATGAAATCTGCAATTTTAGTTGTTCAAGTAGATTTTTGATTGGTCGCAAAACATTCCTCGAGATTTTGTTAACAGCAACTTTAGGCAGTAGTCACTTTCGGCCAGGGCCAGAAGATAGCTTATTGTTGGTAAACAAATCCCATTTGGAGGTCAAAAGTAAATTAATAATTGCTTTAATTTAATTTGTATTTGGAAAAGTTTTCAAAAGAAAGTAGAGCTTTTCTTAAAGGGTGGATGTTGTGAATCAAATCAAATTCAGACCATATTTGAATTTCCTAGGCGGACTTCATTATACTGTATGTTTTAGGTAGCAAAAGAAAAGAAAGAAAGCATAATGGCCCATATCTACATTATATATCACTTCTGTGAACATCATGAACCTCACATGCTTATTTCAGTAGAGGAATATTCTATTTATTACAAATTGAATTTTCATTGGCAAAAACAAAATAAAAATGAAAGCAGTTGGTTTGTGGAATATATAATGAAACTTCATAGCAATAATAACCCAAAGGAAATGTGTTTGAATTGATAGATCAGTGCACTGATCTAGTAATTGTTAATTAATTAGCTTAATTCTTAATTAGAGAAAGCAATGGAGATAGGTAGGAATAGGGTGCTTTTTAGCACATGGTCTAGTTTAAGCATAAAAGAAGAGAAGTTTCTTTGGGGTTAGGAATTCTTGATTGCAAATAAATAACATATTTAGATGTGGATTAGCTGAAGTTTTATATTCTTCGAATGTGCATGCTCGTATATGTGCATGTACACACAAGTACAGGCATCTTTATGTCATGTAAGGAAATTTACAGGTTGAAAATCCATTATCTGATTTCTATTAAAGTTAAAAGATGCTAATGTTGTGCAACATTCATTTTATGCATTTTAATGTCTTTTTAGCACAAGCAGCCAGCACCACTGCGCATGAAATGCCTATTATCTTATCAATTTGCAGCTTCAATAAGGATTTATTTATTTTAAATCAAATTGTCACATTGTACTTGTATGATAAACAAGACCTCTAGTTAGCAATGGCTTTTCTGACACGTGTGTATGACAATTTGTAGACTAAGATATTAAAGGAGCATTGTTATTTTTTGAAATATGAATGGCTAACAATGTCTACTTCCACGTTCATAAACTTTTAATTTTCATGTTCGTTGAATCTAAAAAAGAAACCATGTGGTGGAATGAGCAATAATCTTTAACTGCTGGTTGAATGCATCAGTGTTATTAAGTATTCTATATGATGTTATGATGATAATAGAAAGCAATTATAACCATGAGACAATCCCATCTTTTCAAGGTACCTTTTGAGAGCTGAATTATAAGGGTATCAAATTGACTAGTCAAAAAGCCCATTGTTAGTATCATCTGTAGATGTCCTGTTTTGTAAATTCCAGGCTCTAGGTGTCTTGGACATAAGGCAATTTTTGGGAGTGAGTTAGACTCGATGTAATGATTGGAAAACATCATTAATGTCAATGCTGATACAACGAGCTCTTACAAGCATACAAATCAAAAGGTGAAGAGGTTGAATGATATGATGGAGTGAGATGATGTGCTTTGATGCCAATTCAAGCTAACTCAAACTGTGTGAATTGAAAAAGATTAACCATGCTCATGAAGTGGCAGAGCTCATTGGGTCTTCGATCCTTGTGTGATTTGAGAGGCATTGGTTTCCAATCGGCAACAAATATGCATTGATGGCCTTTTGTAAGTGTCTGAGTGTATTATCTCAACGTTCATTCAAGAAAACTAAATGGTCTGTTGTTATACAATTAAATGGCATGGTACTCGTGAAACAAATCTTTTCCCCAAAGCATTATTTCAAACTTGTTGAAGAATCGTACACCATATAACTTTGAAGCTCAATGATGAATAGCTGAAACTCACTGTAGAATTCAAAATGAATATTCATGGAGTTGCACTTAAAAAAGTGGCTTGCGCTAATAAAACATCAGCTAGTGGTGTTTCGGCTACTATAAAAGTTTGGTATATGCTGTCAACATCACAATAGCTCCAAGAGTGCAAGAAGAATCCCTTAATCCCAGAATTATTGATCATATTGGAAGTTCATGTAACCCCTTTCAGGGCATGAGTTTCAATAGTATCTGGGAAACGACGCTTTGGGAGCAATGATGTCTTGGAAAAAAAAAAGAATGGTCAAAGATTTGAGGAAGGTGCTGACTTGATAGAAAGGCTTTTATGGATTAGTTGGACTCTGCCATGATGTTGGGCTTTAGAGTGGACTCTTTGTTATGATTTAGAGTTGAGACCTGGTTAGTCGGATAGTTTTATATATGTAAAGTTTATTGGTATATAACCATCATATCTATGAATGTAAGCGTTGTATGTAATATTATTACTTTTGATATTGGATTCAGTAAAATCTGCGAGAATTTTCGTGGATAGGAGACGATGATAAAAAAAAATCTTTGAGCATTAAATAGAGATTCCCTAAGCTGTACTCGCAACCACTGAAGATAGAGTGGAAATTGTATACTTGTTCCCACCCAACGGCTAGCATAAGCATTATGTTATATATGTAAATTTTACTGGTTTGCGTTTGTAACCATCATATATATGAATGTAAATGTTGTATATAATATTAATTCTTCTTTAATATTGAATTCTGTGAAATCTGTGGGGATCTACGTGGATAAGAGACGATGATAAAAAAATCTTTGAACATTAAATAAAGATTCCTTGAAACTGTAACCTATGCTTTACGTCATAGGTTAGGAGAATAGTTTTAGATTTGTAAAGTTGACTATCTTGTCACCATCATATCTATGAATATAAGTATTGTATGTATATTAATTCTTTAGTGATACTGAATTCCGTGAAATCTGCGAGGATTTTGTGAATAAGAGATGATGTTTTTAAAAATTCTCTCAACATTAAATAAATACCTCTCTCATTGATCATACTAAGTTCATGCAATCCCTTTGAAGGCATAAGTTGCAATAGTATTTGGAAAACGATGCTTTGGGAACACTAATGAAAAGACTTTAATGTTTTGGAAGAAAAAAAAGAAAGAATGTTCAAAGATTTTGAGGAAGGTTGCTGACTTGATAGAAAGGCTTTCATAGATTAGATGGACTCTGCCATGACATTGGGCTTTAGAACTCTTTGTTCATGGGCTTTAGAACTCTTTGTTATGTTTTACTTGAGACCTGGTTTGTCAATGTCACTATATCTATTTTTTTGACAAAATGTCACTATATCTATTGAATGTGTCTTTTCCTTATACAAAGAACTCTTCAAAAATCACCTTTAGTTTCGTGGATTAAATCATCCGGATTAATATTGGGAAGGCTGATTATTCAATCATCGATTGTCCAAGCAATTTGCACGACCAAATTATCTGATGTGCTTTCTGATTGTGTTACTTTCTTCTTATGACTCAATTTCTCAACGAATTCTGCTGCTTATTGCATAGTTAATGCTTCATTATTGAATTACTTTTTTTTTTCTCCAAGCTTCTCATGAATGGATTACTGGCTTAAACACATTCTGAAATTATGATTTGGATTTAGTAACCAAAATATAGTCTAGAAGTGAATACGTTAGAATGAAGGAAAATTATTAGGTAAAGTGTCCATCCTTATCAACATTAAAGGTGGGTCCACAAGTGGTACCCTGGTCTAACATTCAAAGAAAAAAAGCTCATTATAGTAAGACTTGTACATTCAAAGTTTGAAAAGATTTACACACAATTTAAAGAAAGAAAACTTACACAGAGAGACCCACAAAAGGCAAAGCAAAAGCAACAACTAAAAATTAAGTCTCTAATCTACAATCCTCAATTTCCTTTGGCTCCTTCAGTATGCCTCATGCTCTCCCTGCCAATCCATGCATACACATTAATCATCGTATATATTTAGGTGCCAAAAAAATTGTAAACATATACAAGTGTTGTTTGATTAATTAGTTTTTTTACTAAGATTAATTTAAGGCCTGAAGGTAATACTAAATTAAACACATGGACATGTCTAATTAATTACAAACAAGAATATAGTTGCAGATTGATTAATTAAAAAAAAAGTTGGAGACTTACTTTCTTTGGCGTTATGAACTGAACAAATTTGTTCTTGCCTTTAGCAGTGGCACCATTAGGGGAAGTAGTGTGGGCATGAGAATGAGTTGCCCCTCCTCTGTATTTCCTCACATTTTCCCTCACATATCTTTCATATATAAAAGCTGCTCCTCTAAACTGAGGTAATACCAGCCATGCCACGAATACTAGCTTCAATGTGTACCATATAGGGATCCTACATTCAATAATAATTAATCACACATCAATTAAATATAGTTAATTTCATCACTTAATTACACAAAATATATAGAAAAGTACCATTCTAGGATAGATTGGAGAACCATTTCTGTAAGAGTGAGAAATGAATAGAGGATCCAATATGCAAGCCACTGTTCATCATCCAATTTTGATGGACTCTCTATTGCCATTACCGATGCATATCTGATCACAAAAATCATAATAAACTAATTTCAATTAGGCAAACTGCTACTTCATTAATTAATCTGCTAACAAATAAGTGGTACAAGTTCTTACAAGGGGTACAGCAACATCAAGACCGGCCTGTAGAAGAAAAAAGATTAAAAAAACTATAGATTAAAAACAACAAATTAATAACGATTAATTAGATGAAATATGTAATTAATAAGAAGAAAGGATAATATGTTAAGTACCCAGAAAGAGTATGAAGATGAGTGAGAAATGTCCACAAGCGATTCATAGTTTTCTTCAAACTAAAACCCAAAAAAGAAACAAAGTGTTTTAAGTGGTGACTTCAACTATGTATGAATGAAGACAGTTTGGAGACATCCAAGACAAAACAGCGGTTAAACTTATACCTGAGGTTAGATGACACGTGGCAATCAGGGAGCGAGTATCAGATTCTGCCGTAAACGTGTCCAATTTATTTTAGCACCGTCCAGATTGGAGATACATATGCTGGACCTGCAAATTTTAATTTAGGACGAGTAAATAAATATTAATCTTACTTTAACTTCCATGTGATGGTGATAAACATAATGACTTTGTTCTTTTCCCCAGTCTCAAGCCACGTGTTCATGCTATTCATGCATATAGTCGGTGACACGTGGCGTTAGAATGAAGGTGAAATGCATTAGTTTATAGTAAGACGGTCACAGTACATTTCTTTAGTATTTTCTTATCAATCAAATTTATGTATGTGTCGCCACTAAATTATATATTATGATCTGAATCTATTTTGGGCCCCTAGGCCCCTAATCTAATCCACTTGTAGAGCAAATTACATTAGGCTATTAATATTTAGCCCTGTCAAATCAACGTATCACTTGAGTCATACATCGATTATATTGGCTATTTAGATCCGGTTTTTGTTTTGTGTTGAATTTAATTCAATTCAATTAGACTTGACAACGTAAGAAATTGCCACTGCTTTCAAATGTCTTGCATCACTCTAAAAAAAGTTAGATCGTTTCTTCATAGCGTGGAGTTGCATCATAAAATGAATAATACAAATGTATATAATCAAGCCTCTAAATCATTAGAATGTGGCATTAAGGGAACGGGTAATGGTGGAAAGAGAAGTTGTTCTCAAAAGGTCCAAGGTTTGTAACTATTATAAGGAAGGATATTGGAAAACTAATTGTCCGAAGAAGAAGAAGCAATTGGAAAAATAGTTAAAGTTTGTTGTTGTACTAGATTGTGACACTAGTTCTGAAAAGATATTGCTTTAGTTACTGATGGACACTCATCAATTTGATGTGTGATTTTTTCACTCTGGAGTATCTTATCATATTTGTCTAAGGAGAGAATGGTGTCCAACTTATAAGCAGGTAGATGGGGGTAACCTTTTAGACATGTTCCATTGATCCCGAAGAATCTAGTATCTCTAAGTCTGCTAGACAACATAGGTTTTAGTTGATCGGGAAAAGATGTAATTTTGTTGTCTGTAAGGGTTCTGATGTGATTCTGAAGGGCGTCGTGCATAGTACTTTGTATTTTCTGCAAGGTTCCACAGTAATATGTTTAGATGATGCTGCGTTGTCAGAGGTTCATTAGGAAGATATGACAAAGATATGAAATATGAGACTCGGTCATGTGGGTGAAATATGGATGTAGGTTCTATCAAACGGTCTGGGATTCTGCTCGTCTGAGTTTGACCATCTCCGTAAGGATGATTGCTCGACATCACACAGTCAAGATTACAATTGCAACAAAAACTAGTAGCATTGGTAAACAAGTGGAGTTTCAAGCCATACAGATTAAAAAGAGGGTTAGAGTGAAGAATGTAGGCACTACTGATGATCTTGCTGACATGTTTACCAACCTTGTTCCACAAAGCAAGTTTCAACATTGTTTGGACTTGCTAAACATTAGAGATTACTAGCTAGTTGTCCTGTGGGCAACTCTGAGGCAGAGGGAAAAGTCTGTTTATCTGACATTGTTATAGGTGCGCATGTTATGAATGCCAAGAGGATTCAAGTCAAGGTGGAGATGTCATAATATGTGTCTTGAATCTAATCGCTATTTGAATTAGGATTGAATTATTTCTATTTGGATTAGTATTGGCAATCCATTTTATGTTTGGATTCACTCTCTTGGAATCCAAGTCTGTTTCAGGTTATTGAGTACTATAAATTCTCTCTCATGTTAGCTTAAACTGTAATCTGAATAATTTGAAAAGATCTGAATCCAAGTTTGTTTCGGATTATTGGGTACAGTTAAATTTGTGTTCTGTTTCTTTTGTTCTTGTTTGGTTATTTATTTTTCGCTCATCCGCACAACAATATATATAAATGAAAAGCTTCCATTTCCAAATGTTTATTTGACATACATGGAGAATGGATGGTACATGAATATCCCTCAAGCCATATATCCAAGAGGGGTGTGAGTATAAAGAGTGAAACAAGGCTGTGACCATTTATTTAATGATGCAAAAATATATTTTATTTTTCTAAATAATCAATTTATTTTCTTAGAAGTCATTTTTGTCAAATCACATGATTATAACTCATGACTTCACTCCCTTTCGAAATGTAATAACCACTAAACTATTGCTTGTTGGGTAATAATCGGTTTTTCTTTGAAGTAAAAACATATTGTTAACTATATTATTCTTAACTATTTTATTGCTATTTTTATTCCAACATTTTATCTTTATCCATGTCTCATCAAATACCCAAATATGCCCTCATATACTCACAATCACAAGCCACATTTCGAGTTAGACCAAAACCATGATATGAATGATATTAGATGACATATGCGAAACCAGTTCAATGATAAAAGTTGCATTTGTGGCTTAATACAAATCAATGTTTTTGAAAGCAGCAGTGTGTCATGAATTTGATTTTGTACACGTAGAGCCATTCGATTAAAAACAACAAAGACAATATTTTGTCACCCTTACATTCCTCATTTTAATTTAAGATTTGAACAAGAGCGATGGTAGCATACGGATATATTATGAACAATCAAAATTTGGTCATGAATATTGGTCAACCGCCCAAAATGTTTTTATAAAAAAATCGCGTATAAGCATGCAGCAAGTCATAGTTTTTTTATTAGACCTTAATTTAATTTAATGTTTGCGTGCAATTAGTTAATTACATAATATCCTTCCATTTTCTCTCCTACTGGGTAGAGTTGTTGAGCCACTATTAGTATTTTCCTCCTCCATTTACCTTCTTTGCTTCCTTGTCCATTCTATATTCGCGTCAGAACATATACGAACTTTAATTAATTTATAATCTTGATTTCATTGATCAGTTTATTATTTAGAACATATACAAAAAAATAACTACTAAATCTCTCAACGGACAAAGGCTTCAAATCTCTTAATTTTTTTTCCCTCTCATTTCATAGATTTAGCATAGCTCTGACATGACATCAATGGCAGCAAAGGGCAACATTAGATCACATTTCATTGGAGATCTTGACAAGGTGGTCAAGAAAAGGATTGCAATTGTGGCTATGGAAAGAAATCGAGTCGAGAAAAAGCTGAATGGTATACATCTAAAGGAGATTAGTCCTCGTATAGCGGTTATGGATGAACATCAAAAACTTCCTCTACATTCATGTTTATTAGGAAAATTTGTGGATGAAAAGTTGGTTTACAGGCAGAGTTTTGTGATTAGATCGTATGAAATTGGGCCTGATAAAACTGCTACCATGGAAACTTTGATGAATCTTCTTCAGGTTATTACCTTCATTGCTCTTCCATTTAGTGTCTGTTTGGTTTCTTGTTCCAATTTCACTTAAATTTATAAAATGCTAGTCAGTGCTAAATTTGAAAATGAAATATGATATTCAATGACAAATTAGAAATTGTCAAACAACGGTAACAAATCCCCAACTTTAGATATATATTCCAATGCTAGATATATATTGAATATTTACCTTAAAAGAAAAAAATAAGTCTGTTACTCACATGAGATTCAATTCATTTAATTGGTTTTAACTTTTTATTTCTTATAATGAATATGTGATCATGTATTTTCTATCTTGATACCACTCTTTGTATTTAGCAGTGTTACACACTAATCGTGAAACTAATGTTATACATTCAAAAAAATTTAAAATATTATTACACGGTTGCATCATAAAATTAGAATTGTTTCTTTTTTTCATAAGAGAATTGTTTAATTTTCAAAAAAAATTGTCAATGCATATTTAAATGTAAAAATAAACCTTTATTTACTGCATAATCCTGTAGGAATTGTCTACATTAAAGACACAATTTTTATTTATATAAAAAAAAAATACAATGTTTTACATTAGTCTTATTGGACTGTTCAGCCTAGAGATGAACCTCTAGAATTAGAGCCTCATAATTTAGAGCTTATTTTGGGGCCATTAGTTCTCAGAGCGGCCCACAATTTTAAGTGTCTATATATGATAATAATACAAGTCCATCAATTCAATAACTTCAGGAGACAGCACTGAACCATGTGACGGGGTCAGGGCTAGCAGGAAACGGGTTTGGGTCAACCCGAGAGATGATCCTGAGGAAGCTAATCTGGGTGGTCACTCGCATTCACGTTCAAGTACAGAGATATAGTTCCTGGTGCAATTTATATTATATTTTCAAATTTATAAGCTATATTATGTACGTACGAACATATAGAGTAGTTTTTTAATTAAGAAAACTCATAATTAATTGGATGCATGCAGGGGAGATGTAGTTGAGATAGATACTTGGGTTGATGCAGCTGGTAAGAACGGAATGCGCAGAGATTGGATTATTCGAGATTACAACACTAAAGATATTATAGGCAGAGCAACCAGGTTCAATGTCTATACTTTTCATGCATCATGCTACTTTTAACACTACGTAATTGCTCATTTAATCAACATGTATGTATGTATGTATGTATGCATGCAGCACTTGGGTGATAATGAACAGAGAAACAAGAAAACTATCAAAAATTCCAGAGCAAGTAAGGCAAGAGGTCAGACCATTCTACACTCATAATAAGCTTGCCATTGCTACAGACAACAACTTCGAACAAAAAATCGATAAGCTTACGGATCAAACTGCACAAACTATCAAATCTGGTCTAGCTGTAAGTCCCTTATTAATTACACATATATAACTAGAATTCTTTTACTTTCACAAATTAAATTAAAATACAAAACTATCTTATACATGGAATCGCAGCCAAGATGGAGCGACATGGATGCCAATCAGCACGTTAATAATGTCAAATACATCGGATACATCTTAGAGGTAATTGTCCGAGCTTGTAATTTACACATGCATATTGAGAATTATATAGACGGTCTTATGTTGCTAACATGATAGTAACTTGTAAATTATAAAACCGGATAGAATAAAAATCTCTGAAGTATTCATAAATGCAGAGTGTGCCAATGAAAGTGCTGGGAGAATACAATATGACAAGCATGACGCTAGAGTATAGAAGAGAGTGCCGACAAACAAACCTGCTCGAGTCTTTAACAGGCTGCACGGCTATAGATCATTCCAATATTCATGGGAAAGTAGATCAGTTGGAGTACACACACTTGCTTAGGATGCAGGCAGACAAGGCTGAGATCATCCGAGCTAGAACTGAATGGCAACCCAAATTTATTATTTGATTCATTCCACAATTCTCCTACCTATATATGTAATGCCTTGCTATACTGCTATGAAGATTCTCATTACATTTTTGTAAGCACATCACATACTCTAGGAACATTTTGTGTTTCCTGTAGATAGGAAAATTTTATGTTCAATTCTACACCTATAATAATTTATTGAGTGAATTTGTTTCTAAATTTATACATTTTTTCGATCAAGGACTCAATTGCGACCATAAAGGTTTTAATCTTTATTCTATAAGATCAATAAACCCCGTGTATTTTGGTTTGAAGATGATTAATATGAAGAATTCTATATAATATTCATGCTTCTCATGCATTGGGTGTTTGTTTGTTCTTTCATTATATATGCTTGGAACAATGTCTTGGATCTTTGAAACTTATGAAATAATTAGTTCATTGAGTGAAGATGTGAAGAAGATGAAATATATACACTAAAGGTAATTTTGGCAATCCATTGGAAAATGACATCTTTCGTAATGTGTTTGAAAATAGATCTAAAAACGTTAGAGAGTCTTTCCAATGGGCTAATTTTGTAATTAACCTTGAGAGAATGGTTGTGTTCGATTGGTCGTTTTCTGAAAAGCCCATGAATAAATTGCTTGCATGTCTCATTAATTAGTAGGCTGAGGAATAGTTTCGGTTTGTCAGCAATACAAAGCCCATAACTTCCCTTTTCTTCTCTTGTGGTCCATTTTTATATTTTTGTTTGGTACAACTCTCCTGTGGTCCAATTAGCCATATTTATTTTACTCCTACAATTAGTAAACCCTATCCTACCCATTTGGATTTTCAACAAAAAAATGGGCCTTGTTGGGTGAATGGCTACAAAAAGGCTAAGATATTGCCTAAAATATTGCACAAAAGGGTCAACTTTTGAAGTTAAATAACCCTTTTGACTAATGAGTGCAACCCCCACTACTTCGGGTCCTTATTAAGGTAAAAAAAACAAACAAACCCCACTATTAACCAATTATTATTACTTTTTCCACCAAAGTTAACCCTATATATGAATCTACTGCTACCAAAAGCTTATTTCATTATTAACTGAACCACCACTACTACTCCAGCTCCATGGAATTTGAAAGTTGGTTTTTTACAACCATAAAAACATTAGTCAAAAAGAGTCATCAATTATATGGTTGAAAAGAAATATGATCATAACAATAACAATAGTAAGATTATTCCATAATTATTTATTCGTACTATGATTTCAAGCCCTTCTTTAAATCATTCCTCCTCCAACCATTACAGCTTTTGAAATGACATGTGAACTGAAATGATTAAGATTTACGTTTCAATAATGCACCCCCTCTTTTTTATTTTACTATTTTCATTATTGTAGTTCTGCTTATGGTATATAGATAACTTGCAACTGTTAGCTATTAATTTAACTAAGAATTTTCATGTATTTTTGAAGTGGTTCTACCATATCTATGAGTATGATCATCCCAGGTTAGAATTTAGTTATATTGCTATTAATTTCAGAATAAATGGATAAGATATCATTTGCATATTTTAATACTTAATTAGTAATTAATGAAAAATTAAATTTCAACTTGACCATATCGAATTCAAATTAATTCGAAATTGACATCTACAGTTTTTGGGGTTTTATTTTTTCACCACAACCTTTTAGAAACTTGGCCCGCCATCTGTTTTTATCTATCTCATCTCATGTCCACTGTATAGTTTGAATGGGTTATTAATTTAAGTAACACTTGGAAGGATACACATATTAAAAATTAATAGATTTGACCAAATAAGAATTGTACATATGTTCGATTATGTCGGTTAATGAGAGTGATTACCAAATGCCTCTGTTTGATGCTGTTAATGATATCTTAATCACAATTAAGTAATATAAAATTTCCGAATAAAATTAGAGGATACGTACGCGAGCTGCAGTTAAGAAGAACAATGGTTGTGAATCAGGAAGACCGTACAAAAAATTGTCCAGAATCGTTGGCTGGCTAACCATAAAAGACAAATTACGAATTATACAGAGAGCACATGAGGACCACCCACTGTTTTCTTGTAAATTTATTTACATTTTAATTCATTTTCTTACACTATTAACCATGCATAAAAAATCTTAACCATTAACAGCTCCCTTTCTTATTAACCCACACTCATTATATATTACTACAACAAAACTTTAGTCCAAAATGATTTTAATATGTTAAAATGAACCATTTTAATGAATCGTAAAAATTAATTCGTGTTAGTGACATAAATTCTCTCTTCACTTCATTCTTTTCACTACAATATATGTATCTATCAATAATAGACTTATATCACTCCCACCCTCTTCCAAGTTTATTTAGGACTTTTTTTACCCTCACTATTTCCTCATTTGCCATTCTTCAAGTTTTTACCCGATGCATCACTCGCTCTTTTTTACTAACCCGTCTTAATGAAAATTAGACGTGAGGGTTAATGAGCATTGTAAATATATTGAAACACTATACGACTTACTAGATTTATTAGATAATCATCACCCTTTAATGTAGTTTATGAGTTAGTCGGGCTTTTGGGCAAACTACGTTTTAAAAAGGCATTATGTGTGTCCAACTTCAATTACACAATGTGTGAAATATAGAAGAAATATATATATATATATATATATATATATATATATATATATATATTTAAAATATTTGTCTTCTTGATTTATGACTGCAGGTCATATACATTTTAGGAGATATAAATCTAAAGTTTTACAACATGTAACTTCAGTATTAGACTAATGAGAAAAGTGAAAAAAGTAATTAAATAGTTATCAAACTCAAGTCAAGATTGACAGTGCATGTTAAAAAATAAACAGATTTAGTGATGCCAAACATTAAAAACAGAAAGAAAAACAGAAAAAAAAAGTATTTGTTTGAATGTTTTGTTATAAAAGTTTAAAATATTAGGGTTAGTGATATGGTATCTATTTATGAGCAGAAATGTATAGGAGTAGAAGTACTAAATGTAGAAAAGTAGTGGAAGCAAAATCAGAAGGCAGTGGCAGAAATATACTAGTATAAAGAATTTGACAGTGAGTCACTCACTCACTCACGGGTATGCCCAGTGTCCACCATGAAAGTAACTACACATCATGTGCATGTTCATGTTCCATGTTCATGTGCATCCATGTACCTCACAGTCTCACACACTATTCTGAATCCAACAGAATATTCTAGAACGCCACCGTTTGGATTGGCTAATTAAATTTGGAACATGATGGATGACTCCTCGAGTTCCAAACGTGTCACTGTGTGCCACGTCATTTTGACAATTCTTGCCGCTATCTCAAAGCTCGAGACTAACTTCCTCCTCGTTAAAGGTTCTTCTATGTTGATAGATACATTCATTGCATTCCGGAATCAAGGATTTTGTTTTCTTCTTTTCCTTTACAAAAATAATATAAACTCAGGTATAAAAACAAGTGTTTGACTCCTTTTAACTCACAACTCTTACATTAGCTCTCTAATTTAAAGTGATTAATCACTTAAATTAATTTAAAATGATTTATTTAATATTTAAATTTATTTTTATTGTAATTCTGTAGAATGGTATATTTCAAAATTTAATTATGTTGTATCACGTGAATTTAAGGAACTAAATATGTCATTTTAGGTAACTTCAAAGTGCTAACAAGACATTTATAAGTTGACGGTGTCAGTCTATATTTCCAACTAAGTTCAAGGAGCCAATCGTACCCTCACCCTAACTAACCCCAAAAGTTATTTCAATGGATAAAAATGTCTCTAATATAGAGAGCTACGTAGCTTCTCAAATTAGCGATTGATGTAAGATATTTAATACAATGTTCATGCTTAATTCATTTAACGATGACGCTCATTCAATGAGAACTACCTATATTAATCAATAATGATTTTGAAAACATATTCAAAAGAATTGTTTGAGTTAAAAGTGTTACATATGTTGTTACCTAGTTTATGAAGATTATATTTTATTGATTTGAGCTCTGTTTTTTTTTGCTCATTTTTAGTAAAGTTCAATTTATTTCAGTTCAATTTTGTTCAATTCTTCATCAAATTCTTTAAGCATTCAGTCAATTCATCCAATTCAATTTAACAAATCCAATGAAGTTTTGATTAATTTAGTTTAATTCAGCTATAAAGAATAGAGTTTTGATTAAATATTATTAGTTTAATCTTATCCCTTGATTTTACGTGTATTATGTACATATACGTTACACACATAAATAGTATTCCTCAAGAATTCAACTCTGATATGCTATCACGAGGTAAACCCTTGCGGCCAACTTTCTTCTTTCTCTCCTCTTCCAAATCTTATATACATAAAATAGGTATCCAAAAAAATGACCTAAATTCCTTTCGGGAAAAAGAAAAGACAAGTATCCAATTTTTTATATTTTTTAATTGTCAAAAGTTAATATTGGTTCACATGATTACAAAATGATCATCAATATGTAGCAAAAGTGTGATCGCCCAAATTTTGAGAGTTATAATAATATAGCTAGTCGTCATATTAAGTGGACATCGATATCCATGATTTAAAATCTTTTCCAGTTGTAGTCGGATTATATCATAGCAGAATAAATCTTATTTGACAAGTAATTTCATTCAAAATCACCTATTTTCAATTTGAAGGAAAAAAATTAAAAGAGGAAAATGGAGATATAGTTATAACAACCCATAAAAAGAGAAGAGGAAAAAGATGAGATGATTTCTTGATTGGCAGAAAAGGAGTAGTAGTAGGGACCCAATTAAGGAATAGGAACAAGATTATAACTAAGCTTGTTTGTATCATTATCAACAAAGTTAAATACATGTGAAGAAATAATGTTTATAATACCATAATGGGACATTACCTTAGTGATATGGTAGGTGATTAACCCATTGCAACTACCAACCTTCTATTTCCAACTATATTTTCCTTTATCATTTCATTATCATTAATTCTTCTTAATATATTTCCTTTGACATCCAATTCACTTGCCCAAATTCAACATTAATACTCACGTAATTTTTCATCCAAATAAAGAATATATCATAAATCCTACACCAACTCCATTTGGTTGAATAAACTGTTGTCATCCTCCAACAGAACTCAAACTTGAGGTGTAGTTTAAACAATTTGATGTTTTTAATTACCTGAACTAATTTTACAGGACGAATTCATAATGTTTATAGATATTTTAATTAGGAAATACAATGAATTGTATATGATTCGAACCATTTGGAATTTATTAAACGTTAAAAATAACAAGACATGTTTTTTTGTTTTTTTTGTCAATAAAAGTTATGGTAGATGAACATATAAATGGATAATGTGAATTAAACTTCCCTCTGTTCCAAATAATTGTTGCAGAGAGAATATTTTGTTTGTTCCATAATCTTGATGATGTATTGTTTTCATCTATTGTACCCTTATTAATGAGTTTACTTATTAACCTTTTACAGGCAGCTCTATGAAGAGTGCTTTAATTTAATTAGCATGCACTACAAAAGATGATGGTTAATAAGAAAAAGGATAAAAATATACGTTTAGTCCATTTCTAATAAAATTTAATGCAAATTACTCAAATCTCTTGATAGGTATGATAACTATTTGAGACCAAAGAAGAAATTAACTCGTAGAAATGCCAAAAAAGCCAATTAGTATTAATAAAATAAGACAGAAAGAAAAATTAAAGCATGGTATAAATAATGAAAAAGAGAGCATGGTATGTTCTTTTTAGAAGCCCAACAAAAAGAAAGAAAAACAAAAAAGAATAGCTGGAATGATGGAACTAACATGTGATTTCAGAATCTCATGCAGAAACTACATATCAAAAAAGGGACAATTAATTAGCATCCAATAATTAATTATATAGTTATGTGATTAATAAGGTTTTTATAGTGAATATATCTTTCAACATTACACACATACAAAATAGGCCATTGCATGTGCTATTATCCTCATCTACTTTACTTTTGCCTAAATAAATACTCACTCTTAATTTATTTGCATATCATAATATCTATAATTTAATTTTTATCATCATTTATAAGTTCAAAAAGGGTCTCGAGCTTTTTCTTATCAATATATAATACTACTGATTTATTCAAGGTTGGATAATAAAAACAAAAAAAAGGAATAAGTTCTCTTTGAGCCCATATTAACCACTTTAGTTTGCAAGCAAAATTGTCAGGACCTACGATTAGTTAATCGACATTGTCATTATATATACACACAAGAATATCCCATATGGACCTCATATTCTCAGTATTGATATTATTGTTTTTGCAGGAGGGAAAAGTAAAAGTTTGAGAACTCATACTTTCCAATCTTTTTTTGGCAGCCTCAATTGCATAGAAGTGTGTAATTGGTTTCTTACAAAACCATTACCAATAATGATATAAAAGGCCAACTATATATAATGATCAGAAAATATGTTAGCCATCTTATAATTTAATTTCCTGCAAGTTCAAATATTTTATAAATAAAATATAACTAACAATGTATGAAAAATGAGTAGAAGGAAATGAATTCGATCATATTCAATGAATAAAGATGAACATATAATGAGATAGTTACAAGATTGATCAATGACTAGCTTAAATATTGAGTATTTGACAAAAGAAAATATCTAAACTTCGGTTGAGACTAGCTAACAAAATGTTGATTTGAAACCAAAATAGTTACTTGAGCTGGCATGTTCGTAACAGAATGGAAGATAAAGAATTGGGTGAGTTGCAAAACATGATGGTAAGGATATATGCAATGTATGAGTGATTTAGCGTCATAAATTATACAATAATATAAGCCCTATTTTTGCTACCCAAATTTATTTCATGAGTTAGCTATTTAACTTAAAAATTCTTACAAGAACTGTTAATTGGAGTCAAAATTACTCCAAATTTTAAGGTGTTAACTAGAAAATTTACGTAATTTTTTCTACATTTGAAACTATGTTTTCATAGAAAAATGGTTAGAGATAAATTTGCACTTCTCATCAAAACTGAAGGGAAATATTGAAGTTGGCCCACATAATAATGGAAATGCATGAAGAGGTGAAGAGAAGAAGGGAATTTTGAGATGCTCACTGATTATATAATCAATCTAAAATATGATCTGAAATTGCGTGCCTTTTTGAGTCTCTATATAAGTTACCCAGAAAAACAGAAACATTTGATTTGGGTCATACACTCGTACCATAGTCTTGGAAAATTGAATAATTTAATATGAGCATTAAAGGTGGGAGTAGTCTTCTAAAACTGGTTTATCAAAAAATAAAAGTGGGAAAGGTACAAAACGATAGAGATTTATGAAATAAAGAAATAAGTTGAGAGAAGTTTTAGGTTGAGTTGTCGTTTTGCAGTTTCCAAATTTACCAAAATCAAGTAGAAACGTATAAAACTAAAGCTACAACTGGGACTCTTTCATTACCTTTTATGCATACTTGTATTTTAATAATACTAATCTTTTTCAGTGTACCACTTTTTTGTTACCGCCCTTAATTTGTCCTTTTCACAAAGTCATTTTTATTTCTTGTTGGTGGAACATGTAGTTTTTATTACTCTAATAAACTGCTGCTATTTTTGTATCTAGGAAAGTAATTTTTGCCCCTTTTGCTCTATTAACAATGGGGATAACATGCAAATTTAGTCTGAATGTTAGAGAAGAGCAAATTTAATTTGCATATAAAATAGAACAAATTTATAGTTTTACGCCTATATTCTTTTTTAATTAAATTCAGCTCAATAACATTTAATTTAGTTCGGTCAAAAGAATATAAACTTAACATTATCAAAATGAATAGTTTTAAGCCTTATTAATATAACAGGTATAATAAATATCGATGACCCATAAACTTTTCACTTACTTCATTATGTATCAGAATTTTGAACCTACTTACATTCATGACCCTTTATAATGTTAATTAAAAAAAACTGCTCATATAGTACAACTCTATTCATTATACTGCTCATGGAGACAATATTCTAAGAAAAGTTTAATCCTTGGAATCGGTTGATTTTGAGGTTTTATCTATTCTTTGATAATGAGAGAAAGAATTATGAAATATTCTTTTTGGCTTAATTTCAGTAAATTTCAATTCAGTTTCATTCATTTCAGTTTAGTACCGTTCGGGCGATAAGTAAAATTTCTTTTCCATTCAAACAAATTCAGGTAATTCAGTTCATCAAATATAATTCAGTTTAGTTCAGCCACAAAGAACATGGTCAATTGCTTAGCGAAATTTTTTTTTGAATACTTGAGCCAAGAGATTGAGATCGCTATCAGTTATCTATTTTGCATCAACGGTAATAAATGTCATCAACGAATGTAAATGAAAGTTCATGTACCATAATGAAAATATATGCAAAGATCAAGCATCATGATGCAATTTGCCATCAAAATAATACATGAGTAGTTTCAGGATAAGGTGTCAAAATAGGGGCAAATTTTTGGAGAAGTACCATTTGGGCCTAACTTAGTAAAATAGTGACAATTTAGGAGCATTTATAAGATGCATCAATTTAGGCATTAGTATAAAATTTAACGTTATGATTTATATTGTCAATCATATTAACTATTTTTTTTGGCACAAGAAAGCTAAAAAGCTCGAGAAAACAAAACAAAGGAAAAACTAGCTACACACTAATCTTTTGGTTGATCTTCCAGAGATGTCGTCAAGGAGGATACTTTGGAGGCCTGCAGGAGACACACCACACTCGTGATGACCCAGGGCAAAAGAGCCTGGAAAATTTGCCATCCAGTCCGCTGCTTGATTACCTTCTCTAAAAGTATGAGCAAACCATAAATCCCAATCTCTCCCTCAAAAACCCTTGCATTTTCTAATCAACCATCCGAGAGGATGTTGGTTAGAAGCACTGCTCTTCATAATTGTAATGATAGCCTCAGAATCCAACTCTATAATAACCTTTCTGAACTCTTTACTCCAAACTATTTCAAGCCCAAAGAATAAACCCCACAACTCAGCTAGAAACGCGAAACAAATACCCAAATTCACTATGTAACCACGCTGCCAAATACCATCCGAATTACGTGTAACTCCTCCGAGAGATGCAAGCTCCGGAGTGCCTTTGCTCGCCACATCCACATTAATTTTAATCCATCTCGGTTTTGGAGGTTGCCAAATAATCCTTTTAACCACCTTGGGAACATCACAGCTGCCCAAGAAAGAATACATAGCCCAATCATATTAATTCTAAGTATATGGTTACTATATTCAAATAGAAAAACCATCTTCATCAACTGTGTACATATAACATGTCAAATATTATTATCGAAACCTTTTTTAATTGTATGCTTGATATATTTTAAAATCTAAGACCTATTTTGGTACCTTATTTTTTAAATAAAAACGGGAAGCCAATGCATGAAACTGAAGCCGGACATTCCAACTAGGTTGACACCTCTGAAACAGAACTTGACGCTATTTTGGTACCTTATACAATTAGTAAGTTGGAAATCACAAATCTTATAATAACTCATTTCCTAGCAATCAATGGAGTTTGAAATTATACACATATATTCTGAGTTAATTTATCATTTAAATCCGTTTTTCTCAATAACCATTAGGCTACACAATTTACCTAGTCCCTTAAAGAAGAGAACAATTATGAAACCCATTTAGTTTGTGTGGGTGTCTTTGGACCAATGGCTTGCTGCTTTCTTTCCCGGCTTAGAAATCCATGGCTAATCTGCTCCCGCAGCTTACCTTCCCTCCATTCTTTCCAGCCTTTGGCTTCTCTATTTACATCAAATTATTGCCAAAATACCTAATTATGCAACAAAAACAACACGAAGGTGTATAAATTATTGTTGATTACCAAATTACTAGTCCACTATTGGAGATTAGAACATCTAATATTACACCCATAACATAACTTGGTCCCTTTCCTTTATCCCATTTTCTATCATGTATAAACATATATACATGCCTCTCCACTTCTTTATCACTATTTAAGATTAAACTATCACATACACAGATTCCCCATACTTAAACAGATCTCTTCCCACCCAATAATTAAATTTCTAATTTCATTCTTGTGGTATCCCACTTCATAGTATTTCTTTTATTCTGAAAATATAACTATTCTAATGCAATTTAAATCTTGAATTATTTTTTTAGTGCAAAATCAGAAGGTTGGGTCCATCATTCCAATCATTTCCTAAATTGAAACACACTTCCATCCTATTCAACCCACTTTTAACACCTCACAATTCCCATTATATTTAATATTAATCTAAGAGTATAGTATATACTATACTACAAGACATTTTATATATATGACAAGTTTAAAAAAAGAAAAAAGAGTCACAAAATTCTACAGCTTATCTGTAGATTATACTTTGAAGAAGAGAGTACAAAAGAGGGGAGCACATGTTAGAAGAGGGAAGCAGGATGGGCTGATTCATCACCCATTTCCCTCGATTTCCCAATTCTACCCCTCATTCTTTCATCTTTTTACATAACAGAACAAGCATTCGGGTTTTCGTCGCTAAAGATCTGAGGAGGGTATGCGTAAAGTTCCATTGCATATCTCTGCGGATAATAGTAGTATTCATTTTTCTTCAGCTCCACCAATTTTACTTCCTCTGTTGTTTCCTCCGCCGGGGCCTCCGACTTAGCGTCACCACCCCCGGCTTCCCCGTCTTTCTTTTCTTCTTCGGGTTTCTTTTCTTTTTCAGCTTCCTCTTCTTTTTTCTCTTCTTTGGATTCTTTACCTTTCTCGTCGTCTTCAGCGCCTTTCTTTTCCGTTTCTTGCTTCACTATTGTTGCGTGCTTGCCTGTTCTTTTGTGCACGTATTCCACTAGCTTTTCTGCTTCAAACACTCCTTTCACTGTTACTTCTGAGCTTTTTAGATCTGGTTCTGCTGATTCCACGCCTAATCAAAATCATATTTCAAATTATTTAAGATGACCCAATTGATTAATTTAATAAGCAAAAGGAATTAAGGATTAGAAAGGGAATTTTATTAAATAAAAATGAAATCTTTTAAGAGAGATTCAAAGGGCTGATAAAGACTGAAGTCAATAACTTAAGTCATCTTTATTTCATTTTTTTCATTTGTTTAGCGTGTGCTTTAACCAATAAATCAACCACAACTAAATAGAATTCCACTTAAAGTTAATGACTTCAATAAAATTGAGAATTAATTAATTAAATAAATAAATTGACATGCCTTTCATTCTTTGTATCCGTTTCTTGATTTCCATAGCACAAGCTTCACAATGCATGTACACCTTCAGCACCACTGTCACAACTGGAGGCTGCATAAATTAGAACAAAATCAGGTCAATAAATTTACATCATAAAAAAAAAATATCCTGGATTATTAGATGAATGTCTAATAAATTTTGATGAATTTGCTAACTGAATTACGCTGAATTTTGTTAAATTTAAGTAAAAAAGAACAGAACAAAGAAGCGGTAAAAAAAACTGTTTTAACCTCTTCTTTTTTGGGCTCTGGTTCGGGTTTCTTGTCTTCTTCAGCTGCTTTTTTCTCCTCCTCGGAAGGAGGTTTAGGAATGGGAGAGATGAGCTCAACTTGTCTATGGCTTTTCCTCTGAACTCTTGCTAAGACTTTCAGAGGATCCGCCTTCTCTCCCTTCACGACCACCTTACTCGTCTTACAATCAGTAGTTACATCTTCAACCCCTGTCATAATCAATTCAATTCCGTTAAAAGAATTTGAAAAATTAACAAGACATTAGTTTAATTTAATTTCATTAAAACACACCTTCAAATCCTTTAAGACACCGGCGGACCTTACGAGCACAGCCTTCACAATGCATGTAGACTTTGAGGATGATTTCTTGAGGAGGCGGCGGAGTTTCATCTTTTGATTCTTCTCCTTTCCCTTCCTTCTTCTCCTCGGCTGCTGCCGGTTTCTCTGCAGCCTTCTCCTCAGCTTTATCTCCTTCTGGTTTCTTTTCTTCTGGTTTCTGCTCCTCTGTTTTCTTCTCTTCTGCTGCTGGCTTCTTCTCCTCCTACACCATACATACACACCAAACATAAAATCAGTAATCAAGAATCAAGAATGAACTCTTCAAAGAAAAAAAAGAATCAAGAATGAAGACCTCGCCCATTGGGTTTTGTTTTTTGGGATTGAGAAACAGGAAGCTTTTGATGAATGATGGAAATGAAGGAAGGATTTACTACTATGTCTCTCTCCTCTGGGTGGTGTAGAGAGAGGAGGATTTAGTAAGGATTATATTTTATGAGAGGAGGTTGGGTGTGAAATAAAAAGTTGTAATATTGAGGGTATATAATTGCAATTTGTACAAATTAAAAAACAAGAAGAGAAAATAAGGACCATTAGATGTGAGGAAAAGGTAGATCATAATGAAATTACGTGGCTTTTAATAAGGGGGCACGTGCAATGTAGTAAGGACTTGCTTGAGACAAATGGTGCCCGGAGGGTTTACATGCTCTCTTTTTTCTCAGTCTTTTTCTTTTTGCCTTATTTTCTTTTTTCATATATATCTTTTTTAAAGCAGATTAAAAAAAGAAAGAAGAAAAAGTAAAATCTTCTTTTACCGATTTTTTACTGTAGTATAGTACAAAGAAAGAAGTGTAATTTCATTTCAATTGATTTCATCATCCAACCACATCATCATGGCCAACGGTTTGTACACTATTACGCAATCCAACTCTATCTATATCTATCTCTTCATGTTAACTTAAAATCCTATATCGTTTTCATAGTTATGGTACTTTTTCTTTTATTATTTATTTTAAAATTAATATATATTTAGCCTCTTCAATTTCTCCAAAACTTCAATTGTTTTTATAAACTTGTTAGCTTTACGAATAATTTTATATACTTCTTTAAACGTAACAAATGATACTATGTTTTTATTCAACTATTAAAAATAAGTCATTATTCATATCCAAAGTTACAATTTTCTGTTTATTTTTGACTGATTAATTTAAATAACCTCTAACTCAAAAATTGACCATAATAATATGTATAATGATAGATGATTTCATTTACAAAATTTCTGAATTTTAGTATCATAAACTTGCACTTATAATATGCATCATCTATAATTTATATGTTTTGTTATATTAATTTAAAATTAAAATTTATTTTTTATTTTTAACATGTACAAGCAATTATTTATAACTTTAAAAGTTAAAGAGACCGGTTAAAACTTTGGAACAATTCTGATACTATTCAACTAAAAAATAAATATAGTTAGAATTTCCTACTAATAAAAGAAAAATCTCATTTCTTATTATTTTTTTATGAAGACCAAAGCCTGCAATGAAACAGGATTCCCAGTTTAATTATTAACCGGAAATAGCTATAATATGGGATTTAGAGGTCTGCAACTTACCAAAACTTTTTGTAATAAATCTTTTCTAAAAAGACTTTTGTTTGTAATAAGAAAGAGTGGTATCCAATGACAATTTATTTAAAGAATAAAAAATCCAAAAGATATTTCTTTACTCTTAAGTAATTACATTTTAAAAAGGAAATTGGGTTTTTTTAAAATAATTAAGATGCAATAAAATAAGCTTTTCAATGATACAGCTATGAAGAAATAGTGATGCAGTTACAGAAACCATAGACTCTCTGTTGAGAAGTAACGGTTGAAAGGCTTTGACCATTGAAATGAGTCAAACCCAAATCAGCAGCATTAATTTATTATTGTGAACCAAAACGCTGCGTTACGGTTGGTAGGTTAGCGTGTTGCTTAAAAAGGGTAAATTACATCATAGCCCAGCGAGTATACTTTTGCTTTCATTATAGCCCTAAATTTTGAACATGAATTTTGATTTTGATATTATTTAGATTTTGTTTAGTTAGAAAAATAGAAATGGGGCAAATTTCATCTTGAAATTTTTCGTGGAATATAAAGTATGAAATTGGCAAATTTGACTCCTAAATTTTTTCAATCAAACTTAATTTTATTCTTGTGCGACAAAAAATTTGAACAGACTAGTTTGATAGTTACTGACTGCCTGCATTGAATCAATTTTTTCTCAATAAATTGAACCAGTTACGTGTGTTTTGAATGTTTATTTAATTATATTAGTAACACAAAAACAAGCTACTTTGATGATTTATTTATTTTTTCGATTAGTTTATACATGACAAATTTAGTTGTTGGTAAGTTGACATGATTCTAGTTACATCATAATTTTCTTATACTATATGATTAATATAGTGCAATGTGGCACTTAAATAACCATCAAAACAACCAGTTCAATTTTTCTATAATGCAGGATGAGCTTGATTGAAAACATTAGAAGGCAAACTCAGCACAATTTTGTACATTAAAGCACAAACCTACTCATTATTCCTAGAAAAACAATAGTTCGGAAAAATAATACTTCAAATACTAATTTGAAAATTCAACAATAATGGTATCGTGACAATTACAAATCTAAATTGTTGTTATCTTTATAATTTTCGCTATATATCAACCATTTGAATGAGATTTTGAGTGTTGAGTTTTGAAATATAAAAGTGAGCCCGTAAATAAACTCAAGATGCAGTGGGATGAATATAGTTCACCCGTTACAAAAACAAAAAGAGTGGGGCATAGAGGAAGTAGGAGCAGCAGGTAGGGTAATAATTAGAGTGATTAGTGTAAATTAGCAGTTAGTGATAAAAGAGTTAGAATTATAGTGAGGATGATGAGTTGTATGTTTGACAATATTGGCTGCCGTCTCTCTATCTTACCATCATTGCTTGTTTACTGCCTTGTTTGGCAATTTTTCTCATTATTACCTTTCAGTTTCTGTCATTACTCATTACTCTATTTTACCCACTCTTATTTATTTCTTTCACAGTCACTTCTTAATTGCTTTGTTGCTTTTATTTTAGAGACTAATAATAATATCTCAACCCCACATCGTGATCCGATACTATTACTATTATTTCATTCATTTTACTTCTTCAAGTTCCAATATCCACGTAGATCAAGTACATCTCTTTTTCTGGTTAGTGAATTTATAATTGTATTATAATTAGATTCAGGTTAATCAATTATTATTCCTTTGAAATACTTAGTGACAAGTACTGTGTCTGTGATTTATCAAAAGGATCAGAAACCATGTGCTTGGGTTGGGTACTTGTAGGATGATAAAAATAAAAATAAAACATATCAATTAGGGGAGCCCATTTCACATGCTATTTTTTTTAGGACACAATTGCAAGTTGTGTGTTATCGGTCCCTAAACTATACTCTAATAATACCGAGACTGGAAATTGAGTGTAAATTTTTACTTTTATGTCAAATTTATTACAAATTCTGAAGATAATGGCTGGAAAATAGTTCTATGTTTAGTGACTAATATTTCAGTTCTAATTATAATTTTTTGTAATAGTTATGTTTTTTTAACTGTAATAGTTATATTTAGTGACTGATACTTCAATTGCAACTATAATTTTTCGTTATTACTGAGTAGGGGGTCAACAAACCTCAATGACTATGAAGCTAGTTCCGTCGTGAGTACTACACGTTATTTCTTATATATATGACTTCTTATTACATTGTTATTTATATTGTATTTTACTATTTAGCATTGATATTCTTGCTCTAAAATGCTCGACGGAAGATGTTTTTTGGAGTACCTAGGGGAAAACGACGTTGGATTACCCGTTGTACCTCCGATGATAGAGTCAGTAAACTTATAAATGAAATAAGAATGATATGAGGCAAGGAATTAGAATATTCAGAATCTTAGAAATGACATGACTATTTGGGATATGAATAATGCTTAGAGAATGCTTGTCCTAACGAACCTTTTTCATATAAAGATATACTTACGTGACTCTGCATTGCTTGACATTCTTTATCTTTTAGTGGCGTGACACGCCGGAGTGCGCATGGCACATTCATAGTGGTTTTATACACCTTTGTTGTCATATAGGTCTTTATTGGTGTCTTGGGCGGACCTACTTTATATGAGCTGAGAGACATGACCCAATTATATTAATTTTTAAAAATGATCCGCCTATTTTAGATAGATGACATCCAGACGAATCCGAATATTATTAAACATATAGTACTTAGATTTTGAATAACGTACCTTAACTTGACAAGTTTGGCCTTTGACATTTTTATTTACATATTGCATTATCAAACATTAAAGAAATAGGTTACATGCCACGTCAATTCTAAATTAAAAAGGTATTAAAGGCTCGAAATTTACAAGCTTAGGCATTTAAAAATAAATCCAAATGGATAAATTCAGCTGCATAATATGTTCAAATAATAAAACTATATAAAGTACTAAATGGTGTAACATAAAAGTTTAGATATTTGATAATGCAGTATGAATTAGTCTTGAATTATATTTTGGAGGGGCAGCTAGGGTTAATTATTAATCTAGATTACTTTTTATGGTGGATTAATGTTTTTAGACTAACTGCAATAGTCAAAGTAGTCTATAAACATTAAATCACTATAAAAATTGATCTAAATTAGTAATTAACCTTATTTGGAACGTAGCTGCAATATTCAAGTATGGCGCTAATTGTAATTAGCAATAGAAATAGATTACTTTACAACGCATATTCTTAAAAGGAAGGTTACAGATGCATGACCCATTTTTGATGCGGTAAACATGATAACGCATTTTTCATTTTGTATAAGAAAAAGAATAGAATACTCAGATTATTGGTAAACCTGCCACACATTAAGGTATCCATAATCATAATTAGCAGACAATTAGGATTAGGGATTGCCACTCTTTGCCAACCCAATTCCTATGTCTTGTTGCCTTTCATCACTTGTAAAGTGACTCTATTAATCTAATTACCTCCCCACCCCAACCCCCTTTCCTTTGAATAAAATTAACCTACTTCTTTTCCCCCTTTTTTTTGGCATTTCAATACATTTACCTAACCGCTAGTTGTTTTGTATATGTGAGAAAATAATATAAAAGATGTTAACCTTTAATGTTAGCTCAAGCTTTTGGTTCAATCAATTAAGTAACATGGTATCAGACCCTCTGCAATCGAAAGGTTCTGAGTTAGATTCTTAACAACTTCAATATTTGTTAAATTAAAAACAAAACAAAAATCGGATTATCATAGGATTGTACATCCTTGGAGAAGATACCATTCTAATTAGAAATGGAATATACAAACGGACTCCTAGACGCAGGCTCATCCTTGGTATATATGGTGGGCGTCTATCTAGGGCATAAAACTTGGAGGGAACTTAAATGTATATATGTTACCTGTATAATTTAAAAAAATAAAAAGAAAATTGTATAACTAAATAAAAGTTGATATATGTGTCAAAATCATACCATTTAGACTTTGTACAAATATTTTCATTACTTCTCTTAACTATATCAATATGGTCATGACATGTTTCAAAATAACTTTTCTGAAAATAATATTGTTGAAAAACTATTTAAAACCGTCAGTTACACAAGAGGTTGGATGTGCAACCACTTTATATATTGAAATAAATATATTAAAACATACTGGCATAAACATTATTATTAGTTATTTTCATATATAATATTTGTAGAGGTTGTTTTGTACGAGGAAATTGATAATTAATTACTATTTTTCTTCCATGTTAAATAGTAGTTCATTTTATTAAATATCATAATAATAAATATATCTTTTTGATTTCACAATTCTCAAAGTTACTTCTACATCTTCATTTAATCACTACTTTACATTATCTCTCATCTACATACAACTCAAATAGCTTTTAACATGGTGATCAAAAGATTTCAATGATTTCTAATATAAAATTCAATGAACTTTCTTTCTTTTATGCCTTGTTATATAAGTTTTAAATTCAACAAAATTAAGTTTAATCTATTTAACAAATTTATTTTAGTTTAGTTTCGTAAATTTTAGTTCAATTTAACAAATTTCATCATATGACCTTATTTTATTACACAAATGCTTACAATGAGGTGCGTATTCTTTTTGCTCTGGTGCCAATAACAAGTTGGACAAGGAAGTTATGATGCCGCCGAATTTTGCATGCTTGAAAAATGGTTGATGGTGGATTTGTGAGTACCTATTATAAAGATGAAATGGCACATAGATAATCTTGAGAAGCTTTGTTTTTCGATTGAATTAATTGTTTGATAGTTGTGGATAAATTGTGTTAGAAATTAAGTATTATGGTTTCAAAGTCTGCTGAGTTCGAAATGTTCTAAACACTATTTCTAGCAACTTCATTAGTTGTTAAATTAAACACACATGGTGGGTTGGGCATGTGTTTTGCTTGTTTCAAGCTTAAGGGGCTTTTATGTGAGGGGGTTGCTAGAGATCAATATAAAAATGTTGTATGCCTTAACTATTAGCTCAAGCTTTTGATTCAAATGCTTAAGTAACATGATATCAGATCTTCAGCGACCGAAAATTGTTAAGTTCGAGTTCTGGAAACTCCATTAATTGGTGAATTAATAGTTGATGCTCCAACAGGCAGGCTCGAACAATGAGTTTTCCAACATTAGACTAAGAGGTTCTGATACCATGTTACTTAACCGATTGAACCAAAAGCTCGAGCTAATAGTTGATGCTAACAACATTTTTTATATTAATCTCTGACATAATGGCGCGTTCTGCACGTTTCAAATCAAAAGACATCTGCATAAGAGGTTGTGTTAGAGATTAATATATAAACTATGAGTCTCAACTATTAGTTCGAGTTTTTCATTTAATTAGTTAATAAACAATAATATATCCTTCATTTCCTTTCATGTTCGTTCGAGATGGATACAAGTAGAAATGGAGTAATTAGACAGCAGAAACATAACTTGTAATGTCTAAAATATGACAAATTTAGTCCTTAAAGTTTCAAAGGGTGCACTAATCTGTTGACTTTAATACCAAAAAATGTTAGATTTGAGTGGTTGTGTTGTGTAGGATAAGGGAATAATTTGGCAGAGACACATTGTTGGTTCTGAATCATACGACAATCCATGGTTTCCTTGATGTGACTATGATTTGATATAAGTTTACTGCTAGCTAATCAAGTCTTAATATGTATTTATCAAGCACTCACATAATTTAGATGAGATCGTTTGGTTTTAATTAGATGAGATTGTTTGGAAGCTTTTTAATAATTTTCCCTTTAATTCGTCATCTATCAGTGGATATATATTTGGATTGGAGCAATACGCTTGACTGTTGGAGATAAGGTTTCTTTTTTCTCCTTTATTTATCTTCTCAATCTAAATAATCGATATACTATTATTTTCTCTCCAACAGGCACAAAGTCTAACTTATGTTATTGATTTGTATTGTTAATTAAAGTTGAGGATTCAAATATCAAAAGATTTGTATTGTTACAGAGAGAATATTTAAAACACACTTGTTATCGGAGTAAATATCACGTTCACGTGGATAAATAAGAAAATTTATTCCTCACACGATTAACATATATGACTCGATTAAAATCAAAAAATACAAAGAGTTGCAATTTAATCATCAAAGAGAGGTATTATCGGTCTATCATTTTATATTAAAGGTTGTCTTAAATGGCCAATATCAATTCGCATGCTAGAATTAAGTGTGGATGCCAATTTGAAAATAGATATAAATTTCATCAAGTGATACAAATATATTACCCAAAAAGATGAAATAAAGGTAAGAAATTAAGTTGGGAAAGATGTGTCAGGCGAATAAGCATTTGGACCTAATTAATTTAATAATAGAAACAGTTGTTAACTAATTGTTGAGTTAATGCACAACTCAACTGATGGCTCAAAAGTTAGTGATGTCACCAAGCTCATTGACCATCCTAATTCATCATGCGTTGCATGCACATACAACACTCACAAGGAAATATAGGTTAGGCGTCCTAGCTAATTTAGGCCTTTCTAAATAGTTGTAAAATGTAAAGAAAAACAGCTATTTCATTTCATTTCATATTATGATGTTTTTGTCCCTCCTTGGCTACCCAAGATGTGCAAATATATATTCAAAATCGAATAAAGAGGACAGAGAGTAGACGTTTTAGGTTGAGACCTTTACCGCACTGATCCAGATCCAAATATTATTAAAGGAAAAAAAATATAAGAGAAAAAAAGAAAAACGAAACTGTTCTAGACAATACATATCATCTGAATAAATTTACAACAGAAAATCAGAGCAGAATGTCACCAAACTATGCCTGAAGCAAAAACTCCAAACTATTGGTCATCTGAACTTGTGATACTCGAAATTGAATAAAATTATAATGATAAATATTTTTTTTTTTTGGTTATATAATTGTTTTATGAACACTGTATTGGATGTCGACTATTTCAGTTTCAGAACAACAGTTTAGTGGATTATGGTATAAAACTCTCTTTTCTTGTTGGTGGTGGAACTCAAACCATGAACAGCTCAATCCACTTTGTTTGTTATTATATTTGTCTTCTTAATTGCTTTTGAAATTTTTTCATCAATTTTGAATGAGTCGAATTATGCAATGTATAACAGATAAGGGAGAGAAGCAGAACCCTCTCATATAGGAAGACAAACAAGGACCATCTATACAAATAGAACAAAATCTCTTGTTATTTGTCATAAAATTGTTATTACCACTTATATGACATGATATTATGACATGTCAGTATAAAATGGTAAAAAAGATTACATTTAACGAATTGAGGGAGCCAAATGAAAATATTTACAACAAGTGACAATTAAATTAAGTGATTTAAATGAAAGAAAATTGAAAAAGAAAATAGACGAATTGAAGAGTCAGTTGATTTTAAGCCTAAGAAATAAGTTGGCAAAGTCGAAATCCAAGTAGGGAATAGTGAAAAGTAAATATGGAAATGCCCCATTGCCAACATCATCATCATCGTCTTTCTATAACTGGGGGACCCTTCTCTCTATGTGTATTTGTTTAATTCAATTCATTTGATTTTATTTCTCTTAATTTCTTAATCTGAAGTTTCTAGGCCTCCAATCCTTGCTTACTCAGCACATTAACATTTTTAATTCACTCTGTGCCAGCCACGTGGCTGTGCCTTGTCATAAACCATGTCATCCATTCCATATAATATGTGCTGATTGAGTCGTGGCATTGATTAATGATGCATCATATTCAATATGACAAATACTGTATATATTGCTACGTGTCGTGTAGAAAAGCTACCCAAAACTGTAGACTTAAGATGATATATTGCTTGATGTTTTAAACTAACATCTAATAAATAAGACACTGTGTTTGTGTTTCAACCACAAACACGTAAAAAAGGAAACTATACATAAAATCCACTTTTTGACGAAAACTCTGTTATGTTAAATCATATAAATGTTTTCCTTTTTCTTTCTTTATTCTGTGACAGAAAAAATAAAAAATGGTGCTGGCTGGGCTACCATTAATCAAAGGGGCTGGATTAATTTAGATACAATAATATAATTACTCGGTCTTATGTGGTTTTACTTGCACACACGTGGATGTTAAAGTAACTTGCAGATGTATCTAAGAGGGAATTAATTAGTCATAAGAGAATGGAACCAAATCTTTTGGACCTGCAATTCGAGCCCAGGCCAGGGCCATATGCCTTCCTTAGTCATTTCCAATTGGATTGGAAGAGCATTTCTAATGAAAGCACAAAAATTAAGTCCATTATCACTATTTTTGAATTTTCTATACCATCTATTTTCATCAAATAGTATTGCGGAATCTATGTGCCATAAACTCTTACTGACATTATAAAGGTACACAATACACTATCACATTCTTCTTTCATTTTTAACCTGCTTTCAAAGCTTCTTTTTCTTCTTCTCATTCTAACTTGATCGGCGGGTCACTGAAACTCCCAACTCGGTGACTTTGCCCAAAGGTCGGAGAAGAAAGCTAAAAAAACGTCGAGTTGTGAAATGTAAATGACTGCAAATAGTATTATCTAAACAATATCCCAAATATTTGACTATTTGAGTACTATTATTCTTTGATTATGTTTCTTATTGAGCCCCCTACCAGACAGATTCTCTCACAGCTCCAATAGAAATCAGCAATACAAACTGAGTTGAAGTAAAGCCTCCAATCCTTCCATTTAATTTTGTTTTTGTTTTAGTAATAATAACTTATTCTACTGAAAAAATAATATATACCCCAAGACTGTCAAATGTCGCTGCTGGTGTCCCTAAAAAAGCTTGCAATATATCATGGGAAGATTATTTTGTTGTCTATATTATGGACCCACTTTAACATGGGTCACTCCAATTGCTAGCCACCAATCTAATTTTGGGCTACTTTTTTATTTTCAAAATCAAGACAAGACCTTTTGAATTTCATGTTTGACACAATAATACCCATTTACTGCAAAGAATCATCCCAATCAACGTATATATGTAACGAAGCAAATCAGCAATGAATTCAAGATACTTATACTATGATTGCAAGTTTAAAGAATTTCTTTTACATGAATATTACTTAATTAGTACATTGGGATATATCCAAATTACAAATACAACATGCAGAAAGAAAAAAAAAACATGAAAAGGTATTTAGTGGATGAAAATTTGCTGTTCCAAAATAGATGTTCCATTCCATGTTGCTTCTCTCAAAAATATAATTTTAATTATTAAAATAATATATTATGTAGGCGCATCCTATTATAAAAATAAAAAGATAAAATTTATGTGTGACGGGATATGAAGTGGAACACCATCTTAAAACAACAGATTATTTCTCGTATTTGGTGCGTAATGCAATGAGTTGTTAATTTTGTAATATATAGATTACGGTGAAAATGGAAGACAAGGTTTTGTGATTTCAATGTGACCCATATTATTAAGTAATGATAATGATTATCAGAAAGTAATTGGATATGGGCCTCATAAATTATTGGACTAACAGAATGTACCTATTAATGATTAAAGAGACATTTCCTTGGACAAGTAGTAGAGCTGGGTCCAATTTTATAAGAGTTACATGGGCTGTCCATTTTCTGCGTTTGATACTTCCATTTCTAAAAGTTAATGTTCCAGTTCTTGAATATATTTCTTAACAACTTGAATGTTACTTCCTTTCGAACTCTAGTCGTAGTTAATAGTGACAATCAATCTGCTATGATTTGCGGTAAGAATCAAAGGTTCCACAACAAGCTAATGCACATACAAATTAAGTGCCACTTTGTCGAGGACTTGATTGCACGTTAACAAAAGTTAATATTTTTTTGTTCAAAACATCAAATTGAAAAAACGGTGTCGTTTCAACATCTTCGAATTCTCCGTCTTTGTCTTCTTTCACCCTCATGCAGATAATGATAGTGGGAGAGGGGAAGAGAAGTTAGGCAGTCGAATGAGAGACAAACAGACATTGAGATTTATGTTAAGGAGTAATCTGTACTCATCAAATTTGATCAACCGTTAAAATTGATTTTAAAAAAAAAATGATCACGTAATGGAGGAGGATCAGAGTTTGGGCTTTCCATGTTCAGACAACAACTTTTTCCTGGCCCAAATTTACAATCTCAATCCATTTTTGTGTGTTCTAACACTTTAATATTGGGTCTTGGTGTTTAAATTACTTATATGTGAAGTCACTAGCATCTCTATCCCATTAATCGTATTTATGTTTTCACATCTATTTGGATTGTAGCGGCCTTATTTGATTGGATCGACATATATTTAATTTAATACAGATTCATGATCCAAAAACTAGTATATAGTATATTAATTAATTGTATGGATGTGTACACAGATATGAGATTATATATCATTGTCAACAAGGTATTTTTGAGGATATGAAAAAATGGAAGTTATAATTTAACTAATAGTGCGTGCTGCCTAACAACCTAAAGTGGGTGGCACCATCAGGGTTTGCCTTGCTCATAGGAAATCAAATCACTTTCCTAATTAATTTATTCATGCTCTCAATGTATTTTTAAGTCCAAGCCTCCAAGGATGATGCATATACATTCAACAGTAAGGAGAAAGTGAGGATTATAAGTTCTGGATAATCACTCTCTTTAGGACAGATTATATTTCACATTGACAATCGTTTAATAGGATACAATAAATATATATAATCGTCACACAGAAAGATGAAAAGAAGTATTTTATGGAGAAAAAAGGTTGTCAAACTATGGATCCAAATAAAAGTAGACCTAAGGGCAAAGCTGTTCCCGGAGGGCCAATCGCTCAAGGCCATAAAGGAGAGAGAGTCTTAGATTTTCAAATTTTTTAGGAAGTTGTTTAGAATTCTCTATTTCGATTTGAACCTTTTTACATTATGAACCTCACTCTTAAACGCAATTGCTGGTAAAAGAAAATTGCAATTACTTATTTTTGTTGCAAATGCCTCAATTGACTTATAAACTAGATTTCATGTACGACTAACAAGTGCATAAAATAGCAAAATGTGTCTTCAGAACAGTGTTAAATAACTTAAACCGATTAATTATAAAAAATAATTGATTTTTCTATATAATCTTTTACTTGTACTTTTCATTATGAGCATATATTTACTACATCGCCCATAAACCTCCAAAATCTCACCATGGCCTATCCACAATATGCATCCAATCATGTGATATTTTCAACATTTTTTTCAACATATTGTTATTTAAGTTCACATTAGTACTATGGGTCAACCATAAACTCTTGAGCTAAGAATTGAGATTACGAGTTACTTAATTTTGTGGTAGTTAAATTGATGAGATGTGCACCGAACCTTAAGCTAGCTATCTGGCACTGGACTATTTCATATAGTTAGAACTGTAAATGAGCAAAGTCGCGCATGAGCAACCTGGTGGTCGGTGTAAATGGGCTGCTCACGGGCACAATTTTAAGGCTCGATTCATAGCCGAGCTTGAGCAGACTAAGCTTGGCTCGAAACTCGCGAGCATACTCGATTAGAAAAATAATGAACAAATTTCAGTTTGCATACAAAACTTGATGTGTTATTTTGTTTGAACATAATAGATGAATAATAAACGAACTGTTTGTATGCACTTTGTTTATTTAATCATGAACTTTGAAATGTGAACTTGCTTATAAAAATGATTATGAGATATTCGCAATCAAAGTTCATTATCGTAATTAACGACTAGATAACAAATAGCTCATTGAATTATTTTTAAAAAATAGTGAACAAAGTTCATACATAATTTTGAATGCAAACTGAGCTTGAAGCTCGGCTCGAGCTCATTAATTTTCTGATGAGTAAGTTGAACATGAGCAGCTCGGTTATAGCTCTATATAATTGTTCCAGTAGTGGCGAATATTCAATTGGAAAAAGAATTTAGAAGAAGAAAGTTTGAATTAACCATTAACAATATTAGCATGGGAAGCAAAATAATAGAGTTACACAGAAACCTCTAAAATTAGAGCAAAGTAAGAAACATGTAATTAATATTGAAATTATTAGTGAGCATGACATTTTGTAATTACTTAGCTCTTGTGTTGATTAAAGGAGCATGCTGTAGATGATATGATATGAAAAGGTGCCGTCTACGACTCATCTTAATTTCCATTTATATCTCATATTATTATTACATTTCTTTCTCTACAGTAACAAATTAATCCATGGCTGCTTTGCTTTGTAGCCGCCCTTTTTTCTACATATATATCTCCTCTCATCTCTTCTTTCTTTCTTTAAAAACAAATATTCAAATCAAATAATAATATACAATGAGCCAAATTAAATTCATATAGCTTCTGGCTATTCTATATTGTTCCTGCTGGAATGGAAAAATATCCCATGTTTCTCTCATCTCCTTCTTCGTCTTCAGAGATGCCAAATTCAAGTATGAGCCATGATCATTTGGTTAATCCAGAAACAATTAGGGGAAGCTCAAGCGGTTCCGAAATGAAGAAAAATGGAAAAGAGAAAAAGCATAGATACGCATTTCAAACGAGGAGCCAAGTTGATATCTTAGATGATGGCTATAGATGGAGGAAATATGGTCAGAAGACTGTTAAGGACAGCATTTTCCCAAGGTCACCATTCACTTTTAATTTGTTTATAAGAATCTAATATGAATGTTTAGCTCTATATGCTTGTCGGATTAAATCCGATATATTTAGCTTTCAAATACGAAACAGTTCAATTTTTAAACTTAACTTATAACTTACGGTGCAATTTGATTAGTTTGCCAAAACACTCTCCTGAAAATTGCACCTCTTCTATAATAAAAAAGTTTGTCATTTTTAATGAGTCTTGAAACTAATTGAATTATGTCATCAAAGTTAAACTTAAGATTTCACAATTTTCTACTTGTATTGTAGGCTAAATTTATATATATGTTATGTGATATATAATTTGACATGGATTGAGGGAGGGCTGGATTTAGGGTTATTCAAATGTTGAATTTTAATGTGCAGAAGTTACTATAAGTGCACGCATAGTGGATGTAATGTGAAGAAGCAAGTTCAACGAAGTTCTAAAGATGAAGAGATTGTGATTACTACTTATGATGGCAACCATAACCATCCTATTGACAAATCCACTGCAGATACCTTTGAAGACATTCTTACCCACATCCATACTCACCATTTTAAATGTTGAAGGATGAAACACCTGCATTTATATGTGTGTTTATGTCTCATTATGCTCAACATTTGTATATTAATCATACTCATGCTATATATATAAGATGAATTTGGTGTTTCTTTAAGTGGATCCAGAGTTATTCAACTGTCCCAACTAAAAGTTGTACATATCAGAAATTGAATTCAAAATCTAAGTTTAATCGTTGAGTTAGAATACTCTTTTTGCTCAAGTCAACCTTAATTGGGATTAAAAGAGTTAAAGTCCAAATTAAGCATATTCCTGACTCGTGTAACTGACATAAACACTGCAAAAATGCCAGAAGACCTGTATATAAGAGAAAAAGATTGATGTCTATCTATATTTATAGGTTTAGAAGATAATTAATCACACAACTGAAACGTAATAATTCGATTTTAAATTATTTAAAATCTAAACTTATCTCCTTAATTTTTACAAAATAAAAAAACAGTTATTACAGTTATTATAATCAAATCTCCAACGGAATTTTTTATGCACGGAAGGGTCAATAGGGTTTCATCAAAAACATGTATATTAGAGGGCTGCATTGTCTTTAATTCGATTTTCAGGAGAAACAATAAGTATAAGAATTGATCCAAATGACTCAAGAAATGTTGTTTTTAGAGCGATCATCAACGATTTCGGGGCTAAAATAAGGGATTAAAGTTAATCTATTAACAAAAACTCCTAGGGGTGATTAACAATCATCATATTGATATTTTAGTAGAAATTGAGATACATATGATGGAAAATTTCAAAAAGGAAAAGAAATATCCATAAAAGGAAACATAAGGTAACATAATCAAAGCATAAAAAGAGATCATGTTGGTACTAAAAACCTCACCTCATTATGTCTATCACCATAACCGCTAAATCTCCACATTGAAATCACCCCAATCACACACACAGTTAACCCGATGACAACGCAACCCTTACCACTCCGGCCAGCCCCTAGGCTGTGCGACGTCACATGACCTGCAGTAATTACACTTTCCTTCTCTTCCTCCTTAGTCTTACCTTGTACATCATCACTAACTTCCTTATTATCTCCCTCCACAGCCACTATCTCTTTCTCCATACAATCATCACAAACATAAGAACTCGAAGACGAAAACGAATTGTTTTCGCTTATGTTGTCCTTTTCATCGTCAGAATCATAATAAAAAATTGGTCTAACATCCCCATCCATGTCAGTGTCCATGTCGACATCCCAGCCAGTGAAACCTATCTCAGCCGTGTCTTCCTCCTCCTGATCGGTGTCATCGTCAAAAAGCTTCCTCCCTTTGAACTTGCCGCTCTCACGTGCTTCCCTTCTCTCTCTCAAAATTTCTTCAACGGCGTAATCATTGTTTCGGACCTTCCATTCCCCGAATCCATCTGAAGGAGATCTTTTATGTTGAAGTGAAAACATGAGATTTCTTGGTGAGTTGTCTAGTAGATTAAGACTTTTCACCATTGTTCTTGAGTCTGTTAATGATTTACATCTAGTGAGGGAAGTTTTGGGCTTTGGTTGATTATTTTGGTTGTGGAAAGAATGGAGTTTTTCTTCTTTGTTGCTTTGTTTTTCCATTATGGTGTTGCTTTATCGTAGTGTAATGATCATGGAGTGTTTTTGAACTAATGATGTGCTTAGTGGTGGGTTTTCATTTGGAAACAGATTGATTTACTTACTGGATTATTAATAATATTGCACCACAATAATAACTGCCCACTTTCTGATTCTTTTGTTTTTGAATTTCAATTTGGAGCCCTCTTAATTATCCGATAATATCCCTAATAATTACTATGCAAGGAAAATCTGGTGAAAAGCACTCCTCCTCATTTTATTTTATTTCGTGTTGAGTCTCTCTATTTTTCGTTTTAACACATTAGACCACAAATGATTTGAATTTGGTCACAGTAAATTAACCCACGCAGATCAAATGAGTTAGTTATAATGAGTCTCTAATTTTCATTTCAACACATTAGAGGACAAATGATTTTAATTTGGTCACACTAAATAGAATACACCCCCCTAAACCTATGCATATCAAATTGATTAGTTATGGATATCAAATTGAATGAAAAGGCATTACTCATTTTATAAGATTTCTATAGTTTCTCTATAATCACTTTTTGTTTTGTGAAGGATCTATATTCACATTTAAAAAAGAAAAAAACTTTGGACTTTTTATCAAAAGCAAATTCATACCGAATTAAAATGAAACTTCTTCTTACCAATTGGCTTTAGCCCAATTGATACACTCACCAATGCGTGAGTGAAGAGTCCAGAATTCGAATCTTGCTCCTTGCAAATTTATCAAAAAATAATCACTTTTCACCCAAAATGAAACTTCCTTTTCAGTGTGCAAAAGACCATAAAGTTTTACCCTACTGTTCCATCACCCTTTTGAAACCTAAAAAAGGCAAAAACTACTTTTCCTTTTGGGTTTCTATGCTTTCCCTTTTTCTCTTCAATGCAAATTTTCACAACAAAATATCAATCAATCCCCAGATTCCTCTGATTCAATAGTCTGTTAGGAAACATTTGAATACCCAGAAGTGTTTTCAATTTCTAACACTAAAATTTACTGAATCACTTTCATAATCCTAACACGATCAATCACATGAGCTTGTTTTTGCCTACAAAACTTGTCGCTCTTCCAATTTTATCAAGTAACAAAAATTAGGTACGCCGAAAAAGAAAGAACTTTTCATTATTGTTACTTTTCTTTTGCAAAAAAAAGAAGCTTATCACTTTTTCAAGTATGATGATTTGATCTACTTTAGTAGGCAAACTGATTTCCCCATCCCTTCCCCACAATACCATAATGAAAAGAACTTTTTTGTAGTCATTTGCATCCCATGGCCCCACTTCCTTTCCATTCAATTCAATGAACCAAAGCACATACTTCATCACAGCTAAAACCGCTCCTTTCTGCTTTCCAGAAGGAAAAAAAGACATGTATGACTGGTTAATCATCATCGTTTTTCATTTCTCAGCTGCGTTCAATCTTTCGAACATGAAATACAAAGCACCAGCAGTATCATTCGGAACGATTCAAAGACATTATATAACAAGGAAGAAAAGTAGTTTCCGAGGGATAACTCGATGAGTAGACTCATCAGAAAACTGTTTAAAATCTGGCAACCATCTACCGGTTGCCCTACACTTGGACTTCTAGAAATATATTCCTAAATTTGGGTGGTCAATTTCTCCTAAAAAAGAATCTTGTGAGCTTAAAGTTATTATCTACAGGAGATATTAGCAATGTATACCCATTACAGCATCCCCTGTTCTCCAAAATCAGATTTAGCATTCATTGGTTAGGAGATATGTCCTCTATTATGCCTTTCCCATCCTTAGCATCAAAGAAGAAGAAATTCTTGAGGGGATCCCCTTTGCCCGATATTGCTTTTATGACCTCCTAAAACAGTTGAGAGCAGATGGATAAGTTTCTCAGTGTCCAATGCAGAGAAAAACAAAATGGATAAGAAAATAGGAAATCATTAGAAACCCAACCTGTCCAAGGATTCCTCCGACAATGGCACAAACTGGAGGGAACTCTGTTCTACCCGTAACCAATCTCTCAAGGAGGGCATTAGGAATATGAGATTCATTCAGAGACTGGAAGCATTGAGATAATATCAGTTAACAAATATCAGTTAACAAACAAAAATTTCTACTAAAGTACCTGTGCCTCACAAAGTTCCTTTTTCAGTTTCAGAACCGCAGGAAGATCCTCAATAGAAATTTCTCCTGGTTTACGGCCGTCAGCCTCTTCGAACTTTTCTATCACTGTAAAAACACAAAACTATTAGGTACGCTTTCTGTAGACAGTTCAAAAAACCTTATCAAATACATGAAACTCCTATACTTCCATGAAATCTAACTCAAGCTCCCATTCGCAAGGTATAGTCAAAAATACAATTTTGATTGATAAACAATAAGAACAACGCTAGTCTGATGAAAGTGCAGGTCAAACTAAACCTCCCATACACCAAAGGCATCACACAATAGATTAGATCCAACAAACACTAATAACCAGAATCTATTTGGATGAGTGCTCCGAGGGTGTGCGTTAATTTCACAAGCCTAACAGGGATAATTAGCTCATTTTATTTCTTTTAACCTTTTTATTTCTTTCCTAAGAAGGTGAATAGCTAAATAAGTAATCACACCTCTCATAGCCAAGTAAAGCTTTGACACTCTCCTGGGAAGTGCTTTCCAAGGGACTGAAATTGATTCCTGCACAGTATACAGCCAATCAGCAAACCAGATACCAATATGCAATCATGAAGTCATTAACCTAAAGCATAGTTATAACTTAAAAACTGATGGTGTTTCAATCTAACCTCAGTTATAAACACTCCTATTAGCTTGCTACATCTAACTATGAATGCATTTTACACCAAATAAATGTAATGCTATCAACTCTAAATAAAGGAGAAAAAATCCTAAACTGTTATGAAGATAACTGAAATTTTACAAATTATCTTGTTGAATTCCATTAGTAAAATCAAGCAAACATCAAAAGAACATCAGTTATTGTAGGATTGTATCTAGAGAATTCTAAGACATGACCCATGCTGGCCAGATTATCAGCAAAGAATTGACATCAAGCAACTCAGTTTTTAACAGCGATGTGAAAGATTTATTATAATTCATTGAAAAAGTTTATTCTCCCGCAATTTAAAGTAACTATAAAACTATATTGATTACTGGATAAGGAAAGAAACCAGAGAACAGATCATGCACTTGTAGTTTATTCAGCTCAGTTTAGAGAATAGTTCAAACATTTTGATCGTACCTGAAAGCTTGGGTATTGCAGTTCACATTCAATGCTTTCATCAAGCTTTTTCTGTCAATAAAGATAATTTATTTAGGATCTCAGTTAAAACAAATACACAAAAAGTCCAACAGATAATGCTTTGTGCATCAAACTCAACTGCAATCTACTAACATATACACTACTCAACAAACTGCCCAAAATTAGAACACGAAGAAATAGCATTGCATCCACTTCATTTTAAACAAGAGCATCTGAGGCATCACTTAAAGAAGAGAAGCAATCCCCTAGGAACACCCATGTTCTTGAAATAACTCATTACAGAAACTTTAACTTGGGATGCTAAATTTGTTTTGCTTCACAACAATGCGGGTATGGTGAGATAGTTAAATAAAAGTGAAAAAAGTCACTGATAAAACAAGCAATCTACTGATAAAATATTATTTGACATCCTTATGAGAAGACAAATCACATGGTAGCCGAAACAAGTGCTAAAATAAGAAAACGCCATTCTACAACCTAGAAGAAAATGATCGATGCTTAATTTCAGGAATAAGTTTCAAAATTTTCCATTTAATGTTAGTGCAAGGAAAATAACATAAAGCGCCAAGTTACCCAATTTGCAACATAACAGATAGAAGAATGTTGTCAGATTGACATATACAGAAAACGAGAGCAAGATAAAAAAAAAACAGAGAGATAATCACCTTTGCATATACATATTTCTGCAAGTCAACAAATATTTCACCACAAGAATCTCTGCAGTCAACAGTGTAAAATGGTAATCGCTTCGATAACTTCCTGCATTTCTCATTGATCAATTTCTGCAATAAGAACAAATAATCATGAAATTTTGGAGAAAAATGATAAACATCAACACATGCCATAGTAAATCATATATGAAATAGATGAGACTTAGTCATACTTTGGTTGCAAGGGAACACGAACTAATAACCACCCCATCAAACTTATCCAAGAAGTCTACACCAAAGCTTGACAAATCACCTATAATCAGAAAATCGATCAACATTTCTGAAAACGAGACTAAGTATAGTGCGAAGACCATCATGTAGTACAAAAGGGCCAAACCTTTCTCAACTGAAACGCGAACCATAGGGTTAAATTCTTTCAAAGCGTCGCAACAAAGCTCAGCAATTGTCTTCCCGGAATACACATTTTCATCGGGAGTTATCAAAAAGTTAGCAGATAAAGCATCTTCAGTGACAGCACGGTCATCCACCAGTGTCAAACTTCCAATCCCAGCCAACACAATGTTCTTGCAAAACTACACATAAAAATGCAAACTTTTCAACCTATATTATATGAAGAACAAGAAATTTGAAAACGAAAATCAGGAAATACCTCGGCGACAGTTCCTTTGATCCCGCAGACTAAAATATGAGATTTGCTGAGTCTAACACATGATAAACAAAGGCAGAGAAGTGAATCTGATTAGCTAAAACTACAAAAGAAAATAAAATAAATAAAGAGTGGGTTTTTACAGTTAAATTTTAGAAAGGGTACCTTCGTTGAGCATCAGCACCCCAAACCCTAATTTGGCGATCATACAGAGCAGTTTCCTGCTCAGTCAACTCTTCTCCATCCATGACCAAAGCAATTGCACAACAAAGTCAACCTAAATTTGAAAGTGCAGAGCTGATGAAACCCTAAAGAGATATTAGGGTTTAAGAAATTAGAAATCTGGAGAAGAAGAGTGGATTGATGTATGCTTGGTGGTTACTACTACTTGCTAGTTCAACTAAAAAATGCAATGCATTTCAATATTTTTGTTTTTGGGGGAAAATAATTATTTGGATGGATTAATTTTCGAATGGATACATTATGGGCCTTGAATAGTTCCCTCCGTGGGCCTACTTTTCCATTTCTCACTCCTTCTTCCATGGTTTTAACCGTCGATATAATGGTCTTGTTTGGTAAAAAGAGGTTCGGAAGAAAATGAGATGTATTGATCATCTTTAGAAGTTTGACCATCAAAATCTCTAATAATGTAATTTGATATTAATAAAAGTTAAAATGTATCCATTTATGTATGGTTTATGTGTGATGGGAAAAGAAGACGTGAAATATTGGGATAGAGATCAAGATGTGAAGAGATTTGAGTGAAATAAGAAGTTTATTTTAAGAGCAAAAAAGAGATTTAAAAAAAAAAATACTCGTAATGTAAATGTTGTATGTAATATTAACTCTTTTTCTTATATTGGATTCTGTGAAATCTGCAGGGATCTGTGTGGATAAGAGATGATGATAAAAAATAATCTCCGAACATTAAATAGAGATTCCTTGAAACAGTACTTGCAACCACTTGAGATAGAGTGAGATTGTATACTTGACCCCACCTTATTGCTGGCGTATACGTTACGTTATAGGTTAGTCAGATAATTTTACATGTGCAAAGTTTACTGGTCTGTTAACCGTCATATCTATAAATGTAAGTTTTGTATGCATTGTTAACTCTATATTGTTATTGAATTCCATGAAATCTGTTAGCATCTTCGTGGATAAGAAATTACGATAAAAAATCTCCGAAAAAACTAAAATATGAGATTTGCCAAGTCTAAATCTAAAATACTTATGGATCAACTTTCGAATGGATACACTATGGGCCTTGAATAGTTCCCTCCTTGAGCTTACTTTTCCATTTCTCTTCTACTTCATGGTCCTTGACCATAAATATAATGGCCTTTTTATCTATTTAATATTTATATATGGTTTTATTTTTTAAAAAATATTAAATATTGTATTAATTCCATTTAATTATTTAAAAAAATTAAACTAACTCTACACTTTACGTCATAGGTTAGTCAGATAGTTTTATATATGTAAAGTAAACTGATTTGTAACTATCATATCTATGAATGTAAGTGTTGTATGTAATGTTAACTCTTTTTTTATACTGGATTCCGTGAAATCTGTGGGGATCTTTGTTGATAAGCGATGATGATAAAAAAATAAATTTCAAACATTAAATAGAGATTATTTGAAACTGTACTTGCAGCCACTGGGGACAAAGTGAGAATTGTATATTTATCCCCAGCTTGTTGTTGACTTATGCATGACGTCATAGGTTAGCCAGATAGCTTTACATGTGTAAAGTTTACTAGTTGGTAACCATCATATCAAGTTTGTATGTAATATTAATTCTTTTTTGATACTGGATTTCGTGAAACCTGCAGAATATTCGTGTATTGGAGATGATGATCTAAAAATCTCCGAACGTTAAATAGAGATTCCTTGAAACTGTGTACTCACAACCACTAGGGACAAAGTGGGGATTGTATACTTATCACCACCTCATTGCTAGCCTACGCATTACGTCATAAGTTAGTTAAATAGTTTTAAATGTGTAAAGTTTACTGGTTTGTAACCATCATATATATGAATGTAAGTGTTGTATGTAATATTAACTTCTTTCTTATATCGGATTCCGTGAAATATGCGGAGATCTTCATGAATAAGAGATGATGATAAAAAGAAATCTCAGAACATTAAACATAGATTCCTTGAAACTGTACTTGCAACCACTGGGGTCAGTGTGGGGATTGTGTACTTGTCCCCACATTGTTGCTAGCCTACGCATTACGTCATAGGTTAGCCAGATATTTTTACATGTGTAAAGTTTACTGGTTTGTAACCATGAGTGTTGTATGTAATATTAATTCGTTTTTGATATCGGATTCTGTGAAATCTGCGGAGATCTTCATGGATAGGAGATGATGATAAAAAAATAAAATCTCAAAACGTTAAATAAAGATTCCTTGAAACTGTACTCGCAACCACTGGGGACAGAGTGGGGTTTGTATACTTATCCCACCTCGTTGCTAGCGTATGCATTACGTCATAGGTTAGTCAGATAGTTTTACATGTGTAAAGTTTACTGGTTTGTAACCATCATATCTATGAATGCAAGTGTTGTATGTAATATTAACTCTTATTTTATATTGGATTCCGTGAAATCTGTAGGGATTTTCGTGGATAGAAGATGATGATGAAAAAATCTTAGAACATTAAATAGAGATTCCTTAAAACTGTACTCGCAATCACTAGGGACAGAGTGAGTATTGTATACTTGTCCCACCCTGTTGCTAGCACTATACCAAATATCTAATGTTAAACAGTAAAATTATTTAAAATAACACTAAATTTTGACACCTTTTCCGAAAATATGCAACCACATTTTCTTGATTTACCATATAGTTCATTCGTTTTTGCTTGAAAAAGAATAGATAAATTGAATTATTGATCCTTTACATTTTTTATTGCTTCACATACATAATTGCATTTTCCTTTTCATACTAAAAAGATTTTAATTATATTTCGATTAGAAATAGATTCCAGAAAGAAATAAAAATATATATATTCCGTGCATCAAAGTATAACCATGTTAAAGTTTAGGTACTAAAATTATAATTTTCCCATAATAACTAAAAGGCAATACAGTCATCTAAATGCATAGAGTACTCGACTGTTGAATAGATCAAAAGTGAAAGACATTATAATGTATTTTTCGGAGATTAAACAGTGTGTTAGGTGGACTAATAAATAATTTACCCAATCATATCTAAGAACGGAAATACAATAAGTTTGAGATTCCAAGATGAGCCAGCAATTGGAAACTTGAATTTCACTTATCTGAAAAGAAAAAGAAGAAGAAGTTATAAAACAGAAATAGAGAAGAGCATAAAACAAGAAAATAAAAGGTTCAGTTAAAACTCAACAAGTAATATCTTAGTGCTATGTTATTAAAGAAAGCGTTTAGTTTCGAATTTGTATCCTAAAATCGACAAAAGTAAAACTCTAAAAAAAAAAAAAAAAAAAATTAAATTAAGAAAAAGAAAAGGAAATAACATGCAATGAACTCTGAAATGTGGGGCCAAAGCATTTAAGAGAGAATCCAAAACTCAGATAATAGTCTACACTTTCTACTAAAGATGGTATCTGGTTTTGCATTTCAGTAGAAGAAAGCATTGATGATTCAGTTGAACAATCTTGGATTTTTGCTCTGCTTTGGCCACTCATCTATGGAAGTAATAAATCTCAAAAAATCTGCTTTCTAACAAAATCAGATTTAGATTCTCAGTGATTGCCAAGGGTTTCAATAATCCCTACCCTTTTCTCCATTTTAACAGGGGAAGGTAACAATTGATAAATAAAATGCACCTAGACTTTTCTTCCCATTTTGATATCATATACTTACAAATTAAGGGTAAACACTGCTTTTAATGTAGGATCCTCTACTTTCATAATTTACATTCAAGCAATTGACAACAGTTGTCTATGCCAGCCAACCTCAAAATCCATTCAATCTTGCAAATCCTAAATCAGATTCCACGAAAAGTAATAAATCCAAATAAAGTTTAATGCTTTTTATTGAAACAGGATTCTCTAGGCAAACAAACTTCTCTTTTTACTTGAAAATGTTAATTTCTTTCCATGTATAAATAGACACGCCATTCCGCAACACATTGCCCATGCAGATTATCTTTCTCGTCTCCTATATCTCGTTCTCTTATATAAATTATATTCACATTACGAGCAATTCAATGGAGAAGGACCAATTAGCGAAGATGACCGTGAATCTGACAAGGAGTGGGTTCTCTAATGTGAGCGAAGATGTCATGGAAAACATCCTATCAAGGTTACCTGCCCCGGCTTTTTCATCAGCAGCTTGCGTTAACAAATGCTGGAATAACGTTTGTAGTCGAATCCTAACAAAGCCTAAGTTCGCCTCTGCTCTCTCTCTCAAGCCTAATCTCCGTGTAAGTTCCGCATTCACAACTCACGTATATAATAAAAGAAAAGACAAGAATTTGATTTGACAAACCATCTTTTTTTTGTGATTCACAGGATGCAGTGAAGGAGGTTCTTGACAAGGTTCTTTGCGAGCCAATTGTTCCACATTTTGCCATTGCTTGCATTGGCAAACAATTTAGCTTGGCTGTGACTCACCGGCTGGTAATCATTGTCCCTGAAATATATAAACAAACACATTGATTTCATTTCTCAACAATATCTTTGAATTTAGTTTGCCTAATTAAAGTTTTTTCATTTGTTTAGCTTACCGAAAAATTGGGCTCAAGTGTTCCACTAATTACTAGCGCAGCCAGTGGGATCATCGGTGCTGATGCTGTCACTAACGAACTCCGAGAGGTTAGTATATGCAATATATATTTTATTCTTCTATCTTGATGAAAACACACAAGATAAATAAATCACAAAGAGAAACCATTTAATTTCTTGTTTGAAAATAACACAGGTTAGATGGGAATCAAGTGATGATGAGGAAGACAATGATGATTCTGATTCCGATGGAGATAGTCTACTTGATCGTGGGATTGTTTTGGTGATTGGATTTGTACCAGGACTCAAGGTTGATGCTATCCCACTGTTGCGAACAACCATGGTAATTATTTAGTTGTTTCACAAGGAATGGATGTGTCTTAGGAATGCTCTAAATGGCAATTCCAACACGAATCTTCATGATTAATACTCATCTGCAGTGGTAGAATTGCATTTATTTACTAAAAGCAACTATTCCTACTATCAGGTACCTCAAATATCTTTGGATGATAATTTTCTGACGGATATCAAGAACTTTACAGCTTTCTTTTCAGATTCTGAATCACCTTCTGGGATCATCTTGTTTGGAGTAAGTTGTGATTCCTGCACCAATACTGTTCACAGTATTCTCTTCAAGCGATTAATCCACAACGATTAGTTTTTTTTTTCCAATCCTAATATATGATATTTCTGGTTCTCTAGGATCGAAACTTTGACATGAGACCTCTCCTGGCAACGATGGGTAAGCACTAACACAATCTTTTCGTGATCCACTCAGTTGCATTTCTGGTTGGTCAGAAGAATGATTTTAAGGTTCTGACAAGTCATGAATTTTATTTGATATTGGCAGATTGTGCTTTGGATGACGAAACAGTCATTGTGGGTGATGCAAGTGGGCACTTCTTGTGCAGAAGTGCATATGATTCTCGACATTATGATGCTAATTTTTACTTGCTTGATGCTGTAGCTCTTGTTTTTGCAAGGGACATGCACAAGTCTAAGGGTACTACATTCTTTTCTAAGTATTCAACCTATTATACGTTTTAATTCCCCCTCTTTACAAGTATGGCGAATTTGGAAAGTTAAATAAACAATAAAAAGAAGTTACTTCACATCAACTAAAAGATGCAAATAATTTCTGGATTTCTTTTCCCTTTTTTTCCAAGATTATCTGGATTTGTTTTCCCTTTTTATCAAAGATTATCAAGGAGTTTCCTACATGCATCACTAATTGGTCATTTTTTCAATTTGGGGAAAGGAGCAGATATAGGAGAAACTCAATTTCATGTTACGCTGTCAACAGGCATAATGCCATTTGGTCCCCAACTCCAAGCAATTTGTGTTGTAGCAAAAGATGCGGCTAGTTCATGGCTTACTGCTAGAGCTGAGGGGCAGTTTGAAATCGTTGACGGCGAGGGTCTCTTAGGTGATATTAATAGTCAGGTAAACTTTTATTTTTTCTTTTCGTTTTATGAATGTGAAATTTGAAGCTTTTGCACTAATTTTGTTGGAAAGTTAGTTAGGTAGAGATGTTTAAACTTTGAAATTGGTTTCTAGCTGTCTCACATAATATCCTTAAGTAAAAGACCAAAAGTTACATTCTCGGACTGTTATCATATTCATCAAAGTTCTTCACGGCATAGTTTATTTGCTTTCATAAATTTTTTTTCACGTTAATTATGGTTAGCAACTTAGCATGATTGAATGTAGTATATTACTTAACTAGTGTATAATCCTTTTGTGAAAGCCTCAGGGAAACTATGCAATCTGATGTTCTCTATTGATTTATGTCCTTTGTATTCTTCCAAAACTGCTTTTCTCGAGTTCAAGAATAGTTTTTTTTTTTTTTTTTTTTTTTTTTTTGCAGTTTGATGAAGATGAAGACTTCCCTGATCTGTACATTGGAGTCGTACAGTACAGACACTACGCTTGTGGGTCAGAGGGTTTTATAGCAAGAGCATCGTTAGCATTTTATGAAGTTTTAGGGTAAGATTTGGAAGGAGCTTTTTATCTACAATTTGACTAAATCATTAACCTTCAAAAAAATAAAATTTAGAATAACATATTGCCTACTAATGGTGAAAACGTTTTGAAGTCAATTTACGAGTGGTATAATGTTCACAAAGTAGTGATTGGTGTACTTATCTAATTGCGCAACATGCTTACATTTTATTTATTTTTAAAACAGAGGGGATAGAGACTTTTTTATCGTCAATGGTGTTGGCATCAAACCTGGTGATACCTTCCTATTCTACCACTCAGATCCCGATACTGCATCATCTTCATGCAGTGCTGCTCACAAAAACCTTGAAGATTTGAAGGAAGAATCAAAAGGGAAAAGCTGCCTTTCTCTAAGGAATGGTCCACCTAGTACTGGAGAGAAAGAGGTGTTTGGAGGTTTAATTTTCTGTTGCAATCTCCGAGGCGAAACATTCCGCCCCAATGTTGATAGCTCCCCATTCCATGACAATTTTCCTGAGGTTCCACTTGCAGGAGTCTTTTGCAATGGAGAAATTGGAAGAGGTAATTCGAGCTCAATAAGTCAGGAAGATGATGAAACACATTCTGCTCGTTGCTCCCTCCACTACCATAGCATTGTATACTTGGCATTAACATATACTCCACCAATTTAGATCATTAAATCCGGCTATGGTTTCGTTTCCTTGCCTAATTTTGGAGCAAAGTCAAGCACGGGTTGAAATGTACGAGGCAATATACATATGGGTTGAAATGTATAGAGGCAAAGTCATTCTGCCCCTCTGCTAGCTGAGCAATGCATAGACAGATGGCTTAGGAAACTCAAATCACGCCTTTAAGCTTAGATTTTTATATTCAATAAAAGTTCGTATGTTATGTATGGCATCGAACTGAATGTTTTTCTTAGATTATGCTGGATATTTATATTCTGTAGCAGATTAATATTTCAAATAAAATGTTGTCAATTTCAGAGTTTCATATTTTTATATCAAATAATATTAGATTTTGCTGGATATTTGTATGCTGTAACATATCTTTCACGATATTCGAATTTGCATAATTAACATATCAATAGAGCTGTTAAACTTAAATCATCCTAAGATAATAACCTAAAAAAAGTTCTAGTTTCAAAACATTGTACGACGGATAAAGATATGACTGCAACATGCTAAGACGAAACTAGAATGTCAGAGGTTTTGTCTAGCAAGGATGTTAAAGAACCTACAATGACACTATGCTAGCTTGAAAAATCAACATTGAAGGAAAAACCAAAGCAACATTGATTATATTATAAGAAAAAGAGCAATCTGAGCGTGCGTAAAGCGAAAAAAAGAAGAGAATAATGAATAATTCACACCTGAACAAGGAGCATAGGGTGGAAAATGGAGAGCAATCTGGCTCAAATCTGCTGCACATCTATGTTTTGGCTTGCAGCGATTCCATCCTGAGAAGTAGGTGCCGTAATCGAATACATAGAAACGAATGAATACAAATCAAATAAGAACATACGGTTAAAAAAAAGGAACGAGTCTGATTAAAATTCTGTAATAAAAGATATTAACGAAGGAGAGATCGGAAAGTACTTACTCTCAGAGGATGGTCAGATGAAGATGGAGTGAAGAAGACTGCCCATGAAGATGATCCATTGCAGTGTTTTGTCACTAGCTTGCATTTTAGTCCTCCAACATTATATTATTTCTCACCTGGATTTCCAAGTTTTGGCGAGTTTATAAGTGGGCCTAATTGGGCTTTATTCCTACAATTTACAAGGGCATATTCCACAAATAATCCCTGAGGTTTTATTATTTTACAAAATGGGTGTTTTTACTTTTTTTTTTTCTAAATTGCTTTATATCATTTTGATGATATGTAGGCAAAAATCTTTAATTCAAGAATTCATATAAACACTGGGTGCAATTTCAGAAAGAAATAAATCACAAGCACTATTTTGAGAAATGATATAACCAAAGCGGTTCCTTTTGGAATTTACCCCAAAAATATAATGACTGATTTTTTTATTTTTTTTTATCAAGACTTTGATTATGGTTAAAAAGAAAAGAAAAGAAAAGCAGCAGCGCGCCCCGACGGTCACCTAGGTTGATCGGAATTAATCGCACCTGTCTGACCCAAGCTGCAATGGTGGCCTGAATAAGAAAGCTGTAGCCTTGCAGTTAATGGAGGTAGAAATGAACAAAAAACCAATAGAAGAAGCCAAAATGGGTTTCGATTCGCTAAACGAAGACATAGTTGAGAATATATTGAGGAGACTTGCAGCTTCATCATTCGCGTCCGCATCATGTGTCTGCAAAACATGGTACCAACACTCCAATCGAATTCTGTCTCGCCCTAAGCTCGCTTCTGCTCTCTCCCTAAATTCCTCCCCTGAGGTTATCTTTATTCCATGTTCTATTTTACTGCCCTATTGTTCTAAATTTCATAACTTTTGCTATGTTTAATCAACAGGATGCTGTTCGGGAGGTTCTTGATAAGGTTCTCTCCGAGCCCATTCGTCCACATTTTGCAATTGCCAATGGATTTGGCAATGACTCTGGCTTGCACAAGACTTATCATTTCGTATGATTCATCATATCTTATTATACCTTTCAATATCCCATGTCGAGTGTTTTTCGTTAATTTGTTATTTCTGTTTCAGTTGGCAACAAAACTCGGTTCTACGACGCCTTTGATAGTTACTTGGACTGCTGGAATTATGGGAAGAGATGTTGTTACCAATGAGTTCAAAGAGGTTTAAATGTGTGTTTATATTGTTTATCATCTTTATTTAAGCACAATAATGATTTTGTTTTCTCTAGGTCATGGGAGGAGATGATGCCAGTGATTCCAGTTCTGGTGTCCTTTTGACTGTGGGTTTCCTGCCTGGGCTTAAAGTTGAGGCTATCCCTATGTTAAGGCAACAAACGGTGATTCTTTCTCATTCTCATTATTGGTTGAAGATAGTATTGTTGTATGAAATTCCAATGTTACTTACACTGCCTTGAATGACATAGCATGACTTATTTGAAATTGGGGGAAAAAAGGAAAGAGTTTTAGCCTTAGCACAGTAGATACCATATGCCATGCAATTGAAGTCTGATTTTGACTATGGTCAGACCCGAAAAGCGTACTGAAATTGATTCTCTAGACAATTAAGGAAGATAGCTTAGCCATTCATGTAGAAAGTAGCATGTTACATTCTTCTTGTCCAGTCTATTTCATTAAAGCAAACTGATGCTCATATTCACTGACAGAAACCACTTCAAGGCTCAATTATTGATGCTTTTGTAATGGATATACGGAATCAGACGTATTCAGTTTCAGCTTGTACTTCACCAATTGGAATTATAATGTTTGGAGTAAGTAAATATCCACTTACTATTGTGTTCTGATTAGTCTCTTGATTCCAGTATTTGCTGAAATGAGAGTCTTTTGTTGATTCAGAATCGAGGTATTGACCTGAAGCCTGTCCTGGAAAAGCTGGGTGAGTTCTCAAATTCTCATGAAGACTACCTTCTTTTCCATTGTTGATTTTATACCTACGTCGATAACAACGATTACTGTAGAAAGGGGGTATCCTAAGCAAGGGAGTAACAATTTTATCTTAAAAATGACAAGAAGTAGTACAATATGTTTTATGTTTGCTCTTTTGACCCTTCACAGGTAAACATAATACTGGTAGTAACGGTATCGTATGGGGGTCAGTTGTTTCTATCAAAAAGAATTGAAGTCGTGACTTACATAATGTAAAATCTCCAACAACATAAGATAAAATGCTATGGGTTCTTTCTTTGTAAGTCTTCGTAGGCAATGGACGGTCACTTTTTATATCAGCAGATTCCTTCTGTATTATGCTTTAATCTTCAGTCAAGCAGGGGATAATATAGATTACAACCGGGAAAAATGATAATATTGCATTATTTGTTTTCGAAAATGGTACTTTGGACTGATTTGTTTGTTTAAGTGTTGGGACAAATTGCATTAAATGGTAGGATCTTATTCTCAGGATGTATTAATAATAATCTTCAAGTTCATGTTGTTTTGTGTTTCAGATTGTGCCATGTCCAAGGAAACTGTTATTGTTGGTGATGAGAAAGCTGAATTTATGTACAGAAGTGGGATATCAAGAACTTTCTGTGGAAGTGCAAGATATGTTTCTGATGCTGTTGCACTCGTGTTTGCAAGGGATAGATATAAACCTGCTGGTATTTGTTTCTGTATACAGTATATGCAATTTATTTTTATTTATTATCATTATTATTATTGTTGTTATTATTATTATTAATGTGCATGTAAAATTTGATTATTTAACACACTGATGATTTACTCCAGTAATATGATTTTACAACATATACATGTGCTGTCATGGTTTGCAGGAATAGGAGAGATTGAGTTCCATGCTATGTTATCAAGTGGTGTATCTGCAATAGGCCCCAGGTATAAGACTGTTTCTGTCAAAACAAGTAGCAATGAAAGTACTACTACATGGCTTACTGCCAGGCAAGAAGGACAGCATGAGATCCTTGATGGTGACAGGATTCTAAATGACATAGATAATGAGGTATATATGCTGCTATTTTTTAAGAACATGCTTCTATTTTAAAAAACATGATATCTTGATTTCTGGTCAACTTCTACTTTAGTCAAAGCAAAGCAAAAATAGCTGGAACTTGTAAATACCTTGAACATTTTTCTCCGTATAAGAAAACTAGAATTCGGTGACGTACTAGAAGTGGTCTCTTGCTAAGCAAAGATGATTGCGATTCAAGAATTCAATTGCTTAAAGTTAAAGCTTATACTGTTTTAATAGAGATAATACTTATTTTTATACTACAATTATTTTAACAAATGAAATTGGTTGGCAGTTGGGGAATCGCATTGGAGGTGATGAGTTATACATTGGGGTCACTAAACAAAGAAAATGCCGTATTGGAACTGAGAAGTCAAGGCTGATGAGATTCTTGGCTTTCCATGCCATAATGGGGTGAGTTGTTGAACTTTTTTCTTATCGTCATAAAGGCTCAATTCTTATTTGCAAACTTGTATTTTTTAAATACTTATTAGGTATAGTTGTGTTATATTTTGAAATCAAATTCAACGAAGCCCTCAACTCTATTTGTGATGATTGATGAAGTACTGATGATTACATAAAAAAGAAAAAGGAATATAAGTAATGCTCTTGAATCAAAATTGGTCAAAACATGTGCTGATCTATTGTGCTTTCTGAATTTGGCCAAGAAATAAGACCTCTGGATGACTATCAGTATTCTTTTAATGCTGCTGTTGCAGAGATAATCGTACCAAAAGTGTTTCCATATTGCGATGTAGTAATAACACTATTATTGGGTATTACCACAACTCAAAACTAACTTAGAATGTCATTTGGTACTGTCTAAAGAACATGATCTGGACCAATGCGAAGGAGCTGGTTCAGAATTTGTTCCTGATGCACATCTTAGTTCTGTTTAAGGCAAGTGCAGATTTTGCCTTGTTTATGGATTCATACTCATAGTATGGGGTGTGCTCTGAAAAATTTAAAATTGGTGTCTTCCTCATCTTTCTTCTCCTCCCGTAAAGCAAAAGAATAGATAAGAATTGTTTTATTGATTATGATGAGTTTCAATCTTAACCCCATCTTTAACAATTGACACTAGTTGAGTTTTTGTTTTTCAACAGGGCAGACGAGGAGTATCTATTTGTGTACGGCACAGGCATCAGAACTGCTGATTATTTTCAATTTTACCACTCAGATCCAAGCACTGCATTATCTTCCTGCAATGATATCTCTATGACACTCAGAAACCTGAAGCTTGAGTGGTGTTCTGATAAGAAATGTCATCATCCATCAGATCATGCTAATGAGTGTAAGAGGGAATGTATTGGGGGTTTTATTTTCTCATGTTGTGGCCGCGGTGAATCTTTTTTTGAGCGTCCAAATGTTGATAGCACCCCTTTCTTGGAGAACTTTCCCGGGGTCCCATTGGCTGGAATGTTTTGTGGTGGGGAGATTGGCAGGGGCTTCACAATCTTGAATGCTCATGAAAACCAAGAAGAAAGCAGTTCAAATTGTTGTCTGCATGTATTTAGCTCGGTATATCTAATACTGACATATAAACCGACGCCTTTCGAGCAGTAGATCTTTGCCGGGCCGGGAATTTGTTCCAAATGCTGGACCAGAGATGGAGTCAGATATGAGTTCGATTGTGGGGATATGACCCTTTGTCTATTCGTTATTTAAGATACTATCATCGAACTGGAATAAACTGAAAATACTCAGCTGGATTGCCAAGAATAGTAGTTGTACTTGTTCCATATATGTATATTTTCTTTCTTTAAATGTTTGATTTTGTGTAGTCCTGTTGAATATAATGGTGGTTAGTAGCTAAATACACCTTCCCTTGCTGTTGTGCTGAGCCCAAAAGAATTTGTGGCTGATAGAATAGAATGAAGAGTTAATTTCATGGCAATGCACTCTTTGTAAAATTTAGAAAATTATCACTTCTACTGATGATGAGGCCATCTGGTTATAAAAAAAAAAAAAAACAACATAACCTTTACTAGTATTCTTTTTCTTTTTTCTCCTATATTAATAAAATTGATTATTTTCTTAATTTTGTAAGTGGTGAATTTTACGGTAATCTTTTCATTGAAAGACAAACCACAAGAATTTATCTGTTAAAACGGGAAACTAAAAAGCACTTATGAAATATTGCCTAAATTGGCACACAGGATCAGTTTGAGACAAAACATCAATTTAGCATAAACTGAATTCAAAAACTTAATCTGGCCCTAAGTTGGTAAATTTTGCCAAATTACTCCAAATAAAATCACTTTTGATACCTAAAAACTTCACAACTTGGGGAAAATTACATTTGGGTTGCAATTTGATCTTGGCTGCCAACATTAAGGAAACTAGCTTAATTCGAATAGAATACTTGGACAAACTATTTTGTAGACAATCTAATGCAAATTTGGACGTACGAGTTATGCAAAATCTGTAATGGCATTTTCTCCTCATTCTCCCTAACTAATCTTCCTATCAATGTTGTTCTATGATTGTTTTTTCAGCCTCTGTAATTTACTAATTCCCTGTCTAGACAGATATCAAATGTGTCAATAACATATGCAGGCGACCGAAGGTAACAACATTCATGGTCGATCGGATAATTATGTTCAGGTCTACACGAAAGGGGTAAATTAATTAGTTTTAAACTTTTAATTAAGGAGAACCTAATTAGTTATGTCAACCAGGAGGTCATATGGAGCTTAAGCACATAAAATTATATTCCTATGAATAAATAATTATACATATTGTAGCAATTTGCAGGAGGTGGAGTTGGTGAATGTTTGGTTAGGCTGGTTACTGAATGCGAATTATATACTAAAACAAAAGAAAATCCATATCTGATAAATAATCACGAATATATAATTTGCAAGTTGCAACCCTATATTTTAGGGCAACAATACTGAAATTGATAGAAAATCTGCTAAATCAGATGATGCTGCAAATTCTATTAATTTGTTAGCTTTAATATAGGAGTTGATCTCCAACATATTTGTCAAATTTTCTTATTGTTTCTTGCAATTCTATATACACGGCCAATTAAAATCTTACAGAAATCAGCTGTATTTTAATTCAAAATTCAGATTCAGACCAGTGAACTTGGATCATATTGATACATTAATTTTAAGAAGCTTTTATCCTGCAGGTTATGTAAATAATGTTTCTATATGTTTATAAAGCGGACAGTATTCATTGATACTTGTTTGTTTTCTAATTTTTTACATAAATTATCACAAATTATGTGATACAACATTTAAGCTATATCAAAAAGTCCAGAAAAAAACATGAAACAAATATCAACATATACGAGTGATCCATATATATGTTGTATAATATATAGCTTTGATATGTAAGTGATACCATAACATCCGGTGTCTCAAAGGAAATAATCTCCTCACATATGCAATTGAGTAAGAGAAACTCTCTAGTAATCAAATAATACGAGATGTTAACATACCAACATACAATGCCTATAAAATTCTACATTGCATGTTAAAAAAAAGCGTTGTCTGTGACCCATATCATATAAATCTGCTTCTTCTTTTTTAATAATCTATAAAGTATTTCGGAGCACAACATAACGACAAAATAATTAACATCAACAAAGATCAATATCTATCATTCAAGTTGATGATTGACTAGGCTATTTCCGCTATTTATTGTCTTCTGTCACGTGTAAAGTTGAAAATAATAATTCACACAACGTCATAATTAAACAGGACTTCTTCTTTCCTTAATTATTTCAAATACCATCAAAATACAGCGAAAATGAGTATGCATATCCTGTATATATATATAGATTGTCAATGTCATCAAGAGATAGAACATTTTTTGGTAATTAACCTAAAAAACTGAAATTCATACATATAGTTATCAATTTTGAGTTACCAAACAAAAAGTTATCAATTTTGACATGAAAGAAAGTTCAAGAATTTCAAAAAATATATATATCAAATATAATGCAACCAAAGCATGCATGGCAACCAAGCATGCAGTGCACGGCATAGATGATAGAAATATTAAATCTGTGCAATAAATTTCCATTCTTATGGATATGTATATTTCACGTCAAAATCCACCTAAACCCTAAATATGAAGCTTTTTCTTAAAAATAAAAATGAAGTAAGAAAAACATGATAAATAAGAAGTGAGATATTGGCACGGCTCAATCAGATTAAAGGACCCGACCTCTTGATTTGGGACATTTGATTTGATTGAGCCGTTCCAACATCCCTCTTTCTCCATACCCTTATCTGTAATTTGAGAAGATGCATTAATTCCCTTTTTTCCAGGTTATTCAGCTTTCTCACCTCCAAAAACAACTAGCTAAGAACGAGGTTCGTTCTTTTTATCACACTTCTCGACAAAAAACACCCGCTTTTCTTATAGCATCCATATTAATCTCCTCTTCACATATCGGGTCAAGGTTGGGAAGCCACAACCTCCTTAGCGGGATACAAAGCGAAGGAGATATTGTAACCATCGGATCTTATACGAGTACTGGATGCAATAAGCTCATATTGTCTTTTTCCACATAACACTAATACTCTCTTCTCTACAACCGATGTGGCCAAACTCTATTCTAAACTTTACAAACGTACATGATACAAGAGAAAGTTGTTGGTGATTGATTTATAATGTAAATAGGGGTATATATAAATAGGAGAAGAAAGTGGAAAATCAATTAGATAATATCAAGAAATCAGGAAATGGTTGAGATGTCAAAATCTTTGCTTCATTTCGAAGAGTGACAATTTTTTAATTTTAAAAAAAGAAATTGTTATTTGGTCTTCTCTCCTGTTTAATTAGTGGTTGATGCCATTTCCACAAAAGACATTTATATCAAATTCAAGTTAAATCTTTTCAAATTCAAAATCACGATAGAATAATCTTTATTAGTATATTTATATGGATTTTGAGTTTTGAATTAACAGTTCAAAAGATCCCAATCCATACTTGTACGTATATTAAATATCGCGGTATGACTAATGGATATTCACGATTTTTCTCATGTTTTGGATGAAACATATATAGAATATTGATTATAGCATAAAGGTTTGAACTATTTTGTCAAAAAGTAAAAGCTTGGATTTAATTGCATAATAATTTAATAAATCAAGACATTTATTTTATTTGGGTAAACCCATTATATGATGGGATGCAAGAAATAAAAAAAAAAGGAGAAAGAAAGAAATACAAATATCTATGAAAAAGGTTCAACTTCATGTCAAGAGGGAGAGACAAGAGAAGATGTATTAAAATTGTATTTGTTTAGCGTTATTTATTTGTTAAAGTTTAAAAAGCTAGCTGTGTAATCAACAATAATATTGTATTTTGAAAAATAAGACATAAGAAGCCTTCAGTTTGTACTGTTACACATAAATACGCAATTCCACTTGATAATAATGTTTCATGTTTTGTATGTCTTATCTTCTTAATCAGTGGAATGTGATGTGATTGTGGAGGATTAGTGGTTGGATGGAAACTGATAACGTGATGATAATCTTAGAATTGGTAAAAATTACCTATAATTATATTGATTACTATTAGATATATGAATGGAGCTATAGCCAAATGGTCATTACTCAAAAGGTTCGGCTATTAGAACATCTTCAATATAAAGACATGCGTGACTTCTAATTGTTGAATTTTACTGGTCACTTAAAGAGATAAAGAATAACAAATTTGTTTTATATATGTACAAAGGTTCTAATGTTCAAAAATTTAAATCGTCAAACAATGTTCCACACATATTAATAAAATGATCGATTAGTGCCAAAGTTGTTCCTTTCTTATAAAAAATTTGATTGAAACATATATATATGTATAGACTTAGATATCTTTTTAGGTCTCAATATTGAAAATGTGTTTAGTAATAATCTTTTTTATTGATTGAAAAAGTTGGAAAGCGATTAAAATTACTATAATCCAATAATTAAGAGTTGAGTTTTCACAAGTAATCCAACTACTTTTCAATTAGTTTCTCGAATTAGTCATCTCTATTTCTTTTTTCTTTTATATTTGCTCTGGTGGGGAAACTTGTGCTTAATAAATTGTCTATTCTCTCCACTAATAAGCACACCAACAAGTAAAATACTCGGCTGCCAATGACTACATACCTAATTCATTTGTCGTGATTTTCCCACTAATTAATTAGTGGATTCTCATTTTAATTCTAATTAGTGAACTTTAATGACAAATAAAATGAATTTGGCATCATAACTGTCCTACCTACCACTGGGTTAGGTTGAATATATATGCTATCTATGCTTCCATTTTTTAAAACAAAAACATCTCATATGATAAGAGCTGAAGTTGTTGATTAATATGATATTCTCTTTTAAAGAATAAATTATCTTTTGAGTACCTTTTGGAATCTAATCATTTTTTGGGAGTAAGATTTGAGAAAGAAACATTCAAAACAAATCAAAATAACAAACTAACAAAACATGCACATATATAAAATGCCGCCTTGATAATGTTGTTGGATAAATATATAGTTTTCTCTATTCAATAAATTTAGAGCATTTTGTTAACTTCAAAGACTATAAGGTTTGAATATATAACGAATAAGGTATAAAATGTATTTTAAAGTTGGTCCAAGAGTAGTTTTATTAATGAAAGAATGCAATTCACTTCTAATCAATGTTTTAAACATTCGCTGACTTGACTGATTAATCAGCGTTAATCAATAACAATTAGAAAATTTTGGCGAATTTTATTTTTAAGGCAGTTCAAAACACTAAGATTAGATGGTCCAAATCGATCCAAGGCGGGATCAATCTACCTAAAAGGTAATAAGCCCCCCAATAAATTATCATTAAAACACGTAGGTAATTTACTTTTTGTTCTCATGTTTTAGGCTCTGTTCTTCTTGACTAAACTGAATACTAACTGAAGTGAAGTTGAATATAAGCAAAAAAGAATAGGTATAAACAAGTTTTTCTTTAAAAAAAATTGAGTAGATATGAAGAAAAATTACAAATCTAACCAATGTTTAAGAGGGTCTTTACATATGTAGACAACTTTCCGTTATGTTTACAAATTTAAACAATTTCATCCTTCTTGGACGAAATTACCCTAGAATTTAAACACGACATACGACAGTAACAAAGTTTAGTCTAAAATTGTTTTCCTTCTTTCTGAAACTAAAATGTAGTTCTCCTTCATTCCCGTTCCTCCTCCTTTCACTAATTTTTTCCTTTCTTTTGTCATTTTTCCTTCATTCCCTTTCTTCCTTCGTGATCAGTGCACGACATTAAACCAAGATACATTAACGACAGTGAACCGAGAGACGTTAACGACAACGAATAATAGCAGAATCCATAGATTCCGCCATTAAATATCTTAAACTTGAACAGTATATTTACTTTTAAGTTATTCTTTCATCTACATGTGCATTTCTATTCATGTGTAAAAATAAACTTTAATTTGTTATGATAAGTGATAATATAACACACAGCTAGCTGAGCTTTCACTATTTAAAATTGCTCTTGATTTATAGGCAACTTGGTAATTTAGTTTATGGGATACAAATAATTGATGTTGTTAGAATCAGAACTCACCTCGTAATTAGCTTAGCTTTCCATGAAAAGATCATAGTGGAGACAAACAACATCATCATTGCATTTTTCTACCAAACAACAATATCTATTCCAGGCCACTAAATTTCTATGAAGCTGACGTTGAGTTGAGATTATAGAATAACCTTTTTCATCTCGACTTTTTTTTTTTCTCATGAAGTTACGTACAGCAATATCAATGTATCATAGTACAAATAAAAACAAATTTGAAGTAGCCACATCCGAACACTAGTTTCATTATTCACCCGTTTTGCATCAGCCTGCAGTACTGAAATGATTTTGAACACGAAGAGAGAAAAATGATACGAAATCATTTAGATTTGGTAATAAAAACCCAGTATAAATGTTTGTAATTCTACTCTAATATCAAGGAAAAAGAAAGCCCTCTAGTTTATATCACATTCAAAAATTGATAGCAGAGATTGACTTTAAAGTTTGGCCGAGCAAAGCCGAATACAGTTCCCGCTACACGTAAAAGGAAGAGCACTAAGAGAAGGGAAGGGACTAGCATCATACCACTCATATGATCTGATTTAAATTCACAATTAGCTCTTTCAACACACAACAATATCAAAATACAGTCTTGAACAAACATGCGACTTTCTTTTATATGTTCTCGAGCTGTTTATTTCCTTGCAATAAACTGGTACAAGAAAAAAGACTTCGGAAAATTATCAGATGGAAATACCCAACTTCTTCCTCATCTTCTCAACTTCTAAGTATACTGTGGAGTAAGGAAGAAATTCTGAAAAGTGGTTTTTGCTCAGATCATTTATTGCGACTGCAAGTTTTGGGATTTCTAAAGTTTCTTCATGGGTCAGAGTTCTCACGAACCTCGCTGGGTTTCCTGCCCATAGCTCACCACTTGGTATTCTCCTCCCTGGGGGAACTACAGACCCGGCTTCGAGGATTGAGTGTGTCTCCACTAAAGAACCTTCCATCAGGATAGATCTCTGTCCAATGATGCACTCTGGTTCAATTGTGCAGGACCGCAACAGGCTATATGCACCTATTGTCACATATCTTTCAATGGATGTCTCGGCCGGCAGTCCTGATACAATTAAGTAACGAGCAATGGTATCAGAGGTCCTCCAATGATTTTGTAATTGAGGAGTATCATATTTTAATATTCTTCGAGATATTAGATTAAAGAAAAAGAAGCATCAACTGTATCACTATAGCCACTGTACATTAATTAAGACTCGATGCATGGTTTCATCACCCATTCGCAACAGCCAATGATATATATCTTGAATGCATACGACCACAGAATAAAAACATAATGCATGTTCTAAAATCTGAATGGCGCAACGTTAGGGGTCCACCAAGTAAGAACTTAATTAAAACGAAAGGATTCTCTTAAGAAAATCAAGTAGTCCTATATAAAAGTTAGTAGATCTTCCGCAGAACATAAAAAACATACAGAAAAGGCTTTGAGCCCCAATCCAATACAGCAAGAGGGCCCAAAATTAACTATGAAGAAGCAATGCCTGAGGACAAAAGAATTTTGGTCAATTTCCAATGCAAATTCTAGATACTAAATTATTGCTTTAATCAAAAGCAATGCACAAAAGTTCAAAACTATCAATTCCTACAATATGGTGAGAGGACATCAATCTAGTTGACTCAGAAATAGAAAGTTGTGTGTCAATTATAAAAGCATAAACACAAGGAACAAGCCGAGCTGTCAATAAAATTAGCCATATTGAATTCACTGGTATCATCAAAAACTACAGTAGCCAACTCTCAGTTTGCATTTCAGAAAAAGACCCCACAACTCCTACTCATAAATTATTTGGTCTCACATACCTATACCTGCTACAGTTACGGATAGTAGAAATGTGAACATGATTGTTCAAGTCCAAATCAAATATATCCTCAATGAGGAACATCAATATGTCGGTGGCATATGCATGTGTTCCAAACATGAATGATATGTCTGAAATCAGAACAACATTCAGCCTGTGACTTTAACCAGCCAATAGAGTTAATAAGATGCATTAGAAGGTTTCAATTTTGTTATAGTTGGTAGATAGACGCACAGTAGATCAGTATCAAATTCATTACTTTGTCCTTCATGATACTTAATCGAAAAGCAAATCAAGTAAAATCTTCTGTGGCTTGATGAGAATAGAGTCTCAGTGATTTAGAGAGGGGGAATGATCAGTACAGCAACAGTAAAATCCTGAGTCACACAACCACATAGTGGAAAAAAATGCGCTCATTAATTAAAACTTGCAAATAGTGAAAAGACAAATGCCTATATCCATACAAATAAGGCTTGATGACATCTCAAGCTACTTTGTATGACAAATCATATTACACATGTAATTACTCCCCTAGGCTAATCATTTGTTGTGATGAAGTTAATAATATTAGCATTAGAGGTAGTCTAGACTCTAGAAGAAACAATACTTTAGGTTCTACAAATATATACAATGAGCTCGAGTGAAGGAATAATAGCACACTTCCAATTCATAGTAACACAGGCTTACAGCCCAGTTCCTTCTCCCTAACTCACTATTTCATATTCCAGAAAATCAATAACGGAATAGAAAACCCCATACACAGAGACAGAATAATGCATGGATAATGGATACAGAATTACTTAATTTTCAACACAAAAACCTCGTAAATGAAGCAACAACAGGGTTCAAAACGGCACCTAACATAACATAAAGCTTTAAATAGCTACTAATCATTCCCATTCCCCAGACTTAGGGAGGTTAATAAACTGCATCAAAACTGATTGGTTGACATATCTGAAAATGTATTGCAAGAGAAATATGAACTGAGACTCAAAGGAAAAAGAAGCAAAAAAATAAATCATCTATTGTCATCCAAAACATTGATTAAGCATCAAGTTCATTACTTTGTCCTTCATGGTGTTTAATCCATAAGCAAATCAAGCAAATTCTTCCATGGATTGATAAGACTAGATCTCAGTGATTTAGAGAAGGAGTGGGGGGGTGATCCGAACAATGAACAGTAAAATGCTGAGTCAAACAACCAAACAGTGGCAATCATATGCCCTCGTTAATTAAAATTAGCAAATAGCGAAAAGACAAATGCATAGTCACCTCTGAATAGGACATACGTTTCCCATATTCATAGCATATGGCTTGATGAAGTCTCTAACTACTTTGTATGACAAATCCTATCAAACTTCTAATTGCTCCCCAAGGCAAATAATTTGCTGTGATGACGTTCACAAATTAGACTTAAAAGGCAGTCTAGAGGCAACAATATTTATAGGTATTACAAATATTAAAAAATGAGCTCAAGTAAATGAAAATGCCACACTTCCATTTCAATAGTAACACACGCTTACAGGCCAACCCCTTCTCCCTAATTCATATTCAAGAAAGTCTGCAATGGAATACAAAAGCACAGAGTAATGCATGCATATTGGACACAGAATTATTAAATTTTCGAAACAAATACCAACAGGGTTCAAAAAGGCACCTAGCTCAACATAAAGCTTAAAATAGCTAATAATCCTTCCCATTCCCAAGACTTGGTGGATATTAATAACGTACGCCAAAAACTGATCAGCTAACGTATCTGACAATGTATTACCAAAGAAACATAAACTGAAACTTGAAGGAAAAAGTGGGAAATCCATGCTCTAACGTCATCCAAAACGTTGATTTCATTAAATTCCTTACATGAAAATTCCACGTGCAGGCCCTAATAGTTCTGTGTTTCTTACTAATAACTCAAGAATAGTGGCACCACGAACTCGAGTTGCAAGCCGAATGCAATAGACCAAAACTAGTCATGATGGAAAACCTTAAAAAGTTGTAAGCAAATTTACCGTAATCACATTGAACAGAAACTTCAATCAAGCCACATTAGATTAACATGTTAACGGACACAAAATGAATTGGTCAATTAATCCAAAACAATCATATCAATTGCGAGATTCTAAAAATCCTAATCGAGCAAATAAAAAAACCTAAAAGCAACGACCTTAAAGAAACAAAATCAAACACGAAAACTAGGAAAGGAAAGAAAATCCTAACCGGTAGGGGAATTCCAAGCAGCATGAATGACGGATCGTTCTTGAACATTAGAGCAGAAACCAACAGTGATCTTGTTAAGATCGCCACGTAGGACGGATCCGCTCCAAACCGAAGCTCCATCACAGACCCAGACCTGGCCAGCTAGGACAACATTAGGTGCCACGTAAGCGTCGACAGCGACTTTGGGCAGCCACTGCCCCAACGGAATAATCTGGCGCTGACCTCGATAGTCCCATTTCACGCGATCCGGCGATGACGTAATCGATGATGCCTCAGCTGAGAAGCTGCGATTAAGGAGGTGCCGCTGCGGGGATAGGGCAGCGCTCAGCGATTTTCTTGACACTCGGGCTAGGGCAGTTGCCATTTTTCGCCACTGATTTTCCACCTGATTTTTGCACTCTGGAGATGAAAAGCGAGGAGATGCAATGGGAGCTGTCATCTTTGGGCCATAAAAAGCCCAACTCAGTTTCACTATGGGCCTAAATAATACTTCTTGGGCTATATTGGGGCTTAGGGTTTGATGTGGTGGAAGGTTCAAAATTCCAGCTCCAGCTTTTGATTTAGTCGGTTAAGTAACATGGTATTAGGGTTTCTGTGACCAAAAGGTCATGAGTTCGGGCGATTCTATTAATTGATGAATTAAAAACACATTGTAGGCTGAGCTTCTGTTGTGCACGCTTTAAACTCAAAAGGCATTCGCGTGAGGTATGTTTCGGAGATAATATAAAAAATTGTTGGTAGGCTTAACTACCGGATCGAGTTTTAATTCAATTGGTGAAATAATTAACATGAAAGAGATTAGGAAGTGGAATGAATGGTTTGAGTATAAATATATGAGATTGAATTCACTTTATTTGTGGGTTTATAAATAATACTATTATCTTATTTGGTTGAAGTGTTCATTGATTTCTACCTTTGGATGGTACATTTTTAGTTCGATGTTCCTTCCTTTCTTCATTGTTATTTAAGGGGTTTATGGAGCAACTTTGTCGATATATATGTTAATCCATACGGCTTCTGAAATAGGAAAAGTTTTAGTATACTTCGGAAGCTATTTAGGGTATAACAAAATACATAATAATAATATAGAGCACGACAAAAGCGTTCTAGGACCTCTCCTAAAATAGATATGTTTATGTCAATCTCTTCAAGTGGACACGGAGTATGTGGCATATAAACCCCTAGAGGCAGTAATTTATTACTGTGCGTCACAGATAATTCATGTTGGATTATAACTAATAATACTCCTCCGATAAATCTTCATGATGTCTTCTATTTTGGCTTTACACATCACCAAAATATTGGTCTTATGCTCCATCAATGGAGATATGTTAACGGTAGTATTCCTTGCATTAACATGGGCACATGAATCTAATCTTAAAATACAGGTTCTCACGGTGTGTCAACGAATTAAATGAATTAAAATTTTAAACTAATATAGTTTTAGCCCATCAATATTTTTAGTATTAATCTCTAACAATTGTGGAACAATCCTTCAATGTAAATACTGATGTCCTTAGTTGGATGTCGATTTGGTACTTCATCGATTATCATAATGGATTATAGGATTTGTGTTTTCTCCGCACTAATTTTATTTTGGAGAGTTCACATAAGCAAAGAGTCGTTGCACATTCATCTACAAAAGCTGAATCTCAAGCTCTTATTTAGTATTATTTTTTAATTACTATTATTTTTTTGTTGAATGATTTGTATTTTTCTTTTTCAAGCTCAAACTTTATAATGTAACAATTTGAGTACAACACAAGTAAGCATTTGTTGATTGATTCTTAATTTCTTTTACGAGTATATTTCTTATTATACATACGGTTGTATCTGGCTAGAGATCCTCTAGAGTTCCAAGGAACTTCATGTGTGGAGTTCCTAAGATCTCAGCCACACAATAAGATCCTAGGGCCCTCATTAATTAAACAAAACACTTTTTTCTCTCTCTACGTTTAAATGAGGGCCCTAGGATCTCATTGTGTGGCTGAGATCTTAGGAACTCCACACATGGAGTTCCTTGGAACTCTAGAGGATCCGGACCCGTTGTATCTCTATTCATCCCATGAGAGGTGTCGTCATAGAGATATCGCCTAGGTTTTGTTTTTTTAAGGGAGAGATGACATTAGGTGATTACATTTGCACATATACACTCTCTTAGGGTTTTATTAGTTTAATATGAAAATTACTTGTTGTATTTTCTGTATATGCATCTAGGTCTATCTTAAAATTTCTAACTCGATATATAGCCAAATGAAAAGGCAAGCTGAATAATCCAAAAGAATGTAATGAATTTGGAAAAAAACTGAATATTTATTAGGTGTATGTCATTGATGAGTGCTCTAAAATTTATCTATTTATTGACAAAAACAAATTAATGAGTTGAAAGGTGAATCTATCAAGTTAAGAGCCTATTTCAGTATGCAGTAGATCATGAAGGGTAGGCATCTATATATGTATCTGCAATCTGCCTGCACCCAGACCGGCTCAAGCTACTGATATTACATTAAGATTGGACTAATTAGAAAATTGATGTAAAAGCTGCTGCAAATTGCACCTCCGGTTTAGCAGGTACTCGTTTAATAAACTTGCCTTACATATTGTTAAGCATAAGATTAATTTGGACTAGCTTATATGAGTGAACTGGTGGAACACTAAATTAAACAGAATATATAATTAAAAAAGTATATACATAATTTAATATAGATTTAAAGCAATCTATACCCTTCATCCAATTAAAGTGTTGGTTTTTACCTGTCATCTATAATTTGATAATCAAAATGTTAGTTTTGGTGTCTGACCTATTATTTAGTGACATTTGGCTCACGATCTATCCAAAATAATAAGCTGTGAAACAAATGTTACCAAATAATAAGTCAAGGTGCAAGGTCGGGAGGTAAATATTACCCGGTGAAAGGTCATACGAGTCAGAAATTAATATTTTGGATGTATCATGAGCCAAATGTAGTCCTTTAATATAATATATACTGAACCAATGAAGGAAGGTTTTGGCAATGGATTTGTTGCTTCTAGCATGGTGCAAATATACTATATACAATTATTCAACTTTCTGAAATCTGAATACAGTTTTGCGCAAATAGAAAAGGCATCAACATTATGAAATGAAAACTAAATTGAAATCTTAAAAAACCACAAGGACAATTATATCAATCATCAATTACATGTGGTACCAATTATTCAGAACTTGACAAGAAGCAGAACTTGAGCAGAAGCACAGTTTTTCTCTGCATTATAGTCCGGAGATTCCATTATGAAGGATCCTACAAACCCAGATATATTCATTAGAAATACAAAGACTTAAATTACTAATAAGTTATGTGAATAGGTCTAAGTTTCAGAGATTAATATGAAAGATGTTGTTGGACCTTAGCTATCAGCTTAAATTTTTAGTTCAATCGGTTCCTTGACACTAAGTAAGGTGTATTACAAAAGAAAAAGATTGTCTTGCATGCATGTACATGTCAGAAATTAATATAAAATATGTCATTGGACTTTAACTATCAGCTTAAGTTGGTAGTTCAATAGGTTACTTGACATATAATTAGTCATATAAATCTAGAATGAATCAATGTTAGAAATGTAACACGCTCCACGCTAGAACAATCGTACCATTCGGAGCATGAAACAAAGTCTATGAGTGACCTAACACTGAATGCAATAAATTATATTGGCGAAGAGCTTTGTATTCAGAGCGGTCTATTCCTGACATCATAACCATAGTATCCTAGTTAGAACTCCAGCTGCATGCGTATCAAATTCGCAGTCGATGTCGTCACTCACATCAATATCGTGACTTTTGAGTTCCTCGTCGATATTTTCTCCAAGCTCCAAATGGTTAGGGGTCATATTGTTTATATTGGAAGCAATACGACTCTTACAAATATATGAAACATGTGGTTTGAGATAATTTTTTTAGAGTAATTTAGGTCTTTGTTTACATACGGGTAAAAGATAAGCACAAATAAAATTTATATAGATAGGGAGGTATATGTACCTTTGCTGAAAAACATTACAAGTATTAGACTCCGGACTTGCTGAGTTTGTGTTTGCATTGTTCAGTTCATGCTGCTTAACCTTCATCAAAACACCATCAATTTATAACTATTAGCTTCATACCTAATTTACAAATCCTAGCAAAATAATTTCTTTATAATGAATTAAATTATCTCACTCTTTTCTGGAGACGAGAATTCTCCTCTTGCAGGGCTTTATGCTGCATTTAATTAAACAAAATTGGATTGTTCATTTATATCCAATTACCACAAGAAATATCGAAGGAGAGAACAAATTTTTGTTTAACATCTCAGGTACCTTTCTCTTCAGCATGTTAATGTGCTCCGAAATTATGCGTCTCTAAAGTTTTCATTTACATAGAACATTTTAGTAACAATGCTTCATAAAAATAATAAGAAATTATGATAATATAAGGTGTTATATGAGATGATATTACGTACCTTTTTAGATCGGATGCGTTCAACCCCAACCTTTAATTGCCTCTCGAGGTGTTTTAACTCTTTGGTACCCAGTGTTGATATATCTTCTCCACCCAAATGCCTAAGCAAAACATTTTATCTCAGGCTCAACAAATTCATTGAATTATATCATAAGATAAATTATATATAAGGTCTTTTGTTATGAATTAGTTACTTGAGTTTGGTTTCCATGGAGTCTACTGTTCTCTTTAGCTCATCTATCTCGTTTCTCCAAAACTGTTACAACAATTTAATTAACTTAACTTCAAATGCATCATAAATAGTACGTACTAAGCAATTTATGTGTTAATATATAAGGAGAAATTAGATAATGATAGTATAAATTAATCCCTTCCCTAGCTTTATATATAATTTCTCTGTCAACAATGATCAAGAGAAATAAATACCAGCAATTCGTGCACTCTATTATGGATACTAAGAAGAAATTAAGGCTCAGAATCCTAGGTTATTATCTAATTAAATTAGGTAACTAGCAAGAGATGTATTGGTTCACATCACATGATTTCCAACATCTCAACTGTTCTAAACATTATAGAAATGAATGGTCCAAATTAAATTTCTTAAAACTATTCAAATGAGTACTCATTTCGAAATTACCAATGAAAATCCCTTAAAATTGAAAGAAAAACTTTATATTGTATCCACTCATTGGTCTATTTACAAACTCAAGTTTACTATAAGAAATTCAACAACATTAGTAAAAAATCATTACATCCCATTTGAATATTCTCCAATATTCATCTTATTATTATATATAGTTTATCTAGGCAACTTTTATATTATGAAAACGTCTTAATTTCCTAATATCTTATTATAATATAACCCACAAGATTGACTAAATAAGTATCAAATATTTAAAACCCCATTCAAGAATAGAAAAAGAAAAACCTCCATGGATCTTGAGGCCAGCTGATCTTCTGAATCTATTAATCCTACTTCGTTCCGATACCTAAAGATGGTTCTATCCATACTGCAACAATTTGAAAACACAGTAACAGAAATAAGTAGTAATTCATGAAATAAAAAGTAGTAAAATATGTAATAATTAGAATGAAAGAATGAAGACAGACTCATGGCTAGCAAATTGGTAAGCCCTTCCAGTAGGAGAAAAAACAAGCAAAGCAACTTCAGCATCACAGAGAATAGAGAGCTCAAAAGCTTTCTTCAAAAGCCCATTTCTTCTCTTTGAGAAGGTGACTTGTCTGCTTGTTGGGTTTTCTATTCTCTTCAGCTCAACTTTTCCTCTCCCCATTTTTATTTTTATCTATTTTCTTGCTTATATGGAAGCATCATATAGTGATATATGTATTTATAAGGTGCATGAAAATGGGAAAAAATAGAGGTTAATTATCAAACCTTATTTAGTGCTATAATTAAAATTTAAGATATGCAAATTATGCCAATCACAACTCAACAGATAGCTGCGCTTTATGGCTCTGATGATGCGACTTGATGCCACTACTTTTGGAAAGAAAAATGTCCTTTTTATTCTATTTTTTCATTTTTATTTTTTGCTCATTCTTATAATATGTCTTTAATTTTACAAACATTTTTAGTATGTAGTACTTTAACTAATTTTGTCTTGGTTCCGGTATTAATATTTAATTCCAAATCTTCTAGCTAATAATATGATGTTTTCTAACTCATCAATCTAATCCTTTGATTAATTTGAAAAATATCCAAATTTTCTATCCTTTTAGGCGTTTTGAATTACTCAAAATATATTTCCATTACTAACTTTTCCAAATTTATTCACCATACCAAACCGAAATTTTTAATAGAATTATTTGATTAGAGATTTGGTTTCAATTGACACCCTTTAAATAAGTTTGTCAATCTTGTGCGTTTTAACCACTATAATAATAACATAATAAAAAAGTTCAGTAGCACAATAAATTTATAAATATTACTGAAGTTTAGAAATAAAGATAAATAAGTAGTCAAAATATCTCTATTATGAGTAATTTATATCTCTCCGAAAAGGATAGTGAATTTCAATTACAAAAATAAAGAAGCTTTTTTTCTAGTGGGGATGTTTAATATTTTTTTCATAAGATGATAATTGAGATTACAATCTCATACTTTTAGAGGAATGATATGTTAATTTGGTAGTATTTAAGTTTGTTGTTGACTAGATATATCCTTACAAAATAATTCTTTATTTGCTTTAATTTGAGGGGAATGTCCAAATTTTAAATATGAAAAACTAGATTCATGCAGTCATAGGTTTAGCTAGACATGTGAAGCAATTTCAATATAATAAGAAGAACATAAGAAATGGCAGAAGTGAAGAATCTTAGCAACCATATTAGGTTCTTGATTGGCCTATAGAAGGAGCTCAATTTCTCAAGCCAATTATTATATCAACATTAACAATCTATATATACATTCACCAAAAAAACAATCTATATATACAAATTACTTTGTAAATATTTTTCTTCCTTTTTTATTATTATAGTTTAATGTCTTTATCATTTAAAGTCATGGTAAATATAACCTTGTCGGATTAATGATGTAACAAGTTTGAAGTTTATTGTCTATTGCCATAAAAATAAATGGTTCTTAGAAAGAAAATTAAACATAAATGACAATTAATATTTGATAAAGACGAACTTTTTTTTTATCTTTCTTTCACATTATTTGCTTTAAAACAAATTTGATTGATGTGCATATAAAATGACAATAAGTACTTATGAAAAAACATTATCTTATCATTTGTGGCATTTAGAATTATTTTGTTTATTTTTAACTCAAAGTAACTTTTTTGGCTACATAGGTGGATCAAGGCCCAAAATGCAAAAATAAAAAAAGACTACCTCCGTTTTTAAATGTTAGTTGTTTTTGTAAAAATATGATATTATTAATTATACCATACAAAATATTAATCTATCATTCTTTTAATTCCTTTTATCTTACATGTTTTCTTAAAACTCTATAAATATAGAGACATAGTTGACAAAGCAGTAACATTTATTACGATAAATGACAAAAATCACTAACATTGGTAGAAAACTTCACTTCCCAAAACAACCAACATTTGAAAATGGAAAATGTAATAAAGATAAACAAATAAAATTAAATTAAACAACTAATCATCAAAGGAAGATTAGTATTCTTAACATTGGTTAAAAGTAAATTATTTCTGCAAGAGATACATTATACTTGTGATGCTCCAAAAAAATATTATTTTATAAGAAAAATTCAAATTTCCTCTACGGCAAGTATGAACCACATGAACCAACCACTCTTGCTAGACAACTCTTTGCAACTAATAAACATTCAATAGTAATGATTCCTATCCGAGATCTCCTCGCGTACCATCAAAAGCGAATCCAACTCCAACACAACCCTTTGCTAGCCCCTTTTTCCCAGAAAGCTCCAGCTTCAAAAAGATGCCCCATAACTTTGCTAGGATATACTGATGTCCAGAAAAATAACTTGTACACGCGCTGTGATCTTAGAGCCCCATGATATACCATCTCCACAATCCCCTTGTCCTAGGTCGAGCCTTAGATTCCTAAAGAGGGTCTACCCCTATACAAGCAGGAAATATTCATACTCTTGGCATTTCCATACAACCAATATTGTGCTTCCACGTGGATTTCCCTAAAGATTTGGACTTCTGATATTTATATTCCTAGTTGGTCAATTATTCCTAAATAGTTTAATTCTTCTTAAACAAGGTCATAACCCTCCTATCCCTAAACAAGTGTGTGCCTATATCACATAAAGAATAAAGCTCCATTACTCACAAAATCTCCTTCTCTTTAAGATCCTTTCAAATCTTCTTCATTGGTTCCGTCTGTTCTAACTCAGACATCACAATATGGGATCCCTGATCGACAACCATGCGCCTAACATGCGTTTTGACTTGCATGTTCTATACTTGATTACACAAAATACCTTTTCTGACTATGAAATTGGTAAAGATATCGTGGACTCGAAAAGTATTGCAAAAACCGATTTGTCCATCAAATTCTTATTCTGAAGTTTTCATCGTCCTTCTAAATGATATCAATTTAAGCTCTACTTAGAGAAATATTAGTTCATTAAATTTTAAGTATGGATTTAACTTTCATGTTTTACTTCTGAATTGTTTTGCACATATCAAGTGGATTACATATGTTGACTATTAAAGACTTTAAAAAGCCACGAGTGTTATAAACAAAATAATTAGCCAAATCAACGGAAAGGCTTGAAACAAATACAATGGTAAATTTCTGTAAATTCGAATTCATACTTCAAATTTAAGCACTTTTATTTTTTATGTGGCATCATTTTATTAACTAAATCAATTATCATTGTCATATCTGCTATAACTTAACCTTTTCATTGTTTTAAGCTTTCCCAGTCAAATTAACATATTTACTTTTATAGTTTTCCTACAAAATTGCTAACACATAAATCGATAGTAAAAAATTGTTTTAAGAGTAGCCATTTAAAATAGGATGAGTATTTCACTATTTATTATATGTTTTTTTAACCAAAATTTCAAATTTAAGACTCCACCTATTTTAATTTCTAAAAAATATTTAATTTATCTTCAAATAGATAATTGTGTTCTGTTTTCTAAATTGGAATTGCCAAAATCACATATTCATAACATTATGTCATAACAGTCGTTAAAAATGTGAAAATAAAATGTACTATAATTGTATCATACTATTATAAAAATATAAAACGAGATTATCTATATAAATTCATCAATGGACTTGGTTAATTTATGGCGAAGGTACAATAATAAATCGAAACAAGAAAACAAAACATGATATATGGCTCATGTTAAAATGTAAATGCATAGAGGCATATAGACCAATGGACCCTTGAAACGTAGAAAGGTAGTGGAATAGAAGGATTCAATTTGAACCAATGGGAAAGTGACACGGTTGGTATTATTGAGGGATGGATTGACAAGACGGGCAGGCAATTTTAATTGGATATAGTACGAAGCGATTTAAGAATTGAAAATGTTAATTATTCCATTTAGAATAAAATTAAATCCTGTTTGGAGCTTTTCCACAAATACGATGAAACGTGTCCCCCAAAATATCTGATCATTACAGTAATAGAAGTGACACTATAAAGTCAAATGTCCCATTGTCATACTCATGTGGGTCTTTCTTTTTTCCCGTTCCTCCGGAATCTCCCTCCTGTTTTTTTGTACGGCTATTTCCACACACCATTACTATACTTGTCACAAGCTTGCCCTAAACTTCAAATATACATTATCTATTTCTAAATTTATTTAACTCATATGTCTAATTTGACAAATTCACAACATAATTAAGGTCATCTTCAACAAAATACCAAATTGATGTTGGTATCAAATCATATGCATCAAAATCATGCGTATCGTTGATAAACTTCTAACCATGCAAAATAAAACTTTTAACTGAACAAAAGGTTGCTTATTAGCAGAGAGTTTAACATGCATTATACACAATTAATAGAATCGTTAAGAAATTCAATAATTGCTTTTATTGGTATCTCTCACATCACTTCATGTGAATACTTTTACACTTAAATTAGTACAATACAAACTCATTCTACCGTACGTGTTTTTCCATTGCACCAATATATTCGACTGTTTGACCACGGTCACCAAAAAAAGATGTTTGGCCACGAATTTATGAGTACTTGATTTTGAAAATATCCGGTATCCTACAACCTATTAAACTATTTATTTAAGTTGATAGGTAAAGTATGGAGATAGCTTTTATTTTTATTGTTATCTATAACAAATTTTAGATTTACATAATTAGTTTATGAGCTTGGATAATAATTAACTGAAGAACATAGAGAGGGGGGGAAGGAAGTTCTTAAACTAAGAAGAGAGTGACACGTTGGTAATTAGGGAGGATGTGGAAGTGGGGGCACCAATTAACTTTATGTTGAATAGAGAATAGACGATACAGAGAGCCTGAGTTAGACATGGAAATTTCCAAGCTCTTTCATCCATGCTGCACCAAAAATGATGTTTCCCAACATCAATATTCTCTTCAACACATATATTAGTATACAGAGATAAAAGGATAATGACTATGCCCAAAAAAGCATCTATATCCTTTGATTCAACGGTTTTTATTGACTAAATTCATTACATATACGTTTTTCAATTCAATGAATTGAAGTGTCCATTAATTTTAGTAAAAAGCCAAGTGTAACTCGCATTATAATTTATAGGTAAAACTAATTGATTAAAATGTAATGCGATAGTTAAAGTTCAACGACATTTATTATATAAATTTTGATACACCATTTACTCAAAGGTCACTTGAGCATGAAGTATGTATAACATAGGATCATCGCACCATGTGTTTTTAATTTAACAATAAGTAAGGTTGTTAGGAACCGAACTCATGATTGTTTGTTACATGGCTATGATACCATATCAAAGAACAGCATGACTAAAAGGTTAAGCTAATAGTTAAGGTCCAACAACATTATTTATATTAACCTCTGACATAATTAATAGTATTATATAAACATTGTTCGCTTTGACAATATAACAGATTGAACCTCATGGTTTTAAAACGCACCTATATTAAATACCCTGAAAACTGATCCGAGTTATTCGAGGGTTGAGCTCGTTCCTTGTGACTTGTACAAAGAACGGTTAAGCATGGAGCTGGTGATTGACAACTCCTCTCTTATGCCTAAGTGAGAGATCAAATAATGATTGGAGAGAATATGTAAGCAATGTAAATATAGCGATCAATGTAATGAGTAAAAATGGTACTTTGATAGTGTTTGATTACTTGTTTATATAGAAAGAAGACGGTAACTTTGTCTTGATAGGACTCGGTTAATTAAGAATAAATTAATTAGGAGTTCTCTTATTCAGAAATCATGATTGATTAAGAAAAACCACATGGATGCATTGTTTTACGAATTAAATCAAATATTTCGGTGATCTTTTCCTTCCTAAAGAGAAATTTTTTGTGATTAGGAATGCTCTTCAGGATTGGGAAGGAGGTCCGACCTCAAGACATCTCACAAGGGCTACGATCGCGCCACATGTAATTTGTTTGTTTATTTATTTGACCGGAAATCAACATGTAAGACGCACATGGGCCGGCGGCTCAGAATTTGGGGGAAGTGGGCTATGTTTCATCTTGAATGAGAAGTCTCAAGTTCCAAAAGCACATGGGCCTTTCAGCTACTTGGACTCGGGCCTGCTTTCTTTGTCGTCTATAGTATAGGTGGTTGGTATTCTATTAAAAAGAGGAATTTACACCATAAATAATCTTTCAATTAATTTACAAATAACTTAAGTAATTTTTCATCTTTTATCAGAAAGCCCATATTCTATATTGTTTTTGTGAGATGAACCAGTTAAGCAAGTTTTTATTTTACGAATTTATAATTTAATCACAATATCCCTATATTTTTGGCCCACTAGTTTCTATTTTTCTTCTTTTAGTTCTTCTCTAGATAAACTCTTTCTTGTATTTTATATTTTCTACGTTTATCATAGGTAAATTTTTTAACTACTAAATTAAAATCTATAGTACAAGGTTGTGTAGTGCCAAATACCTACAAATCTATACGAGTTAAAATAAGACACAAATTAAAAAGTAGTCAAACAATGCCAGTTTATTTCTTGTCCTGTGGAGTGAAACAAATAGGGATAAATTTGGAGGGAGTGTTTCAGTCGAAAAGATTTTTCATGCAAGTGAAATGTAGTTGAACATAAGGGTTGTTCTGAACTTAATAGTCTAATTAAACCATACAGATATACATTGTCTAGATAGATCCAAGTTTAAGTTGTTGGATTATAGTACAAGTTTAATTAACTAGGGATTTCAAAGCAGTAGAGTTGATTGAGTATAGACATTCGAATATCAGAAAACACACAACACAAACCAGAAATGAAGTCATAAAAACAGAGAAATGAACACATACAGAAATGAAAAAGAGGAAAGCAGCATTAGATGAGAAAAAAAGAGAAGTAGGAGGCTAGCCAGCATAGATATGAACACCGATGGCGATGAGGAAGATAGTGAGGAGGCCAAAGTAAATAATGGTATGAACTACTATGGCAGCACCGCTTGTCTGCATATTACCAAACTCGACAACTCTGCCTCTGCCTGGAATCTGAAAAAGAAGACCTGGCGTTAACATCACAAACAGCACCACTGCTACTATCACCGGTCCCCAATCTGCCATTTCTCTTCACGAATTTGATAAAAAGGTAATTCACTTTTTGGAACTTCAAAACCTAGATGATGATGATGGATCTGCCTGCATTTGCATCCATGTGGATGCTTCTCGTGAGGAGTAAAGGGGGAATCTCGACACGCCTTCTTTGACGGTTATGATCTACCCACTCTTCTTCTTGGGCTTGGCCTTTAGCTTTCTATTTCTTATTCAAATCATGGCCCGCTAAACTCAATTTAATTTTAGAATAGGTCTGGCATTACCGAGTCATATATATGTCAAATCAATTATACTTAATATATTTAGCATTTAAGGTTTGTAATTTGGGGTTGGATTTTATTTTTGGGTTCTAGAATTTATTTTTTAGCATTTAGAGTTTTGTATAATCATTTGATTAAAAAGTATGTAATTATGCATTACACAATGTTAAATTCTTATCGGTTGACATGTTACATGACATCGAATTATTAGCTCGTTTGACATACCACGTCATCCGTACATCAAGCTTACATAGTAAAATCACTTTATGTTGAGATAAACATTTGAGAGTGCATTTTTTGTTATTAAGCATTAGAGAGGAAAATGTAAATTTTTTGCAAGTGATGTATTACTAATTCCACAAAACGTATATTGACATTATATTTAAGAAAAAAATAGAAGCTATATCCATGTATAAATTCCAAAATACAAAAATTAAGGCAAAAACTGCATAATGAACTCCAAGTGAAGGAAATAGGGAAAACTAGCCGGTGTAGATACGAATACCAAGAGCCAAAATGAGGATGGTGTAGACAACAAAGAAGATAAGAGTATGAACAACCACTGCTTTTACATTAGTCTTAAAGCCTCCAAATTCAACATGCCTATTGCTCCCCGGCGCCTGAAATATTAGTCCTGGAGATAGCAATATGAATAGCATTGCTCCTATCAATATCGGTGCCCAATCCGCCATTACTATATGCTTCAAATGTTCAAGGCAGAACACTCCTCATTTTGTACTATATTATATACATAAGACATTAGTATTCTTTTCTTGCAAGAAATGCATCATATATATGTTATGGAATCAACCAAGCCATTTGCTGACTGATCAGTATGTAAAGCACTTTGAACTAACCTATCCTCAAGCAAAGAACATTTCATTACTTTGGTAAACTAATGTAATTGAAGCCATACATATACCACTTTTCTACTTCATTACACTAAGCATATTCTCCTTCCTTCCTAACTTCTTCGCTTCATATGCCATTGCCTCATCATACTCGTGCATACACTAAAACAAAAGGGATTAAACTATATGGTCCTCAAAAAATATTCTACAACACAGTTCAATACATAAGGAATTCCATTAACTTCACATTTTGAATCCCAAGTTCTTTTGTTTTTTGTTTTTTCATTCATAAATCTCTAAATTCTACATGTTGAAAATTGAATATATCTAATTACAAAGGGAAAAATGAATAAATTAGCATTTAGACTTGAGTTATTCGCATCAGAATATTTTGGAATAACAGTGGCTTTGTTCCTGTTAATATGATATTTACAAAATTCGAAAAAGTTCTGCTAGATTTATATGTTGGGCCATTGGTCTGTCCAAATGTATCTTCGTGGACTAAGTTTCGACTTGCACAAGTGTTGTCTAGTTTAGTAGTTTCGTTCGGGATTTGATTTTTCAAAAAATTTATTAAATATGAAAATTTATCAATAAAATCTCATCTATTAATTGTAAATTAATGGTTGAGATTACAACTTTACTAACTTAACTATATTTCAATCTGAGAGGATCTTAATCTAAAAGGCTGAATCCAATCAAACCTTACACTATATAACAATTTTTTGTTAATTAGATTTACATAAAATGATTGAAAAAAAAGATACAACAGATTTAGTTGAATACAACGGATTGAAAAAACCAAATCGGAAAGAAGAAGAAAATTCTAAAAGAATTAGAATAATTCTTGTGGACTCAAATATTCCAAATAAAAAAGATAAGAGGACTGTGAAAAATATCAAAATTGATCTTGCACAGAAGTCTTGTGATACCATAACAAATATGAATCGGATGAGGTTGAATTGAAGATCAAGATGATGAGAATAAGAAGAAAATTCTAATATAAAGAGTTATGAATTTTATGCCTAATTCTATAACTTGTAGTTTTATTTACATCATTTCTAACTAACACCGTATCCTTTGTTATTTAAATTTAGTAAAATTAATTCAGCTCATTTCAGTTCAGTCAATAAATTCAACAAAAAATCGTTAGATATTCATTCAGTAATTCAATCCAGTTCAATCATGTTCAACAATTTTCACTTTATGTCAACAAAAAATAAGAGAACCTAAGAGTTTGTTTGGATTGAGATTAAACAAGGTTCATTAAAGTAGATAAATGGAAGGAGAGGTATGGGAGGAGAAATTATTAAAAAAATCTTGCTAAGAACCCTTACTTATTTTAATGGTTTTTTTGAAAATGGTTCAATTAATTACGAATTTAAATCATAATTTTATAATTCCCATTTAATTTTATTAAATTATAAACTTCTATCCAAAATAAAGTTAGCTATATAACCTTGCTTGCATGAAAACCATAATCCAAATGCTCAAGTAGCCACATGAGGTTACCTTTTGTGGCCTTGTCTTAATTAGCAAAACTATGCGTTTGCTAGTCCTATTATGCATTAAAAATATGTTTAGACTTGGCATCAATATCATAAATTTGGAATTTGTGCTAAGGACCGATGAATACGACATCACTTTGCAGCCTCCGAATGTCTCCTCCTCTCAAATTGCCTAAATGAATTCTGATTTATCTTGAATCTAACTATGCAGCTGGGATCATTCATGCTGACCAAACACGTGTCGCTTCACCCCATCTTTAAAACATGTCTATCACATACTCAATATTGCCTATCCTATCCCTCCTATGCGCGGCTCTAATAAGTGATATAAATATAATTATTTCACACCAAGTTTTGAAAAGTTTTCATTTTCTTTCAATAAAATACTACTTTCACTCCTTCCGCCATATATTTTTTTATATATATAAGCCTTTTCAAATTTCAAAGGGCTATCCTAATTTCACATTAGCATTGCGATGCAATAAAAAGAAATTAAAAAATCGTTGCGTTTTTTTTTTATTATTGCCTTCTTAATTTTGTAAGTCACTCTTGACAAATATAATTAAAAAAGTCAATGACAAGCAATCTTTAAATAATGTCAATTAACATTTTAATTTTATATATTTTGCAACAAAAGATAAGTGTACTCATGTGAAATTTATCATTTGGTAAATTGTAGAATTGATTGTTTCCTACAAAACAAGTAAGTTTTAGTTGGCCGATGGTAGAGTTTTCAATGTAACTTTCTTAACAAAAAGAAAGCTAGTAGGCTAGAATGCCACACCTTATGATTGCATATCCATATCATATAATCTTCTTACAATCCTAATTTTCCTAAATCGTGAGCTACAACACACACTTTGTTTTTTATAAAAAATCATATATTAAACTTTCAATGAATTTGAACCATAATCTTTACTTTTAAGCGCAATTGGATCTTTTGAGTTTGAATTATTTAATCATGTTATCTTCAAAAGACCAATAGATAAACTGATATGTTATGTGAAATAATATTTTTTATTCCTAACATGTGATCCAGTCAATCCTTAAAATAGCTTCAAGCCACAAACTCACCTTATCTAATCTTACAAAAGACCAAACTCATTAAGTTCAACTGTTCTATTAGAAGAAAACAAATGATATGCCTACAATTTGACGCCCACTAGATGAAAAACAAGACAACAACTAATCGAATCATCCAATAATCCGTTAAAAATAACAATTGATCAAGACATTAATAAGAACGGGGACTTAATCTGTAAAAAGTAAATTAATTAGGGATGACAAAAACATTTTGACGCGGGACTTAGTTAGGCTAATGACAGCGAGGTTAAATAATAAAAAGACGCGCGTTAATAAGGAAAAAAACGTCCCATTGAAAATGGAGGTATTTCAGTTAAAATAGTTAACGTGGTTTAAGACGATTGGGCAATCCCAAATCCTATTGCCAAATTATTTCATATCTGATATTATTTTTCTTCCCCCTAGGGTTTCGGCCACCTCAACCCCTATCTCTTTCTCTCTCTCCTTTTTCTTCGCCGGTCGGTGAAACATTTCGGAAATTCCTTTTCCGATTACCATCCCGACCAGCAGTTGCACGGTAACTTTTCTTTCTTAACCCTAATTCCTCAGGGATACATTATTATGACTGCTCTTTTGCGGATTTCATTTCATTGAAACTACGTCGTAAGTTTTCATTTCATTATTCTTTTGTTGGATACATATGTCGATATTCAATTATGTTTATATAAATTGAAATTTGAGGTGATTGAGCTGTTGTTGTCTAATTTTGATGCAGGAATTTCCGGGGAGGGGAATAGATAGGGAGTTGTTGGTGTGCGTGCGTGGATTATAGGCGAAGATGGCCAGTCAAGGTGGATCTTCAAGGAGAAGTATGTCGATGACCAATTCTTCATCTTCTGCACTTTCCAGGAAGAAATCGTCTGACCTGGCTGGTGCCCCTGAAAGTGCTAGGAGAACTTTTGTCTCTCCACGCCCTCATGGGTATGTGCTATCGGTTCTTTTTGTTGCTTACATTGTTCTTTCTCAATAATTTTGGTATGCGTTAAAAGCGAGTTAAATGAGATAGGTGTATGAATGATTGGATTGTCATTTTCGAGAGTAGCTATTTAAATTAATACATAATTCTAGGCAGAGCGTTATAGCATAGGTTTCTTTACTAGATTGTGATACCTGACCAGCATATGTTCTTACCTATTGTTTTGTACCTGGCTCCCATTTGGTCCCGAAAAGCAGATAACATATTGGACCGCATTATAGGATGCTCCTTCTCTTATATATACCTGAAATAGAAAAATAGGAGAAAGGGGTAAATGATAGTATACTTCTTCTGCCTTTATATTTTCTTGTAGCATTGTTTTGAATGATATACTTACATTGGAATCAGAGTGATATTATCATGTCAGCTTTTCCTTTTGATTTTAATTATTATTATCACTCTTTGTACTTTCCAATCAAACTCGGGGCTTAATGGGGAGTGAAAGTCTATTAAAAGAATCCCATCCTCTTTCCTATGGTTGTTGCTCTCTGTCTCCATCCACATCACTTCCGGTCACAATTGAGATTTTTTCGCTTATTGAATTGGGGGAGGAAGTGTTTTTTGGTTGCATGTCAATCCTAATTAATATTGTTATCAATTCATTGATATTAATTGATTTTCAAAATAAATGGAAAATATAATACAATACTGTGCTCCTGTATTCAAGAAGTATGGCAAAGATATTTCAAGTTTAGCATTTCAAGCACTTTTATTAGGTGTTTGCCATGATACTGGAAAGTCTAAATTGTGCTCAAATATGCGAATTACAGTATTCTTGCACCTCATACATAATGCATTTAGAAATGATTATAACAACTTATGTAACCTCCATTTACACACAAAAATTGGTTCAGGGGACTAACTGGTGAGCGTACAGTAAAAAGGCTACGTCTGTCAAAAGCTCTGACAGTACCTGAAACGACTACTATCCAAGATGCTTGTCGTCGTATGGCTGCTCGTAGAGTTGATGCACTGTTGCTAACAGACTCGAATGCTTTACTTTGTGGCATCCTTACAGACAAGGTATTGCTGAATTTATATGGTATTATACATAGGTTTTTCTGCTGTTTCAATACATTTGTGTGACACATCACTGTTTGGCTGTAGGATATAGCGACGAGGGTTGTTGCCCGTGAGCTTAGTCTTGAGGAGACACCTGCCTCTAAAGTCATGACAAGGAACCCGATTTTTGTTCTTTCTGACACTCTTGCTGTGGAAGCCCTACAGAAGATGGTTCAAGGTTGGTAGTACACTGGGAACCAAATGAATTTTATCTTTACTATTTTGTATCTTATTCCAGACACGTGGTTTTGATGTTGGTTTGTGCAGGAAAATTTAGACATTTGCCTGTTGTGGAAAATGGAGAGGTTATCGCATTACTTGATATAGCAAAATGCTTGTACGATGCTATTGCTCGTATGGAGAGGGCAGCTGAAAAGGGAAAAGCTATTGCTGCTGCAGTTGAAGGTGTAGAAAAAAATTGGGGGACATCTCTGTCTGGTTAGTATAAAATATTTAGTGGCCTTTAGGCTATTTGGTCTTAGGCATACCATCTCACTGTAAACTGGAGTACCAAATTTATTGATTTACTTTCCTACATTTCTTATACTTAATATTTGGTCAACTTTTCAGGACCTAATACATTCATCGAGACACTCCGGGAGCGAATGTTTAGACCTTCCTTGTCTACGATACTTCCAGAGAATACAAAGTAGGTAATATTTTGTTTAATGTTTCTTTTTGTTGCATGCTTTGTGTCATTTTATTAGTAAAAATTCTGCAATTTAGATTGATACTTTATGTAACTTTTTCAGGGTTGTAACAGTTTCGCCAACTGATACAGTGTTGACAGCGACAAAGAAGATGCTTGAACATCGTGCAAGTTCCGCAGTTGTGACTGTTGATCAGAAACCACAGGGAATTTTAACGTGAGTCTCCTTTTATCTGCACTGAGTATCAATTACAAAAAATATCATCCTTGCTGAAATGTTATAATTTATGTATTCTTCTGTCAGGTCAAAGGATATTTTGATGCGGGTTATAGCACAAAATCTTCCTCCAGATTCAACATTAGTGGAGAAGGTATTTCATCTTTTAGATGTGTTTATTCTGTAATTAGTTATTCCGAACAAAATTTACATATGTACTATACTTAATTGATCTGTGACAAGAAATAATACCACTTTTTGCATCTTTCAACAAATGAATATTCATTATGTACTCTGTTGTTGATCTCATGTGCAGGTTATGACTCCTAACCCTGAATGTGCTACCACTGAGACACCCATTGTCGACGCTCTTCATACCATGCATGATGGAAAATTCTTGCACCTTCCTGTGGTTGATAAGGGTAAGATTACTTATTTACTTTTTGAATTGAGAGAAGATGATCTATGCCACTCATCTTATTTCTGATCTCTGTTTTTTACAGAGGGAAATATAGTTGCAGTCTTAGATGTTCTTCATATCACACATGCTGCAGTGGCCACAGTGAGTCAAATACATGCTTTGTTGAAGTATTAATGCTTATCTCATTAAGTAAAACTCTGTGTGGTTTGCATTTGTTACTATCTGTTCATATATATGATATTTAGAGTAGGGCATCGGCATAGTCAAGAAACAACAATAAAAATAGTACTGGAGCTATTACTAGTGTCTAGTACTGGTGCTCAACAGTTGTTTTTACTTGTAATATGCCCCGCTGGTTGAGCCCAATTCTGCATCTCAGCCAGTAATACATGGCCTTTGCCCCTGATACAAAGGCGCCATTTGTCTTCCATAAGTTACGATTTTATCCTGGAGCGAAACAAAATCATTCTCATGATTGTTTTTTACCGATCAGGTGGGAAATACTGCTGTTGGAGCAAACACCGAGCAAGCCAGCTCAATGATGCAAAAATTTTGGGATTCTGCAATGGCTTTAAGTCCCAACGAGGATGATGACGATACACGGAGGTTACATTATTTTGTTTGTACAATTATGATAGGTTTTTATCCTCTGTTACTATGTACTTACAATATTTTGGTGGGATCACAGTGATGGCTCCTTGAAATTACCCTCTGAAGGAGAGAGATCTCTCCCCTATCCTTCATCAGCAGTGAATACATTTGGTTTTAAGATTGAAGACAAGAGAGGTCGAATGCATAGATTTAGTTCCGGTAAGGATCTTCTTTGCTGGAAAAGCTGGGCATTTGCTATATGAGATCCACATGTGATCATATTAGCATACAGTTTCCGACTTGAATTGTGGTTTTTGCATGATAGAAAATTTACCTGATTCACAGTTTTTCTTTCTACTAGACACGCGGAATTTGACAGATTTAATAACTGCAATCCTTCAGAGGCTAGGGGATGACATTGACCGTAACAATCTGCCTCAGATCATGGTATATCCTTTTAACTTCATTTTTCTGATGACTTGTTTGAATTCTATGTCTCCATTCATGCTAACACATTTTTTCACTCTGAAGTACGAAGATGATGACCATGACAAGGTCGTTTTGGAGTCAGATAATGATCTTATAGCAGCAGTGGAGCATGCAAAATTTGCTGGTTTGAAGGTATATTCCAGTTAGTGTCTTACTAATGCAACCTTCTACGTCTCCATGTCTTAACTAACGAGTGAAACTTGATAGGGTCTGAGACTACATTTGGAATATGGTCGGAGGAAGGTTTCTGGTTCAGGAGATATGGATTACGCTCGTTCAGATGCGTGGGCTGCTGCATATAGTGCAGTTGCAGCAGGTGCTGCTCTGGTTGCTGGTTTAGGTGTGCTAGCATACTTAAGAAGATCGAGTTACTGACTACGTGCAAACTACTTACAAATTCCACACATTGATTTCTCCTGAACATAATCACCAAAATGGAATTCATTAGGAGGGCATTTCTTGTGCTTCACATCTGTTTTTTTAGTAACATACATGTACAAGAACTTATTTTCTTGGTGTCGGTTGATGCAAATTTCACTTGTATAACAGCTATTGCTGTGTATTCTTTCATCACAACAAGTTGGAGATTTTTTGGTGTATAGAAAAACAAACATGGGGTCACTTCATTTCTATTCTCAGCATTAACATGTCAGTGCTTCAAGTGCAGTTAATAATACCATGAACAACATCTTCTCTTACATTATTTTATTTTCTTGTTTATTATTCTTCATTCCACTCCGGAACTAAATTTACTGCTAAGTTGAAAGGCGGAAAGGTGAAACCACTTTTATAATACAACTGAATTTTATTACATATCTCACAACAACATGAAATTACATAACAAAGTACTCAGAAAATGATTCAAGTAATTATTGTCTCATACAAATGTTAACTCAGCCTGAAATCTCAATAGCTTTAACATCAGGTTTCTTGACTTCCTCCTTAGGAACAGTAACAGTAAGAACTCCATTCTCCATGGAAGCCTTAACCTGATCCATATTAGCATTCTCCGGCAGCCGGAATCTCCTAGTGAACTTGCCACTGCTACGCTCAACTCGATGCCATTTGTCATTCTTATCTTCTTTCTCCACATTCCTCTCTCCACTGATTTGAAGAACTCTGTCATCTTCAACCTCCACCTTCACTTCCTCCTTCTTAAGGCCTGGAAGATCGGCCTTGAAGATATGGGCTTCTGGAGTTTCCTTCCAGTCTATACGGGTATTCACCAAAGCAGATGATGATGAAGAAGAAGGAAAAGGGAAATCCTTGAAGGGATCCCAAACATCCAAAGCAGAGAAAGGATCAAAGATGCTCCTTGAGTTGCCCAACAAGCTTGGAACCATTGCCATTTTCTTGAATTTCTAAAAGGAAAGCTTTGATTAAGTAAATATGCTTGATTCTTGATTCTTGAATTGCTTCTGAAGAGGCTTTAAAAGAAGATGGAGTCCTTATTTATAGCAAGTGAGAAGGGATATCTAATAAAGGAATTCTAGTACTCTCCATATCATTCTATAACTGAAGTGGGGTGGGGGTAGTTTCATTTTCTTTTCTAGTAAATTCCAGAAACTGACTATGGGCTTGGGCTTTCATCCAAGGTTGGTAGTAAAATGGGCTCTTTGATTTGGCGGATCTTCTTCTAAGACCACATTTATTTTTCCTTCAGACTGCGTTTGTTCCGCGGAATAGGGAATTGTCTAGTTCTATTCTTATAATTGGTTGGTTTTTTTTGTTGCATAATAGTCATTCATATTTTTATCAAGATTAATCTATATAATTAGTTATTATTCATCATCGTATTTTATCAATTAAATACATAAATAGATTTTGTTAAGAGTTTCATTCCTATTGCGAATAACTATTTTATTTTAGTATTCTATTTTATTGTAATCGAGACTTCAAAAGATATTATTGCAATTTTTTATTTTATATAGATATTGCGAGCGGTGCTCACCTAGTCGATAATTGACCAAGTAAAATTTGGTCAATCACCATTAGATTAGAATTTAAAGATGGAGATTAAAACTTAATGAAGTTATTTTATTTTAATTATAAATATTTTTTTTTATTTTTTTTACTATATCCTAAATAGTCTCTATCAACCCGTCATTTTTAGGTGATTTTATTATGTTTTAATCTCCACCTTTAAATTATAATTTAATGGTGATTGGCTAATATATTTGGTCAGTTATTGACTAGGTGAGCACAACTGTATTATTTACATATTTTTTTTTTAAGTATGCAAAATTATAGTTTATTTGATATCTAGTTTAAGATGCGAAACACACTAACTAAATTAATCATATCCAATTAAATGGTCATGCATGCATTATGATTTGAAATTGAGGTTTCAAATTTAGGGAATTTAATAATATGTTTTAATAAAAATAAATAAATATTGAATTTACTAAATAAAGTTGATAAAATGATTAACAGGGACCTTGATTGAAAAAATAGAGGATTGAGGTGGGCTTCAGACAAAAATAGTGCAACAGAAAACGCTTAGGTGCTTCAACTTTCACTGTGGGTTTGTTTTATTGGGCCCCAAAATCACTGCCTTTCTTTCTATCTTTTTCTTTAAAAGAAAAAATAACAATTTGAGATTCGGATTTTCAAAAAAAAAAAAAAAAAAAACAATTTGAGATTCGGCTCTTCAGTGGACCAACACATTAACAATCAAACCCAATATGTGTCTTAATTCATTCAAATTCTTAATATTTTTCTTAATCTGCTTCTGAAACCAGAAGAGTTTTTAAGACTCTTCTACCGATTGGCACATTCACCAAAGTGTTGATGGTGTTCAAAATTCAAATCATACTCCTTCCAAATATATAAGAAAGATTGTCATTTATAATTTCAGCTGCTGAAAAATCCATAAAATACAAAAGCATGTTACATGTTAGATGAATAACAAATTAATCCAAAATTTTAAAAATTAAACTAATACTATATGGTAAGACTATAAAATGTTGTTTAAATTAGTAGTAGTATTTATAGGGAAAAAAAAGAAGCTCTACTGGTGAAAAAGAAAAAAGGAAAATCACTCTTCCTTTGATCAAGGCTAATTTGATGGCCATCCATGTACTTTATTATCATGTTCCTTAAAGAAAAAAAAAAGCAAAATTAAAATTTTGGTGGTTATGACTAGTGGATCCCCACGAGTTAAGATATACTATAACATGAAATAAGTATCATATGCAACACTTCATCATGTTTCCAATTAATGAAACAGGGAGGGAGAAACATTAATGAAACATGGACATAATTCTCATCAAAAATATTAAAAATAATAATATTAATGAAACGAGGAGGGAGAGAAAGCGCGTCTTTTTCTTTTTTTTTGGTAGTAAAATCTTAAACTTAGCTAATCTTTTTCTTTCTCCTGTAATTTCATGTTTTTATGACCACTCTTCAACCTCTAGCACTCTAACCATTTGATAAAACTTGAAATTGTGCGAAGTATATTATCATGAAATAAAAACCATCTTATCTTATGTTACTAAGATTTGGAATTACACCATGTAAACTACATTCTTTGTTAGTTACTAGTCTTGTACGGATTTTTAATTTTTTTTTCTCAAATAAATTCTTCTTTGATTGGAGGTGATACAAAATCTTGTTTACTATATGGAACTCCGAATTATCTCTGCATAGAAGGGGATGTGGGTGGCTTATTTTGCCTATTTCATAAAGATAGATGATAACCACAACTACTATTATTGACTCGTTCCTTTTGTTTGAGTATTCACTTTTTGCAATTATGAGATTCAAACCCATGATGTCACACTATTTTACGGAATGTAATAACCATCTAGACATTGCTTGGTAGGTTTCTGGACTCATTCCTCAATAACGTATTTTGTAAATCTCCCATTTCAATGCCTAAATAGGTATGAATTGATATTCAATTTCTTTGGTTGTTGTATGGATATCTTATTGACATGCCTAAATGTCAAACTCATCAATAAAATATAAATTTGCATTCCTTTCATTCATTATATGAACAATTTAATTAAACTAGAAAAATTTTAGTTCTTAGTATTAAAGGTGTCAAAATAGCGAGTTATAAACGTGTTATATGCATATATGTATAAAAATGAAAAAATAACTATCATGTCAAATGTGTCATGTAGAAATTGAGAAATTGATAGTTTACTTAAGATGTCTAAATAATGAATCAATTTTTTAGGAAACACAAATGTATATAGTATATGAACATAAAATGGTAATGTTAAAAATGCATCTAACTAATGTAGAAAAACAATAAACATTAAATGACGATATTAAAAAAGGAAAATTAAAAAAATAAGGTTTGTAATTTATTCAATTTACAAATGAAAGTACGAGATATGAAATTTTTTTTTGCAAATAGAGGTATAAATGACAATAATAAAAAAAGTATCTAGAATTACACCGTTGATTCTATTAGTATTTTTATCTTTCAAAAAATTGTTATCTATATATTGACAAAATGTTGATCTTCCAAGCACATTTGTATAATAAATTTTAAACGTAATTTTAGTTTGTAAACCGTCAAATTAGAAAAATAAAGTAAAATCTTCATACTATGATTTATGATTTTAAATTGAAAATGAACCTACTTGTTGAAGCCTAATTAGTTTGTATATGAATATTATATTTAGTCTCTATAGGAATAGTTGTATTGTTTTATATTGGCCTATTTAGCCATGTATTCTAGTTACGGTAGGAAAGGTTTTACTAGTTTGTATAAGACTCTTTGTAAACAATATATACGTACACTGTGAATGAAAATAGAGAGGCCGAATTTACCGCAGAAATTTAACACTACTATAAATAATTTTGTTTTATCAATGTGTATATGTATTTTTAAAAAAAAATACAAAAATACATCTTATTTTACAGGAGTTGATAAACATATTTTTCTTAGGGAAAAGATAGTGTTTCTCATTTCCTTATTGAAATACAGTTTACAAATCCAGTATCACAGTCACACATATTCAAAGACGTGTCAATAGGGAGTCCTCATGTGCATAATTAACCCTATCTGTTTTGTCACATATGCAAGCTGCTTGCACATGCATCAATTCCTCTTTCCCTCTTTTTATTCCCTTCATAATATTACACTGCTGCTCAGTGACTCACCAAAACTTCGTCATTTACCCTCAATAAATAAAATAAAATAAAATAAATTCTTTTATGAAATTTTTAATTGCAGATACAATGTTAATAATGTTACTTTATGTATATTAATTTTGTAAATATTTGAGAAAGTACCAAATATCCCCATACTTTATCTGTTTATTCTGCAACAACTACATATTAATTGATTAAAAAATGTAAAAGTTTTCTTAGAACAAATATAAAAATGTTAGAGTCTAATGTATAAAAAAGGTTCAATTTGTCAACAATATGCATTGAGTTGTAGCATTCATTACACTAATCATGTTTGGATGGATAAATTCAAGTAAATGAGGTGAATTATACTAAAATAGTGTAAAAAAAACCTTCACTTCTAGAGTGCTTTTAAAGTGTATATTCCTTTAAATATAAATAAATTTTTATATTCTTTATTATACTTTAAATATCAACTCGTCATTCTTTATATTTTAAAGAAATATTGTATTGTGAGAACACTCTAGATTTTCTCAAAGGTAAAAGTTTATGCTCATGAATTTCCATGAAAACACTACGATTTATAGCATTAGAAACTTTTCCGTTTTAACCTTAACTTTAAACAAATGTAACACCATTTAGCTCTCAAACAAACATGAGTTAATTATATTTAACTTATTTTATCTTGTACCCAAAATAAATATAGAGTAAAATTAAAATTACTGTTATTAGCAACGATAATGATAGTTTTATACCTTTTCATGTGCAAATAAATTATTCTAAGAAAAAGAAAACAAATGAGAATGTAATCCAGAGTCTAAAAAAGGGTGGCAGTCATAAACACTATTTAATTTCTGTATATTTAGTTACCAAATTACAAAACTTTATATTCAAAATATCTGCCAGCAGAAACTAAACTGTCTGTGTGCTTCTTCAAAACAATTAACTTCATTTCTCCTTTTGTCCTTAAATTATTCTTCACATTCATTTCCTGCTATTTGTTTCCTTTTCTAGGTGAAATTTACAGTCAAAATTATAGTGATGGTTGTTAACTTATTAATGGCATCATTTGAATTTTTTGATTGATATGGTTTAACGTAAATCTAACTGTAATCCTAAACAATTGGAATTAATGCTGCATAACATAATCCTTAATGATTGTTTTTGACTCACTCAATCTGCTAGATAAGTGGACATTTTTTAACACAGTAAAAAAGAATCTGAAACTGGGGAATCTGTTAAAACGTCATGTTCTTGCTTTTACTTTTAATTACTATGCCATTTTGATACCACCATCATAAAAGAAAAAAAGCAAAGAGTGATGAAATGATTACAACCAGAACCTTCCTTTTATTCTGTTTCTTTCTCTTTTTTTTTTACTTGGAAACATCCCATTTTATAGTAATTTTACCTGCCAATAAGTTCTTGGATCCAATATAAAACCAAAAACCACCATCTTTCCCTCATTTTCCTCCTCAGGAAGCAGCCATGGCAGCTCTTTCATCCATCTTCATCCTATTTCTTGCACTTTCAACAGTTTCCACAGCTCAACAACAACAACAACAAAACCCCATTAAAACCATTGTAGTTCTTGTGATGGAAAACAGATCTTTTGATCACATGCTTGGATGGATGAAGAAATCTCTCAATCCTCAAATCAATGGTGTTACTGGAACTGAATGCAACCCTTTATCCACCAAGAATCCATCTCAAAAAGCCATTTGTTTCACAGATGATGCAGAGTTTGTGGATCCGGATCCCGGTCACTCTTTTGAAGCTGTTGAACAACAGGTATTTGGCACTAATACCTCCATTCCTTCCATGTCTGGCTTTGTTGAACAAGCTCTTACAATGTCTCCAAACCTTTCTGAGACTGTAATGAAAGGTTTTAGGCCGGAATCTGTTCCGGTTTACGCCTCTTTAGTGTCCGAATTCGCGGTCTTCGATAGGTGGTTTTCTTCAATCCCTGGACCAACACAACCCAATAGACTATTTGTTTACTCTGCAACCTCACATGGCTCAACTAGCCATGTGAAGAAGCAGTTGGCAAAAGGGTATCCTCAAAAAACAATCTTTGATTCACTTCATGAGAATGGTAAGGACTTTGGGGTTTACTTCCAAAACATACCCACAACTTTGTTTTATAGGAACATGAGGAAATTGAAGTACATTTTCAAGTTTCATCAGTATGATTTGAACTTCAAAAAGGATGCTAGAGATGGAAAATTGCCTAGTTTAACAGTGATTGAACCGCGGTATTTTGATTTGAAAGGAATGCCTGCAAATGATGATCATCCATCTCATGATGTAGCTAATGGACAGAAGCTTGTGAAAGAGGTTTATGAAACATTAAGAAATAGTCCTCAATGGAATGAGACACTTTTGGTTATTACTTATGATGAACATGGTGGTTTCTATGATCATGTCACCACTCCATTTGTTAATGTCCCGAGCCCGGATGGGAATACTGGTCCTGCGCCTTCTTTCTTCAAATTCGATAGACTTGGCGTTCGTGTTCCGACAATTATGGTCTCTCCTTGGATCAAAAAAGGAACTGGTAAAGCTTCAACCTTTGTAGAATTCTTACCTCCTCTGTTCTGTGACCAAAAATATATTTAATTGGCTGTTATTTCCTATTCAAGTGTGAATTTTGACTATTCATTCTGTTTCTTTAATTTCTCCAAATGTGCATTTTCAGTGGTAAGTGGAGCAAACGGACCTGCAGCGAATTCAGAATTCGAGCATTCATCTGTTCCGGCAACTCTTAAGAAGATATTCAATCTCAGTTCCAACTTCTTAACCCACCGGGACGCATGGGCAGGCACATTTGAAGGGGTAGTTTCAGAGTTAACATCACCGAGAACCGACTGTCCAAGTATACAATTTTTCTACTACATCTTTTAGCTATAGATTTTTAACAGATTAGCGACGGAAATTAATGTGTGTGTCCTTCATAAATTGATGTGCAGTGACATTGCCGGATGTGGCTCCTCTGAGAAAGACAGAAGCAAAGGAAGATAGCGAATTATCGGAGTTTCAGAGCGAGGTAGTTCAGTTAGCAGCAGTTCTTAATGGGGACCATTTTTTGAGTAGTTTTCCAGATGAAATGAGCAAAAAGATGAATGTTAGAGCAGCTCATGCTTATGTTGAAGGAGCTGTTTCTAGATTCATTAGAGCTAGTAAAGAGGCTCTTAAGTTAGGAGCACATGAATCTGCTATTGTAGATATGAGATCATCCCTCACCACTAGATCAAAGCTTCATAATTAGCATTAAATCTTCTTGTCCCTCACAGATTTTATAAATATTTTTAAGGCAAAATTGTCTGTCATTTACTCTTCTATTTTTAGAATTAAAAACTCCTATATGACCTTCAAATCAGTCTCTATTTTTCCTTTAAAATACATTTAAAATGAACAGACATGAGACCGTATTCAATTTGCGGTTGGTAATTAACGAGTGAGTTCCTTGTTAAGAAGCAACGTAAACTATTCCACACAAAGTTATGTCCAAATCATTTGGAAATTGAAACAATGTAAAGATTTGACACATTCTTTACGCCCAAATTGTTAAGGAGGTGAATTGTTTGTACCAAGCCAATACGAGATGTTTAACACAGTTCGTTCATGCCAGATGTTTGGAGCACTAATGTTTGAATATTTGACTAGTACTCTCTTGCCATTTCAAACTTAAATCTAACCCCAAAATAACCCATAAAAAAAAGTTAGATTTACATATATAAGAAACCATATAGTTCCTCATTCATCTAAAATCATAATGCTTGACTTTTGCAATTTAGTGCATTATGTATTGGCACCGACAGATTAATTTTAGTTTGAATGTACAAACAAGTAAAGAAGTTTGGACTTGCTGAATTTATGCTTGAATAGTGGATGGCGGTGAGAAGTCCAAGATGTGGATGACCTTTGCTTTAGACTTAGATTTTTAAAGTAGTGATTGGTGTAATATTGACAAAAGAGTCGCAGCATAATGTCACTATCCCAATGATTTTCTCTGCCTCACGTTCAACATTAAATGAAATACATTTAAACATCACATTCTTCCATTGTTGTACTATCAACTTCACATATTTGACAATTAATGACAGTATGTTAGTTTAACAGCTTTAATTATTGACAATTAGTACATTAAAAAACACTAGAAGCTAATTGGATAATTGAGAATCTTAGAGAACTAGTTAGGGACAAATTAGAGAACTAGTCACAGACATGTTTGATTTTGAACGTCCAACGCTCCATTTGATCCAATTCAGATTCTTAATTTTGAGCACCACTTGCGAGGCCTAGATGGTTAGACGGTCTTCGTTTACAACACCTGCAATGTAATAATTGTGAGAAACTAACAGTTTTACAATTTCAATACAATAGTCTGAGATCAGAAAGGAATTAGTTAAATAATCACACTCAATATATACAGAAGATGATATGAATCCAAGCGTGAATAAGTAGACAATGTTACTGAAAATTCTGTGGGAACCAAGTCCATTGCAGAGCTCTTAAGCATCATCATGGCTAAATTTTAGAAAGCTCAACATTTTCAAAACCCATTAGAAAGAATTAGTTAAATTTTAGGTACATTGTCCATTTATGAGTAGGTCAGATTTTTTATTTTTTTTTGATGAAAGAGTAGGTCAGATTCATTCTCTTCATCATTGGCTATATATTTAGATCAGAAAGAAGTACCATTTTCAGCTATTGAACAAGTCTTTTTCCCGTCCAAAATTTGGTAAGAATTCCACTTTAATCTTCTAGTGTTTCACTATTCAGATGTGTGGATGATAATGCTCTTCAACCACCAAGTGCAAACAGAGTTTGAGGGACAAAATATACTTTTAAGTCCTTCAAGCTTACAAATTTACGAGCTTCTGAAATTGAACTCCTCAACTACGAAAAAAATTCTATGAAGCCTTTTTTCTTGAATTTAAACATACTACGCCAACACACATTCTGACTATCAATACATTAGAATTTAATGTGACGGTTTAAAGCAATATTTTTACAGTTGCAGGGAAAACAAAATAAAATAGAAAACTTCAAGCTACAAATGTATTCTGTCACTTGAAAAACAATATACATCATGTCATTGCACGCCCTGCCTTCCCCAGCATATGGAAATCATTCATGTTAGTTGAGTTTTAAAATTGGCATACCAGGCTTGAATTTGACAAAGGACTCAATAAACATTAACAGCTTAATGAAGCATTTTGCCAATTCGAGGCAAAAGTAAGACGGGACAGTTTCTGACAATCATCAAAGTAAAGAAATTCAGATATTGGCTGCACAAAGAATGCAAATTATGTGCAATCTATCACAATTAGCATATAATAATATACCAGTACAGCAACAGCAAAGCATCCATGAAAACTTAACTGCTTAGAAGTATCCTTATGGCTCAAGAAAACGTGGCAAATATTAGTTCTTCTTATGCAATTTCATATATTCATCAGATAAAAGATTTCATTATAAGAATCAAAATGCTCGTATTTTGATTACATGGAGGCTTTATAATGTTGAACGCATCATGATTATACAAGACTCTTTTTGTGTTCTCCCTATGGTTTTCCTTTTTCCTTTCAGCATAACTATGTTTCATCTTCAGGAAAAAAGGAACTCCAAGAAATGTGTATAAAATTTCATTATGGTATCCGAAATCAAAATAAGATCACCTCATGCAGACACAGCTTCATGCTTCGATTTGCAGGCATCATTCCAGTGGATATGCGTATGAAGTTCAAACAGAGCATGGGCTTTGCCACGTAGATATGTCGGAGATTAGATCCCGTAACTGATCAATGAGCAGCTTGACACATTCATTCTTGCTACCAAGTTCCTACATTGGAAAAAACAAGTTCATGGGAAAGAAAAAGAAAACTAAACGCACTATTCAACGAACATGACCAAACATAAAAATGCAGCAACAACATGAAGAACACGAGAGATCTTATAACACATTACTTCCCAAATTCTAATAACTTCCCAAATTCCAATAACCACTCTTAAATCAGTTCGAGTAAGACATTATATATCAGCTACACTTCGGTAATCTGCCTAACATCCAATACCCTTATGCCATTGACAACTTTAGCAGAGTAACACCATAAAAATTCAAACTTCAAGACTATAAACACGTCACAGTTCACCACGAATTACCTTTCTCAAATTCGCAGCTCGCTCCTCCAATTTCTCTATATCAGCTTCATCAACCGGAGACGAAGGACTACTAGAACCCGTCTCAAACGCTTTCGCCTGTAACCCATTATTCAACAATGCAGTAAGCAGAATTCAACCATACAAGAAAACCCAAAAGGTCACAAAAGTTGAGACCTTTACCGAGTTGGAATTGGGGATCGCAGAGAGAACCTCGCGGAGAGCAGCAACAGAGGTCTTATAGCGGAATCTGGCCTCATCGAGAACCCCATTGACGGTTCCTCCCGGGATAGGAGCAGCAGCAGCAGCGGCGGCATCCAAGTGGTGGGTAGAATCAGAAGATGCGTCGCCGTTTCCGAGGTTGGTGGGTGAAGTAGTGGCGGAGATGTGAGAAGTTGAGGAGGAGGAGGAGGTTAGGGTTGACCATAAAGAAGGGTTGCAGAGCTCGTCGTTCATGGAAGAGAGGATTTGGTAGGCAGCTTGAATGGTTTCTTCTAGATGCTTCTGACCTTCCATTGCAAGTTCTTGTGTGGTTTTTGGGGAAGATACTGCGCTCATGCTTTCGTCTTCCATTTTTTAATCTGGATTTCTTCGTCTGATCTTCTTTTGTTAATATTTGTAATTCTGATAAACCCTAATGTCTCATTGAATTCAGAATGAAAGACCCTGAAATTTGACCCCGAACTGAATATTTAGCTCGCACATAAAAGAGTAGGAGTGAGATTTGTTTCGAAATTGTCTGAATTAATCAACAAAACTAGAATATAACCTGAAATAGATTAGGACAAAACCCAAGGCGAATTAGGCCCAGCCCATTAACAGAAGTAGTTACAACAAGTAAATGAACCAAAGTGAAGGTGGAAGAAGATAACGACCATGAGTTTGAATGGTCATCTTCTTCTTCCTCTTCAATCTTCAACTTCAACAACATCCCAAAATTCAAACCAGAAGATCTCATCCTCTTTCAAACTCACTAAACACACTTTACAAAACCTCAAACCAAAACCCATTCTCTTCACCAATCTCATCTCCATAGCTCTCACTGTTACCTTAAATTCTCCATTACAATCCTTAGCTATTCCTTCTCCCAATTCTCTCTCTCCTATACCTCCTCCTCCTTCCATTTCCACCCCTTTTACTCAGTCCAAAAACTTACCCTTTGGACTCGAAAACGGGTAAGTTTTCGGTTCTTGTTTTCTTTTCTACCCGGTTGAATTTCTTCTTCCTTGATTTTTGTGTGCAATGTTGCAGGAAAATTAGGCCATGCCCATCGGTCAATCCAAGCTGTGTCTCCACCAATCCCAAATCATCATCATTTTCATTCCCCTGGACAGTTCCTGAGAACTCTACAGAAAATGCAGTTCAGGTTACATTCCAAAAATTATGCTTTCATTATGGCTAAAAACTAAAAAGATTGAAGCTTTACTCTATTTGGTTGTCAAATTATGCAGAGACTGCAAGAAGCCATCCTGAAAACTCAGAAAAATGCCAGGATTCAAGTGATTGAAGATACCCCAAATGGTAATTTGCTCAAACCGAATTGAGTCAGAATAATGACTTAGTGTACTATGTTATGCAGACACTTCTTCTTTTACTAGCGTATGGGCATATGTATCCGTGTTCGACACTATACCTGCATTCATGTCAATTTAAGCTCAAGTTCTAAGGGAATTTTATTAAGATGATATGTTATAAATAACATTTTCGCGTTTGTGTCCATTTCCGACTACGTGTCTATATCCATGTTCGGGCAACATAACTGGTGTCTGATTGATGTGAAATTGAGTATTGTTAATGAATGACTCAGGGAAGTATTTAGAAGCCAAAATCGAAGGAGGATTTGGGCAGGAGGATGTGATTGAATTTTTGGTAAAAGGGGAAGTGGTGGGTTACAGGTGTATGGCTACAAATGTGAACTATGTTTATCCCTTCACCACTGCATTTGGGGATTCTAAAGGACAAGAAGAAAGAATGAAGAAAATCATTGATGAATTGGGGTGGTATGCTCCAAGTTTTGATTCCATGGATTAATTGATCAAATTCACTTTCATATATGAAATATTCAAGTTTTGTAACTTATTTTGTCTTTACTAGTATATGGTGTCATTTCCTTTCATATTCTTTTTGAAGCATGCTTATACTCAAATTTCGGATTTTCGGTATTTCATTTCATCGTTTCATATGTTGTTTTCTTCATTGTTAATATTGATTATTCTGATATATCGAGTTCTTGATTTATTTATTAGTTTTGTTATGTTTAAATAGGTAAATGTATATCTTTTACGATTCATCTTTTGTTCTATTATCGTTTTTAAATTACAAGTATTATCACTGAGATGAGATTATATTTTGGGCACATTAATTTGACGAAAAATTAGAAAATGGACATTAGGCGAAAAAAGGAAGACAAACCTAAATCAATGGAGGAGTATGAAATCAAGAGGCTATAAAAGAATTAAGGGGTACAAAGTTGCGACGAGAAGCAGTGGGAAGGGAAAATAGAGCTAAATGAAATACTGTACTCTATAAAAATATAAAAAATGACGAGTTAGTTACAAAAGCTATTTAAAATATAACATAAAATATAAAATTCTATTTATAATTACAACTATATTTGATAAGTGATCTAAAATCTCTCCTAAAAGGAATAATAATGTTAACCGAGAGCAGCTTAGTGGCAGTATAATCTTTAAAAATATAGTTCAAGTATCCCAATAATTTGGTATAGTGAGATTGACATTTACGAAGATAAGAAGAGAATCAGTATAGATAATATGATTGGTACTTAGGTAATAAAAAATGATTTCTAATACTCCTATAAAATAAATTGTCTGTTTCAATCCGTATTTCTTTAAATCTTTTATAGCTCCATTGATATTGTTACACTCAATTAAATTGTAAATATTTATTAGTAGTATTATTTTATTCTTGATTCAGCTTAATGAAAAAGATCTTTGATGTGATGTGCTCTCAATTATATAATGAATGACTAATGTACGATATATAATTTCATTCATGATTATGCATTTGTTCATACTCAAAATGAATGAATCTCTTAAATCAATCATCAACAAAAAAATGTGAAATATTTATTTTTGTGGAATAAATGGAAAAGAAAATAAATTTATAAATATTTGAAATGTTTTTTTGTAATTTTAGATTGTCAATGTTAGAATTCAAATTCAAAATATAATGCTTCATTTTGTAGCGTAATAACCATTAAATCATTACTTACTAAATATACTAATAAGAATACGAAGTTGTACGATATGTTAGTCAAACCAAATGTATCAACACATCGATCCGATATTAATGAGCAAAACATGCTTAACCTGTTTGAAGTGAATAAACACATTAGTTAAGAATTATATTATTATTCTTTAATAAATGCAAGGGATTTATATAGTGAATATTAGTTTAATTTTAAAAAATCGTTAATGTCTCCAATTTCCCTCCCTCCATCAGATAAACCAAAAAGATGGGTCAACTCAACTGAATGGTGAAAGGGAGTGGAGAGCTCCAAAAACAGGTGTGTAAATCTGTAAGTTGTCCAGCTGTTTTGGCTCAATACTAGATAGACCCTAATTCATTAAATTCAATCAACTTCCTTTTCATCTCTCAAACCAGAAAGACAATCAACAACACCAATGATTAATTTAATAATAATGATAATAATAATAATCCTTTCTTATTATTCTCACCAAATAAAAATACTATATACTAGTTGTTGTTTTTTTTTTGGTACACTATATACTAGTAGTTGTCACATTCAAACCTACCAATCTTCTTCACTCTCTCAAGAAATCAAGATCAAGAAAAGCTATGACAAAACCAGAAAAATTTAAAGAATTCTTGAACAACAGATGGCTAGTGTTTGTATGTGCAATGTGGGTGCAGTCATGTGCAGGAATTGGCTACTTATTTGGAAGTATTTCTCCGGTGATCAAGAGCGCGATGGGCTATAACCAGAGACAAGTGGCTATGCTGGGTGTAGCCAAGGATTTGGGAGATAGTATTGGGTTTCTTGCTGGAGCTTTATGTGAGATTTTGCCTGTTTGGACCATTCTGCTGATTGGTGTTTTTCAGAATTTTGTTGGGTATGGCTTACTTTGGCTCATTGTTGTTCAAAAATGGACCTCTTTGCCTCTCTGGGTGGTGAGTTCTATTTTCAATTTAATTGCTCATATCTAAGTGATTTTCTGGTTTAGATATTGTTTATTACTCATTTGTATTGATTACAATTCATGTCAACTGATAATTTGTGTTTCTAAGTATTAACTTGACTGAGCCTTCTTAATAAGACCGACCGACCGACCATGTGATATCTTAATCATCATCATATTCATGAAATTGAGAGTTTTTCCAGATTACACAGATGGAATTAGAAACCCTCGTCACAATTACGTGTCATTCAAATAGGATGACAATCTACAGTTAGAAAATTTCTCAGATTTATTTATCGATTCGATGATTTGATAACTTTAGAACAATTTTTTGATTGAATGTTATTTGTACTATAAACTTGATCACTTCAACTACTCAGATTCATATATGATTATTCTAAATTTGACTGACAGATCTAGCAATCCATTTCCACTGTTATTGGATACTAGTTTGGTAAAGCGTGATAGCTAGCTTAGTTGGGGGGAAGGAGATATATATTTTTATTCATTGGCAGTATCATTTTCTTGTTCACTTCTCTATATTAGAGGCTAGATCATGACATCTGCTAAATTTGAGATCCCTATGAATATGCATATTCACTTTCATGTGGCAATCTAATTTCCTGTTTCACATTCTTATTGGACATAGTTTAGAAAAGCGACAAGATCATGAAAGTAAGATCATACTCGGGGGCTGAAATAGTGAAACTTTTTCCACCTAGCCGATTATATTTGTTGCAGTCTGCAATCCTTCTCTGTTAGTGAAATGAAATCACATGAAAAAGCATTAACACAAGAGGCAATAAGTAGCTAGCTACCATGTTAGGCTACTACACCAATTTTACTTCCAGCTATAGCACCTTGAAGTTTCAGGAATGGTGTTGAAATTCTTTCTGCTATGCAACTTGTTTAGTATCTGAGTTTTTTTACGGGTTTTCTTACATGTTTAGCTGATTTTAGCTGAAGACACTTTAAAGTATAGATTTCTTGTTGTTAGAAATATCCAGAAGCTTAGTGATTTACCTGTTCAGTTTTTCACCTCTGCAAACGATTCTACATTAAGGAAGCATTTGAATATCTCTCAGTTTTGCACTTCCAAAATACAAGTGTGATCATGTTTTTATTGCACTCCCAAATTACAAGTATTTTCATGTTTTTCTTTTCATACCAGACTCTGGCTGGCTAAACAGAGGTATTTCAGTTTTCATTTAAGCTGAAATGCATAAAACTTTGCTGAATTTTTGGTTTGCAGCTTTGTGTTGCCGTATTTGTGGGGACAAATGGTGAGACATACTTCAACACTGCAGCTCTAGTTTCATGTGTACAGAACTTCCCCAAGAGTCGGGGTCCTGTGGTCGGCATACTAAAAGGATTCGCAGGGTTGAGTGGCGCGATTCTGACTCAGGTTTATACCATGATCAATTTCCCTAGCGCATCCTCTCTAATCTTCATGGTTGCTGTGGGGCCATCAATGGTTGTCATCGCCCTAATGTTCATTGTTAGACCTGTAGGAGGTCACAAACAAGCCCGGCCATCTGATAATACGAGCTTCTTATCTATCTACATCGTTTGTCTCATTCTTGCAGCTTATGTTCTAGGAGTCTTGATAGTTGAGGATCTAATTGATGTGAGCCAAAAATTGGTCATATTGCTCGGTTGCATTTTGATAATTCTTATATTGCTTCCTATAACAATTCCGGTTCTATTGGTTTTCTTCTCTGAACCGAGAGAGAATCTCATCTCCGAGTTCAACATACAAGAAGGTTATCATTCTGACCAGGAGTGGGAAAAAAATGAGGTTATTCTTAGTGAGGTAGAAGATGAGAAACCTGCTGAAATGGACTCACTTCCGGCATCAGAACGACATAAACGAATTGCTCATTTGCAAGCTAGATTGTTTCAAGCAGCCGCAGATGGAGCTGTGAGAATTAAGCGGAAAAAGGGCCCACGAAGAGGGGAGGATTTCACTTTGATGCAGGCATTAGTAAAGGCTGATTTTCTGCTTATGTTTTTCTCTCTAACGCTGGCTTCTGGATCCGGTTTGACGATTATCGATAATTTGGGTCAGATTTGTGAGTCTTTGGGGTACACTGATACAAGCATATTCGTCTCCATGATCAGCATCTGGAACTTTCTTGGCCGTGTTGGTGGTGGCTACTTTTCCGAGGCAGTCATAAGGTGAACCCACTTTCTACAAATGATTGTTTTTTGATTAAATTTTCCTAACCCCGTATCCATATAAATCCATGTTCTTGGTATTATTTTCCAGAAATTTCGCGTACCCGAGACCAGTGGCCATGGCCGTTGTTCAGGTTATCATGGCTATAGGACTTTTCTATTACGCAATGGGCTGGCCTGGAGAAATTTATGTTGTGAGCATTCTCATAGGACTTGGCTACGGAGCTCACTGGGCAATTGTGCCTGCTGCGGCGTCTGAACTATTTGGATTGAAAAGTTTCGGTGCATTGTACAACTTTCTTACACTATCAAGCACCGCTGGTTCTCTTATATTCTCCGGTGTTATTGGCAGTGGTATATATGACTACTATGCAGAGAAACAAGCTGGAGTTCGATATCTAAGTTCAGGCACTGTGCTTAAGCTACAGACTGAGGAATCACTTACTTGTGTGGGTTCCATATGCTATTCCATCACTTGTGGGATCATGTCGGGTTTTTGCATCATTGCAATGATCCTGAGCTTGATAGTGGTTCACCGAACCAGGGGAGTATACACTCAGCTCTATGGAAGGAATAATAGCTGAGTGCAAAGGAGAAGCAACAGCGAATTATCATTTTTAATTTTTAAGGATCCTGCTTTGCAAAGTAAGAGGAAGCAAAATAGAATTATAGTTCTCATTTCTTTTGTGGCAGAGTAAATATAAGGGAACAGTGAAATTCATTCGATCTATTCCGAGTATACATATAAATATATGAAGATTCGTATTCAAAGTTCAATGTACAGTTGATTCATAAGACATGTATGCATGTATGGTAATGTTTCTCTTAAAGTGCAATTCTTGTTGCAAGTGATGAATGAAGTTGAAGCAGCATCATATTTACCAACACCGGCAGAAGGTGAAAGAAAATACATATTGAATTAGGAACTTTTACTTACACTTCATTACGATTTCAACATTTTTGACCTTGTCTATTTTAAGGTGTCAAAATCGGCTGTGGTGTTATAATCATACAAAAATGTGATATTTAGTGTCAAAGTGGCTATGTCAAATAGGCTTTTATTGTAAAAGAGCAAAGAGTTTATGTCATGATTACAAGAATCCTCCAAGGAATGTAACCAAAACTTTTCACCAAGATGTAAATGTTGATGATCTTTCCGAAGTTAAATCAATTTTGTAGATTTCTCTACTCATGTTAACAATCAAACCCAAACCAGAGAATGGGCCATACCACAATGTATATGCCGTTATAAATTAGAAGAAATTACCTCCAACTAAAACCCCAACTTAATTTTAAGCAGGATACAGGCTCAACACCAATTTATGTACCCAAACCCAGTTAAATGTGTCAAGGTTTGGGCTGGTCGTCTACTGAAATATGTGCCCAATCTAGGAGGGAGTGGGGAGAGATAACATTCTTACCATATTTAAAATTGGGTAAATTTCAAACAAAACTTCACATATTTTCAAATAAGGACAATAATTTACTTTTTGTAAAATAGTGACTGAAGTTTCACATTTTTTTTTAAAAAAAAAAAAGACTTTTTAATTTAATATTATTAAAATTACCATTGACGACCTAAAAATGACATATTCCAGTAAATAACGGTGTTTTAAAAAACTTTAATTCTTCAATTTTTTTTATTTCAGATATTTACATGGTGTTTGACGAAAAGAAAAAAAAGTTGATGTTTAAAGAGAAACTAGTATTATACCCGTGCATCGCACGGTTTGTATAATATTTTTTCATATAACAAAAAAGTTTAAATAAAAACGAATTAGAGAGAACAAAACATTTCCGGAAATACAAATCTCATATGAGAGAAGTTCAAAAAATGGAAACAAAATGAAATTGAGTTTTAGTATACAAATACTTACTTGCACATACTTTGTGGATACAACTAACCAAAAGCAAAACCTATTTACATTGAGTAGTAGACAAATACGTTATTAACATGCCCTTGAAAATGTATTTATGGTTGCATTGTGATTGAAAGAATTTTAAGAAAGAAAACAGCATGAACACGCAATAGAAAATAATTAAATAGAAGATTGTGACAATATGAATAAGGAGATAAATTAAGTTGAGCAAAATTAGGAGATAATGAAACACGTTTATATGGTATAATTTCTCATTTTCTAACTAATAAAGAGTTGAATGTTAATTACGGTTTAATTTTAAAAGAAGAAAAAATTAAAAGAAAAATGTGGCACGATGAATAATTATATCAATCATTATGACTATACTGTTTTCAAGTTAACCTATTTCAAATAAAAAATAACTTATTTCAAAAAATATAAAATTCAAATTAATCATTTTTTTCAATTCAGATTCCCAAATTAAGGGATTCGATAAAAAATAATAAGCTAAAAATACTAATGAAAAAGGAAAATAATATTTATAATAAAAAACTTTTTAATTGACGTTGGACTAAGAAGACCCATATTGAAGAATCAACATTAAAGATTAAGGAAATAAAAATCATGTAAATAAAAATTATAAATATAAAATACCATATAATTAGAATATTAAGGAAATAAGAATTGTATTGTAATATATGAATAATTAAATAATATGTATGTATTATATATTAAATAATTCAATAACTCAAATTCACTACAAAATGACACCTAGAATTTATGATGAGTGAAATGAGGAGGCGACGACATGTGAAACCATCGTTAGAGCTTTATATATATATATATAGGGGAGGGATCCAGTGTGACAAGGTCATTTGGAGTGACAGATTTTTATGGTGTGACAAAAGGCCCAACTAAAAACCCTCACAAAAAGCCCACCTCATCTAAAACCTACGCCTCCTTCCTCCTTCCTCCACTGCCTCATTCACAACCTCCATTTCCTTCCCTCATCTTACCAAAAATTCAAATCACTGATCGAAATGACCTCATGTCACTGCCGATTAATCGCCAGCGCCGCCGCATCAACATCCTCGTCCACCTCCACCACCGCGCACTACGCACTGTCTCTCTTCCTCTCATTAACAATCAACGGCTAGAAATCTCCTTGAGATCTTCGAAACATTTGAAATCGTTTTTAATAGCGGCGGTGGATGGATCCGATGATGTACGTCTCCAATTCTGGTAAAGCGGGGCATTGTTCCGATTATTAATGAAATGCCCAGTAAAGAAAAGGGTGCAGACTATATGTATAATACTTAGAGTTTGAACGTTTACCAAGGAAAGAAAGAATTATTGTCATGCATGTGGTTTATGATCATATTAAACCTTCAATCAAGGTTTTTGTTTAATTAATTAATAATTATTCTGCTGTAAAAGACCATGATCAAATGGTTGGAGTTGGAGATGTGGCACTATCTTCTGTATCTATTAGATTCTAGATAAATACAAGCCATTACACAATTCAATAAACTTTTTAATTAATCTCTAATTTTATCTTGGTTCAATCTCTTTTTTTTGACATTTATGCTTGTTTGTTATCAGAAATGATAAATCTATACTTATGTGTTGAATCTGTGTGTAAAGTTTTGGAATATCGTTGAACAGTTTTGGAATATTTTGTGTACAGTTTTGGAATATCGTTCAACAGTTTTGGAATATCGTTGTATAGTTTTGGAATATCGTTTGAACAGTTTTGGAATATCCTTAATAAGTTTTGGAATATCGTTGAACAGTTTTGAGATATCGTTCATAAGTTTTGGAATATCGTTCATAAGTTTTGGAATATCGTTCATAAGTTTTTCAGTGTAAAGTCATTACCAAAATATTCCAAAAGTCATAACCAAATATTCCAAATGAAAAAAAATCGTTTTTATTTGACCACAATGGATCTCAAAATGACCGGCTAATTAATACGAGTCCAACGGTATAAAAAAAATTCGAAAACCGAGTTCGGGATCATCGGGAAAATGTATTTTAAAGAAAAGAAATAAAAGATTTTTCTCTCTCCTGCAATGACATCAGCGCTGACATCATCAGCCCCCTTCCCTTACCATACACGTGTATGCCCCTCAAATTATGCCATCTTTTTCCATTTAATTACACAATTGACACCTCTTGTCACACCATTAAAACCTTGTCACACCACCTCAAAAGTGTCACACCTGAACCTCACCCTATATATATATATATATATATATATATATATATATATATATATATATATAAAATGATGATTTCCATAAACCGTAAATATGGTTTTATAAGGTAAACATGGTTTTAAACAACTTTAATTTTTGAAATTCATTTCCATATTGTTAACGTCGAGTTTTACAATTTTTAAAAAATAATGTAAAACCTTAGTAAATTATTGTCCTTTATTTGAAAATAAGTGAAATTACAATGATTTTTTTTTGAAATTTACCCTTAAAAATCCATGTATCATATTATGATAATAAACAACTTCAATGATTGTGGTTGAATTTTACCCATTTTGGTTTTCCATCCGGTTTTCGAATCACATTAGGCCGACTAATCCGGATTCAGGGCGGGTCCAAGGATTAAGGTATTTAAACCCCTCCCAGTCGCGGTTGTGGAGGATCGATTCCAGACCTCCCTACCAAGCGCAGCCTCATGCTACCACTGCGCCAACCATCGATTGGTAGTTGAATTTTACCCATTAGAACAGCTATTTCCTACCATGTAGAGCAAGACAAAAGCTGTTTTGATATCAAGAAAGAAAGCAAACAAATTAACTAAACGATATGTCTTTAGCAAAACAAACTATTCAGTGAAATTTGACTTTGCGAATGTTTGTTGTGCATAATTACAAGGTAATGACACCTAGATATGAACTTCATATTATTAATCATAATTGTCTTTTAAAAAAAAGAAAAATCACAATAACACCCAAAATTGGTAAAAGTATAATAACCATTCACAAGAAAAAGGTATTATTGTTCAAGATATAATCTGGTGCAATCACTGCCATATTTTCAGTTTTTGAAATTAAAATGTTATTACATCCATTCTCTATTTTATTTTTTAACCTATCCTACCAACCCCTACACTCACCCCATATGGAAACTACACTCCTCTCCATATGGAAACTAACTTAATACTTAAATGCATGACAAATATAGTCATTAGAATATTGTTTTTTCATGGTTTGGTAAAAAAAAAGAAAAAGAATTTAGGGCATGCAAATTTTTAAGATTTAATATCAATATGAATTTATCATAAGGAGAGAAATTTTTATTCAATACGCAATATGTAGGGTTGGGTATGGATACGAAATTTATTCATTTTGATCAAATAGTTAAGTAAAATGATTATAAATTTAACTATGGTATTGACTTGGTTTGACTGAAATTTGGTCCAATTCGGTCGAAAACAGTTACAAATGTGAATATATATTTTTTTAATATTTGATCCAAGATTGAATCGCGTCGAAATTGAGATTTCTTTCTACGAATTTAATGAGATGTAATTATATCACATATTTAAAAAAAAGGTGTAAATGTCTGTGTCAACCGATATTAATTTCATTTCTCCAGATTCACAGAAATACCTATTAACTATACGATCTAATTATATTATGTTATTGTTCGTTTTAACCTAAGTTTCATTATTTAAATGCTCTAAAACACGTGTAGATATATTGGAAATACATACAACTTATTATAATGTGGTCCAATTATTTTTTCTATATTTTCAATAGTTCTTTTTACTTTCATCATCAAAAAACGCATTTTACTCGAATTTGAAACTCTCGTGTTGTCCTCGATGTTGTTAGAGTAATAACCAATTGACACTAGAAATACTGTCAAATTTTATGATGGCATATGTTTATTTCTTTCAGGAAGGAAATCCTGTGACAGAACCAATTAATCATATATAGCTCATTCATTCAATTTTTTCGAATATAGTTGTTGGGTTAATTAAATCCTAGAAAATCCCCTTTCCTACTTGTACAGAAACATTTGTCTTCAATTCTCATACAATCCACAAAATCTTCAACCTACTTAATTTTGTGTTTACATTATTTAATTAGTTCAAACGAGTAGTACTCCATATAATAATTAAGTATGATATAGTTAATTTGAAATTTTTAGGGAAATATAAAATAAACTTTGGTCTTGAAATTCATTCTTATACGTATTTCTTTTCCGCTCCTATCCATCCATGTAAATATTTATCCATAATTAAGAAATTGTAAAAGGGAAAAAAACCTCTAATTCAGAGTTAAAAAATAAAACAAACTATGGTGAGTCTTTTAACCATGTGTAAAATTGTTGAGTTGGTCATCTATAAAAGTAACTCAAACAGCAAACAAAAAACACATTAGATTTTTAGTAGTAGTTATCTCTAGGCATATAGTTTTATAAACACACAAAGAAAAATGAAATTAACCAAACGACACAAAAGCCATTTCTGATATCAATAAAGAAAACAAACAAATTAACCAAATGATATGTCTTTGGTAAAACAAACTATTTAGGGAAGTTTGACTTTGTGAATGATTGTTGTACATAATTACAAGGCAATGCCACCTAGATATAAACTGCATATTATTAATCACAATTCTCTTTTAAAAATAGAAAAAATCACAATTCAAATGTGGAAGAGCCAAAATTGGTAAAAATATAATAACCATTCACAAGAAAAAGGTAATATTGTTCAAGATGTAATCCGGTGCATCCAACCTAGGATTTTATTAGGATTTTCATATCAACTTTGACAGGTCAATCAGTGTTGTATTTTCCGTTTTTGGAATTAGGATTTTATTAGGATTCTCATATTAACTTTGACAGGTCAATCAGTGTTGTATTTTCCGTTTTTGGAATTAGGATTTTATTAGGATTCTCATATTAACTTTGACAGGTCAATCAATGCTGTATTTTCCGTTTTTGAAATTAAGATGTTATTACACCCCTCCCCTTCTCTATTATTTTTATCTACCCTACCAACCCCTCACACTTCTCCACATATGGAAACTAACTTAATACTTAAATGCATGGCAATATAGTCATTAGAATATTGCTTTTTTTTGGTTTGGTAAAAAAGAACGAATTTAGGACCCAAATTTTTAAGAGTTAATATCAATATAAATTTATCACATGGAGAGAAATTTTTATTCAATACGCACAAGGTAGGGCTGACACGGATACGAAAATTATTTGATCAAATAATTAAGTAAAATGATCCTGAATTTAACAATGCTATCGACTTGGTTTGACTGAATTCGGTCCAATTCGGCGAATACAATTACAAATTCTAAGATTTAATCTCATGTATCCGTGTCCAGCCCTATCACCATGTATATGAAGAGATGAAAAACTTTATATGGGACTAAATCCTACCAAAATTTATATCAATACATATCATTTAGACAAAAAATAAAATGAAATACATACATGTTAATGGTATTTTGCGTTTTGTCTACAAAAGAAAGTTAACTTTGATCGTTTACGTTGTATAGATATTTTTACAATGTATTTTACTTCAACGGGAGTAATTGGCACAAATTTGATGAGGTGTGCAATAGTTTCATCAAATACTATGTCGATATTATTCGTCTTTTTCTCCATATTAATTTTATTTTTGGACTTCACACCATATCGATGTGTAATGTTGACAATTAGTAAAAATAAGAAGAAACCACATACGTTGATGGAAATTTGAAGTTTGCTTATTAAAAAAAAGTTAAACTTCGACCAATCGTTTTGTATATGCATAGTACATATAATGCACATCGGAACGCCTACTAAATGCAGTAAACCAACTTATGAAAGATACCGTGAATAGATTCATGCAAATCGAAATTGAGATTTCTTTATACGAATTTAATAAGATGTAATTATATCACAGATTTAAAAAAAAACGGTGTAAATGTCTGTGTTAACCCATATTAATTTCATTTCTTGAGCCTCACGCAAATACCTATTAACTATACATCTAATTATACTATGCTATCGTTCGTTTTAACTTTCATTCTTTAAATTTTATTGCTCTAAAACACGTGTAGATCGATATATTGAAAATACATACAAGTTATTATAATGTTGACCAATTATTCTTCACAAAAATACCTATTAACTATACATCTAATTATACTATGCTACTGTTCATTTTAACTTAGGTTTCATTCTTTAAATTTTATTGCTCTAAAACACGTGTAGATATATTGGAAATACATACAAGTTATTATAATGTTGACCAATTATTCTTTCTATATTTTCAATAGTTATTTTTTACTTTCATCATCATCATCATACTTTAAAAACGCACTTTACTCGAATTTGAAACTCTCGTGTTGTCCTCGGTGTTGTTAGGGTAATAACCAATTGGCACTAGAAACATAAACATGGGTTGGTGGAAGCATGTGGAACACAGGTGTGAAGTAAAGGTGAAAACAGTAACACCAAAATACAGTCAAATTTTTTGATGCCATATGTTTATTTCGTTCAGAAAGTAAATTCTATTAGAGAGTGAAAACCAATTAACCATATATAGCTCATTCATTCAATTTTTCAAATATAGCTGTTGGGTTAATTAAATCCTAGAAAATCTAATTAGGAAACTGTAAAAGGAAAAAGAAAAAAAAAAAAACTTTAAATCAGAGTTAAAAAATAAAACAAACTATGGTAAGGTTTTAGGCATGTGTAAAGTTGTTCAATTGAGCATCTATAAAAGGAACTCAAATGGCAAACAAAAACCACATTAGATGTTTAGTAGTAGTTCTTAGCATATAGTTCTATAACCACAAAAACAAAAATGCTGTGAGTTTTTATTTATTTGTTTCTAGGGAAAATTAAATTTGAGGAGCTATATTCTTCTTCAGAGTCACTCCAAGTCTTTGCAATTGGGTACTTTTTTTTTCTTTCAGTTTTTTACATTTCATGCAAATATTTATTTTTACACTCATTTATGTTGTATAAAGAATTTTCACAGACTATAGGTTTTTTTTCTGTTAGTTATTGAGGGTTTGCTATGAGGAATTACAGTTTTGGGAGAATATAGGTTTTGTCAAATGCTTAATTGCTTATATATATATCAGAATGTAGAGATGGTTTGGAACTTTATTGAGAATTTTTATAAAGGAAAACAATGTCTTGAAAGTGATAACAATTTAATCTGTTTTCTTGTTGATAGTTGGTGATCATAGGTATCATTTAGATTCCTTTGTTATCATATGGTGTTCGAATTGAATCGAGACTATGCATGTCTTAGCATATCACATCACGTAACGAACTTTATGATGTTTCCTTTTATACAGTGTGTTCGTTTATTAGGTTTTTTAGACGAATATGTGTTGAAAGATTAGAAGATTTTGTATCATATAATTCTGCTAGCTTATTTTGGAAGTTCGTTACCAAGACACGTGGGATTTATAAATGTCGTACGATCTAGTTAATAGACTTTTAATTTATGGATCTTGACAACGTGTAGAATGTTCTCTTGTAACTGGATTTTTCTAATTAATAGTTATGCGGAAGTTCATTACCGAATACTTGGATATGGATAATCATTCTAGATATTTTGTTAGGATCATTTTATACATTCGTGTTAACACGCGTCAAAAAAATTTATAACTGAGGTCTAGTGGAGCATATATTCATTGGGGTTTTCAAGTTCTAAAACATTGTTTCCGATGTCCAAGTATTCAGTAACGAATCTCCACGTAACTGAGGGCTTGCAATGCATTCTTTAGGGTATTTTTTATGTTTGTTATTGAGGGTTTGCTAGTGTAATATTATTCTATGCTGATATTGTGGAATTACAATTTTGGGAGAAAATAGGTTTTGTTAGATGCTCAATTGCTTATGAATCTAAGAATTAATGTATAGATGGTTTGGAACTTTATTGAGAATTTTTGTAATGGAAAACAATGTCTTGAAAGTGATAACCTTTGATCTGATTTCTTGTTGATAGTTGGTGATCATAGTATCATTTAGATCTTTTGTTAGCATACGATGTTCGAATTGAATCGAGCCTATGCATGTCTTAGCATATCACATCAAGTAACAAACTCCATAGATGTTTCCTTTTATACAGTTTGTTCGTTTATTCGGTGTTTTAGACGATTAGGTGTTGAAAGATTAGAAGGTAATTTGCATCATCTAATCATTAATTCTAGCTTATTTTGGAAGTTCGTTACCAGATACACGGGATTTATAAATGTTGTACGTTCACTTTAGTTGCTAGTTGATAGACTTCAGATTTATGGATCTTGACAACTGTGTAGAATGTTCTCTTGTAACTAGATTTTTCTAATTAATAGTTACGCGGAAGTTCGTTACCGAATACTTGGATATGGATAATTATTCCGGTTATTTGTTAAGATCATTTTATACATTCGTGTTAACACGTGTAATTTTTTTTGTAACCGAGGTCTAGTGAAGCATTCATTGGGTTTTTATCAAGTTCTAAATGTTTCGATGTCTAAGTATTCAGTAATGAACTTCCACGTAACTGAGGGCTTGCAATGCATTCTTTAGGGTATTTTCAAGTTTTAAAGAAATTTTTTCACTTAAATGATTTCTGTATGTTTAGACTTTATTTGCTTTTTCTCTGTGGCGATACTTTCCTTATTATAGTTTTGGTGTATCAGGATTTGAGAAAGTGAAGGGAAGTAGTGGTGAAATATAGAAAAGATGGAATGTAATAAAGAAGAAGCCTCCAGGGCAAAGTTGATAGCGGAGAAGAAGTTTGAGAAGAGGGACATTGCTGGGGCCAAAAGATTCGCATTGAAGGCGCAAAGCTTGTATCCTGATCTTGTTGGTCTATCTCATTTTCTAGCAACTCTTGACGTGTATATCGCTTCTGAGCAAACAACAAATGGGGAAACAAATTGGTATGGAGTTCTTGGTGTAGAACCTTCCGCTAGTGTTGCCGTCATCAGGAGAAGTTACAAGAACCTGGCTCTCATTCTTCATCCTGACAAAAATAATTCTGTTGGTGCTGATGGCGCTTTCAAGATTTTATCTGAAGCTTTGGATTTGCTGACTGATAAACCCCGGAGAAGAGCTTATGACCAGAAGCGTTATTCTTCCAATGATACCTTCTGGACTCTATGTAACCTCTGTAAAATTCAATTTGAGTACAGTAGACTCTATGTCATTTCCGAGCTTGTTTGCCCAATTTGTCATCAACCCTTCCTTGCTGTTGAGGTTCCAGCCCCACTTATAAATGGAGATGGGCGGACATGGACTGCTTCTGCGCAAGGGAATAACTCAAAACAGCATGTTGCGGGAGAGTCCACTTCTAATTCAAATATGAGACTTGAAGTGAACTTGGGTGCATTTCGTGAAGCAGATACAGCTGGAAGAATGTCGGTGGGAGCTCCGACATCAGGTTCAGCTAAGAGACCTTTTCCTGCTGATTTTGTTTCTGTGCCAGCAGTAGATAGACTAAAGAAGAAGAGATGTACGGATGAACATAGGAGGAACAATCCTTCACCTCAAATGCCAAGCAGAAATGGAGGAGTCGGTGATTCTGGTGCTCGAAAGGGTAGTTTTGAAACGGGAAAGAGAAACCGCTTTGGAAAGTTCAAGCAGACGAGAGAGCTGTCCCAGCAGGAACTACGAAATCTTCTGATAGAGATAGCTAAGAAGGATATTCAGTTGAAGCTTAACGACTGGAAAATTCCTCCTGTTGGATCAAAGACATCTGAAAAGGAAATGGGGAAAGGAAAACAGAAGATCGCAGATACCGATTCTGGAGCTCAATTAGAACCTTTGGTTACCAAATTGGATGATGGTCCTGACAGAAAAGTTCCCGATCCAGTATCAATGCCTGTTCCGGATTCAGACTTTCATGATTTTGATAAGGAACGTACGGTGATGTCTTTTGGTCCCAACCAGGTTTGGGCTGCTTATGATGGTGATGATGGTATGCCTCGGACTTATGCTATGATTCATTATGTGATATCACTAAAACCGCTCAAAATGCGAATCAGTTGGCTTAATACCAAAAGCAATCATGAACTGGCACCATTAAACTGGATTGGTTCCGGTTTTCTTAAGACCAGTGGAATCTTCTCGATAGGAAAGCGTGAAGATAGTGATTCTCTGAATTGTTTTTCACACAAGGTCAAGTGGGAAAAGGGCAAAAGAGGGATTGTCACAATCTATCCTAGGAAGGGGGATGTCTGGGGTATGTATACTCATTGGTCACCTGATTGGGATGCGGAAACCCTGGATGTACTGATACATAATTATAGCATGGTGGAAGTGCTTGAAGACTATTCTGAGGAGGAAGGTGTTGCTGTAGCACCACTTATCAAAGTTGCTGGTTTCAAGACCGTGTTTTCCCGTCATCCGGACTCGAGTATCACCATGACAATTCCAAAAGCGGAGCTGTTTCGACTTTCTCATCAGGTCCCTTTTCATGTGTTGACAGGTAATGAAGGCCATAATGTTCCTAAAGGTTGCCTGGAGCTTGATCCAGCATCGATACCTGAGGATTTGCTTCAAATATTTACTGAAGTTGAGGTAAAAGAAATGGTTGAAAGTGCTGCAAAGAATAATATTCTGCCTGTGAATGGGGGAAAATCTGAACTACAATGGATGGAAGATGGTGAAATAGCAAACGATAACGATTGGTTGGAGACCGCTGTTAAGAAGATTGAAGCAGAAATAGAGAATTTTATGGTGTACAAACGGAAGCAAGAAGAGATTTAGGTCCGTTGACAGTTATTGTTGAAAAGAATGTAGGAAAAGCTTATACAGGAATTAATTCACCATTGGTGGGTTAAATTTTTTTTTTTTTTCTTTTTTTTGTAGTTTATTAAAGGTGTGGGCGCCTGAGACCGTCTCAGCTGCAGCTGTAACTTGAATAAAATTTGGAATGCTAGTTAGCATACATACATGTTTTAGGGATAGTTAACAGCATAAAAGCAATAGGGGATGAGGTCATTAGATGTTTGGCCACCATGCTTTGTATTTGTGTTTTGACATACCATAAATGGGTTCTTTTTTCGGTTTAGTTCTCATATGTTTCCAGTGCACCTCATTTCCTTTCAATCTTTACTTGTTGAAACACACTAACTTGGACTGCTTTTAACCTTGTTTTGCATTCTTCTTCTATGGTTTGTGATGGGGCAGGCGTTTAGATCCTTGCTTTAACCATGCATCTTAACTGGCATTCATGTATTAAGAACATGGTTTTGATCATTTATTTTATTGTATGTCCCATATGGAACATCTCGGGATATTATTTGATTCCTAGTATGACTGCATATGTTAAAAAAAACGCAGTAATGGTGGCGTTTCATGACATTGAGAGAATGAAAGAGGAGTGCATATTGTTGTTCCGTTGATTTCATACTTGATAGATACTAGGAACACCCAACATTCATACAAGTTGAGTAAGAGAGATGGCGTTGCTCGGCTGTCCACGGATCAAGGGAGAGTCGGGAGGGGGCTTGAGTATCTATTAGTTTCTGGAAAACGTTATTTATTTTTTCAAGGTAAGGACACCCGGAAAATGCAATTAAATACTCATAGGCACTTGAATGCCCTTGCCGTTGAATCCCGAATCTGTCAATGTAGATTGTGTTTGCTAGGAAATATGAGAAAACCTTTGTCCAAGTATGGAAATTAGGGTTTATACTTTATCTCCTTATTAGTCCTATAGTTTCATGTCTTGGCAAATAGCTAAGTTAGAAATATTGGTAGTAACGGAAAATTGGTGAAATTTCTGGAATACTAATTACTCTGCTGAAATTGCTTCAAATAGGAATTAGTTTATTTAGAGATGTAAAAGAGATGCTCTTTTAAATGAAATTATTGCACAAGATTGTTTGGCTCCTTATTCCTTTGGCGAGGTCGTTCTCGCTCTCTAACGATGGCGAGTTTGAGAGACTCGCTATCTCAATTTTTAATGGTTTCTCTCCCTTTGCTTACTTGAAATCGATTTCATCAAACTCCCTTTTCATCGTTCTTCAGGTCTGAATTGGAGTAACAGAGGTTGCTTTTTCTATTTCAATTTGATTTTGCTAGTTTTTTGAGGCAATTGCATGTACTTTGACATTCTACCTAGGCTGGTCAGTGCCCTGTTGGAAAGATCACTAGGTTTCCCCCTTTTCCAATGGAGTTTTATCATTGTGTAGTTATTTGAGTTCTAAATAGTTTGTGCTGTGTAATTGACTTACTTAATTCATTGACAATTCTGCTCTGTACATTGACATTCATTTGATTCCTCACTCTGTCTCTATTTTGATTTAATTTGTGATTATGTGGTGTCATTTAGGAATTAAACTTCATGTTGATGTGTTAATTCGGCTTCTGTGTTGCTGGGATCTCAAATTACTTCAAGTATGGGTTCTTATAGACGTCGACAGATGAATTCTAAACGAATATCGCCTAACTGCATTATAATTTATTTGGTTCTTAGAGACTTGTCAAACTCCAATCCGTCCAATAACCCTAAGCAACCTTCTAGATTCAATCTGCTGGTCAATATCTGAGCCAACTTCAATTGGTTCTCTTTACACATAGCCTTGTGTCCTCTCCCATTATCACCATCGAAATGACTAAGCCACACTAACATGATGCATAACTCGTAACTTGTTGATTTAAAGGAAAGTTGTCCTAAAATATGTTTAGTGTTTTCTATTTGATTGATCAGATTAGACTTTGAGTTTGTTAGCTGAGTTTAGACCTTTAGTGGAACACAAGTTATGACTTTTCTTTCATCTTATATATGAGCATGCTGTTCTACTGAGTCTACAGATTAGAGATCAAGATGGTTTTGAAAGGGTTTTCTTTCAGTTGAATAGAATTGCTAATTCCTGAACAGATTGATATCCAGTGTGAAAGAGCATAGAGTTTATGCAATATATAACATACTCCCTAGAGTTTATGTATGTTGTATTAATCTGGATTCTTTTTCTAATTAGTACATAGCAATTTGTGTGGTTGTCTAGATTCGCCTTTCTGGATCTAAATAGTCGTGATAATTGTCATTTTGCAGTTGAGGTGAAGAAACAAAGCTCATGTGAAGTACGTGTTACCAATAACACGTTTCAGAGTGTAGCTTTCAAGGTATGAAATTCATCTCACCAGTTATCAACTATCATGAATGTATCAGTCTAGTATTTAGTTTTACCGTTGGTGTGCGTATAAATATATATAATACCAGATTAGCTATATTATTCTGACTAAACGTTGGCCGATTATGACCCTAAGAAATACTATGTGGCTAAATGTTGGTGCAGGGTGCTTGAGACTCTTCCGTAATGCTCTCTCTTTCATATTCATTTAGTTAGTCCCCTTTCCCATTTGCTCTTATAATGGTTGGTTTTCATAATAACTAGTAGCATTACAGTTGAAATTATATAGTTTATGGAATAGTGCTTTGGAATCACTGATATATGCTTATGTACTTCAATAGTAAATGCTCTAATTCATTCAAATTGCTAGTGGATGTTGTGGATGATATAATGAGGTGAAGAACATGACAATAACATGTGGCTATCATATCTACTAATTTTTGTGAATTTGATGTTTTGTTTTGCTGCGGACCCATATTCTTATGTGTTAATTTGTTTGGATTTTAGGAGATGTTATATGGGCTTGTTTCAATGCTTAATCTCATATGCATATTTGTAATTAGTGACTCTTGAGATTTGTTAAATTTGAACCCCAAAGTTAATTCGTTAAATTTGAACCCCAAAGTTTAACTTAAGATTTCTGAATTTGCAGTGGTCGAAGTAGCTTAATGCACCACTAGAGGTCGTGGACTATGACACTGCTACAATTTTTATACTAAAAAAACACGAAGATGGAAGGTAATTACTATTCTTACTATACATGAGTCTTAGTTTCAATCATATAGCGGGTTTAGAGCAACTCCAAGGAGGCTCTTCAAACCACTGTTTCACCAAATTAAAGGAGCCATATGAGGAAGGAGAAATTTCAAATTTAGAAGCTGAATTTAAGTCAATTCCATTTGCAGTTGGTTTTCAATTGGAGAAATTTCAAGTTTTGATGTTTGTTGCTAGGTTTCTTGAATTGAATGGGTATTTTACGTTGATGTTGGGTTCTTGAATTGAAGGTTTAATTTCAATTGGTTTATTACTTTTGTGGTGGTGGTGATTGTGTTGATTTTATTTGTTAATTTATCAATGGAATACCAGGCTCTGAAGTATACTGATTTAGTTTCAAGTGATTCAAAAGTATACTAATTTTGTTTGAAGGTTGCTTTGTACAATAGTCTTAACAATAATAGTAAATAGATATGGCTTAAGGATGTCCTCTTCAGAATTCTTCATAATACGTGGGTTGTTTGAATCACAGCTGAAATAAGTGCTCTAATTGAATCAACAGTACAACAAGGAAGCTGTTATTAGTTCCATTTGTTTTTATGTTCGATAGAGAATCTTTGGATTGTTCTTCTAAGTTTTCGTTATCTGACAAACATTGATAATATACATTCACCACAATTATTAACAAGTTGGATGTCTATCTCGTGTGGTTATTTTTCCCCAGTTCTAGCATGCACTTGCACTGGATGAAAGGGCAAAATGTGGCATATAATCAGTTTGAATACTTGTGTTATATTCAAATTGTATATTCAGCCTTGTCAATGATCATGCTAATCTAACATTTGTTGTGTTTGATTTAATGTATTCAGCCTTGTCAATGCATGCTCCTTTTCTTATGGATCATGTACTTGCTTGGAACTCTTATTTGCATATGAAAGACATTTATTTTGCAACTTATTTCCAATTATTGTCTGCTTTTGTAGCGAAAATTGTTGGATGACCAAATTAAACTCAAGGAGGAACAAGAAGCATTTAAGGTTTGTACTTATACCAAAGCATTTGTCTCCTTGTGGCTTCTTAAATATATATATATACTTAATAGCCAACCAATGTTGCAGGTTGAGTTGAAAGCTATGCGTGAAGCTGCTCAATGGAGAAGATTACAAGGTATTTAATTTTGACATATGACACTTTGTCCTGAGCTTGAGTTTTCTGCAGGTCTCATGAAAATTTTGACACTTGCTCATACATATCCCAATGCACGTTATCTGCAACTTAAGAAGTTGTTGTTTTCCTGGAAGGTATATCAATGGAGGGTGATGATGAGCTCCTGGCCGAGATTGAAGTTAAAGTAGCCCCAACAAGAGATGAATGGATGACAACTCTGCCTCCTGAAAGGAAAGTAAGGCCTTTATGAAACACCACTTAACAAAGATAGATTTAGAGAACTTTGTAGAAAGAACTTTGCATTGCAATAGATGAAGAATTCTAACTTCCATAACTATTTATTGTTATCAGCCAGGCGGTATGCCCATGCATTCTAGAACATTCAGTAAGGGCCCTAAAGAAGGGCGTGGTGTCATTAGCGCTTGGACCAACACTCCAGTAGACAGATCCCAAAAAGCAAAGATGAAGTAAGAATTCTGTTGCTTTTGCAATAACATTGTTATTGCTTGCTTTTGGGTTAAGATTTTATTTGGGCACTTGGCATGTTGCACGTATCGCCCTAGTTCAGTTTTACCCTCTTACCAACAAGTTTTCTGAGGGTCATACTGGACCCTGGAATATATTAGGGGTAAACTTGGAGCTTAATTGATTGATGATTGATTCGTTTTATTTGTTTATTGGTGGGGTGCTAATTCTGTGTCATATGGCAGCTACTTGGAAGCATATAAAGAAGCTATTGCACTTGCTTCCAATGAAGAGGAGAAGAAAAGGAGCGGTGCATATGCTGTTTTGGTGGATGAATACAATAAAGCAAAGAGATCAAGAACTTTAGTAGAAAAGCACCAAGAAGAGCAGCGTGTTAAGCGTTCAAAGAAAAAATCCAAGAAAGAAAAGGAGGAGTGGTCGGGCAAACACCCTTTGAAGCCCTTGGATCGGGAGACAGACCTTGTTGCTGGAAGGAAGAAGAACATAAATTTGGTTAAATCATATTTGAATTTTATGTTTCAGTGCCTTAAACTCAAATGTTGCTCGTATTTTCTTCACAGAATTGTGTTTGGACTATGATGACTAATTTAATGTTAGTTGCAAATTTAATATTTTAAAATTTAATGTTATAATTTTTATTAATAAAAAAATGAAATAGGTAGTGAGATCGAGAGTGTGGTTGGAGCATGAACAAAAATTGAAACAGTTTAATTTGAGCAGGTATTTTTTTTAATAATAATTTAGAGAGTGAAATAGAGACGAGGATTGAAGTTGCTCTTAGTCCTAGAAAACTAACAAATTAATAGAGATGTGTTTTTTCTTTTTACTTGTTGGTTTCTTGTTTCATGAAATTTGTGTTACTCAACTAAATTATTCACCATCTTGATAATATTTGCTATTTGCACCGTGTACCCTACAACTTGAATTTTAAGATAGGGTAAAGGTTATAATCAATTTGTTTTCTATTTACTTTGTTTGTACTTTGTTGCATCCATCATTGGTGGACAAAACAAAGTAATTATAAATTTTTTCCTTAAGAGAGTCTATTCGTCTCTAGATTTGTCTACAATAATATTTCTTGTCCAAAATCCTTTACGTAATGTGTGAACTGTGAATTTAAAAGTTAATCATATTATCGAGATACTTTCTAAATATTAAATTGAGAAGTGATGTTGTATCAAAGCCTAAATCTAAAAAAAAAGACACCCCTTTATAATTTCAGTTGTTTTCTTGGAGAAACTTATTATTTATTCATTTATTTATCTTTCTTTTCCTTCTTTTTTTTTTGAAAAAAATAAGGCATCACAATGGTTTCAATATCTTTTGGTGCATCAATTTGACATCAACATATAAAATGGTACCAACTTGACCTTGACATTATACAATTAATACTATTTTGATTTCATTAACAGAAAATGTCACGCCAGCATGTTTATGTCGTTAACCATTGACAACTCACCTTTACATCACCTCTAACTAGCAATCACGTCACCAATTAAAAATCTTAAGAGGAAAAAGGGACAAAAAAAAAACAAAAAAAATTCAGTATGAAATTAATTGATAGCATTTGATTCATTGGTGAATTTGGCTACCAAGTAATAATGCCTGAACTCATTTGCTTTAACACAATATGATTCTTAAAGTTTGAATGCATAAGTGTCTATTGGTTTCCTTAGAACCGAAGTCAATAACTCGTTATTCATGTTAACTTGTAATATTATGTCATGTTTTTCATGGAATGAGAATTCATGTAGAAAATTCTCTTTGTATATAGCACTAAGTAAAAAATCCCCTCAATTGTAGGTTTCGTAAAACCCAATTAACATTGCTATATTCTAAAACCCAATTAACATTACTAAATCCTATTTTTCCTTTGTAAATTTTTATTTATCATTAGAGAACTATCTAAAAATCAACTAAATATATCAATATCACTTTCGTTGTCGATGTTTGCAAGTCGCAATTGACGTCGGCACAAATAACGAGCAGTTGTTAAATGATGAGTTGTTTATTGGACTTAAATAGAAAATGACAACGGAGAAATAATGAGTAAATGCAATTACCTTCCAAAAAGGACAATTCTGCTCTTAAACTTATAAACTTAAAAAACCAAAAGTTTCAAAATGCCTCAAATTCTCTAAAACCTAATTTCTCAAATCTCTTTTTTATAAGCATTCAAGGATAATGATGGAAAGAAAATCGAGATCTGAAGCTCAACAAACGACCAAAATACATAAAATTTCCAAAAAATAATAATTCCACGAACCAAAAAACTTAGACCAATTCGGTGAATTAGTTTCAAAAATGCATCTAGGGTGTGTTCCACTAAAGATGGATACAACTCCTAAGGAAGTTTCCGTTGTTGGTGCAAACACCCTTTTAGGGCGCTTAGTCCATTGGCCAAGTGCCCTCCTAGGGTGCTAACCCTATGGTTGAGCATCCTCCGAAGGCGATCGAATCAAGCAGCTCTTGAGGGTGCTTAGGTCATCTTCAAATTCTAAAAATTTTCGCACTTGATTGGATTTATATGACGATGGATCATTATTGTCCTTTTTCACACATCTTAAAATCACTCAACATTTTATAAATTCTTTACATTTCGAGTTGAAATGAAGAAAATTACTTTCTTAAGTTCAGAGAAATAGTAACTTTTAGAAAAAGTTGAAAATAAATTTAAAGGCAAAAGTCCTCTTTTTGGGTGGTACTTAATATTTTGAGCGATAGTTAATACAACTCTTAAAAATATTATTTAGGTGACTTCACATCAAATTGATACAATTTTATTTGTTAGGCCAATTTTGATAGAAGTGTTAAGTTAGTATTGATTAACGACATAAACGTGCACACGTTGATACGATATGTTCCGTTAATAAGGATCAAAATAACACCAATTAAAATGATATCGAGATCAAATTTATACCACTTTATGTCAAATTGATCCTTTTAAATAGTTTTAGTCCTCTATTCTTTTTAAATGATTAAATACATTTTTCTTAAAAAACTTGAACGACCACACTTACAGATAATGAGAAAAAAGAATCTTCCAAATCCTTCTCGAACGAGACTCAACCACTAGAGTAAAAGATTTGCAACATTTTTTAAATATAAATGGAGAACCAACCAACTTAAGTATAAAGCCATTGTTATAGGAAAAGAAAACAAGTAGTAAACAATGTTGGAATTTTGGTGATGGTGCCCCTATTATCAAATTAATTTCAGTTAGAAATGGTCAAAGACAGAGTGTTCTTTTTTAGTGTAAAGACAAAAGACATGCAAAGCCAAGCAAGAGAAAATTTAAAGAAGTCTCATTTAACTACACCAAATCAAATAAAGAAATTATATGTTTTATATTTTTTTAACAAAATCAGCAAATAGTAAGAGAGAGAGAGTAAGAGAGAGACAGACCCTAAACTCAGACACTAGTTTTTCTTTTCTTCCTCTCTTTACTTACTACATAATATTACAACATTACCTTATCTATCTTCCTTACCTTACCCTTCACTTTCTCATCCGTCCATTAAAAATTCCCATCTCCTCCTTCTCCTCCACCATCTTCCTTCTTTCTCCAACATCTGTCAACCCTCTTTTTTTTAAAAAAATTAATTAAACATTCTCGTCCTCCAATCACATGGACGCCAACACCCAGCAGGCGCAATCAGCCCCCTACCCTCCGCAGCCCCAGCCCCCGGCCCCAGCCCCAGGTACTGCCGCCCCTCCAACCCCATTCCACCACCTCCTCCAGCAACAGCAACATCAGCTCCAGATGTTCTGGAGCTACCAGCGTCAAGAGATCGAACAGGTTAACGATTTCAAGAACCACCAGCTCCCTCTTGCCCGCATCAAGAAGATCATGAAGGCTGATGAGGATGTTCGTATGATCTCTGCCGAGGCCCCCATTTTGTTCGCTAAGGCCTGCGAGCTTTTTATCTTGGAGCTTACTATTAGGTCTTGGCTTCATGCTGAGGAAAATAAGAGGAGGACTCTTCAGAAGAATGATATTGCTGCTGCTATTACCAGGACTGATATTTTTGATTTCTTGGTTGATATTGTTCCCCGGGATGAGATCAAGGAGGAGCCTGGGCTTGGAGGGATTGTTGGTGCTACTGCTAGTGGTGTGCCTTATTATTATCCGCCTATGGGACAGCCTGCTGGGGCTGGCCCTGGGGGGATGATGATTGGTAGGCCTGCTGTTGATCCTACTGGTGTTTATGTTCAGCCGCCCTCGCAGGCTTGGCAGTCTGTTTGGCAGACCGCTGATGATGTTAGTTATGGAAGTGGAGGGAGCAGCGGGCAGGGGAATCTCGATGGACAAGGGTAATTATGACAGTTTCTTTTGTTTAGGGTTTTGATAGATGAGAATGTTTTAGTGAATGCTTTGTAGTGTGTTACTATTCGTGGTCTTTATTGGTGCTGCTTAAATAAAAGTTGAGGGAGGAATAGATAAATGTGATGGAGGTTTTGGTTGCGTATAGTTTGACGATTGACATTGAATCTGAATGGTGTCAAATAGTGTGGCTATAAAAGAAAAGGACGTGTTGATGGAGTTAGAGTTTAGAGATTAAGGTGTTTGTTGCATGCAAGATAGTTTATTTGATGAATGAGGGTAAACTTGAAGGGGTTTACTGAAAGGAGGGGAAATGTAGTCTTAGGGTCTTTTATGCGTTAGAGTGTATCTCTCCTTCAGTTGAGAAGGAAAACTAGATCTTTTTTTTTTCTTAATCGTTATGTGGAACTTGTCTTATGCTGAACCAGTAGAATAAGCCTTTGAAGTTGGCGATAATGGCAGTGAGTCCCTGTTGATCATCTCTTGTATGAGCATTGCCTGCCTGAAAATGAACAGTTTGAGTCTGCCTGAGAGCTGAAAGCTTGGAGGCAATTTGATAGGCACATGAGTTGTCTCATTTAGGAGAAAAGCTTGGCCAGACAGTGTCTAACTGTGACTATAATTCGTTTTGTCAGGTGATTTCCCTTTTGAATTGCTCTATAACTTGTGCAGAAGTTTTCTATGTGAAAATGGACAGCCAGTTTAAGGTGGGAATAAGCCTTAATAAGGTATGGGGTGCTCTTGTTTCTTATGAATTCATTTTCAAAAATAAAAAAAGGAGGTTTGGGTTTTTATGGGCTCAAGTTTGATTCATTTTGGTGGATTAACATTTAAGAGAAATTTAATAAGGTTGAGTTTGATGTCTAGCTAAGTCTCAGTTTGGCTTTACTTGGCGATTTTGTTATCAGTTGAAGTCTAGGATCTGTATGAAACAGAGCAGGCCTACCATTCATTGTATATTTCCAAATATTCTACACCTTATCCAACACATACAAAATGTTATATATTTAAACTTCAGATTGTCTAACTGTAGATAATCCCATTTAGTCGTGGCATTGCCCTATTGCGCATTCACATGATGATCTTTCTAGCTAAGTGACATACTTGCATTAGAATTTTATAAATACAATGACTTGCAGTTGCACTATGGCTATTCACTTCCAGTAAAGCTCAACAGTATAAGCTAATGACTTCTTACTTTCAAAAGGCATCCTCGTTTTATGAGCACGATACTGTTGACATCTCACAAACTGGATCTGTAGCTATAATCTATTACAGCATTGTAATGCTACTGAATAGGCCTAAAGCTCATGTAAGAGAACTTTGGCATGGTTACCACCAGGAAAAGTTTGTATATTTGTCTACAGATAAGGTGCATTGTGTAGGTACTTCAGAATTATCTGCATCTATAAATTTTTGTATGTGTGGATAAACATCAGGCTGTCTCTTATTGCTCGGCACAGTGGAATTGTTAAGGACTAGCCAGTATCTCTTTTCATTTCCTTACTATTGCCTTATATTTATGGATGGTGGTGTGAAATCACTCCGTACTGAAATTTCAATGTCATTCTACGATTATCATTATTAACTTTCCTAACACTGGAAAATCTGACATATACAAATGCTGGTCATAGGCAATGTGCAGTTCTCAAATTCCAGTGTTTACGCATTTCCAATGATATATCAGAAATTAGATTTATTTTAAGTCTTGAAAAGATTGTAAGTTCATGAATTGAAATTGTTTAGTGTTACTATTTGAGAGTATAATATAATGTGACTTGACATCTGCCCATATCAAAGGAAGACACCATGCCTCCGTCCTCAGCCTTTATCTGTCATTCTGTTCTATTGTAGAGAACTTCTGTAGTGCCTCAGGTTTACTATCTGCTTCTTAAATTTATAGCTTTGGAATTTAAATGTGAAGTTGTATGATGAATCTTTGAATTGCTCTTGTGATTAAAATATTTATGTTCTGTCAATTTACGGTTGTAACCCTTGTTCCACACTGTTAAATGCAGTTAAGAAGCAGCAAAAAAAGAGTGACGTTCAGTGGCAAAGCAGGAGGCAATGAGATGTAGCTGATACAACCTTGATTTTTGATTTTGCTTATGATGTTTAATGTACCTGTCTTCTATTATTTATTGAACCTGTCTTTAATTGTAATGGATTAACTAGAAATTCCATCACCATTTTAACTTAATTTTGTAGCAGCTACAGAATTGCTGCCATGACTTTGCCTAATTATATTCAATGTGCAGGTCCATGATTTATGATCCTTTGGTTGGTTTTGCAACTCCTGTTAGAAATTTTCATCCTTATTTATTTGTGCAGTTATGACAAAGTGAACAATCTAATGATCCTAATCATCGTGTTTTTTGATGAACTATAACATAAGTTGAGTATATATCTGAAATGACTTGGGCTTTGCTTTACACAGTAATGTTTAAGTGGTCATGTCCAAATTGAATTTGGACATTGATCCTAAATTTAACAATTTCGATTATATTCAGATTAAAAACTAAACTCTAGACACTAAAAACTAAACCCTAGACCCTAAATCATCGACCCTAGATGATGTGATACTCCGGACTAATAATTCGATGACATGTCACATGTTAGTATCTAGGATTGATGATTTAGGGTCTAGGGTTTAGTTTTTAGTGTCTAGGGTCGATGATTTAGGGTCTAGGGTTTAGTTTTTAATGTGAATATAATCGAAATTGTTAGATCTAATGGTAATGTCCAAATTTAATTTGGACATTCAAGGATCACTTGAACATTACTGTTGCTTTACAAGTCATTTCAGTTAAAAGCAGGTAGATTTTTCAGTTTTTCAAATCTATTGTGCAAATTCAATATTCATATCTATGCCTTTTTTATATTTGAGAATAAAAAGATAAAATATTCTTCATCTTTAATGTTTAATAAAAATGTATTATCTATAAATTGGTGATGTTAAGAACATGCAGTCGTGATTCTTTAGACTATTTCATCGCAACGAAATAACAAGGCATGTAATGTTAAGTTGCAGCCTCCGGAAGTCTCTGTAAACCAGTCCCTGTGTTACTTGGAAGAATATTGAGCTCCTAGGAGAGCTCAAAACAGCCCAGTTGCTGCTAGCTTGTCTGCTTCTTCAGTTGTAACATGGCGCATCTCAAACCGAATATTGACGATGCAGTTTTGAGGGCTGATTGATGGGTGGGGTTTAGCGTTGTCTGCCGAAATTTCCTAGCCAAATTGAGCATTGTTGGGTTGAAGTCTTTTGTTGCATGTTGGTCGGTTTGATTAGCGGAGGTTTTATGCTTACATGAAGCGCGTAAGTGGAATCCAAATTCATGGAGTTCATGTGGAGTCGGATGCAAAAAGCGTGGTGGATAGTTTAAAAGTGTCTCATGTGAGGCATCAAGCAAATAGTTTAGCGGATCTTTTGGCAAAGAATGCCTTCAATTGGCTTAGTCCTACGTTTTGAGATTTAGCTCCTCAATTTGTAAGATCAAGAGCTATTTCTAATATAACCGTTCATATTTAAAGTGTAAACATTACACTTTCATTTGATCTTCGGCCCAATCATTGATACAAAATAGAGTCCCAATACCAATTTAGAGGCCCAATTTCACCCTTATTCCAAAATTCATATTAAGTATTTAAATGAAAAATACCAAATTGAAAGGTGTCCTAAGTCGTCGTCATCTTCTGTTGAGCTAGCTAATAAAATCAATCTACTGTTTGCGCGTCGTCTCCAGAAGAGCGATTTCCCCAAAGTTAAAGATATCAATCTAGGGTTTCAACACCTCAATTTTGATCCAAATGGACGCCCTCGACTCCGTCTTCGATCCCCTCAGAGAGTTCGCTAAGGACAGCGTTCGTCTAGTCAAGAGGTGTCACAAGCCCGATCGCAAAGGTAACCTTCCCTTCTTTTTTCCTTCACTTCCGATTTAGGTCATATGTTATCCTTGGATCTATGTCTTTTAGGGATCTGATTTCTGTTTTGTCGTTCAGAATTCTCGAAAGTTGCATTGCGTACTGCTATTGGCTTCGTCGTCATGGGATTTGTCGGATTCTTTGTCAAGCTCATCTTCATTCCGATCAACAACATCATCGTCGGCTCTAGTTAGGTAATAGATCTAATTTCATGCCTATGCAAAATATATTATTGGAATTCTGGTCAATTATAATTTACAATTGCATTTCTGGATCTTGCGTTTAAGATAGTGGATTAAGAAATTTTTAGTAGGTAGTTACAATAGTTTGTTTCAGCAAATTCTTCAGCATAGCAGATCGATCTAATTCGAGCTTTGTGCGTTTCTTGATGCAATTTTTGTGCTGGTTGCTTTTCTATTGATGTATTTATCAGTTGTATTAGCATGCCATTTTTAAAATTGCATTAGATCTAATCTCTATGAAGGTAATATACTGGATTCATTTAGTGCTGCCTTTTCGTCCCCTCTATACCATAGATTTGCGTTCAAATTTTATACACTGTATGGTAAAAAGGAGCATTGTATGTATATATATTTGTAAAGTTTTCCGTGATTGAGTCTCTTGCTAGTTGCTGCCTTAAGGGTTTATATGCTTACATTTTATTTATTATTGAATTTTATGTTGCCAAGAAAGATCCACAGTGGTTGAAGTTGATGTGATTATTATGCAGGTGCGAGCCTGCTAGATACATATGAATTCATGTGATGTATTTGTGTCTAATCTTCTTGTTGTTAGGAAAAATAAACAAGAAAGCTTAAGCATTTAATTGAAACCTACAATAATTTATAGAAGATAGAAATGAAGTATTTATTACTGCATTCTTCTGATTCGTCGCCATGTATCATATCTCATCAAAGTAAAATGAGTCATTTCATAAACTATGTGCTTTCATGATAAAATTCTGTCTTTTTTTAGAAGAGTGGTTTGTTAATTACATTTTTTGTTGTCATTTTGGTTGCTGGTTGTGTTGTGCGACTTCCTTGGGGTTTCCTAAATATTGCATGAAAGATAATTATATTTTGCCATATACCATTGCAGGTCCTTTGCGTTATTGACAACTGCACAAGATGGAAGGGATTCAATTGAAACTTGTAGCATTTGTCATATAAAATTGCAGTTAGCTTTCTCTGTTTTATTGGTGGTTATGATACTAGAGTTAACGAGGAACTTATGAATTTGAACTTCCCTGAATTTTGAGTTAGCTTCATCGACATGGTTGATTTTGCACTATGTTTTCTTATCATTTGTGCACCATAGATTTTTTTCTGGCATATTATATCAAGAACTGCTTATTAGGTATGGGTGATATGAATTCCTAAAAACAAGAACGTAACTGCTATCGTTACATTGTTAGTTTTACAAGCTAGAAAGGGTAATCGGGGATGACCATCGGTACTGACTGGCTTTACGCTGGGACTTAAAAGGGTGAAATTGTTAGCATTTTATTCAGATAGGAAAAATCAGTGTCCTTCGTATTATGCACATTTGTGAAGCTAAAAATGAAATTAGATTGAATGAAGAGCTATAGCAGCTTGTATTTGGTTACAGGAGCTGTAATGCTCTGATGTTGATGGGGCTGTGAAATGCGATAACATTTTTGAAGCCGTGGGTATGATACAAAAACAATTTCAGATGAAACTGGAATTGCGTTTTCATTACTTCTCATTTTTTTTACCTCTTTCCACTTTTATATCTATTAACCTTCTAATTCAAAGAAAGGCTTATGTGTCATTGCAGCTCCAAGATGTATTATTGCCGAAAATAAATGTAGTACAAGATCAAAACCATCCAAAGCATTTCCACTAACTTACAAAGATCTATAGGCCAAGGCAATTTCAGGTTATAATTTGACCTACATCTGTACACACAATACTCTTAGCCGCTTTTCAGTCAATTTGGAGTTGCAACATTGCTAACCTTCAACATTTCCTACAACGGAAGCTTAAACCTGTGATTCACCAACATTCTACATCTCAGATTTATCTTGTGTTCCAAACCTTAATGAAAAGTACTGTTATTTTCAATTCCTTCAAATCTCCTATGATTTCCTCCAAAAAGAATTCTCCTTTCGGTTTCATATTATTTCATTCTCAATAATGCTTAATATCAAGAATCCTGGAGCGCTATGACAATCACTATGTTCAAACCCCATATTTCATCAAGCATTAAATCTTAGCTGTCAAACTATACTCAAATTCCTCCACAAGCAACACTGCATTCTGAGAATTAATAGCATTGCATGCGACATATCTCAGGTTATAGAGAAAGACGAGTGAGGAAATAATTATTCTTAAATAAATTGTTTATATAATTACAGAATCCATTGAAAATTATAACTTGAATTTTTTTTGAAGCATGTAACAACTTGAATTGATTAGGAGGTTTAAATTTGCAAATTTTGTAGTCCACTTTTTTAGGCAGTATAAAACAAAAAAAAACAGTACAAGATAAGCACAGAATTGTTGCTCAGTAGTTGCTAAATTAAATTCATGCTGACAACCTTCTTTTTGAATCTGACTCATAACTCGTACTCCATGTTGACTCATGCGGAAAAAGTCTACTAGATCACCCTAGGTTAGAGCAAGGTTTTTGTATGTTTTGTTCAGGAAGTCGTTGAACAAGTAGTCCACTCTGAAGTAGTAATAATACTAATAATAATAATAATATATACAGGCTTTAGAAGTAGTCTTTTTTTCTTTTTTCTTTTTTTAAGAAAAATTACAGGCTCTAAAAGTTATGTATATTTTAGTAGTTAAGAGTATTTTAATAAACGTTTGAAATTAATTGGGTATAAAAGTTTAGATTGATTGCAATAATATCAAAATTTATAATTTGTTAAAAATGATTGCACCGAACCTCAACCCAAACTTATATGAAAGTATTAGTAATTTAATAGATCAACAATTGGGTTGTTTTCAATCAATCTAGTCACCTATAACCCCATATGAAAGCCCACTTTGAGAGTTCAAATATGAGGGTGATATAAGTAATTGCTCACATCCCCTCCAAATTGAGAGCCACGCGTTTCACACTCTCTTCCGCCACAACCTGCAAGTCACTCCTAACCTCCAAAAATGGCGGCGGCCGCCTCTACAGCCACCTCCTTCCCCAAACCCTCCGCCGTGAGATCCTCAATCTCCATTTCTAGAATCTGCCTTCCATTTTCTATCAATCCCCAAACTACTCCTCCACGCCGCTCTCTCCAAATCTCCAATTCCATCTCCAAATCCACTATCCCTACCCCCTCCTCCTCCACTCCCCTAACCCTAACCCCCAGATTTTCCCCCGATGAGCCCCGTAAAGGCGCCGACATTCTCGTCGAAGCCCTCGAGCGCCAAGGTGTTACCGATGTGTTTGCTTACCCCGGTGGAGCTTCCATGGAGATCCACCAAGCCTTAACTCGCTCCCCCATTATCCGAAATGTGCTTCCCCGACATGAGCAAGGTGGCGTCTTTGCTGCTGAGGGGTATGCCCGAGCTTCGGGTAAACCTGGGGTCTGTATTGCTACTTCTGGTCCCGGGGCTACTAATCTTGTCAGCGGTCTTGCTGATGCGCTGCTTGATAGTGTTCCTATTGTGGCGATTACCGGTCAGGTTCCTCGTAGGATGATTGGTACTGATGCGTTTCAGGAGACTCCGATTGTTGAGGTAACTCGGTCGATAACCAAGCATAATTATTTGGTGCTTGATATTGAGGATATTCCTAGGATTGTTAGTGAGGCTTTTTTCTTGGCGTCTTCGGGACGCCCTGGGCCTGTGTTGATTGATGTGCCTAAGGATATTCAGCAGCAATTAGCTGTTCCGAATTGGAATGTACCTATGAAATTGCCTGGTTATATGTCTAGGTTGCCTAAAGAACCTAGTGAGTTACAATTAGAGCAGATTGTGAGGTTAATTTCCGAGTCGAAGAAACCCGTGTTGTATGCTGGAGGAGGGTGTTTGAATTCCAGTGAGGAGTTGAAGAAGTTTGTTGAGTTGACTGGGATTCCGGTTGCTAGTACTTTGATGGGGTTAGGCGCTTTCCCGCTTAACCATGAGTTGTCATTGCAAATGCTTGGGATGCATGGAACTGTTTATGCCAATTATGCTGTGGATAAGAGTGATCTGTTACTTGCATTTGGGGTGAGGTTTGATGATCGTGTGACTGGAAAGCTCGAGGCTTTTGCTAGCAGAGCAAAGATAGTGCATATTGACATTGATTCAGCTGAGATTGGGAAAAATAAGCAGCCCCATGTTTCTGTGTGTGGGGATATTAAGCTGGCTTTGCAGGGTATAAACAAAATTCTTGAGAGCAAAAGCTTCAAGAGTAAGGTAGATTTTGGGAAATGGAACGAGGAGTTGAACGAGCAGAAAGCAAAATACCCGTTGAATTTTAAGACGTTTGATGATGCAATTCCTCCTCAGCATGCCATACAGGTTCTTGATGAATTAACCGATGGAAACGCGATTATTAGTACTGGGGTTGGGCAGCATCAGATGTGGGCTGCTCAGTATTACAAGTATAAAAGGCCCCGACAATGGTTGACATCAGGAGGATTAGGAGCTATGGGTTTTGGACTTCCAGCTGCAATTGGTGCTGCTGTGGCTAATCCTGGTGCAGTTGTGGTGGATATCGATGGGGATGGGAGTTTTATCATGAACGTCCAGGAGTTGGCTACCATTCGAGTGGAGAATCTCCCAGTTAAGATACTGCTTCTGAACAATCAGCATTTGGGTATGGTGGTGCAATGGGAAGATCGGTTCTACAAGGCTAATCGAGCTCATACGTATCTGGGGAATCCATCAAACGAAACAGAGATTTTCCCTAACATGCTGAAGTTCGCTGAAGCTTGTGGAGTTCCTGCTGCACGTGTGACAAGAAAACAGGATCTAAGAGCAGCAATTCAAACGATGTTGGATACTCCTGGACCCTATTTATTGGACGTTATCGTGCCCCATCAAGAACATGTGTTACCCATGATTCCAAGTGGCGGGGGCTTTAAAGATATTATTACCGAGGGTGATGGGAGATTAAAATACTGATCTTTCTAGCTGCGAGTTTATTGAGGAAACATGTAGTTCATGTGTGAGTTTATTGAGGAAACATGTAGTTCATGTGTGAGTTTATGCTTTAAATCAGGTGTAGCAGGTTTTTTTGTGTACTAGTCTTTGTTTTATGGTTTCTGTTTGGACGAAATGTCAGCATGTGTGCTGTGTTTTTGCTAGTTTGGCTAAGTTATTTGTTGCGTACATATATGAGGTAATAATGTGCACTTGTTGCCTAAATTTGTTAGACCTTTTGTAATAGTCAAATGTTGGTGCTTAGGTTTATTTTAGGCGAAACTGTTTTAGCTCTTCAGCTTTTGGTTTTTGAACTTCAACTTCTGTTAAAATTTGCCATATTACCTTTAATGTTTTTTTACTCTCAAACAAATAACATTTCATACGAATTTAAGCCTTTTAAATGCACATTAGTTCTATCTATGGGTTGCTGTTTCGTTTTTTAAAGGATTGAAAATTAATAAAACGTCAAACTTCAAGTGCTTAATCTTAGTAAATTAAAGTCAAAACCTTGAACAAGTACACAAATCTGGGAATATGAAAATTCAAGAACAGCTGCATGATTGGAGCTCCTATCGGCTGTAAAGTTCACAAGGGTGGGTAATACAGACACTGCTGAGTAGTAGCTACGGTTGACAAATAGAATACATCAAAACACAGCTACACGAAACCCGAAATTGCGACCCATAGGATAAAAAAGAATCCAAACTGCAGAACTATATTGAAGATATGTAACAGGGTTCCACGGGCTTAAGCTAGAATAACAGTATCAAAATTGAAAAAAGAAACTACAACCTGGATTTCTATATTTATTCACAATCTTGTCAAAATTTATTTCATGAAAAAATCATTCAGCATCAATATGTAACTGTTTTTATGCAGAAAAGGATAAAAAAGAATCCAAACTGCAGAATTATATAGCTACAGCTTTACCAATATTCACATACCAATCAAACTCTTCCTGACGAAAGCTAAGAATAAGATGTTGAATTATCAAAAGACTTCTTCCTCACAAGAAGGCAAGTAATGTTTGAAGGATTGGGCTCTGCGCTATCCGGACTACACAAAACAAAATCTGGCTTGTGAAGTGCAAGATTCATGCTGTCTTTCCCAACCACAAGTGTTGTTGCATCCAGAAGAACATGCCACGAATTCCTATGAGCTTCCGATACCCAATGCATCGAGTATCGTGTACCATTTACGTCCACTGGATAAGAGAATAACCCTTTCGTGTTGTACTTGCACTTCCTCCTGAAATACTGACTAAGCTGTGATCCTTTTATCCTCAAATCCAACCATGTTTCCGGTGCTAATATCACTTTCGATTCCTTGTAAGAGGCGAATTCACGTATGTAATCCGTTTCTTCAGGAAGAACAGTCATGTAGAAATTCCCTCTGAAGAAAGGGTAACTCTCACCTACTAACATCACTGCATCTTTATAGTTTGGTGTAAAGAGAACAAGGTACTCTCCATCCGGTAATCCACAATGCTTCAGAACTCGGTTTTGTGCTTGGATTTCGGGTATTGAGATGAAACTCCCCGGAAAAGAGGATTTCTTGGTGAGAATATCAAGCAGCCTGGATGGTTCTAGCTGTGTTCTGTCCAAGTCAGGGAGATTGCTACCATATGAAGGTGACGACGCACTACTCCTTGGTGATTTTCGTCTATCTTCAAGCATAGCCTCTGGAGCCTCTTCATTGATACATAGAGTAGAAAGATCAATCTTTTCTCCAACAACATGACCAGCATATTGTGGATACTTTGCCAATACATACTGTTCAACATACTGCCTTTCAGATGGCGTAATTGGACCAGACCATCTCAGATCCAGACCTCGGATTGTTGATATGGCTTCTGCTATAATATGTGCAGGAATTAGAGTATTTGCTTTCTGTTTCATTCACATATGTGATAAGTTAGATAAACGCCAAGAAAACATACAAGTTAGAGTCTTTAGAGTAATAGATTTTTGGTTTACCTTTAAAACCATACTGCTTGGCCTGCCATTTTCTGTTTCTGGTTTGACTATAGCTGCAAAAAGAGATTTCTTGTGTTGACCTTCCATTATAGCCTATTTTGATGTCAGTCACGGAATGACTCTATGGGGGTCGGTAGTACGCTTCAACACCCACTGATCGCCGTAAAACTCGATTGAGTCTATAAACGGATCTTTATTTTTTAGGATAGATGCACCAAAAAATTGCAATTATGCAGCCATAGGAATTGACACTCACCTATCAGTGAATCCTATATCCGTCGTCATCGGACCTTAGATCCTGCTGTGGGAGCAATCTCTTCTTTCTTGTTTGTGTCCATGGCACCTGCTAAACACTAGCAAAATCTAGGACTTAATAATTAAGAAAATATAGAAAGTTAGGAAAAATGGAGGCAGGTGTGAATGGCCGAATTAAAACAGTTGTTGTTGCAGAGATGGATCTGATTGTGTTATTATTACAAACAAGTAATAAAAGGACAATGACAACAGCAATGCTTAAGAAGTTGAGGGAGGCATGAGAGAGTAGTTAGAATAACTAATGGAAAACTAACCATGGTTTAAAGAAAATAAATAATTAATTAATTTAATATCAATACTTAATGTGATTAGCTGGGTAGAAGAAGAGGAATATACCTTAAGTTATATAATTAATTGGTTTGGCTTACATCCTGACTTGTATAGCAATACGACTCTAAGCAAGTCAAATTAAACAATGAAACGCCTTGCCTAGCAAGGAACCTGTGAAAATGTCAGCTTTTATATTTTAATATTAGGAAAGGAAAGCCACCATTTAGTTAAGGTTTGTTTAAAAGGGTGAATGACACTACCTAGCACTTAACAATGCGGTTAAAGTAATAGATCAGCTTAACCATTGAGCCAGGAATCAAGTTTTGAAGATGAGAATGCATTAGTGATTAAAATACTCAGTGGATCTCTAGAGCAGGACCTTTTCGACTCGAATCTGGATTACCCTTGACTGTCGGAATAAGATACTAGATAGTTAGACTTAAAGAGTGAATGACGTCTCAAACCAAATAATCAGATAAATTATCAAAACCACAAAAGATTAAGTTTAATTTGTGTGCTAATCTAAATCAAAACTCAGTAGTTAATGTGCAAATCTGGGTTTTTGAAGTCATTTGTGCCAAAAGTAAAATCTAAGGGTGCCAGAACGGTACAAGTATGTATAATAATAATAGTGCTATGTGTCACTCTTCAAGGCAATTTAATAAGGAAACGAAAAGGCAATTTAGAGTTTAGTACGAAAGAGAACTAAAGAAATTTGGGTGATATGCCTTGGAAAGATGCCCTCAGGAAAACAACTTATGTGCAGACAAAGTCACAAGAAAATATCTTTAATTTTATAATCTGCAACTTGATATTAATTTAATACATATTCCTCTTTTTCTCTAAATGTGATTGGATTAAACTAAAATAAGAAACTTCTGGACTTGAAACATTAAACTAAATAAAATAAGAAACTTCTAGACTTGAATGAACTAACTGTCGGTAATACCCAACTCACTTCAACTTGGCTATAAACCGAGACTTCAAGTTGGTTATTTGTAGAATTCAACTTCTCTTCCTCATCGGCTCTACATGTACACCCGCAAAATCAAGATGCCTGTGCATTGGATTGTTTTTCTTCTTATTATGTTTGACCAAGTTTTCTAAGGATTGGGACCGAACAAAGTTACTAATTCGTACGAAAAACAACTTGATGAGAATGAAAGAAAGAAAAAACGGAAAATATAAAGAAATCACAAATGAAACCATTGTCATATGCTCGATTCAGAAACAATCCCACTCGTTCAGTAGGGGTTTATGGAATATGATACGGTATATGCCTTGTTCCCCTTGAAAATGAGAAAAAGGCATATATTGGATCTCATTTATGATAAAGGGGAGAGAGACTTTTTCATGAACATCTAAATCTGAACCGCCTATAATGTCAAAGTAAAAAGGGAATTTATTGCTCATGTTAAGATACTCTCTCTTATAAAATTAGTAGTAACTAATCATCTACCATTGCAATGTATACACTGATAACTGGCTATGTCCTTAATGCTACTTCTGGCAAGTCAATACCAAGGGGTTGTTGCTTTATAGAAGAAAATTACCCTTTGATTGATATCACTTCCTAATATGGTTTCTAAAGATCAATGATCGGCATATGCAAGGAAATAATGAGGTACCATCTTTTTCCAGAGTTGAAGCCCATCACTAGGCAGTCTAAAATCCCCCAAAAACTTAATTTTGAGCTTGGATTTGAGGAATTGTTGGTGAGAATACATAATTTTTGAAACCTACAAGAGGTTCAAGTGGGTTTGATTTTGTCAAAAGTGATTTGACACTTAGGAAGCATCCTTGCATTCCTTAAACTTTACTCAAAACGATCTCAAAAGAGCAATATGACAACAACAACCTAATGGCTGTCTCCTATCAAACATATGATTGAAATGCTGTTTTCCTCATACAATTCACAACTGATAGATACACTTGGGCATCATTTATTTGTAAAATAGTAACACCAGCAATTAGGTAACAAACTGACAGGACAGCTCTACCAAAGAAAGAAACTACTTGAAACAAAAGCAAACCCTCTTTCCTTCTTCCTCACTCTAACATACTAATATTAGAAAATCCCACCAATACCTGGTTGAGATGTGATCTTAACAGCAATCTATTACTCAAAGCACAATCATAGGCTCCAAAAAAAATGCCCCCTGAATTAGCCCATTATCGTTCCTTTGCAACTCCTCTTGTTAGGTTCTCACCCCCAACTACTCCTCAACCACATTTCATCATACCCAAACGAAATCTCATAATGAAAATTCCTGGAAGAAAGATCATACCTCTGCTTGTTTTCATTTTATCAACCATCTCCATTCTTAGACTTGTAAGAATTGCTACCTCTACATCATCTTCTACCCGTCCATTACCCACATTCCATCCAAGCCAACAACAAATATGTTCTCCAGAGTGCATGAATGTCTCATCCCACCTGCATAGCAGTTCAGTCACCCAAAGTCAGTCAACAAGTCTCACAAAAAAGGAATTTAAGCTTCTATCTGATGTCATTAAGCTTAAAGCCCCTTGCAACCTTCTTATTTTTGGTATGGAGCCCAAGTACCTAAAGCTCTCTTCAATCAATTCGGGTGGCATCAATGTCTTTCTAGAAGACAATACAGAGAAGATAACCAAAATTGAAGCAAAATCCAACAACACAAAAATCTACAAGGTCAACTATCAAGCACCTGCCAAAGAAGCTTATGAGCTGCTCAAGCATGCAAGGAAAGACCCATCGTGTGCCCCCAGCTCAAGAAGGCTTCAAAATTCGACATGCAAACTTGCTTTAACAGATTTACCGGAAGAAGTTTATTGGCTGAAATGGGATGTTGTAGTAGTGGATGGACCTAGTGGGCACTCCTTGGATGCCCCGGGCAGGATGGCTGCAATCTACACTGCTGGTATGATAGCAAGAGCTGGAAATACAACAGATGTATTTGTACACAACGTGGACAGAACAGTTGAGAAGTGGTTTTCTTGGGAATTCCTGTGTGAAGAAAACTTAGTTTCATCCAAGGGTAAGCTCTGGAAATTTCGGATCATGAGTACAACAAATTCTACAAAGTTCTGCACTGAGTAAACTTATAAACTAGAGTGATCGCTTTCTTAGCTGGGTTGCATGTACAGATTAACTGCCTAAATTTCTTGGAAAAACTTAGGCATAACCAGGAGCATACAAAACATAATCCAACACATATTCAGTTATCACCATGCGTGAAAGACAACTTCAGAGTACAAAAATGGAACCGCATACATACATACATAATCATGTAAATACACATCTTTGAGATGTCTGCTTTATTGAGTTGGCTTATGTACAGTGTGAGAGCACTTAAATTGTACATTGAAGAGATATGCTAGATGAACCAAATATTTACAGAAACTGCAGTCTTCCACGAGTCATTGTCTACTTTCATTGTAAACAAAAAGAGTCTCTCTCTCAGACACAAACATAAATGTGCAATATGTGTGTGTAACTGTGGGTGTATAGGAAGAGGAGATATACCATGAATTTGAGCATTGTCCATATAACACGGTACTGAATATAGATCCTAGTTTAAATACCAAACAGAAAAAGAAACCAATCATATTGATTTTCTCGAAATCAAAATGTGAGATATTTTTCATTTATCAACCATTCAATGAGTACACTTTGGACCTCATATCCAGCATTATCATAATTACAGCACAAAACAACAGCTCCTTTGCAAATACTGGATTGAGGAAACACCAATATCCCTTGTCACTTGCAACTGCAACATCTAACTCAGTTTTCTAAAATTTGAAAAGTGAATCGGAACAACCAAAAACACAGAATGTATTCATTAACCCCTCAGTTCTGGCCATATCCATCACCTGCACTATCATCCATTTGTATGATAACCATAAGTTGCTAACCACCATCCCCTTGCATTGCATCCCTTCGCTGTATGGGCAAAATTATAAATGTGTAAATATGAGGGAATTCATACAAATATCCAACACCGAGCAGATTACAGAATTTCATAAATCAATACAATTGATGCCAAATGTAAGTACAGCCTTGTCAAGATAAGAAGTAAAATATTATAGTTTGGGGCTATCATCTAATTCATTGAGACTCTTATACCAAAACAAAGGTGGATCAATGCTCCATCTGAAATAGCCACATGCTTAATGAAAATCACATGTTTTAGACACTTGTTGCATTGAACCCGTGAGATACACTTCAGTCATCTAGTTACCAGATCAAGGGTGATCCCAAATCATAGCAGCCACCAACAGATGCATGTAAGGCGTAAATTTAACCAAAGACATGTAATCCCACCTTTTAGCTAGAAATTTACGCAAAAATAGGTGCCAATATCTAAAAAAGCATGATAGTAGCATGTAATGTAACTGGCAAAATGGACTTTGCAACATGACAGTTGAGTCAAGAGCATGTCTTCATAATCTTGCTGCAAAGGACACTAGCATGGAAAAAAAAAATGGAATGGCATAATATACCACTTAATAACTGGGTGCTTACCATTCTTTTACTTATGTAAGGCTGTACTGAGATAGCCATCTCAGGTTGACTTTCAACCTTAATTGGTTTTTGCTTCTCCTTCTCATACTCTTTTCTGGATTCCCTTCTACTACCTGATTGCCACACTCTACCAAAATTAGGAAGCCAGTCAGCGTCAAAGTCACTCTTGGGAACTTCCCCTCTCTCCTCCATCTCTAATTCAATCTTTCTTCTCTCTGCCCAAGCGGCTCCTACCCTTTTGGGGTTTAATTTTTTTCCAGACTTCTTTGAGATGCTAGATAAGACTGGTTTTAATTGAACATTCAGCTGACATGCTTCAGTTGCTTCAAACCAAGGAGGAGGCGCTCCAGTGTGCACATTTCCACCAGCCCCTTCAGGAGGCATGGTGATTTTTTGCATAGTTTGCTGTGAACCTGACAAGATAATTGTTGTTTCTGATAAGACAGCATGCTAATAACACTTGAAGCTTCTCTCACAACTTCATTTATATAAAGTTGAAAGGAATGCAATAACAAGATACAACACCAATAGCATATTGTAAAAGAGAGAAGCAGAAGTAATAGAAAATTAAGTCAAAATTATTACTCTGTGAAGTGCTTGCTCCACTTATTGTTCCTCTGCCCAGAAAAACCTGCCACAGGAATACCAAAAATAAACATGCATTAGTATACAGTCTAAAAGAACCGTACTGTTAGAGAAGGAAAAGAAGACATTATGTTCCAGCAATTTTAAATGGTAAACCACTATACTAAAAATTCAAACAGTAAATGGCAATTTATAATGGGTATTAAAAAATTTCCAATAAAATTCTTAAAGATAAACTATGGCCAATAGATATGAATGCAGTTGGTTGCAAGCGTAATGATTAACAGTTAAATGTATATCGATTCTCCTATCAATAATTCTAAACAGAATCACAAAAAAAGAATGCAATATCTCTGCAAAAATATATGCATATATCGGCCTTTTTGTTTGAATTTACAGAAAATCAGCTATGGGAACATGATAAAATTAGATAATACACAAATGACAATGTCTACAATAATATGATAAGCAAGAATCACAGTATGTAGCTTTCTAAGAACCTAAACCATCATTCAAATTACAGAAAATTGGGGGGTTAAGGGAATTGTATCAGATGAGATATTCTTAGCATAGTACCTAAATCAATAATCAAGTTTCACGTCAGAAACAAATGTGAACCAATGGAGGCCCCCAGTGTGACCTTGTCAATATGCATACATCTGTGATATGCTTGGGACTTTTCAATAAACGCAAACAATAAATTTAAAGAAGTTGCAAGATGCTTAAGATACTCAATGATGCATAAACATGACATAAATGAAATATCTATGGAACTAGAGAAACAAATGAAACATGAAAAATTATCCAGTTTCTGGAATCAAATTAAACACAAGACAAACTTACTGTTCTATCACTGAGATTGGAGCATGATAATAGAGTGCTATTAAGGGGAGGCTCTGGGCTATTCAAATGACCTGCACCATCCAAATTAAACATATTTAGCATACCACAGGAATATAATTTCCTTTACATATATTCTCCATGGATCAAAAGGAGCTCAACAAAATGAAAGCAAACTAATTTTTTAATAAGATGTCAAATTATACCTGCTACATCATACGAATTTGATAGACTTGTACCGGAACATGCACCAATAGGTAAAGAAGAGCCAGTAAGTGGACATTTCCCAATATTTGCTTCTGTTGGGAGACCTGAATTAAATATCTGATACTCATTTGTATGAAACTGTAAAGGCATAACACCATTTGAACAATTCGATTTATTAGGTTCATAATTAATGTTCTCAAAGCTATTTATATTTTTGTGGCCGAGTTCATTTTGGATATCATTTGAAGGTCCAGCTAGCTGCACATGAGATCCACCACCAAGCGATCCAGATTCATTCTCCAAAGACTTGCACTTCTTTTCCCACTGCAGTTATCATGAAAAGTACCCAGTCAACCATCCTGCAATTTTTAAGTTCTAACTATATGCACTTATATCTTTCTTTCATTTTTGTTTTTTCCTCCCATTTTGAAACCAGAAAAGGAACACTGTAAAATAATTCAAAATATGATCTTCTTTCCACTCCTAAAATCCTCTCAACTGCGAGACTACCATATTTGAACTGCAGAAATCCCCTTAACAATTCAACACCCATTTTCTTTACAGCATAAAGTCACAATCATACCTTAGCTACATCAGCTTCCAAAATTCGAAAAGCATCCATGTTCTTCGTCTCACCACCATATTTCCAGAAAAAGTGCTTCAAGTTCTTCAAATGAACATCACTTTCCAGATGAAGTATTGCATTAGCACTGTTTTTAGGAAAGAAACAAGTACATAAAAGAAGAGGAAGAACATTTAAATGATTGTAAATGGCTTTTCACTCTAGTGAATTCAAGCAACGAAATAACGAATTGCATTAGGGGTGTGGCTATTCTCACTCCAATTATCTGAAATTCACTACATACTTAGCAGTAGAACTCCTTAAAGAGCTTTCAATACTAAACGAAAAGACTACTCCTAGGGCCTATCCTCTTGTAAATAATCTAATCATTTTGTTAGGTAGATTGGTAACTACCTAACAACGTGCATTAAGAAAAGTCGAGTATGAGACAACGAATTTTCTTATCAATAATTTTTACTAAACTGAGCTTAACTATCAGGTCGAGCTTTTAGTTCAATCGGTTAAGTAACACATTCACCTCAGAATTGACATTATCTTCCATGACTAATCCATGCTAATGACAATGTGAAACATAGAAATAAAAGGAAACGGTAAGTAAAGCAGCAAGTGACATTAAAAACTATTACCAAGCATAGGAGCTTCCGGTCTCATCAACATCAGTATCGCAGAAGACACACCAGAAGCGATTGCGGGGAGCGTGTTCAGAACGCAGGAAGCTAGGGTTTTTGAGAAAGAAGACAATGTCGAGAAGCTTGGTCCGGAATCGAGATAGGAAAGCAGAGAGAGATTTTTTGTGGTTGGGAAAGTATTTGTGGGACTTTCCATGGTCGTGATTCAGATTGCAAATCTTGCAAAACTCGAATTCACTTCTCTTCTTCTTCTTGCTTTGGCTTTTCATAGCTTTGATTTAGGGATTAGGGTTACTGAATATGATCATCTCGATTCAATTTCAGATCAGCTGAGCTCTGTCAGGGGAAAAATAAAACGCACCGTATCGTATTTTCTTTCCAAAGCATGCATAAAAGTGTATGTTGTTCCGTTCCCGCTAATTTCCAGTTGCCGGGAAAAATATTCAGCAACGGGCCACCTTTTATACGGATATGGATTGGGCTAAAAAAGAGATTGGCAGGCCCGTTAGATTACTGGATCCAATTTAACAATGGTTGGATTCCTTTATCAAATCTCTTAAAATCCAACCCATCTCATAACTCATTGCTACACCGTTAAATTTTATTTTATTTTTTGTAAGAAAAAGTTTAGTTAAGGATAGGCCTATCCACTTGTAATACATGCAAACCACAGATTGCCTCTTATTAAGAGCTAAATTTGGACGAACTGGGGACTCGAGTCTCAGACCTTTCAAGTAGAATCGTCTCTTAGAAGTTACATTTATGACTTTTGAGATTTTGTACAAAAAATTTGGCACACTAGTTTAAGAAAATTTAAAATGAGTACAACTTTTGGCTTCAAAAATAAATAAAAAAAGAGTAACGACTTCTAGCATGTTCGGCAGAGGACAACAATGACGCAAAGAGATAGACTTGTTTCCACAGTACAATAGGGAGAGAAATGGACTCTCCTTACTCCCTAGGAGAGAGAGAGAGAGAGAGAGAGAGAGAGAGAGAGAGTAAGCAAAATTATTGAACTTATGATGCACAAGCTAGATTTCATCCATGAAATTTTCAAGAAGGACCAAATGGATTACAATGTTGCAAGATTAATGCCGGTTTGAAATAAGTTGCTTTTTTTTTGTAACACGAAGGGGTTAGACCCTAGCAAACAAAAGAAGAAAAAAAGAAAGAATAATGAATGAAAAAGGGTAAAAAATGAAAATTTTATTCTTTGGGCCAACATTAGTGTAGTAAAACATACTAGATGCTAGTCAGGCAACTGAGAATTTTTGAAGATTACCTAATCAAAGAATTGTCGGAGACCTACTCGAAAATATTTCGGATTTTGAACACCTATATAACTTTTTTTAACCATCAAGACAGGAAATTATATAAAAGAAAATTGACGAAATAAAATTGCACCTTAAAAATCTCAATGAGAAATGATGATTGCATTTATTGGGAGTCACATTTGTTGATGATTTGATTATACAAAGAATTGTTTCGCCAAATTCTACAATTGAAAAGACATGCGGCATATCGGTTCATTGAATTTCCATTCTTGAATAGTTTGATTAGCCATTCTTGTAATTAATTTGTAGTCCTAACCTTATATTATCTTCTAGTTGGTTGTAATTATGGTCCAAATCAAAGGATATTATCCCGCTGCCTTTAGGAACATAATTATACCATAGACATACATTAGCTGCATTGCTAAAGATTTATGAATTCTCATTTCTAATTAAAATCAAATAGCTATGTAAAAAGATCCAAAACTTTATCTCATGTTGACTTCTCTCTATAACCGAATTTACTCTAGTTAGATAAAATTGTGTTGTGAATGTCTTAACTTAGTGGTTGAGACTCTTCTTGAGAATATGAGTTCGACCTCACTCGAAATAAAGAGAATTTTTCTTTATCATAATTGTTAAAAAAAATGGTTATATAAAATTAGATAATTACCAATAATCTCAGCCGAGGTTCATGATGTTATAGGATAGATATTGAAATTAAAGAGTGGTTATAGCCTCAGCAGTCTTTTTCAGATGTCAATTGCAAAAGAGGCAATCAGCAGATAGAAATTTAACTTTCAAGGAAAAAAGAGATTGATTATTAATTGAAAAAGATAAATTAAAGCTTCCTTCCTGTCTTGTTTGTGCTGTAATGCTGGAATAGTGTCATTCACGTTTACAGGTTTTAGGAATTTGAGTCCCACCTTAATCTAATCTAATTAAACATCTAATTAATAATTAAAGTGAGTTTTGGCTTTTTTGAATCTCTGATTGAGTTAGCTATGACTTTAGTGAACAATCTTATTTAGATTGTCTTTTATGTTTTTCACACTGAAAATGATGGAAATATTGTAATCTAGTTAATTTTAGGTATACATATACATATACTATATATCAACTAATTAATTGATTAATCAATTGATGGTGAAAACATATGATATAATTACACACTCATTCATCACAAAGAAGGTACAAAGTCCACTATTTTGTGTCTCGTCCTGAATTCAAATAGTTAGTTGTAGCTTGCTTCCAAACTTTTGACTATAGATGA